>CM056053.1:181694976-183102442 GCA_029574335.1 Rana kukunoris | reverse complement strand
CCACAAGGGGGCGAGTGGAGCCGCACTCACTGCGCATGCTCCGTGGATGATGCGCTGAACGTAAGCCTCTTGCGCTGGGCTCCGCCCATCATTTACATATGATCACACCCAGTTTCACTTGCGTCGGGTTACGCCAGCGCATTATCGTTACTCTGGCGCAAGTTTACGCGCAACTGCTATGTGAATTACAGGACTTGCGCTGAAAGGGTCTTCAGAGTAACGTAAATGAGAAGCGTTACTCCAGAGGAAAGATACTCTCATCTACCTGAATCTGGCCCATACATGAGAATCTAACGTAGGCAGATTTGAGTCATGGAGGATCTTATATACAGAGGATATGAGACCAGGTTGGTAAGGGCCGTGAGCACATAACGTTTCAAAATCATTGGGTCTTTCTAAGGCTAAGGCAGGCGATATAGAATGGAAGTAATGTTTAAATTGGAGATATGAAAAAAAAAGTTTTGGGGGTATGTCAAATTTGTTTTGGAGATCTTGAAAGGAGAATAATTTGCGAGTTACAGGATGTACTAGGTGGCGGAGCTGAAAAATGCCTGCTTGAGAAAATGGATACATGGTATTGTATGATAGGCTATCCGGGATATCTGGGTTAAAAATTACGTTTAAGAGAGGCGGACATGGAGAAGAGAGAGAACCTCTTGTTACACTTTTTCCAGATGGAAAGAGTAAATAGCATTGGACCTAGACATATGCGTCTCAGCTGAGATATGGATGAAGTCAAGTCGGCCCAGAGCATTGAACAAGGATGTACAGGGCTAGTAACACTGAGTTCCAACTCTGACCATCTACTCGTTGCAAAGCGTGACGACCAAGAGACGGTCGCTGTAAGGTGAGTAGCATAGCAGTATTTACCAATATCAGGTGCTCCCAACCCCCACTGAGAGCGGGGAGCAAATAACACTGTGTTAGCAATCCTGTGCGCTTTATTACCCCAAATAAATTTAGTAAAAGCCTGTTAAATCTTTCGGAGTTTTATCATAGGGAGTGCAATTGGCAATGTTTCAAAAAGATACAAAAACTTCAGGAGTATAGCCATCTTGAGGACATTTATCCTACCCAGAAGAGACAGAGGGCATTCCGCCCATTTACGGAATAAGCCATGTGTTTCCGAAATTAGGGAGGGAAAGTTGGCTTGGAACAGAGTGGAGTAAGACGCCGTCAGGTGTATACCTAGATATTTATAAGAGGCAGAGCACCAATGGTAGGGGAAGTTGTTTTGTAACGTGGTAAGAAGCGTGGGGGATATGTATAGGAAGGGCTTCTGTCTTGGCTGTATTAACTTTGTAACTAGAATGTTTACTGAACGTATCTAATAAAGCATGAAGGTTGGGGAGAGAGATATGTGGTTATGTTAAGGTAAGCAATATTTTTTACTTGTTGCTATAATAAATATCCAAATTAAAAAAAAAAACACTTTTTTTCTCAGTTTAGGGCGATACGTATTCTTCTACATATTTTTGGTAAAAAAAATAAAAAAAATTATCGCAATAAGCGTCTGGTTTGCGCAAAATGTATAGTGCCTACAAAATAGGGGACAGAATTATTATTTTTTATTTATTTTTTATTATTTTTTTACTAGAAATGGCGGCGATCTGCGATTTTTATTGGGACTGAAGGGGTTAACACTAGGGGGTGAGGAAGGGGTTTAATGTATTCCCTGCATAGTGTTCTAACTGTGGGGGGAGAGGGGGGGTGACTGGGGGGGTGACCGATCTGTGTCCCTATGTACAAGGAACACAGATAGGTCTCCTCCTCTCCAGAGGACGCTGTCTGTCTCTGTGTAAAACGGCAATGAGAGATGATCTATGAGATCATCTCTCATTCGCCCACAGATCGCATCGCAAACGGACACTCTGATTGGCCGTTCACGGCGATCTGTGATTGGCTGTGTCCAAGGGACACGGCCAACACAGTGTTTTCCTAGTTTTTTTCCTAGTTTGCTAGTGACAAGCCGCCAATTGACGGCTTGTTGACAATTTAGATCCGCGCTAAAGCCGTCATTCAGCTATAGCGTGGATCTCAAGTAGTTAAAGGGTCACTAAAGGAAAAATGATTTTTCCTTTAAAATAACAAACATGTTATACTTACCTCCACTGTGCAATTAGTTTTGCACAGAGTGGCCCCGATCCATGTCTTCTGGAGTCCCTCTGCGGCTGTCTCTGTCCTCCCCGCAATTACTCACCACAGTCATGCGAGAGCTTGCATGGTGTCCGTAATTGTGGACGTGCTCCCGTGATACAGCGAGTGGCCATAGCCGCTCACTGTATCACTCGCCCCCGCCCCTTGGCACGCCGCGTTACTGGATGTGATTGACAGCAGCGCCAGCCAATGGCTGAGCTGCTCTCAATCCACCCGCTCTAGCCAATCAGCGGCCAGGCTGAGTGGCAAAGCGGATATCAGGACCGCGCGTGACTTTCGATGGGTCAGGTAAGTAAAACGGGGGCTCGGGGGGGCCGGCAACACCAGATGTTTTTTTAACTTAATGCATAGATTACATTAAGGTGAAAAAAAAATCATTTACAACTCCTTTAAGCAAAAATGTTGACTAGTGAATAGCAAGTGCTACATTTGAGCTAATTTCCACACATATAACAAAAATGTGAGTGTATTGTTTCAGAGGCAGCAGTCAAAAATATTTTGCAGACTTAATACATACTGTATATGCATATAAAGCAGTTTTATTATGCCACAAGTGAAGAAAGAGAAATTACGTTTGTGGAATACAATTTAGACTATATTATTATTGAAACAAAGGCCAGAAAACGGCTACAGACTCTATACACACCATGTTAGTCTTTTAACTAGGCTGCAAATTCAGAGGCAGACTAAGTAGGTTTTCTAATGAAATAAAAAAAAGTTTATAATGAATTAAAACATTTCAGAGACATGAGCTAGAAATAGTCATGCTCCATATTTAGCATTGAAGCAGTTAAAGTCAGCCATATTTTGAAAAGGACACACAACATGCAGCTTTTCATTTGCCATATCCACAATTAGGTGTATGTATGGTGAAGAAAAAAGAAAACAAAGTGTACAGAATACATAGACAGCATTGCAGTAGTTGTAGTAGACTGCATTTTAAAACTGACATAATGTAAGCAGCTGTTTAATTAGAATTAGAAATAATATCCTTGTACATACCATATTTATCGGCGTATAACACGCACAGGCGTAAAACACGCACTCTAATTTTAAGAGGGAAGTTTCAGGAACAGCACAGCACACGGACCCCCTGCACAGCACACGGAACCTCTGCACAGCACACGGACACCCTGCACAGCACATGGAACCTCTGCAAAGCAAACGGAAAAGTAAATAAAACCTCACTGTCAGCCCCTTCTACACCGCTCCTGTGTCACTCTTACTGCAAATCAAAGCTTCTACATACCTCAATTAATGCCGTTCTCTCGTATACACGGTCCTGTGACTGTCCTCTGCTGTTTTATTGATGGTCACATGACCGTTCTCGTCCAATCACAAGCTACACATTTAAGAAGGAGGCAGATTCGGAGGAGGAGAACAGGCAGAACGAGCGTCCTTATCTCAGGAATTAGAGAGGCTTTGATTAATTCTAGACAAAGTGACACAGGAGGAGCGTTTTAGGAAAAAGGGCAGGCATTAATGTTTTCTACAGTGCTGTCCCATGGCCAGGAGAGGCAGGGCACCGGCATGACATCCTCCCAGTGGGTAGCACCCGGGGCGGACTGCCCGATCCCCGCCCCCATTGAGAAAAAAAACAGATATCGGCGTATAACACGCAGGCATGTTTTACCCTCTATTTTCAGGGTAAAAAAGTGTGTGTTATACTTCAATACGGTACTTGCTACAGTGCCTTGAAAAAAATGTACACCCCTTGAAATTTTCCACATTTTGTAATTTAAAAAAAAAACAAACATAAATGTATTTTATTGGCAATTTATGTGATACAACACCACAAAGTGGCACATGATTGTTAAGTGGAAAAAAAATTATAGATTTTTAACAAATAAACACTTGAAAAGTGTGGCTTGCATTTGTATTAATTTGTATTCAGCCCATTTACTCTGATACCACTAACTAAAATCTAGTAAAACCAATTGCCTTCAGAAGTCACCTACTTAGTAAATATAGTCCACCTGTTTGTCATTTTATTCCAGTATAAAAACAGCTGTTTTGTGAAGTCCTCAGAGGTTTGTTAGAGAACCTCAGTGAACAGACAGCATCATGAAGGCCAAGGAACACACCAGACAGGTTAGGGATAAAGTTGTGGAGAAGCAGGGTTAGGTTATAAAAAAATATCCCAAGCTTTGAACATCTCACGGAGCACTGTATAATCCATCATCCGAAAATGGAAAGAGTATGGCACAACTGAAAGCCTACCAAGACTTGGCCGTCCACCTAAACTGACAATCCGGTGCATGTAGAGCATTAATCAGAGAAGCAGCCAAAAGGCCGATGCTAACTCTGGAGGAGCTGCAGAGGTCCACAGCTCAGGTGGGAGAATATGTCCACAGGACAACTATTAGTGTGCACTCCACAAACTTGGCCTTTATGGAAGAGTGGCAAGAAGAAAGCTATTGTTGAAAGAAAGCCATAAGAACTTTCATTTGGAGATTGCGAGAAGCCATGTGGGGGACATAGCAAACATGTTGAAGAAGGTTCTCTGGTTAGGTGAGACCAAAATGTAACTTGTTGGCCTAAAAGCAAAATGCTATGTGTGGTGGAAAACTAACACTGCACATCACCTTGAACATACCACCCCCACCGTCACACATGGTGGTGGCAGCATCATGTTGAGAATCTGTGGCAAGACTTGAAGATTTGAAGGTGGTTCTACAAAGTATTGACTATTTTCACATATTTATTTGTAAAGAATTTTGAAAAGCATTTATCATTTTTCTTCCACTTCACAATTATGTGTCACTTTGTTTTGGTCTATCACATAAAATCCCAATAAAAGACATTTACGTTTTTAGTTGTAACATGACAAAATGTGGAAAATGTTAAGGGTATGAATACTTTTTCACGGTACTGTATGTGGCATGGTAATGTTTCCATGTTACTGGACTATGTGGTCAGCAGAGGGGTCGATCTGATCACAGACACATGGTCCAGCAACATGGTAACATTATCTTCCACATGATGGTGGAGGGCAGGAATGGCTTGCATGTGAAGGAATAGCGTCAGGGAACCTGCCACTGCGGTTCAGCACAGGGTGCCCTCCATGCTTCTGATGTTCACTTTCTTAGCAGAACCAAAATGTTTCTTTTACATCCTTCTGCAAAAAGTCGGTGTGCTGAAATAATTAAGCCAACTCCTCCATGCCCATTTCCTTGGCAACAGTAGGATAAGAAGAAAATAGGAAGGAAGTAGGAGTAGAAGGAAGGCTTTCTTATCTACTCCTCCACCCCCTCCCAGTAGTGTATTTAGGTTTTGTGCTGCCCTAGGGCCTGGCTAAACTTGTGCACCCCCCAATTTAAATATGACCACAGTCCTTGCTGTTTAAGACCCGTCCTGAAATTTGCGGCAATGAAAAAATGAAAAAAAAAATTATAATTTGATGGAGAGGACTAAGAAGATATAGCCATGCCAATGGTGCAGCAGAAAACATAGGCAGCACCCCCTCCCCCAGTTGCGGAATGCCAGCCGCCCACATACCGGAAGCAGTGCGGCCGCTTTATGGGGGTGGTAGACCAATTTGCTTCTCAGCCCATTCTGCCTCATAAGACTGGCGCTACACTAACAGTGTAGTGCAAGCCACCGGGGACTCTTTCCGTGCCGCCCCCTGCAAAGTGCTGCCTTAGTCCTGGGCCTTGTTGGCCTAGGCCAAGATACAGCGTTGCCCCCTCCACTTGTTCTGGCTGTCTAGCATGCCCCATTTCAGAAGGAAAATGAAGATGTGCCCTGTCTTTCAATAACCCTACAATGGTTTTGTTCTGCAAATGCAGAACCTGCATGCCTAATTGCGTCTGAAGAACCTCTGCCTCTTACTTTAGGCCTCCCAGACATGATGAATATATAGGACTGCCTAACTTTTTTTGCATCTATGGCAATAGAAGGATGTGGTGATTTGGTGCACTAAACTTTACTGCACTAGTGCTGCATACAAAGGACAACTTTGCCTGTGTTGGGAACAGTTTCGCAATGCTGACCCAGAAAAAAAAAAAAGCAAAGTTATATATAAATAAACATACCTCCCTCAAAACTGTTCATTTTCTGTGAACATGGTCATGGACAACCTGAACCCAAAGCTCATCTTCTACTCAGGCTTTTAAAGTGTTAGGTCATACATCATACAGTTTTTTTCATTCAACCAGCAGGGAGCCTAGCTATCAACACTGATTGTTTGGGTAAAAACTCAACAGGGTGGTTGTACATACATGGATTGAAATTCGTTGAACCAGCCACATTTTAATCCATGAATGGGTGGCTTTATATGGAGAGGTTTTTTTTTTCAGTGGGCGTTTAAATACATATACTACAGGGCTTTTTTTCTCAGAAAATAGGTGCTGAAACTCACCCTTCCTGGCCACTGCCCCACCCCACCCACAACCCCACTCCAACCACAACCCCGCCCCGAGCCGCACCTTCCTTTTAGAGGTGAAAATTACACAGTTTTATCCTCACGGCTTTAACCTTTACACAATCCACACATCCCCTTCACTGCTATCACCCCTGCATAAATCCCCCCTTTCTCGGCTCTCTCCTTTGCACAGGGGCTCTCCCCCTCCCAGCTCTCTCATCTCTCACAAATTCCCCCAAAGCGCTCACCTTTTCACAAATCCCCCCAGCCCTCTCACAAATCCCCCCCCAAGGTCTCACCTTTTCACAAATCCCCCCCTCTGCCCAGCTCTCTCACCTTTTTACAAATCCCCCTCCCCCAGATCTTTCACCTTTTCACAAATCCCCCCAGCTCTTTCACCTTTTCAAAGATCCCCCTCTCCCCTCAGCTTTTTCACCTTTTTACAGATTCCCCCCTCTCCCCAGCTCTCTCATACTTTCACAGATCCCACTCTCCCCCAGTTCACCTTTTCACAGATCCTCCACCCCTCCCGCAGCTTTCTTACAAATCCTCCCACCCCACAGAAAAGGGTTTCTCACCTTTTCACAGATTGTCCTCTTCCCCCACAGCTCTTGCAGAATGCAGCCTTCATGGCTCGGTTAGCTGTGCCTGTTTTTTTTTTTTTTTACAAACAATGTGGGCGCTCAAAGCATCGAGTTCCAGGACACTCGCCAGGCTGTAAACATCCAGCATCATGTGCCTGCCGACACTAGCACACAGAAGCTGGTGGAGGGAGAGAGTCCTCTACCAGCTTCTGTGTTACAAGACAAGCGGGAGAGGACATGGGCTGCCAAAGGTGGCGGAACTCCGTTCTGGCACATTCCGGCAGAAAAAAAGCCCTGCATATACTACACAGTCAATTACACCCCATGGACTTTGCTGACTTCTTCAACATATTTAAATAGACAACTATTAGCGCTGGATTCAATGGCTGCCTATGGATAAGTGTGATATACTTGAAATTAAAATGTACATTTTCAATAATATATTCGACAAACATAATTTGTAGAAACATGTATTACATGCTCCTTTGTCTTATTTGATAGAAACTCCTTCCTTAATGTTTGTGAATTCAGAATGCAGTCACATAAGCTGTTCCACTAATATAAAAAGAGAAAACTTGCTTGGAAAAGGAAAGGCAAGTTTTAATAACATTATATTGCAAAAGGGCTTATATAGCATTTTACTTGCTATGCAAATTTTGAAGTTACAAAAATCAGAGTTATCCTTTTACACAGGTGTTACTGCACACAGCAATCATTTTGTTCAAGTAAGCTTTTCAAATTCAATTATTCCATTCAGATTAGTTTAGTCATATTTGTTATTAATGTTCCTCCTGCTCCCCCTCCTTTTTTACTTTCTATAATACTGTTGCATTTAAAAATCAGTTCTTGGCTATTACCTTCTTGAACTTTGACGCTAGACAATAGTTTAATAGAAGCATTCTTTTTTTTTATTATATCTTATTCTTATTGCAAGATCTAATCCTCCACACCCTTTGTCTGCAAGTAAAATATTTGTATGTGCATTGAAATTGATAGCCATGGTCCTCAAAGTGTAAACACTATTTGTTTTCAAAAAAATCTTTACATTGAGCATTGTATGTTTTTTTTTTTATATTATAGGCATATTTGAACCTTACAGAAAAATTATTACTTGATGCTGAGAAAATCCAAAAACAGATGCACTTTTGGGATGTTGCTGCATTGCCTTGGCCAAATGGAAGTTTTATAAAACCTAGTCATTCTTCAAAGTTTGTATTTCCCGTGGATGATTTCTTGAAGATCACTGAAAAGTAAGTAAATACACAGTTGATAAAATAGTAAAAAATGCATAGTAATATATATATATATTTTTTCCAGACAGTTGTTTTTAGTAAAATAATACCGACATATGTATAACTTAGTTGTATTGCAAAATAAGTAAAGAAATTTAATACAATTCAAAACTTTGGGGCTTTATTGACACCATTTGGCACAGAAACTTTGGGCCAGATTCACAGAGCGATTACGCCGGCGTTACAGGAGATGCGCGGCGTAAGTCTAAATTTGCGCATGCGTTTCGATGCGCCGCATCCCCAAAACGAGATACGCAAGAAATCTACTTTTTTTGACCGGCGTAATTTCGATAGACCGGCGTATCCGTTTGCGCAAAACTGCGCTAGACACACCATTGATTTGCTATTCAAATATGCAAATGAGGGAGTTCCACAAAAGAACGTTGGTGCAGCGCAGGCTACGCGCTGTGCGCAACAGCTGCATGTCCTGTCTAAAATTAGACCATATAAAAGGTGGTAAAAAAATTTGACAATCCGTCTACATGTCAGCTAAAGCAACACTGTTAGTGAGGAGCTGAGCAGTCACACTTGCTGCCCAACAAACTGTATGCCAGCATGCCAGTGGCATCCATGCTCATAGCTATACTACTGACTTTAGATGAGCAAAGAAGGAGGAGAGCATGGAGGAGGGCACGTAGGAGGGCACGGGAGAGGAATTTTTTTTTTCAAAAAAAAATTCTTTGCTTTTATAAACATTTTTACAAAAAATATACATACATATATACATCAATACATAACATACATACAAATTACAAACACGGTCTCACTATCTTTTAATAGCCCTTTAAAACCTTGATGGATATAATAATCTAATCTGATACAAGTCCCTCACTCTTCACTTGATATATCACACACGCATAGACATCTTTGGCATGAGAGATTCTGAGGTGTCTCGCATCTTCAGATTCACCCCTCATGCCATCCTGGAATTAACCACAACCCTGCAGGAGGACATCACCAGCCCAACACATGACACCACCCATGGCAGCTACATATACAATCCTAGCCCCATCCCCACAGATTTCGAACAGAACATGTATGGGGACAGTTGGCTGGTTGGTGAGTGACATGGGTGGCAGGCATGACTGTCCCCCCCATGATGCTGAAATCACAAGGGGCACATGCACTACTAACATCCTCCTGTCTTATCCCTTCAGGGTGACTCTGCATATGCACTGGGACCCCATCTCATGACTCCTATACGGAACCCCCCATGGTTGTATTCCCCAAACTTTGTATGCCAGATCATCGGTGCATGCTGCACAACTTCGCAGTGAGAAAGGGCCTGGAGATTGACATAAGTGATGACCTGACCCCTGAACCAGACAATCCCCCCTTAACCGAGGCTACCCCGTCTTCTGAGGGAAGAACAGCCAGGAGCCAGCTCACATTAGACATCTTTGCACGTTAAACACACACATTAATCATGGCACAATGAGAATGCATGCATGCACACCACTGTGGTCCCTAGATCACACACACCACATCCTCATCACATTGGATTGGCACAAGCCCACCATGCATACTTGTGAGCAGCAACGCCACGCCACGGCTCCAATAATGTCACTGTACATTCATACACCATTCACACGGACCTGGGGATCACTTCTCCACCACAAATGAGGGTGACACCCCTTTTCCGGCAGGAATGTCACCCCCACATTCCAAAATCATTCACAAACAGAACCAAAAAAAAAAACATTTACAAATGCAGTCACAGATCCAGCCATCAATCCCAGCTCAGCCATCCCTGCCCCAGTACTCTGCAATACCCCAGTACTCTGCAATACCCCAGTACCCTGCACAATACTCTGCAATAACCCAGTACTCTGTAATACCCCAGTACTCTGCAATACCCCAGTACCCTGCAATACCCCAGTACTCTGCACAATACTCTGCAATACTTCAGTACCCTGCACAATACTCTGCAATACCCCAGTACCCTGCACAATACTCTGCAATACCCCAGTACTCTGCAATACCCCAGTACCCTGCACAATACTCTGCAATACTCCAGTACTCTGCAATACCCCAGTAACCTGCGCAATACTCTGCAATACCCCAATACCCCAATACCCTGCGCAATACTCTGCAATACCCTGCGCAATACTCTGCAATACCCCAATATTCTGCAATACCCAGATACTCTGCAATACCCCGATACTCTGCAATACCCCGATACTCTGCAATACCCAGATACTCTGCAATACCCAAATACTCTGCAATACCCATTTTTTAAAGCACCCCTGTCCCTGTGTGCTCGCATGCAGAAGCGAACGCATATGTAAGTCCCGCCCACATATGAAAACGGGGTTCAGGCTACACATGTGAGGTATCTCTGCGAACGTTAGAGCGAAAATCATTTTGGCCCAAGACCTCCTCCGTAACTAAAAACATTTAACCAATAAAAGTAATTAAAGCGTCACCTATGGGGATTTTTAAGTAGCGAAGATTGGCGCCATTCCATGAGTGTGCGAAATTTTGAAGTGTGACATGTTGGGTATATATTTACTCGGCGTAACTTCATCTTTCACATTATGAAAAAAAATTGGGCTAACTTTACTGTTTTTTTTTTAAGCACAAACCAGTTTGTTTTTTAAAACGCGCGTTCAAAAAATGTGTGCGAAAATACCATGCAAGATAAAAAGTTGTAACGGCCGCCATTGTATTCTCTAGGGTCTTTGCTAAAAAAGCATATATAATGTTTTGGGGTTCTATGTAATTTTCTAGCAAATAAATGATGATTTGTAGGAGAGAAATGTCAGAATTGGTATGGGTGCTCCAGAACGCCTGATGGCGTTCCTTGCATGTTGGGCCTCTGTATGTGGCCACGCTGTGTAAAAGTCTCACACATGGGGTATCGCCATACTCGGGAGGAATAGCAGAATATGTTTTGGGATGTAATTTGTGGTATGCATATGCTTTGTGTGAGAAATAACCCGCTAATATGACAGAAACAAGATTTTTTTTTTTTTTTTACAGAATTTTCAGTCGTTTATCTTTTATAGCGCAAAAAATAAAAAATCTAGGAGGTTATCAAATACCACCAAAAGAAAGCTCTATTTGTGTGAAAAAAAGGACAAAAATTTCAAATGGGTACAATGTTGTATGACTGAGTAATTGTCATTCAAATTGTGAGAGCACCGAAAGCTGAAAATTGGTCTGGTCAGGAAGGAGGTTTAAGTGCCCAGTGGTCAAGTGGTTAAAACGACCAGGAAGAGAACACAAGATGGCTCTCTGGTTTTGGAGACTCAGAAGGGAACCTAAATGTGAGGAGCTCTCTGTAAAGACATTACAAGAAAAGGTTTGCTTTGTTGTTTATTTTGTGGGTGGTGGGGACCAGTCCCACACTGTATAGATAGGAGACCCTGATGTTTAGTTTAGCGCCGGACAGCAAGGATTTAATTTTACTGTTTTGTTTATTTTAACCTGCAAACCTTTTGTAAATAAAACCTGGGATCTGCCAGACTTAAAAAAAAGTGCCTGCTTACGGACTGTGTTTGAGAAAAGTGATCCCCACGAGCTAATCTCCCACACGTGGTGGAGAATGCAGGCACTTTTTTGAAGATGGAGGAAATGTTAAAAGCCCTGCTACAGGCCAATGCAGCCCAGCAGGAAACCAACCTCCAAGTCGCAGAAGCTGCTGCAGCACAACAGGCTGCCCTGCTACAGGCAAATGCAGCCCAGCAGAAAACCAACCGCCAAATCGCAGAGGCTGCTGCAGCACAACAGGAGATAAATCACCAAGTCGCAGAGGCTGCTGCAGCACAACACCGCTGTAACGGAATGCACCGTGACAGACTGAGATATTCCTATGTCTAGGGTCACCTTATGTCCACTAGGGCCATAGGGTGACAAAGAAACATAATTCATATGTTACAGAAGACATTAATAAGGGACATTAATAATAATTCATGTTTGCAGGATGTCTTCAAATACCAAAAGCGGTTAGCTATTCAATCTGGGCACACATGATTTAGAAAGGTGTTAATTCAGGTCTACAAGACCAGAGTGAGTCATACCTTTGTATAATATGAAGTATATATTGAAATATCTTAAGGTGTTGGCTATTCATGTAAAAGACATTCCGTTAAAGGTGTGGATTGCACCCACTCTCACAAGACTCTGCCATTGTGTGATAAAGCTGCCTAGATAAACTTATTCAACTAGATGTCTGTGTTATTATTAAAGGTTAATTGAACTCTATTGAAGATGCGGTGCCGACCGGTCTACATGGTTAGCTTACCTGAATGCCTTTTAGAGTGTGATTGAAGCCCCCCATGGTGTGAAGGGGGGTGGAGATTGCATTGTCCTGTGATTAACTGTATTATGCTGTACTGGAAATAAGCAAGCTAAGGAAACCAATAAATTCATTCATACATTTTGGAAACTAGAGAACAGAGCGCAGTCTCGTTTATTCTGGGAAATGGAATGGATCATGTCTGCCTGGTTGTTGGTGTGTCGGATAAGCTTGTCGTGGATGGATGGAAGGTCGTAAGCGGTGGTGACCGTTACATTGGTGGCACAGCAGTGGGGTGATTCCATCTTCAGAAGGATGGCTACAAGGACACATGACAATGGACACGCTGTATGAACGGATGAAGCTCTCTTCCCTCATGGACTTACTGGAGAGCCGGGGCAGACCGGCCAGCAACCATAAGAAAAGGGACATTATCGCAGAACTTGTCGAAATGAATAGAGCTAAGAGGCCCAGCGTAACAGACAGGACACCCGAGGAAGAATTTTTTGATCGGGCTGTTAAACATGGACTGGCACAATATGGTCCTAATCCTCCGCCGGAGATAATAGACCGGGTTATAGCGGCTGTGGATGCCACCTTTCGAGAGCGAAGAAGTGCTGCAGCAGCTGAAGAGAGAGGAGAGGTGCAGATACCAGTCTCCATGGAAAAGGTATTCCAAAGGAGGTTACAAGAGATGCAGATACAGCATAGAGGACCAGTATCAGAGGAGGTCCTGTTGGGATGGTCGGATGTGATTCGGTGCCAACTCTGGAAGGAAGCGTTAGCTCTGGAGCAGCAACACCAAGGAAAGGTCCTGCCCTCCATCTATGCAAGGTACTGGCCGCAGTATGACGTACGAATGCTGTTGTTGGGGGAACAACCGAAGCAGGAGTGGATAGGCGAGTTAAGCAGGCTGATCCGGGCAGAGATGCAGCTGGATGAGAGCTACAGAGCCCTCCGGTGGTATGTAGCCCAAGAGTGCCCGTGATCAGCGGATGACAGCCCCACAGAAGGCTATGACTATGATGGCCTGGGATTGTTGTATTGGAGGATGTCCAGTGATCCCGACTTTGGGGATGATCGGGAGTGGCGCTTGGAGGACATAATGGAGCACAGAGAGAAAAAATTAAATATCTCGGGAGGCCACTGGTCACAGGAAGATTTAGAATTTCTGGCCATTCAAGAATGGGAGCTGGAGGTTGCCTACAGGCAGCTGCTAGACTCGGCTCAGCAGCAGGGTGGGGCTCCCATTGCCTGGGACTATGAGGAAAGGTCAGATAACTGTGAAATCATGACTGATGAATCGGCAGTGGAAAAAATGGAGATTTTCATCCCTGGTGCCCCAGGTCTCTGCTCCCAACTACCGGAAGAGGGGGACCCTGTGGTAGTGGATGGGATTGTGGTCTCCACTCACAGCAACCCAGCGGAAGAGCTGGCAACAGAACAGAGGGTCACGGACCTCTGCTCTTCACTAACAGAAGTGGGGGACCCTGTGGTAGTGGATGGGACTGTGGTCTCCACTCACAGCAACCCAGCGGAAGAGCTAGCAACAGAGCAGAGTGCCCCAGGCCTCTGCTCCTCACTAACAGAAGAGGGGGACCATGTGGTAGTGGATGGGACTGTGGTCTTCACTCACAGCAAGCCAGTGGAAGAGCTGGCAACAGAGCAGAGTGTCATAGGCCTCTGCTCCTCACTAACAGAAGAGGGGGTTCCTGGGGTAGTGGATGGGACTTCAGTCTTTACTGGCACAACCCCAGAAAATGGTACAGGACTTGGACAGGAGGATGTCGGCTTTGCTTTGCAAGCACGGGGGGGTTTTCACCAAGCACCAGTGGATGAGACTTCAGTCTCCACTGGTATACCCCAGGAAGGGGGGGCAGTTGGCCCAGACCCCCAACAGTATGATGGACTGAGCCCAGCTACCCTGCCTTCTCCCCAGCGGCAGGCGTGTTCTCTGAGAGAGGCAGAGGTTGGCGGGGTGAGTAATGCTCAGTTTGGAGCCATTTATTTGGGGTACAGTATGGATACCAGCATTGGAGGACGGGAACTACTGACGGACTTCGGAGTCAACCCGTTTGGGGTTACCACCTGTGTCCGTCTCCCACCGAAAGGGGAGAGATGTAACGGAATGCACTGTGACAGACTGAGATATTCCTATGTCTAGGGTCACCTTATGTCCACTAGGGCCATAGGGTGACAAAGAATCATAATTCATATGTTACAGAAGACATTAATAAGGGACATTAATAATAATTCATGTTTGCAGGATGTCTTCAAATACCAAAAGCGGTTAGCTATTCAATCTGGGCACACATGATTTGGAAAGGTGTTAATTCAGGTCTACAAGACCAGAGTGAGTCATACCTTTGTATAATATGCTATTGAAATATCTTAAGGTGTTGGCTATTCATGTGAAAGACATTCCGTTGAAGGTGTGGATTGCACCCACTCTCACAAGACTCTGCCATTGTGTGATAAAGCTGCCTAGATAAACTTATTCAACTAGATGTCTGTGTTATTATTAAAGGTTAATTGAACTCTATTGAAGATGCGGTGCCGACCGGTCTACATGGTTAGCTTACCTGAATGCCTTTTAGAGTGTGATTGAAGCCCCCCATGGTGTGAAGGGGGGTGGAGATTGCATTGTCCTGTGATTAACTGTATTATGCTGTACTGGATATAAGCAAGCTAAGGAAACCAATAAATTCATTCATACATTTTGGAAACTAGAGAACGGAGCGCAGTCTCGTTTATTCTGGGAAATGGAATGGATCATGTCTGCCTGGTTGTTGGTGTGTCGGATAAGCTTGTCGTGGATGGATGGAAGGTCGTAAGCGGTGGTGACCATTACAACCGCCAAGTTGCAGAGGCCGCTGCAGCACAGCAGGCTGCGCAACAGGAGATGAACCGACAGTTCGCCGAAGCTCTGGTTGGATTGAAAAAGGGGTCCGCACCTCCTGTGTCAGCAGAACCAAAGATACTACGGGCCTCCTACCACCTGCAAAAGATGACACCGGCGGATGATGTTGAGGCCTACATGACGACGTTTGAGAGAGTCGCTGTCCGCGAAGGATGGCCAAAAGAGCAGTGGGCGGGACTATTGGCCCCTTTCCTAACAGGAGAACCCCAAAAGGCTTATTTTGACTTAGAACCCGATAAGGCCCAGGACTATGAGACTCTAAAGACCGAGATACTCACACGCTTGGGTGTCACCATGGCAGTCCGGGCCCAGCGCGTGCATCAGTGGTCCTACTCCAGCAACAAGCCACCCAGTCACAAATGTTTGACCTGGTCCACCTCACCAGGAAGTGGTTTCAGCCAGAGACCCTGACCAGCCCGCAGATTGTGGAGCGTGTGTTAATGGACCGGTACCGCGTGCGCTTCCTGTTGCCCTGAGGAAGTGGGTCGGACAGGGGGACCCCAACACTGCAGCCCAAATGGTGGACCTAGTGGAGAGGTACAGTGCTACCGAGGACTTGGTAAACCCACCTACACCCCACTTCGGTGTGTCTAGAGGTGCAAGATCTCCCAGCGGTTCGGGTAAGACTGTTCCGGGGTTCAAGAGCTTGGGGAAAGTGGATAAGACTGTTGTTACAGCAGATGAGACTGTGGGTCTAGACCTGGAGACTGGCCACAGAAGCCAGGAAGGTATTTGGGACCGTTAAGAGGACTGGGGGTGGGGAAAATACGGTGTTTTCATTGCCATGCATTTGGCCATATTGCTGCAAACTGCCCTCTAAATGATGAACCTATGCAATGTGATTATGCTGATAGGAAAAGACACATTTCTCTGTTTGCACAGGTCGCATGTGTTGCGCTAGATCAGAGTCGCCTTGAAAAACAGATGTGCGTTATTTCAGTGGATGGCAAGCCTCTTACAGCTCTACTAGACTCTGGTAGTGTGGTGACCCTAGTTAGGAGTGCTTGTGTAGACCCCGCAAAACTACACCCCAGTAGTATTGGGGTAATTTGCATCCATGGGGACACTCGGGACTACCAGACAGCGGTGGTTGAGGTTGATACCCCCTGGGGCAGTGTAACCCATTCAGTAGGGGTGGTACCCTCACTGCTCCATGAAGCTTTAGTGGGGAGAGACTTTCCTCATTTTTTGAAGTTATGGGAGAGCGAAGGGAGGCTCGTAGATAGAGTTTCCCCTGCTAGGGAAACATGGGAACTCTCACCAGACCCGTTTTGCCAAGGGGAAAGGCAGGCTGTTGGTGGGATCGAGGAAGCCAGAGATCCTCTTCCTTTCCCTGCCATGGCTGGGCAGCCGGAGGACTTGGAAGCTGGCACCCAGCCTGAGGGTAACAAACAGAAAATCCCGTCTGACCCTGACATGGAGAGTAGCCAAAATGTGGTACCCGACTTGGAGATCAGGAGGGAGGATTTCTGTACCGAGCAGCTGCGAGAACCCACCCTCATGAGTGCCAGGGAAAATGTTAATATGGATGGGGAACCGGTGGATCCTAATTGGGTGGTGTCCTTCCCGTACATGGCAATTAAAAACAATTTGTTATATCGAGTGATAAAACATGGAGAGGAAGAGGTAGAACAACTGCTGGTTCCCAAACCCTTTCGCAGGGTGGTGCTAGACCTGGCTCACGGTCATGTAATGGGGGGACATCTCGGGGTCAAAAAAAACAAGGAGAGAATCACCCAAAGATTTTTCTGGCCCGGTTTGCATGCAGAGGTCAAGGAGTACTGCGAATCGTGCCCCGAGTGCCAAATGTCAGCACCGTCGCCCCATTTTCGCAGCCCCCTTGTCCCTCAACCAATAATCGAGGTTCCCTTTGAAAGGGTTGGCATGGACCTGGTCGGGCCGGTGGTGAAATCTGCCCGAGGTCACCAGCATATTCTGGTGATCCTGGACTATGCGACTCGCTATCCTGAGGCCATACCCTTGCGTAACACCTCCGCTAAGGCTATTGCCAAGGAATTGGTCCAGGTGTTTAGTCAAGTCGGGATCCCGAAAGAGATCTTGACCGATCAGGGCACCCCTTTAATGTCTAGGGTTACCAAGGAATTGTGTAGATTGTACAAAATCTCCCATCTCCGTACTTCTGTCTACCACCCCCAGACAGATGGTCTGGTCGAAAAGGTTTAATAAAACATTGAAGAGTATGTTAAAAAAGGTGGTTGACAAGGATGGGAGAAACTGGGATTTTTTGCTACCATATCTCATGTTTGCCATACAAGAGGTTCCAAGGGGCCTGCTAGATATTGCTAAAGAAACGTGGGAAGGAGAGGTCAGCCCATATAGGAGCATGTCTCCTTGATGCAGGACCGAATCGCAGCCATCCTGCCCCTAGTACGGGAACATATGGAGCGAGCCCAGGAGGCCCAAAGGAGGGTCTATAACCGGGGTGCCAAGGTCTGTACTTTCAGCCCGGGGGACAGAGTGTTGGTACTGGTTCCCACGGTAGAAAGTACGTTTTAATCCAAGTGGCAGGGTCCCTTCGAGGTTGTCGAAAGGGTGGGGGGAGTCTACCAGCCAGGCAAAAGGAAACCCCACCAAATTTACCATGTAAATCTCTTAAAGCCGTGGAAGGACCGAGAGACTTTACTGGCCACGTCCCTACCTCCAACAGACCGGATACCCGTGATACCTGACGTTCCCATGACAGATTCCCTGTCTGTAGCACAACAAAGTGGCGTTAGGGCATTTGTGCAGAAAAATAGAGACTTTTTCTCCCCCTTACCCAGACTGACCAACACGATCCAACATGACATAGTGACAGAATCAGGGGTTCGGGTAAATGTAAAACCGTATAGAATTCCAGAGGCCCGGCGAGAGGCAGTTGCGGAGGAAATAAAAAATATGTTAGAGTTGGATGTGATTGAAGAGTCCCACAGTGAGTGGTCAAGTCCCATATTGCTGGTCCCAAAACCTGATGGCAGTATCAGGTTTTGTAATGACTTTAGAAAACTTAAGTGTGTCCAAGTTTGACGCTTACCCGATGCCCTGGGTCGACGAACTTGTGGACAGGTTGGAACAGGCTCGCTACATAACGACCCTAGACCTAACGAAAGGTTATTGGCAGATACCGCTTACTGAATCGGCCAAGGAGAAGACTGCCTTTTCCCCTCCTGAGGGCTCATTTCAGTATAAACGGATGCCGTTTAGTCTGCACGGAGTCCCTGCATCATTCCAGCTAATTGATAATCGCATCTGCTCCGTTTACAAGCGGTGGTAGATTCCCTTAGGGAAGCACATCTCACGGCCAATCCAAAAAAATGTGCCATAGGCCTGGAGAAGGCCAGATACCTTGGGTACATTATTGGCTGGGGAGTGGTCAAGCCGCAGACCAATAAGATTGAGGCAATTCAAAAATGGCCCCAACCAGTCAATAAAAAACAAGTGAGGGCCTTCCTGGGCATTACGGGGTATTACAGGCCCAATTTCATACCCAATTTTTGCCACCGTTGCCACCCCCTTGACAGATCTGAGGAAGGGTAGGGGGTCGGTCATGGTCAAGTGGAACCCCGAAGCCGAGGAGGCATTTCAGAAATTGAAACAGGCTCTTTGTATGGTACCCGTACTAGTAACCCCGGACTTTAGCCAGGAGTTTGTGGTACAGACGGACGCCTCTGAGGTGGGCCTACGGGCGTACTGTCACAGAACAGGGATGGTGAGGAGCACCCAGTGGTATACCTGAGCCGGAAGCTGAACAAGCACAAAAAAAATTATGCCATCATAGAAAAGGAGTGTCTTGCCATTAAGTGGGCTTTAGACTCCCTGAGGTATTACCTACTGGGGAGGTCATTTAAGCTGGTCACAGACCATGCTCCCCTGAAGTGGATGTGTGATAACAGGGAGAAAAATGCTCGGGGGACAAGGTGGTTCCTGGCTTTACAGCCTTTTAAATTTACGGTGGAGCACAGGCCAGGAAAACTCCAAAATAATGCAGATGCCCTCTCCCGTGTGCACTGTATGGTTGGGTCAAGTGCTCAGCCGCAGGGGCTTGAGCAGAGGGGGAGGATATGTGACGGTATGCGAGGTGCGATACTTGATCACTGGTATATTTCACCTCGCATACGTTCTATTTTGAGAGACTGAACCGGAATCCCGGCTGGGTTTTACAGCCTCTGGGGTTCCGGTCCAGATGTTTGGGTCCACTGGAGTCCAATGTCAGCTGGACTTTAAAATGACCAGGAAGAGAACACAAGACGGCTCTCTGGTTTTGGAGACTCAGGAGGGAACCTGAGTGTGAGGAGCTCTCTGTAAAGACATTACAAGAAAATGTTTGCTTTGTTGTTTATTTTGTGGGTGGTGGGGACCAGCCCCACACTGTATAGATAGGAGACCCTGAGGTTTAGTTTAGCACCGGATGGCAAGGATTTAATTTTACTGTTTTGATTATTTTAACCTGCAAACCTTTTGTAAATAAAACCTGGCATCTGCCAGACTTAAAAGAAAGTGCCTGCTTACGGACTGTGTTTGAGAAAAGTGATCCCCACGAGCTAATCTCCCACAATATATATATATAATATATCAGAGAGAACGTGAATATTTCTAGTTCGAGGTTTATACATCTCCCAGGCTCCTCTCATATATATTCAGGGATCTCTGATCCATGATCCAATTTGGGTCTTGGTCCTCTTCCCCAGGCTAATTTAAGCTCACCTGAGACAGACAGGCAGTCTAACTTACCCCGTGTCGAGGCTGTCCTTGATTCCCTCTTCAAAGAATGGGTTTGTAGCAAATCCCCAAAAAATGTGCCATTGGTCTAGAGTATTTGGGCTACACTATTGGCCGTGGTGTCATAAAACCCCAGGTGAATTAAATAGAAGCCATCCAGGAGTGGCCACGTCCTGCAAACAGGTCAGGGCCTTTCTTGGCATTGTGGGGTATTATAGAAGGTTTACCTCAAATTTTGCAACTATAGCTGCCCCAGACCTTACAAAAGGGAAAGTCTGTAATGGTGAAATGGTCCTCAGTAGCAGAGGAATCTTTCCAAGTCCTTAAGAAGGCTCTTTGTGCACAGCCAGTATTCCCCCGATTTCTCCAAATATTTTTTGGTTCAGACGGATGCGTCTGATGTTAGTATCGGGGCAGTACTATCACAGGTACACAATGGGGAAGAACACCCTGTGGTATACCTAAGCAGAAAGCTTAATGACCACGAGAAAAAGAATGCAGTCATTGAAAAGGAATGGTTAGTCTGTTTGGGGTTTATACATCTTCCAGGCTCCTCTCATTCAGGGATCTATGATCCATGATCCAGTTCGGGTCTTGGTCCTCTTCCCCAGGCTAATTTAAGCTCATCTGAGACATACAGGCAGTGCTCTTGGCCTGGGAACCTCCGTCAACTTCTGTCTAGGAGAGCAAAAGGTTGGTGAAAACTTATGTGGAAGCTGACAAGCTGTAGGCTTGCTCAGTCTGGTAGTTAGGATCTGTAAATAGTGTATAGTTAGTGCAGAGAAACAGCTAGGTTTTTGTTTGGCTATTTTTGTTCCTATTTGTTTTTTTTTGGGAACACTGTACAGCACCTGTAAATTGACTTTGTATATATCACAAATAAACACTGCACTGTTTGTCACTAATTCATTGGACATGGTATCTGTGCTTGCTTATCCCAGGGAGCTTTTGTACCCTCTACCTGTCCCCCAGGTTACAATATATGTACTGTATTTATTGGCGTATAACACGCACAGGCGTATAACGCACACCCTAACTTTAAGAGGGAAGTTTCAGGAAAAAAAAACTTTGCACTTTCCACTTTACCCTCCATTTTCAGGGTAAAAAAGTGAGTGTTATACGCCAATAAATACAGTATATCACACACACACACACACACATAAATGTTTTACCTTTAATTTCTATGATAAGCTAAATGGGTTGTTTTTCAAATACTTACAGACTGTTATTCTGAAGATTACAATATTTGATATTATCTAACAGACCTGGTGTAGTTCTAAATATAAGGCTAAAAACTTTAATTTAGAAAAATACAAAGTTGCGGGCAATGAATATGCACCTTGTGACAGACTCACCCGGGACAGAGGCTTTTGGATGGGACTGAATGCTAGCCTCTTGCCTTGCGATGTGAGCTGTATGCCTGTGGACCTTTGAGGTGGTGTTACTTTGGATTCAGGTCCATGTCCCCCCAACACACACAGACTCTGGGAACCCTGTATTTGTCATATTAGAAATAGTGACCGGGGAGGCGCATGCGCGGCGCTCTGTGTAATGGCCATGTAATCACAGAGCTCCGTCCCGCTCCATAACACCGGCGCCCCTAGAAGCGAGAACAAACACCCCAACACGCCCGACACAGATCCCTGAACCCCCTGGCCACTCTGAGAACTTACCGCGGATCGTGGAACTCCGCATACGGCAGCGTACGGGCACAGATTTTCTCCCTGTCAGGCACAGCTGTGGATCCCAAGATGGTGGCGGAGCGGCTGCCTCATGATAAAGCTATCCCAGGGATGCCTGTCTCATCTCCCTGGCGGGAGGCTCTCCAAGAAGTGGAGGGGCCCCAGTCATGCCATTAATAGGAAGCCCGACTTCTCCAGCCACCACAGTGTCTCTTCTTAATCAGACACTGGATGACATGCTAAGGTCTCCTTCAGCTGCAGCGTCACCTAAGCCTGGCTTTTACTTCCAAGATGGAGGTCAGCTCTTCCCACAGCCACAGGACATTTCCCTGATGTTTAACAAATTTGCAGAAATGCTGGATAGTGGTCTCTCACTGACTGCAGCCAAGATATTAAATCTGATCTACACCTCTTAGGCACTCGCATTGAATCAATTGAAACTAAAGTGGACTCCATGATCGATCTTGTAAACCAAAACACTGATTGCTTCCAGGAACTGCATGATCAATTAGAGGGGGCCATGGCTAAAATTGATGACCTTGAAAATAGGTCAAGAAGGCTCAACTTCAGGATCAGAGGCCTGCCTGAGACCATCACAGACATACCTGGCGCGGTACACGCTCTTATTAAACACCTCATCCCGGACATACGTGCCCATGGAATTGGATCGGGCCCATAGGGCCTTGGGCCCTCAGCGATCAGACGGTCTACCCCGTGACATTGTGGTGAAACCACACTACTATAACATAAAAGAAGAAGTCATGAGGAGAGCCCGCAACACCCCGCAAATTCAGATTATGGGTTATTCGGTACAATTTTTTGCGGATATCTCCCCTTTCACCATTAAGAAAAGGTGAGCACTGAAACCCCTGATGACGGTACTAACGCAGAAGAATATAAAATATTGGTGGCTTTTTCCCTTGAGCCTGAAGTTTGAATTTAATGGCAAAACATTCAGATTTTCAACGTTTTCGGAAGGTGAACTTCTGCTGAAGAAATTGGGCATTCTCCCCACAGATCCACCTTCTTCGATGCAGTTGTCTTCCTCTGGCCTTCCCAAATGCCCTCCCCCAACTAGCCCTCTAACTCATACATGGCAAAAACCTAAAATTAAGAAAGCCAAGGACGGATCGACCACCTGAACTGGAGGATTGTCAAGTTCTTTTCATGTTTTCCCCTCTTCTGGATCCGGGCTCATTTGGCCCCTCTGGCATTAGTGCCTGACTGAACTTACCTTTAACCCATTTTGGTTCTCAGCTGAACTTCCGCTGGGTAGTCCTTGGCCACAAATTGGACTCTTGCAAGCCATATATTGGAACCCCGCCAGGACTAACCCCGCCAGGACTTCCCTAGTCTTCTAGTTTTAATGATTGAATCACATAACTGATCCCTACATGTACTCTATGCTTTGTTAGTTTGCTGAATTTTGGGGGACTGTATGCTCCTTGACGATTTGGCTCTCCCTGGGTCTCGTTTTTTTTTTCCTTTCTCTTATCATGCCCAGGGAGTGTCATGTCACCCCCCTTGGATAGCTCTTACACTGATGGGCCACTATTGGTTTTCACGTGTTGTTACCCCTTTAGTGGGAATGTCAATGGACTTATGGTCCCTTGTCTGTCCTCCCCTTTTTCTTATTGGTTCTCTTATGATTTACCAGCTTTTCTACTCTGGGAGTTTTTTTCGTTTAATTTTTACTTTTTATCTCTCTATAGACTCAATATAGTGTTGGTGGATTTTGTTCACCAGTTTGTTATGATTCTACTGTTACTTTTATTCTAGGGGGTGCCGTGTGCGGAGCGGTACTCGTGCTCCTCCCCCTGTACTCGGAGCTGAAGACTGTTCTAGCTCCTGGTCAGGATCCCCCCAACTGGTTGGGGGGAACCTTACTTGTTTTTCGGGGTATGGTGGAATTGTTTTTCCCCTACCCCTGGAATTTGACCTCTCTTTTTTTACTCTTTTCTTTCTATCTTCTCTGTCTCTTATTAACTTTTTTTTGTTTCAGTTCTGATCGTGGACTCGCTCGTCTGCAGAATTCGGGAATACGCTCGGATAGGATCCGTCACACCTCTTGCCTCCAAATCATCCTTTAAAAGTAAGGCAAGTGATCGGAGATTGCTGGCATTTCCTCCTACACTGCTCCATGGCTGACACCACCGCCCATACACCCACCTTTTGCTTTGACTCGCACAATGTTCAGGGAATCAATTCCCCTGTTAAATGCCGGAAAATATTCCAATACTACCATGATCATAAAATTGACGTACTGTTTCTACAAGAAACACACTTTCCAAAATCTTACACCACTTAGTTTATGCACCCCAAATATCCCACGTTCTACTTAGCAAATTCTGACAATAAGACTAAAGAAGTAGGCCTGTTTTTCTCACATAAACTCCAGTTCTCGCTAGTGTCTATATACAAGGACATGGAGGGTAGGTTCATACTTGTGAAGGTACTCATTGATAATCAACTCTATTCCCTCATTTCTTACTACGCACCAAATAGGGGCCAAGCTAAAATTTTTGAGTCTCTCTTCAACACTCTCACCCCCCTTCTAGAAGGTTTGGTCATATATGGCGGAGACTCTAATATTGCATTTGACACAGGGATTGACCAAACCCACCCCCCAGGTAGAGACTGCATTCGCCCTACCAGGCAGAGCCTCAATGTTGCTATACAAATTTACCACCAGGGGTTGGTTGACATCTGGAGAGAACTAAACCCAAGGGTGCGTGATTACACACAGTATTCCAGCCCTCACAATACTTTTGCGAGAATAGATCACTTCTTCTTGCTACAAACCCACATCCCGCTGGTACACAAGGTAATCATTAGAGACTCTGCCTGGTCGGACCACTCCTTCCTTCTCCTGACTATAAACAAACCTGCTACACGACAAAAAGCGTTCAATTGGTGGCTAAATGCTTCTATACTCAGCAATCCCACTCATGTCAGCGAGATCGAACACGACATCCAGGAATATTTTTTATTTAATAATATTGAAAACATCTCCCCTATCTCTCTATGGGCAGCACACAAAACCTTGATTAGGGGTAAACTGAGCCAAATGTCCTCTAGGATACACAAAGCCCGCAAAATAGAAATTGATAGGTTGGAAAGGGAGTTCATCTCCCTAAGCAAACAACATAAAAGTAGACCTTCCTCCGCCTCAGCAGCAAAACTTGAAGTAGCGCGCACAGCCCTTAATTTGGCTCTTACTGCCGTAGCAGAAAAGAGTATGCGTTGGGAGGGTGGGAAGTTTTATCATCAGAAAGATAAGTCAGGCCCTTTGCTTGCACGTAAGCTGACCCCTAAAATTAGACCCCGCACCTTACCTAAAATAAAACTATACAATGGAGCCCCCACACAGAATCCCCATAAAATGTTGGAAGCTTTCCATGACTTCTACCGCACATTGTACAGTAAGGAGGGGGAAGGAGACCCAGCCCAGCCTTATTGACTCCTTCGTAAACCCACTGAAGTTTCCCAAAATCCAGGATCGCCACAGGGATAGCTTAGAGGACCCTATATTGGCGGAGGAAATCTCTCAGGTCATCGAAAATCTCTTATGGCTTTTCAGTTCCGTACTACATTTTGCCCCACTGCTATCCCCTTACCTAGCATGATTTTTTAATCACCTGCTTGTGGGAGCTCAACTAGACACAATGTTAAATTCGGCATATATCACTGTAATACCTAAATCGGGCAAGGACACTAGTTGCACAGCTAATTATCGCCCCATTTCATTGATAAACAATGACCTAAAAATTCTGACAAAAATTATGGCAGACAGAATATCCAATTTTATTGGCCTTTATATTCATAAGGACCAGGTGGGTTTTATGCCTGGTTGACAGTGGCCTGATCAGATCAGAAGGGCAATTGATATAGTTTCTTTGCTGGGGTCTAGATGGGATGGGGGACCCCCACAGGAGGAATTTTTGCTTTCTCTGGACCTCATGAAAGCATTCAACTCCATCTCCTGGTCTTTCCTGTTCCCGATCCTACAGAAATGGAGTTTTGGCGATTCCTTCCTGAACACAATTAGGGCACTCTTCTCCAACCTGGAGGCAAAAATCAAAATGCAGGGATATTACTCGACATCGTTCCCAATTCTAAACGGCACAAGACAGGGCTGTCCCTTATCCCCTTTGATCTTTGCCATGGTTATTGAAACCCTAGCTATCGCTATCAGAGACAACCCGGATATACATGGCGTGCGGTGCGGGCCACAAACCCACAAATGCGCTCTCTTCACGGATGATGTATTGTTTTTTGTCACCTCCCCCCTTGCTTCCTTGCCAAATATTTGCAGGGTTCTTGATGACTTTGGCAGAGTTACTGGTCTCAAGGTTAACTATTCGAAATCCCTGGCACTTAATGTTAACTTGCCTGCAACGCTGGTAGCGGAGCTTAAAGACAACTTTCGGTTCCACTGGAATGACACGTCGATCCCCTACCTGGGAGTTAATCTCACTGCATCCATAGACAAATTGTATACCACAAATTTTCCCCCTATCTTTCGCAAACTGGAGGAAGATCTCTCGCATTGGGATAAATTAGGCATTTCCTGGCTTGGAAGAGAGAATTCAGTTAAAATGACCCTCCTGCCACACATCCTCTATCTATTTAGATCGCTGCCTATCCCTGTCCCCAAGGACCACCTTAGGAAATTCCAATCTAGAATTATAAAATTTATATGGGGAATGAAGGGGCACAGAATAGCCAAAGGGACCCTGTATAGGACTCGAGACCAGGGAGGGGTAGGCTTACCTATCCTCCTCTGGTATCATTTGGCAGCACAGCTTTCTCAACTCTCCACTATATATTCTAAAATAGCTCACCCTGATTGGGTACATATGGAGAGACAAGCAATCCCCCAGTACACCCTGGACTATATTCTCTGGTGTCCTGCTAAATCCAGACCGGCTATTATGGCGCCCACGCTTTCCCATTCCCTAGCACTATGGGATTCTCTCAAATTGAATCCACTCCTAATCTCGCATTGGCACCCACTGTCGCATATTTTTCGAAACCTTTTATTCCCTCCTGGTTTAGATATTACAGCTTTCTGATGGTGGTTGGATAAAGGACTGTATAGGATAGGACACTTTGTCAACCCAGCGGGGCCTCTTACTCTGGCCCACTGTACTAGCAAACTCGACATGCCTACATCGGAAAGGTTTAGATACCACCAAATCGCTCATTTTATCCGGTCTTCATGGTCTTCCAAACCGTCCCCACTCTCGATCACGGAATACAAAATGTAGTGCGGTCAAGCCATGGAGCAGAGGGGGGGAATATCGGTGATTTACCGTTCACTTGCTAGGGCTGACACCAAAACACACTATATGAGAGAGTGGGAAAAGGACCTGCAACATGCTTGGAGCATTGTGGAATGGCATAGGACTTCGACTGCAGCATCTAAGGGCATTCTAAACATAGCTTTAATTGAGGCAAATTTGAAAGTCCTAATGAGGTGGTATATGGTTCCTCTGAAAATTGCCAAATTTTATCCGAACGCCTCTCCTCTGTGTTTCCGTAATTGCGGACATATTGGGTCGACACTTCATGTTTGGTGGGATTGCCCCAGGATCAGGGGCATATGGAATAAAATATTCCACATCATTAGGAAAATTACTGGCTTTCCAGCCCAACAGTCTCCTCATTACGCCCTCTTAAACTTTCCTATCCCCAAGGTTCCTAAGCTAGCCCAATGCCTGATCATGTTTGTTTTCCTTGAGACCAAGCTGACGATTGCCTGCGCTTGGAAGCAACCCAGAGTGTCTTTTCTCTTGGTCAAAGGGAAGATATCAAGGATCATGGCCCAGGAGAAAACAGTTAGCATCCTATTGGATACTGCTGACAAACATTAAGCCATCTGGGAACCATGGACCAGATACTTATCTCAGACTTCTGCCATGCCTTGCTGACTCGGTTTCGTGTAGATGAGCGAGTCCCACACCGTCTAATATTACGCTAGTTTTTTGTCTGTTTTTCTTTCTTTTTCTCTCTCTTTCCTTTCCACTTCTTCTAACTGCTTGCATATAGGTACGTTTGCAGGTATTCCCATCTAGGACACATTTCCTGTTTTACTCCACTGTGTAAAAGACAGACTATTTCATCTACCGTTAGCAGTTGGCACATCTCTTGGCCTTTTTTGCCTGATATCTCCTGTTCAATGGACGTCCAAATGTATGTACTTTGTCCACCAATAATATTTCACCCAAATGCCTTACCATTGCAGTTCAATGAGTTATTACAATTTTAGCACAGTTGTTCCTTTTCATTTATCTTTGCAATTTATTATATATCTCTCTCTCTCATGGTTCCTCCTGCCTGTAGCAGATTTTTGTACTCATGACTGTATTCCGTTGGGGGGAGACGGGTCCCGCCCGCCCAGCACAGCTAGATCCCATGAGGGGTGCTGAGATTGGCGGGGTTCCCTCCTCCCTCGGGAGTTTGGAACTTCCGCAATAACTTACTGAGATACATCTGCTCCTTCTTAACTTCAACGTGTAATGTGTCTTTTGACTTATTGCTTTGTCTGATGTTAACAGATGGCTCTGCCTGCAACTTTGTCAATATAGATTTTTTCTGATTATTAATAAAAAAACGATTGAAAGTAGAAATAGTGACTGATTTATACTGTTGTGGCATATACTGTTAGAATATGCTGATGTCAACTTCAGCCACCTGTCTATCTGTAATAATGTAAATGAGTCTAGACTAACTTCTGAGGCCTCGTACACACGATCGGACATATCCGATGAAAACGGTCCGCGGACCATTTCCATCGGATATGTCCGATCGGGAGTTTGATCCGATGGCGTGTACACACCATCGGATCAAATTCCCCGCCGCCGGACGGCGCGGTGACGCGGCGGTGACGTTGACGCCGCCACGTCACCGCCACGTCACCGCACCAGGAAGTTAAACACTTCCGCGCATGCGCCGAATCCATTCGGCGGCGGCGCGGCGGCGGTGGGGCACGACATGTCTGCTGGTAAGTGTACTAACCAGCAGACATGTCGGGCGGACAGATTCCATCGGATGGATTTCAAAGCATGCTTTGAAATCTGTCGGGTGGAGAAATCTGTCCGCTAGCCCATACACACGAGCGGAGATGTCTGCTGAACGGTCCATCGAGCTGGACATCATATGACATCCTTTCAGAAGGCACCACTCGTTACAGATTGGTGCGATCTATCATCGGCCATGTCCATCGGACCCAGCCAATGACTGATTGGAGTACCGGCTCACTGCCAGGACCATGTGACCGCTGTGACCAGACACAGCAGACCACATAACAGTTGTGAACAATGGATGGCTTTCTTTCATGCCATCCAGTGTGTACAATTGTGTTGCTATCTGTGATAGGTCAAAGTGATTACATGACACAGACAAGGCCAAACGCAGCCCATCTGTACCATGTGTTTAGCTCTTGCCAATCACAACAAAACAAACTTAATTAATGAGTTTCATTCAGTAAAATGCTTGCTTATAGCAATGGAGTTCACTGCTATAAGCAATCATAATGTAAAAAAAAAAAATTTGATCTCTTCCCCAGAGTAGTACAGTGTCGCTATGGTAACATATTGTCCCGGTTACATATATATTTTTCATACTGACGAATGTCCCTGATCACCGTCACGTCAGTTACATGATGAATTTGTACTGGACTGGTGACCGTATGTAAACAAACAAAAAAAAACATTTTTTTTTTTAATTTCTTCACTTTCCAAAACATCATCACAAAAAATTACAACTTAAAAAAACTTGGCATGCCTCTTACAAAAAATCTTGGCTGTCCACTTTCCAAAAAGGGGCAATTTAGGGTATATTTGTACTGTCCTGACATTTTTGGCCCTCATACAATGAGATGGGCGTCGCTACATCAGGATCGATCAATATTCAGATATATACCATAATTTGTCGACTCTATAACTTTCCTACAGACGAAATAATGTACACTAATTTTGTTTTTTTCACCAAAGAAATGTAACAGAATACATTTTGGCCTAAATATATGAAAAACAATTATTTATTTGCAAAATGTTATAATAGAAACAAAGAAAAATATATATTTTTTGGAGTAGGTGGCTGTATCTTGGCTAGGGTCAATGGATAAACAGCAGAACCAGTCACATAAGTTGGTATAAGTCAACCCCACAACCAGGGGCGGACTGACCATTGAGGAACTCGGGCACTGCCCGAGGGCCCCATGCCACTAGGGGGCCCCATCAGGGTTGCCAGGTTTATTAAAACCAGGGACAGTATGTAAAAATCTGTGTTTTTTTCACATCTGTCCCTGATATGTCCAAAACCTACATGCTTTTGATATGAAAATCCTGAGATTTTAGCTGCCCCGCCTATGTACTGCCAACTGGCTTGGTGGCCATCTGTAAGCCTGGGGGCCCCATAATCTTCTATTGCCCGGGGGCCCCATGAGTTGTCAGTCCGCCCCTGCCCACAACAGGAGATTCACAGCCAGATGTCACTGGTTATATTCATAGACTGCAAAAATGTAATGAAAAATGTGTAGCGCTGTGTTTATAAATCATATAAACATATCTAAAACATGTAAATAAGAGGCGCATGCGCGAGGCTTCCCGGATGGCTGCGTGATCTGGGAGCTCCGCACTGTCCCGGTCAGCTAACCTTCCCTGAGCCGGATCCGAGCCAGCTAAAGACCGGCGTTTAGCGGGACACGATAGGGGAACAAATCCTCTCCCCCTCCATGCTGGGGAGCACAGTCAGGCGTGATTTGGGCCCGAGCTTCACCGCCGAGGGGTCCGTGGACGAATCCAAGATGGCGGCCGCGTCGCAGCAGAAAGAGCAGCACGGCGGAGGTCTCTCAGGAAACAGGCAAGTTGTTGCCCCGGCCACGCTCACCTTCACACCACAGGCCTCACACAGTCATCTCCCGGCGGTGACCCCGTCCCCATCATCTACTGAATCACTGTTAGGCCGCACTGTGGGAAATCTCCTGTTAACCCCTATGGCTGCTAATTCTCCCCATATGGAAGATGTAGCTACCCCAGGAGGCTTGGATTCTGACATCCCTCAAAATGCAGGAGATCTTTTTCTGAAATTTTCTGAGCTCCTTGAGAAGGGCCTTGCCCATACTGCAAACAAAATAACCAATGACATTCGCACAGATTTTCAAAATTTAGGATCCAGAATGGAAGCCATTGAGCACAAATTGGACATCACGGTCTCAAGAGCAAATCAAAACACTGATCATATTCAGGTTCTGCAGGAACAATTAGACGTGGCCCTATGCAAATTAGATGACCTCGAAAATCGCTCAAGGAGGGACAATTTTAGGGTACGGGGACTCCCGGAATCCATCTCGGATGTTCCCTCTGCTATTCAGGATCTAATTAAATCCCTTTACCATCTCTACCCCCGCATAAACTGGAACTTGATAGGGCTCACAGATCTCTGGGCCCTCCTAGAAAGGATGGCACCCCCAGGGATGTGGTAGTGAAACCTCACTTTTTCAGTGTGCGGGAAGATATCATGAAACTCTCTCGCCAGAATTCCCATCTATCTTTTCAAGGTCGTGAGATTCAGTTCTTTGCGGATATATCCCCAATGACTATCCAACGGCGCAGAGCCCTCAAACCATTACTTGCCATTCTATCCCAAAGGAGATCAAATACTGGTGGGCTTTCCCTTTCGCCTTAAAATTTGCGTTTAAAGGAAGAACATATTCCTTCTCCTCGTTTCAGGAGGGAGAGAGGCTTTTCCTGGACCTTAAATTTATCTCACAGGAATCTGAGATGGACACCTCACAAATGCAAGCAGTTTCTTCTAAGCGCCCTACTCCTACTAGCCCAATCTCACCACTTTGGAAATCCACCAAGTCGCGCCGTACCAACGCTTCTCGCATCACTTGAAGCCATTGACGACTACTCCTTTTCTGTGCCTCGCTCATTTAGGATTGCTCCTGACCAGCAGTGATTGTCTGCTCTCATCACTGTACTCTTCTGAAGATCCTCTTTTGAAGAACTTTATTTTATTTTTATTATCCTTTTTTTGAGGGGCCAATGTCCAATATTTTACGTCTGCTCCTTTATTTTGAATTTTTTTTTTTTTTTTATATATGTTTGTTCCCCTCCTGTAGCTAATTTTTATTTTGTTTGGAGCAGCGGGATTGCCTAAGGCTTAATATTAGGCATTATTGACCGGGCTCCTTTGTACTGGTGGGTTTGAACCCCTGTTATTGGGTCCCTCCTCCCATTACCTGGGAGCTCGAACCGCTCCTGCTGACGGATCCATTTATGTGGTTTTATGATTGTCTGTTGTTTGTTTAGGCCTAATTGCCACTATTATTGATAGTAGTTTTTTATGGGTTGGTTTTGGCCGGGACAGTTGTCTTGTGCCTCCATTCATCCTCAGAGCATGGTTTTTTCATGCTCCTGGGATGAACTTGTGGTCCGTATATTGGACCACAACATTTCATTACAGGTCGACGCAGGAGGGGGTCCCACCCCCTGCCTACATTTTGGGCCCGCAATGGGCCTTTCTCCTTTTTTCTTCCTTTTCTTCCTTCTTCCTTTTACTAATTTTTTCTCTCATTTTGCCAGCACACAGGTTCAACTATCTGGTCGCTACATTCTGGATCCCAGGTTCCCGATTCTCCCGCATACTCCTTGCCCGCAGAACCGGTGGGTGAGTACCAAATGTTCTGTCCATTTTTCCCTGCCTACACACCATGGCTGCTAACAAAAGGTCAGGCTCAGTGCTAAAAGTTATCTCACATAATGTTCAGGGTCTGAATTCGGCTATTAAAAGGAAGAAGTTATTTAATTATTACAGCTCACAAAAATCAGAGGTAGTGATGCTTCAGGAAACCCATTTCCCTCCCAGTTATGTCCCATCCTTTATTCATGGACAATATCCGCAATTTTTCCTCGCCAATGCTACTAACAAAACAAAGGGGGTGGCGATATTCTTCTCGAAAGCGTGTAAGTTTAAAGACACTTTCGTGCTTAGGGACCCGGAGGGGAGGTACATCTTAGTGAAAGGACTGATTGAAGACCAAATCTTCTCAGTTGTTTCATATTATGCTCCAAACACCGGACAGGCAGGATTTTTCCGGTCAATGATGCTTGTGTTAGAATCACTGTTAGAAGGTATTGTGATCATGGGAGGTGATTCCAATGTAGCCTTCGATATGAGTTTAGATAAATCTAAGGCTCCTTCAAAACAATTGTCCCACCCCAACAGGATGAGTTATAAGGTAGCGAAATTAATTCACCAACATGGTTTAGTAGATATTTGGAGGGAACTTAATCCGACTCAACGTGACTACACCCATTTCTCCAATCCCCATTTGAGCTTTTCCAGGATAGATCATATTTTTATCAATTCTATTCATATTCCATTAGTTTATAGAGCCTCTATAAAAGATACGGTTCTCTCGGATCATTCAATGGTGGTGCTGACTTTGAGCGGATCTTTTACCAGACCTCATACCGCCCATTGGAGACTTAACGAATCCCTTTTAGATGATCCTATTAACATAGTCGAAATAGAAAAAGCATTACAAGAATTCTTCCTTCTTAATGATTCAGGAGAAGTTTCTCCGGAAACCTTATGGGCTGCACACAAGGCCTCGATCCGAGGTAAGATTATCCAGCTCTCGACTAAGCTGAAAAAGGAAAGAACTCGGGATATTGAGAGACTCGAGAAGGAATTTGAGGTTCTTAGTAAACAACATAAAAAAAATCCTAGTTCTATCCATATGGATAAACTTAATAATGCCAGATTGGCATTGAATTTGGCTCTAACAGTCAAGGCTGAAAAATCCTTCAAGTGGTCAGGAGCTAAATTCTACTTAAACACGGATAAGATGAGCACCTTACTTGCTAATAAACTTTCCCCTAAATTTCGCTCTTATACCCTTCCTAAAATAAAGTTGCAAAATGGAACTTCTACACATAACCCCCAACGCATTTTGAGTGCTTTTAGGGATTATTACCAGAATCTTTATCAGAATTCGGATGTGGCTGACTCCCAGTCCATTAATTCCTTTTTAGATTCTCTCCCCATCCCCAATTTGAGCAAGACCCATGCTGATTTGCTGGACTCCCCAATTACTATTGAAGAAACGATGGGAGTGATTAAAGGCCTAAAAATAGGCTCAGCTCCCGGCCCGGATTGGATTTTCATCCAAATATTATAAATCTTTCCTGAATTCTCTCTCCCCTCACTTAACTAAATTTTTTAATTCTAAACGTTCGGGTAATCCGTTGGCACTTCATCTAAACTCAGCATATATATCGGTCATCCCCAAACCAGATAAAAATCATGAACTTGTCGAGAACTACAGACCTATCTCTTTAATTAATAACGATGTGAAGATCCTAACTAAAATCTTAGCAAACAGAATGAGTTCCTTTATTAATTTATATATACATAAAGACCAGGTGGGGTTTATTCATGGTAGGCAAGGCCCAGACCAGGTCAGGAGAGCAATTGACCTCATATCTATACTACACTCAGGGTGGGATGGAGGTCCCAGTCAGGAGGGCTTTTTGCTCTCGCTAGACCTGCAAAAGGCTTTCGATTCCTTATCTTGGTCATATTTATTTAACGTCTTGAAACGCTGGGGATTTGGAGACTCCTTCCTGGGGATGTTAGGGGCACTATACTCTAGTCCGGAAGCTAGAATTAAATTACAGGGATTTTATTCCGACCCCATTACCATCGCCAGGGGTACTAGACAAGGGTGCCCTCTCTCGCCCCTTATATTTGCTATAGCAATCGAGACTTTAGCAATATCACTCAGATCCAATCATAATATTGAAGGCGTTAGGTGTGGTCAAACGATCCATAAATGTGCTTTGTTTGCTGACGATGTTCTCCTTTTTATCACCTCCCCGACTACTTCACTTCCGGCAATTAATGGGCTCCTAGATACCTTCGGGGTTATCTCAGGTTTAAAGGTTAACATGTCAAAATCTCAGGCGCTAAATGTATCCTTATCCTCTGAAACATTCTCCCATCTAAGGTCCTCTTTTAGATACACATGGAATTCCTCTTCGATCCGTTACCTAGGAATTAACTTAACCCCAACGTTTGATCAATTATATGGAGCTAATTTCCCTCCGTTATTCAGTAAACTAGAAAAAGATCTTAAGAAATGGTCTAGTTTTAATATTTCATGGATAGGTCGGATCCACTCGATAAAAATGACTTTACTCCCAAGAATCCTGTATCTGTTTAGATGTCTCCCTATCGGGATCAACAGGGGTCACCTTATGGCCATGCAGAGGAAGATAATTAAATTTATATGGGGTCAAAAGGGCTATAGGCTCTCTCGTTCGGTTCTTTGCAGTCCTAAAACACGAGGGGGTCTGGGACTTCCTGATCTTTTTAAATATTTTCAGGCAGCCAGATTAGCACAACTTTCATTGATCTATTCTAAACTTGAAAAACCGGATTGGTTAAATATTGAACAGCAGGCTGCACCTGCACACACTCTAGACTTCTTACTTTGGTGTCCCCGTTCATTTAGGCCCCCGATCCTGTCCCCTACTTTATCCCAATCTCTGTCCCTCTGGGATAGGATGAAGCATTCACCCTCGCTGATCTCGATTACTAAACCGCTAGCCAATTTATTTCACAATCCCCAATTTAGTCCAGGAATGGATACTAGAGCCTTTCAGTGGTGGTTGGATAAAGGTCTATATAGAATAGGTCACTTCATCTCCACCTCAGGTCCTATCTCCCTCCACCATTGTCGTGTTAAATTAGATCTCCCCGAGTCTGAAGAATTCAGATTCCTCCAAATCTCACACTTTATCTCTTCCCTTATGAAACATAAATCGGAATCTCCAGGGTTCACACCCTATGAGCAATGGTGTGGGCAGGGAAAGGAACATAGAGGGGGTATCTCTATCATTTACCTGTCTTTGATGGAACCTTCATCCAAATTTCGCTTCATGGTAGCTTGGGAATCGGATGTTCAGGAAACCTGGGATCTACAGGATTGGCACAAAATGGTAACGAGAGCTTTTAAAGGTATTGTAAATGTTAATTTGATTGAGGCTAACCTTAAGGTATTGATGAGGTGGTACTTGGTACCTACGAGGCTTGCCGTCATGTTTCCATCTACCTCTCCTGATTGTTTTAGGGGTTGTCAGGCCCAGGGTTCTATGTGGCATATCTGGTGGTCGTGTCCGAAAATCCGTAGCTTCTGGAACAGGTTGTTTTATCTTATAAGAAAAGTTACGGGTATTTCTTTAAAGCAATCTCCCCAGATAGCCTTGCTAAACGCTGATCTCCCAAAAGCCTCCAAATACACTCGTAGACTGATTTTCTTTATACTCCTTGGAGCAAAAATTACTTTAGCTAAGGCATGGAAACAGCCTTCAGTCTCTCTAGCAGCAACCAAAAGAAAGATCTCATGGATAATGACACAGGAGAAACTGGTTAGCCATATTTTGAATACGACCATTAACTTTGAAGCAACTTGGGAACCCTGGGCCACCTACTTAGGCATTTCATTTATACCAGGAGTAAATGGGACATGATTTCTTTGAATGATTTCTTACTCTGTAGACTGGCACCTTTCTTCTCCCCTCTTTCCTTTCCTTCCTTCTTCCTCTTTTCTCTAAAACCTTTAGCCTGGGTCAAATTGATTCTTGGACTCTTTTTTGTGTTTGTAACTTTACTGTATCCAAGAGACGGAAATTATTTATTTTCAAATCCTCTAGACATTATTATTCCTATAGGTGCTACCTCGATAGCCAAAGCTAATTGTTGCTTATCTTTTATGTCACATCTTTTTTCGTTGGGGGCCCTGATAACTATTACTTTACTGCTTTTTCAATCTTATACTGGGTTGCTCTTCGGATCTGGGAGTTCTCTGTTTTTCTAGGTCCGGGGAGCAATCTTATTTTAGTGGAGATGGTGTAGTGAAGAATACTATTTCCCGGAACCAGGTATTGAGTGCACCCGGAAGGGGCACCTGGTCCGGCGACTTTCTTCTTTTTCAATTTTTCTCTCCGCTAAATTGGAGTCTTATTACGATAACCCCCCCTGTGTTTAGCTTATGGAGGAAGGTCAACGTTATTTATAATTATTTTTTATCATTTGAAGAGATGTTGTGTTACCAGATATCTTCATTACTATATAATGTTCATACTTCAATTTGCGAAGCTTATCCAAGACATGAAGGTTGTATTTTTCTTGTCATTGTATCGTAATAGTTCACAATAAACTTCTTTTTGAAACTTTAAAAAAAAAAAAAAAAAAAAAAAAAAAAACATGTAAATAATATAAACTAAATCACCACGTGAAAAAGTGTCAAAAAATTATTAAACATGAGAATAAAAAGAAAATATAAAAAATATATATACTACAAATTATATATTTTATCTTTAAACGAGTGTTCATAAGTAATCATCCAAAACCCACACCTAAAGTGTGGAAATAATCAAAACAAATCAAGTCCATAAGTTGTAGTGTTTTTCCAAGTGCTTGAAACTTAAACATGCAATCTTCTCCAAAAAAACTTGATATAATGCTTCCACCACACCAATTGTGTTTCTGTGACTCCGCCCCCTTAAGGATTTGCACTCACCACAAGAATGTGCCTTGCATTGACATGCTTGGCATTAAAGCTTAGTAAAAACTCTCCAAAGTCTCCTAGGCAGTTCCAACAGTGTTCAGTAAACCAGTGTTCTCCACATAAGAATAAATAAGTACTTGCAATAGCCAGCTCCTATTTCATAATCCAATAGCCCAGGGAGATCGAAATCCGGCAAAACCAGCCTGCTTCCCCAATAGTTGGGCGGGGTGGGTCAGGCAGGCTTATCCAGCATTGCATGGTGACATCAGCTATTGGATGCCTAGGAGGAGCTGTACGACTGAATCCGCTGTGATGCCTCTGCCCATCACAAGTAGGAGCCCGAAATCCACCTGCTGCCCGTAGGAGCACCCAACCCACCCGCTGCCCATAGGAGTCTGCAACCTAGATGGGGTAAGTGCCAGGAGGGCCACCATCCGTCCGACTGGGGGGGGTGGTTGTTTGCCCCCCCAAAAAAATACCAGCCATAATTGCCCTGCAGGCAAGGTAAGACATTAAGGATCATAGGGCACACAGGAGGAGAGCACAATATGGGCACAGAGCAGGACAATCACTGAAAAGCAGGGCACAAAGTGGGGAGGATATGTAAATCAAAATGAAGGTAGCAGCTGTGACATTTTATTCAAGAAAGTGGCTATGATCAGCAGCTGATCTTAGCTATTAATTTAATCAGCAGAGTTTAGGGAACCATTCAGTTATGGGTTCATGGTCATTGAAGTGACTACAAGCTCATAGCTGGGGAGGGGAATGCCAAGGACATAAGGGTTTCTGAGTTGGCCAGCTGGAAGCATTTTAATTGCATGAATCCTGTGTCCTTGGCTGTAAAAGGTTAAATCTTTTTAACAAAGCTTCCCTCCACCGATCTATGCTTTTAAAAGAAAGTTTCAGCACCAGTACATGTCCCTCCGGGCAATGCCCAGCTCACTATGCCCTTTGTTTGAAAATCCATTGCACATTAGCTCTAATAATTGGAGACAGATTGACAGACTTCAATAGAATTCAAACGGAAGTTCAAAATTTGTGGATTTTTTTATGAATTGGCCAAACAGCCCCGGTAATTGGACCCAAGCACACTTTTTATTAAGATTTGACTGTCACATTACTGCCATCTACAGGTAATTATTTATAAATGGCATTCCCACAAACAACTATTTAACCGCTTGCCGACCAGCTGCCGTTTTTATACCGTGGCAGGTCGGCTCGTTCCTGCGAATCGATGTACCGGTACGTCGGCTCCTTTAAGGCCTCGTACACACGAGGGGATATGTCCGCTGAAAACGGTCCGATGGACCGTTTCAGCAGACATCTCCGATCGTGTGTATGGGCTAGTGGACAGATTTGTCCATCGGACAAATTTCAAAGCATGCTTTGTAATTTGTCCGCTACAAACCTGTCCGTCGGATATGTCCGCTGGTTAGTACGGTAAACCAGCGGACATATCCTCCCACACATGCGTCGTATCCTGTGAATGGATCCGACGCATGCGCGCGGAAGTGTTTACTTCCTGGTGCGTGACATATCGGTGACGTGGCGTCAACCGCGTCACCGACACGTCACCGCGCCATCTGCCGGCGGGGAATTTGATCCGATGGTGTGTACACGCCATCGGATCAAACTCCAGATCGGACATATCCGGTGGAAATGGTCCGCGGACCGTTTTCATCGGATATGTCCGATCGTGTGTACGAGGCCTAAGAGCTATAGTTGTTTGGGTACAGCATTGCAGGGCCGCGCAATTGTCAGTTAAAGCGATGCAGTGCTGTATTGCAAAATGGCCTGGTCATTAGGGGCTGAAGTGGTTAAAGCGTAACTCTACTTTTGTTGAGAAAAAAAATTCCCCTCTGGGTGATCTATGTACATTGCAGGGATTTTAACAAATTTGTTACAGATTTCTACCTTTTTGTTATTCTGAAGAAATTTGTTTGTTCCTCTGTGCCCCTGTGCATCTAATGGGAGAGATTTCATAATTATCAACCAGCTGCTGCTTCTAATGAGGAAGATTGCAGGGCCTGCATCCTGTTAGACATGATTTCTTATTGGGAGTATCTTAACAAAAATTGCATTTTTGTTGCAGGTAATGCCAACAATCCCAGTGTAAACTTCTGGAAAAGCCAGTAAGCCAATCACAGAAAAAACGTTTCTGGGGGGCGTTCTGTACTCATGTGCAGCCATATTGCGTTGCATTTTACCGAAAATTACAGCAGCTGCAGATTGAAAAGGAACATTGATTTTTAATATTCAATTACAATGACTTGTGTCACAATTGTATATGCTATATTATTTTATATTTTTTTTCCCCCATGACAGTGGAGTTACCCTTTAAAACTCATAGGGTATGATTTATCTTAAAACAGAGGTCCGCCGATTTTTATTTTTTATAATTTTTTTTATTATTTTTTAAGTCAGCAGCTACAAATACTGCAGCTGCTGACTTTTAAAATAAGGAAGCTTACCTGTCGAGTGTGCCTGCGATGTCGGCACCCGAAGCCGATCCATCGCTCATACCTCAGGTGCTGCCGCCGCCATCTTCCGGAAGGGTCCAGTCATTTCGGATGGAATCAGTTCGGTCGGGAGCCGCTGTCTTACAGAAGGGCGATTACTTTGCATCCATAGACATAAAGGATGCATACCTTCAGGTGCCAATATTCCCAGGACATCACAGATTCCTGCGGTTTGCATTAGGACATCAGCACTATCAGTTTATGGCACTCCCATTCGGGCTAGCTACGCCCCCCCGTGTCTTCACAAAAATTGCGGCCCCTGTGTTGGCCAATCTCAGAATCCAGGGGGTGTCGATCCTGGCTTATCTGGACGATCTATTGATAGTAGGTCACTCAGCGGCTTGTGTAAATCAGGCGGTAAGCCTAACCGTTCGTTACCTGGAATCGCTGGGCTGGGTCCTGAATCGGGACAAGTCAGCCTTGGAGCATACAAGACGGTTAGGCCTTGTACACACGATGGGATATATCCGCTGTAAACGGTCCCCGGACTGTTTACAGCGCATATTTACGCCGGGATGTTTTGATCCGATGGCTGTACACACCATCGGATCAAATTCCCCGCCGGCGGACAACGCGGCGACGCGGCGGTGACGTTGACGCCGCCACGTCACCGCACCAGGAAGTAAACACTTCCATTCACAGGATACGACGCATGTGTGGGCAGATATGTCCGCTGGTTTGCCGTACTAACCAGCGGACATATCTGACGGACAGCTCTCCGGCGGGAAAATTCCAAAGCATGCTTTGGAAATTTTCCGCCAGAGGAATCCGGCCAGAACGGTCCGTTTGCCCCTACACACGAGTGGATTTTTCGGCTGAAATGGTCCGTCGGACCATGTTCAGCGGATTTATTCACTCGTGTGTACAAGGCCTTAGAGTACCTCGGCATGCTCTTGGATACAGAGCACCAGAGGGTGTTCCTGCCTCAAGAGAAAGGTCGTGTCCATAAGGGAAACTATCCGGGTTGTTCTGAGCAGAAGGAGGCCGACGGTTCGAATGGGCATGCACCTCTTAGGCAGGTTGGTAGCCTCTTTCGAGGCTGTGCCCTATGCTCAGTTCCTCTCAAGAAAATTACAGGAGGCCATTCTATCAGGATGGAACAAGAGGCCTCAGGGCTTGGATCATCCTGTAGCCTTATCCTCCCAGGTACGTCAGAGCCTCAGCTGGTGGCTGAACCCGCAGAATCTTCTGAAGGGGAGGTCCTTCAGTCCTGTGTCCTGGAGGGTAGTCACCATGGACGCCAGCCTCTGGGGCTGGGGAGCGATCCTAGAAGGCTGCCCCCTACAGAGGAGATGGTCAGCAACGGAAAAAAGTTTGCCCATCAATGTGCTGGAGATCAGAGCGGCACGGTTGGCCCTAACAGCCTGGACCTCCAAACTACGGGGGTTCGCCGGTGAGGATACAGTCCGACAACGCCACGGCGGTGGCGTATATAAACCACCAGGGGGGCACAAGGAGCCGGGCTGCTCAAGCAGAGGTGGACAAGATTTTCCTCTGGGCAGAGAATCAGGTTCCATGCATTTCGGCGGTGTTCATCCCCGGGGTGGACAACGTGGAGGCAGATTTTTTGAGTCGCCAACAGGTGTTGCCAGGGGAATGGTCACTCCATCCCGAGGTTTTTCAAAAAATATGCCGGAGACTAGGATCACCAGATGTGGACATCATGGCCTCAAGGCACAACAAGAAGGTAAACCTGTTTGTGTCCCAGACAAGGGACTCGTTGGCCTGCGGAACCGACGCATTAGTATGCCCTTGGCACCGGTTCTCTCTCCTATACGCCTTCCCTCCGTTGCAGATGTTGCCTCGCCTTTTACGCAGGATCCAGGCAGAACGCAAACCAGTGATTCTCGTGGCTCCGGCCTGGCCACGAAGGTCGTGGTTCTCCCTAATCCTGAAGATGTCGGTAGGAAAACCCTGGCCCCTCCCACTTCGACCAGACCTACTGTGTCAGGGCCCGGTCCGCCATCCTGCCTTACACCGTCTAAGTTTGACGGCCTGGAGGCTGAATCCTTGATTCTTAGGGGTAGGGGCCTTTCCAGCCAGGTAGTTTCTACCCTGATTAGAGCCAGAAGACCTGCTTCCAATGCTATATATTACAGGGTATGGAAAGCATACGTTGCCTGGTGCGGGAAAAGAGGATGGCATCCCCACAAGTATGTTATTGGCAGGATCCTGGAGTTCCTTCAACTCGGAATAGACAGAAACCTGGCTGTAAGTACGATCAAGGGGCAAGTGTCGGCCTTATCGGTCCTGTTTCAGAGGCCTCTGGCTAATCACTCACTTGTCAAGACCTTTCTTCAGGGGGCATTACGGATGAATCCTCCAGTCAGATCCCCCCTTTGCCCATGGGACTTAAACTTAGTTCTTTCGGCCCTGCAGAGGCAGCTGTTCGAGCCATTGGCTGAGGTCCCATTGTTATTACTGACCCAGTGGCGGCTGGTGCTCAAAATTTTTGGGGGGGCGCAAACGAAAAAAAAAAATATTGCAGCCTCACTGTGCCCATCACATGCAGCCACTGTGCCATGCCACCAAATGCAGCCACTGTGCCATCAATTGTCACCAATGTGCCATGCCACCAAATGCAGCCACTGTGCCATCAATTGTCACCACTGTGCCATGCCATCAAACACAGAAACTGAGCCATCAATTGTCACCATTGTGCCATGCCATCAAATGCAGCCACTGTACCATCCATTGTCACCACTGTGACCCATGCCACCAAATGCAGCCACTGTGCCATCAATTGTCACCACTGTGCCATGCAACACAGCAACTGTGCCATCAATTGTCACCACTGTGCTGCCATGCCAACAAATGCAGTCACTGTGCCATCAATTGTCACCACTGTGCCATGCCATCAAACGTCACCACTGTGCCATCAATTGTCACCACTGTGCCATGCCATCAAATGCAGCCGCTCTGCCATCAATTGTCACCACTGTGTGTGCCATGCAACACAGCAACTGTGCCATCAATTGTCACCACTGTGCCATGCCATCAAATGCAGTCACTGTGCCATCAATTGTCACCACTGTGCCATGCCATCAAACACCACCACTGTGCCATCAATTGTCACCACTGTGCCATGCCATCAAATGCAGTCACTGTGCCATAAATTGTCACCACTGTGCCATGCCATCATATGCAGTCACTGTGCCCCATGCCACTGTGCTCATTGTCGCCTCTGTGCCCTTTGTCACCACTGTCCCCCATGATGCCACTGTGCCCCATGATGCCAATGTGCCCCATGATGCCCCTTTCCCTGTAAAAATCACTTACCTGACGCTTCCATGTCCTCCCTCGATGTCTTCTGCCGCCGTGGAGAAGCTTCAGCCAATCAGGTTCCTGATAACCAGAATCCGGGAACCTGATTGGCTAAAACGGCCGTCAGTCTCATACAAGGAACACAGATTGCCTGCGCTCCGAGCATAGACTTCCGAGAGCCGGAGGGCGGTACTGGAAAAGCCTATCAGAGCCGCTGGCTTTGATAGGCAGTTCCCCTCAGCCAACCAGCTGCCGCTATTTGGGTAACCGGCGACCCATGTCCGGTTATAGGAATAGACCAGGCAGCTGGCAACAATGATAACTCACATTCAGTGCATTGCATTGAATGTGAGTTATTTGCGAGAGAGGGTGGCGCTGCAGCGCCCTCTATAGACGGCCGCCAGAACTTCGGCTAAAATGTAAAAATGACATTTTAGCCGAATAAAAGTTCTTAAAGGGCCCGTTTTTTTTATTTTTTTATTTTTTGTGACTGCGGGAGGGGGGGCGGTGCCCGTGTGCCCATATGGGCGGGCCGCCACTGTACTGACCAGGAAGCTTGTGTTCCTGGTGGCGATGACCTCGGCCAGACAGAAGGGTATCAGAGTTAGCAGCTCTGTCATGCAGGGAACCTTATCTGATTTTTCATAATGACAGGGTCGTATTACGACCACAGCCTTCCTTTCTTCCGAAGGTTATATCAAAGTTTCATTTGAATCAGGACTTGGTTCTACCGGCTTTTTTCCCTAACCCCTCGTCGTCAGGGGAGAGGTGGCTGCATACTTTAGATGTCGTCCGTGCCATGCGATATTATCTGAAGGCCACGGAAGAGATTCGGAAAACCGACGTCCTTTTTGTCTTACCAGCCGGGCCCAAAAGGGGTCAGCCGGCAGCGAAATCAACTATTGCAAGGTGGATCAGGTAATTGATTAGTCAGGCCTACGGCTTAAAGGGGGTACCTCCTCCTTTATCAGTGAAGGCACTTTCGACAAGAGCCATGGGTGCCTCTTGGGCGGCACATCACCAGATCTCCATGGCTCAGATTTGCAGGGCAGCGACATGGTCGTCTGTCCATACTTTCATAAGGTTTTACCAGCTGGACGTTAAGGGGAGTGCCGCCGCAGCCTTCGGGCGAGCGGTACTGCAGTCAGCAATTTAAAATCCTCACGTCCGGGGTTGGCACCCTCCTTTTTTTGCATGTTTATGCTGGGGTGTCCCCCTCCCCTCATTAAGCATTGCTTTCAGACATCCCATATGCTACAAAACTGAGGTACTCCCGATAGGGGAGGAGGTTATATAGGGAGGGGACTTCCTGTCTGGGCGTGCCAGTGTCCATCACCTAAAGGTAGACCATATAACCCGTATAGTAATGGCTTGCTGCTCTGTGTCCCGTGATGTACTTGAAGAAAAGGATTTTACAGGTAAGTTGTTTTAAAAAATCCCTTTTCTATGCTATGAACTTGCTGTACAAAGCACTCCTGCGTTAAGAATTGTATTTGTTTTTGGCCTTGCTGAATAAAAGTGCAAGACAAACCTTCTTGGACTGTTCTTGGCTGTCCCTACCTTGTGCATGGTTTAACGCTTACTATACCAGTTAAGCATGCCTCCCTTATAATGTATAAAACACTGTGTTTTTGAAAAATTAAGATTGGTAAAAAATGTTACATTAAAGATAACATTTGCAAAACTTTCATACCCTGCCAATCAGTTCATAGTTTAACCAAGATTCCAATTTAAACAAGCATGCCTAAGCTACGTGCAATGTATTTTTTGCTTTCTCATCATCTTGGTAAATGTTTTGTATGTTTTATGCTTTTAGCTTGTTTAAAAAATCAGTGAAGACTTTAAAGGATTTCCCATCATTCATTAGTGACCATGTAAAAAGCCAGAATGCAAATACTGAACCATTGAATATTAATGCAGAACTGGATTTTTAAAGGTAAGACATAAAAATGTATTCAGGCTGCTGCAAGCTTTTGAATTTATTTAAACAGAATTATGCAACATTTTACAAATAATGTGAACAATTTCTAAGACCTAACATAAGACATAATTTAACCACTTCCAATCTGGGCCAATTCTGACACTTCACTCCTACAGCAATCTACTTTTTTGCTAGAAAATTACTTAGAACCCCTGAACACTATACATATAATATATGAATTTTATTAGCAGAGACCCTATAAAATAATTAAAATGTGGTTGTTGCAATTTTTTATGTTACGTGGTATTTGCGCAGCGTTTTTTCAAATGCAATAAAAAAAAAAAGAAAGGTTAGCCCATTTTTTTTGTGTAATGTGAAAGATGCTGTTACACCTAGTAAATAGATACCTAACATGTCACGCTTTAAAATTGCAGTTGCCCTTGGCAAACTATGGTGCTTAAAAATTTTCATAGGGATGCTTTAAACACCTTTGCAGGTTACCAGTTTAGAGTTAAACAGGAGGTCTGGTGCTAGAATCATTGCTCTGACGTTTGCGACAATACCTCACATGTGCAGTGCGATCGCCATTTACATATGTGTGTGGGAGTAACGTATGCGTTCACATTTGCACGGTGGGATGGGGTGCTTTAAAAAATAAAATAAATGATATATATTATTAATAAGGGAAAACAATCAGCGCAAACAACCAATATGAATAAACAAAATGAAATTCTGGCTGAACCCAAATAGGTAATCACAAGCCTATAGAAACAATACAAAAACAAAGGGTATGTGCAGCGCAAATAAAGTAATAAATGAAACAGTGATATGCAAATCACAACATAAGTCCCAATAGTAAGACCAAGGTAAGAATAAAGTCCCTTGTGAAAAAGGTGAGTTTGAATCCTCTGCTGGTGAGCGTGACAACAGAATCCTCCACCACACACACAATGTGCTTACCAGAAAAGATGGACCTCTCTATGGAAGAAGGTCATGTGAGCATGTATCCAACAAGGGATAATACCAAATGATCCAAGCAGCAGGAGTGTCTCCAAACAGGTGAGCCGCAAAACCAGGGCTGACCTGCAGTGTCCGTGATCTCCACTAAGGGCTCATTTTCACTGGCGTTTTTACAGCCACTTTTCTGAGCGTTTTTTGCAGCTTAAAAACGCCTGTCCATGTTAGTCTATGGCCTCATGCCCACCATGACGTTTTTGAGCTGTAGATGGCTGAGACGTTTTTAAGCTGCGTTTTTCAGTGCGTTCTGAAGCTCCAGCAATAGAGCTGTAAAAACGGCAGACATTAAAAAACGCTCAAAACGCGCAAAAACGCTGCCGCAGCGTTTTTAAAGCTCCAGCTCCAAAAAAAATAATTGTTTTATTTTTTTCTAAAAAAAACATGGACAGACGTTTTTAAGCTGTAAAAAACGCTCAGAAAAGTTGCTGTAAAAATGCCAGTGGAAATGAAGCCTAAAAGTTCTGGGTGAAATCGCATTGGAATGCATGACCAAAAAAAATAAAGGAAACAATCTAAATGGCCTCTGTATGTTTATTTGAATAAAAGGAGGGGGACATATAAAAAGGTATATGCTGATGGTAGCACAGGGATAAAACAAAAATACCGAACAAGCGTGGAAGCTGAATATATCAATCCAGCGGAGAGATGGCAGTGGGTGACGTCTGTGCATAAGCTCCTCTTGCCCTACGCGGCATTACGTCCTGGTTGGACTTCATCAGCGGGGGTGGGGCCTGAGTGTCGACCAGCCTGTCAGGCCCTGTACACACGAGCAAATAAATCTGTTCAAATCGATCTGACAGACCGATTTTATCAGATTTGTCTGCTGGGCTGTTTTGGTTTGATCGCTGTACACACGATCAAACCAAAATCTCCGCCGATAGACAGCACGGTGACGTGGCGATGACGTTGACGCCGCCACGTCACCGCACCAGGAAGTAAAACACTTCCGCGCATGCGTCGAATCCATTCGACGCATGTGCGAGCAGATATGTCTGCTGGTTAGCGTACTAACCAGCAGACATGTCGGACGGACGGATTTCCAGCAGACAGATTTTAAAGCATGCTTTAAAATCTGTCTGCTGGAAAAATCTGTCTGTCCGCCCGTACACACGAAAGAATCTGTCTGCTGAAACGGTCTGTCAGACCGTTTCCATCAGATAGATTTGATTGTGTGTACGCGGCCTCAAGTAACAAGCTGGTGACTATAAAACCAAAAGCGGAACCGGAAGTCAGAGAAAAAAACGAAAACTGCTGCCTTTCTATATGGGGTCACCAGCTCGCATGAAAGGAGGTAAAAAAGAGGGCAATAAAAATATATTACACATACAGCCCCTATATACAATAAAATGAGTAGTAAAAATGATATAATAACGGACATATATTAAAAAATACCCACAGCCATCTCTTAAGAAATATAAGCTAAAATATGAATTTATTAATAAAACAAATAAAAAAAAGTCTACTTATCTGATATAAAACAGTTGAGATCAAACTCAACATTTAACCCCCTAGGCACGGAAACTTTGGTCTCATGGATCCACAGAGATTCCAGTTGACTTAATTGTCTAATTTAATTCCCTCCCCTCCAATGTTTGGTCACCTTTTTCTAAGCACCAAAACTTGAGGCATTTCGGATCTCTGTCATGAAACATTCTAAAGTGTCTAGACACATTATGGGGTTTTAAGGCCTCTCTTTATGTTGTTTACATGTTCTGCTATGCGGACCCCCATGGGTCTGGAGGTTCTCCCCACGTACTGGAGTCCGCAATCGCATTCTAACATGTATACCACCCCAATGGTGTCACAAGTAATACGATTTTTAATCTGATACTTTCTTTTTGTGGCAAATGCAATAAAATTGCCCATTGGGGATGTTATATAGCCATGCGTGGTGGTGACAGCTATCCAATGGTATATACCCATTTCTGTCAGTGGGTTTAAAAAATTCCTAGTTTTAAATGAGTCACCTTGCCTGAAAATCTCTAAATCCAGGAATGCCATGCATGAAGCATCGGCATTCCAGGATAAGCTTATGTTTTTAGTGTTCCCGTTCAACCTGGACATAAACATCTAAAGACTAATGAGATCCCCCCTCCCAGATCATAATCAGATCGTCAATATATCTTTGGTAGCATACAAGTTGTACCAGTCTGTCACCAAAAATGTTCTCCTCCTCCCTCTTTTAGCAACTTGGATCACTTCTGCCTGAAAGCCAGCTGAAAAAGATACATATCAGGATGATGCCTGTAGGTGCAGGCATCATCCCAGTATAACCACTGAAACCCGAGGATGTCCATGGACTGCCTCCCAGTGGGAAGTGGTTAAACTACAGTTACATCTATACAGTATATGTTTGGACAGACGCACAATTTTTGTTTTTCAAGCATTTACCAAAATATATTAAAGGTATTGTTACATAATGGATATGGGCTGAAATAGCACACTCTCAGACTTAATTTGAGGGTATGTACACCCAAAGCGAAGGAAGGGTTTATGAATTACAGTTCTTAAAAATAGCCACCCCCCCCCCTTTTCAAGGGACCAAAAGTAATTGAACAATTGAATCAAAAAGCTGTTTCATGGCCAGCTGTGGGCTACTTAAGCAGGTAAAAGTTCTGTAGTTGATTCTAAGTGTGGTATTTGTATTTGGAATCTATTGCTGTGAACCTACATCACGTGTTTAAACAAACTGTCCATGCAAGTGAAACAGGTCAGTGTGATGCCTCGTACACATGAGCGGTTTTCTTATCAGAATTCCTCTCAGCCTGCCTTGCATTCACACGCTCAGACAAAAGTCCGCCCGTCCAAAGTGTGGTGACGTACAACACGTACGACGGCACTATAAAGAGAAAGTTCCATTCCAACGGCACCACCCTTTGGGCTGCTTTTGGTGAGAGAAGATTCACACTTTTCAGTGCTTTGCATCATGACAAATGTGATATCTCCATTACGACCGCTAGTTTTACCAGAAAGAGCGATCCCATCTCATACTTGATTCTGAGCTTGCACATTTTTTTGCTCGTCGGAAAACCATACAGATGAACGGTTTTCCTGCCAGGATTTTTTCCTGACGAGAAAAAAGAGATCCTGCTCTCTTTTTTTTTTCCCAGCATTTTTTCTATTGGAAAAACTGCGATGGAGCATACACACGGCCGGGACTCCTGACAAAAAGCTCTCATAGCAGATTTTCCGTCTGAAAAAACGCTTGTGTGTACGAGGCATGAGGCTTCAAAATTGAAACAAAACCATCATAGCAGCAACATTAGGAGTGGCCAAATTAACAGTTTGGTAAATTCTGAAGAAAGAAAAACGCACTAGTGAGCTCACATAAAGCTTTATATATATGTATATATGTACAGACATTTAGAGAGAGAGTCTGAATGAAAAACTTGTCTTCTTCTGTGGTCTTTCTGTGATTTCTATTGTCATGTATGCACTCTGAACTTAATAGTAAAACAAAAAATTATTTGATAATTATAAACATAAAAAAAATCCACTTTCCCAGTCTCCAATTTAGCTTGTGCTGTCTCAGGATTTTAAAAACATATACAGTCTTGAATTTTTTTGACACAATCCTTATATTGGTTTTAATCTAGGGAGAGATATATATATATATATAGAGAGAGAGAGAGAGAGAGAGAGAGAGAGAGCTTTCAGAATATTCATTGGCAATGTCGGGGTGGGCGGGACAAAGCGGCTATTTAACACAAGCCAATTATTTATGTATGCAGCTCCGCCCTGACCCCATCCTATTGGCTGGCGTTCCTCCATGTCCTGCCCACCCCAACATCGCCAATGAATATTCTAATGGCTCCTCCCTCTCTCTCTCCCCCTCCAGCATGGCTAAATGTTACTCTGCACAGTGACACTGTCTTGTAAGCTAGGGAGAGAGAGAGGAGCTTTCAGAATATTCATTGGCGATGTCGGGGTGGGCAGGACAAAGTGGCTATTTAACACAAGGCAATTATTTATGCATGCGGCTCCGCCCTGACCCCATACTATTGGCTGGCGTTCCTCTGTGTCCCGCCCAACCCAACATCGCCAATGAATATTCTAATAGCTCCTCTCTCTCTCACACTCTCTCCCCTTCCAGCACGGCTCAATGTTGCTCTACACAGTGACAGTGTCTCGTAATCTAGGGAGAGAGAGAGAAGCTTTCAGAAAAATCATTGGCGATGTCGGGGTGAGCGGCAAAGAGCAGCTATCGATCGCCAGCCAATAGGATTGGGTCAGGGCGGGCCGCTACTTGTATGCGGCTCTGCCCCCTTTCTTAGGAAGCCAAATAATCGATAGCTGCTCTGTCCCGCCCACCCCGACTTCACCGATGACATCAGAAAGCTCCTCTCTCTCTCTCTCCCTGCACACAGTTGAACAAAAAAAAACGCGAGATTTCGGTAAAAGGCGAACTATCCCAGGAACCCTTGCGAATTGCCTTGTGACTTAATCGCCTAGGCGATTAGGACCAGGAAGTGGATAAAACTGGAAAAAAAAGGTATTTACCATCCAAAATTTTTAAAAATATTGCCCATTGTGAAAACTATGCATTAAGGGCATGCAGTACAGCCAAACTTAAAAAAAATGGGTGGAACTCCTCTTTAAGTGGTTAAACACTTCCACTTACCTTGTGTGCTCTTTCTTGAAAATATTTGGTCCCATTGTGTCATGCAGTAAGGATTGCAGCTTATTGAAATTAGCTTTTATGAAAGTTAGAGTTCTTGTAATGCGAACATGCATAATTACACCATTACCTCTATTTCCCAAGTTGTTTTTAAAGAGGAGTTCCACCCATTTTTTTAAGTCAGGCGGCGGGTTCGCACAAATATTTCGAACCCCATTGAAGTCTATGGGACCCGAACGTTCAAATTCAAAAACGGTCGTTTTAAAGACCAAAATTCAATTAAATGTTGGAAAACGTCGTTCAGAACCCGGGTCTTGCCCCAGGGAACATGTATCAATGGAATTTTTTTTTTTTGCGGAGCAGCCATTTTAATGATGCTTAAAGTGAAAAAAATAAAATTCTTTTAAATATCACACCTGCTGGGTGTCTATAGTAGTGGCACGTGTTTAGAAATGTCCCTGCACAACATGAGAGGACTATAAAAAAAAGTAATTAATGCTACTTGCGCAAGTTCTGTGTGGCAACATTATGTCGAATATTTTAGCGGTGGTGGGGGGCCATTATTGTTTTGTGAAAGAACATTTTTAGAAAAAAGGGCACCCCTCAAACATACTGTAATTGGAGCGCAACAAAAATTGTTATTAGGCGCCCCTGTTAAACAGGGGCTGAAAAATTGTGCCTTGGGCACAACACAACACTTGCAACCCCTCCCAATAACTCCAATTGGAGCGCAACAAGGAGCCACATGCAAAGTATTGCATCAAAAATTGTTATTAGGCGCCCCTGTTAAACAGGGGCTAAAAAATTGGGCACTGGTGGCGGAGCCCAGAAACACAACATTTCTTACTAGCTATCAGCAAGAAAAGTGAGGAGGAGAAGGATTTTCCATCAGCAGCATAAGAGGACAGTCACCCAGCATCAGCAGTCTAAAAGGGATCCGACATTTCAACAAAAAGATATTATTCATTAATATCAGCATCAGGTGCTTGGTAGCTGGTGTTGATCCAAGCCTGATTCATTTTGATGAAGGTCAGTCGATCAACAGAGCCGGTGGAGAGGCGCACCCTGTGATCAGTCACAAAGCCTCCAGCAGCACTGAATGTCCGTTCTGAAAGAACACTGGATGCAGGGCAAGCCAGTAGCTCAATTGCGTACTGGGCAAGCTCTGGCCAGTGATCCATCCTCAAGACCCAGTAAGCCAGAGGATTTTCAGTGGGGAAGGTGTCCAAGTCGGATCTTGCCCCTAGGTATTCCCGGACCATGTAAACCAGACGCTGGCGATGGTTGCTGGAACCGGTCAGACCTTGGGGCTGCGGACTAAAAAACTGCCTGAACGCATCGGTCAGACGACCACCTTCTCCATCGGCCCTTCTGTGACTCACCGAAGCCTCAGCAAGACGTTGTCCAGAGCCAGATTTTGGTAATCCCCCCGGTTCTGGGAACGCATTGCACAGACCCTTCTGCAAGGTCTCCTGCAGAAGTTTCATCTTCTGCTCCCTCTGCGATGGCAACATAAGGTCCGCAACCTTACTCTTGTAACGTGGATCAAGGAGAGTCGCCAGCCAGTAATGATCCCTCTCCTTAATAGCACGTACACGAGGATCCTTACGCAGGCTTTGCAGGTTTAGGGAGGCCATGCAGCGTAGGTTTGCAGAGGCATTCGGGGTACAGTCCTCTGGGTCACTGAGGACGACAGAATCCACAGGCACCTCATCCCAGCCATGTAAAACTCCACGTGCTCCTTGGGACTGTAAATGATCCCTTGAAGACTGCTGCTGCTGAGTGCTAGGCTCCACCTCCATGCTGCTGATACAATCCTCCTCCTCCTCTTCCTGTGTGCTAGGTGGGCAAGCAGGACCACTGTCTGGGTTAAGGGGGGCCTTGAGAGGTAAGGAAGTCCTCCTCTTCCTCCCTCTGTTCTGCCTCAAGGGCCATGTCCATTATTCCACATAGCATGTGCTCCAACATGTGAATAAGAGGGACAGTCTCACTGATGCATGCACTGTCACTTCTCACCATCCTCGTGGCCTCCTCAAATGGTGACAGGACAGTGCATGCATCCCTGATCAAGGCCCACTGGCGTGGGGAAAAAAAACCTAGCTGCCCTGACCCAGTTCTGCTGCCATATTGGCACAGGTACTCATTGATGGCCCGCTGCTGTGTGTGCAGCCGCTGCAGCATGGCCAACGTTGAGTTCCATCTGGTGGGCATGTCACAAATTAGGCAGTTCTTGGGCAGGTTGTATTCCCTTTAGAGGTCAGTCAGCCGAGCAGTGGCATTATATGACCTTCGAAAATGCACACAGACTTTCTGGCCTGCTTCAGGACATCCTGCAAGCTCGGGTACCTGCCCAAGAACCGCTGCACCACCAAATTGAGGACATGCGCAAAACAGGGCATGTGGGTGAGTTTTCCCTGTAACAGGGCAGAGAGGAGGTTGGTGCCATTATCGCTGACCACCATTCCAGGCTTCAGCTGGCGTGGCGTCAACCACCTCTCAGCCTGCCCCTGCAGAGCTGACAAAACCTCTTCCCCAGTGTGGCTCCTGTCTCCCAAGCACACCAGCTCTAGCACCGCATGGCATCTCTTGGCCTGCATTCCTGCATATCCCCTCGTACGCCTACGGAGCACGGCTGGTTCGGAGAAAACATCCCCACAGGAAGAGGCCACAGAGGAAGAAGAAGAGGAGGGGGTGGAGGAAAGAGGTGTGTCACAAGCAGTAGTATTGTTTTGGAGGCGTGGTGGTGGAACAACCTCCAAAACTACTGGACCTTGCCCCGCGTCCTTCCCAGCTGCCAGCAGAGTCACCCAATGCGCCGTAAAAGACAGGTAACGTCCCTGTCCATGCCTGCTGGACCATGAGTCAGCAGTAATATGCACCTTACCACTGAGCGCCCTGTCCAGCGAGGCATGGACATTGCCTTCCACATGGCGGTAGAGAGCCGGAATAGCCTTTGGTGAGAAAAAGTGGCGTTTTGGTACTTGCCACTGAGGTACTGCACATTGCACAAACTCACGGAAGGGGACAGAATCTACAAACTGAAAAGGTAGCAGTTGAAGTGCTAGCAATTTCGCTAAGCTAGCATTCAACTGCTGGGCATGTGGATGGCTGGGATTGTACTTCTTTCGGCGTTGCAGCAGCTGGGGCAGGAAAATTTGCCTGGTACTATCAGTAGATTGACCGCTACTACTAGCTTGTGACACACCTATTTCTACACCTTCACTGCAGGCTTCAGAAAGGACAGAAAGGGGTACGCTTTTGTCTTTGGTGTGGGTCTTTCTGGTGTGCTTGCCAACGAGCTGCATGGCAGGTCGACATATGTCTGGACAAGCATGTGGTACCCAGGCGGTTGATGTTTTGGCCACGCGAGATACGCTTGCGACATAAGTTGCAAATAGCAAAGGTACGATCTTGTGGACATGTTTCAAAAAAGGCCCACACCAAAAAACTTTTGCTGTACCGGTCAGACACAGCAGCACCATGCACAAGCGCCGTAGATGTGTGCTGTAATGCAGTGGGTGTGACCTTAAGCTGACCCCTGGAGGGCATCCTGCCTCTTTGGAGATGTGCCTGTGCCTCGTCCTCCTCCTCCTCCTCTCTCCTATCAGGCACCCAGGTAGAGTCAGTGAACTCATCATCCCCTCCCTCCTCATCACTGTCAACAACCTGGCAGTATGCTCCAGCTGGGGGAACATCATCACTGACAAATTGCTGTCCCTCTCGGACACCCCCTCTCCCTGGGCTCACATCAATGCCTTCCTCTATCAGTGTTCCGTCATCGAAGTCTTCAAAACGCTGCGCATCTTCCTGCAGCATGTACCCAACACTGTGTTGAAACAATTCGGGGGACTCCTCAGGAGGACATGGTGGTACTAGGGAAGTATTGTGTGAAGCCATTGTGCAGAGGGAAGAGGACGCCTTGGCAGCTGCTTTGCCAGATAAACTTTGATCAGTCTGTGTGAGAGAGGATGAGGAGGATGAGGACGGCATGGTCATCCACTCTACTAATTTCTCTGCATGTTGAGGCTCAACACGGCCAGCTCCCGAAAAGGACGAGCGGCCACGGCCATGGCTACGTGCTGAAGAGGAATGCACCACATACACTACCAGCATCACCTCTACATGCAGAGCCTGCTTGCCCTCGTGACTCTCTGCCTCTCTTTGTTGTCCTTCCAGACATATTTATGCGTTCATGTGGTATATAAAAGCACACGTCCAGTGACACTAACTGCGCTCAGGTGATATATAAAAGCACACGTCCAGTGACACTATCTGCGCTCAGGTGGTATATAAAAACACACGTCCAGTGACACTAACTGCGCTCAGGTGGTATATAAAAACACACGTCCAGTGACACTAACTGCGCTCAGGTGGTATATAAAAGCACACGTCCAGTAAAACTAACTGCGCTCAGGTGGAATATAAAAGCACACGTCCAGTGACACTAACTGCGCTCAGGTGGTATATAAAAGCACACGTCCAGTGACACTTACTGCGCTCAGGTGGTATATAAAAGCACACGTCCAGTGACACTAACTGCGCTCAGGTGGTATATAAAAGCACACGCCCAGTGACACTAACTGCGCTCAGGTGGTATATAAAAGCACACGTCCAGTGACACTAACTGCGCTCAGGTGGTATATAAAAGCACACGTCCAGTGACACTAACTGTGCTCAGGTGGTATATAAAAGCACACGTCCAGTGACACTAACTGCGCTCAGGTGGTATATAAAAGCACACGTCCAGTGACACTAACTGCGCTCAGGTGGTATATAAAAGCACACGTCCAGTGACACTAACTGCGCTCAGGTGGTACATAAAAGCACACGTCCAGTGACACTAACTGCGCTCAGGTGGTATATTAAAGCACACGTCCAGTGACACTAACTGCGCTCAGGTGGTATATAAAAGCACACGTCCAGTGACACTAACTGCGCTCAGGTGGTATATAAAAGCACACGTCCAGTGACACTAACTGGTGATATGTAACAGCACACGTGCGGTGACACCAAATGCGCTAAGGTGGTATGTAACAGCACACGTGCGGTGACACCAAATGCGCTAAAGTGGTATGTAACAACACACGTGCGGTGACACCAAATGCGCTAAGGTGGTATGTAACAGCACACGTGCTTTGACCCCAAATGCGCTCAGGTGATATGTAACAGCACACGTGCGGTGACACCAAATGCGCTCAGGTGATATGTAACAGCACACGTGCGGTGACACCAAATGCGCTAAGGTGGTATGTAACAGCACACGTGCGGTGACACCAAATGCGCTCAGGTGGTATATAAAAGCACACGTCCAGTGACACTAACTGCGCTCAGGTGATATATAAAAGCACACGTCCAGTGACACTATCTGCGCTCAGGTGGTATATAAAAACACACGTCCAGTGACACTAACTGCGCTCAGGTGGTATATAAAAACACACGTCCAGTGACACTAACTGCGCTCAGGTGGTATATAAAAGCACACGTCCAGTAAAACTAACTGCGCTCAGGTGGAATATAAAAGCACACGTCCAGTGACACTAACTGCGCTCAGGTGGTATATAAAAGCACACGTCCAGTGACACTTACTGCGCTCAGGTGGTATATAAAAGCACACGTCCAGTGACACTAACTGCGCTCAGGTGGTATATAAAAGCACACGCCCAGTGACACTAACTGCGCTCAGGTGGTATATAAAAGCACACGTCCAGTGACACTAACTGCGCTCAGGTGGTATATAAAAGCACACGTCCAGTGACACTAACTGTGCTCAGGTGGTATATAAAAGCACACGTCCAGTGACACTAACTGCGCTCAGGTGGTATATAAAAGCACACGTCCAGTGACACTAACTGCGCTCAGGTGGTATATAAAAGCACACGTCCAGTGACACTAACTGCGCTCAGGTGGTACATAAAAGCACACGTCCAGTGACACTAACTGCGCTCAGGTGGTATATTAAAGCACACGTCCAGTGACACTAACTGCGCTCAGGTGGTATATAAAAGCACACGTCCAGTGACACTAACTGTGCTCAGGTGGTATATAAAAGCACACGTCCAGTGACACTAACTGCGCTCAGGTGGTATATAAAAGCACACGTGCGGTGACACCAAATGCGCTAAGGTGGTATTAAACAGCACACACACAGTCAGAGCCACTGTGTTTCTGTGCAATTCAATAGCCCACTTGCATTAACAGCAACTGCCTTTCTGTGCAAATAAATAGCACACGTGCAGTAACAGTTAATGCGTCTATGTGCAATTAACTAGCACGCGTTGACTAACACGTTAGAGCATCAAGCACAATCTCCTGCCTGACAGATACTAATAGCAGAACTAGCTAAGCTATACAGTTTATAAATATATTGACAACTCCTAGGGATGTCAATATATTCTCTACAAACTGTGGGCCAGATTCAGGTAGAATTAGGCTGGAGTATCACTGATACTCCAGCCCAACTCTCACTTTGAGCCGGCGTTTCTGTTTTCTTTAGTCAGAGTTCATATACGAGCGGCGTAATTGTATTTCGCCGTCGTATCGTAACTTCAATTTTAAAAATGGCGCGTGGGGCGTTCCCGCTGATTAACGCCGAGAATATGTTTAATCAGCGGGAATCGGAAATTCACGATCGTATTCGGGCGCGACGCAGTGACTTTCCGACGTTTCCGTAAGAGATACGCGGCGTAAAGATAAAGCAGCCCCCTAGTGGAGTATCCTATGTTAAGTATGGCCGTCGTCATCGCGTCGGAAAAAAAAAAAATTGAGTCGTTTGCGTAAAACGTCCGTGAATGGGGATTGACATCATTGACGTTCACTGACAGAATTTGGAGCATGCGCACTGACAGTCGACGCATGCGCAGTACGTTCGCCGCGGGATCGCGCCTAGTTATAATAATACACGCTTCCTACCCGCCCAATTTGAATTCCGCTGGCTCATTTTCGCTACGCCGCCGCAACTTTAGGAGCAAGTGCTATGTGAATAACAGTACTTGCTCCTAAAATTTCGCCGGAGTAACGTAAATGAGAAACGTTACTCCAACTTAAAGATTCGCCCATCTACCTGAATCTGGCCCTGTACATTTAACCACTTCCCGCCCGGTCAATGACAAATTTACGTCCGGGAAGTGGTTACAAATTTGTGACTGGCCGTTTAGGAACGGCTTTTACAATAATGCCCAGCGCGTGTCCGCAGGTGCGCGCGGCGCGGCGATCGGGGACGGCGTGTGTCCCTCGAACAAAGCGCTTCCCCGATCACGGTAAACAGCCAATTTCATTGGCTGTTTACCACGTGATCGGCTGTGTCAAAGACACAGCTGATCACATGTCAAAACAAATTTGGCGGCGCGCTCCGTGCGCGCCGCCAGAGGCTTGCAGAGCGGGGATCGTTTTAGGCGCGTGTCCCTTGGACACAGCGCTTCCCCGATCAGGGTAAACAGCCAATGAAATTGGCTGTTTACCATGTGACCGGCTGTGTCCAATCACAGCCGGTCACAAGTGTAACCGGCAGTTACTATCTGATCCCTGCTCTCTCCTCACACACCGATTTGTGAGGAGAGAGCAGGGATCAGTAAGTGAGATCAGTGTAGTTTGTCTATATATATATATACACTGTATACAACACACCCACCCTACCCCCCCCCACCAATAAAGAGGACCTGTCACACAGTCCTATAAATCAGCCCATCTGTAAATCAGCCCATCTGTAAATCAGCCCATCTGTAACACCGCCATCGGTACCGCCGCTACCTGTACCGCCATCGGTACCACCGCCACCCGTACCGCCACCACCCATACCACCATCAGTACCGCCACCACCTGTACCGCCATCGGTACCGCTGCCACCCGTACCGCCATCACCCGTACCGCCACCACCACCCATACCGCAATCGGTACCACCACCACCTGTACCGCCACCACCCATACCGCAATCGGTACCACCACCACCTGTACCGCCATCACCCGTACCGCCATCGGTACCACCACCACCCGTACCACCATCGGTACCGCCGCTACCCGTACCGCCATCGGTACCACCGCCATCCGTACCGCCACCACCCATACCACCATCAGTACCGCCACCACCTGTACCGCCATCGGTACCGCTGCCACCCGTACCGTCATCGGTACCGCCGCCACCCGTACCGCCACCACCTGTACCGCCATCACCCGTACCGCCATCGGTACCACCACCACCCGTACCGCCATCGGTACCACCACCACCCGTACCGCCACCGGTACCACCCGTACCGCCATCGGTACCACCACCACCGGTACCACCACCTGTACCGCCATCGGTACCACCACCACCGGTACCACCACCTGTACCACTGCCATAGGTACCACCACACATTCCTGCCACTAATACCTCCATCAGTACCGCCACACAGGCTACTAGTACTGCCATCAGTACCACTGCCATCGGTACCACCACCCATACCGCCATCGGTATCACCACCCATACCGCCATCGGTACCACCACCACCGTACCGCCATCGGTACCACCACCACCCGTACCACCACCACACATTCCTGACACTAATACCTTCATCGGTACCACCACATAGGCCGCCACCACTACCACCAGCAGTACTATTACGCAGGCCCACCAATAAGTACTGACATACTGCCATAATGTCCCAAAAGCTTTTCACACTCGAGGAGGCATATGTCATTATGTCCACCATGTCGGATGATGAGCACAGCGAGGAGCCCCCATTATCCGATTCTGATTCGGAATATGAGCCAGTGGAGGATAGTGGCTCAGAGTCCGAGTCCCCGGAGGAAACCGTCCCTCCCAAAAGAATGCGATTGGGACCAAGATCAGGACCAAGATCAGGAGATCTGCCCAGCACCAGCAGCGCCATACGCCAGGAAGAGGAGCCCAGTACTAGTAATGGAAATCCACGCCCAACCCGAAGAATCTTGCCCCAGTCCTACCTTCCCGATGCCCTGGCAAACCCCTTATGGTTGCCTGCTAACTCAGGATCCGCTATCATCCCCCCTTTCACCGCACAGCCAGGTGTGCAGCCCAACACTACGAATTTTTCTCAATTTGATTATTTTTGTTTATTTTTCCCAGAAGATTTTATGCAGAATATAGTGGATCAAACCAATCTATATGCATCCCAATATATTGCCGCCAACCCCAATTCTTCCTACGCCCGCATGTTCCACTGGCGGCATCTAACATTGGAAGAATTTAAAAAAAATTTGGGTCTTATGTTCAATAAGGGGCTTACAAAGAAGAACGAAGTCCATTCATATTGGTCTACACGCCCCATCCAACACATGCCTATATTTTCCTCTGTCATGTCTAGGACAAGATACGACATGATAATGCGTTTTATCCACTTTAATGACAATTCACAGTGCCCTCCCCAAAATCATCCCCACTATGACAAATTATACAAAATACGCCCCCTAATCGATGCCTTTTCCCAGCGATTTGCAGAAGTTTTCATCCCAGACCAAAACATTTGTGTTGACGAGTCCCTTATACATTTCACTGGCCGACTGCACTTCAAGCAGTACATCCCAAGCAAGAGAGCCAGGTATGGGTTAAAATTAAATAAATTATGCGATCGAGCCACTGGATATGTGTTCACATTCAGGATCTATGAAGGCAAAGACTCCCAGCTCCAGCCCCGTGATTGCCCAACATATCTTGGAACCAGTGGAAAAATTGTCTGGGAGTTGGCATACTCCCTATTCGGAAAAGGCTACCATTTATATGTTGATAATTATTATACCAGCCTGCCCCTTTTTCGTCAACTTTACAGCAAGCAAACCCTGGCCTGCGGTACCTTAAAAAAAAAAACGGAAGGGATTCCCACAAAATTTGTTGACCAAAAACTTGAAATCTGGAGAGTCGTCATTCATGAGGAACGAGGAGGTGTTGGCCATGAAGTGGAGGGACAAGAAAGATGTCCACATCCTCTCTACCATCCACAATGACACCATGGTGGAGATCCAAAAAAGAGGCAGACATATTGCCAAGCCTGAATGTGTTAACGATTACAATTTGTACATGGGGGGGTGGATTTAAATGACCAGATGCTACAGCCCTACTTATCAACGAGAAAGTCCTATTTTTGGCACAAGAAGGTTGCGTTTCATCTGTTTCACATGGCCCTTTTTAATTCGTTTGTATGCTACCAAAAAGACAATCCGCCAACTGAAAGCCCACAAATCTCCTACCTCAAGTATATCGAAGATATCATTGAAGCCCTCATTTATCAACAAGATCCCGTCCCAGGAAGCATTCGCTCTGATTGTGTGAGTCGTCTTCACGAGCGACACTTTCCCTTTAGCATCCCCCCCTCAGAATCTGGAAGAAGATGCCAAAAAAAATGCCGTGTATGCAGCAAAGCAGGAGTAAGAAGAGACACCACCTGTTACTGTCCCGATTGTCCCTCCCAACCTGGCCTGTGCATGGGACAGTGCTTCAAAAAGTATCATACATCCATCCAATATTAGTTCCCCTTATTAACAGACTGCCATTTCCCCATTTGCCTGCTACCATGTTGATTAACTGACCCTGGCCTGTTTACCGACGATGTCTTTGCTTGCCAATTTAAACTACATTTCTGACCTCCATGTGTACCAACCTCAGCCTGTTTACCGACAATGTCTTTGCTTGCCGATTCAAACTACGTTTCTGACCTCCATGTGTACCAACCTCAGCCTGTTTACCGACGATGCCTCTGCCTGCCGATTTAAACCACATTTCTGACTTCCATGTGCACCGACCTTGGCCTGTTAATCTACCATGTTTTTGCCTGCCACTTGGACTGATCTTTTGGCCATTTACTTTTAGTACACAGGGGTCTCAAATATGTGAGGGGCTTCAGAAAAGCGTTCTGAGTAGAGAAAACCAGTTTTTCGTTTTCTGTTCTCCCAGAACAGGGTCTGGTTGCCCAGAGGCTTCAAGGCGATTTGGGTGGGAGAAGCCTCTACCCCTGTCCCCCTGGCCCTAAGCTTGATGGTCCTTCCTGCTGCCTGGACCAATACTTTGGCTGTGCTGACCATATTACTGCCTGTATTGACCCATGACATTATGGACCATGTTTCTTCCTGCTGCTTGGACCAATACTTTGGCTGTGTTGATCATATATCTGCCTGCTACCTCTACTGACTTTTCACAATATTTCTGCTAAGACACCTCTGCCTGCTACCTGGACCTGTGCTTTGGCTCTGCTCTGGCTGTGCTGACAGTATCTCTGCCTGTACGAACTATGGACAGTATTCCTGCCTGCTGCCTGAATGATTGCTTTTGTTGTCGCTGACCTCATCCCTGCCTGCTGCCTGGACCGATGCTCTCCTCTGTGGACCACTGCACTACTAAAACAAACAGGTAATCTTTTATTATTTGGTATGTGTATGCTATGTGTTAGATATATGAAGGGCCTTCAAAAATGTGATCGGTTTTAGAAAATGATATGTGCAATTTATGCTTGAAGAACGCCTGAAAGTGCTACTTCAATGTTAGGCCTCTGTATGTGGCCAGGCTGTGTAAAAGTCCCACACATTTGGTATCGCCATACTCAGGAGGAGTAGCGGAATGCATTTTGGGGTGTCATGTTTGCTATATATATGCTATGTGTTAGAAATATCTTATAAATGGACAACTTTGTGTAAAAAAATGCATTTTCATTTTTTTCCACATTTTCCAAAATCTTCTGGAAAAAAATGAACCGCTCAAAAGACTCATAATGCTTCATAGATTATACGTTGGGGTGTGTGCTTTCCAAAATGGGGTCATTTTGTGGACAATTCCATTGTCCTGGTGCTCCAGGGCCTTCAAAAGTGTAATAGGTGGTTGAGAAAGGATTTGTGCAATTTATGCTTGTAGAACGCCTGAAAGTGCTACTTCAATGTTGGGCCTCTGTATGGGGCCAGGCTGTGTAAAAGTCCCACACATTTGGTATTGAAATACTCAGGAGGAGTAGCGGAATGCATTTTGGGGTGTCATGTTTGCTATGTATATGCTATGTGTTAGAAATATCTTATAAATGGACAACTTTGTGTAAAAAAAAAGCATTTTCATTTTTTTTCCACATTTTCCAAAACCTTTTGGAAAAAAATGAACCATTCAAAAGACTCATAATGCTTCATAGATTATACGTTGGGGTGTGTGCTTTCCAAAATGGGGTCATTTTGTGGACAATTCCATTGTCCTAATGCTCCAGGGCATTCAAAAGTGTAATAGGTGGTTGAGAAAGGATTTGTGCAATTTTTGCTTGTAGAACGCCTGAAAGAGCTACTTCAATGTTGGGCCTCTGTATGTGGCCAGGCTGTGTAAAAGTCCCACACATTTGGTATTGCCATACTCAGGAGGAGTAGCAGAATGTATTTTGGGGTGTAGTTGCAATTATGCATACTGTATGCTGTGTGAGAGAAATAACCTGTTAATATGACCAGTTTATGTAAAAAAAAAAAAAATCTTAATTTTCCTAAGAATTGTGGGTAAAAAATACAACTTCAAAAAACTCACCATGCCTCTTAATAAATAACTTGGACTGTCTACTTTCCAAAAAGGGGTAATGTGGGGGGTATTTGTACTTTCCTGGCTTGTTATTGTCTCAAGAAATGAGATTGGCCTTCAGTACATTAGGTGTGATCAGATGTGATCAATTTTCAGTGATTGGCACCATAGTTTGTAGACTCTATAACTTTCACAAAGACCAAATAATATACACTAATTTGGGTTATTTTTTACAAAAGATATGTAGCAGTATTAATTTTGGCACAAATTTATGAAGAAAACTCACTTATTTGCAAAATTTCACAATATAAACTAAAAAAAAGTGTGTTTTTTTTTCAAATTTTCGCTGTTTTTTTGCTTATAGCGCAAAAAATAAAAAACTCAGTGGCGATTAAATACCACCAAAAGAAATCTCTATTTGTGAGAATAAAAGGATACAAATTTGGTTTGGATACAGTGTAGCATGACTGTATAATTGTCATTCAAAGTGTGAGAGCTCTGAAAGTTGAAAATTGGTCTGGGCGGGAAGGTGCATAAGTGCCTAGTATGGAAGTGGTTAACTATACTAACTAGTAGCCTCCCTGATCTATCTATCTATCTATCTATCTATCTATCTATCTATCTATCTATCTATCTATCTATCTATCTATCTATCTATCTATCTATCTATCTATCTATCGTGGGGTAGATTCACATAGAGATACGACGGTGTATCTACTGATACACCGTCGTATCTGTGAGATCTGACGCTCGGATCTATGCGGCTGATTCCTCGAATCAGGTTCCGCATAGATCTCCCTTAGAGCCGACTGGTGTAAGTGAGTTACACTGTCGGATCTTAGGCTGCAATCTCCCGCCGTCCGCTAGGTGGCGCTTCTGTTATTATACGCAACGAATATGCAAATGAGGAAAAAAAAACGCTTTTTTTTTTACGTTGTTTGCGTTCGCCTTTTTCCGGCGGATAGTTACCCTTGCTATATGCGGGGTAAGTGCGGCGTATCCTATGTTAAGTATGGCCGTCGTTCCCGCGTCGAGTTTTGAATTTTTTACGTAGTTTACGTAAGCCGTTCGGGAATACGGCCATACGTTAATAGCGTTAACGTCAAAAACAATGACGTCCTTGCGACGTCATTTGAGGCAATGCATGCTGGGAAATTTAGCCGGCGGCACATGCACAGTACGATCGGCACGGGGACGCGTGTGATTTAAATAGTAAACTCCCCCTAGCCGCGGAATTTGCATTCCGCCGGGGGATTTTCGATCCGCCAGAGCAACTTACGAGGCAAGTGCTTTCTGAATACAGCACTTGCCTCAAAAACTGGTGCAGGCGGATCGTAAAAAAGATAGATCACACGGATCAAAAGATCCGCTGAACTATGTGAATCTACCTCTGTGTCTCTATCTATCTATCTCTCTCTCTCTCTCTCTGTCTGTCTGACTGCAAAGCAAGCTAGAACACACTACACGAGGCCGCCCGGGAGGCGTGTGCTAAAGCCCTGAGCCCTAATTGGCCAAAGGACCCAGGCTTTAGCCAATTAGGTCTCTTCGTTTTTTGGGCGCTGTGATTGGCCAAGCATGCGGGGTCATGGTGCATGCTTGGCCAATCATCAGCGCGCAACGCCGCAGTGAATTATGGGTCATTCGAATTTGGCGCGAACGACCCGATTTGTTCGTTTTCGACGAACGATCGAACGGCCAATGTTCGATGTGAACATGTGTTCGCATCGAACACAAAGCTCATCCCTAGTAGTCTGTACTGTCTGGGCACAGTATGGTGGGTGTCTCCGCTGAGGATGAGCTTGTCCACCCTCACAGAGAATGTACGTATAGTACGACCCATGTACTATTGGCCACACGAAGACGTGATGAGATAGACCACATACTTGGTCCCATACGTACAAAAATGTTTAATGGGATATGTTTTCCCTGTAGAGGAAAACCTGAATTCCAAACTTTTAGCCCTCCCAGAAATGTTATGTTTGCAAACAGTACATTTTTTGCATGGATGGTAGCCCACCATTTGATGGAAGAAGGAAGGGCGAGTGGGAGGGTTAATGATATTGGGTGCGATCTTACTTTGGAGTGTGGGTGCGCCTCTGAATATAACTTTTGCCCGCTCGAGCAAAACTGTATTCAAGACACGATCATTCCTTAATACCTCCCAATGTTTGGTGATGATGGATTTCACCTGTTTGTATGGGGTAGAGAAGGATGTGAGTAGAGACCACTTGAAGGTGTCGTCTTGTTCTCGCTTAGGTTTGATCTCAATTAGAGAACTCCTATCAATCTCCAAAGTAGTTCTGAGGTCTGATTCAATGCTCTCAGGGTCGTACCCTTTATCGATTAACCTCTTTTTCAAGATATTGGCCTGTGTATTAAAGATGTTGATATCCAAGCAATTTCTGCGTAACCGCAAAAATTTACTTTGGGGAACTGATTTAATCTATGAAGGATGATGACAGCTATCCGTTGCAATAAAGCTGTTATGTTCAGTCTTCTTGAAAAAAGTTTTGAACTGGAACTGATTGTTGACAATACTGATCTCCTTAATGGCTGTATAGGAGAGGGAAATGCCTCTGTCGTTATCATTTAATTGACACATGAAATGGTGGGCTACCACCATTTCATGTGTCATTTAAATGATAACATTTCTGGGAGGGCTAAAAGTTTGGAATTCCTCTATAGGGAAAACATATCCCATTAAACGTTTTTTTACGTGTGGGACCAAGTATGTGGCCTATTTCATCACGTGTCCGTGTGGCCATCAGTATGTAGGTCGTACATACGTACATTCTTCGTGAGGGTGGGCGAGCATATAGCCCTCATCCTCAGCAGAGACACCCACCATACTGTGCCCAGACACTACAGACTATATCACAATAGGAATCCCTCTGGTACACAATTTCTTATTATTGATCAGTTTATTCCCATGTGGAGGGGTAGTCCCAAGACTCGTGGTGTGTCTCAGCTTGAGACCTTCTGGATCTACGAGTTGAAGACACACACACCTTGTCTCAATGTTGAGTGGGACATAAATGTGTCTATTAATAAGTCTTGAAGTTTACCTATGTTGATTAAGGTCAGATTCTAACTGTGGGTATCCCCCCTCCCTTTTTTTCTTTCTTTTTTCTTTCTTTCTTTTTTCTTTCGTTTCATTTTTTTCTTTTTGGTTTGTTCTCCGTTTGGAGTCTTTAGTAATATGTATATTCCTTTGTATAATTTTACAATAAGTTAGTAATGTAGCGGCAATGGGGGTTCGTCCAATGAGAGACCACTATCTATAAAAAAAAATGTATGCACCTGTTGCACATATGTGGACTTTTTGGGTCCAGATATGTGTCCTTTAAGTTCTCATTTTTGGAGGCCCATCCATGGGTAGTGGATGTTATATAAGCAATCTTCTATCCTGTTAAATACCGTTTTACATAAATGTATTGTACATTATATAATCGATCTAATGGTTAAGATCAAAATTACTTATGATTTTATATTTTTACATTTTTAAATTTCTTTTTAATGAATTCAGATATGTATATATGCTTGTGTGCCTTGTGGCCAGTTCTGTTCTGGCCATTTGGTGGAATGGGTATGCTATTTCCTTATTTTCCTCCCCCCTTTTTGGCAATTGGCCACTGTGTTGTACTGGCAGCGCCTCCACGTCTGTTTGAGGCGCGGTACAGATCTCCGCCGCGGCTGGTGTGGGAGTGGTCTTTGTGGCACGCATCGTACACGTCAATGAGCGCGTGCCTGCCACATGCCCAGTCACCTTGGTTGTATGGGCGGGTCCCTCCGCATCCCACAATACAAGTGTGATGTGCCTGGAGCACATGTTTGCATTCCAGGCTCATCAGGAAGTGCCACAGGAAGTCGCAGCCCATGTGATGCAACATGTGATTTCATCTAAGCACACGAGGATTGCGATTGGCCGGGCTATCAGTCCGGCTAACGGGTTCTGTTATTTGTTGTTCCTGTGGTGTGGCGTGATGCGCGATTGGTTAACAATCCTGTCACATATTGCTGCTATTGCGCATGGAGATGCACGATTGGCTGTTAATCAGGAAGTGTTTGTTCTTCCAGTTCAGATAATCGTTATTGACTGGTATGTTTATACACCAGATTAATTTATTTAATTTTCTTTTTCACTTGTTTTTATCTCTATTGATTTCTTACATGAGAGATTTAAATACAATTTTAATACAATTGATCCTTTAACCTGGAAGTTGTCTCTGATTGGGCGGACCCCGAGGGGTGGTTCCATGCTAGGGTCAGACTGCAGATTTAAGTGAGAGCGGCATCAGCGGAAGCATACCCCAGACGAAGCAAGTTTTTGTGAAACGCGTCGAGTGATTCCACTGCTGCCACACACATATTGATTGATATGCTGTTTTATTTCCCCTTTAAGTAAGTGTTTATAACCTTTATTAAAACCTAGTGCCTACGGTATTATGCTATGTGCCTCTTCTGTTTACCTTTCTCCATACATCGGTGTTAGGCCCCGTACACACGGCCGAGAACCTCGACATCGTTCCGCCCGTCGAGGTTCTCGGCCGGCCGTCAGATTCGGCGACCAGCCCGTCGGGAAAGGCGACCAGCCATTCATCCCGACGGGCCGTCGAGCAAATAGAGAACCTGCTCTCTATTTGCTCGACGGGTTTCCCGACGGGCTGGGCTCGGCGAATCCGTACACACGGCCGAGGTTCTCGGCAGAATGAGGATCCCAGCGAGGTTCTCGCTGGTTTCTGCCGAGAACCTCGGCCGTGTGTACGGGGCTTCATGGTTTGACCATTTGGGAGTGACTATCTTTAAACATTGAACATCTTCCTCTACCTTGGCAGTGCTGTTGTGTGAAGATTGAGTCCTATCCTGATACAGCCCTTGTATACATCCAGCCTTTTGAACCTCTGGGTGTAGGCTCATTTGGTTCTATACATCTGGTAAGCCTTTGCTTTATCGGTGGCAGGTCATCTTCAGCGTTTATTACACTCAAGAGAGAATCACCATTGATTTGAAGCTATTCACTGTGTTTATACACCAATCAAGTTTTTATTCCTCCTTTCTGTTTTATATATCAGTCATCTGGTATTGGAACTATTCACTTGGTGCACTCATCAATCAAGTTTTTTTCAATTTAATTGGACTTCCTCCTCTCCTTATTTTGATTTATATCAGTTATTTGATTTTTTATTATCACATTTCAGCACTACTATTCATAACTGAGAAACTAAATGGTGGAAGTCAAGTGGATATCATTTATTTTGATTCTAAGAAATGTAATCAATAAAATAAGGTATTTTGGAGTTTTCTTGAAATTATATATATATATATTGTAATAGTCAGAGTCCCGGTCCCTATGAAATGGGAGGTAAAATGGACACAGGGTTTGCGTGTCTGCGGACCGCAGAACTACAGAGCGTAGCGTTTAAATGGAGAAAAGTGCTCTGTCAGTTTTCTCCAGGTTTTGATAGTTCTGAATGGGGCTGTGTAGTTGGAGATCCTGCAGAGACTTGGGCGGGATGGGGTCTCCAACCCTGTGTCCAGATCTTACAGACAGCCAGCAGGTTGGGTTCCCAGCTGAACACTGACAATATAATCAGGGACTGGTCAGAACAGAGAGGGAGGTGGAAGGTGTGCAGCTGGCTGTTGCTGCAGGACAGACCTGTATGTGGGGATCTGTCTGTCTGTCTGCCCTGGAGACTACATCCCTGGTGTGGGGGGACTTCGTGCCTGAGGGACTGGGAGGCTGGTGGAACTGAGGCGACTAGCGAGTCCAAGAGGGGCTGAAGGAAGTCCGGAAGTCTGGGAGACAGTGGGCTGGAGAACCTGTTGAGGCCAGGAGTGTGCCAGGTTAGCAGGTACAGCAAGGCTAAGTAAGCCTAGGAGCCAGGAGGCTTGGTATTTTTGAGTTCTGTGAACATTTCTGGAGAAGAACCCCCTGCGTGGGAAATCCTGTATGTGAACTCTTCTTTTGTTTTCTTCAATAAAAATGGGCTGCCATGCCCTCAAACATAATGTCTGACTGCTGTGGACTCGCTAAAAAAACGCATTTACCATTGAGTTAAACCCCCCAACGTTTACAGTGGTGGATTCAGCGGGCATCTAGACGGTGAAATCCGGGTCCTTGCTCTGTGGTGAGTCGCAGCAGGAGTTACTGCTAGCTGTGTGTAGCAGCCAGGCAAACTGCATTGCGCAGAAGTTTTTTTTGGACTGTGTTGCATACAGGTGGTGCACCTGTGAGAAGATTGTTTCCCTTTTTATTGCTGTGAACTGTGTAACAAGCTGCTGTGCATGCGACTGCAAGGATGCGACAGTCAAAACACAAGAAGTTCATGTTGAATCAAGTTAAAGGGGAAGTGAGCTCAGCGTGGCCTGAGAAGATGTCTCCACCTAGGAGGGCCAGTCAAAAGGGGCCAATGGTGTATGAGACTGTGAATGAGTGGTTCAAGTGGAACCAGACTAAAGAATCGGATGCGGTACAAAGGACTGAGATAGTGGCATCTGATTACATGCAACCCATGCTGCCTACAGAGGAGGTTGGAGACTTCCTGGAAGAGTTTGAAAAAGTCGCTGTAAGGAGGAGATGGCCTAGAGACCGGTGGCCAACATTGCTGCAAACCTTATTGCTGGTAGAGTACCGGTCGGTTTACCATTTGATGGACGGTGACCAGGATGACTATCGCAAGTTTAAAGAGGAAATCCTTCTTAGAGGAGAGTTCAATCGCATCATGGGCCACCAGCAATGCTCCAGCAAAGCGAGGTCGTCACCCATAGCAACGGGAGAGGCATCACTGCGACAACAAAGCAACAATCAAGCAATGGCTCAGGAGAGCATAAGTGTGCATCAGCGTACCAGCCGTGCGTTTTCTGCAAACATATCGGTTGTCACCCCTGGCAACAGTGGTAAGAAGTTTGTGTGGCCTGCAGGGGGTACCGATGAAGAAAGTAAAAATGTGTATTATGGCCGCTTATGTGAAGTGGTCAGTCCAGAAAGGACACAACAGTCTGTAACCACCATGAGGTGTAGCCAACCATCTTTGGAGTGCTGGTCTGCTGTTACCCCTAGCAACAGGGATACTGTGTTACATGCAGGGGGTGTTGGTGGGTCTGGAAAGGCTGCAGTGTTTCTCCATGACCACATGAAAAATTCAGCCTATGGAGACACCACAGATGAGAGACAACGCACTCAAATGAAGGCTATGACAACGGCTACAGGAAGTGGTAAGACTGTTGCAGTTTATGGGACAGAACCCAATGAAGTAGAAGTGTGTTCAGCGGGGAGATTCGCAGTACAGTTGGACTTGCTACGGTGTGCTACCCAGAGTAGGGGGGAGGCACAGGGTAAAGCCCAACTGTCAGCAGGACTAAAGACTGAAAAGGACATGGGGACTCTGTATGTACCTGGTGGAATCCAGCAGAGTGCTGGAAGAGCTGTACTAGGGGTGACCAAAGAAATAAGTATACCATGTTCCCTAGTGACAGATATAGGTGCTGTGGGGTTGCCCAGAGAAACCCCCCAGGAGCCCACAGTGTTGGAGCGGAGGGTTTCCCAGGTCAGCTGTAGAGCTTCTCTAGTGGGTAAGGGGCCACCCACAATAGCTACAGCTATGTTTAAGTGTCATGATGATCCTCTAAAGGTTGAGAAATGTATTTCTGGAAATGTCATATTTGAGAATGTTGTTGGTGATATGTTTACTAAAAAGGATGGGAGTAGGATGTCTTCCTTGACTACCAGAGGCAGAGCTGCAGGGTTGTCAATAGAAACCTCCCGGGATCTCCCTGTGTTGGAACTTGAGGTTGTTCAGGACCGCTCTGGCCCTACTCTGGGGGTACAAGGAGGAACTGCTCCACACAATGAGAGTGTGTGGGTGCCGACCACCCGCCTGGTATGTGATCAGTTTGGTGAAAAATGTATTCATACTGTAAAAGCTAGTAGTGTAAAGCAGGATGTGATGGTAGCGCCACCAGAACAATCTGGTCAAAATGGGGTATTGCATCCTGTGGTTTGTGACGAAGCATCGTCCCAATGTGACATAAGTGAAACTGTGCTTGTACAATGTGATGCGTCTAGCGATGACAAATGTACTGTATCGGGTAATGAGACCCAAGTTCCTTTGGTGCCTCTTGGAACAGGTGATGCAGTGCTGCAGAAGGCCTGTCAGGGAAGTACCACTGACTGGGACAGCTGGGCTAAACAATTGCTAGCCATGCTGGATAAGGCTAGGTTGGGTAACACAGATGTGGACATAACACCTGCTATGCCCAATGGAGGGAGTGCAGGGTGGCCAGTGGCCAAGGGCGTGTTGGCCCCTGCAGAGATTGGTTTCCTCCAGTCAGAAGGACCGGTTAAGGGCGCATGCATGGCAGATGTGTTATCCGCAGCCCAACCGCTGGAAAATAGTGAGCGAAAAAATGCCAATGTGACTTATGACCTGCAGCGGCTCACTGATGCTGTGACGGAAGAGATAAATGTGAGATGTATGTCTGACGGCGCTCCAGTTGAGCACCAGGCTGTGAAGACTGATACCGCCAGTGAGGTGGGGGTCGCTGAAAATGTCTCTACCTTTCCAGCTTCAGTGGATGAGCCCCTCCAAGTCATTGATAAGGGAAAAGTCCCTAGAAAGGTCTTGTATGTAGACGTGGGTCGCATTAAGGTGACTAATGTATTGTTAAAAATGCTTAAAGTCCAGAAAGGCAATTTGCTGTACACTTGGGGGCCTCCATTGTGGTCGGACAACGTGGTACTGCGTAGTACCAGTAGGTGGAGCCAAGTAGTACAGGCTATTCTTTATGGTGATTACAAGAGGAACTGGTTGGTACCATGTTTATTGGCAGTGTGGCAGATGGTCTCAAAGTTCTCTGAGAGGGTACTTCCAGTTACCGGTTTGGATGGAAGTTGCTCAGGAGAACGTTTGACAACATCAGAAGTCTCTCCGCCTGATGCGGTGACTAGGAAAATTTCTGCTGATGCAGTCCAGAGTGCGGCTGAGCGGTGGTCAGTAGAGGGCACGGACACTGCTTCACCCACTAGACTTTACAGGAAGGAAGGGAGCGAAATGGACGTGGCAGTAGCAGAGATTTTACCTGTCAATCGCACAAAGGTACAAATTAAAGTACCCGGAGACACTGTGGGAGAAAGTGCTAAAGAAACAGGTTCTCTATATGAAGAATGTGAGGGTTTCAGGAAAGGCAGTGTTCCCCTGAGAAAAGAAAATAAGCCCAGGAACCCCAGAAGAGGGAGAAAGCGTAGGATAGAAAAAAGTGGGATCCCATGGAGAGTCAGGGTAGGACTGACCTGGAAGCGCACCCGAAAAAAGGGTTGGGCCTACGCGGCTGACAGCCGGCACAGAGGTGTCCCAACCCTAATGACGTGTGCTGGTGTTCCGCCCCCTTCGGGATCGAAACAAAGGGGGGGGATATGTAATAGTCAGAGTCCCGGTCCCTATGAAATGGGAGGTAAAATGGACACAGGGTTTGCGTGTCTGCGGACCGCAGAACTACAGAGCGTAGCGTTTAAATGGAGAAAAGTGCTCTGTCAGTTTTCTCCAGGTTTTGATAGTTCTGAATGGGGCTGTGTAGTTGGAGATCCTGCAGAGACTTGGGCGGGATGGGGTCTCCAACCCTGTGTCCAGATCTTACAGACAGCCAGCAGGTTGGGTTCCCAGCTGAACACTGACAATATAATCAGGGACTGGTCAGAACAGAGAGGGAGGTGGAAGGTGTGCAGCTGGCTGTTGCTGCAGGACAGACCTGTATGTGGGGATCTGTCTGTCTGTCTGCCCTGGAGACTACATCCCTGGTGTGGGGGGACTTCGTGCCTGAGGGACTGGGAGGCTGGTGGAACTGAGGCGACTAGCGAGTCCAAGAGGGGCTGAAGGAAGTCCGGAAGTCTGGGAGACAGTGGGCTGGAGAACCTGTTGAGGCCAGGAGTGTGCCAGGTTAGCAGGTACAGCAAGGCTAAGTAAGCCTAGGAGCCAGGAGGCTTGGTATTTTTGAGTTCTGTGAACATTTCTGGAGAAGAACCCCCTGCGTGGGAAATCCTGTATGTGAACTCTTCTTTTGTTTTCTTCAATAAAAATGGGCTGCCATGCCCTCAAACATAATGTCTGACTGCTGTGGACTCGCTAAAAAAACGCATTTACCATTGAGTTAAACCCCCCCAACGTTTACAATATATACCGTATTTATCGGCGTATACCGCGCACTTTTTTCCCCTTAAAATAAGGGGAAAATCGTGGGTGCGCGATATACGCCGATAGCCGCTTCCCGCGCTCAGTTTGAACTGTACTGCACTCGGTATATGTCGGCAAAGGCGTTCAAACTGAGCGCGGGAAGCGGGGATTCGACTCGCCGGAGCACTGGAGAAGCCGGGAGGACACCACAGAAGCCGAAGACAGATGCCGGACCAGACGATGGACGCCGCACAAGACACCAAAACGGTAAGTACTAAATTTTTTTTTTACAGGTCCACATCAGGGATGAGCGCTATACGCCGGAGCGTGCAATACCCTGATTAATATGGTACATGGATAGGAAACTGGGTACATAAATGGATCCTGAGAGTAGTGATAAATTACTTATTCTCTGAATTGTGAGTGGTGTGCCCCAGAGTTCTGTCATGAGCCAGTGCTGTTCAAATGTGTTTATTAATGATATAGAGTTTGGAATCAAGAGCTGAATTTCAGTGTTTGCAGGAAAATAACTTCCACATAGGATATATCATCATTAGGGATGAGCTGAACACCCCCCTGTGCGGTCCGCACCAGAACCTTCGAACGGACCGAACGCGCGAACATTTAGAACCCCATTGACGTCAATAGGAGTCGAAAGTTTGAATTCAAAAGTGCTAATTTTAAAGACTAATATGCAAGTTATTGTCGGAAAAAGGGTTTGAGAACCCGGGTCTTGCCCCAGGGAACATGTATCAATGGAATTTATTTATTTTTTTAAATGGTCGTTTTTTCTGGAGCAGTGATTTTAATGATGCTTAACCACTTAAGCCCTGGACCAAAATGCAGCTAAAGGATCAGGCCCCTTTTTGCAAATTGGCACTGCGTCGCTTTAACTGACAATTGCGCGGTCGAGCGACGTGGCTCCCAAACAATATTGGCGTCCTTTTTTTCCCCACAAATAAAGCTTTCTTTTGGTGGTATTTGATCACCTCTGCGGTTTTTATTTTTTGCGCTATAAACAAAAATAGAGCGTAAATTTTGAAAAAATGCAATGTTTTTTACTTTTTGCTATAATAAATATCCCCCAAAAATATATATAAATAGATAGCAATAAGCGTTTATCGGTTGGTTTGCGCAAAATGTATAGCATTTACAAAATAGGGGATAGTTTTATTATAATTTTTATAATTTTTTTTTTTTACTACTAATGGCGGCGATTTTTTTCGTTACTGCGACATTATGGCGGACACTTCGGACAATTTTGACACATTTTTGGAACCATTGTCATTTTCACAGCAAAAAATCCATTTAAAATGCATTGTTTACTGTGGAAATGACAGTTACAGTTTGGGAGGTAACCACAGGGGGCGCTGATGGTGTTATGTGTGTGTATGAAGTGTGTTTACAACTGTAGGGGGTTGTGGCTGTAGGTCTGACATCATCGATTGTGTCCCCCTATAACAGGGATGACATGATCGATGCAGCCACCACAGTGAAGCACAGGGAAGCCGTGTTTACACACGGCTCTCCCTGTTCTTCAGCTCCGGGGACTGATCACGGGACTCCAGCGGCGAACGGGTCTGCAGGTCCCGGAGCTTCGCGACCCACGGCTGGGTACTAATACAGGACGTATCTGTACGTACATCTGCCCAGCCGTGCCATTCTGCTGACGTATATGTGCAGAAGGCGGTCCTTAAGTGGTTAAAGTGAAAAAAGAAACATTCCTTTAAATATCGTACCTGCTGGGTGTCTATAGTATGCCTGTGAAGTGGCACGTGTTTAGAACTGTCCCTGCAAAAAATTTGATTAATATAAGAAAAAAGTAATTTAAATTGCTTGTGGCTTTAATGTAATGTCTGGTCTGATGAAAATCATTGAGAAAAATAGCATGGGTTTCCCCGCCCCCCTCCCCCCAGGTCATTACCAGCCCCTTTTGGCCCTGTATACTTTGAACAGCAGTATATAGGCGGTGCAAACAAGACAGGGACTGTAGGTTTGTTGTTAAGTAGAATCTGTTTGTAATTGTGAACTGGTACTTTTTTAAAGTGTAGCTCCAGCCATAAAATCTATTTTTAAGCTTTTCTGAAAACATAAAGAAGGGTTATCACCCCTGTAACATTTGTTTTGCTGTCTGTGTGCATCTGTTCAGAAGATTGCAATTCACTTTCTGTCCCAATGACAAATGATTTTTTTTTTACCGAAACAAGGATTGGTGATAAAGCATCAGTGGACAGGAGACACCTCTTACAGAAGAGAATTTCCCTTCCTATGGGTAGATTTCCTCTCACTTCCTGTTGTCTCCTTCCGTTTGCAAGTAGGAGTCGTTTGTAAGTTGGTTCTTTGAAAGTAGGGGCCTGCCGTATATACTCTGCATACATTTGGGCCCTAGGTGTTGGTGTTGCCACAACACTGTAAGCCCTCACAGTTAGTCTAGCGCTGGAATGCCCTGCTGTGTGAACTATTATATCAAGAACTCTAATTACATGCCATTGTTGAACAGTGGTAGAAAAAATGTGCCTTTGGTGCTGGAGCTGGTGCCACAACACTGTAAGTCCTCACAGTTACTCTTGGTGGGTGCAGGAATGGGCCCTGCTGTGAAATATTAGTTTAAGAATTGTAATTACATGCTCCTGTTGAAAAGGGGCAGAAAAATTGGGCCTTTGTTAGTGACGGTGGTGCTGGTGCCACAACTCTGTAAGCCCTCACAGTTACTCTTGGTGGGCACAGGAATGGGCCCTGCTGTGAAATATTAGATCAAGAATTGTAATTACATGCACCTGTTGAACAGGGGCAGAAAAATTGGGCCTTTGTTGGTGGTGGTGCTGGTGTCATAACACTGTAACCCCTCACAGATACTCTAGTTAGAGTGCAGGAATGAGCCCGCTGCAAAGTATTGCATCAAAAATTGTAATTACACGCCCCTGGGGCAGAAAAATTGGGCCTTAGCCACTGGTGGCGGTGCCCAGAACCTAAAATGTTCTTACAAGCTATCAGCATGATCATTGTGGAGGAAAAGGATAGTCACTCAGAATAAAAGGATAGACACTCAGCATTAGCATAGGCAGTCTTGAAGGGATCTGACATTTCAAAAAAAATTATTCAGTTACATCAACATCAGGTGCTTGGTAGCTGGTGGTGATCCAAGCCTGATTCATTTTTATGAAGGTCAGTCGATCGACCGAGTCGGTGGAGAGGCGCACCCTGTGATCGGTTGCAAAGCCTCCAGCAGCACTGAATGTGTGTTCTGAAAGAACACTGGATGCAGGACAAGCCAGTAGCTCAATTGCGTACTGTGCAAGCTCTGGCCAGTGATCCATTCTCAAGACCCAGTAAGCCAGAGGATTTTTAGTGGGAAAGGTGTCCAAGTCAGATCTTGTCCCTAGGTATTCCTGCACCACTCCTGTAAAACAGACGCTGGCAATGGTTGTTGGAACCGGTCATACCTTGGGGCTGTGGAATAAAAAATTGCCTGAACGCATCGGTCAGACGGCCACCTTCTCCACTGCTCCTTCTGAGACTGACCGAAGCCTCAGCAACACGTTGTCCAGGATTTTGTACGCATTGCACAGACCTTTCTGCAAGGAAGGCCTCCCGAAGATGTTTCATCTTCTGCTCCCTCTGTGCGGGCAAGATAAGGTCTGCAACCTTATTGTTGTAACATGGATTAAGGAGAGTTGCCAGCCAGTAATAATCCCTCTCCTTGATAGCACAAATATGAGAATCCTTCCGCAGGCTTTGCAGGATCAGGGAGGCCATACAACGTAGGTTTGCTGAGGCATTCGGTGCGGAGTCCTCTGGGTCACTGAGGACGACATGATACACAGCCACCTCGTCCCAGCCACGTACAAGTCCATGGGTTTCTTGGGACTGTAATTGATCCCTTAAAGACTGCTGCTGATGCTGAGTGCTAGGCTCCACCTCCATTTTGACACAATCCTCCTCCACCTCCTCGTCCTCTTCCTGTGTGATAGGCGGGCAAGCAGGAACACTGTCTGGATAAAGGGAGCCTTGAGAGGTAAGAAAGTCCTCCTCTTCCTCCCTCTATTCTGCCTCAAGGGCCCTGTCCATTATTTTACGCAACGTATGCTCCAACATGTGAATAAGAGGGACAGTTTTACTGATGCATGCACTGTCACTGCTCACCATCCTCGTGGCCTCCACAAATGGTGACAGGACAGTGCTTGCATCCCTGATCATGGCCCACTGGCGTGGGGAAAAAAACAAGCTCCCCTGACCCAGTTCTGCTGCCATATTGGCACAGATACTCATTAATGGCCCTCTGCTGCGTGTGCAACCACTGCAGGATGGCCAACGTAGAGTTCCACCTGGTGGGCATGTCACAGATTAGGCGGTTCTTGGGCAGGCTGTATTCCCTTTTGGAGATCTGCCAGCCGAGCACTGGCATTATATGACCGTCGGAAATGCACACAGAGTTTCCTGGCCTGCTTCAGGACATCCTGTAAGCCTGGGTACCTGCCCAAGAACCACTGCACCACCAAGTAAAGGACATGAGCAAAACAGGGCACATGGGTCTGTTGTCCCTGTTGCAGGGCGGAGAGGAGGTTGGTTCCATTGTGGCAACCCACCATTTTTGGCTTAAGCTGGCGTGGCGTCAACCACCTCTGAGCCTGCCCCTGCAGAGCTGACAGAACCTCTGCTCCAGTGTGGCTCCTGTCCCCCAAGCACACCAGCTCAAGCAACGCATGGCATCGCATTGTTCCGAGGAAACATCAGCACAGGAAGAGGCCACAGAGGAAGAAGAGGAAGGGGTGGAGGAGAGAGGTGTGTCACAACCAGTAGTAGCATTTTGAAGGCGTGGTGGTGGAACAACCTCCAACACTATTGTACCTTGTCCTGCATCCTTCCCAGCTGCCAGCAAAGTCACCCAATGCGCCATGAAATATAGGTAACGTCCCTGTCCATGCCTGCTGGACCATGAGTCAGCAGTAATAAGCACCTTACCACTGACTTCCCTGTCCAGCGAGGCATGGACATTGCCTTCCACATGCCGGTAGAGAGCCGGAATCACCTTCTGTGAGAAAAAGTGGCGTTTGGGAACTTGCCACCGAGGTACCGCACATTCCACAAACTCACGGAAGGGGGCAGAATCTAACAACTGAAAAGGCAGCAGTTTAAGTGTTAGCAATTTAGCTAAGCTAGTATTCAACCACTGGGCATGTGGATGGCTGGGAGAGAACTTCTTTCGGCGCTGCAGCAGCTGGGGCAGGGAAATTTGCCTAGTACAATCTGCCATCGGTGTACAGATAGTAGATTGCCCGCATGTACTAGGCTGTGACACACCTAATTCTACACCTTCAGTCCTATCAGTGCAAGGTTCAGAGAGGACAGAGGGTATAGTGGGGTTGGAGATCCCAGCTGATAAGGGGCAAGGGAAGGTCCGCTTTGTTCTTTGGTGTGCGTCTTCGAGGTACGCTTGCCAACGAACTGCATGGCAGGTCGACATATGTCTGGTCAAGCATTTGGTGCCCAAGCGGGTGATGTTTTGGCCACGCGAGATACACTTGAGACATGTGTTGAAAATAGCAGCAGTGCGATCTGATGCACTCGTCTCAAAAAAGGCCCACACCAAAGAACTTCTGGAATAACACTGAGACACAGCAGCGCCCTGCACATGCTTAGCTCTGCGTTGTGATGCAGTCAGTGTGCTGCCCTTAAGCTGGCCCCTGGAGGGCATCCTGCCTTGTTGGATATGTGCCTGTGCCTCCTCCTCCTCTCTCCTATCGGGCACCCACGTAGAGTCAGTGACCTCATCATCCCCTCCCTTCTCATCACTGTAGAAAACCTGTCAGTATGCTGTAGCTGGGGGAACATGACTGCCAGATTGCTGTCCTTCTTGTGCACCCCCTCTCTCTGGGCTCACATTACTGCCTTCCTCCAGCTGTGTACCATCATCAGAGCCTTCAAAATGCTGCACATCCTCATGCAGCATGTAACCAACACTGTGGTCACACAGTTCGGGGGACTCCTCAGGAGGACATGGTGGGGCTAGGCAAGGAGTGATGGATGCCATTGAGCAGAGGGAAGAGGACGCCTTGGCAGCTGCTTTGCCAGACAAAGTACCATGAGCCTGGGTGAGAGAGGATGAGGAGGATGAGGACGGCTTGGTCATTCACTCTACCAAGTCTTCGGCATGTTGCGGCTCAACATGGCCAGCTGCCGAAAACAAGGATGAGCGTGTCCCACGGCCACGTGCTGATGAGGATGCACCGTGTCCACGACCAGCAGGGTTGCCTCTGGACGCAGAGCCTGCTTGCCCTCTTTTATCGGCTCGTGACTCTCTGCCTCTCCTTGTTGTCCTTCCAGACATACTAATGGCCTGCAGAGGACAAAGGCAGTACACACACCACGTAGCTTTAGGTGCACACTGCAGAGGACACAGGCAGTACACACCACGTAGCTTTAGGTGCAAACTGCTGAGGACACAGGCAGTACACACCAAGTAGCTTTAGGTGTAATCTGCAGAGGACACAGACAGTACACCACGTAAGAAAATACTGCAGCTAGCAAAATCACCTGCTTGCCAGTAAATTAGGAAGAGCTGATTTAGCTAAACGATACAGTATATATATATATATATATATATATATATATATAATATATATACAACACCTGGGATGCAAATCTATCCTCTACACACTGTAACTTTAACTTACTAGCCTGCCTGATCTATCTACCTAGAAAAAATGACTCTCTCTCTCTTTGTCTAACCACCGCCGCAACACACTTCACAAGGCCGACCAGCAGGTGGCCTTTTATAGTGTGGGGCGTGTACTAAACCCCCTGAGCCACCCTGGCTTTGGCCAATTATGGCTCTCTGTTTTTTGCGCGCTGTGATTGGCCAAGCATGCGGGTCATAGTGCATGCTTGGCCAATCATCAGCCAGCAATGCACAGCCTCAGCTAACAAAGCTAGAAAAATGCATTAAAAATTTGTATACATGTCTGATAAATCAATAAATCTCCCCCTTTACAAAACACTGGTTTAACCTCATCTTGAATCTGGTTTAGCCTTATCTTGTTTACCAATCCTCAGGGTCAATGTTGTAAAATTAGAAAGAGTTCAGTGAAGGGCAAAAAATTATAAGTGGGATGGAGGACCTCAGCTATGAGGATTCATTACAGGTTTTTACTCTGAAGAAGAGGTACTTTAGAGAGAATTTGATTGCAATATACAAATATTTTATAGTGTATAATATTAAAGGTCACTCTAGTAGCTGTGATAAACTGTTTACTCTAATGTCTCTGAAGACACACAGGCACAATTTGAGTATAAAATAAAGGAGGTTTAACCTTAGATTGTGGAATGGATTATTTACTGTTAGAGCAGTTAAAATGTGGACATCCCTCTCCCAGGAGAGTGTTAACTGCTTCAGATGTCTTTCTCGGGAAGCAGAATATACAGGGCTATGGGAATTGTTAGAGAATAACAATCACGCACACACACAGACATATATTAGGTTGAACTGAATGGATACACGTCTTTTTTGTTCAACCTTATAAGCTATGTAACTATATACATTTTAAATTCTGTACTCTTGCTTTGAACCATGAAATCAGGAGATCTATTTAATACACTTTTCCTTGAATTTGTTACAAATAAAATTCTAGGTATTTATTTTTATATAAATCATTTTTTTGTTAGGTTATAAAATAAAGCCTATTACAAGGTTTGTTGTTATCACTCATTAAATGAAGTGCTGTACTTATGACCTTTTATGAAGTTAATGGTTTTCACAATTTAGTACATATAAATCCTATGTAGTTGTTATCAGACTGCTGAATTGAATAGACATGAAAATATGTCTCTATAAAAATAAAGACATTTAAACTATTCAAATTATTTACTTTGCTTCTAGATATAAGAAACGTTTTATATGGTTGGAATGCACTATGGGATTTATTATCATTTTCACACGAAGTGGGATCCATATTTTATTCAGATATAGAATTACATGAAAAACAAATTAATTTGACATCTTTGTTGTATAAGGTAAGTTACTTACAATGTTAATAAAAGCTGAAGGCCACACAAACGGCTTAATACACATATATAAATACATGCATTGTAGCTGTTTTATTTGCCAAATGTTTTTTTTATTTTTGATCATGCAGTTCTGAGATTTACACAGCTCCAGCACTCTGCTGCACTTAAAGTGTTACTAAACCAAGGACCCTGTCTTCACAATAACTGGTCTCCCATAGTACACAGTACATGGAGTAGTGACTTCTATCAGTGTCCAAGCGCTAATTAAAGCTTTTTATGAGAAGCTTTCTGACTGTGCTATCAGACTGTAGAACCCCGGACCCTCTGTCTGGACAGTACTGATTGGCATCCTCCCAAGAAAAAAACTCTCTAGCGATACACACCAAACTGATTTGTGTTATCAGGAAATGTTTAGGCGTCAGTGGAAGAAGGGGAAGATCAGAGAAGCCAGGCTTAAACAGCCTTTTTTACACAATGCAGACGATTAAACCCTTAGGTACCACAGTGAGTATAACAAGCATGTTTTACTACATATACAGACTGATTTTACTGTTGTGGATTTAGTAACACTTTAAATGAATCGTACAGGTCTTGTTCCTCCAATAGCCTGTTACTGGACAGTGAAACAAGAAGCAGCACACTGATGAGCTCATTTCTCTGCCCCCTTCTCCCTCCACTTACTAGCATCTTCCCTGTTTGCATATGAGCACTATAGCACATCATGTTTCCTTGCACTGCATCTCCCTTTTTTTTAGTATGAGCTCAATACAAGAGTCTGTTACTACCATATATACTCGAGTATAAACCAAGTTTTTCCAGGCCTTTTTTTTTTTTGGGTTGAAAATGATCCCCTTGGCTTATACTCGAGTCAGTGTACTTGAGTCCATTGCTGCCTGACCTCACCGTACCCATTGCAGAATCCGATCTGTGTACCCTTAGACCCTGACATATTCAGACGGCCATGCAGTTTTAAAAACTCACACTCCTCCTTGTGCTGTTCCGTGATAGGTGGAACACTCGGTTTCCCAGCAAACACTGTGTTCAGTGTTCCGCCTATCACGATCGCCCTCTCCTCCTCTTGTCTATCATGAATGAGAGGGTGATCCGAGTGTCCCGCCTGTGTTCAGTGTTCTGCCTATCACGATCGCCCTCTTGTTCATGATAGAGGAGAAGGCGATTGTGATAGGTGGAACACTAAACACAGTGTTTGCTGGGAAACCGAGTGTTCCGCCTATCATGGAACAGTACAAAGAGCAGCGGAAGTTTTTAAAACTGCACGGCCGCCATCTGAATATGTCACAGACTCGGATACACAGATTGGATTCTGCAATGAGCACAGTGAGGTCAGGCTGCAAAGGTAACGGGACCTGCCGGTTACAGTAGAGAGAATGTAGGTGAGAAGATGGTCGAGATGAAGAGCTGAAATGGGCACAGTGAGGTCAGGCTGCAAATGGGCACAGGGAAGCTGCAAATGGGCATTGTTGACCCTCTTTTCCGCTTACAGTAGCTGCTGCATTCTCACCCTCGGCTTATACTCGAGTCAATAAGTTTTCCCATTTTTTGTGTGGTAAAATTAGGTCCTCGGCTTATACTCGGGTCATCTTATACTCAGGTATATACAGTAAGTCAAATTCAGGTATATATACTGCTTACATTTAAAAATATGCATTTAATGATGTGTTAATGAATACACAGTTGCATTAATTGGTGTACAAACAAGATAATTGAGCGCACTCCCAGTGTGTACCTATACGTTATCGATACAGGGCGGGGGGAGAAGATTACTAAAATCCAAGGAAAGGGTTAATGGATATACATTGGTCCATATAAATGTCCATAAAACTGTAATAATATAAAACTTCCGCTGAGTGGCAGCCTGCTGACAGATGAAGTGGTCTGTGAAGCAACAAAAAGAAGAAAAGCGGCGCATTCTAAGCGTAGCAGGTAAGTATTTATTAAAGCGGATCTCCACCCTAAAGTGAAGTTCCGCTGATCGGAACCCTCCCCCTCTCTGGTGTCACATTTGACACCTTTCAAGGGGGAGGGGGGGTGCAGATACCTGTCTAAAGACAGGTATTTGCACCCACTTCCGGCCCGCAGTCTCGGGCAAAAGACGGGTTTTTCCCGTTGTGTGCTGGGAACTCTCGGCTCCCAGCACACAAGCGGGAGCCAATCACTTCCTTGTTCCCTCAATCCACTTCCTGGTTCCCTCACCGTGGATGGAGGGGGGAGCAGCAGAGAGACGAGTGAATGCTCGTCCTCTGCTGCGGACGCCGCTGGACTCCAGGACAGGTAAGTGTCCTAATATTAAAAGTCAGCAGCTGCAGTATTTGTAGCTGCTGACTTTTAATATTTTTTTTAAGGGGTCATCCACTTTAAATAAAACAATAGTGTGCAAGAAAGCATACTCACAAACCGAGTATTAAGTCGGGCTTGTCAACATAAATTATCATCCGCGGGGATCCCGGTGGGAGCAGTCATCACTCGTGCAATGGAATAGCTGAGTCCTTGCCACAAGCGGCAGCGGCGGTGGGAACAAATGCTCTCGGAACCCTTCTCTAAGGTTCCGAGAGCGTTTGGTCCCCATCGCCGCTGCCGCTTGTGGCAAGGACTCAGCTATTCCATTGCACGAGTGATGACTGCTCCCACCGGGATCCCCGCGGATGATAATTTATGTTGACATGCCCGACTTAATACTCGGTTTATGAGTATGTTTCTTGCACACTATTGTTTTTTTTAATAAATACGTACCTGCTACGCTTAGAAGGCACCGCTTTTCTTATTTTTTGTTGCATTAATTGGTGTGTTTAACTTCTGCTTAGAGTTCAGTTTTGAAACCTACCTCCCTTCTTTTTTTTTTTTTAACCACATTTTGGATAAAGTGGACTTAAAGGGGTTGTAAAGGTTTGTTTTTTTTATTTTCTAAATAGGTTCCTTTTAAGCTAGTGCATTGTTTGTTCACTAACCTTTTCCTTCGATTTCCCTTCTAAATCTTTTTTTTGTTTTTGTTTTCTTTGTCTGAATTTCTCACTTCCTGTTCCTCCTCAGTAAGCTGTTCTGGCTGACAAACCCCCATCCAGAACAGCTTAGATGACGGGGGCAAGATTACTGAGGAAAACAGGAAGTGAGAAATTCAGACAAAGAAAAAAAACATTTAGAAGGGAAATCTAAGGAAAAGGTAAGTGAACCAACAATGCACTAGTTTAAAGGAACATATTTAGAAAATGAAAAAACAAACCTTTACAACCCCTTTAAGTCCACTTTATCCAAAATGTGTTAAAAAATAAAAGGGGGAGGTAGGTTTTAAAAGCTTAAAGGAACCTATTTAGAAATTAAAATGTAACCTTTACAACCCCTCATCAGGCTTTTTAGCTTACAAGTTAACATGTTGGCAGAGTTATTAAAAGCCAGGCTACTGTATTTCATGTGTAGTAAAAATGTTTTTGGAATACAAAAACAGCCACATAATCTTCCTCTAATGAAGGATATCATATGTCCTGCTGGCTGCTGTACAGGATACAGTGGCTGTGACAGTTATGAAACCCAAAACTTACCTTCCCCTTCCTTGCCTCTATTCATGCCACAAATCCTTATTTTTTTTATAGAATGATACAAGGGAGAGCCTGATATTTATCCTCCCTTTTTCATTCACAGAACGCCTTGCATTTTGGGAAAATATTACAAGACTTTTTGTGAATGGATGGGAGGGGAGGAACGTGAGGGTGAGCAGCACAATCCTTCACTCTCAAAGCCATTGCCCTTAACCTTGACGTTTGTGAATATTACTTCAGTCAGAAAGATCCATCTGTACTGAAGGGAGGATTTGTAAGATAATCAGCATCCATTGGGATATAGAGTACACTTCGTTAGATGTAAGTTATGTGATTGACTCACTGATGGGTGCAACTGGACTCACAGATAACACTCCAGAGCACACCTTTATTGTCTATGAACCAGAGACAATGGGATCTATCTGCTAAAGCTGGAGAGTGCAAAATCAGGCTCACTTCTGCAAAAAAAACAATCAGCTTCCAGTTTTTATTGCCAAAGCTTAATTGAACAAGCTGAGGTTAAAAGCTTATTGGCTGCCATGCACAGATGCACCAGATTATGTAGTAAATAGTAGTAGATTTATTAAATCTTCCCCAGAGTCTCCAATGGTTCTGCTCACATATTTACAGGCCCATACTACATAATTAAAGTCTAGCACAGTGATGGCGAACCTTGGCACCCCAGATGTTTTGGAACTACATTTCCCATTATGCTCCTGCACTCCTGCAGTGTAGTTGAGCATCATGGGAAATGTAGTTCCAAAACATCTGGGGTGACATGGTTCGCCATCACTGGTCTAGCACAACTACTACAGTACTTCTACCAGGGAATGTTTGTTCACTTATTAGTGTTTAAAGTTATTTTACCGGTATCCTATCTGAATAATACAATAAATGGTTTATTTAAAAAAATTGTATGACTGGTCCTGTATCCCCCAATTCAGCAGTAAAATATTCAACCTATTTAATTTCATGATTTGAATGGTAGAAAGAGTGGGGAAATTGAATAGTTCTCTTGCTTAGTCCAGGGACAAGTATATTGTATATATATTTTTTTAAAGAAGTAACTATACCTTTACGGCAATAAAGTGCAAAAAATGTTAACATGTGGGCTTTGTGTTATGTTTCTTAGATTTTTCCTAATGTCAATACAAGCGGCCACCTTCAAAAGTTCATTATGTCTGCTACTGAAACATATAATTATTTTTTGAATGCTACTTTACTAGTAAAACATGATCCACAGAATGGACAGTTTATTTTGACTAATACATTAAGACAACTCGCAAGATATTTGGAAGGCCTTTTTGCAACCTTTGATAAAAAGCAGTTAGAAGAAGAGTAAGTACAATCTACTAGTCTTTTAAAATGTCCTTTATGCAGAACTATTATTTTTGCTTCAAGAACTAAATGTTTTTTTTTTTTTTTTAAATAATCATAGCACATTTATAATTCTTGTCCACCTATTTTTATTTAGAATATGTTCGCATATGAATATCATATGCTACTGCGCTGACTTTATGTGTACTGTGAAAAATTCCTTAAATCACATGCGTAAATAATTTGTGATATATATCAATATCAAAAATAAATAAATAAACTTCAAATGGTGAATACTCAATGTGGAGTTTACATATATCAACTAAACAAAGAAACAAAAAACCAACAAACTGCTAAACAAAAACAAAAAACTATGCCAAAAAAACAATTGTCCAGCAACCTGCAAAGGTTGTGAAAAAATGTGACAGTCTCTCCACGTAGTGGGAGAGACTGTCCTACTACAGCATGTAATTTCATTAATACCGATGGTTCCAAATGCTTAGTAGCAGACCCAGGAATGGTGAAGGATTCCTCTTATTCGGCAGACTGCGGAAGAGAGGGACGCAGAGCACTTATTTTCTCTGTAGACTGTTTTTGTTTAGCAGTTTTTTGTTTTTTTGTTTCTTTGTTTAGTTGATATATGTAAACTGCACATTGAGTATTCACCATTTGAAGTTTATTTATTTATTTTTGATATTGATATATATCACAAATTATTTACGCATGTGATTTAAGGAATTTTTCACAGTACAAATAAAGTCAGCGCAGTAGCATATGATATTCATATGCAAACATATTCTATATACATTTACATCCCTGCACTGGGGTGCACACAGCAACTGCAGCAGACCTGGTAATATATATAAAAAAATTGTTAGATTAAACCAGTTGCGCCGTGAAACTACCCACAATACTCACCTATTTTTATTAATCTCTGCACAATAATATAAAAATCCTATGGTCTGTTTTTTGTACCCCGCTGTGTGATAAAAAGAATATTTACACTGTTTCCTGAAGCTTGCACTTTTCTGGAACAAGTGAGCGCATTAATGTAAAATCCTCTGGCAATAAGCCCTTGCCATAAACCTTTATTGATGACTGTAGAAATGTTTTAATAAAAAAAGGATACTAGTCAGTATCTAGCTATTGATTCATCCGCTACACTGATAAAATAGATGACAAATGTGGGTGACAGGTTTGCTAATAAGTTGTGGTTGATTAAGCAATTACTTCCACATCAAACAAGAATTGACAGCATTGTAAAGCAAAAACATCTTTCTCTTTCTTGAATTCACATAACCATATGAACCATGACCATGTCACAGGTATGCAGCATTAGAAGGTCATTTGTAAACAAATCTTGAAAGATCACAAATAATTCTATTATCTTACAATGCTTTGTTCATTCACAGAAGTTTCTAACTTACAGTTAGGGATGAGCTTCGTGTTCGAGTCAAACCCATGTTCGACTCGAACATCGTATGTTTGACCGTTCGTCGAATAACAAATGTTATGGGCCGTTCGCACCAAATTTGAGTGGCGTGTGTAACGGTCACCACTGCTTACGACCTTCCATCCAACCACGACAAGCTTATCTGACACACTCCGACAATACTGCATACACGATCCATATCCATTCCCATAAACAAGACGAGACTCAAGCTCTGCACTTGCTTCAAAGATATGACAATTTATTGGTATTTTCTCAGCTTCTTATACAGTCTCAAGCATAATGCAGTTAATCACAGGACAATGCAATCTCCACCCCCCTATTCACTCACTGAGGATAATTCTTTACTTGGTAGCTAGACATGACGGCACCGTATCATCAATAGGGTTCAATTAACCTTGAATAATAACACAGACATCTAGTTGAATAAGTTATCTAGACAGCTTTCACACAATGGCAGAGTCTTGTGAGAGTGGGTGCAATCAACACCTTCAACGGAATGTCTTTACAGTGAATAGCCAACACCTTAAGATATTTCAATAGCCTATTATACAAAGGGATGTGTCACTGTCTTGGTAACCTGGTCTCAAGTCCACATGAACCACTTTTGTAATATTCCAGTCCTGCAATATGAAGTATTAATAATGTCCCATCTCATGTAATATATGAATTATGATTCTTTGTCACCCTATGGCCCTAGTGGACATAAAGTGACCCTAGACATAGGAATATCTCCGTCTGTCACGGTTCAGTCCGTTACATCTCTCCCCTTTCGGTGGGAGACGGACATAGGTGGGAACCCCAAACGGGTTGACTCTAAAGTCCGTCAGTAGTTCCAGTCCTCCAATGCTGGTATCCATACTGTACCCCAAATAAATGGCTCCAAACTGAGCATTACTCACCCCGCCAACCTCTGCCTCTCTCAGAGAACACGCTTGCCACTGGGGAGAAGGCAGGGTGGCTGGGCTCAGTCCATCATGCTGTTGGGGGTCTGGGCCAACGGCCCCCCTTCCTGGGGTATACCAGTGGAGACTGAAGTCCCATCCACTGGTGCTAGGTGAAAACCCCCTGGTGCTTGCAAAGCAAAGCCGACATCCTCCTGTCCCAGTCCTGTACCATTTTCTGGTGTTGTGCCAGTGGAGACTGAATCCCATCCACTACCCCAGGAACCCCCTCTTCTGTTAGTAAGGAGCAGAGGCCTATGACACTCTGCTCTGTTGCCAGCTCTTCCGCTGGGTTGCTGTGAGTGGAGACCACAGTCCCATCCACTACCACAGGGTCCCCCTCTTCTGTTAGTGAGGAGCAGAGGCCTATGACACTCTGCTCTGTTGCCAGCTCTTCCGCTGGGTTGCTGTGAGTGGAGACCACAGCCCCATCCACTACCACAGGGACCCCCTCTTCTGTTAGTGAGGAGCAGAGGCCTATGACACTCTGTTCTGTTGCCAGCTCTTCCGCTGGGTTGCTGTGAGTGGAGACCACAGTCCCATCCACTACCATAGGGTCCCCCTCTTCTGCTAGTTGGAAGCAGAGGCTTGGGGCACCCTGCTCTGTTGCCAGTGATTCACCTGGGGGTAAAAGCTTTACCACCTCAGCTTGTTGCTAGAGAAAGGGGCCAACCGCCCCGGCTCTCTGGAACTCCACACCATCCGCTTCGGCTTTAGGGATGGCAATCTCCAGATTTTCCACTGCCGATTCATCAGCCAGGATTTCACAGTTGAATCTGACCTTTCCTCATAGTCCCAGGCAATGGGAGCCCCACCCTGCTGCTGAGCCGAGTCTAGCAGCTGTCTGTAGGCGACCTCCAGCTCCCATTCCCGAATGGCCAGAAATTCCAAATCTTCCTGTGACCCGTGGCCTCCCGAGATATTCAATTTTTCCTCTCTGTGCTCCATTATGTCCTCCAAGCGCCACTACCGATCATCCCCAAAGTCTGGATCACTGGACATCCTCCAATACAATAATCCCAGGCCATCATAGTCATGGCCTTCTGTGGGGCTGTCATCTGCTGGCCACGGGCACTCTTGGGCTACATACCACTGGAGGGCTCTGTAGCTTTCATCCAGCTGCATCTCTGCCCGGATCAGCCTGCTTAACTCTGCTATCCACTCCTGCTTTGGTTGTTTCCCCAACAACAGCATTCGTACGTCATACTGCGGCCAGTACCTTGCATAGATGGAGGGCAGGCCCTTTCCTTGGTGTTGCTGCTCCAGAGCTAGCGCTTCCTTCCAGAGTTGGCACCGAATCACATCCGACCATCCCAGCAGGACCTCCTCTGATACTGGTCCTCTATGCTGTATCCGCATCTCTTGTAACCTCATTTGGAATTCCTCTTCCATGGAGACTGGTATCTGCACCTCTCCTCTCTCTTCAGCTGCTGCAGCACTTCTCCGCTGTTGCAAGGTGGCATCTACAGCCACTATAACCCGGTCTATGATCTCCGTGGAGGATTAGGACCATATTGTGCCAGTCCATGTTTAACAACCCGATCAAAAAATTCTTCCTCAGGTGTCCTGTCTGTTACGCTGGGCCTCTTAGCTCTATTCATTTCGACTAGTTCTGCGATAATGTCCCTTTTCTTAGGGTTGCTGGCCGGTCTGCCCCGGCTCTCCAGTAAGTCCATGAGGGAAGAGAGCTTCATCCGTTCATACACCATCTCCATTGTCATGTGTCCTTGTAGCCGTCCTTCTGGTGATGGAATCATCCCACTGCTGTGCCACCAATGTAACGGTCACCACCGCTTACGATCTTCCATCCATCCACGACAGGCTTATCTGACACACTCCGACAATACTGCATACATGATCCATATCCATTCCCATAAACAAGACGAGACTCAAGCTCTGCACTTGCTTCAAAGATATGACAATTTATTGGTATTTTCTCAGCTTCTTATACAGTCTCAAGCATAATGCAGTTAATCACAGGATAATGCAATCTCCACCCCCCTATTCACTCACTGAGGATAATTCTTTACTTGGTAGCTAGACATGACGGCACCGTATCATCAATAGGGTTCAATTAACCTTGAATAATAAAACAGACATCTAGTTGAATAAGTTATCTAGACAGCTTTCACACAATGGCAGAGTCTTGTGAGAGTGGGTGCAATCAACACCTTCAACGGAATGTCTTTACAGTGAATAGCCAACACCTTAAGATATTTTAATAGCCTATTATGCAAAGGGATGTGTCACTGTCTTGGTAACCTGGTCTCAAGTCCACATGAACCACTTTTGTAATATTCCAGTCCTGCAGTATGAAGTATTAATAATGTCCCATCTCATGTAATATATGAATTATGATTCTTTGTCACCCTATGGCCCTAGTGGACATAAGGTGAACCTAGACATAGGAATATCTCCGTCTGTCACGGTTCAGTCCGTTACAGCGTGTCACGGCCCATAATTCACTACGGCATCGCAGTGCATTGCTGGGTGATGATTGGCCAAGCATGCACTATGACCCGCATGCTTGGCCAATCACAGCTTGCAAAAAATGGAGAGCCATAATTGGCCAAAGCCAGGGTGGCTTTGGCCAATTATGGCTCAGGGGGTTTAGTACACGCCCACACTATATAAGGCCGCCTCCCCGGCAGCCTTGTGTAGTGTGTTGTGGTGGTTTACAGAGACGAGTGTATTTTTTTGCAGTTAGATAAAGCAGGCAGGCTAGTCAGTTAGTTACAGTGTGTAGAGGATATATATGCATCCCAGGTGTTGTATATATATTTATACACTGTATTGAGTTTAGCTAGATCCGCACTTCCTAAAATACTGACAGGCAGGTGATTGTGCTAGCTGCTGTATTTTCAAGTGGTGTACTGTCTGTGTCCTCTGTGCAGTGTGTACCTTAGGCTACGTAAAGCTGGTGTTTCTCATATTAGAGGCAGGTATCTGCTCATATTAATACTGCAGGCAGAGGATCATTCTGCAAGTACTTTCATGTGGTGTACTGTCTGTGTCCTCTGTACAGTGTGCACCTAAAGCTATGTGAAGCTGGTGTTTCTCATATTAGAGGCAGGTATCTGCTCATATTAATACCACAGGCAGGGGATCATTCTGCAAGTACTTTAATGTGGTGTACTGTCTGTGTCCTCTGCACATTGTGCAACTAAAGCTACGTAAAGCTGGTGTTCTCATATTAATTCCTACAGGCAGAGATCTGCTCATATTAATACCACAGGCAGGGATCAGCAGGTATTGTCAGTATTTGTGCAGTTACATCTCCCTGGAGGCCATTAGTATGTCTGGAAGCACAACAAGGAGAGGCAGAGAGTCACAAGCCGATAAAAGAGGGCAAGCAGGCTCTGTGTCTAGAGGCAACAGTGCTGCTCGTTGACACGGTGCATCCTCATCAGCACATGGCCGTGGGAAACGATCGTCCTTTTTTTGGCAGCTGGCCGTGTTGAGCCGCAACATGCCGAAGACTTGGTATAGTGGATGACAAATCCGTCCTCATCCTCTCTCACCCAGGCTCAGGGTACTTTGTCTGGCAAAGCGGCTGCCAAGGCGGCCTCTTCCCTCTGCTCAATGGCATGAGTCACTCCTTCCCTAGCCCTACTATGTCCTCCTGAGGAGTCCCCCCAAACTGTATGACCACAGTGTTTGGTACATGCTGCAGGAGGATGCGCAGCGTTTTGAAGGCTCCGATGATGATACACAGCTAGAGGAAGGCGGTAACGTGAGCCCAGAAAAAGGGGGTGGCCAAGAAGGACAGCAATCTGGCAGTCATGTCCCCCCCCCCAACTGCAGCATACTTCCAGGTTTTCTACAGTGATGAGGAGGGAGGGGATGATGAGGTCACTGACTCCACGTGGGTGCCTGATAGGAGAGAGGAGGAGAAGGGACATCTCCAATGAGGCAGGATGCCCTCCAGGGGCCAACTTAAGGGCAGCACACCGACTGCATCACAACACAGAGCTCCCCATGTGCAGGGCGCTGCTGTCTCTCAGCATTATTCCAAAAGTTCTTTGGTGTGGACCTTTTTTGAGACGAGTGCATCAGATTGCACCGCTGCTATTTGCAACATTTGTCTCAAGTGTTTCTCGCGTTGACAAAACATCACCCGCTTTTGCACCACGTGCTTGACCAGATATATGTCGATCTGCCATGCATTACGTTGGCAAGCGTACCTCAAAGACCCACACCAAAGAACAAAACGGACCTCTCCTTGCTCCTCATTAACTGCGATATTCAACCTCACTATACCCTCAGTCCTCTCTGAAGCCTGCACTGATAGGACTGAAGTGGTAGAATTAGGTGTGTCACAGCCAAGTAATTGCGGGCAATCTACTATCGGTACACCAACGTCAGATTGTACTAGGCAAATTTCCCTGCCCCAGCTGCTGCAGCACCGAAATAAGTTCTCTCCCAGCCATCCACATGCCCAGCGGTTGAATGCTAGCTTAGCTAAATTGCTAACACTTAAACTGCTGCCTTTTCAGTTGGTAGATTCTGCCCCCTTCCATGAGTTTGTGGAATGTGCGGTACCTCGGTGGCAAGTTCCCAAATGCCACTTTTTCTTACGAAAGGAAATTCCAGCTCTCTACTGGCATGTGGAAGGCAAAGTCAATGCTTTGCTGGACAGGGCGGTCAGTGGTAAGGTGCATATTACTGCTGACTCATGGTCCAGCAGGCATGGACAGGGACATTGCCTATCTTTCACGGCGCATAGGGTGACTCTGCTGGCAGCTGGGAAGGATGCAGGACAAGGTACAGTAGTGTTGGAGGTTGTTCTGCCACCACGCCTCCAAAATGCTACCACTGGTTGTGACACAACTCTCTCCTCCACCCCCTCCTCTTCTTCCTCTGTGGCTGATGTGTCCTCGGAACCAGCGGTGCTCCATAGGCGTTCAAGGGGCTATGCAGGTACGCAGGCAAAGAGATGCCATGTGGTGCTTGAGCTGGTGTGCTTGGGGGACAGGAGCCACACTGGGGCAGAGGTTCTGTCAGTTCTGCAGGGGCAGGCTCAGAGGTGGTTGACGCCACTCCAGCTTAAGCCAGGAATGGTGGTTTGCGACAATGGCACCAACCTCCTCTCCCCCCTGCAACAGGGACAACTGACCCATGTGCCCTATTTTGCTCATGTCCTTAAGTTGGTGGTGCAGCGGTTCTTGGGCAGGTACGCGGGCTTACAGGATGTCCTGAAGCAGGCCAGGAAACTCTGTGTGCATTTCAGACGGTCATATAATGCAAATGCTCGGCTGGCAAAGGAATACAACCTGCCCAAGAACCGCCTAATCTGTGACATGCCCACCAGGTGAAACTCTACATTGGCCATGCTGCAGCGGCTGCACACGCAGCAGAGGACCATCAATGAGTATCTGTGCCAATATGGCAGCAGGACAAGGTCAGGGGAGCTTGTTTTTTTCCCCACGCCAGTGGGCTCTGATCAGGGATGCGTGCAATGTCCTGTCACCATTTGAGGAAGGCACGAGGATGGTGAGCAGTGACAGTGCATGCATCAGTGACACTGTCCCTCTTATCCATCTGTTGGATCACACGCTGCATGGGATAGGGAGGGAGGCAGGGAGGAAGAGAAGGACTTCCTTACCTCTTAAGGCCCCCTTTATCCTGACAGGGTTCCTGCTTGCCCGCCTATCACACAGGAAGAGGAGGAGGAGGAGGATTGTGTCAGCATGGAGGTGGAGCCTAGCACTAAGCATCAGTAGCAGTCTTCAAGGGATCAATTACAGTCCCAAGAAACTCATGGACTTGTACATGGCTGGGACAAGGTGGCTGCAGATCCTGTCGTCCTCAGTGACTCAGAGAACTCCGCACCGAATGCTGTATGGCCTCCCTGATCCTGCAAAGCCTGCGTAAGGATCCTCGTATTCATGCTATCAAGGAGAGGGATCATTATTGGCTGGCAACCCTCATTGATCCACGTTACAAGAGTAAGGTTGCGGACCTAATCTTGCCGGTGCAGAGGGAGCAGAAGATGAAACATCTTCAGGAGGCCTTGCAGAAAGGTCTGTACAATGCGTTCCCAGAGACTGGGAGGTTACAAAATCCTGGTCCTGGACAACGTGTTGCTGAGGCTTCAGTCAGTCACAGAAGGGAGCGGTGGAGAAGGTGGCCACCTGACCGATGCGTTCAGACAGTTTTTTAGTCCGCAGCCCCAAGGTATGACTGGTTCCAGCAGCCATCGCCAGCGTCTGTTTTACATGGTGCTGGAATACCTAGGGGCAAGATCAGACTTGGACACCTTTCCCACCGAAAATCTTCTGGCTTACTGGATCTTGAGGATGGATCACTGGCCAGAGCTTGCACAGTATGCAATTGTCAAAAATAGGTACAAATGCGCAACCATTAGGAGCAAATAAAAATGCAGGTGAATAAACTTAATTTAGATAATTTAGTGTGATATAACACATAAACAAAGTCCACTTGGAGGTGGCTGAAAAACACAGCCAACTGTGATCAATGGTATGGGTGAGAAACACTCTTCGTCCAGACTGCAGAAATGGTGTATAGAAAAGCCGTTTACCAGATCTGATGGTTCCCTATCACAGAGATCGTAAGGGCTCAGCAAGTCTCCACAGGACTCCACGGCAAACGATAGTTTTCTCCTCTAGTTCGACCCGTTCTTGCTTCACCAAACAGCGTCTGGACCAGGTGCAATCGATAGTACCACGGACAGGATTGCTTCCAATGTTTGATAATCGCTCCCGGCACAGGACGTATTGTAGGAGGGTATGGTAGGGGAAGAATTAAAGGGCTTCTTGGTGCAGTATATCAAAAATAAAACGTCCCTTTATTTTGATATTCCAGGGTACTGACATCTAAACAAACTTTTCATATGGTAAAAAACTCTGCTGTCACCCATTCGCGGCTCAGGGCAGTTAGCTGGGGGCGTGGTGATGTCAGATAGTGTTTCTCCGACCGACGCTGCGTTTCTCCATACGAGGCTTCGATGTGGAGAAGCCTCATATGGAGAAACGCAGCGTCGGGCAGAGCAACACTATCTGATGTCCCCACGCCCCCAGCTGACTGGCTTGAGCCGCGGCTGGATGACAGCAGAGTTTTGGTGTCGACTTGCTGAGCCCTTACGATCTCTGTGATAGGGAACCATCTTATCTGGTAAGTGGTTTTTCTATACACCATCTCTGCAGTCTGGACAAAGAGTGCTTCTCATCCATACCATTAATCACAATTGGCAGTGTTTTTCAGCCACTTCCAAGTGGACTTTGTTTATGTTTTATATCACACTGAATTATCTAAATTAAGTTTATTCACCTGCATTTTTATTTGCACCTAAAGGTTGCGCATTTGTACCTATTTTTGACATTTCTCCTTTTAGCTGTATATTCCAGCTAAACTGTTAAATGCAGCACCAGTCATATTTATAGAGTGAATATATATTTTTATGTCTTTAAGGAGGTTTTTCCCTTATTCACTATACTTTTTATGAGTAGTTGTACACACCTGTTTTTTGCACTTTGTGGCATTAATTGTTTGTAGATCATTAATGTTTTTGACCACAGTGGGGGTAGCGCAGATTTTTCCACATTTACACAGTATGCAATTGAGCTACTGGCCTATCCTGCATCCAGCGTTCTTTCAGAGGTTCTCTATTTTTCTCGTCGAGATTTTGGGCAGTTTTTTTGACGAGAAACCTGAGAGCCTCATACACACGCATGTGTAGCGGTACCCCTGGAGGGGCTGCTGGTAATAGAATGGGATGGCACATTACCTCATGGCTCTTGTAGAATGTCTAGGGGTGAACGATGCACACAGCAGTAGTAAAAGAAAGTCCGCAAAGAAATGTCTTTATATGTGCTCTTTATTACCAAGCCAGGGAAAAACAATAAAACTTGTGGTGATAGAAGAGATGGAGTAAAAGGAGAAATAGCAGATTCAGGCGTACAATAGGGAAACAGTCCCTCTTCCGACAACACTTAGTTTTCTTTGCCACTCCAACCGGGGGGGGGGGTATAGCGTACCTGGACAGGCCTCTCTCACTGACCTGGCAGCCAGAGTATCACTCGGAACCTAGGGAGATGTCTCTGCCACCGACCCTCCTGAATGAACGTCAGGGAAACGCCTCTGCCACAAGCCTTCTCTGATTGCAGATATAGAGGTATCCCTCCTAAATAAAGTTACGCCTGGATCTTCTTCTTCACATCGCCCAGGTACCGACTGAAAGAGGAGTCAATCCTTCAATGTCCGGTTACCTTGATCCCCGGTGGTTCGTCGGAATCCTATTGGATCGCCAGCCTCTCATTGGCTTTCCTCAGATGGACTTCCCACCGAACAGCTACACTTGCTTGGGATCTTCAAAAGTGGAAACCCAGTCAACTACTGAGTTCCTGTCCTGCTTGAATGTTCCGGACCAACATGGCCCCGAAATCCAGGAACACCGCGTGGCACACACGCCCCGGCCAGGTAGGCCATAATGCTAGGGGCGCGGTGATGCCGCCACCCTAAAGGTGGGTGCCACACTCGAAGAAGAACCACCCAACATGGTGTCTGTTCCATAAGTACCCTCTCCCAGCATGCCCAAGCCCCCTGATTGGTCACTGGGAGAGAACACCCAAACCTCAACTCCACTGCTGCCACCTACCGCACCGGGGTAGGAAAACACCCTAGCGCAACAGAATGAGCCCACAGCACAGTCAAGCTGAAACAGAGACCCTAATTAAATGATTGCAATTGCAATCAGTCACTTACACTTACATTTTAATAGCACCTGTACTTGGAAGTACACAGGCGTTACACACTCCCCCCACTTGAATAGACACTGTCCTCAGTGTCCCAACAAAGGGCATTCAAGCTTGAATGCCTGACCTGAATCTGCATAACAATAAAAAAGGAGATATAAAAGATATAAAAAATTTCAAATATAAAAACATTACTTTGTACAAATATTCACAGTGATGCATTATAACGTTACAAATTCCTAACTATCTATCCTGCCCCATTCTCTGACAGTTTTGATAGATGATCAAAACCTGGAAAAAAACAAAACAATGGAAGAACATACAATATACATCAGTATACATCTAAAGTCACTGAGGGTGAAATTGAAGCTGCACCTTCTCTCATTTAAAAAGGTGAAACCTCTTTTCCCTCCCAAAGAGACACATCAAAAATAAGTGCTAAGATTTTCTCAAACTGCAAGGTCTTAGGAGAAAATATATACTTTAGTTACTCTGTGCTGGCAGAAGTTGCAGAACACTGCCCCTAGTGGTCAGTGCGCTGGTACTACCAGCATAAGGCAGTCCACGCTCAAATAGAGCAATCAGCAGAAAACGGGAGATATGAACAACTGTGTCTTCTCCTCATTTCTTTTTTCCTGGTGCTGCGAAGAAACCGGCAAGATCCTATCCTTACTAACTTATCAAACCCCCCGAAGTTCTGCACAAGCAACAAAGTGTGGATCTGGTAGGATGAAAACAAAAACTGGAAAGGGGCCCACAGTTCTTGTCCGTAACTTCTTTAAAGCAGCAGCAAAGATGACAACGCAGGCATGAGGCCTACTTATAGTACCATGGATCCGGCAAAGCGACAACTATACAGAGAGGCAGTTGAGGGTGGTTGAAAACAAAGGATATGGTTTATTCTTCCATATTGCTGGATACAAGTGCCAGCATCAAAACAGCATAAACAAAACATAAAATAAACCCTTGCCGCTTGGGGCGTCTACCTTCAGAACACAGGAACCTACCTATGGAGTCTGGCACAGCCTACTGCTGGGCAGACACTGCTGGTCACTCAGCAGAAAAAAAAATAGTCTCTTAGATTTTTTTTCACACAGAAAAATTAACACCACCTCACCTTCAGGAGTCTCTCAGCTCACTGGCCTCCTTAACTCAAAAGCCTCAGGATGCAGCAATCAGTAGTGATCCTCTGCATAACTTGTAGAGGCCTTAATTGCCTCATTCTAAACAGCTGAAACTATCCAAGGTCCTTAAACCTGATAGCAATTGGTGCATTGTCTAAACAAGGCAGAAATGTATCTCCCATCTGTGACAACACCCACAGATTTACCTGACTTCCTGTCACATACCCCCTCTTGTTTCAAACCATCTGCATTCCCCATTTTGACACTGGGCGATGCGTTACCACAAAACTAAATTCCTGAAGGGCCAGGAACCATCTATTTATTCTGCTATTGGTCTCCTTGTTCTGTGCCATCCACGTCAATGGGGCATGATCCGTCACCAGTTCAAACTGTCTACCCAGGAGGTAGTACCGGAGAGAATCCAAAGCCCAACTCACTGCCAAACACTCTCTTTCAATGGTGGAATAATTCTCCTCATGGGCTTTCAACTTTCGGCTGAGGTAGAGGACAGGGTGTTTCTCCCCCTTGATAACCTGGGACAGTGCAGCTCCTAACTCCACATTTGACGCATCTGTCTGAACCACAAAGTCCCGAGAAAAATCAGGCAAATTTCAGGCAAATTTAAAACTGGCTGACTACATAAGGCCTGTTTTAAAGCCTGAAAAGCTGCTTCTGCTTCGGGAGTCTATTTGACCATGACAGACTCCTTCCCTTTGGTCAAGTTGGTCAGGGGAGCAGCCTGTGAGGCAAAATGGGGGATAAAGCGGTGGTGATAACCCGCAATCCCCAAAAATGCATGAACCTGTTTCTTGTTGGTGGGACGTGGCCAATCCTGAATAGCCTCAACTTTGTTTATTTGGGGCTTGATTAAACCTCTTCCAATGGTATACCCCAGATACTTCGCCTCTTCTAGCCCAAGGGTACATTTTTTTGGATTGGCTGTAAATCCGGCTTTCCAGATGGAATCCAACACAGCCTGAACTTTTGGTAAGTGTGAGTCCCAATCCTCACTGTGGATGACAACGTCATCGAGGTATGCAGCAGCATAGGCTCGATGAGGCCGAAGGGTCTTATCCATGGTGCGTTGAAAGGTGGCGGGAGCATTCTGTAACCCAAAAAGCATCCTCCGATATTGGAAAGATCCTTCTGGAGTTACAAATGCTGTTTTTTCCCTGGCTGACTCCGAGAGAGGAATTTGCCAATAACCCTTGGTCAGGTCTAACGTCGTCATGTACCGGCAGTGCCTAGGCGATCAATCAGTTTATCTATGCGGGGCTTAGGATAGGTGTCAAACTAAGTGATTTTATTCAGGCGGCGAAAGTCATTACAAAACCGCCAACTTCCATCTGGTTTGGGCACTAAGACAATGGGATTGGACCAATCACTATTTGACTCTTCTACCACCCCCAGCTCAAGCATTTGTTTTACTTTCTGGCGAATTGCCTCTTGCCGGGCTTCTGGAATTCTATAAGGCTTCAACTTGAACTTCTCCCCTGGTGTGGTGATAATGTCATGTTCAACCCCGGAGACCCAACCTGGCAAGTCTGAAAACTTCTCCCTATTACGAAGCACAAATTCTTTAGCCTCCTGTCGCTGAGTTTTGGACAGAGTCTCCACTATCCCAACTTCAGGGACAGCCAGGTTAAATGGAGCAGAAAATCGGGTAGTCTCAGCGACCAAGGACTCTCTATCCTTCCATGGTTTCAACAAGTTCACGTGATATATCTGCTTAGGTTTTCGTCTTCCCGGTTGGCTAATTTTATAATTCACCACCCCCATTTTCTTCAACACTTCATAAAGACCCTGCCATTTGGCTAGGAATTTACTTTCGACCGTGGGGACCAGCACCAATACCCTATCACCAGGTGCAAAGGAACGGACCTGGGCCCCACGATTGTAAATCCTTTGTTGCGCCAACTGGGCTTGAGCTAAATGTGCCTTCACAATCGCAATCACTTGGGCAATTCTATCTTGCATTTGTGCCAAATGTTCAATCACACTTCGATGAGGGGAACTCCCACTCTCCCATGTTTCCCTGGCAATGTCCAGTAGGCCCCAGGGGTGCCTCCCATGCAGTAGCTCACACGGAGAGAACCCTGTGGACGATTGGGGAACCTCTCTTATGGCAAACATCAGATAAGGGAGCAGATAATCCCAATTCTTTCCGTCTTTATCCACCACCTTCCTCAACATTTGCTTTAAGGTTTTATTAAACCATTCCACTAACCCATCTGTTTTAGGGTGATATACTGATGTACGTAATTAGGTCACTTTCAGTAGTTTACAAAGTTCTTTGGTCACCCTAGACATAAACGGGGTGCCCTCATCAGTTAGGACTTCTTTAGGAAGACCCACACGGCTAAAAACCTGAAATAACTCTTTGGCAATGGTTTTAGCAGAGGTGTTTTCGGAGAGGAATCACTTCAGGGTAACGGGTGGCATAGTCCATTATTACCAGGATGTTCTGGTGCCCTCTAGTGGACTTCAGTAAGGAGCCAACCAAGTCCATGGCGATTCTCTCAAAAGGGACCTCGATAATGGGCAGGGGTACCAACGGACTGCGGAAATGTGGCATGGGTGCAGTAATCTGACACACTGGACAGGAAGAGCCATACAATTCCACTTCCTTAGTGATCCCCGGCCAATAAAACCTCTGGGTGATTATCTCCCGGGTTTTTTCTGCTCCCAAATTTCCCCCAAGAATGTGCCCATGGGCAAGTTCCAAAACCATCTTGCGATACAGTTTAGGCACTACCAGTTGCTCAATGGTGTCCTCTATCCTCTCCACCCCCATCCCTTGATGCAGTCTTACCTATAGGTGGGGAGGGTCTGGTCTTGGGGTGAAAAGTCTGTGCGTCTCTGGGTGAAGAGGACAAATTCTCTGTTGCTAGGTACCTTTCGACCAGGTCTACTAGTTTGCCCGCATTCTCCACCATGTGTGAGGGGTTAGCTCGGTAGCGGGTGTGTGTGACCCCCTGGATGGGTTCACTACACGCTGAACTATACAGAGAGGCAGTTGAGGGTGGTTGGAAACAAAGGATATGGTTTATTCTTCCATATTGCTGGATACAAGTGCCAGCATCAAAACAGCATAAACAAAACAAAACATAAAATAAACCCTTGCCGCTTGGGGCGTCTACCTTCAGAACACAGGAACCTACCTATAGAGTCTGGCACAGCCTACTGCTTGGCAGACACTGCTGGTCACTCAGCAGAAAAACAATAGTCTCTTAGATTTTTTTTCACACAGAAAAATTAACGCCACCTCACCTTCAGGAGTCTTTCTCAGCTCACTGGCCTCCTTAACTCAAAAGCCTCAGGATGCAGCAATCAGTAGTGATCCTCTGCATAACTTGTAGAGGCCTTAATTGCCTCATTCAGAACAGCTAAAACTATCCAAAGTCCTTAAACCTGATAGCAATTGGTGCATTGTCTAAACAAGGCAGAAATGTATGTCCCATCTGTGACAACACCCACAGATTTACCTGACTTCCTGTCACAATATATATATATATATATTATTCTTGTGATGTACACAATACAGTGCAGGCATAGTTGCTATTACACTTCTGGTGGAGTGCACCCCTAGTGCAGTTGCTCTTACTTTTCTGGTGGTATAAACAATACAATGCAGCCATAGTTGCTATTACACTTCTGGTGGTGTACACAATACAGTGCACCCTTTGTGCAGTTGTACTACTTTTCTGGTGGTGTATTGTACACAATACAGTGTAGTGTGGTGTTGCGAAACAAAATTTACAGCATGTCCAGAAGCCCACCAAGGAGAGGCAGTGTCAAGAATGGGTATGGAGATCAAGATGCTAAGAGGGCTCCCCTTGCGGCTGAGTGCAGCGCGACCCTGGAGTTGGGAACAGGGAGCGCGGTGCCCACCGAAGCACGGTTGGCCAGGTGCTTGCTTGCAGTCTGATGAGCTAAGCCACTGAGGGATGGCTGAGGTAGGCAGAACTGAGCTTGTATTGAGTCCAGAAGCAGGCCAAGGGTCAAACACAGGAGATCAGGAAGCGAGGTCCAGGCAAGCCGGGTCACAACGGATAAGCATGGATCAGGAGACAAGGTCAAGGTACACAGGAGACTGGAGAGATAATCCAGCAATGAGCAGCTTCAGCAGCAGGCTTAAATAGACCAGGAAGTTAGTCATGTGATCTGTTCAGGTTACAAGGAGGAAGTACCGCCCACCTTAGTCATGCTGTGCACCATGGTGGCCATGATTGTCTTGGGTGGGAATTGCCAGTCCTTAGGTCATTTCCTCTCACAGGCCACTAAAAGAGGGCAAGCAGGCTCTGTGTCTACAGTCAACAGTGCTGGTCATGGACAATGCTGGTCGTGGTAATATTTATTATTATTTGGCTTGCAGCACTGTGGTTCACCAGCAGGTGTCTCCTGGCAGTTTGGTACTGTCAGGAGAACTTCTCCCTGCGGGTGTTATATCATCTTTGGGACGCAGTACTGGTCTCCACCAGCAGATGGATCCTGGCAGTGTGGAGCGTACGGCTCTTTCTGCGCTCAGGTGTAACTTGAAGCCAATTACTGACATCACTATTTATACCCGGCGAGTGCAAGCACACCTTGCCTTGGTATCTCTCTCCCTGACCTTGAGCCTGTGATCCTGATGTTGAGCCTGCATATTCTTGACCCGATTCGACCTGATCCCTATCCTGAACCCATCCTGGACTTGCCCTTCCTGCTTCCCCATTGCCTTGGATCCCTGTCCCCTTGTTACCTGGATCCCTGCTTTGCAGCACATCCATCCATCATCTCCCTGTTCCTGTTCATCCCCTGTCCTCATCTATCTTCTGATCTCCCTGTGTATGACCTCTGCCTGGCCTGTTTACGATTACGGTATCTCCCATCACTGTACATATAGGGCCAGATTGATACGCCGGGTAAGTTAAAAGATGCGCCGTCGTATCTATTCAGGAACCTAGATACGCCTGAAATATGGCTTCAGCCGACCGACGTAAGTTGCCGTACAGTGTCGTAACTCAGTTTCACATTTACGCTGGCCGCTAGGGGCGCTTCCGTAGATTTACGCGTAGAATATGCAAATGAGCTAGATATGCCGATTCACAAACGTACTTGCACCCGGGCATTGATATACGTCGTTTACGTAAGGCGTATGACCAGCGTAAAGTTACCCTTGCTATATGAGGCGCAGGCAATGTTAAGTATGGACGTCGAAACAGCGTTGAATTTTCCGTTGTTTACGTAATTTGAGTAAGTCGTACGTGAATAGGACTGTGCGTAAGTTACGTTCACGTGGAAAGCATTGAGTATTTGCGACGTGATTCTGAGCATGCGCACTGGGATACGTCCACGGATGGGACATGCGCCGTTCGTTAGACGCTTCATTTGCATGGTGTCACGATTCATTTCCATACAACACGCCCACTACCAGCCTAATTTGAATTACGCAGGCTTAGGCCGGCCCATTTACACTACGCCGTCGTAACTTACGGCGCAAGTTCTTTCTGAATACGATACCTGCCTCTCTAAGTTACGCCCGCATAGTGTATATGAGATACGCTACTCCCGCCCAAAATTACGCCATTCTTTCTGAATCCGGCCCATTGTCTCTAGTTATCCTTAGGTCACTATTTATTGGTTTATTTATTGCACTGTGTTCTGTTGGAGGTGGTTGTGTGTTATTCCCTTTTCTTAATAAATTATAATTTCACCTATATACATTTTGGGTCTCCTCTTTGCAGTCAAACAGTCTGGTCCACTAGCTTCTTTGACAGCATACCAAGGCCACTCCTTGACCAGACATGGCTGCATTGAGGAACCATCCTGGTGTTGTGCGTTTTTCTAATATGGATTTCAATGAAGTCGTTTACTTTTCTCTGCTCGCAGCAGAGGATGATGAATATTGTCGCCAGGTTTTAGAAGGGTGGACTAGTGACCAGCTGATGGAAACCATCCGATCAGCTCATTCCTTGGTGGATCAGGGCTATATGTCTTTTGAGGATATTCAGCTGTTAATCCGGTTATGTGTAATGCCGGTCCTGTCGTTTATTCCCGATGGAAGTGATGATTTCTCTCCCCCTTGGTCGTGACCAAGTTGAATCCCTAGTATGGTTAATAGAGGATGATCCGGCTTCTTTCGATGAACATTATTTCTCTTGTCCCCAGCAGAAGTTATCTGATTTTATCAGTTCAGTGCAGTCTTTGATTAGACAGGGTGTGTGTGAACCAGCTTTTGTTCAACCTGTGCTGCAGGCATGGTCCGATCTCCTGAATTTAGCCAAGCCACTACATTCCAGCTCTGCCATTAATCACCTGCCTTCCCAAGTATCTATCCGCCCATCGCCTATCGCAACCCCAGCTACAGCCCAGTTTACCCAGCTTTCTACCAAATATTATTACCTAGTCTACTGGTTGCACCTACCCTGTCTTCAATCCATCTGCTTCTTCCCTTCCACCTGTAACAATTCCACAAAAACTTCCTCCAGCCACTGTTCCCATGTCTCTGCGGATTACTAGTCCTTCCTCTTACTCAATTCCATCCTTTTCATACATCCCTCCCGTTATTTACAAATCTGCAGTGACTAAGCCTTAAAATAAGCTGAAGTACTTCCCAACCCACACCATCTTGCCAGTAAACCAACCTGCCTCCACACCGATCAACCTGCTCTAGCCTGCGTTCATGCCAGTTGAACCTGATGACCCACCTAAGTCTACCGTCCCAGTCCCTGTTACCCAGCCTGACATCCCAGTGCCCGTTACCCAGCCTGACATCACAGTGCTAGCTACCCAGCTTGACGTCCTAGTGCCAGCTACCCAGCCTGACGTCCCAGCGCCAGCTACCCAGCCTGACGTCCCAGTGTTGCAGGCCGAGGTGCCAGTGTTGCAGCCTGAGGTTGTGGTGCCCGTTTCCAAGGCTGATGAGCCACTGTCTGCTGCCCAGCCTGATGAGCCACTATCTGCTGCCCAGCCTGATGAGCCACTGTCTGCTGCCCAGCGTGATGAGCCACTGTCTTCTGCCAAGCCTGATGAGCCACGGTCTTCTGCCCAGCCTGATGAGCCACGGTCTTCTGCCCAGCCTGATGAGCCACTGTCTTCTGCCCAGCCTAATGAACCACTGTCTGCTGCCCAGCCTAATGAACCACTGTCTGCTGCCCAGCCTGATGAGCCACCGTCTGCTGCCCAGCCTGAGGTGTTCCTGTCTGCTGCCCAGCCCGAGGTGTTCCTGTCTGCTGCCCAGCCTGAGGTGTTCCTGTCTGCTGCCCAGCCTGGTGTCCCGGAGCCTGCCATCCAGCCTGGTGTCCCGGAGCCTGCCTTCCAGCCTGGTGTCCCGGAGCCTGCCTTTCAGCCTGGTGTCCCGGAGCCTGCCTTTCAGCCTGGTGTCCCGGAGCCTGCCTTCCAGCCTGGTGTCCCGGAGCCTGCCTTCCAGCCTGGTGTCCCGGAGCCTGCCTTCCAGCCTGGTGTCCCGGTTTCTGCCTTTCAGCCTGGTGTCCCGGTGCCTGCCTTCCAGCCTGGTGCCTTCCAGCCTGGTGCCTTCCAGCCTGATGTGCCCGCTTTCCAGTCTGAGCTTGTTTTCCAGTCTGATGTGCCTGTCGTTTGTCCGGATGTGCCTGCTTTCCAGCCTGATGTGCCCGCTGTCTGCCCGGATGTGCCCGCTGTCTGCCAGGATGTGCTTGCTGTCTGCCCGCATGTGTCTGTATCTGCTGCTCAGCTCAAGCTGCGTTTAATTCGGTTTAAAGCCATGGACTTTCCTCATACCCAACCTGATGTGACTTTACCTGTTGCCCAGTTTGTCACTATGGACTTTCCCCAGCAACAGTCAGTTGGAGCGTCCGGAGGCCACTCCTTCGAGGGGGGGGACTGTCAGGAAAGGTTCCATCCGCTGGTAATATTTATTATTATTTGGCTTGCAGTTCTCTGGTTCACCAGCAGGTGTCTCCTGGCAGTTTGGAACTGTCAGGAGAACTTCTCCCTGCTGGTGTTATATCATCTTTGGGACGCAGTACTGGTCTCCACCAGCGGATGGATCCTGGCGGTGTGGAGCATACTGCTCTTTCTGCGCTCAGGTGTAACTTGAAGCCAATTACTGACATCCCTATTTATACCCAGCGAGTGCAAGCACACCTCGCCTTGGTATCTCTCTCCCTGACCTTAAACCTGTGATCCTGATGTTGAGCCTGCATCTTCCTGACCAGATCCGAGCTGATCCCTATCCCGAACCCATCCTGGACTTGCCCTTCCTGAGTTGGTGGAGTGGATAACAAAGCTGCCTTCATCCTCCTCATCCTTTGTAACCCAGGCTCAGAGTAGTTTGCTTGCCAATGCAGCTGCCATCGGCTCCTTGTCAACAGTCACTCCTTCCCTAGCCCCAACATCATTCATGGAGGAGTCCACCGAACTATTCAACCACAGTGTCGGATACATGCTGCTGGAGGATGCACAGTGATTTGAAGGCTCCGATGATGGTACTGAGGTTGAGGAAGGGAGTAACGTGAGCCTAAGGAAAGGGGTGCCCAAAAAGGACAACAAACTGTCAGTCATGTTCCCAGCTGCAGCATACTGCCAAGTTTGCTCCAGTGATGAGCAGGGAGGGGAGGATGAGGTCACTGACTCTACTTGGGTGCCTGATAGAAGAGAGGAGGAGACACATCTTCAATGAGACAGGATTTCCTCCAGGGGGCAGCCACCCTATTGCATCACACCGCAGAGCTATTCAGGTGCATGGCGCTGCTGACTCCCTGCTTTTTTAAAAAGTTCTTTGGCGTGGGCCTTTTTTGACACGTGTGCAGCAGATCATTACTGTTTGCAACCTATGTCTGAAGGGGATAAAGCGTGACCAAAACAGCAGCCACTGGGTCCTGCCCCAGGGAACATGTATAAATGCAAAAAAAGTTTTAAAAACAAATAGCATGGGGTTCCCCCCAAAAATCCACACCAGACTCTTATACGACCATGCAGGCTGCAGGAAAAGAGGGGGGCGAGAGAGCGCCCCCTTCTGATCCGTACCAGGCCACATGCCCTCAACATGGGGAGGATGTCCTGTCAACATGGGGACAAGGGCTTTATCCCCACAACCCTTACCCGGTGGTTGTGGGGGTCTGTGGGCAGGGGACTTATCGGAAACTGGAAGCCCCCTTTGACAAAGAGGAACTCCAGATTCCTGCCTCCCTATGTGAATTGGTAACGGGGTACATTGTACCCCTACCATTTCACAAAGAAAGATTAAAAAACACAGACAGTTTGGAACAAGTCCTTTATTAAAACAAAAAAAAAATATCCTGTGTCTCAATGTCCAACGATGATCCATTTTATAGCGACGCTGCAGTCTCCACTCATTCTCCAGTGAGGAACGAAACCCCCATGATGCTTAAGGAGAAAGCCGGGGCTACCCAATGACCTGGACGGGTAACCCCGCCCCGTGACTTTAAAACTTTTTTGCATTAATACATATCCCCTGGAGCAGGACCCGGGTCCCCAAACACTTTTTATGACAATAACTTGCATATTAACCTTTAAAATTAGCACATTTGATTTCTCCCATAGACTTATAAAGGGTGTTCAGCGGCTTTTCGAATTTGACGATGTAACGGGATGACCCGTGACGCCCAGAGACTTTTGAGGGATGGGGGATACTCCTGTGCCAGCGGCACTAATAACTCTTGGATCTAAGTTCACCCTGTGCCCCTTTTGGGCATAGGGTGGCTAATAAATCATAATTCATGTATTGCAGAAGATGGGACATTACTGGTAGTTCATATTCCAGGATGTCTGGAGATATTACAGGTGATTTTATTCTGACCCCCAACCAGGTCAATAGACTCAGAAGATATACTGAATGTGTAAGTGGTCAGCGCATAAACAAATAAACACTGAATAAAGAGCAAGAAAGTGCTAATACATGGGTGGAAATTGTCCCATAGTGAGTGATTAAACAAACATATAGCATAAAAACTCCTGTTCAACATGTGCTTAAGTGCTAATGCATAAATATGAGCTGTCCTATATGCTCTGAAACATGTGCAAAATCTTGTAACATTGGTTATTTTCCTGGAGGGTGAGCTCTCATTGTGCTTACCTTGATCAGTAAGGATACAGCCTGTCTTAATCATGTGGGTCAGTCTGCTGTGATCCCAGATAGATGCCTCTCAAACGTGTGCTGCTGCGGATGGATGGTGAAGTACTGTGTGTCCAATGTCCAAGGATGGGTCAGGGTGTCATCAGAAGCCGCTCAAATGAAGAGATCGTGCCATAGTGAAGTACATTTAAAAAGAGTTTAATAACAACTGGTAAACTTACATCAAAGAATAAACTCTCGAGTTCTGTGTTTTACTTCCTGTTTCCAGTCCTTACATGTTACGCTGTATCTCACAGCTTCATCAGATCGTGTCTGCTGGTTTGTTGGTGTGTCGGATAAGCTGTCTTGGGTGGCTGGAAGGTCGTAAACGGTGGTGACCGTTACAAGTGGTGGCAGCAGTGGGACCACCGTTTACGACCTTCCATCCACCCAAGACAGCTTATCCAACACACCAACAAACCAGCAGACACGATCCATTCCATTTCCCAGAATAACGAGACTCAGCTCTGTTCTCTAGTTCCAAAATGAATGAATGCTTTAATGGTTTCTTAGCTTGCTTATATATCCAGTACAACATATTAAAGTTAATCACAGGAACAATGAGTTGCCCTTTAATCCACATCTTTAGACAGAAAGGTGTTTACACCTGATAATCAAAAGGCTTTAAACAGTGTTATCACACAATAGAAAGGTCTAGGAGTAGAGTTGAGCGAACACCTGGATGTTCGGGTTCGGACCCGAACCCGAACTTTGAAAAAAAAAGTTTGGGTTCGGGAGCCAAACCCGAACCCCATTGGAGTCAATGGGGACCAGGATTTTTGACTACTAAACTGTCTCTAAAAAACTAAGGGAAAGGGCTGGAGGGCTGCAAATGGCAGCAAAATGTCGGGAAGAGCATGGCAAGTACTCTGAAAATAAATGTGGCTAGGGAAATAACTTAAAATAACATAAAAAATAAAATCATTTTGACCTAGGAGGACGAGGTCCATATGTAGTAGGAGGTTGAGCTGGATGTGGCGGTGTTGGTGGAAGCGGCGGTGGAGGAGGAGGTAGCCAACACAGCAGGTTTTGGTTTTTAATTGATTTATTTTTTAAATTAGGGTAAACCCCAAAAGAGTGAGAAAGATCTAGGGTTGCTACCTCATCCCTTTAAACCTGAACACAGAGTAATTACACAGGTTCTGGGGATAATTTAATGTTGATAAGGCACCAAGTAAGTTTAATTAGCAGCACCTTAATCAGCCAGAGAACCTGTGTAATTAATATGTTTTTGCTTTTAAAGGGATGAGATGGCAACCCTAGAAAGATCAGAAAAAAAACCAATGGCTGGGTAAGGCCGGCCCGGTGTCTATTCTGCACAAGGTACGGACAATTCCTCTGGGATCCATGCCTGGTTCATTTTAATGAACGTGAGCTTATCCACATTGGCTCTGGACAGGCGGCTGCACTTGTCTTTGATAACCCCCCCCTGCCGTGCTAAATACACGTTCAGACAATACACTGGCCGCAGGGCAGGCCAGCACCTCCAAGGCGTAAAGAGCAAGCTCGGGCCATGTGCCCAATTTGAAGACCCAGAAGTTTAAGGGGGCATAGCCGTCATTCAGTACTCGTAGGCGTGTGCACACATACTGCTCCACCATGTTGCTGAAATGCTGCCTCCTGCTAAAACGTTCCATATCAGCTGGTGGTGCTGTTTGTTGTGGCGTGCTGACAAAGCTTTTCCACATTTTGGCCATGCTAACCCTGCCTTCTGAGGTGCTGGCGGTGCCCCTGCTGCATTGGCAACCTCTTCCTCCTCCTCTGCCTTCGCCTTGTGCTTCCACTGTGCCCCCGCTGCCAGCGTGCGCTTCTACTCGCGCATCTTGCGATCACGCTCCAGTGAGGGAATTAAGGACGGTACATTGTCCTTGTAACGGGGGTCCAGCAGCGTGGCCACCCAGTAATCAGCATCTGTTAAAATGTGTGAAACACGCCGGTCGTTGCGGAGACACTGCAGCATGTAATCGCTCATGTGTGCCAGGCTGCCCAGAGGCAACGAAAAGCTGTCCTCTGTGGGAGGTGTATCATCTGTGTCCTCCATTTCTCCCCAGCCAAGCACCAGTGATGGCCATGAGCTGGTCTGGACGCCATCCTGCTGTGAACATGGTTCCTCCTCCTACTCCATGTCTTCCTCCTCCTCATCCTCCACCACGTCATCCTCCAGAACTGTGCTCTTGCTGGACAATTGTGTACCTGGGCTTTGTTGGTGCACGAACCCACCCTCGCAGCCACTTGTGAATGACTGCCCTGAAATCCTTGGAAATGATCCCGATTCCTCCTCCTCCTCCTCCTCCTGTGCCACATCCTCTTCCATCATCGCCCGTAGCGTTTTTTCAAGGAGGCATAGAACTGGGATAGTCACGCTGAGAGCGTTGTCATCGGCACTGGCCATGTTGGTGGAGTACTCGAAACAGCGCAACAAGGTACACAGGTCTCGCATGGAGGCAAAGTTATTGGTGGTGGTGGTGGTGTTCCGCAGAGCGACTCACACGTGCATGCTGCAGCTGAAGCTCCACTATCGCCTGCTGCTGCTCGCACAGTCTGGCCAGCATGTGCAAGGTGGAGTTCCACCTTGTGGGCACATCACATATGAGGCAGTGAGCGGGAAGGCCGAAGTTAAGCTGCAGCGCTGACAGGTGAGCAGCAGCAGGGTGAGAACGCCGAAAGTGCACACAGACAGCCCGCACTTTCTGCAGCAGCTTTGGCATATCGGGGTAAGTTTTCAGGAACCTCTGCACCACCAAATTCAGCACATGCGCCAGGCAAGGGATGTGCACCAAACCGGCTAGGCCCAGAGCTGCTACGAGATTTCGCCAGTTATCGCACACCACCAGGCCCGACTTGAGGCTCACTGATGCCAACCACTCATCGGTCTGTTGTTCCATGTCCCTCAACAGGCTTTTAAAACTCTGCATCTCCACCAGACGGAATGGCAGCATTTAAAAGGCCAGTAATTTTGAAATGCTGGCATTCAGGGCCAGGGATCGTGGGTGGGTAGGGGGGTACTTCCTCTTCCGCTCCAGTGTTTGGGAGATAGAGAGCTGAACGCTTCCATGGGACATTGTGGAGATGTTTGGTGACCCAGGTGGTAGTGTTGCTTGCCGGTCCTCTAATTGAGGGGTGGCAGGTGGCACTGTCACTACAGAGGTGGATGAAGAGGCCGAGAGGCCCGAGACTGATGCAGAAGAGGAAGCAGGAGGAGCCAGAGACCTTTCTTGGTTTTTGAGGTGTCTACTCCACTGCAGCTCGTGCTTTGCACTTAGATGCCTGGTCATGCAGGTTGTGCTCAGGTTGAGAACGTTTATGCCTCGCTTCAGGCTCTGATTGCACAACGTGCAAATCACTCGTGTCTTGTCATCAGTACATTGTGTGAAGAACTGCCACGCTAGGGAACTCCTTGGACCTGGCTTTGGTGTGCTCGGTCCCTTGCTGGGTTGGGCAGTAGCAGGCGTACTGTCTAGGGGACGGACGCTCTGCTTTGGCACCCTGCCCCCTCTTCTGCTGTGCTGGTGGCTCTGTGCCACCAGCACATCGTCCTCCACATCATCTTCCACCCAGTCTTCACCACTGCCCTCCTTGTAGGTCTGCACAATTGCAAAAGCACCAGTGTTTTATCATCATCCAAGACGTGCTGTGATGGTCCCCCCATGTACTCATCTTGAAATATAAGTGGTTGGGCATCAGTGCACTCAATCTCTTCCACTTCTGGGGCTGGGCTATTGGATGGCCCTGGGGACACATGCTAACAGACTCATCAAAAGCAGAAGAGACTGCTGCATGATTTGGGGCTCAGACTGCTTGGCTGATTTGCAAGGGGGTGAGGTAAAAGACTGATGGTGGACATCAGCTGCAGGCACCAACTCTGAACTTTCAGCACAAGACTGGTTGGGAGACAATGTGAAGGAACTGGAGGCACTGTCAGCAACCCAATCTATTACCGCCTGTTCTGCTCCTGGCCTCAACATTCGTAGAGCTGGATTAGGCCCGACCAAATACCGCTGCAGGCTTTGTCGCCTACACACACACCTGAGAAAGGTGTTTCATTTGTGCTTGTAGCTGGCACAGATCGACCACGTCCTCTCCCTGTAACATGGCGGTATGGCAGTATCAGCCTCACTTGGAATCCAACAACATCTTTGATGACCTCCAGAGGCCCTGAAACGGCCTTGGTTAAAGTCCAGGATGATCTCCTCTGGTCTCTGGATAGAAATGACACCTCGGCCTTAGTACTTCTGGATCTGTCTGCAGCTTTCGACACCATCGATCATACCAGACTGTTGGAAAAACTAGGGACTGTGGCTGGCACTGATGGTACTGCCTTGGCATGGATGGCCTCTTTTCTGCAGGAGAGAGTTCAGCAGGTAAGATTGGGACCGTATTACTCTGCTGATAGTTCTCTCTCCTGTGGGGTCCCTCAGGGTTCGGCGTTATCGTACATCCTGTTTAATATCTACATGAGACCATTGTAGTACATCATATGTCGCCATAACCTTCTCTTCCACGTCTACGCAGACGACGCCTTCCAAGGACCAACGAGAGGCAAGTGGATCTTGCCTCTTGTTTGGAGGAGTTTAGAACCTGGATGGGAGCCAATTACCTCAAGCTTAATGGCTCCAAAACTGAAACTATGATCTTCAGTAACCATGATTGCCCTAGTAAGATGCCCGACTGGCCTGACTCCTTTAAACTGAGTCCGGCACCAGTCGCTAAGGTCAGGGACCTAGGGGTTATCCTTGATTCTAAGTTGGCATTGCGTAGCCAGGTGAATCAAGTGGTAAGTGTATGTCACTTCCACTTGAGACTCCTGAGATCTATGTTTCGCTTTATCGAGGACTCTGACAAAATCTCTATGGTCAATGCAATGGTTGGTAGTCAACTTGATTACTGCAATGCCCTGTATATGGGTGTTTTTAAGAACATCTTGCACAAGCTTCAGCTGGTGCAGAATGCCGCTGCCAGGCTACTCACGAGCGTGGGCCGGTACGATCACATCACTCCATCCCTACAGGCCTTGCACTGGCTGCCCGTGGTACAACGGGCTCAGTTCAAGATGGGGTGTCTTGTGCATAAGGCCATCCATGGTTTTGGACCGGACTATATCAGAGAAAAATTTATCAGATATGTGCCTACCAGATCGCTGCAGTCTGAGAATTTGGCTTTGTTGAATATCCCCAAATTTGCCAAAAAGAAATGCGGTGGGAGGACCCTGTCCAGGCTTTCGGGGTGACTTAAATATTAAGTATTCTAATATCTCTAAATTTTACATATTTAACTTTGTATGTTTTATATTTTCTTGTTCTCTGATTGTTATAGTTTTATTGTCACTTGTTTGGTCGATGTAGTTTTTTGTCCCGTTTCTGTTCTGACCCAATCCGAAGCTCCAGGACCGGGACCACGGGACTCGCGGACCCGATCGCCGCTGCAGTGTGGCGATCCGTCCCTGGAGCTGAAGAACGGGGAGAACCGTGTGTAAACACGGCTTCCCCGTGCTTCTCTGTGGCCGCAGCATCGATCGCGTCATCCCTGTTATAGGGGGACGCGCTCGATGATGTCACACCTACAGCCACACCCCCCTACAGTTGTAAACACACACACAGGGAACACTCAAAGTCACAGCGCCCCCTGTGGTTAACTCCCAAACTGTAACTGTCATTTCCACAGTAAACAATGCAATTTAAATGCATTTTTTGCTGTGAAAATGACAATTGTCCCAAAAATGTGTCAAAATTGTCAAGAAGTGTCCGCCATAATGTCGCAGTCACGAAAAAAAACGCTGATCACCACTATTAGTAGTAAAAAAAATGTTTTTATAAAAATGCAATAAAACTATCCCTTATTTTTTAAACGCTATCAATTTTGCGAAAACCAACCGATAAACGCTTATTGCGATTTTTTTTTACCAAAAATATGTAGAAGAATACGTATCGGCCTAAACTGAGGAAAAAAAATGTTTTTTATATATTTTTGGGGGATATTTATTATAGCAAAAAGTAAAAAATATTGCATTTTTTTTTAAATTGTCGCTCTATTTTTGTTTATAGCGCAAAAAATAAAAACCGCAGAGGTGATCAAATACCACCAAAAGAAAGCTCTATTTGTGGGGAAAAAAGGACGCCAATTTTATTTGGGAGCCATGTCGCGCGACCGCGCAATTGTCAGTTAAATCGACACACTGTGCCGAATCGCAAAAAGGGGCAAGGTCCTTTACCTGCATTTTGGTCCGGGTCTTAAGTGGTTAATAAATAAATAAATAACAGGAGCTCCACCAGCAGCACCATGACCGCGGCCACGTCCCTTATTTGACGTTCTCATATTTCTCAAATGTAGGATCTTGCCCTAAATGGGTGTTTTTTTGAGTACAACAATAGAACAACACTAGCTAAAGTGTTTATCTCACATCTACAGATATGGAGGAAACACTGGAGGAAACACTGCAACATTTTATTTTTTTCCCTAAATGGTTGTTTTTAGAATAGCACAATAGAAGGAAAGTATATAAAGGGTGTATCTCACAGTAATATATGCAGTCCTGGTGTAATATATTTATGTCCCTATAGCAAATAGCAGGAACCTGTCCCTCAACAATGTACTGGACACACACAGTATATCACAGGTGACAGGTGCAGTGCTGGTGAAATATGCAGAGTCACCTATATATTTCTGTCCCTATAGCAAATAGCAGGAACCTAGCCCTAAAAAATGTACTGGACACACACAGTATATCACAGGTGACAGGTGCAGTGCTGGTGAAATATGCAGAGAGTCACCTATATTTTCCTGTGTCTATAGCAAATAGCAGGAACCTAGCCCTAAACAATGTACTGGACACACACAGTATATCACAGGTGACAGGTGCAGTGCTGGTGAAATATGCAGCGAGTCACCTATATTTTTCTGTCCCTATAGCAAATAGCAGGAACCTGTCCCTAAACGATAAGATGCAGATCTCACAGAAATAAACAGTGCTGGTGTAGATTTCTCAAGCAGGATAATCCTATCTAACACTCTCCCTCAATCAGCAGCAAACCTGTCCCTACCCTAGCTAAAGCAGACTCACGAGCCCTAAACAATGTAATGCACAGTCCCTAAACGATAAGATGCAGATCTCACAGAAAGAAACAGTGCTGATGTAGATTTCTCAAGCAGGATAATCCTATCTAACTCTGTCCCTCAATCAGCAGCAGCCTGTCCCTACCCCTAGCTAAAGCAGAGTGACGAGCTGTGCTGTGTGCCTCTATCTGATATAGAGGCTGGTCACATGCTGGGTCACATGCTGCACTGGCCAATCACAGCCATGCCATTAGTAGGCATGGCTGTGATGGCTTCCTAGTCACAGTAGTAAAACAAATGGTGCTTAGCTGCCGTGCAGCGCGCCGTAACATAGCCGAACTCCGAACCCGAACTTTTTCCAATTATTCGGGTTCGGGTACAAGAAAAAACCCAAAGTCCGTACCGAACCCGAACTTTACAGTTCGGGTTCGCTCAACACTTCTACAGCCTTACACAATGGACAATTAGTATATCTTCTGAGTCTATTGACCTGGTTGGGGGTCAGAATAAAATCACCTGTAATATCTCCAGACGTCCTGGAATATGAACTATCAATAATGTCTCATCTTCTGCAATACATGAATTATGATTTATTAGCCACCCTATGCCCAAAAGGGGCACAGGGTGAACTTAGACCCAAGAGTTATTAGTGCCGCTGGCACAGGAGTATCCCCCATCCCTCAAAAGTCTCTGGGCGTCACGGGTCATCCCGTTACATCTCTCCCCTTTCGGTGGGAGAATGACACAGGAGAAGACCCCAGACGGGTTGACTCCCAAGTTAGTCAGTAGATCCAGTCCTCCAATGCTGGTATCCATACTGTACCCCAAATAAATTGCTCCAAACAGAGCATTACTCACCCAGCCAACCTCTGCCTCTCTCAGGCCGTGTACACACGGCAGAGAACCTCGATGGGCAGAACACATCGTTCCGCCCGTCGAGGTTCTCTGCCGGCCGTCGAAATCGGCGACCCGCCCGTCGGGAATGGCAACCCGCCATTCATCCAGGCGGGCCATCGAGCAAAAAGAGAGCGTGCTCTCTTTTCGCTCGACGGGATTCCCGACGGGCGGGGCGAGCCAGGAGCGTACACACGGCCAAGGTTCGCGTTGGAATGCAGCTTCCAGCGAGGTTCTCGCTGGTTTCCAGCGAGAACCTCGGTCGTGTGTACGCCGCCTCAGAGAACATGTCTGCCGCTGGGGAGAGGCCTGGACTGGCCCTTCTCCCTGGAGTCCTTTCAGCCGCTGGGGAGGAGACAGGGTGACGGGGCTCAGTCCATCATGCTGTTGGGAATCTGGGCCAACTGCCCCCCATTCCTGGGGTATACCAGTGGAGACTGAAGTCCCATCCACTGGTGCTAGGTGAAAATCCCCCGATGCTTGCAAAGCAAAGCCGACATCCTCCTGTCCCAGTGCCGCACCATTTTCTGGGGTTGTGTCAGTGGAGACTGAAGTCCCATCCACTACCCCAGGAACCCCCTCTTCCGTTAGTGGAGAGCAGAGGCCCGGGGCACTCTGCTCTGTTGCCAGCTCTTCCGCTGGGTTGATGTGAGTGGAGATCACAGTCCCATCCACTACCACAGGGACCCCTCTTCTGTTAGTTGGGAACAGAGGCTTCTGCTGGGTTGCTGTGAGGGGAGACCACATTCCCATCCCCTATCACAGAAACTCCCTCTCCTGCTAGTTGGGAGCAGATGCCTGGGGCACTCTGCTCTGTCGCCAGCTTTTCCGCTGGGTTGCTGCGAGTGGAGACCACAGTCCTATCCACTATCACAGGAACTGCCTCTCCTGCTAGTTGGGAGCAGAGGCCTGGGGCACTCTGCTCTGTTGCCAGTGATTCAGCTGGGAGTAAAAGCCTTACCACCTCAGCTTGTTACTGGAGAGAGGAGCCAACTGCCCCGGTTCCCTGGAACTCCACATCATCCGCTTCGGCTTTAGGAATGGTAATCTTCAGATTTTCCACTGCCGATTCATCAGCCAGGATTTCATAGTTGTCATCTGAAATTTCCTCATAGTCCCAGGCAACGGGAGCCCCACCCTGCTGCTGAGCCGAGTCTAGCAGCTGTCTGTAGGCAATTTCCAGCTCCCATTCCTGAATGGCCAGAAACTCCAAATCTTCCTGTAACCAGTGCCCTTCCGAGATATTCAATTTTCCCTCTCTGTGCTCCATTATGTCCTCCAAGCGCCACTCCCGATCATCCCCGAAGTCTGGATCACTGGACATCCTCCAATACAATAATCCCAGGCCATTGTAGTCATAGCCTTCTGTGGGGCTGTCATCCGCTGACCACGGGCACTCTTGGGCTACATACCACCGGAGGGCTCTGTAGCTCTCGTCCAGCTGCATCTCTGCCCGGATCAGTCTGCTTAACTCCGCGATCCACTCCTGCTTCGGTTGTTCCCCAAACAACGGCATTCGTACGTCATACTGCGGCCAGTACCTTACATAGATGGAGGGCAAGACCTTTCCTTGGTGTTGCTGCGCCAGAGCTAGTGCTTCCTTCCAGAGTTGGCAACGAATCACATCCGACCATCCCAGCAGGACCTCCTCTGATACTGGTCCTCTGTGCTGTATCCGCATCTCTTGTAACCTCCTTTGGAATTCCTCTTCCATGGAGACTGGTATCTGCACCTCTCCTCTCTCTTCAGTTGGTGCTGCTGTGACTTTAGCTGCTGCAGCACTTCTTCGCTGTAGCAAGGTGGCAACCACAGCCGCTATAACCCGGTCTATGATCTCCGGTGGAGGATTAGGACCATATTGGGCCAGTCCACGTTTAACAGCCCGATCAAAAAATTCTTCCTCGGGTGTCCTGTCTGTTACGCCGGGCCTTTCAGCTCTATCCATTACGACAAGTTCTGCGATAATGTCCCTTTTCTTACGGTTGCTGGCCGGTCTGCCCCGGCTCTCCAGTAAGTCCATGAGGGAAGAGAGCTTCATCCGTTCATAATGTGTCTCCATTGTCCTGTGCCCTTGTAGCCGTCTGTAACGGTCACCACCGCTACGACCTTCCATCCAACCACGACAAGCTTATCTGACACACTGCGACAATCCTGCATACACGATCCATATCAATTCCCATAATCAAGACGAGACTCAGCTCTGCACTTGATTTCAAAGATATGAACATTTTAATGGCATCTTTCCAGCTCTTTTATACAGTACAAGATGTTACAGCCAATCACAGGACAATTTCATCTCCACCCCCCTATTCACACTGGGGCTAATTCTAATCCGTAGCTAGACACGTGGGCACCGCATCATCAATAGAGTTCAATTAACCTTGAATAATACACAATCACAGATAATCTTCACACATATCAGGAACCTCAATCACATTATCTTAGACAGACAATTTGGCACCGATACTGACAGATACATTCCTTGACATAATGACATCAAAACCAAATACTATCACACCTGAGCATCAATACATTCCTAAACCTAACTGACATGCTAATTCAGTACATCTGAATGGAGACTTTAACACATTGTTTTAAACACAATGAATCGCACAATCAAAAGGTCTTTCAGGCCCTGATGCAATTAACACCTTTCAAAAGCATGTGTCTTTCACAGTGAATAGCCAACACCTCAAGACATGTCTCAAGACATTTCATTAGCCTATTATACAGAGGTATGAGTCACTCTGGTCTTGTAGACCTGAATTAACACCTTTCAAAAGCATGTGTGCCCAGATTGAATAGGCAACAGCTTGTGATATCTCAAGACATCCACTTTGTAATATTCCAGTCCTGCAATATGAATTATTATTAATGTCCCATCTCATGTAATATATGAATTATGATTCTTTGTCACCCTATGGTCCTAGTGGACATAAGGTGACCCTAGACATAGGAGAATCTCAGTCTGTCACGGTTCATTCCGTTACACCGTCCTTCTGAAGATGGAATCATCCCACTGCTGTGCCACCACTTGTAACGGTCACCACCGTTTATGACCCTCCATCCACCCAAGACAGCTTATCCGACACACCAACAAACCAGCAGACACGATCCATTCCATTTCCCAGAATAACGAGACTCAGCTCTGTTCTCTAGTTCCAAAATGAATGAATGCTTTAATGGTTTCTTAGCTTGCTTATATATCCAGTACAACATATTAAAGTTAATCACAGCAACAATGAGTTGCCCTTCAATCCACATCTTTAGACAGACGGTCTGTCTCTGACAGAAAGGTGTTTACACCTGATAATCAAAAGGCTTTAAACAGTGTTATCACACAATAGAAAGGTCTAGGAGCAGACCTGAATTAACACCTCTACAGTCTTACACAATGGACAATCAGTATATCTTCTGAGTCTATTGACCTGGTTGGGGGTCAGAATAAAATCACCTGTAATATCTCCAGACATCCTGGAATATGAACTACCAGTAATGTCCCATCTTCTGCAATACATGAATTATGATTTATTAGCCACCCTATGCCCAAAAGGGGCACAGGGTGAACTTAGACCCAAGAGTTATTAGTGCCACTGGCACAAGAGTATCCCCCATCCCTCAAAAGTCTCTGGGCATCACGGGTCATCCCGTTACAGCCGCGAACACCGCAAATTGTTTAGTTGTTCGCCGAACAGCCAATGTTCGAGTCAAACTCATGTTCGACTCGAACATAAAGCTCATCCCTAGCAACAGCACTTGAAAGACCCACATCAAAGAACAAGGCAGACTTCTCCTTGCTCCTCATCTGGGATCTCCAACCCCACTATACCTCCAGTCTGTCACGCCATGTCTGGGATTTTATCCCAGGGCCTTTTCACATTCGTGTCCCATAGACTTTAACGGTGTTCGTGTCTTCGCACAAATTATTTGCCTGTTCGCATGTTCTGAACCAGGGGGTGTTTGGCTCATCCCTACTGCTGGAGCATACGAATAAATATTCACCCAGTTACCAAAATGCCAGGTTGGCAAAACTGCTGGCTTTACAGCTGCTCTCATTCCAGTTGGTGAAGTCTGCTCTCTTGTTTAACCTTTTTGTGCTGCATTTGTGCAATACACCATATTGGCAGGCACCCAGCTGCCATTTTTTCACCCAGAAGGTAGTCCATACACTTCACAAAACATGTGGAATCTAACGTCTCACTCAACCATGCAGCCACAGTGTTTACATAACCACAGATACGTAATCCAGCAAGCATGGTCAAGGACATTGCATCTCTTTTAGGATGTACTGGAAAAAAATGCTGATGGCTGGGAAGGATGCAAGACAGGGCATGATGCTGTAACTGGTGGTGCTTCTCTGTGTTGTGAAACTTGGTGATGGTGGCAGCTCAGTCACCTTTGCACCCTTCTCCTCAATGGCCATATCCGGTGATTCACCAGAAGTACTAGTCCCCCCAAGAGACCTAGAGCCTACACAATGGTCAGGACCAGTGCAAGGATTTCTGTTCACATGGGTGAAGGTACATTTTACTACCCCCCTATCCTGGCACCCTAAGGTGACGGCCTAAGCTGCCTTAGGCCAGTGCCGGCCCTGGGTAAACCCCATCATTTATAGAAAGCTAGCATGTAGCGATTCCCATGATCTGCAGATAAACAACATGTAGTGACCCCATCATATATACAGGAAGCTTGTAGTGACCCCCATAACATATACACAGAATGCATTTAGTTACCCCCTAACAAATATACACAGGAAGCATGCAGTGACCCCCGCCATAAATACACAGGAAGCATGTAGTGACCTCCATCATATATACACAGGAAGCATATAGTGACCCCCCCCATCATATATAAACAGAAGGCGTGTAGCGAGTCTCATTTCTCTACATAGACAGCATTTAATGACCCCCATCATCAATTTACAGTCAGCATCAAGTGATCCCCCATCATCTATAGACACCGTCATATGTTAAAAGGCAGCATGTAGTCACCCCAACATTATTTTTTGTTGTCTTTCTTCTACCCCCTTTTTTTTTCTTATCTTTTTTTTTTTTTTATGAATGCTCGTGTGGCTCTACTCCTAACCCCCACCTGTATGGGTATAAAAGGAGGGGGGGGCATTGAGGGAGGGTTTTATTTCTTTCTCGTACATCACGGGACACAGAGCGGCATATTCATTACTATGTGGGTTATATGGAGTACCTTCAGGTGTGGACACTGGCAATCTTCAAACAGGAAGTCCCCTCCCTATATAACCCCCTCCCCTAGAGGGAGTCCCTCAGTTTTTTCGCCAGTGTCTTAGGTGTTGGTCACGGAATAGCTTTGCTCCACATCCTTGGGATTAAGGGCGGGCTACCGGATCTGTCCAAGGAGCCTCAGTGCCAAAGTGGACAGTACCCGGCCCCAGACCGTGGGGTTTTGCCTATAATGCTCCTCTTTGGAGGGCTGGACCCTGGGCCCAGGACTTGGAGTTTGCAAAACCATAAAGTTCCTGTTTGCCAGGGTGCTATATAGGTCCAGGACAGTGGGTACCTTCATAGGACCCCAGGGCCTGAAGGTCTACTACGCTACCCACGGAGATGGGAGAAGATTGAATCAGTTTGCTGGTCAAACATCCTGCAGCATGGAGCAGGTAAGGGGGAGCCTGCGGACTTGGTTCGACAGCAGGCTCCCCGGGGTAACCTAAAGGGGGATAGCCTAAGTATGCTCTGCATGGGCAACCGTGATCACTATGTCTAAAAGACAGGATGACACCCTTTCTCCCCCCATCACTAGCCCCCCTGTTTAAATATGTGCTAGCTAACCTGCTGTTTCTTCCTAGGGCTAGTAAGGATCCCTAGGCCTTGAGAGAGTCCTACCTGGCCGGGGTTTGAATCTGCCGCCTGTTTCTGCGTGCCTGGATCTCCAGCAGCGCGGCTCCTCCATGTTCCTCCTGTTCCGGCATACGCGCGCGCGAGTCGCCGTGCGCGCGCGCACGTCTTATTGACGTTTTCGCGCCGTCCAGACAGGAGGGCGGGGGGGGGGCGCCTGCGGCGTCATACAGGGGCGCGCCTTTGTGCTGTTATAGACAGCAGGCTTTGTCAGTGCTCAGTCTGAGGCTGATCTTTTAAGGAGAGGACGCAGAGCGGCAGAACAGTGACTCCCGGTGGCGGAAGAGGGGTAGTACATGTGGACTTTGTTCCAATGCCTTTATTGTTAAGCCAAGAACCCCCTTATTTTGCAGCAGGTTGGAGGCTGGCAAACTTAAAGTAGGGTCACTGTATGTTGTCAAGGAAAATATATAATATATAATATATAATTATTTAAAAAAAAAAAAAAAAAAAAAAAACCAACATACGGGCCCCATCAGTTTTTGGGGACATTAAGTGATCTATTCTCCCCTAAACTCTGAAATTTGTACTCCTGCCCACTACAGTCTGTTGTGTGGGCGGAGTCCCTCGATTTTGTATTATGGCTTCCAAGGGTTCGGGGTCAAAGGGTACAAAAAAGACCAAAAAACAAAAGGGTTCCCTTTCTGATTCTGATATGCCGATTCTTTCCCCGCAGCTTATTAATTTAAGGAGCGCCTTGGATGAGCCATTAGGGGGATCTGGTGCGGAGGCTGGCCCAGATCAGCCCAGCCCTGTGTTTATCACAGAGGAGATGCTAGCCGTATCCCTAGGGGGGCTAGAAGAGAGAATAGCGGCATTGATCGCTAGAGCTATTCCTGGTAAGAAACGGGTTAGATCCCCATCACCAGGGGGTATCCTCAGATGCTGAGATTCTCTCTCCGGAGGAATTAGAATCACAGGAGGATCAACTGGACCTGAACCAAGAGGGTTCAGGGATGGAGGGGTCTACCTCTGAGGAACCATTTTCAGACTCCCAGACAGAGAGACTGTGGGTACAGTCTTTGACGGACATGGTCCGCTCGGCATTTAGTTTACCATTGCCAGAACCTCAGGTTCCTCCGGTATCCTCTCTGGGCTCTTTGAAAGCCCCGTTAAGCAACGCAGTTTTTCCGGTCCATCCTCTCTTGGAGGAATTGATCTTTCGGGATTGGGTACGGCCGGACAGGATTTTTCTGCCACCACCGAAAAGATTTGCGGTCATTTATCCCATGGAGGAAAAATTCTCCAAGAAGTGGAGGCTCCCAATAGTGGATGCAGCCATCTCGTGTGTGAATAAATCACTAACTTGCCCGGTGGAAAACATACATATGTTTAAAGATCCGGTTGATAAAAAATTAGAGACACTTTTAAAAGCATCCTTTGCTACGGCAGGAGCAGTGGTGCAGCCAGCGGTAGCTGCAATTGGAGTTTGTCAGGCATTAAAAGACCAGACAAAAGAGATGTTAAAGGACATGCCTACCCAACAAGCAGAAGTTTGCTGACATTCCCAGAGCTCTGTGTTTCGCGGTAGATGCTATAAAAGATTCCATCCAGCAGGCTTCTCGTTTATCACTATGTTTGGTGCACATGAGAAGGCTCTTATGGTTGAAGAACTGGGCGGCGGAGCCCCCATGCAAAAAGCTTCTGGCAGGATTTCCCTTCCATGGAGGCGACTCTTCGGAGAAGATCTGGATAAATATATTCAGACTATTTCAAATGGCAAGAGTACCCTTTTACCGGTCAAAAAAGACATTCCGGGCTCCTACATTTAGGAGGCAGTTTTTTCCTGTCTCGGGCCCTCTAATTCCAGGCAGTATCGACGGCCGCCTGCACGATCCAACGTTATCAGTAGATCGCAAGGACAGACAGACCCCTGGGGGTAAGAAGCCGTGGTATCGCAAGCCGTCAAAGACAGCCCCTAAGTCTGCATTATGAAGGGGCGCCCCCACTCTCAAGGGTGGGGGAAGGCTTCGTCTCTTCTCAGAAGTTTGGGAAGCCAAGATCCCCGACAATTGGGTCCGGGCATCTGTAACCACAGGTTACAGACTGGAGTTTCTAAGAGTATCCTCCGCCTCATTTTCAAGAATCAAGGCTACCAAAGGATCCAGCAAGGAAGGCCTCAATGCTGGCAGCTTTGGATCACCTGCTTTGCCAGGACGTAATTATAGAAGTGCCAGCCCAAGAGCAAGGCCTAGGTTTCTATTCCAATCTCTTTGTCATACCAAAGCCCAACGGCGATGTCAGGCCAATCTTGGACCTAAAGAGGTTAAACGGTTATCTAGGGTGCGTTCCTTCCGGATGGAATCCATCCGGTCAGCAGCCGCCGCGCTTCAGAAGGACGATTTTCTGGCCTCCATAGACATAAAAGATGCTTACCTTCATGTACCAATCTTTCAGGCGCATCAAAGGTTTTTACGCTTCGCGGTGGGGGCAGCGACACTTCAATTCAGGGCGCTCCCTTTCGGGCTGGCCACGGCCCCCCGGGTATTCACGAAGATTCTAGCCCCAGTTCTGGCCAATTTAAGGATCCAAGGAGTCACAGTCCTAGCATACTTGGACGACCTTTTAATCATAGATCACTCACGGACGGGTCTGCAAAAGGCAGTAAACCTCACGGTTCGGTACCTCGAAGAATTCGGCTGGTCCTAAACCAGGAAAGTCAGCATTCCAGCCTACAAAGCAGTTGGAATACCTCGGCATGAGGTTAGACACAGAACATCAAAAGGTGTTCTTGCCCCTTGTAAAGATCAAGGCGATCAAGGGGTTGGTTCAGTTGGTTGTAAACAAGAAAAGACCAACTATTCGCCTGTGTATGCGATTACTAGGCAAGCTAGTGGCCACATTCGAGGCAGTACCATACGCTCAGATCCACACTCGCGTCCTACAGGCAGCCATTCTAGCAGCCTGGGGCAAGAGGGCACATGCCTTAGAGTCCCCTTTGACGCTATCATCAAGGTCCGACAAAGCCTGGCCTGGGTTTGAACCCTCAGAACCTTCTAAAGGGAAGATCCTTCAGCCCTGTTGTCTGGAAGGTAGTTACCACAGACGCCAGCCTGGCAGGCTGGGGGCGGTCTTCGAGGGGTTCTCCCGCAGGGAACTTGGGTGAAAGCAGAGAGGCAGCTCCCCATCAATATCTTGGAAATCAGAGCTGCTCGCCTAGCCCTGTTGGCGTGGACCTCCAGATTAAAGGGGTTCCCGGTGAGAATCCAGTCAGACAATGCACGGCGGTGGCATACATAAACCACCAAGGGGAACCAGGAGCCAGGCCGCTCAAAGGGAAGTGAACTTGATTTTTCAATGGGCAGAGGTTCATGTACCCTGCATTTCAGCGATATTCATTCCCGAGTGGACAACCTGCAGGCAGACTTCTTAAGTCGCCAGAGTCTGTTGCCAGGGGTGGGTCTCTGCATCCCCAGGTCTTTCAGACAATCTGCCAGAGGTGGGGAACGCCAGACGTAGATATAATGGCATCCAGGTTCAACAAGAAACTAGACAGGTTCGTGTCGCGAGCGAGGGATCCTATGGCCTGCGGAACCGATGCGTTGGTTTGCCCTTGGCATCAATTCAAACTTCTATATGCATTCCCTCCCACTACAGTTACTCCCCCGCGCCTGTTGCGCAAGATCAGAGTGGAGCACAAGCCAGTCATTCTAATAGCTCCGGCTTGGCCCCGGAGGACTTGGTACTCACTAGTCCTGAAGATGGCAGTGGGAGACCCTTGGACTCTTCCTCTACAACCAGACCTACTCTCACAAGGCCACGATCCTCCACCCTACATTACAGCGTCTAAATTTGACGGCCTGGAGGCTGAATCCCTGATTCTCAGGGTAGGGGTCTGTCTAGGCAGGTAATCCTACCCTGATTAAGGCTAGAAAGCCGGTCTCCAGGGTAATTTATTACAGGGTGTGGAGGAACTATATAGGCTGGTGTGAATCCAAAAGATGGAATTGCCGCAAATATACTATTGATAGGGTGTTAAGTTTTCTCCAGCTAGGAGTGGATAAAGGCCTGGCACTAAGCACAATCAAAGGACAGATCTCAGCTCTGTCAGTGTGGTTTCAGAGGCCGCTGGCCACCCACGCGCTGGTAAAGACCTTCTTACAGGGGGTCTTGCGTATTAATCCTCCTGTCAAGTCACCAGTTTGTCCTTGGGACCTAAATCTTGTCCTGTCCACTCTACAGAAACAGCCTTTTGAGCCTTTGGCTGAGATTCCTTTACTCTTACTGACAAGAAAACTGGTTTTCTTGGTCGCCATAGTTTCGGCCAGGAGAGTGTCAGAATTAGCAGCCTTATCGTGTAAGGAACCATATCTTGTTCTGCATAAGGACAGGGCAGTTCTCCGGCCCCATCCTTCCTTTCTACCAAAGGTTATATCCAAATTTCACTTAAACCAGGATTTGGTACTTCCATCCTTCTTTCCAAAACCTACATCTAGAAAGGAGGGGTTGCTGCATACCTTGGATATTGTCCGGGCCATGAAGGCCTATCTTAAAGCTACGGAAAAGATCCGGAAAACAGATGTGTTATTCGTTCTACCAGATGGCCCCAAGAAGGGGCAGGCAGCTGCAAAATCCACCATCTCGAGATGGATTAGACAATTAATCATTCAAGCCTACGGATTGAAGAGGTTGCCCCCTCCGTTGTCGGTAAAGGCCCATTCTACCAGGGCCATGGGCGCCTCTTGGGCAGCACACCATCAGATTTCTATGGCTCAGATATGCAAGGCGGCAACGTGGTCATCAGTCCACACGTTTACAAGGTTTTATCAACTAGACGTGAGAAGAAATGCGGATACTGCCTTTGGTCAGGCAGTACTACAGGCTGCAGTTTGAAATCCTCGGGATCAGAAACACCTTGGTTATATAAAAAAAAAAAAAAAAAAAAGAAAAAAGGTTCTTCTTTCTTGACTAATTTGGAAATATTATTATGATTTGAGTTTAGCTCTAAAATTGAATCCTTCTTTGGAAGATGTCTCCCTCCCCTCATTAAAGCATTGCTTTCGGACATCCCACATAGTAATGAATATGCCGCTCTGTGTCCCGTGATGTACGAGAAAGAAAAAGGGATTTTTAAATACAGCTTACCTGTAAAATCCTTTTCTTGGAGTACATCACGGGACACAGAGCTCCCACCCCTCTTTTGGGTGACCATTTTGGGAGGCATACTGCTTGCTACAAAACTGAGGGACTCCCTCTAGGGGAGGGGGTTATATAGGGAGGGGACTTCCTGTTTGAAGATTGCCAGTGTCCACACCTGAAGGTACTCCATATAACCCACATAGTAATGAATATGCCGCTCTGTGTCCCGTGATGTACTCCAAGAAAAGGATTTTACAGGTAAGCTGTATTTAAAAATCCCTTTTTTTTTTGTAATAGGAAAGGGAAGAGGGAAAGTGAGATGGGGGGGGTGGTAAGTTATAAATGGGTATTATGGCTTTTAGAAGCCTCAGATATAAAAAAAAAATTAGGAAAGGGTGGCGGGGTAATAGGAGTGATGAGTGATAAGAGCCATAAGTTATAAAGGGACAAAATGGCTTCCTAGAAGCCTCCTATATAGATTTTTTATTTTTTTTTTAGAAAAGGGGAAAGAAAGGTATTTTTTTTCTATCCCCGACCCCCCTTTTTTTCTTATAGGGGAGTGGGAGAGATTCACAGGGGGGTGAGGGGGACAATTTCCCTTTTTTTTTCTTTTAGGGAGGGGGGTGTATAGGATATAGATAATGATGTTTGCATTATTATAATGTTTTTCATATGTGATATGTATAAATATGTGGAAAAAAAAAAAAGATAAGTGAGGCTTCACAGACATTTTTACAATTAAGCCTATGCAATGTGTACTATGTTTGTTTACCATATTCCTTCCATTTTGATGTAAAAAAAAATAAAGCCCTACCCCTATAGGAACCACTGGATAGAGTAGGTCCTCTGTTCTCTACCTAAGCTTTCTCAAGAATCCCATCCCCTCTGACACACCAGGTTAAGTGTACAAACATACAATATCACAATAATTCACTGAATGTAATACGTAGTACCCAATAGTAGTGCTATATCAAAGAAAACAAGCACCAATCCAGGTAGTAAAGGCAAACCTAATATATTGTTACCCAATATGGTTGGTAACTAGGCAAGCATACAATGGATTAACCATGGTAATAACACAATTTAGCATACAAAGTGATTACCGGAGGGGCCACAGAGATGCCACAGGTAGCTGGGCATTATTCAGGATTAGCTACAGGAGCTCACTACGGCTCACGTCTCCTAGGAGTAGGGCGTGTACGCTATAGCTCCAGGCAGGCAGGCAGGCAGGTCTTCTGTCCCAGCCCAGCCCCAGCCTCATTGCAGCATTCATCCAGGATCAGCATCCCTTCTTCCTGTCTTGCAGTGTGCTTACAATGTAAGACTTGTCTGGTCTGTCCCCTTGGGATTGAATGCGGCTGTCCTTTTCAGGATAAGCCGCGGTTTTCAGTCCCGGGGATCGGACGACTAGACGACCGCCCCCCCCCCCCCGCATCTCAAACACCATTCTGTCTCCCCCTGCCATTTCCCTCTCACCACCTCTACCTTTGGGGACCCGGGAAACTACCGCGACGGGATCGCGGCCGCAATCGCGGCTGCGGCATTCTAGGAAAGTCTGCGGCTTCAGCCGCGGCCTAGCGGGACATCCTGCACTCCTAAGTTGACAGCCCCCATATTACATTAAAACACTGTTACACCGCTCAGACCCCCCCGAGGACTCTCCCCGCGGTGCCCTTACAGGTCCCCCTCTCTCCCCCCTCGCTGCCCCCGTATCTCAGGCCCCGGCTGGGCCTAGTCCCGGGCGGCGGCCATCTTGGTACTCCGATTGCACAGAAATAACACCCCCCAAATCTCCCTCACCTTCCCCTGCACAGGCCGTTTCAGCCTGAAACTTGGTACCTGCAGTTAATCCAGGGGTGCGCATCCCCACGCTCCCTTACTCATAAAAGTAATTGATCCAGGGTTTTTTACTGATCACCAGCAGGGATCAGGAAGGAATTTTTCCCCCAGTCGCTACAGATTGGCATAGCACGCCTGGGTTTTTTTGCCTTCCTCTGGACCAATTTCAGGGAGGGAAGTTGTAAAAAGTGACAGTTTCACTTGGATATTTTATCCTCCCAGCGCTGCCAAAACCTCCCCTCCACAATCATCATCATTTCCCTGCGTTTTTTCTGCAACCATGGGTTATCTGAAATACTCTGCAGAAACCATCTGGGAATTAAAACTATTCGCCTTTACACTTCCAACTGTCACCAAAAAAGCTCTAAAGAGTGAGCAACTGTTAAGAATCAATCAATGATTAACAGCAAAATACTGCATGCAGGTACACCAGCCCAAACGCATATCATGCGCGTTGGTTAACACAAGATCGGCAGTAAAACACCGGCAAGAAATCCATGATTTCATCTTTCAACATGATCTAGATTGACTCTTCATCACAGAAAGCTGGCTTACAGCAGATTGCAACACCATTCTGGGAGAATTGGTGCCAGTAAATTATCACATTCAAATGCAGAACAGAGTGGGGCAAAGAGGGGGAGACCTGGCAGTGATCCACAAGACTCACCTCTCGATCACCAAACCAGTCCTTCAAAACTCGCTTCCATTCATGGAAACCCTCACTCTTCAGCTGCAAACAAATCACCAAGACATGGTCCATATTCTACTCTGCTATAGACCACCAGGCCCAAAAACGCTCCTTCTTACGGCATTAACAGAATTCATCTCCTCTTACACCCTAAACATCAAACACCTTTTGGTGATTAGGGACTTCAACCTCTGGGCCAACTCCTCGTTGGACCCCATCGCTGACGCCTGCATCGACCATCTGGAAGGACTAGGTCTGCAACAATTAATACATGGCCCCACTCATGCCTCAGGTCATACCCTTGATCTCATTTTCAAACAGGATTTGGAAATTGAAGTCTGGGAAAATGAGCCACTACCATGGACTGATCACCATGCCATTACATTTAAAATCACCAACCACCTCAGGCCAAATACAACAAAAAAACGGTGACAAGTCACTGGACCAGGTCTCAAAAGAAGCTCCACTCGGAACTCTTCAAAACACCTCTAGGGAACAAAATAAAAACAATCCAACAAAAACAAACAGCCACAGAAACACTTGATGCCATCAACAAGGCGCTACTTCAGTCCGCCGACTGGGTGGCACCAAAACGCAAAACTTGCATCCGGAAAAACAACGCCGGCTGGTTCAATGACCAGGTGACATTGCTAAAGCGTAGAAGACGTTGCGTAGAAGAGCAGAAGCTGCGTGGAAAAGGAGCTCTTCAGATAAAAACCACACCATTTACAAGACAATAACAAAGAAATATCACAAAGAAATCTTTATGTCCAAAAAAAATTACTTCGCCAACATCATCACTAATACCCCAAACCGCCCCAGCGAACTCTACAAGCTGGTTTCGCAGACAATGAATCCAGCTTGTTTAGAGCGCCCCAATTCCGGTTCACAAGAATTTTGCAACGAACTATCGGGTTATTTCATTAATAACTTTGAAAAAATCTGTGTAAGTATTGAGCAAAAAGGAATCAGCATTAATCCATCCCCTAATCCCAATCCAAATACCATCATATACCCGCCGCAATCACCAAAATTCACCTTAAAACCCATCGCCATCACTGCCACTAAAAACATCATTGGGACTCTGCGCAACAGCACAACACCCAATGAATATCATTCCCACTAAACTGCTGAAAGAAAGTGCCGATATACTGGCACCAGCTATCACGCAGCTTATAAATCAATCATTCAAGGAGGGCATGGTGCCCACCTTGTTGAAACAAGGTACAATAAAACCAATCCTAAAAAAAAACACCCTTGACCCCAAAGACCCAAACAACAGGAGTCCCATAACAGGTCTAAATGTTTTCTCCAAGATAATGGAGAAATAAGTTGTACAACAGTTACAACTGCATTTAGAAACCCAAAAATTACTCGATACGTTTCAATCAGGCTTCCGTCCGGGTCACGGAACAGAAACAACGCTGGTAAAAATATGGGATGACGCTCTACAGGCCGCAGATGAAGGAGAATCTTCCCTCCTGATCCTGTTGGACCTAAGTGCGGCCTTTGACACGGTAGACCACAGACTACTACTTGCTAGGCTAGCTGAAGTGGCCAAAGTCACGGAAGCTGATCTACCCTGGTTCTCCTCCTTCTTGGAAAACCGATCACAAACAGTGAAACTGGGATCTTTCACGTCGGTATCTTGCGGAGTCCTTCAAGGATCTCCCTTGTTGCCGGTACTGTTCAATATCTATCTTCGCCCCCTCTTTAAAATCATCAGCGACCAGAAGGCTACTTTACCACTCCCACACAAACGACACTCAACTATATCTACGCATCAGTAACGAAAAGGATCACTCTCCTGGACTAGATAGATCCCTTACTCTAATAGATAACTGAATGACATCCAGTTATCTTAAACCCAATGGCTCGAAAACAAAACTTCTCCTGTTTCACGCAAACCGAAAAAGTCACCCCGCATCAACTTGGACGCCACCGCCCATTCTGGGTAAAACTATCACCCCTAGCACCAAAGTCAAAAGTCTCTGAGTCATTTTCGACTCTTACATGACAATGGATGCATAAATAGGGTGTGTAGTCAGCGGATCTCACCATCTGCTACACCTACTACGCCGACTCACCTCCTTTATCCCTAAAAAGGACATTGCAGTTGTGGTGGGAACAATCATCAATTCCAGACTTGACTACACAAATGCCCTCTATCTAGGACTCCCCAAATACCAAATCACTCACCTGCAAGTCGTTCAAAATACGGCTGCTCGATTAATGACTGGCAAAAAAACATGGGAGTCAATCTCTTTCGCTGAGATCTCTTCACTGGCTACCAGTAAAAGACAGAATCACTTTTAAGGCACTCTGCCTAACACACAAGTGTATTCAAGAAAACGCCCCCCAATATCTATGCGAAAAAATAAAAGCCCACAACCCAAATCGCATTCTGCGATCGACAAATCAAAACCTACTGCAAATACCTAAGGCAAGATACAAATCCAAAGGAGAGCGGAGATTTGCTGTCCAAGGACCTCGACTGTGGAATGCACTACCTACCATCATCCGACTGGAGTCGGACCACCTGGCCTTCAGGAGAATGAGTAAAACTCATCTCTTCTGAGGTCAAGGATTTCCTTTCCGTAGGAATGGAAACAGCGCCCAGAGGCGATTCAGTTCGCATTTGTTGCACTATACGTGTTTTCACTCACTCACTCACTCACTCACTAGGCATAAGATGACATTAGGCATTAAGATCAGCATAAACGGTAGCAAGGCCACCTCAAGTGCAGCAATGAGGAGTAGTAAAGTTTAATCTACCGAGTGCTGGAAATATACTGTCAGTGTGCATTTATGGTGATGATGCTAGTCTTAGACTGAGTGGGTACGCACTGTCCAAAAGAAAAGGAGGATGATAGCAGTAGGGGCAGGGAAACAAAGCGTACTTGCAAAATAATTATTATAGAAGTGGAATTCTTTTGAGATGTTCTTCTGTCGGCTATGATTGGGACCCTATAAGGCATTGGTGCACGACAGTCCCAGTTAACTTGCATGCAGTATAGGTACAGTATAGTCTTGGCACAGGTGAAAAGTAGATGTGGTTCAGATGCAGTAAAGATTCAGTATAATGCATTAAATGGTTGGTATAGGTGCAATCTAGGTTTGGAATAAATAAGTGCGGTACAGAGTGCAGTATGGGTGCGATATGGATTGGGAACACTTAGTGTGCTGCTCTCAGAGGCTCAAAATATCAGAAATTGGCAAATTGTCCTCTCACCAGTGCCTGGGATGCAGTAAGGTCAGTAGTAAAAAAAAATGTAATTCACTAAAAAGTACTAGTAAAATACCACTTGTGATGGGGCATTTTAGTAGTTAAAAATGTTGATTTTATAATGTTTGCACCCTTTGGCATCTCTAACAACCAATGAATCGCTGGTTGTTAAGGAGCTTGCACCCGTGGTATCCTTCAACCATGACTCATCTGCTGTCAGTGGCGTTCCGCTCTGGTCTGGTATGGATTTGTGGGGGAACCTCATGCCAATTTTTTTTTTTTTAAATACCCCTATCCGAGCCTAAATTGTACTGCATTTCTGTCAGTTTTCCCTAATATACACTTTAAGATTAATTATTTTCTAGTTAACATATTGTTGTACCTATTTTTCTTTGAGAATTAATTCAGTTTTTTTTTTTGTTAATAGAACTGAAATATTGAGTGACATACAGCTTGCTTTGGAGAAAATTGATTCCTTGATATGGATAAAGGCTTTCATCCAGCTGTCTGACATCGTTAGAAGCCATGCCACAAAGTTGTTTAATATTCGAACAGGTAATAGTTTAGCTAGCAACTTGATTAATCAGCCTGAATAATCTAAGTTTACCATGAATTTGCCTGTGGTTCCACTGATGATCCCAATATTTGTCATAAACAGCTTATTTTCTCTTTTTAGCTTTTCCCGCCTATATTTTCGTATTGGTCTTTAAATTTGGTATTTAATTTATTAATTAAATGATTTGTTAATGTTTTGTGGGACCTTTTGAGTGCCCATAACCTGCGGTGTTAATTAACACTATTTTATTCGTCTAAAATACGACTAAAACTAAAACAGTTCAGATAACAGATAAATTACAAAATTAAAGGGGTTGTAAAGGTACAATTTTTTTCTTCCTAAATAGCTTCCTTTACCTTAGTGCACTCTTACTTCACTTACCTCATCCTTTGATGTTGCTTTTAAATGTCCTTTTTTCTTCTGAGAAATCCTCACTTCCTGTTTTCCTGTCTGTAACTCCACAAGTAATGCAAGGCTTTCTCCCTGGTATGTCGTGTCAGAGCGTCCTGACTCTCCTGTAGGACGCTTTGACACGACATACCAGGGAGAAAGCCTTGCATTACTGTGTGGAGTTACAAATAGAAGAACTGGAAGTGAGGATTTCTCAGAAGAAATAAGGACATTTAAAAGCAAAATCGAAGCATGAGGTAAGTGGAGGAGGACTGCACTAAGGTAAAGGAAGCTATTTAGGAAAAAAATTGTACCTTTACAACCCCTTTAACACTGCACTGCCACATAATAATTAGTAGGGGGCAACTACTAATTTTCTAAAAGAAAAAAAAAAAATAAGAAAAAGGCTTTTCTTATTTTTTTTTTCCTTAATACTTAATGTTGGTAATGTATTCAGGTAATATGTGCAATGACATTACAGTCAATAGACTTTACAGTTTTTTTTATTTTGTTTTTATTTTAAAGTTGCTCTTTTGTTTGTAAGAAAAAGCTATTTTTTGCTTTTGTTTATGAAACGTTGTTTTATTTATAAAGATGTTATACATCACAATGGCTAAATTTGTCCGTAGTGCATGTTCAGGATTCAAGCCACAGTGGTGTGCAGTACCGCTGAGGTGGGGGGGGGGGCACGAGAGCCGAGTGGAGTGAATCTGCACAGTTTAGAGCCGTTCGAAAATGCTCAGAAAGACTCAGAAATACGTCTTTCCGAGGTTTACCGAGGTCAGCCGAGCTGTCCTCTGACCATTTTGTGTGTTCTCGAGGCTCTCCAATGCCCCCCCAACATCTAGCCGCATGCGCTATTGCATGCCATTGAAGTCAATGCGGAACAAATTATTTTATTTTCCATTGACTTCAATGGGGAAACTCGCTGTTTCCTGATAACCACAGTGCTGGGAGCTTTCTCTCTGTGGCCACTAACGTCAAGGAGGTGTGATTACTGTGTGTCTAAAACCCCACAGCACCTCCCCTTTGGATCAGTTTAGTTTCTCAAACCATCACTGCTCTGTGGCTCTGTATGCTCTGTACAGCAGAGAGACAGGAAACAACATGCAAAAACGAAACTAGAAACTACAGGTACATTATATGATTGATTGTTATCTATTTTTAATCGTTTTTAAAAGGAATCAGTTAACTATTATGTCTCTATACCCTGTAAACAGTCATTTCAGCATAACAAGTGTATATAATGAGTTTGCCAATTCTAGAGAAATGCCTAAATAGTAAAAGTTCTGGAGATTTTAGTCGACCAAAATGTGACTGAAACTAAAACAATTCAGATGACTAAAACTTAAATGGCATTTTCGTCTAAAGACTATGAGTAAAACTAAATTGAAATTTGATGTGAAAATTAACACTGCTCAACTGATAAAAAAATATAATAAGGATTTGTTTAGTTTGAAAATGGTTGTATATAAATTAAATACTTTACATCACTGGGCCATTCTGTTCAAGGTAAAGTATGATACAAAAAATAGTTCACAACAACATATATTCTATATGATTGTAGGGTAATATTTCAGTATATTGTTGTATACTATTGCTTGTTTATTAACCGATTCAATACCAGACACTTTCACCCCCTTCCTGCCCAGTCCAGTTTTCAGATTTTAGCGTGGTCACTGTAGTAGTCTGGTACCCCAGGGATGTGGTGACCCAGGGTTCTTAACCGGTCTGGTTGAGGGGCTCCAGGAAACTAGTAGTTTACAGAGGAAACTGGCCTTCCAGTTTCCTCATTTGTTAATAAAATCCAGTTTGGGACCTGGAGCCCGTGGATTTCACAGAGATCTGGGTGGGATGAAATCCCCAGTCCTGGGTCCATATTTTCAGATAGATCAGCACACTGAATGTGCAGGTGTGTGTGGGCCTGATAGAAGACTCAGGACCAGCATTCTGGGCTCCACCCTCCCGAGGAGTCCAGGCTGGCAAGGGAGAGTGCAGGTGTGCACTGAACAAGCTGGAGTGCAGGCTGCATTGTGATAGACCAGAGACCTGAGTCTGAGGTGGCTGACAGAAGCTAGGAGGCTGGTGGTCCCGTTCTGTGTGGACAGTGAAAAACCCCCTGTGTGGTTTATTTTTTGCCTTTTCAATAAAAGTGGGCCAATAAGCCCTTAACCTCCCTGGCGGTCTTCCCGTGTGTGGCACGGGGTGAGATTTTTAAGCTACGATCGGTAACCCCGTGCCACACACGGGCTTGCCTCGCTGGATGCAGGAAAGAGTTTACTTACCTTTTCTCTGCGATCCAGCGATGAATCCCCGCAGTACACGGCGGCCGGATGTCCGCCTGATGCTGTGTGTACCTCCGATTCCCTTCCCTGCGAGCGTCGCAACGCAGGGGGGGGGAACGGCGCCAAATTCAAAAATGTAAACAAACACTATACATACAGTACACTGTAATCTTATAGATTACAGTACTGTATGTAAAAAATACACACCCCCCATGTCCCTAGTGGTCTGCCCTGTACACTACATGTCCTTTTATATAATAAAAACTGTTCTTTCTCCCTGCAAACTGTAGATTGCCCATAGCAACCAAAAGTGTCCCATTATGGCAAAAATTGTTTTAGAGCAGCTAAAAAACAGCGATAATAAATCAGAATCACTTGCAGAATTTAGCGATAGCGATTTATGGGGAAATTCGTCATAAAAAAAAAAAAATAATGACAGCAAAAATTCTGCAACTGAGCAAATTTCAGTGATTTTGATTTGATTACATTATTGAATAATTTTTACTATAATTATATTATTATTTGTTATAATTTTTTATAATTATTTATTATATTATAATTTTTAATAAAAAATATAAAAAAATCATACCCGGGATGCCTATTAGACTCTTGTTTGGATAGATTTCAGTGAGTTATTCCTAAGAATTACAAGCCTACAGTATAAAACGCCAAATTCCCTTGCAAATAATGGTACCACTTTCAGCACCTAAAATCTGAAAGAATCATACCGCCAGGGAGGTTAAAGACAGTTCCTGACTGGTGTGAATCGCTTAAAAACACATATCCCACTTGAGCTAACAACCCCCAATATTACATGTGGTGGATTCAGCGGGCACAAGACGGTGAAATCCGGGTCCTTGCTCTACAAGTGAGTTCATGTCAGGAACTGTTGGCTGTGTGCGGAAGGGCAGCCAGGCAAAAGGCATTGCAAGTTGCAGGTTATGTACCTGTGAAAGGTGAATCTTGGCAGAACTGGAGATCTCTGCAAAAGTAAGTTCATCTGTTATATGAACTGTTTGTGTGCTTGAGACAGCACAATCTGTGTGTGCAGCTGAGGAGAGCTTGCACAAACTGAAAATCAACTTGCTTTAAAGTGACAGTGCTTCATTTTTTGCTGGACGGCGCAAAAGTTTGGTGGAGTGACTGTGAAGATGATGTAAGGATTTGAGCCTGCCGGAGAGTATTGCAGACTGTTTTTTGCTACACAAACTCCAGTTAAAGGGGAAGTGCATGTGGTTGCCCCTTGTAACGCTAGTACAAGAAGGCCAGCTGTTAATGTGCAAAGTCCTAAGTTTGAAAGAGGATGCAGTTGGGGAAGTCCTGCTAAGGCTCTGAAGCAAGAGTGCTGTTTGCGGTGCAGAGATTGGGGGCATGTTGTCTCCAAGTGCCCTTTGTCTCAGTCGCCAAGACAAGGTGACATCGCTAAACAAAGGTCTGCGACAATGTTTGGGAAGCCTGATTTGAGTGCCAGGAGTGTTCAAAAGGCTCAACAGAAGTTCGAGAGGTATGAGGTTGCTCGTAGCAACGGTGGAGATATCAAGTCTGCAAACCACATGAGAAACGTATTGCCGACAAAGGATCGTGGCAAGTTGAAAGCAACAATGTTTCAAGGATCGCAAAGCCGCTGCGTTTGGGAGAGTCAGCAAAGTACAGCTGGAAGAGTGCCATCTCCCTTGGCAACGAGAGATCAAATGGTATCCGGAAGGAGGAGCTACAGTGGAGATGTGGAGAGGCGTCCCACTAAAGATATGTGCAAAAATGTACCCTGCCTGGAATGTGGTCGGCTTGGGCATGGAATTTTTTCTTGTCCCAGGTTATGGAACCTGTCTGGAGATATTGCTACTGGGCAAAAGTCTTTGTCTGCAAGCCCAGATCCTTGTGCAAGTGTGTTTGCAATCACCTCTGGCAACAGTGAGGAAGTACCTGTTGTGCCTCCTGGGAGTGTTAAGGAGTCAGAAATTGCTGCTGCAGTTTCATCCCATGGCCACCAGGGAGAGTTGGCCAGTGAAAGACAACTTACTCAAATGAATATGACAACCCCTGTTACAATGATCGGTAAGACTGTTGTTGGTAAATGCATTCAAGAGATTGACTATGTGAATGTGCACACTGGAGGTGCAGTGAACCCAAATGGGAGACCCACTGTCTGTGTGGAAAAGGACTTGCCTCGCTGCAGTGCCCTGTCCAGTGGGGAGGCAAGTGGTAAACTTGAATGTGACAATGTGATGGGTAAAACTGATAATATTGTGTTGGCTAAAGTTGATGGTCCAGCTGCTAATGGGCTAGTGCACCTCACTAGAGATATAAATGTTGCTATGAATGCATTTAAAGATGTGCTATCTCCCCTAGCAACCGTGATGAAGGCCACAGAGGTGTCCCTAGAAACCCCCCGGGGAGCTCTGCGTTTTGGAGCCGGAGGTTGCCCGGGACAACTATGGTGCCGCTCTGAGGGATAAGACGGTACCTGAACATTGTAATAATGAAATGTTAAATGCTAAAACTGATATGTTTGAAAGCGCTCATGATGGTAATGGGTTAATGCAGTCTGGCAATGACAGGTGTGAAGGTCTTCATGCATTTAATGAAGCGCCACCAGAAGGTGAGAGTGTGGTATTGCAGCCTGCTCTGGTTAAAAATGTATTACCACTGTCTGGTTTAACCAAAAGTGACGTCTGCAATGTGTCTGTTGCTGTGCCACTCTGCCCCTCTGGTAGCGCAGAGATAGCAGACTGGGACAGATGGGCAAAAAGCCTGTTGGCTTTGTTGAAAAAAGGCCTCTGTTGATAAAAAAAGGAGCAGACATGATTTCTGCAGTGCCAGATGAAGGACCTGCAGAGCAACTTGTATGCAATGGTGTATTTGCTGCTGCAGATGATGTTGCTCACAAGATAGAAACGCCAAGTAATGGCGAACGCACAGAAGATGTCATCCACAAAGATGTGATCCACAAAGGTTCTAATGATATGGTAATGGATGGTGCCACACCAAATGAGCTGGTGTTGGTGGAATTGCCAGATGGCACAGCAATAAATGAAGTGATTGTAGTCAAAGGTCCAAATGTTGTGTTATGCGATGATGTTCAGCGGTTGGGACAGTTGCTGGCAGAGGATCTCATGCCAATGGAGTTGGTGTATAGTGGAGCTGCCGTGGACAACCACTCCACTGGGCGCATTTCCTCTCCAAACTGCCCTGCCAAACATGGGTGAAATGAAATCTGACAAATGCATTGATATTTCTGATCATGATGGAGAATGCAGCTTATCTGCAATTGTTGATGGTTTGGTTACCATGGGTGACAACAAAAACAATGGTAGACCTGATGGTCTTGGTCAAGTTGATATGGTTGTAGAAAACCCTGAAAATGGTAGTGAGACAGGGAATGATAGGTTTGACACAGAGGTAAAAGGTAAAGCAGAATTAGGCCCCCTACAGGTTCAGGGGGGGTATTTCTGAGGAAGATTTCCTGAGGTTTGAGGAATTTCTAGGATCTGAGAAGGATCCTGGTAAACAAGGGTTGGAGGGAAATAGCCCAAAGCTTAGCAAGGTGTCACATGACTTAAAAACCCCAAAGTGGTGAGATAGTCAGGATGTCCTTCAGAGGGAGACTAGGACGAGGCCACAGTCTTATAAAGGTGTTAGTGATGAAACTGACAGAACGAAGCATGCAGTGTACATGGGGAAACAAGTGACGCCAAGTTTGGACAGTAAGCGGGTGCCCGTACATAGAGCTCAGAGAGGGACCAGTGTCACCCCAATAAAAGAGCCCCCGCTTATCGCTAAACAAAGGTTTAAAAATCTGATCGCTTCCAAATTAAATAAAGGGAAAAGGGGTGGTCTATCGGAAATTGAGGGAGCCCTTGGTAACCTTAATGGTATCGGACCCTCAAAGCTCAGAAATCAGCCTTGGGTGCAAAAAGGTGCCAAGAGTAGTAAATTCCACACTGATAAGGTGGCTAGTGTAGGTCCAAGGGAAATAGAAAAACATCGCTTTTGGAAGCGTGCACGGAAAAAGGCATGGGAGTGTCTTTGCAGACCCCGAGTAGATGTAGCAGGGGACATGGAGAAAGTCAGCTGATGGTACAAGGTTTAGCCCATGTGGATGGTAGCTTGCATGGGCATGCCAAAATAAGGAGGTTGTACTGGTGTGTTCCGCCCTCTGGGTCGAAACAAGGGGGGGAGGTATGTAGTAGTCTGGTACCCCAGGGATGTGGTGACCCAGGGTTCTTAACTGGTCTGGTTGAGGGGCTCCAGGAAACTAGTAGTTTACAGAGGAAACTGGCCTTCCAGTTTCCTCATTTGTTAATAAAATCCAGTTTGGGACCTGGAGCCCGTGGATTTCACAGAGATCTGGGTGGGATGAAATCCCCAGTCCTGGGTCCATATTTTCAGATAGATCAGGACACTGATTATGCAGGTGTGTGTGGGCCTGATAGGAGACTCAGTACCAGCATTCTGGGCTCCACCCTCCCGAGGAGTCCAGGCTGGCAAGGGAGAGTGCAGGTGTGCACTGAACAAGCTGGAGTGCAGGCTGCACTGTGATAGACCAGAGACCTGAGTCTGAGGTGGCTGACAGAAGCCAGGAGGCTGGTGGTCCCGTTCTGTGTGGACAGTGAAAAACCCCCTGCGTGGTTTATTTTTTGCCTTTTCAATAAAAGTGGGCCAATAAGCCCTTAAAGACAGTTCCTGACTGGCGTGAATCGCTTAAAAACGCATATCCCACTTGAGCTAACAACCCCCAATATTACATCACATTTTGAATTACAACTAATCAGTAGTGTTGCTCGTGAATATTCGTATTGCGAATATTCAGCTCGAATATGGCATATTCGAGTATTCGCGATATATTCTGAATTTCGCGGTGAATATTCGCTATTTTGAATATTCGTATTTTTTCATTTTTTTTTAGAACAGATCACATCCTAGAGATCCCCATCGACGTCTAAAAGCATTGCTGGTATGATTAGAGACCTTGGGCCGAGTAGCTGCAGCGATCATTTTATATTGCCGAAAAATCGCAATGCGATTATTCGGCAATAGCGATATCGCGCGATTATTTTCGAGAAATTCGCAATATTGTTTTTAGCTAAAATAACACATATATTCGATTTCATAGTGTTACTGTCGAAATTCCGCAATCAATTTCTCATTCGCATTTTTGCGAAATTACGATAAAATATCAAGAATATTCTGAGCCAATCAGAGTGCTCCATTCCGCATTTCTCGAAATTTCGCAATTATTTTGTATTATAAAATATCACGAATATTCTGAGCCAATCAGAGTGCTCCTTCCGCATTTGCCGAATATTCGCAATTATTTTGTATTGTAATATATCACGAATATTCTGAGCCAATCAGAGTGCTCCTTCCGCATTTGCCGAATATTCACAATTATTTTGTACTGTAATATATCACGAATATTCTGAGCCAATCAGAGTGCTCCTTCCGCATTTGCCGAATATTCGCAATTATTTTGTATTGTAATATATCACGAATATTCTGAGCCAATCAGAGTGCTCCTTCCGCATTTGCCGAATATTTGCAATTATTTTGTATTGTAATATATCACGAATATTCTGAGCCAATCAGAGTGCTCCTTCCGCATTTGCCGAATATTCGCAATTATTTTGTATTGTAATATATCACGAATATTCTGAGCCAATCAGGGTGCTCCATTCCGCATTTCTCGAAATTTCGCAATTATTTGGTATTATAAAATATCACGAATATTCTGAGCCAATCAGAGTGCTCCATTCCGCATTTCTCGAAATTTCGCATTCGCATTCGCATTCGCAATAGCGAAATTTCGCAATCATTTCATTTCCAAAAAATATCACGAATATTCGTATTTAGCGAATATATCTCGAATATTCGACTATATATTCGAGATATATCGCGAAATCGAATATGGCATATTCTGCTCAACACTACTACTCAGTCATGCAACACAATACCCAATCGCCAGGTTTTTCATATTTTTATTTCAATTTTTTTCTATATACAGTGCGGAAAATAAGTATTTGAACACCCTGCTATTTTGCAAGTTCTCCCACTTGGAAATCATGGAGGGGTCTGAAATTGTCATCGTAGGTGCATGTCCACTGTGAGATAATTTCCAGAAATCACAATGTATGATTTTTTTAACTATTTATTTGTATGATACAGCTGCAAATAAGTATTTGAACACCTGAGAAAATCAATGTTAATATTTGGTACAGTAGCCTTCAATTACAGTCAAACGTTTCTTGTAGTTTTTCACCAGGTTTCCACACACTGCCCACTCCTCCACACAGATCTTCTCTAGATCAGTCAACTGAGAAACACGGAGTTTGAGCTCCCTCCAAATTCTCTATTGGGTTTAAGACTGGCTAGGCCACGCCAGAACCTTGATATGCTTCTTACAGAGTCACTCCTTGGTTATCCTGGCTGTGTGCTTCGGGTCATTGTCATGTTGGAAGACCCAGCCTCTCTTCAAAGCTCTAACTGAGGGAAGGAGGTTGTTGCCCAAAATCTCGCAATATTTAATAACTTATGTGCAATCTACCACCCCCATGCTTCACAGTATATGGTAGTTAGTGGAATTATGACTGTGTGAAACTCCTCTGGTCATAGAGTCATACAATCTGCCATTGATTTCAAACCATGACATGTACAGTACATTTAAAAACTGATCAGTCCTGATGTGCTTATGGGCCATCTCATATCTAAAATACCAGGACAGTGCAGATACCCCCCCCCCCCCAAATGACACATTTTTGGAAAGTAAACGTTTTTTATTTATTTTTTTGTTACGATTTAAAAAAATATATATATAATTAAATCTTTAGCAGATCAGTACAACATCATCATATGACTGGTGTGGCAATGATCAGGGACACAGACTGGTAGAAGTATGTAAAAAAATGCACACGTTAGGCGCATGAGTGGGAAGGATGTCATATATAATGTACTCCCTGGATCCTTGGTACTTATGCGTGTTCCTATTAATATATTAGGCTGGGGGAGGTGGTTTATTTTCATTTGAGGATGACAATTCTCCATTTTCAGAGTATCTCTTGCATTTAGTAAATATGGCATGAGTACAAAGATGTTTAAAGCTTTTTTTTATCCGAGCTGGAATATCGCATTCAGTTGTTATAATACAAATAACAGATGCAATAATTTACCAAATTACTGAGCATTTCAACAAATACAATACAAATATCACTAGCTGCTTTGAGATAATCAGTTTTATTTAAAAAAAGAGTAAAGAGGTAGACTATTAGAAGTTAATTATAGTAAATTATTAATAAAAAATATTTTGATTCATAGAATTAGAAGGCTTTCAGTTTCAAATTAAAAAAAAACTTCCATTATATCATAATTGTTTTTGTGAACTGAACATTTTTATTTATTTTTAAGAACATTTGTCCAATCAGAGAATGCCCTTTATTCATTGAAAATAGTGCAAGGCATTCTGGGACTGGCTCTTACACAAGTGAATGAGTTCAGTTTTCAGCAGGGCAGCCACTCTGCATGAAACCTTAAGGACAGCAGCAATACCTGTAGTAGCCTCTTCTCTCTTTCCAGCTTTCCCAAGGCGTCTTCCAGGACAGCCCTTGAGAGATGGAGCTCCTCCCTGGACAGGAAACACATCACCTCCAGCTCTTTAAAAAGCGGTCCCTCAGGCATCTGGTCAGTTTTATGTGTTTCCTCAGTCGGAGGAGACATGTCACTGAAGGAACCGTCTTTTAAAAGGGAGATGGACCCAGGAGAGTGTCCATCACAAAAACGGTTCCCTCCGCATGGGGTCTGGAGTTCCCCGTTCCCCCTTCTCTCTGGAGCCCGGCGAGGGAGTGGACAGCATTGACAGGCATGGCGGCGGGGTCGGCGGCCAGAGATTCCTCTCTTCACAGCAGACGCCATGACCCGGAAGACGCCGGGCATCACCTATGGCGAGATGCGTGTCATCGCTGTGCGCCGGAAACACTGGTTCCCGGTTTTCGGCGCAGAGACTGGGGGAAGGCCGAGGCGGCGTTTTCAAAAGGCGACAGCATGGGCTGTGGATCGCCTACGAATGGAGCACCATGGAGGCATCCCAGGCTTCAGAGGAGTCTAACGCCGCTTCATCACAGGTAGGCTGGCCTGGCCAGAGCCTTTTTTTTTTGTGTCTATTTTTCACCTGCTAGAAGGGGGAGCTAGGAGTTCAGGGAGCTCCGTGGGCACCTTACGATGGTGGAGACTTGCTGCATAGGCACTAAAGGCTCTCTATATATCTCTCTTCCTTGTTCCATGGCACAGAAGGAACCAAAAAAAAAAAACTTAGCACAAGGTCCACTTCCAGAGACAAAATGCTAAGTTGTCATCTACCTACACTGAATCCCTATGTGCCCCTTGCACTACAGCGGTATTAAACAGGAGAAGGATTCCCCTCTTACCAAATTTCTAGGATCTTTCAAGAATGAGATGCAGTCTACCTTTCAGTCCTTCAGGAAACGTATTGCAGATATGCAATTTCCTTTAACGGTTAGACAAACAGAGGTGCCCACCTCTCCTACTCTGGTAGCATCAGGATCAGGTGAACCTGTGGAGAAGGAGATTTCCCTAGAAATACTGACCCGGATTCCTCCCAGTCAGATTCTGGCAGGAGAAAGGTCAGGATGACTCCCGCGCACCCACCCGATTCAAACTCTCCCAAGAGGAAGTAGACAAATTGGTAGGGGCTATTCATGAAACGGAGTTGAAGGAAGAAAAAACCGCACTCTCACGTCATGATAAAATGTATCAGGGTTAGAGAAAAGGAAACCTAAAGTATTCCCAGTACATAAACTAATGTCAGATTCGGTACTCAGGGAATGGGGAGAACCCAATTAAAGGCCCTTCTTTTCAGGAGCATTGAAAAGGTTTCCCTTTGATGAGGACCCCTGTACAAGTTTGCAACCAGTCTCCAAAACTGGATGCCCCGCTAGCGAAGGTGTCAAAACTCTTGGACTTAGTCTTCGACGGCATGGGACACTTAGCGGATCCCGTGGATAAAAAAGGGGATGTGATCCTCAAAAGATCCTGGGACACGGATATAGCCAACCTTAAACTAGCCCTAGCAACTACGTGTGTAGCCCGTAATTTTGAATTCTGGCTTAAACAATTACAGAAACACCTGATGGCATGTACCCCTAGAGCAGAGTTGCTGAAATTCTTTCCCATGCTTTTTAAAGCGGTAGGATTTATCACAGATGCCTCAATGGAATCTGTAACTTTCAGCCAGGGCAGCTTCACTATCGGTTGCAGCCGGAGGACTCTTTGGCTCAAAACATGGCCGGGGGATACCGCCTCTATATTATGCTTATGTAGCGTTTCATTTTCAGGTACGTTTTTTTCGTCCCTTTAAGGGACAAAAGAAAGCGGAAAAAGGGAAGCCAAACAAACCCTGGGCGGCACAAGTAGGGAAACAAAAGGCAAAGGTGCTCTTTAACCCTCCTGACAAAAATTCCAAGCCACAGTGATGCCAGCATCCAGGTGGGAGGAAGACTGGGGGGAAGGCCAATTTTTTTACTCGCACACTTTTCTGGTGCAGAAGCCATCAGGCAAATATCGCCTGATCTTCAATCTAAAACCATTGAACACGGCCAGACAGTACAAAATGTTCTGGATGGAATCAATTTACTCTGTCAAAGTTACTCCAAAAAGATTGTTTTATGGCAAAAATATATCTGAAGGATGCCTACCTTCACATCCCTATCACGGAAAGCTCCCAAAAATTCCTCCACCTAGCCATAAGGGTGGGGGAAAGGGTCTACCACTTTCAGAGCCAAGCCCTCCCCTTCGGCCTCTCTTCATCTCCGAGGATCTTTACCAAGGTCCTAGCAGAGACGCTGGCTCCTTCAAGACTCCAAGCCATAACAGTTATTCCCTACTTAGACGACTTACTGTTCCTGGCACCAACAAAGCAAAAACTGCTAGAAAGTCTGGTGGTTGCCCAACAGTGGTTGACTCAGTTGGGTTGGATCGTTAGCAGGGAGAAATCAAGCCTCATTCCCTCACAGGAGATCCTGTTCTTGGGATACATAATCAGTTCAACAGAACAAAAAAACATTCTCCCACAAGACAAAATCGATCATCTAAGTCAGCGGGTAGCGCAAATTCAGACAAATCTCCCTGTTACAATAAGGCAAATTATGTCAGACTTAGGCCTCATGACAGCCTGCATCCCGGCAGTCAGAGGGGCCAGGTTCCACCAAAGACCACTCCAGTCATTCCTCCTACAAAATCTGACAAGAAAAGACTTGGAAGACAAGGTGTACCTACCAGAAAAAATAAAATGGGCCCTCTGGTGGTGGAGAAACCAAAGCAACCTGCAAAAAGGTCTGCTATGGAACCCCCGACTACGTGCATCCTAACTACGAATGTCAGCAACCAGGGATGAGGAGCCAATCTGGATGGACAGGGGGCACAGGGCACTTGGAGTCGCCTAGAGAAGAAATGCTCATCCAATTACAGAGAGTTAAAAGCCGTAGCCAAAGGAATCTCAGCATTCCAAAGTCAGCTCAAGTCAGCTCAATATCTACAGGTCAGGTCGGACAACACAACCTCTGTAGCATACCTAAAATAACAGGGAGGAATCAGGAATGCCACCCTGATGCGCATAGCACAAGAAGTGTTTGTATGGGCAGAGAAAAAATTTGCAGTCACTATCAGCAATCCATCTCAAGGGTACACAGAACAATCTAGCCGACTTCTTGAGCAGACAATTGATCTCACGAGAAGAGGGGTCACTAGATCCGACAGTATTTGCGGAAATATGAGCCAAGTGGGGTCCACCAGAGATCAACCTATTTGCCAACAGAGAAAACGCCAAACTACCAGAGTTTTTTTCTCGCTGAACCCAAGGGATCAACCAGTGGCAGTCAATGTCCTCCAGAACGCATGGACGTTAACTCTGGCTTATGCCTTCCCGCCTCAACATCTCTTACCGAGAGTCCTCTCCAAGTTTAGGACAGAAAAGACTTCTCTTATCCCAGTAGCACCTTTTTGGCCAAAAAGAGCGTGGTTTTCACTTCTGCTATCATTAATAGATCGACCACCTTGGAGGTTACCGTGCAGTCAGGACCTGCTATCCCAAGGTCCAGTACGGCACTCCAATCCAGCCATGCTAAAACTAGCGGCCTGATATCTGAAATAGACATCCTGAAATCCAAGGGTCTATCGAACAGAGTGATTAAAACTCTATTACAAAGTCGCAAACCAAATACCAGAGCAATTTACCTGAAACACTGGAAGAAATTTTATCTTTGGCTAACAGAAAATGGCAAAAGAGAATACGATTCTCCAACAATATTGGAGTTTCTACAAGAGGGCTTTGACAAAAAGTTATCTTTAAGCACGATTAAAGTACAGATTGCTGCCCTATCTGTCTATGTACAGCGCTCCTTACAGTAGGACCCGCTTATTAATAGGTTTTGCAAAGCAGTTGTTTAGCAACGCCCGGCTCCATGCCGTAAAGTTCTGGCATTGGACCTGTCTATTATCTTGGAAGCAATCATTAGGCATCCTTTTGAGACAATATCGGAGGCATCCTAAAAACTGATTATTTTAAAAACTGTTTTTCTAGTCGCTATGACTTCTGCTCCCAGAGTCAGCGAACTCCTAGCTCTCACTCAGAGAACCATATATGCAAATACTGGAGAATAGAATTATTTTAAAAGACTGACCAGTCATTTATCACTAAAGTTGCTTCTTCCTTTCACAAGAATCAGAACATCATACTTCCTTCCTTTTGCAATAAACCTGCAAATAGCAAAGAGGAACAACTACACTGGCTAGACGTCAGAAAAGGTCCCCTTCCTATCTGATAGCTACTAAAAATTTTAGAAAATCGGAAGGGAAAACAGGCTTCCAAAGGAACAATAGCCAGGTGGATTAAGGTGGCCATCTTGGAAGGGTACAAAACTTTGCACTTGGACCCTTCAAGGCTTGAAAACACACTCCCCAAGGGCGTTGGCAACGTCCTGGGCAGAAAGAGCCGGCGCTACCCCGGAGCAGATATGCAAGGCCGCCATATGGTCAAGCATGTCCACATTCATTCGACTCTATCGATTGGATGTGTAAAGTGATCAAGATCAAGCCTTCCAACATAACCTGATACTTAGGGACACTGCCATCGCCTGGAGGGAAACCAGAAAACTCCTTGGACTGTCCCCCTATGTGTCCCGTCATCTCACCATCCAAGGCAACCCGAGCTTCCCAGTGGGACTCGACCATAAACCCTTCAGACTGTGGCAGGAAAAGGGGCTTACACTCTTCACCTCCTTATGTGACCCCTCAACAGGCCGAATCCTACCTTTCGCAACCACGGCAGAGACTTTCGGACTACCCAACTCTCATGTCTTCCATTACTGGCAATGTGCCAACTACCTACGTTCCTCCTGCACTGAGCCATGCAAACACTTCTCTCCTACTTTTGCTGATCGACTTCTCTCAGAAGGCACCTACAAAATCTCAGACATATACAAGCCCCTACTCAGCGAATCCGCATCCCCCTTATCCGCAACATCTGCCTCCAATTGGGGAAAGGACTTCCCAGTTGACGACCTGATACCCAAGTTGCTACAAGGCCTCAACACAGTTCAACGCATCACCCCGAACGAAATTTGGAGAGAAACCCAGCTGAAAATTGTCCACCGAGCACACATCCCCTTCCTTTACTCATCACAGGATCCAGACGGTCCTATCTGCCCTCTGTGCCACCATCCGAAGCCATCCCTGACACACCGTTTTTGGTCATGCTCATTCATCTCAGCCTTCTGGGACCAGGTTCTGGCATACACCTTTAAGATCACTCTAATGAAGCTACCCAAAGACCCCCTTCTCCTCATATTCGGCTACTGGGACCCGCTACTGCTCCAGAGGTCACAACAAGCTGTCTCCTCCGCCTCAACCACGGCACCCACCTCACAAACCAGCAAGCAATGGCCATTGATTTGTTTCCTTGTCGCACGCAGGGCAATCCTCAGAAATTGGATCTCCTCTCAACCCCCATCCATCACCCAGGTCACGCATGACCTCCTTCTTCTCCTCCACAGAGAACGAGCCACCACGGACTTCAAACGAGTCACTGCTAAGTCTCGCTTCCTCTCAATCTGGCAATCTTTTATGGACTCAGCGCTATCCCAGGAGGATTTGATCGCATTTGAACACTACTCCTTTTCGTACTTCAAACCCCCCCCCCCCTGGATCCCCGGATGGTCACCCACCCCCTGCTGCTCAATCCACCACTTCATCCTGATACCAACCGATGCCCTGGATGTCACCCCCCCCCTCCACCCTCCCCTCACCCAGTCACTAAATGTGCAACCTCTAGGTGCTCCCCTTCCTCCCCCCCGCCTCTCCCTCCCCCTTTAGCTCCCCCTACCCCTCCGCTTAGCAGGACTTGCAACTGTTTTTCTTGTTGTTTTTTTTTTTTTTGTGTCACCGCAGTGATATTTTGCTTTTTGCAATTTACTGGCCGCCTGATCCCCCTTACTAGACTGTCTCTTAGATCCCACCAGTTCAGACCCAGTAGGGCTAGTCTTTTATATTTTCCTCCCCTGTAGGGGGCGGGTAATATCTGTCACCGCCCCTCCTGTCCTACCCCCTCTTCTTTTTGCACTTCTTTTCCGCCCCCTTTCCTGTTTTACCTATGTCAAATTGCATTTATTCACTGCATTGTATGTACCAATGTTTTATTTTTCTGAAAACTCAAATAAACACTTTTTGAAAAAAAAAAAAAAAGATCAAGCCTTTGGGAGGAAAGTCCCCCAAGATGTGGTCCCACCCTAATTTGGTGACTACTTGTTCATCCTCTCAAGGGCTGTCCTGGAAGACGCCTTGGCAAAATCAGAGTTAGACTTACTGGTAACTGTGTTTCCAGGAGTCTTCCAGGACAGCACGTTCCCACCCTATTTTTTGGGGTAGGTATATATATACATGGATAATATAAATTGTATGTATGTTGTTAATTGTATTTCAGCTCCGTCCTTCGGTTCTTGGTAAGTCTAACTCTGATTTTCACAGGGATCCCACAGGTATGGAATATGCATACCTACATTGTACATTGTACATGTAACTATGTTATAAAATCTATACCTGGAATTCAGATTTAACTACTGTAATATTCAGGGGACCAGTTTGATCGCAGGACACAGGCTTTTAAGTCAAAACTGAGGTTTATTAAACACAAATGGCTTCACAGCATCAAAACAAAAATAATCAGTCTCACCGACTTGTAGAGCTCAGTACTGCTATGGCAGTTAAACAGTCCTTGCAGGTAAGTTCTCCAGTAGCAGGCTTCCAGGCAGGACACTGCCAAGTCCTTTCACAGCTTTTCACAGCTTTTCATAGCTTTCACAGCTTTTACTTGTCCACCATTACCATGCAAAATCTCTACTACACTCCTTCCCTCTCATCTACAACTTCCTGTCTTGATTTAAGCCATATCCTGGACAGGTGCAATAACCCTTTCCTTTCCCTTAAAGGAACCACAGTCCAAACAGAAGGAAAATATAACGTCCTTCCAGGACCCAGCCATGGAGGCGGAGGCAACAGTGGAGCTCATACAATGGACTCGGGAGAGGGCATCTGCATTTGGATGCAGTCTCCCGGGCTTATGCTCCTCTACAAACTTAAATTCCTGGAGTGCCAGGAACCAACGGGTAATACTGGAATTAGTCCCTTTACCCTGCCTCATCCATGTTAAAGGGGCATGATCAGAAATTAGCCTAAACTTCCTCCCCAAGAGGTAATATCTGAGTGACTCCAGAGCCCACTTAATGGCCAGACACTCTCTTTCAATTATTTTTCTCCACTGGTGTCAACTTCCTACTGAGGAAGACTACTGGGTGCTCCTCACCATGAACAACCTGTGACAACACAGCTCCCAATCCTACATCGGAAGCATCAGTTTGGACAACAAACTCCTTTGAAAAATTGGGTGCTATTAATACAGGGTGTTGGCACAGTGCTGACTTGAGCTCCAAAAAAAGCCTTTTCAGCATCTGCATTCCACTCCACCATGACTAATTTCCGACCCTTGGTCAGATCGGTCAATGGAGCTGCCAATATGGCAAAGTTGGGTACGAATCTCCTGTAGTATCCCACCATGCCCAGGAATGCACGTACCTGCTTTTTTGTGAGGGGGCGGGGCCAATTATTTATAGCCTCTACCTTGCTGACCTGAGGTTTCACCACCCCTCTACCCATGATATAACCCAGGTATTTCACTTCCTCCATTCCCAAAGCACATTTTTCAGGGTTTATTGTAAACCCCTCCTTTCAAAGAGAGTCCAGTACTGCCTGAACTTTGGGCAAGTGTGATTCCCAGTCTCTGCTAAAAACGACTATGTTGTTCAAGTACACTGAGGCATACTCCCGGTGAGGCCGTAAAATCCTATCCGTTGCTTGCTGGAATGTGGCTGGAGTGGTTTGCAGTCCAAAAGGCATTCGTTTGTACTAAAAACTCCCCTCTGGGGTAGAAAAAGCAGTTTTCTCTCTAGCAGCCTTAGTCAATGGAATTTGCCAATACCCCTTGCTAAGGTCTAATGTTGTAATATACCTGGCTGGACCTAGTCGCTCAATAAGTTCAGCTACCCGAGGCATGGTGTAGGCATCAAACCGTGAAACCTCATTTAGTTTCCGGAAATCATTGCAGAATCGCAGAGTAACATTTGGCTTTGGTACCAACACAATCTGGCTCGACCACTCACTCTGAGATTCTTCAATGATCTCCAGGTCTAGCATCGGGTCGGGTTTTGGTCCGTAGGTCCCTTGGACGCGGTCACAGAGAGAACAGGACTGCTTGCGACCCACGGCTGGGCTCTTAAAGGCGATGTACAGGTACGTGCCTGTGCCCAGCCGCGCCCTTCTGCCGACGTATATCGGCGTGAAGGGGTCCTTAACTGGTTAAAGAGTGTGTGTGTGTGTGTATATATATATATATATATATATATATATATATATATATATATATAGAAAGAGATCAGGGAACACAGAATAGATCTATTAAAAAGCATTATCTTTATCTTATTCAAAATAAGAAGATCCCACACACTATAAAAAGAAAATCACGCCTAAAGACAAAACAAGAATTTTGCTTATTTTTGGCTTTTATCTTTTGACCATTTAACTTTCAATTCAGTCAAGGATACAGCTGGGATCTCTGACCATTGAGTAATAGTGCCACCTTCAGGTAAGCTCAGACAAAAAAACAGAAGCACAACCTAGGGGCATCCCCAGACTGTGACCAAGACCCCACTCCCACCATTTGTTCGATGCGGCTCAGTTTTTCATCGTGTGTCAAGTTGTATGGATCTTAGTTTCCTTTCTTTTGCAGGTTATTGTTCTATTTATATTCTCTATAGTCTTTGAGACTTGCAATCAAATTGACAGTGTGACAGACAGGATGATATATATCCTTGTAGTTCTACCAGCCTTGTGATAAATAAAAATAAAAATAAATTCCAATGCCCATGCTTATACCAGGCATAATGTATGTAGTCTGGGAGACTCCTTGAAGAACCTTTTATTGGCTGTATTTACCAGTGCTTCAATGCTGGACCTCCAGCATATTTGGGCCACTGTACATCCTAGCACTCAGCTAGGTTCTGGCCTTTGAACTACCTATTTAAATTTCCAGGGCATCCCATGTGGGATGTCTGGATGACTTCCTGTTGAGGTAACATTGGGCTTAAGCTCTGACTGAGCCTCCCATCTGTGATTCTGCATGAGCATCTTGGGTAACTTGCTTCAATTATTTCATATTACTTGGCTCCACTCTAGTCCCTATGCTTGCTGTTCCATCATTCACAGATGCCTTGGTTTAATCACTAGACAATCCTTCTCACTTGACACCAAGAAACAGGGTTTTCTGTGGTCTGGTGCCTCAGAAATTCTCCCCTGTAGTTAGGGGTGCTACTTTCTACCCATGGAATATCTTCACAACAGATGCAAGTATGGTCGGCTGGGGAGGGTCCTAGACACCCTGGGTCAGATTCAGGTAGACTTACGACGGCGTATAAGTAGATACGCTGTCGTAACTCAGAATCTGCGCCGTTGTATCTTTAAGCGTCTGCCAAAGTGACAAACGCTTAAATGTTGCTAAGATACGACCAGCGTAAGTCTTACGCTGTCGTATCTTAGCTGCCTATTTATGCTGGCCGCATGTACGCGTGGAGGCGTGTATGCTGATTTACGCCTAGAATATGTAAATCAGCGAGATACGCCTATTCACGAACGTACGCCCGGCCGTCGCAGTAAAGATACACCATTTACGTAAGGCGTTTTCAGGCGTAAAGATAAAGCAACAAAAAGATGGCGCAGCCAATGTTAGGTATGAACGTCGGGACCGCATCCAATTTTTCACGTTTTACGTCGTTTGCGGAACTCGTCCGTGAATGGGGCTGGCCGTAAATTACGTTCACGTCGAAACCAACTAATGCCTGGGAATTAAAAAAAATAACTTTAATTGTGTAAACCTCCCCCCATTGCAGATGAAGAATGTATTTATTTATTTTTTGCGGTGGATGAAGTTTAACCACTTCCTTACTGGGCACTTAAACACCCCTCCTGACCAGACCAATTTTCAGATTCCAGCGCTCTCACACTTTAAATGACAATTACTCAGTCATGCAACACTCTACCCAAAGGATTTTTTTTCCTTTTTTTCATACAAATAGAGCTTTTTTTTGGTGGTAATTGATCACCTCTGGGTTTTTTGTGCTATTAATGAAAAAAGACCGACAATTTTTTTTTGCCCATACCCAAATAATGTCTTTGATAATAATAACCCTTTTTTTTGGAAAGTTTTAGAGTCACAAGCTATAGTGCAAATCATAAAAAATTATCAATCTTATCACACCTGGTATAAAGACCTTCTCATTTCTTGAGACCCTAACAAGCCAGGAAAGTACATGGTGAGTTGTTTGAAGTTGTAATTTTTTCCTAGAATACTTTGCAAAATTAAGATTTTTATTTTTAATTAAAAAAAAACCTCAACATTGTCATTGTAATAGCTTATTTCTCTCACATGGCAGGTGCATACCATAAATGACACCCCAAAATACATCCTGCTACTACTCCTGAGTAAAACTATACTCCATGTGTGAGACTTTTTCACTCCCTGGCTACATACAGAGGCCCAACATGCAGGGAGCGCCATCAGTGGTTTTAGGAGCATACATTGCACATCTAACTAGTTGACTACCTATTACAATTTTGAAGGCCCTGGAACACCAGAACAATGGAATTACCCACAAAGTGACCCCATTTTGGAAAGCTAACACCCCAACGTTTAATCTATGAGGCATAATGAGTCTTTTTAAAGGGTTTATTTTTTTCCAGCAGTTTTTGGAATATGTGGAAAAAAAATGAAAACGCATTTTTTTTACACAAGGTTGTCCATTGATAAGATCTTTCCAACACATAGCATGTAGACAGCAAAAATTACACCCCAAAATACATTCTGCTACTCCTCCTGAGTAAAACGATACCCCGTGTGTGAGACTTTTTCACTGCCTGGCCACATACAGAGACCCAACATGCAGGGAGCGCCATCAGGGGTTTTAGGAGCATAAATTGCACATCTAACTAGTTGACTACCTATTACACTTTTGAAGGCCCTGGAACACCAGGACAGTGGAAATACCCACAAAGTGACCCCATTTTGAAAAGCTAAAACCCCAACGTATAATCTATGAGGCATAATGAGTCTTTTGAACGGTTTATTTTTTCCAGCAGTTTTTGGAATATGTGGAAAAAAAATGAAAACGCAATTTTTTTTTATACAAAGTTGTCCATTTATAAGATATTTCCAACACATAGCATTTAGATAGCAAAATGGCACCCCAAAATAAATTCTGCTACTCCTTCTGAGTACAATACCACATGTGTCAGACTTATACACAGCCTGACCACATACAGAGATCCAACATGCAAGGAACACCGTCAGGTGTTCCAGAGATACATAGCATGCACATACCAAGAATTACACCCCAAAATACATTATGCTGAGCAAAGTGTAAACAAAAGATTACCTGTGGTAATAGTAGCGCAGTTCTACACAGCAGGATAGCACTGGTCCAGGCAGCAGGCAGGAACTTGGTCAGCAACGGCATACAGCATTGTCCAGGCAGGGATACTGTCCTGTCAGGGTTAGTTCAGGCAGACATATTGTCAGCAGTGCCAAAAATATTGGTCCTGGTAGTAGGCAGGTCCATGTCGTGTGGTCAGTTCATGCAACAGGCAGAGGCATGATGGCATAGGTCCTACAGGCAGCAGGCAGAAGTAGGGCCTCATTCAGAACAGAATGGGGACAGGGGTAGAGGCTTCTCCCACCCAAATCTCTTTGAAGCCTCCGGGCAACCATACCCTAATCTAGGATGAGAAAACAAAAAAAATTGTTTTCTTCATCCAGAAAAACTTTTCTGGAGCCCCTCACATATGTGAGACCCCTGTGTTGAATCCCACTAGTCCAGTAGCAGGGTACAAGATCAGTCCATGAGGCAGGCAAAAGGCATGGTCAAACAGTCCAAGGTCAGTTCCAGATCAGGCAGAGGCATTACAGAATCGTTAGGCAGAAGCATGGTTGAAAAGCAGTCCAGGGTAATTTCCAGATCAGGCAGAGGTATTACAAAATCGTTAGGCAGAAGCGTGGTCGAAAAACAAGCCAGGGTCAGTTACAGGGCAGGCAGTGGCATAAGGGGTGTGAAGATGTGTGAAGGCATGAACGGAGGATTACGTTTACCATACTAAACTAATCATTTTGTTTAGTATGGTAACGGTGAAAACAGTCAGTTACACAGAGGCCTGGTTGTGAAGGACACTCGACACAATGATAAACTGTGTCTCGTCTGACTCCTTCACTGGCACACACCTTGCATCTTTTTTGACCGCGTCGGCCTGATGCTGTGGGAGGGACTTTATCTGGGAAGTGATGTTCGGAGAGTCTACTTAGAACATCTGATCGGATGTTTCGGGGTAGGTCGTTCTGGAATATCAGGGTAGTGGTGATTTCCTCCTGGTAGCCAAGGAAGGGTAGGGGGTTTTGGGTGGACTTACGATAAATAATAAATGAATTGTATACGACCAAATGAAAAAAGTAAATTGCTACTTTTTTGTACCAATGGTATGTGCGCCTTGTGGCAAGGTATGGTTCCAACATTTGGTTGTTAAAGTCGAAACTGGTCTGCGGACCAGTTTCAGCAGATATAGGTGGAATTGATGTGCCCTGATGGGGCGGCACAGATGTGCACTGATTGCACAGATGTGCACTGATGAGGAGGCACAGATGGCACTGATGAGGTGGCACAGATGGTACTGAGGCAGCAGAGATGGCACTAATGAGGCTGCACAGATGGCACTGAGATGGGTACTGAGGAGATGGGTACTGATGTGCACCGATGAGGCGGCACAGATGTGCACTGATTGACTGCGGCACAGGTGGGCACTGATGAGGTGGCACATGTGGGCACTGATGAGGTGGCACATGTGGGCACTGATGAGGTGGCACAGGTGGGCACTGATGAGGTGGCACAGGTGGGCACTGATGAGGTGGCACAGGTGGGCACTGATACGCACTGATGTGCACTGAAGCGGCAGATGGGCACTGGTGGCACAGGTGGGCACTGGTGGCACAGGTGGGCACTGGGTACTGATTGGGGACTGATTGGGCACTGGGTACTGATTGGGCACCGATTGGTACACTTTGTAACCTCTTTGTATCACTCACAGAATCTCTCTCTCCTCACACGCGCTGTCTGTGTGAGGAGAGAGAGCCGGCAATGAGAGATGATCTCATATGTTTACATTTGAGATCATCTCTCATTGGCCTCACAGATCGCGCTGTAAATAGCCACAGTGATTGGCTATTTACCGCAATCTGTGATTGGCTGTGTCCAAGGGACACGGGCAGCACAGGAGTTCCCCGATGCGCGCTCGGGGGGCGGCCGTAAAAAGACGGCGTCCCAGAAAATTAGAGCCACCCTGCGGTCGTACGGCCGTCAGTAAGTGGTTAAACACATGCTAATACATAGCCTGACCAGCATCTTTGTGACAGCAAGTAATCTGGTCCTCTAATCTTCAGTGCTGCAATGACCAATGACCAGATCCCATTTATAATGTAACCACAGTATATTTTATATGAACGTGTGAAATGGGAATCATTGAGGGGCCAAAAGAGGGATAAAGTGTTCTAGATGAACAAATTTTAGGTAGATACATTTAGGATGGTTTACTAAAGGAGTTGAGAATCTTCACACAATATAATATTTACTTCAATTGTTCAAACATGTGAAAAGAGAATTTCTGTTGCAATAAGTAATTTATTTTCAACTCCTGTAGTAAATAACATCATACCATTTCTAATTGTAAACAGTTAATAAATAATGTGCATATATTTATTTTTATTTAAAATATTTTTTGGATTATTGTCACTGTAAAATTTTTTTTTGCATGGCACACGAGTGTCTGCAAACTGTACTTTTTATTTGGAGGAATACCTTTTTATCGTTAATATAAATCTTTATTTTCTAGAGGCTTTAAAATATGTTCAAGTAGCAGCTCAGCTTCTTAAATCTGGATCTATGGATCAATCTCAAGTGAATGGCATTGTTAGTACAATGACACAGGTGAGATATTTTCAAATGAAAAATGTTGTGTTACTTGATGTTGTTTTTTCTTTTGGCTGCACTTGCATTCTTTTTGATTAATTTATTTTGTAGATTGTCTCTTTAAAAAAAAGACTTATTGAATACAAAACATAGTATTTAGGGTACTATAGTAGTGCTTAGAGATAATTTCAAAATAGAGTACAGTAAAACCTTGGTTTGAGAGCGTTTTGCAAGATAAGCAAAATGTTTAAATACATTTTGACTTGGTATACAAGCAATGTCTTGATGTAAGAATAGTGTCATGTCACAGCTGAGTGTTAAATAGAAGAGAGGCACCTCTAAGGCCACGTACACACGAGGAGACATATCTGATGAAAACGGTCCGACAGACCGATTTCATCGGATATGTCTCCTGGAGATTTTGGTCTGATGTGTGTACACACGATCAAACCAAAATCCCCGCGGATTGACAGCGCGGTGACGTGGAGGTGACGGTGACGCCGCCACGTCACCGCCGAATCAGGAAGTGAAATACTTCCACGCATGCGTCGAATCTATTTGGCGCATGCGGGGGATTTTTGTCCGCTGGTTAGGCGTACTAACCAGCGGACATGTCCGACAGATGGGTTTCCAGCAGATAAGTTTTAAAGCATGCTTTAAAACTTTTTTGTCTGCTGGAAACCTGTCTGTTAGCCCGTACACACGATCAAATCTGTCTGCTGAAACTGGTCTGCGGACCAGTTTCAGCAGATATGTTCGATCGTGTGTACGCGGCCTTAGTGTAACAATATGGTTACATTTAATAAAGGTACAACATTTAGAAACTCACATAGTTAATGATTAAAACAGGCACATCTAAGTATGCAGGGATCGGGGTAAAGCTGTCCACATAGACCATCCCCCCGCACCACCACTGATGTTGTCTCTTCCATGAGCGATTTAAACTTGCTTTCAGATTGCTCTACTGCAGGGTAGTCTTTACCGGTCACAATTCCTTTACCCCGGTTTCCTGAATACTTAGATATGCCTCTTTTAATCATCAACCATGTGAGTTGCTAAATGTTGTACCTTCATTAAATGTAACCATATTGCTACACTTGACAGCACCTTGCTTCTCTTTTTATTCTCTGTAGCTCCTGCTGGATTTTGCTTTTAATCCCCTTGGGGAGGCTGCCATTTGTGGATGGAAAGTTTATGGTTACACAACCCGGTCACATTGCTATAATCTTTTTATACGGACTATAAATGAAAGGATTTATGAATAAATGGTTGGGGAACAAATCATTTGAGTTTCCATGATTTCCTATGGGAAAATTTGCTTTGATATACAAGCGCTTTGGATTACAAGCATGCTTCCGGAACTATATATGCTCGCAATCCAAGGTTTTACTGTATTAGGAAAGACATTTCGACATAGCACACAGTGTAGTAAAATATTCAATGCATATGTCTCTATTGTGAAAGCAGTCTTTGCAAAAGTATTATGGGATTCTGTTAAAAGACAGGTGTCATGACAGGAATGGAGAAAAATAAATATAGGTACTGCATTACCTTGTCTAGGTATGGTTCCTATCGGTAAGTTTTGTTTTCTATAGGGAATTTGTCTTCAGACAAAAAAACAAACTTCACTTGGCCTGTATCTGATTTGGTTTGAGCTGATCTGAGAAACATAAACTATCATTGTTGATCTGCTTCTGACATTGCTAAAGCATTCAGGAAGTTCTGGGGTTGGTTTACTAAAAGCAAATAGGCTGTTCCATTTGCAAGGGAAGTTTCATTTTGGAATGGAATTTGTTCCAGAGCTTAGTGATTGAGCTGAAATTCTTGTAAATCCCATCATCCAGTCACCTGCAGGAATCATATGATTTAGTAATCTTTTCAAAGTGAAACTACACTACAATGACTAAACCCTGGGGGTGGGGGGATTCTCTTGCATAGTGCAATTCCCTGTTCAAATTGAATTACTTTGGTAAATTAACCCCTTAAATCAAAGAGCCAATACCAACCCCTTTTTTTTTATATTGATAGTGTTGATTTTAATGTAAGAAAATTGTTTAGGATTATTAACATTTTTTTTTTCATTGTCAAAAAATACAGCAAGTGATGCCAACATTTATTTTTAATACTTTCTAATACTTTTATACTGTATTGAAAATGACACAGACTTCATGAGCTACAAGTCTCATAAATGTACCAACATCCCTTTTGATCAATGTATACACAAACTCTGTTTTGGTGGGACCTTTTAGCTACATTTAATAATTAGCCAATGTCCATAACCCCCTTTGATCTTCCCAGGTTCTGATTCAACCTACCATATGACCTATATTTATAATTTTGCAATTTTTCATAGTAAACATAATGGGCCAGATTCACAGAGCCATTACACCGGCGTTACAGGAGATGCGCGGCGTAAGTCTAAATTTGCGCATGCGTTTCGATGCGCCGCATCCCCAAAACGATATACGCATGAAATCTACTTTTTTTGGACCGGCGTAATTTCGATAGACCGGCGTATCCGTCCGTGCAAAACAGCGTTAGACACACCATTGATTTGCTATTCAAATATGCAAATGAGGGAGTTACGGGGATCCACAAAAGTAAGTTGGTGCAGCGCAGGCTACGCTCTGTGTGCAACAGCTGCACGTCCTGTCTAAAATTAGACCATATAACAATCTTGCAGCTAAAGAGGACATCACCACAACAATCTCTATGCCAACATGCCAGGGGCATCCTTGCTCATAGCTATACTAATGACTTTAGAGGAGCACACGGAGGAGGGCATGCACGGGAGAGGATGCAGCATAGATCTCTTTGGCATGAGTGATTCTGAGGTGTATCGCATCTTCAGATTCACCCCTCATGCCATCCTGCAATTAACCACAACCTTGCAGGAGGACATCACCAGCCCAACACACCGCTCACATGCAGTGCAGCCACTGGTTAAGGTCCTGGCAACAATCTATTTCCTTGCCAGTGGCTCTTTTCAAAGAACAAGTGGAGTGGTGGCTGGGATGGCACAATCCTCCATGAGCAGATGTGTGCACCAGGTTGTCTCCTGCAATCCTCAGACGCATGGCCAACCAAATCATCAAACCAACCACTGAAGACCTGCGGCTGAAGGCAATGACAGATTTCTACAGAATTGCCAGATTCCCACGCACCATGGGGGCCATTGATTGCACACATGTGGCACTCCAGCCCCCCCATGAGACAGAGCACATATACCGCAATCGGAAGCATTGGCATTCCATCAATGTACAGGTGATAGTCGATGCCCAAGGCCTCATATGGCACATCCGTGCCAAACACCCCGGATCCAGCCATGACAGCTACATATACAATCAGAGCCCCATCCCAATGGAATTCGAACACAACGTGTATGGGGACACCTGGCTGGTTGGTGAGTGACATGGGTGGCAGGCATGACTGTCCCCGCCCATGATGCACACATCACAAGGGGCACATGCATGACTAACATCCTCCTGTCTTTTCCCTTACAGGTGACTCTCCATATGCACTGGGACCCCATATCATGACTCCTATCCAGAACCCCCAAACCCCAGGAGAGGAAAGATACAATGAAGCCCACGCCCAAACACGTGCAGTGGTGGAGCGCACCTTTGGCCTCCTGAAGTCACGTTTCCGATGCCTGGATAAGTCTGGGGGGACCCTGTTGTATTCCCCAAACTTTGTGTGCCAGGTCATCGGTGCATGTTGCCTGCTGCACAACTTCGCAGTAAGAAAGGGCCTGCAGATTGACCTACGTGATGACCTGACCCCTGAACCAGACAATCCCCCCCCTAACCGAGGCTACCCCGTCTTCTGTCGAAAGAGCAGCCAGGAGACAGCTCACATTAGGCATCTTTGCACGTTAAACACACACATTAATCATGGCACAATGAGAATGCATGCATGCACACCGCTGTGGTCCCTAGCACAGACACATCACATCCTCATCAAATTGGATTAGCACAAGCCCACCATGCAGCACTTGTGAGTAGTAGCACCACGCCACGGCTCCAATTATGTCACTGTACATTCATACACCATTCACACGGACCTGGGGATCACTTCTCCCTGGTCCTGGGGAACCCTTCTCCACCACAAATGAGGGTGACATCCCTTTTCCGGCAGGAATGTCACCCCCATATTCTGAAATCATTCACAACACAAAAAAAAAAAAATTCCCCAGCAAAAAAAAAAGGGGGAAACCAAATTAATGCCGCTGGCGTGACCCACGCCTGGGGCGCCCACGGCCACGGCCCCGGCTCCTCAGGGGAGACTCATGGGGGGGGGGGGTAATCCAGGGAAGGAGGAGCAGCCCCTGGTCTCTGCCCACCTGGCGGCCTGCCCTCCAAGGCCACGGCAATTCTGGTCAGGCCAGCACTTAGTGTTGCCGTATTGGCCTGGATAGCCTGGGTGAGGGCCCTCACATCCTGCCCAATGTCTGCTGTAGTAGTCTGCAGTTCGTTTAGGCAGTTTGTAAGAGCGGGCAGAACCTCGGCCACCCCCCTGGTCTTCTGGGACGACTTCCTGCCTCCAGCTGATAATTGTGGCCGGGGAGAAGGGGATGCCCTTGGGAGGGGAGCCCTGTTGGGGAGGAGTGGGAGGGGCTACCCCTTATAGACGGCTGGATGCTGCCAGCTAGAGGGGAAGACTCCTCCAAAAACAACAATCCACTGGCTGACATGACCTCCTCCTCCTCCTCCGAGGACTCCGGCCTTGTCTGGGGGTCCTCATCAGGCTGTTGTCCCGGGGATGGTGCGGTCAGGCCAGATGGCCCAGCACCCTCCTGCACATCTGTGGATGACACAAAACATTCACAGGTTGGAGAATCCACACACTTGCCACATATTCCCTCCCCCCCCCACACATGTTACACACCAGATAGGAAAAAAAAAACCTTACCTGTCATCACGGCTCCTGACTGGAGTCATAGCCAGGCAGGCCCTCCACTTGTTGCCTATTAAAGGTGTGGGCCATCGCACGCTCCTCCGCTGTCAGACTAACTGGGCATGGTGGGCCCCCTCCAGTGCCCCTGGCATGGGCTGCCATTTTGGCCAGCTTCTTTCGGACCAGACGCCGGAGATCATTGATCTTCTTTACGATCCCCTCGCGTGTCCGGGTCTCCCCCCCCCCCCAATGAATTTACCTGGTCGGTAATGTTCTGCAAAATCTCCTTCTTTCTGGCCGGGGTGGTGTTGGCACTCTCCGGGCCGTGAAGGAAATGGCCATATTGGGTAAGGGCCCGGGCAATAATTTGTTTCTCCCCCAAAGAAAAATTGCCCTTGCGCTTCCTCTCAGTCATACTCATACAACAACTCTCTCCCAAACAATCACCAAAAATCACTCACAAAAACAAGCAGGAAAAATCAAGCAACAAAACAAACAAACCAAAATCTATCAACCAAAAAGTCTCACAACCGGTCACCAAAAAACACTATCAAATATATTATCCAAAACACTAGATCAAACAGTCAACAAATATCACAAAGACAAGTCACAATGCTACAAACGCGAACACACAACAGAACAAAAGCACCTTGCTGTATAGGAAGGGATACAAAGGGATGTACTTTTGCAAAGGAAGGGCGTTTGTGTCTGTCTATTTAAGCTCTCTGCGTAGTTCACTAAGTTGCCCGGGTCCACTTCCAATTTCACTGATTGCGCCGTTCCCAAGTTGTGAGCATGCGCACAGAGGTGCCGACCATGGTCTGCTTCATGTGCGCATGCGCGATCTGGCCGGCCCTTCATTTGCATGGGGTCACGGCTTATTTCAATGAAACACGCCCACATCCTTCCCAATTTGAATTACTCCGCCTTACGCCTCAGAATTTACTTTACACCGGTGCGAATTTCTGCGCAAATACTACGAGGATACGGTGATTGCACCTCTACATTGCGCCGGTCTAACGTAAAGGAGGTGCGCTACGCCGGTCAAAATATGCGCCAATGTACGTGAATCTGGCCCAATGTGTTTGTAGACCTATGATTTCTTTCTACATGTTTCAAGAACTGCATTCACATCCGATCCTGTCGGCTGCTGACTGGGGAATGCGAATGAGGGAAAAATGTCCCTCAACCGTCCCCATAGCTCTGCTGGGCGGAAGTGACGTCAAAACTTCAGTCCCGCGCAGCGTCTTAAACAAACATTTTTGTTTTCTGTCATTTGAAAAAATTACAGTTTCAATTTTTTTTTGCATTTAAGCCTAAATATGAGATCTGAGGTCTGATATTTAACCTCCCTGGCGGCATGATTCTGTCTGGAATTACGTACCAAAAGCGGTACAATTATTTGCATGGAAATTTGGCGTTTTATACTGTAGGCCTGCAATTCTTAGGAATAACTTGCTTAAATCTGTCCAAACAAGACATCCCGGGTATGATAAAGTTTGAAAAACAAAATCATAATTTTTTATATAATAAAAAACTATAAATTATAAAAAAATTATAATGTAATTATAATAAAAAATATTCAATAATGTAATCAACTCAAAAACACTGAAATTTGCTCAGTTGCAGAATTGTCGCTGTCATTATTTATTTATTTTTTATGACAAATTTCCCCACAAATCGCGAATAGTGATTAAAATTTATTATCGCTGTTTTCTAGCTGATCTAAAACCATTTTTGACATAAAGGGACACTTTTGGTTTCTATGGGCAATCTACAGTTTCCAGGCAGAAAGAACACTTTCTATTTTATAAAAGAACATGTAGGGCACTGGACAGACCACTAGGGACAAGGGGGGTGTGTATTTTTTACATACAGTACTGTAATCTATAAGATTACAGTATACTGTATGTAAAGTGTTTGTTTACTTTTTTGAATTTGGCGCCGTTCTCCGCTTCCGTGCGTCGTAACGTCGCAGGAAACGGAGATCGGTGGCACACAGGGACGCTGTGTGAATTGAGCGAGCACCCGCTCGCTCACACAGCGGGGATGCATCGCTAAATCCAGGAAGAAGGTAAGCCAGCGCGCGCTGCAGGCTCTGCATAGCTACCTCGAGCGTGACTCGGGGATACCGTTCTTAGCAGAAAAAACCCACCCCGAGTCACGCTCGGGGATACCGCCAGGGAGGTTAAGAGGACCTGCCATGCTTTTTTCTATTACAAGGGATGTTTACAAAGTGATATTTTTTTTTTTTTTATTTTTTTTTTATTTCAGTGTTAAAAATTGTAAAATAAATACAAAAAACGAAACATTTTTTTTTTTTTTTAAGTGCCCCGTCCCGACGAGCTCGTGCGCAGAAGCGAACGCATACGCGAGTAGCGCCCGCATATGAAAACGGTGTTCAAACCACACAAGTGAGATATTGTCGTGATCGTTAGAGCGAGAGCTATAATTCTAGCCCCTAGACCTCCTCTGTAACTCAAAAATTGCAACCTGTAGAATTTTTTAAACGTCGCCTATCGAGATTTTTAAGGGTAAAAGTTTGATGCCATGCCACGAGCGGGCGCAATTTTTAAGCGTGTTGGGTATCATTTTACTCGGCGTAACATTATCTTTCACAATATGTAAAAAAATTGGGCCAAATTTATTGTTGTCTTATTTTTTTATTTAAAAAAGTGAATTTTTTCCCAAAAAAGTGCGCTTGTAAGACCGCTGCGCAAATACTATGTGACAAAAAGTATTGCAATGACTGCCATTTTATTCTCTAGGGTGTTAGAAAAAAATATATATAATATTTGGGGGTTTTAAGTAATTTTATAGCAAAAAAAAATGTTTTAGTCTCGTAAACACCGAATCTGAAAAACAGGCTCGGGGCTTAAGTGGTTAAAGAATGGCAAAAACATACCCCCTCCACACATCATGTGTGCAGCCAGCTTCTTATTTGTAGCATACTGTCTTAAAAACCAATAAGATTCAGATACATATTAGACAGTACATTATTGCAGTTCCTTCAACCACTTAAGGACCGATGGTGTTTTTCAGATTTCGTGTTTACGCGACTAAACCATTTTTTTTGCTAGAAAATTACTTAAAACCCCCAAAAATTATATATATTTTTTTTCTAACACACTAGAGAATAAAATGGCAGTCATTGCAATACTTTTTGTCACGTATTTGCGCACTTTTTTGAATTAAAGAATAAGACAACAATAAATTTGGCCCAATTTTTTTAACTCGTCGGGACGGGGCGCTTTAAAAAAAAATTTTGGGGAGTTTTGGATTTATTTTTATTTATTTTATAGTTTTTAACACTGAAATAGGAATAAAAGTGATCACTTTTATTCCTATTTCAAGGAATTTAAACATCCCTAGTAATAGAAAAAAGCATGACAGGTCCTCTTAAATATGAGATCTGGGGTCAAAAAGACCTCAGATCTCATATTTAGGCTTAAATGAAAAAGAAAAGAAAAAAGGTAAACAAAAAAAATTGTCTCTTTAAGACGCTGGGCGGGACTGACGTTTTGACGTCACTTCCGCCCAGCAGAGCTATGGGGACGGGTGAGGGACACTCGCATCCCCGGACAGCAGACAAGCAGACCCTACGCCTATGGTAAGCGGCGGAGAGCGGCGAGAGGGGGCCCTCTCCTGCCACTGATAATGGTGATCTCACTGCGAATACGCCACGGAGACCGCCGTTATTGTGTGCAGGCCCGCCCACTGTAAAGATGGATATCTCGGTTGTGGCAGCAGCTGCTGCCGTTACCGAGATATCCATCTTTAAAAATAGGACGTATATATACAGTGGGCGGGCGTTAAGTGGATAATAAGGCTTTTCAATTATTAAGACATATATGTCTGCTTATAAAAGCAATAAATTGCAATCTAATATAACGATTTCTATAAAAGAAAGTCATGTTTCCAAAAGAATCGTTAATGGTCAATTTGGTATTCCTACAAAGTAAGGCTGTTTAGAAGTGAAGAGAAATGGACGAGACCCTAATGCTTCTTTTCACATTGCGGCAGGAGCCGCACTGACGGTATAGTGCCGCTAAAAATAGTGGCACTATACCGTCGGATTTGCCGCGAGTTGCGGCCGCTAGCAGTGCGGTATTAACCCCCGCTAGTGGCCGTGAAAGGGTTATTACCGCCCGCAATGCGCCTCTATAGAGGCGCATTGTGGGCGGTATTGCCGCGATTTCCCATTGTCTTCAATGGGAAGGAGCGGTGAAGAAGCGGTATACATGCCACTCCTCTCACTGCTCCAAAGATGCTGCTGACAGGAGATTTTTTTTTCTCCCGCCAGCGCATCGCCTCAGTGTGAAAGCCCTCGGGCTTTCACATTGAGGATGCAGTGAAGGAGTTTTTCAGGCGGTATAACATCGCTATTTTTAGCGCTGTACCGCCTGAAAAACTCCTCAATGTGAAAGGGGTCTTACAATTTATATCAAGATGTTACTTTTTCTGTGTTTCTCACCTGGTAATGTTCAATAAGCTAATATAATCTGCTGTAGGTAACCCAATTGTATCCAACCATCTATTATTTACATTATTTACATTAACATGTGTGCAGATATATATTTTTTTCTAATATGGTTGATCAAATCTTGTTTAAAAAGGTATCGGGGTCCATGAATTTTAACCTGCAGACATGTTCTGAGTTATTGAAAAGATGAGGAAGTTCTAACACATTTATCTGTATACTTACCGTACTTCAGATGAGTGATTTTGAAATATCAAATCCATAGAATCAATGTGATAGTCAGGCAGCTGGCATTTCGAAAAGAAAGATTAACCAAACTTATGTAAAATGTTCCATTCTTTCTATTTGATAGAAATTATTTAAATACCAATGCCTAAATTCAATAAATGCCTCTGTATTTTAAAATGTCACACCTTCTTTATTTTTATTTTTTTAGATGTTTTTAAATATGAATAATATCACATGTGAAGATCTGGTTGAATTCTTTAAGATTACTTTTAATCTTCAAAATATTTCAATTCCAATGGATACTAGAATGCTACTGTGCTCTTATTTTGAGTCATTGCACCTAGCAAATATAAGAAATAAATATGAAAGTATTTCAGAGTTTGTAAGTATGTGTTTCTATGTTTACATTTTTAAATGACATATGGCAATAGTTGATCATCTCCTTTGTTGTAAAATGTGCTGGTCAAATACTGTATACACTGATATTTAAAAACCAACATGTTTTATTCATGAAGACAAGTACATTTCAAATAAATTTAGCCTATGTGTAAAAAGGTTTTAGATTCTTTTTACACCATATTTAGGATAAGGTTTTTTTTTACTTTTCCTGGAAATGCTGGTTGTTATTCCTTCTTAACTCTCCATATGCAAACTCATGACTATAATTACATAGAGACCTCTTCAATAGTGTAATCTCTTACTCACAGCACAGAAAACATCAGGTTAGGTGAAGTGGGAATTAGACAATATATGCATTGTCTGTCCAGTGGTGTGTCATGTATCAAGTTTGTGACATTTTTTTTTTCCGACCCCTGAGTTTGCATGCCGCAACATTTGTTTATCAGTGTACTTGGGATAGTTTTTCACCTATAACAAATATATAAAGGTGTATTTATTAAGATTGGCAGATTTGATGTTTGTAGCAATTCTAAATGGTGAATACAAGGCTGACTAATACAACACATACTACAAACACCACATCTGAAGGTGATAAAAAAAAGGCTGGGTTCACACTATTGCCGCATGCGATCACAGCAAGGGTCTGGTACGTTCACAGTATCAGGTCCGAATTTCAGCCTGATTTTTTAGTCTGAATAGGGACCTAAAAAAGGACCAAACGATGCACAGGACCCCTGTGCAAACTCGCACCAGAGCCACAGCCGAGATATGTGAATCAACTCCATAGAGAGTCGGGCACAATCTCTTACCATGCAAATTGGATGTGGAGAAACCCTACCTGCAATTCAGATAGCCTAAATCTGGTAAATCCAGATCACAACATATTGGGCCAGAATCGGCATTAGTTACGACGGCGTATCTCGAGATAAGCCGCGTAACTTCTAAACAGCGCTGGCGTATCTTTTTTCTGTATTCAGAAATCAGGATACGCCAGGTTTGAGCTAAGATACGAGCGGCGTAATTGTATTACGCCGTCGTATCTTAACTGCATTTTTAAGATGGCCGCTAGGGGCATTCCCGCTGATTTATGCCTAGAATATGTAAATCAGCGAGATACTCCAATTCACGATCGTACGCCCGGCCGACGCAGTGAATTTATGCCGTTAAGGTAAGGCGTTTTCCGGCGTAAAGATAAACCACCAGAAAGATGGCGCATCCTATGTTAAGTATAGATGTCGGGACTGCATCTAATTTTTCAGATTTTACGTCGTTTGCGTAACTCGTCTGTGAATGGGGATTTACGTCAATTACGTTCACGTCGAAAACAATGCGTTGTAGCGTCATAATTTGGAGAATGCGCACTGGGATACGTCCACAGTCGGCGCATGCACAGTTAAAAAAAAAAAAACGTAAAAATGTGGGGTCACAACACATTACCATAAAACACGCCCACCTCATTCACATTTGAATTACCCGGGCTTACTCCGGCCCATTTATGCTACACCGCCGTAACTTAGCTTGGTGAATACAGCATTTGCCTCGCTAATTTACGGCGGCGTAGCGTAAACAAGATACGCTACGCCCGTCTAAAGATATGGTGGGCTACATGAATCTGGCCCACTTTCTTTTCAGTGAAGAACTACAAGTCCAGACACAGGATGTGTAATAAATGCAAATTTATTGCTCTTGAGCTATATAATTGCCAAATAGCAGCTTGCACTATATTGCTGGGTACAATAAAAGAGGTACAGCACTTAATTAAATAAAGGCCAAATAAATCAAGTAAAAGTTCATGACGAGTCAAAGTGTTCTTGTAGTAATTTCTGGTATGCTGGGTAGAAAAGCCATCACCAACAGCCAACAATACTGACTCTTACCCTAAACAAAAGGAGTATAAACAATGGGTAACCCAAAAATAAAGCCAGCGATCCTCAGCAGCAAATACATCCACTCCACCATTGTGCTGATCACAATGCACAGATATTGATATCAGTATTCAAACTCCACCATCGATCGCCAGGAAAGTCAATAGAGGGTCCTCACCACAAAAATGGTACTCTCAGAGATGAAGAGAAGGATACTCATTGCACTGACATCCAGTAAATGCAATTTTATTAGGTAAAAAGATTAAACTCACAGCGTTTCCAACCAACAAAATGGCCACTGCATTCTGGTTCACGTTCACGTCACACGCTCCAGCTCCTCCCTATGCATTTTGTCATCAAATGATGTAGTCAGGTGTATAGATTAGGCCCCTTTCACACTTGTGTGACTTGAAAGTCACACGATTTTGCCGCGATTCAAAGGAATGCCTTTGTAATTGGCATCAAAATCGGACCAATGTAGTACAGGGACTACTTTGAAGTCAGAACGACTTGAAGTCTTTCTAATATGAATGGTTGTTATTGGAAATCATTGGGAATAACTTGTCATGCTACTTTGCAGTCCCAAATCATGGGACAAGTTGTACAAGTGTGAAAGGGGCCTTTTGGCATGCAATACTGCTGTTAATAAAGGGTGCGGCTTACGTAAATTATGGATATTGACTGTGTTCCAGTTTCTGGAATCCTTAGGACTCAGGGGCTTCACAGTAGGGCCGCCTGAACATAAGTTATCTTCCTATGCAGATGATGTTCTGTTCTATGTTCCTGAGCCCTTGATCTCCTTGCCTAATATGTTTGAGCTGAGAGAGTTCAACCTACTGTCCAACTTTAAAATAAACTACAACAAATCAGAGATCCTGTCTCTAAATGTGTCCCTGGGCCTGCGTACACAGCTGCAAACTTTCTTCTCCTTTACCTGGTGTTAGGTCTCGCTGAAATATTTAGGGGTTTATTTACCCTCAAGCTGCTCCTAGCAATACATTTGCAATTATGTGCCATTACTCTCCATCAGAGTGGACCTAAAAAATTGGAACTGGTGTGCTACCCTGTATCCTGTTTTTTTTTTAGATGGTGCCTCTGACAGATCTCAGATACCCCAGATGGGCACATCCACCAGACCTGTGTCTCCTGTCCTCCAAACGCACCTGCAGCCTGCAGATTCACCATAACTAGCCCTTAACCCCTCAATCACGAGACAATCAACACAGGTGTTGAGGGTTAAACATGCAGAGCTTAAACTGTTTATTAAATTTCAAGACATACCGTTTTACACACAGTTAGGGACACTCCCCTTAGCCTTGTCTAAGAGGGGAGAGGGACAAGGAAAAAACAATGGGAACTGAACATTTGTACATTGAAACAGTCTACAGATAAACATAATGGGCCAGATTCAGCAACACTTGCGCTGGAGTATTTCGATATGCGCCGCGTAACTGTGAAGATGCGTCGTTGTATGTCCGCGGCCGTACCCACCAACCTAGATGCGCCAGAAAACGGGCCATTTCCGACCTGCTTAACTTTCCGACGCCAGAGTATCGTCAGCGCATAGTTTTGCTTGGCGCATCAGTCGCGCCAATTGATTTCTCATGCAAATATGCAAATGAGGGATTTTTCCCAATTCACGAACGGATTAGCACCATACGCTGGCTACATGCGCCGCGCATATGTCGTCCGTCCGTCGCAAAGTTATTTCTACAAATAGCTGCTTTATCTTTACTCCAGACAGCCACAGGTCAGCAGGAGAGCCGCTACAGCAGCGTTACCGACGATAAGAGCTAGCTGAGCACCCCCACTTGCAGGACATTACCTCTGTCCCTGCTTGTCTGTCAACTTTTACAGCCATGGAGGAAGACATCATAGGTCTCCATAGCCGAGATGACGGCTGACAGCTCCTGGCCTTTAAAGTTCAGCTTTCTCCTGTATGTTTGCAGGGAACGGGAGCAGCCATCTCAGAACAAAAGTAACTTCACTGCGGGGAGGGGGAACAGGATATACTTTAGTGCCGGAATGGCGCATCTACAAGCGCATTTAAACGCCCAACGGAACGCATTGCGCTGTCGTTTCCAAGCAAATGGTGCTGACGGAAGTTGTGAGCATGCGCACTGGGATGCATTGACACTCGACGCATGCGCAGTACGTTCACCACGGGATCGCGCATAGTTTAAATAATACACGCCCCGTACCCGCCCAATTTGAATTCCGCCGGCTCATTTGAGATGCGCTGCCGCAACTTTAGGAGCAAGTGCTTCATGAATAACAGCACTTGCTCCTAAAATTTCGGCAGAGTAACGTAAATGAGAAGCGTTACTCCAGAGCAAAGATGCTCCCATCTACCTGAATCTGGCCCAATGAGATTATGGTAAGCAGGCAGCCTCTCAATACAGGGGAGATGAGTCCAGACCATTGTCTATGTGACATGAATCAACACAATTAGGCACAGCAACAAGGGGGGATGGGGAAGAAGAGATGTAGCATTACATTACATTATCTCAATGCCAGCTTGTCCCGGGTCTCCAGCCTCATCTGGGCCATAGTCTGTGGGTAGGAGGCATGTGCACAGTCCCTTCCAAAACACACAGTGACAGTGGGAAGACTGTGCCTATCCCACTTCCCCAGAACTTTCTTCTCAACAGCCTGTTTCTGCAATACATATGGCATGGGATATGCCACAGGTTGGCGCTCCACACAATACAGCACCCTAAATCCAAGGGAGAAATGGGGGTTCCAGTAATTCGTAGATACTATGAAGCTATAGCACTACAGCATATTCTGGATTGTATCATAGTGTCCCTTTTAAACTTTGGGTGCCACTTGACAAATTCTTAGCTGTCCGGAATCGGTCCCATGCTCCGTGGGTTCCCCAGGAAAGGCCTCTCAATGCTGGTCTCCCCCATGGCCGCCCATGCCTTGGCGATTTGGGATGCCTCGAATAAGAGGGGAAAGCTTGCACCCCCAACTTCCCCTCTGGCTCTCCTAGGGGGCTTCCCCTGGTTCACTGCGGGGGAACACCCCTCTTTCTTCCAAACCTGGGTGGCTGATGGAGAGTCCAAATGTGGCAGATTTGTCCAGGGCCTGTTGTCACTGGCCACACTGTGGGAGCAATACGGTCCCTTCCCTATAAATTAATGGCGTTCTAGACAGCTCCGGCACTTTATTCATAGTCTACCCAAGGGGGCCTGATCCCCCACCATGGCATCCCCTTTTGAACGACTGTATTTGTCCTGTTTTGCCATTCCTCACGCTATATCGGTGTTGTACAACCTACTACAGTTGAATAGCGATGGGGAGCAGGGATTCATTGGGGAGTGGGAAAGGGACCTTCAGCACATCTTCACTGAGACCCAATTGGACCATCTTTACCATCTCACACATTCGAGCACGGTAGACACAAAAATGCAGGAAAATGGTTATAAAGTTCTGACCAGATGGTACAGAGTTCCCTTAAACTAGCCAAGATTTACCCATCTCTTTCGTCTGAATGTTGGAGAGAATGCAGCCTTAGAGGCTCCTTCCTTCACATCTGGTGGAAGTGCCCCAGGCTACGGCCCTATTGGCTAGATATCCATGCACAAATTAAGCTCATTTTAGACCTGGAGCTCCCAGATTCCCCATTGGAATCCTTACTGCATTTTCCCACCACTCCTCTCAGCCAATACCACAAATCGATACTGCCCCACCTGATGAACGCTGTTCGGAGGCTAATTCTGATACATTGGAAAAAGCCACAGGTCCCTACACGTACTAAGTGGATAGCCTTAGTGAACAATACAATGGCTGGAGAAGAGTGGATGTCAAAATGTAAGGACAGGTATGAGAAGTTTTACTCCCTATAGGCTACTTGGATAAACTACTCCAGTACATCCAGGACGGTCGCCCAGGGGCCCTTGCAGGCAGAGGCCCCTCCTAATTGATGGGGCTGGGCTGTGGAGATTCTAAAATCCCTCCAGATGGGAGGCGGGAGAGAGGGGGAGTTTTCACAAGCCTACTTCAGCTCAAGTCGGCTTACCATGTTTGCAGGTATTTTTACCTTTTATTTTTCTACTTTTCACTTTTATTTTTATTTATTTTTTCATTCCTGTTTTTCTTCAGATTTGTATTCATGTTTTATTCCTTCCACTCTGCCTGGGTACCTCGGGTTACTTCCGGTCCTCTGTTTTTGATTGAGGGCCTGCACCCTCATTAATGATGTGCCAGGGGGAGACGGTAGAGGTGATTCATTGCTGATTGACATGGTTGTAATATGATCCTTACTTCCCTGATATGATTCCCCCTGGTTTGTATGACTCTGAGTAACCCCCTGACAGATACAAGGGACGATGGGAGGGTTTCCTATATGTGTTGTCTTTATTACCTGTGTAGAGCCGGGCTCCCAATGACAAGAGCGCTACTTTAAATTTAGGGGGAGTCTAAGCCATAGTTGGGCTCAGACTGCTAATTCTATGTAAATTTGCCTCTGTTCTGGCTATGGTTGCGCCTGGTAGAAGTCTCCCCTGTTGCCTGAAGGTGGCATTACCACTTCAGGCCCGTTTTGGAACTTGGGCGAACCATGGTGTGTTAAGTGACCCTTCTCGGCAGCAGCCCAGTGGGAGTGGTGCCCCATGTGCTTGCTGGGAGGGGATACTTAAGGGCAGGCGCCATTTTCCGGGGTCCTTCACCTCGTGGCCCTCCTGGCGCGAGGTGGGTGTGCGTGATTCCAGTCTCGGAACCACGTTGGTCTGAGGCTGTACTGGCTGGGGCCTATGGTTCTACAAGGGATCCCAATCTGTCCATCCAAGTGGGGGAAGCTTCTTAGCAAAGGAAGGGGGAGGGGGGGGACCTGCCCTGGAGAAGACCAAGCAAGGCAAGCTGATGTCTCCGGATAGGCCTGGTGACCTCGTTAAGGAAAGGGATCCACTATGTAATTTGTCTTACAGCCCGCTGGGTTGGCTTAAAGGCTCTTTTGCTGTAAGGCAGGAAGTTTGGGACTGAAATCCTGTGGCAGAGCATTCCTGAATATCCATCCTGTGGTCTCAGACGGTCTGTGGCAGAGACTGTTTTCTATACTGTCCATGCATCACTCAGGCTGCTAGGCCATGTGAGAAGGGTCTATCCGGGCGAGCAATACCCACTCAGGAGTGAGTGGTGAATACTGGAACTTTAAATACTTTTTGTGTACCGCGTACCTGAACCTTCCCCTTCTCTCTATACTCTCTAGTCTCTACTTCATTCACAAGTTTTATGCATCAAAAATAAAGCCTACAGTTGAAGGTTTTACATCTTTCTACAGACTTCCTTCCCTTAACAACAAACTTAGAGGTAACGTGTAAAACACAAAATCTAAGCCAGCCGCTCCTACGGGGGTAGTTCTACATCTGTATGCTCTGTTTTGTGCGTTTTTGTTCCTCTTTTTCTTTTTTTCTTTTTTCGTATTTTGTTATATGCAAATATTTTCAAAATAAAGATTACATACAAAATATGTTTTAGGCTGATTTTATACAGGTTTCAGCAAAATTAAAATTTAAAGTGACACTAAAGGTTCAGTTTAAAAAAACAAACATGTCATACTTGCCTCCACTGTGCAGTAAGTTTTGCACAGAGTGATCCCCGATCCTTCTGTTCTGGGGTCCCATCTGGGGCTGCTCCTCCCCGCAATAGATAACCCCCTCTGGAAAGCTCTCTCCCGAAGGGGTTACCTTGTGGGTGCGCTCCCGTGTCATACACTCGGCGTCCATAGCCTCTGAGTGCATGACTCAGCCCCGCCCGCATAATTGGATTCAATTGCCAGCAGCGGGAGCCAATGGCTGCGCTACTTTCAATCTATCCAATGAAGAGCCGAGAAGCCACGGAGAGAGCGATGCAGGATCGCGCTCACAGAGGGGGTTATCTATTGTGGGGAGGAGCCGCGAGAGCCGCTGTGGGACCCCAGAAGAGGAAGATTGGGGCACTCTGTAAAAAACTAACAGCACAGTGGAGGTAAGTTTGACATGTTTAATTAGATGTAAAAAGGGGGAATGGTGCTGCCTCTAAAATAATAGTCTAGTGCACTCCTCATGTGCCCTAAATTGCACCACAATGTCTATAAAATAATGTGCATAAAGTATGAATCATATATAGTATAATATAAAGAACCACCCTATAACCAGGGATAGTAAGGGTTAAAAAGTGCAAGAAATTGAAAATATAAATAAATATATATATCCAGTGTTATATAAAGTGCTCCGACAAAAAATACTGTGCATTTATATAAAGTGCATATAAATAGAGTCCTTGAACTTTAGAATATATGCTGCATTCCACAAAAAAACATATAAAGCATGTACAGTGTAAAAAAACAGTATTGGATGCACCAGTGTTCATAAAGAGTTCTAAGACTCTAGGAGGTCTGTAAGTGCCACAGACAAATAAGTCCAGGCAATGTGCATATAAATCCAAAACAGTGGGTCTTTGTCTCCGTGGGGGGTGGTGCTGCCTGTATATACAAATTCGCAGTGATCCCGGTGCTCTCGCAGGGGTTCTCACTCACCGGACGTAGCTCCCCAATATGGGGTGATGGGCATCCACCAACAATAGCTCCACAATGATCCCCTCGGAGGACAGAAAAAAACATCAATAGTGCACGCCTCAGAAGACAATCCTGTATCGAAACGTACGTCAGGCGGTACCTGTCATTTACGTCACTTCCGGGTTTGTGCTAGGAGGAACGCAGCTGGAGCGCACGCTACTCCACGCTGCCAGCACAACACAACCAGAGCTTGGATATTTTGACTAGCTCTATTTTTATCCGTCCTTATGTTTTAATCTTTTATCTATTATTTTACTGTACCTTGGTACTGTTTATAGCCTGGCAGGCTAAATACATTTTACACCTTATTGCTACTCCTGCACTATTGGTGTTTTTTTCTGTCCTCCGAGGGGATCATTGTGGAGCTATTGTTGGTGGATGCTGGCCCAAGATAATCACAGCAGCTGAAGCAGAGATCAACAGTGTCTTAATGCCCATCACCCCATATTGGGGAGCTACGTCCAGTGAGTGAAAACCCCTGCGGGGAGCACCGGGATCACTGCAAATTTGTATATACAGGCAGCACCACCCCCCACGGAGACAAAGACCCACTGTTTTGGATTTATATGCACATTGCCTGGACTTATTTGTCTGTGGCACTTACAGACCTCCTAGAGTCTTAGAACTCTTTATGAACACTGGTGCATCCAATACTGTTTTTTACACTGTACATGCTTTATATGTTTTTTTGTGGAATGCAGCATATATTCTAAAGTTCAAGGACTCTATTTATATGCACTTTATATAAATGCACAGTATTTTTTGTCGGAGCACTTTATATAACACTGGATATATATATTTAATTTTATATTTTCAATTTCTTGCACTTTTTAACCCTTACTATCCCTGGTTATAGGGTGGTTCTTTATATTATACTATATATTATTCATACTTTATGCACATTATTTTATAGACATTGTGGTGCAATTTAGGGCACATGAGGAGTGCACTAGACTATTATTTTAGAGGCAGCGCCATTCCTCTTTTTACATCTAATTATACACTTTCTAACCCCTAGGGGTCAGTTCAGGGGAGGCAGCAGCCCACACTTAGATCCTAAGCGCAGGTCCTATTCTTATATCTAGCAAGTTTGACATGTTTGTTATTTAAAAAAAAAAAACCTGAACCTTTAGTATCTTTTTAATGCATAGGATGCATTAAGGTGAAAAACACGAAGGTTTACAACCCCTTTTAATATAAAAACTTAATTTAATTATTTAATAATTAATTACTTATGTGAATTTTTTTTGTTAGATTTCAGTACAAAAAATTCATACATAAATGGGCAGTTCTGTAGGAAACATTTAATAAAAAATTATACTCTGCTCTATGTAATTGAGAGAAAGCTTTGTTTCAGACTACAGTATAGCATTATTTAAATATCAGATCAAATAAATTAACAAAAATTTCCCTATACAAATTTGTAAATCTTCCAAACCGAAAAAGTTTAAACTTTTTGGGGTGAAATGGGCAAAAACGTGGTCCAATATAGCAATATTTTTTATGGGATATATTTTTGGGCTCATGCAATGCTTTAACCAGCAGAAGGCAGTTATGAACTGATCTGTTAGCTGATCATTAATCTGTGTCTGTGCTAGGAATGAGCCGAACACCCCCCCCCCATTCGGTTCGCACCAGAACCTGCAAACAGACCAAAAGTTTGTGTGAACTTTAGAACCCCATTAAAGTCTATGGGACTTGAACGTTTGGAATCTAAAGTGCTAATTTGAAAGGCTAATATGCAAGTTATTGTCCTAAAAAGTTTTAAAAACTGCAGTTTTTTCGGGAGCAGTGATTTTAAATGACTTTTTATCCTTCAGAAATGACACTTTGTGCAGAGACAGTTCTAAGAACGGAAAACAAGTGCTGCTAGGCATACTATACACAACCCCCCCCCCCCCCGGTACAAAATTTAAAGGAATATTTCACTTTTATTGTTTCACATTAAGCATTATTACAATCACTGCTCTCGAAAAAACGGGCGTTTTTTAAAAACTTTTTTTTAGCACTGATACATGTCCCCTGGGGCAGGACCTGGGTCCCCAAACACTTTTTTTATGACAATAACTTGCATATAAGCCTTTAAAATTAGCACTTTAGATTTCTCCCATAAACTTTTCCAGGGTGTTCTGCGGCTTTTCGAATTTGCCGCGAACACCCCAAATTGTTCGCTGTTCGCTCATCCCTAGTCTGTGCTCCTCTGCTGCACTGCTTTAACTTACAACTTAAAAATCTGTCTAGTGGTTGGCACAGCTTCCAAGTCATATGTTCTCTTACATCAATTAGACCTCTTTCAGGCATTTCTAGACAACACTTTACCTTTTTGACTATGGAATCCAAACATCCAAAAATACACAGATACGTCCTCCAGTGCTAGAAAACAGTGAATGGAAAAACAAGAAAGGTTCAATGCTTTTTTCATGCAGCGTGATTTGATGTCTTAAAAATGGTGAAAGGACACCTTATGATTAGGGATGAGCCGAACACCCCTGGGTTCGGTTCGCACCAGAACCTGTGAACAGACCAAAAGTTAGTGTGAACTTTAGAACCCTGTTAAAGTCTATGGGACTCGAACGTTTGAAATCTAAAGTACTAATTTTAAAGGCTAATATGCAAGTTATTGTCCTAAAAAGTGTTTGGGGGCCCAGGGTCCTGCCCCAGAGGACATGTATCAATGCAAAAAAAGTTTCAAAAAATGTCAGTTTTTTAAGGAGCAGTGATTTTAATAATGCTTTAAGTGAAACAATACAATTCAAATATTCCTTTAAATGTTGTACCTAGGGGGGGTGTATAGTATGCCTGTAAAGTAGCGCATGTTTCCTGTGCTTAGAACTGTCCCTGCACAAAATGTAATTTCTGAAGTAAAAAAGTCATTTAAAATCACTCACCTTAGGGTCTGGTATGGATATTAAAAAATGATCTGGGGTTCCCCCCATATATCCATTCCAGACCCTTCAGGTCTGGTATGGATTTTAAGGGGAACTCCCCCCCAAATTTAAAAAAATAATGCCGTGGACCCCCACACATTTAATTTTTTTGAATGACTTTTCTCTGTATTGCCGGGAGCCGACAATTCATTATAGCCGCGAGTGATTTTAAATTACTTTTTTTCCTTCAGAAATGACACTTTGTGCAGGGACAGTTCTAAACAAGCGCTACTTTTCCGGCATACTATACACCCCCCCCCCCCTAGGTACGAAATTAAAAGAAATATTTTACTTTTATTGTTTCACTTAAAGGAATTATTAAAATCACTGCTGCCAAAAAAACTGCAGTTTTTACAACTTTTTTTTGCATTGATACATGTCCCCTGGGGCAGGATTCAGGCCCCCAAACACTTTTTAGGACAATAACTTGCATATTAGCCTTTAAAATTAGCACTTTAGATTTCAAACCCATAGACTTTAACAGGGTTCTAAAGTTCACACGAACTTGCCGCGAACACCCCAAATAGTTCGCTGTTCGCTACTCGAACTCAAAGCTTATCCCTACTTATGATGAAAGCTTTTTACTGTTCAGCAAGGTGTTTGGTTTGAGGTATTGTCCACTGGGAATTTTTATCTGGGGCTTTCTGTCTAGTGACCCCCATTTTCAACATTCCATTTTATAATTTTTTCCAACAGAGCCATGGACAGCAGTGAAAACATTATAGAAGCTTTTGAAATGTCCCTTCTATATTCAAAGTAAAACATGTTGGCTGGACTGCATATTTAAACGTTTGTAATAGGATATGTGACGCGTATTACATTTAACTCCCCTTTTCTCAGAATTCGGTGAATGGATCACTGGCAGAAGAATTCTCAAAATGGCAAGGCATACACCATCTGTTTCAAGATTATATAGATTTGAGTTACAACCTAACCCATGTACAAATATCAGACACTTTTCTATTGCAGAATATATCTTCATTGTAAGTATATTAAAGCTGTTGGCTCCAAGTTGTTACAGGGGAAATTGAGTGTAAAGACATGACTTTTAGGCCTCAATCGCATAGATATACCTATCTGTTTATTGCATGGGATGCTGTTTAGGCACTGCCTTGTGAATAAAGCGGAGGTGAAGTGACACTCGGCAATTTACGGCGCCTGCGCAGTCAGCTATACACGGCAGGCGCAGGCGCCGTATAGCACCATAAACAGCCGAGTGTCACTTTGGCTATTTTCGGAAGGCGTGACCCGCTATCCAAGCCCGTCAATCAACTACACTTGTTTTAGGAACGTCTACTCCCCGCAGGAATCCCCGCTCGGTGCCGGAGAAGAAACCCTGCTTAAACGATAAGTACAAAAAATAAATAAAAAATTCCAGCATGCTGCAAATGTCAGCAGTATGCTGGAGCTAATGGCAGAAAGTTGATTTTTGGGTGAACCTCCGCTACATATAGGATTTTTGAAGATGAATTCCCTGTTCCATGGAAAAGACGAATCCCATTAATTCCTATATGGACATAGTGGAGTTATTACTATTAACTATTACCAACTAATAAATTATAGGTATGAAACGAATACAAATTTATCCAAAGTTACGAATTATCCAAAATAACGTATCTAAACAACTGGAACGTAGCAATCTAATACTAATAATAATGATAGTAATAAAATAATAAAAATTTAAATATTTTTATTATTATAATTATTATTAATTTGTTCCATTCCATTTTTTTAGATGTGGCATTTTTTATTTTGGATAATTCATAACTTCAGATAAATGTGTATTTGTTACACTCACTAACAACCAAATTTAAATTCCAATACCTATAATTTAATAGTTAGTAATAATTATTATTTATTATTTCAAATTTTACTGATTTTCTTATTTTTTTTCGAGATTCCAAAATTCCTAAATTCAAAAATCGGTATTTCGAAAATCGTAAATTCGAAAATCATAAATTCAAAAATCGTAAATTCAAAAATCGTAAATTCAAAATTTGTAAATTCAAAAATCGTAAATTTGAAAATTAAAAATTAGAAAATTCGGGATTCGGAAATTCCAAAATAGAAAATTTGAAATTCCAAAATATGAAAATTCAAAATTCTGAAATTCAAAAATCTGAAATTACAAAATTTCCTAAAACTTTTTATTATTATTATTATTATTATTATTATTATTTTGTTATTTTGGGTAATTTGTAACTTCAGATACATTTAGTAACCTCCAAATTTTAAAGGAAATTCCAATAACTATAATTTAATAGTTATTTTTTTTTAGAATTTTACTGATTTTATTTTTTTCTGATTTTCCAATTTTTGGGTTCTTGAAAATTCTAAATTCCAAAATCAGAAATGAAAAAAAATTCCAAAATTCGAAATGATAAAATTAGAAAGTTGGAAATTCCAAAACTCTAAATACTTAAATTTGAAAATTATAAACTACACAATTCAAAGATCGGAATAGCAAAGGGAGCTGTGGTGGCTCAACGTGATTGGCACTGCGCTGACAAGCCGTTCACCTCTGCAGCCAAGGGTTCTGATCCCGGTCTCGGCTACATGTGAATTGAGTTTGGTGGTCTCAGCCCGGCTCCCGGTGGGTGTGCTATGCAAGGTACGCCTGTGCTTAGTACACCCACCCCCCCCCCACAAAAACCACCACACTTGCACGCACACGAAATTGGTTTAACACACACGCACTTTGGCCATGCGGTCTCCTAAAATAAAGAGAGGTGAAGGACCTACGGGGCCTCACTCCCTGATAGGGGGAGTCCCTCTGCCCCATTGGGGTCCCGTTGGGCCCCAGTTGGTCTCCCAAGAGGAGCAGGTAGGGCGGGGTGAGTGGGAGGGGCATGGAGAAGGATGGCGATTGCCTCTGGGGGGGAGGGTCTGCCTACTCCCAACTCCTGCAGTCCGGCTCCTCTCTCTCTCACGCACAAAAATAGACTTTAAAAAAAAAAAATCGGAATAGCAAAATATATAAAATTCGAAATTCAAAAATGACAATGTTCGAAAATCCAATAACAGAAATTCCAAACCTCGGAAATCTGAAAGTTAGAAATTCAAAATTCAAAAATTAGAAAATTCCAAAATTCGAAAAAATACAAAATTGGAAATTAGAAAATTACAAAATTACACAATTTGAAAATTGTAAATTCAAAAATCCAAAATTTGAAATTTGGAAATTACAAAATTTGAAAATTGGAAATTCAAAAATAGAAAATTCAAAATTCCAAAATTAGAAAATTCCAAATTTCGAAAATGTAAAATTCGGGATTCGAAAATCTGAGATTTCAAAAATTTGGGATTTGAATAATCGGAAATTTGGATTTTAGATATTTCAAATCTCTGAATTTCCGAATTATGATTTTTTCCTAATCAAAATCACAATTTTCAAAGCAAAGAAGAATCTAGTTATGGGTTAATTTAATTTACAGAATTTCTAAGAATAATTAAATAAAACACATTTTTCTCATAGGCTATATGAAAACTTTTACCTCTAGTCTACTAATTTTGGGTTGCAAATGCATCCGTTGTTGTCCAGTGAGAAATTCACAGGATCTAAATGACCCCCACTCAAACATTTGACCAGCTTTGGACACTGTGCTAATAAATGCTATGCATATTCCAAACTAACTCTGCCCTGAATAGATTATGGCAAGCTTGAGACAAGTAACAATGCGCAAGAGAACACAATGCCTTAGATATCAAATCAGCATGTACATATGTGGGGACTGGGCAAAGTCAATGACTGGTAGTTTAGCATAAGCTAACAATAAGTCTGTGATTGTTAGTATGTGGGTACATACATCCATACAGGGCTGCCATCAGAGGGGAACAGAGACCATGTTCCAATTCTAGAAAAAAAAGGCAAGGAGAGAGGCGCCTCTGGGTGTAGTAGATTAAAAACAATTTAATTATAGGACATAAATATCTCACTCACATTTAAGTAGTGGCAGGTAAGCATGTAAAAGTAGTTGTTTCCTTGGAGTGGTGAGCTGTCATCTGTTTGGGGTTTCTTCTGCAGTCTGTAGAAGCGCTGTGCAGGGAGGACACTACTTCATCATAAGGCGATGGAAGTCGGCTGTGATGTGCAGTCCTCTACCTGAGGCTTAGATCGTAGGATGGAGAGCAGACGCAGGGTGATGACGTCACCAGAATGTGACGCGTTTCCGAGTTTTCAGCAGCGAATGGGCTGGCTGCTGCACTCCTTTTTCAAGCGCTTGAAAAAGGAGTGCAGCAGCCAGCCCATTCGCTGCTGAAAACTCGGAAACGCGTCGCATTCTGGTGACGTCATTGCCCTGCGTCTGCTGCTCTCCATCCTATGATCTAAGCCTCAGGTAGAGGACTGCACATCACAGCCGACTTCCATCGCCTTATGATGTAGTGTCCTCCCTGCACAGCGCTTCTACAGACTGCTTACCTGTCACTAATTAAATGTGAGTGAGATATTTATGTCCTATAATTAAATTGTTTTTAATCTACTACACCCAGATGCGCCTCTCTCCTTGCCTTTTTTAAGGCAAGCTTGCACTGTGATGTAAAGAATACTTATAATAAAGGAAAAATATGATTCAGGCTACTTTATTACAGATATATACTCGCTCTTCGCAGGATCATGGCCCTAATCACTTTCAGTCAGTTAGTAGCATTATGTTATCCACTAATGTCAGGAGAATAATATTTCTGGTGATGCTGTTTTAATTTTAGTAATCTAGTTATTTGCAAATGAAGTTCCTATATTTTTAAATACAAATTTACATTATAAAAGGTATTTGAAGTGAACATGTATAAACCATTTTTGGCAGATATAGAGCAGATACAGTACTTTTATTTTTAAAGATTTAAAAGTAATGTGACAAATGCAATGCTTACAGAGAGATACTTACCTTAGTACTGCCTTCTGCAGCCTCCTCTGTAAGGTTCTTCAAGCTGCAGTTGCATGCTTGCCCCCACCAAATCCTATCACTGTATTGTTGCAGTAAAGAACAGCAAAGCAGGAAGAAGCTGAAAATGTAAAGAGCAAATGTGAACCACATTTAGAATTACAAATGATACATAGAAGCAACATTTTTGAAACATTAGGAAATATTGACAATGCTGCTAACATCAAGCTGGTCTTTGCATGAATATTTAAAAATCCACTTTTAAAGACTACATTTCCCTTAGGCCCCTTTCACACTGGGGTGGGGCGGCGTCAGCGGTAAAGCACCACTATTTTTACTGGTGCCTTATCGTCAATTTCGCAGCACTATTCAGGTGGTTTTAGCCCCCCCACTACCGGCCAGGAAAGGGTTAAAAACCTAAACAAAGCTCCTCTGCAGAGGCGCTTTGCCGGCGGTATAGCCGTGGTGCCCCATTAATTTTAATGGATAGGAGTGGTGGAGGAGTGGTATTAGGACTTTTTTTACCATCCTGCTCAGGGCTTTCACACTGGAGAGACATCAGCGGCTGTTTGAGGTCGCTTTGCAGGCGCTATTATTAGCGTTATAGTGCCTACAAACCGACCCAATGTGAAAGGGGTCTTAAAGAAAAAGTCTCACTATAAGTTTTTTATAGAGCGTGTTAAATCCCTCAGGGAACCCTTTGCAAATAGCACATGTCCCTGTTAAAATTGGTGCTGTGGTTTCCAAGTAGCATTATTGCATAACTACCCTTCCCACAACCCAATGACAGAACATTACATTTCTATTTTCTGTGCAGCCCATGCCTCCTGTGTTCTCTCTGCTATTTTTAAAGGACTAAGCCCACAACCTCCCACAGTCCCCTCTCCATGGGATAGCAGACAAGACCCTTTACTTAGCTTAATAAGAATTAAATAGAATAACAGACTGACACCTGTATGGAATAGAAAGGCTGCAGCTGCTTTATTATTGGTGTTAAGACATACTAAATTAAAATCATTTATTTAAACTTAAAACAAACCCAACCACTACGGCTCAGGCTGTATAAAACTTCAGATTCCAAATAACCCATCTAAAAAAGTCATAACAGATTTGTCCACCTTTACTCAGTTTTTTTTTATTTTATTATTTTATAAAGGTGACGTTACCACATAATTGCAGCCGCGACAAAAATAACAAAAGGGGAGGGGGGGGGGACACCACAATCCTGTCCTCTGAGGCGGCTTGATGAGCGGCACGGAACCCTTCCTTATATAGCCCTATTTAATACTGGACTAGGCTGGTTAGAACTGTAACTGAGCCCCAGAACCACAAAAAACCCGGGAAAGTCACGTGCAACCCTCTCCCAGGCCTCGTGAACACCAGGTGTTTCAAAGAAAGCCCGGGAATGTCACGTTTCTCTTCTCCTAAGCCATGTGACAGGCAGATAAGCCTCTGATAGCTGGAACAGGGGGAGCCTTGAAACTGCCTGCCTTGCCGCTCTCCAATGAGAAAAGGGGGAATTAAAACCTTCTCCCCCTTTTCTATCATTCTGTAGCAGTGACTTCTCTGCTTTCTTTGCTACTGTAAAAAGACGGAGCCTGCTAACTCCTACAGCCATCAGCTAGGTCTGAGGAGATTACTACTGTACTGGCTGGCAGCTTGTGTTGTGTTAATGACAGCAGCTGGACAACTGCACTGTCATTCACAAAAACTCAAGCCAAGAACAGCACATGCTGGCAGCTACTACATTTGTCGGAGAGAAACTAATGTAGCAGCTACCAGAGTGGGCTCTTGTTGTCCTATATTTTCATGAATGACAGCACTGCTCCCCTGCTGCTGTCATTCAGACAAGACAAACCATCAGATACTACAGTAGTCATCTCCTCAAAACAAGAGTTTTTGGGCTCAGTCTTTTAACCACTTAAGACCGGGACCATTACGCAGGTAACGTTTTTCTCCACAAATAGAGCTTTATTTTGGTGGTATTTGATCACCTCTGCGGTTTTTATTTTGTGCGCTATAAACAAAAATAAAGCGACAATTTTGAAAAAAAAACTATTAATTTTTTAATTTTTGCTATAATAAATACCCCCAAAAAAGATATAAAAAAACATTTTTTTCTCAGTTTGGGCCGATATGTATTCTTGTACATATTTTTGGTAAAAAAAAAATCGCAATACGCGTTTATCGATTGGTTTGCGAAAAATGTATAGCGTTTACAAAATAGGGGATAGTTTTAATGCATTTTTATTAATACTTTTTTTTTTACTACTAATGGCGGCGATTTTTTTCATGACTGCGACATTATGGCGGACACATCGGACAATTTTGACACATTTTTGGGACCATTTTCACAGCATAAAATGCTGTGAAAAGGACAATTGCAGTTTGGGAGTTAACCACTAGGGGGCGCTGAAGGGGTTAAGTGTGACCTTATATGTGTTTCTAACTGTAGAGCCCCGCGGCTGGACGTGTGACATCATTGATCGCCTTTCCCTATATCAAGGAACAGACAATCAATGACAGCGCCACAGTGAAGAATGGGGAAGCTGTGTTTACACACAGCTCTCCCCGTTCTTCAGCTCCGGGACCGATCGCGGGACTCTGGCGGCGTTTGGGTCCGCGGGTCCCGCAGGCGGGGTTCACGGAGCTTCGGACTGGGTGGACCCACGGCTGGGCACTTAAAGAGGACATACAGGTACGTGCTTGTGCCCAGCCGTACCATTCTGCTGACGTATATGTGCAGGAGGTGGTCCTTAAGTGGTTAACAGGAGCAGAGGAAGCAGAGGAGGAATGAATGCATTATTGGAGGAAGGTTGTGAGAGATTGTGGACTGTCTTTTAACAGTAGCAGAGGAAGCATGGTTCCAGAATAAGGAGGATCCTGTGGGAGGTTGTGGTCTCCATCTTTTATCTTGTAAACATGGGCTGCAGGGTAAGGAAAGTTGCAAAACTAAGAGAGGTATACGGTTTCAGTGCTGCTCCCAGCCCCTCTTAGAAACATCCATCATTTGGGATCCTGTATGGAGAGGAGCCACTGACAGTAATATGCATGACATTTTATTTATGATTCACAGCATAGATTTTAAATGGGGCAAGTGCTATGTGCACTGGGCTCCCTGAGGGATTTAACACACCTTTTTAACTTCTGGTGACAATTATTCTTTAAATCTGATTTATTGCTGGATGGATTGCGCAGCCTTTTTCATATCATTGTGTTCTATTTATTGTTTTGCCAAATAAATCTATAAATATTGCATGCTTGTTGTATTATAACAATATGTTTTTGTTTTTTACCAATCCAGATTACCATATATTTTAGATGAATTGGGTACAGAAATAGGTAAAAGTCCATTGTGGGAGAAAATTACTGAGTTAATTAACCAGGCCTGCATATCTAATGAGAGATATACAAAACATAAAAACATCAACTGTTTTGGTATGTTTATGAATTATTATTTTTTTGTACAATATATTACCCAGGGATGAAATTGCCATGATAATGTGCTGTGATATGATTCAAATATTTTCTGTGGAAAATTAAAGCAAAAGGTCCACACTGCTCTCATACTATACAAGCACAGACTGAAACACATGCTAAGGCCGCGTACACACGATAGGTTAAACCGATGAGAACAGTCTGATGGGCGCCATTGGTTAGTTAATAGGATATAAAAAGCCGCGCCACATAAATGAGCATCAGAAATTGTTACACCAGTATCAGTGGTTATAGAACATTGAGCCACTAGAGTCTATTAAAGTCCATAGTAGAATATTTCCCAAAGGAGATCCTCTGTTTACTGTCACCAAACGAACAAACTTCAAAGGTGCACCCGCCACCAAGTGAATGAGCAGCTTACCAGAGGTCAAACATAAACCAGCGTCTGACTATAACCCAGTCGCGGCCTTTGATATCCCTGTGGTTCCCAGGATCTTCCAGAGTTAATGTTGAACAGGACGGAACACCTCTTTAAACTCAGGACAAAGAAAGAGGCGCACATAGCATAATTCCGTTGATGAAATTTAATAAGATAATAAAAAATGTTACTTACACAGCACACATAATAAACGAGCATAAAAACAAGTGTTGCCGGCCGGCATTTGGGAGCCCTCCTCCTCAACGTGGTGACGTCACTGCGTCACCTCCCATACGCGTTTCGTCACTGGAAGGACGTTCTCAATGGGGGTAGGGCTTCACAGTGATACACCACTTAATAAGGACCAGGCGCCCATTGTGAGCGCCTGGTCCTTATTAAGTGGTGTATCACTGTGAAGCCCTACCCCCATTGAGAACGTCCTTCTAGTGATGAAACGCGTATGGGAGGCGACGCAGGACATCACCACGTTGGGAGGAGGGCTCCCACAAAACTTGTTTTTAGCTCGTTTATTATGTGTGCTGTGTAAGTACCATTTTTTATTATCTTATTAAATTTCATCAACGGAATTATGCTATGTGCGCTTTTCTTTGTCCTGAGTTTAAAGGGTTTCTGTCCTGTTCAACATTAACTCTGGAAGATCCTGGGAACCACAGGGATATCAAAGGCCGCGACTGGGTTATAGTCAGACGCTGGTTTATGTTTGACCTCTGGTAAGCTGCTCATTCATTGGTGGCGGGTACACCTTTGAAGTTTGTTCGTTTGGTGAAGTAAACAGAGGATCTCCTTTGGGAAATTCTACTATGTTTTATAGCTCTAGTGGCCAATGTTCTATAACCACTGGTCTGGTGTACTTTAATCATTTATGTGGAGCTTTTTATATCCTATTGTCTATTTTGTTTATCACACGCTTGCTGCAGCCTGCTGTTCTTGGGGGGAGGTTTTTTTTGTTATAGCTCAGTCTTTTTTGCTTATGCCATTGGTTAGTTATCCATAGGTTTAAAAAAAGGGAACTTGTTTTAAATTTAACCAATGGATTCCTAACCGATAGGTCAAAAAACGATCGTTAGTAGGCATGACAATCAGTTAAAAATCCAGAACGTTGTTGTGTTTTACGCTACCGCGTTCTGACACGATCGGTTATTTAACCGATGGTGTGTGGGCACGACGGTCCATCAGTCAGCTTCATTGGTAAACTGATGAAAATGGTCCATCAGACCGTTCTCATCGGATGGACTGGTCGTGTGTACGCGGCATCAGTCAATGTCAGTATGTTCAAATGCATTAATTAATGACAAACGTTGCTCAGATTTTACAGTTTTTGCAAATAGGTGCCACATTTGTTCTCCATATGCTAAGAACTGCTTAAAAATAAATAAAAATGTTATCAGCCCTTTCTTTGGTACGTTTAACAATACAGGTAATCACACACTTTGGCATTGAAAAACATTTTAGAAACCATATGCATCTTTCTAAGTCCAGACCTTCAAATGTAAACATAAATCAATAGGTGGTTCACATGTGCACCTAACTTTATCCTTATATGTTCAGAAAACACACACTCATACTAGGCATATAGCTAGTTCCCCTGCTATTACATATGATAAATACTATTCTATATAACAATTCATGATTGAAATACATTTTTAAAGTAAAAAACTTTTATAAATTATATATATCTATAGATATATAGATATATATCTATATATCTTGGAAAATATTTATAAAATGGATTTAAAATAATGCTGTTATCACACAGGTATATCAGGAGATCACAGGTATCCCTTCCTCTTCTACTCAGATCTCAGGTGTTCTCAGAGGAAAAACTTCTCTTCTCATCTCCTGAGAACAAATGTTCTCCGCTTCATAAACAGGGTGCCAGTGGAGAAGATTTTTCTCTGAGAACTGCTGTACACCCAAATGAATTGTTGTTGCAAAAATTAAAGTGATAGCTTACAATCACCTTGTAAAACCTTGTAGCAGGATAATCCCTAGTGTGCGCCGCATGGCGATCAGGGACGGCATGTGTCCCTCGGACGCATCGCTTCCCCGATCACGGTAAACAGCGAATGAAATTGTCTGTTTACCATGTGATCGGCTGTGTCAAAATCACAGCCGAGTGGGGGATCGTGGAAGGCGCGTGTCCCTTGGACACATCGCTTCCCCGATCAGGGTAAACAGCCAATGAAATTGGCTGTTTCCCACGTGACCGGCTGTGTCCAATCACAACCGGTCACAAATGTAAACACTGAGGAGCAGTTATTATCCGATTTCTCCTCTTTCCTCACATACCGATCATGTACAACACGTCCGTCCAATAAAGAGGACCTGTCGCACAGCCCAGCCAATCAGCCCATCTAATCAATCAGCCCATCTTTCACAGGCCCACCACCATCGGTACCACCACATAGGCTACCAGTGCCGCCATTGGTACCACCACCAGTACCGCCATCAGGTCCGCCACTAGTATCGTCATTGATACCACATCGGTACTGCCATCAGGCCCACCATCTATACCGACATACATGCCCGCTACCAGTATCACCATCAGTAATGCCACCAGTACCGCCATAAGGCAAGCCACTAGTACCACCATCGATACCACCACCCCTACTGCCATCAGTACCGCCACCACCACCTGTACCGCCACCACCACCCATACCCCCGCATCGGTACCACCACACAGGCCTGCCACCACTACCAACAGCAGTACCATTACACAGGCCTGCCAATAAGCACTGCCATAATGTCTCAAAGGGTTTACACACCTGAGGAGGCATATGCCATTCTTACATGTCGGATGATGAGAGCAGGAGGGAGCTCCCATCATCCAATTCTGGTTTGGAATACGAGCCAGTGGCGGATAGTGGATCAGAGTCTGAGTCCGCAGAGGAAACCATCCCCCCCAAAGAATGAGATCAGGACCAAGATTAGGACCAATATCAGGAGATCAACCCAACACCAGCAGCGCCAGACCCCAGGAAGAGGAGCCCAGTAGAAGTACTGGAGTTACACATCCAACCCGAAGAATCCAGCCCCTATCCTACTTCTTGATGCCCTGGCAAACCCCTTATGGTTGCCTGCCAACTCAGCATTTGCTATCATCCCCCCTTTCACCGCACAGCCAGGTATGCAGTCCAACACTATACATTTTTCCCAATTAGAATATTTTTATTTATTTTTCCCACAAAACTTGCAGAATATGGTGGAGCAAACTAATCTGTAAGCATCCCAGTTTATTTCTGCCAACCCCAATTCATCCTACGCCCGCATGTTCCAGTGGTGACGTCTAACACTGGATGAATTTAAATTGTTATTGGTCCTTGCGTTTATTATGGGGCTTACAAAAAGAAAAAGAATGAAGTCCATGCATATTGGTCCACCAGCCCCATCCACCACATTACCATATACTCCTCCTTCTCTGTCATGTCCAGGACAAGATACGAACATGATTATGTGTTTTCTACACTTCAATGATAATTGACAGTGCCCTCCCCTAGATCATCCCAACCACGACAAAATACACCCCTAATCAATTTTTTTTCCGTGATTTCAAGAAGATTTTATCCCAGACCAAAAAAATTTGTGTGGACAAGTCCCTCATACATTTTGCTGGCCTACTGCACTTCAAGCAATATATATACCAAGTAAGAGAGCCAGGTATGAGTTAAAATTAAATAAATTGTTTTATCAAGCCACTGGATATGTGTTCACATTCCGGATTTATGAAGGCAAAGACTCCCAGCTCCAGCCCTGTGATTGCCCCACATATATTGGAACCAGTGGGAAAATTGTCTTGGAGCTGGCATACCCCATGTTCTGAAATGGATACCACTTATATATCGACAACTATTATACCAGCCTGCCCCTTTTTTCATCACATTTACTGTTAGGACCTGGGGTCGAACCTGGGACCTCTGGTGTGTCTGGTAGTGACTCTGCTTGCTGAGCCACCTGGAATGCTGGACAGCTCCTTGGACAGTTCTTCGGATAGTTCCTAGAATGATCTTGTCTTGAATCTTGTTTGCCTAGAACCTTGAACCCTTTGCTCCTTCCACAAACTTCCTATAAAAGCCATGTCCCTGCACTTCCTGGTTGCCAGAATATTGTGCCTTCACCAGCCAATATCTTGCCCCTGTCTCTCTTGCTGCCGACCGATCTTTGCTACCAATCGCTACCGACTTTTGGCTCGTCCCCCGACTACGCTTCTGCTGAATCCCAACCTGCAACTATTTGTTACCGACTTTTGGCTCATTCCCAGACTATGCTTCTGCTTGATCCCTACCTGTTATATCTGCTTCCAGACCCTGGCTTGCTCATCTCCTGGTAGGGCTATCCTGAGGACCGCGACCTGGCACTAACACGCAGCAAAGCCCATCTCCACCATCAGAACAAAGAGGTGTTGGCCATGAAGTGGAGGGACAAGAAAGATGTCCACATCCTCTCTACCATCCACAATGACACCATGGTGGAGATCCAGAGAAGTCACAGCCCCATTGTAAAGCCCAAATGTGTCCACAAAGACAATATGTACATGGGGGGGGGTGGATTTAAATGATCAGATGCTATACAGCCCTATATGTCAACCATAAACTCCTGTTATTGGTACAGGAAAGTTGCATTTCACCTGTTTCATATGGCCCTGTTTAATTAGTTTGTCTGCTACCAAAAAGCAACTCAAAACCAACAAATCACCTACCTCAAGTATATTGAAGATATCGTCACTACACTCATTTACCAACAAGGTCCCGCCCCAGGAAGCATTCGCTCTCATAGTGTGAGTCGACATCACGAGCAACACTTTCCCTAAAACATTCCCCCCGCAGAATCTGGAAGAAGACGCCAAAAGAAATGCTGTTTATGCAGCAGAGGAGTAAGAAGGGATAGCAGCTATTATTGTCCCCAATGTCCCTCCCAACCTAGCCTGTGCATTGGAGATTGCTTCAAAAATGATTATACATCCATCATATATTTGTTCCCCTTATTATTAACAGACTGCCATTTCAAATACCTGTGTGGATCATTTGCATGCCACCATGTTACTACCTTCCATGTTAATTAATTGACCCTGGCTTGTTTACCAACAATGCCTCTGCCTGCTGATTTAAACCACGTTTCTGAATTCCATGTGCACCAACCTTGGCCTGTTGATCGACCATGTTTTTGTCTGCCACTTGGACTGATCTTTTTCCGTTCTACTTACAGTAGGTGACTGGGATATTGTGTCAATCTCGCTCCCTTTCTCGGCGAGATTGACCACCTACGAGCCCCATCGCGGGAGCCAGCGCCGAGCTGGCTTGCCGCGATGGAGACAAAGACGTCATAGAAGCGACGGGGATCCGACGCGGATTCCCGCCAATTCTACACGTGGGCGGAGTTTGTTATGAATCCTGAACGAGAAATCCCCGCCGGATTTTTAAAGAAAAATCCGGCATGGGTTCCCCCCTCAGGAGCATAACGGGCCCTTAGGTCTGTTATGGGTTGTAAGGAGACCCCCCTACGCCGAAAAAAACGGCGTGGGGGTCCCCCCACAATCCATACCAGACCCGTATCCAAAGCACGCCGGCCGGCCGGTCAGGAAGGGAGTGGGGGCGAGCGAGCGCCCCCCCCCCTCCTGAGCCGTACCGGGCAGCATGCCCTCAACATGGGGGGGTCAGGTGCTCTGGGGTAGGGGGCGCACTGCGGCCCCCCACCCCAGAGCACCCTGTCCCCATGTTGATGAGGACAGGGCCCCTTCCCGACAACCCTGGCCGTTGGTTGTCGGGGTATGCGGGCGGGAGGCTTATCGGAATCTGGAAGCCCCCTTTAATAAGGGGGCCCCCAGATACCGGCCCCCCACCCTAAGTGAATGAGTATGGGGTACATTGTACCCCTACCCATTCACCTGCAAAACAAAAGTTTAAACACAAATAAACCACACAGTGTATTGAAATATTTTATTAGTTGGCCGCCGGGGGGGGTGTGTATGATCGCTTTTATAAAAGCGCCCCCCTCCGGCGGGCTTTTGTGGGGGGTGGGTGCCGCCGTCTGGTTCTTTTCCGCCGCCGGGGGGGGCGCTTTGATAAAAGAGCCCACCACCCGGCGGGCTTCTTTCGACGTCTTCGGCGGCGGGGGGGGTCTTCTCCCACTCTCCGGGGTCTTCTCCCGCTCTCCGGGGGTCTTCTCCCACTCTCCGGGGGTCTTCTCCCACTCTCCGGGGGTCTTCTCCGCTCTCCGGGGGTCTTCTTCTTCAGGACTCGCCGCCGCTATCTTCGTGTGTTAGCTCAATTACTAGCGGCAGCGGTCCCCTCTTCTGCGACTTCGGCGTCTTCTTCTTCTTCTGCTGTCCAGATGTTGACGCGACGCTTCCTCCCGCTGTTATGCCCGGCACGCGGCTCGCAGCGAAATATATAGGCCTGTCTTGTGACGTCGCAGTCCCATCATGCTCCGGTAGGTACCACGTGCTACCTACCGGAGCATGATGGGACTGCGACGTCACAAGACAGGCCTATATATTTCGCTGCGAGCCGCGCGCCGGGCATAACAGCGGGAGGAAGCGTCGCGTCAACATCTGGACAGCAGAAGAAGAAGAAGAAGAAGAAGACGCCGACGTCGCAGAAGAGGGGACCGCCGCCGCTAGTAATTGAGCTAACACACGAAGATAGCGGCGGCGAGTCCTGAAGAAGAAGAAGACCCCCGGAGAGTGGGAGAAGACCCCCGGAGAGTGGGAGAAGACCCCCGGAGAGCGGGAGAAGACCCCCGGAGAGCGGGAGAAGACCCCGGAGAGTGGGAGAAGACCCCCCCCGCCGCCGAAGACGTCGAAAGAAGCCCGCCGGGTGGTGGGCGCTTTTATCAAAGCGCCCCCCCCGGCGGCGGAAAAGAACCAGACGGCGGCACTCACCCCCCCACAGAAGCCCGCCGGAGGGGGGCGCTTTTATAAAAGCGATCATACACACCCCCCCCCGGCGGCCAACTAATAAAATATTTCAATACCCTGTGTGTTTTATTTGTGTTTACACTTTGTATTTGCAGGTGAATGGGTAGGGGTACAATGTACCCCATACTCATTTACTTAGGGTGGGGGGCCGGTATCTGGGGGCCCCCTTATTAAAGGGGGCTTCCAGATTCCGATAAGCCTCCCGCCCGCATACCCCGACAACCAACGGCCAGGGTTGTCGGGAAGGGGCCCTGTCCTCATCAACATGGGGACAGGGTGCTCTGGGGTGGGGGGCCGCAGTGCGCCCCCTACCCCAGAGCACCTGACCCCCCCATGTTGAGGGCATGCTGCCCGGTACGGCTCAGGAGGGGGGGGCGCTCGCTCGCCCCCACTCCCTTCCTGACCGGCCGGCCGGCGTGCTTTGGATACGGGTCTGTTATGGATTGTGGGGGGACCCCCACGCCGTTTTTTCGGCGTAGGGGGGTCTCCTTACAACCCATAACCGACCTAAGGGCCTGTTATGCTCCTGAGGGGGGAACCCATGCCGGATTTTTCTTTAAAAATCCGGCGGGGATTTCTCGTTCAGGATTCATAACAAACTCCGCCCACGTGTAGAATTGGCGGGAATCCGCGTCGGATCCCCGTCGCTTCTATGACGCGCTCGCTGGAATGTACTTTTACTATTCCAGCGAGTGCGAGATGTCGGCAGCCTGTCGCCGAGATTCAGCGCGATGCTGGCGTGCTGAAAACACATTCTCGGCGGCAGGCACTGTAAGTACACAGGGGTCTCACATATGTGAGAGGCTTCAGAATAGCATTCTGAGTAAAGAAACTGTTTTTCGCTTCTCTGTGCTCCCAGAACAGGGTCTGGACGGTCCAAAGCGATTTGGGTGGGAGAAGCCTCTACCTCTGTCCCCCTGGCCCTAAGCTTAATGGTTCTTCCTACTGCCTGGACCAATACTTTGGCTATGCTGACCATATTGCTGCCTTTAATGATAATGACATTATGGACCCTGTTTCTTCCTGCTGCTTGGACCAATACTTTGGCTGTGTTGACCATATATCTGCTTGCTGCCTCTACTGACTTTGGACAGTATTTCTGCTGGGACACCTCTGCCTGCTACCTGCACCTGTGCTTTGGCTGTGATAACAGTATCTCTTCCATATACGAACTATGGACAGTATTGCTGCCTGCTGTCTGGATGATTCCTTTGCTGTTGCCAACCACATCCCTGTCTGCTGCCTGGACCGATGCTCTCCTCTGTGGACCACTGCACTTCTAAAACCATTCATAACAGCCTCCTTCAGAAAGTGCTTATGTAGTTTGTGTTAACATCCCGAGGGACAGGGAGTAGGGCCCTATTGACCCTGTTGATTTTGATGGAGGTAGGTGTGGAATCACCCAATATTTGTTAGAAAATTTCTTGAACTGTGGGCTTCAGGTCCCGAGAGCAACCCCTAATACGAAGGTTTTGCCGCCTGTCCCTATTCTTGTATTCATAAAGTTAATCTAACAAAGAGTTCAGGGTGTCCTCATGGCATTTAGTAGTCTCCTAACTGTGATAGTATGCAAGAGATCATCCTGGCCAGTTTCTAAAATCTACACTCTGTTACCAAGTGCAGTGGTATCAGCTTGGAGTTCCTCTATAGCTGGTTTAAAAAAAGGTTCCACCTTGGAAATCACTTGTGCAATATCTGCCTTGATAGGGAGCGCTCTAATATGCTTACTGAGATCCCAATCCTTCTCCAAGTCCTCCATGTCAGATGGGGAGGGGGTTCTGTCCACAGAGCAAGAAGAGTGTGCAGGGCTGGCAGATCTATCCACAGACTAAAAGGAAAGTACAGGACTGGGGCACAGAAGCATGCTCCCAAGTGTGGGGAATTTCAATTTAGTACTTGGTAATGTTTTTGGAGTTAGGGGAGACCCATGATGAGTTTAGAAGTGGCTTGAGATAATACAAGAAATACGATTTTATTGTGGAGCATTTCTAGCAAACATTTTGATTCATGTGGTATGTGAGTAAATGTTTCAAAGAAATAAGAAGAGAATAATGCCAACTATAGTGGGGACTTGAAGGGATTGAGGAATTGGCTCAATGGACTAGGCAAACTTCAACAAGGGAAGCTCAGGTTAAATTGCCTGCTGCATCAGAGTTAATTTCAAGCTTCCATGCTTATCGTCAAAGTGGTGAAATGCAATTGCATTGGTATGGAGGCACATTGAGAAGAGTCATGAGAGTTTCGGTCTAGCATGCCCCCTCTAGAACTACTTGATGGTGGAGTTTCACAGTCACTTTTGTCCAGAATGCACAGGGGTCACTAGAGACTCGGCATCCACAGGGGTCACTGGAGACAAAATCTCTGGGGTGCAAGAGAGAGAGACCCTTGACTGCAGAAAATAGCAGGGAATATTGAAATCACTGAGGGTGAAAAGTGTGCAGAAAGTAGTTGAGCTCAACAGCTAGCTTTGTAATGTTTCAAAGCTAAGTAACAGGTTGTGTAGCCCTTTAAGCCAGCACCTGGGTTCGGATTGGCTGCAGCATCAGCACAACATGAAAAACGCTGGACAAACACAGAGAAGATTCGTTGCAATGTGGTTTGCATAGAGTATCCTCATGGTAATTTAAAATGCCAAGCAAGAATGATGTTTGCATTTGCTAATATATAATCCTTCCATAATGTTAAATATCTATGCTACTGTTAATTGTACTAAACTAAATGTATTACTTATCCAGGATATATTGCATTTATAATACTTTGCTACTATTCTCTCTTGTTACCAATATTGTTTCAGCTGTTCTGTGTCTTGTGAAAAATTATAGTTCGACTATGTTTCTGGACACCTTTATGGAGTGCTTGGAAAATCTAAAAATGTAAGTAATTTCTTTTTTGTAAATTAACATTAAAATATATTTTTTAAGAGCAATACAATACACCTTGCCAATTTGGTAATATATCACAATAATTTTTAAAATGATCTGTGGAAACTGCAGAATGGCTGCTTCTGTAAATATACCTAAAAAGAGCAGAACACAGGTTACCTTCAGTGAAAACGCTTTATCAAAACAACCAGTAGATCCAGAAATATGCAGTTGGCATGCTGGAGCTAATTTGCAAATCTTCACTTTTCCTAAAAAAGTGTAGCTTTGTTATGCTCTTTCTCTCTTATGCCGCGTACACACGATCATTTTACGGGTTGTAAAAAATGAAGTTTTTTAAAAATGTCATTTAAAATGATCGTGTGTGGCAATTTTTTTTTTGAACATGCTCTATTTTTTCACAATGTTTTAAACAATGTCGTTTTTCGGGTTGTAAAGAATGATCGTGTGTGGGCTTTAACGACGTGAAAAACCCGCGCATGCTCAGAAGTTATGAGACGGGAGCGCTCGTTCTGGTAACACTACCGTTCGTAATGGAGATAGCACACGTGAGTGTGTAAAATATATAACACACATATATACACACACTGTACACAGAAACTCTTATAAATAAATGTGAACAAACATTTTAAAATGTATTAAAACATTTTTTAACACTTAATCTTTACATTTTAACAATTAATTGTTCACACTAGTGGTTAGGGGCAGTAAAACTCTGCGGTTGAGCCATGCTTTTACCACCCCTCAACCGCTACCACCTTTATAGCTGTAGAGGCAGCGACTGGGCATGTTCACATGCCACACCTGCAATTATACCCTGTTGCTTTCAGCAGGTATATCACCCACTGACCATGACCCATTCAAGTGAAAGGTGTTACTCTGCAAGCAGCCCTCACCATGTGCAGTGTGGAGTTCAAAGGGTAAAGCAGGTGGTATGGAGGTGATACAACTCCTCACTGCTTCTTAAATGCTCTCTGAAGAGCGATCTGTTTGCAGATCGCTCTTCAGAAATCAAAGCATTTGTGAATGAGCCCCTACATATTCCACAGCGCCCCCCCTCTCATCTGAGTCCTCCTTTACTTTAGAGTCCACCGCATTTAACCATACACCAGAGTCAATATCTTATATCACAGTTTCGCCCTTAAATTAGGGATCTCAGAGAGCTCCCCTTACATCAGAGTCCCCAGAGTTCCCCTTCACATTGGGAAATCTGATGTAAAGGATGCTGTGGACTAGTGTAAAGGGGGACTTCGATATAAGAGGGTCTCTGGTCAGTAGAGTCCCCCCTTGCATCAGAATTCCTAGCATCCCCTCTTATATAAAGGTACCCAGAGTCCTGCTTTATGTACACTGTAAGTGGGGACTCTGATATAAGGGGGGGACTCAGGTGATCAAAGACCCCTTACATCTGCCCCATCAATGTTCCCCTTTTCTCATCTGCCCCACCACTTTATCTCCCTGTACATCTGCCCACCGCCATATCCCTATGCTCTTCTTTCTTACTACTGAATCACGTTCTCATCTGTCTTAACACTGAACTCATCTGCCCCACCAATGTAACCCGCTTTCTCATCTGCCCCACCAATACACCTCCTTTTACATCTGCCCCACTGCTTTACACCCCCTGCTTTTCTTCCCCCAACACTGAACCCTCCTGCTAATCTGGCCCAACACTGTAGCTCCTGCATATCTGTCTCACCTCTGTACCCGCCTGGTCTCTGTACCCCCCTGGTCTTCAGCCCCACCTTTGTAAAGCATGCTGGGACTTGTAGCCTCATCACAGGCTGTAATGCTCCTGCAGAGCATATTGGGCTTTTAGTTCTATCATAGGCTGCAATTAAAATGCAGAGCATGCTGACACTTGTAGTTCTATCATAGGCTGCAAGAGAGGTGCAGAGCATGCTGACACTTGTATTTCTATCATGGGCTGCAAGGGACTTGTAGTTCTATCATAGGCTGCAAGAGAGGTGCAGAGCATGCTGGGACTTGTAGTCCTATCATAGGCTGCAAGAGAGGTGCAGAGCATGCTGGGACTTGTAGTCCTATCATAGGCTGCAAGAGAGGTGCAGAGCATGCTGACACTTGTAGTTCTATCATAGGCTGCAAGAGAGGTGCAGAGAATGCTGGGACTTGTACTTCTATGATAGGCTGCAAGAGAGGTGCAGAGCATGCTGGGACTTGTAGTTCTATCATAGGCTGCAAGAGAGGTGCAGAGCATGCTGACACTTGAAATTCTAACATAGGCTGCAAGAGATGTTGTAGGCCGATACGTATTCTTCTACATCTTTTTTGTACAACGACGGCGGCTGTTCGGCAAGCAGTTAAATTAAAGTGGTTCTAAAGCCTCATGGCATTTTACCTTTATGCATTTTATGCATTAAAGAGGAGGTCCAGCCTCCTTCAGAAAAAAATTAAAAGTCATGAGCTACAAATACTGTAGCTGCTGACTTTTAATATTGGGACACTTGTCTGTCCAGGGATCCCACGGTGTCTTCACCGCAGCTGATTTTTCCATTGGCTCTCGGATGCTGCCACCACCTCTGCTTGTAAGGCAAACCGGCAGGCAAGCCTTGCAACTTTAGAGCCTGTTCCCTACTGTGCATGCGCGAAGTGTGCTGCGCTTTGTGAATGGTCCGGCAGTGGGGGGAGGAGGAGGGGGGCCGAACTTCCAGGTGATCATGAGATCATCTGGAAGTGGGTACCTTTCAGAAATAGGTACCCGCTGCCCCCCAAAAGGTGCTAAATGTGGCCCCGAAGGGGGGTAGACAAATGGAGCTTCCGCTTTAAGGTAAAAATCATTCTCTGCTGCAGGATCCCCCTAGCCCCATCTTATTCTTACCTGAGCCTGATCCGATCCAATGATGTGCACAATAGCAGTGGCTCTGGCGGTTGTCTCCCTCCTCATTGGAAAAACTGATAGCATTGTCACATGGAATTTGCGCAGCGGTTTTTCAAATGCAATTTTTGGAGAAAAAAATACCCTTTTTTTCTGTCACAAGAAATGTAAACATCTTTTGTGACTGTAATAGGCACGTGGCAGGTAGTCTTTATGGAGGGATCTGGGGTCTATAAGACTCCAAATCCCTCCTTTGCCCTTGAAAGCATTCAAAAACACCAACAGCAATGTTTTTGATTACTTTCGACTTTAAAAAAAAATGGCACTGTTGACATTGGGGTAAAACAGAAGTGAGGTCATGTCATCCTTTCTGGGTTACCATAGTGGAGACGGGTTACCCGGTGGGATGGGAGAGCCCGAGCAAGCCACGGAAGGCAGCAGAATGGGGGACATCCCCTCTCACTGTTTGTAATAACAATGGAATGGGTAGTTAGCCTTTTACAAGAGAGCCGACCACCGGGGTTCCCTCAATACAACCACATGAAGTAAAATGAATATATAGTGCATAAGTATTATGTGATTTAGTGTCAAGTGGTTAAATTGCTAAAAAAAAAAATATTTTGATATAAAATGTAAAAATAATGATTTAAAGGATTATCACAATTTATTGAAATTTTATTTTTTCACATTAAATTGAAATTTTCCAAATCTAAAACTAAACACGAACTTGCTTACAAATGTTAATTTACCATGTTTGCCTGAAAATAAGCTCTACCCCAAACTAAGACCTAGTGTGATTTTCTAGGATTGCAGCAATATGAGCCCTACCCCCAAAATAAGCCTTAGTTAAAGTCCTTGTAAAAACATGTAATCCATTTTGTAAAAAGATTATATAATGTGCAGTGTGTCTCCTTGTGTAACTTTATTGTGGAGAACACCTTATTTACAGCGTCGCTGGGCCCCATCTCACTAGGGGGCCCCATCAGGGTTGCCAGGCTCAGTAAAACCAGGGACAGTATGTAAAAATCTGTGTTTATTTTTACATCTGTCCCTGATATGTCCGAAACCGACATGCTTTTGATGTGAAAATCCAGAGATTTTAGCTGCCCCGTCTCTGCACTGCCTCCTGCTGTGGTGGCTATCTGTAAGCCCGGGGGCTCCATAATCTTCTATTGCCCGGGGGCCCCATGAGTTGTCAGTCTGCCCCTAGTGCTTACGTGACCCACCGGAGATCTTCTCTCCTCCCGGCTGATGTCAGCACCCCCTTTCTCTGCAGTACTCAGGGCGGGGCTGAAGTCAACTGGGATCTCGACTTCTCCCTCTGCAGTATTCAGAGGGGGACAGAACAGCTCCAGCGGGTCAGGTGAGCACCCAGCGGCACAGTAAATACAGTGTTTTTAACAATAAGGTTACACAAGGAGACACACTGCACAGTTTTACAGAACAAATTACATAATTTTACAAGGACTTTAACCAAGGTTTTGGGATTACAGAATGTCACAATGCTGACTCCTGAGCTTATAGGGGGAGAGGGGGAAAAGAAGAGAAGGAACAAAGTAACATTTTATTGATGCAATTCGTGGGGAGATCTCAACTGCACAAACATCTAACCCACTTAACATGTACTAATCCACTCTTAACACTCTCCTCTTTTGACCCACCTGTCCCCTGGATCCTCTACCCTCACATCTACCACAGTCACCCTCTTCTTCTATCTTATTCTCCCTTACTCACATCTTCAATCTACTGGCACCTTCCCCTCCCTAAAACATGCTCATCCCTATACTTAAAAACCCTCCCACTGGATTCCACCAACCTGAACAACTTAAGATTCATCTCTTTGCTCCCATTTGCATCAAAACTTTTAGAACCGTTAGTCTACAACTGTCTTAGCTCCTACCTCACTGACAACTACCTTCTTGACCCCTTACAGTCTGGCCTCCGCTTGCTACACACCATTGAAACTGCCCTACTGAAACACACTAATGACCTACTAACTGCTAAAACTAGGGTTGTCCCAATACCACTTTTTTAGGACTGAGTACAAGTACCGATACTTTTTTTCATGTACTCGCCGATACCGAATACCGATACTTTTTTTAAATGTCATGTGACAGTTTTCAAACCACAATACAGACTAAGGATATTTTCTTTATAATTATGAAGAACTCTAACCCGAGACATTATAAAAGAATAAAAATGAGTAAAAATGAATAAAAATGTTTTATTTTCTTGTCACGCAGTAGTAAAAAACTCAAAGAATTTTCACAGAACATGTTGATAAATACAAAAAAAGTATTCTATTTAGGCATCGGGAGAATTTGCGCGAGTACAAGTACTCCCCCAAATACTCGGTATCGGTCCCGATACTAATATCGGTATCTGGACAACCCTAGCTAAAACCAATCCCCACTACTTTATACTCGTACTACTCAACCTCTCTGTAGCCTTTGTTACTTTTGACCATCCCCTCTTCCTCAAAAAAACTCCACTCTCTTGGCCTTCACAGTGCTCCTTCAGTGTGACCTAAAACTCTTTTTTCTCCTCTCCATTGCCCCTTTCTGTAGGGGTACCTCAAGGTTCTCTCCTTGGACCCCTTCTCTTCTCCATTTACACCTCCTCCATTGGTCTGTTAATAAACTCTTATGGCTTCTAGTACCACCTCTATGCTGATGACACAAATCTATCTATCTACTCCTCACCTCACTCCTTCAATCTCCTCTTGCATTACTAACTTACTAACTGACATATCAGCATGGATGTCACACCACTTCCTCAAACTCAATCTTTCTAAAACTTAGCTCATATTAGAAAAATAAAGAGGGGTTGGGACTTTGTATGAGGCATGTGGTATGCACCACCACAGGCCTCCATCCCTGTAAGGGTGTACAAAATGGAGGGTTGGGACTTTAAATGAGATGCGATTAGCGATATGCGATTAAGTATATATATGGAAAAAAAAATTCCATAATGATCAGGCTCAAAAATACCAAACCAAGAAGCACAAACCAAATTAAACTGTCTAACTGTGTGTAATTAAAACAGAGGTTTAGTTGCAGAGATTTGCAAATACCTGGGAAGCTGCAGGCCAAGCGTCAAGGCACTCTGTGTAACTGCAGTCCTAACTATGATTTTTATAACCTCCAAAGGAGGAGCACAGGTGTGCTAATTAATAGACAGGGAGCAGATGGGAACCTAGACCTGCCCCTATCTATAGTTGGTCTGGCAAATGAGAGCACTGGAAAGACAAAAAAACAGGGGTGAAACCAATACATGCCTGCCAAACCAAAATACCACCAAAATAGGTGCGGACCACATCAAACTGGGTCAGCTAGTCAATAAATGACAATGCATAAATCAACTGTTGGTGGTAGATCTGTGGAGGCACTCTGTTAAACTCCTGAAAATCGCATCTCCATCCCTAGCTAATATTAGAAAAATAAAGAGGGGTTGGGACTTTGTATGAGGCATGTGGTATGCACCACCACAGGCCTCCATCCCTGTAAGGGTGTAGGGGCAGGTCTAGGTTCCCATCTGCTCCCTGTCTATTAATTAGCACACCTGTGCTCCTGATTTTGAGGCTATAAAAATCATAGTTAGGACTGCAGTTACACAGAGTGCCTTGACGCTTGGCCTGCAGCTTCCCAGGTATTTGCAAATCTCTGCAACTAAACCTCTGTTTTAATTACACACAGTTAGACAGTTTAATTTGGTTTGGAGGAGGAGCACAGGTGTGCTAATTAATAGACAGGGAGCAGATGGGAACCTAGACCTGCCCCTACACCCTTACAGGGATGGAGGCCTGTGGTGGTGCATACCACATGCCTCATACAAAGTCCCAACCCCTCTTTATTTTTCTAATATTAGCTAGGGATGGAGATGCGATTTTCAGGAGTTTAACAGAGTGCCTCCACAGATCTACCACCAACAGTTAATGTATGCATTGTCATTTTTTGACTAGCTGACCCAGTTTGATGTGGTCTGCACCTATTTTGTTGGTATTTTGGTTTGGCAGGCATGTATTGATTTCACCCCTGTTTTTTTGTCTTTCCAGTGCTCTCATTTGCCAGACCAACTATAGATAGTGGCAGGTCTAGGTTCCCATCTGCTCCCTGTCTATTAATTAGCACACCTGTGCTCCTCCTTTGGAGGCTATAAAAATAATAGTTAGGACTGCAGTTACACAGAGTGCCTTGACGCTTGGCCTGCAGCTTCCCAGGTATTTGCAAATCTCTGCAACTAAACCTCTGTTTTAATTACACACAGTTAGACAGTTTAATTTGGTTTGTGCTTCTTGGTTTGGTATTTTTGAGCCTGGTCATTATGGATTTTTTTTTCATATATATACTTAATCGCATATCGCTAATCGCATCTCATTTAAAGTCCCAACCCTCCATTTTTTACACTCTAAAACTGAGCTCATAACTTTTCCTCCAGCCCATGCCCCTCCCCCTGACTTCTCCATCAAGATTAATAATACAACCTTCAGACCCTCATGCCAAGGTACTAGGTGTAATCCTAGACTCTGACCTGACCTTTCAGCCCCAAGTCTAAATCGTTTAGACTCCACATCTCCAAAATACGCTCCTTTCTTACCGTCAAGACCACTAAGCAACTTAATCACTCCCATTCAATGGCGCTGCCAGACTCATCCACCTTACCATCTGTTCAGTGTCTGCCACTCCTCTCTGCCAATCCCTCCACTGACTTCCCAGAGCTACATCACCAATCTTGTCCCCAAATATCACCTAAACCGTCCTCTCCGCTCCTCACAAGACCTCCTGCTCTCTAGTTTCCTTGTCTCCTCCTACCATGCTCTTCTCCAGAATCTTCTTCAGAGTCTCTCCCATTCTCTAAAACACACTCCCCCAATCTGTTTGGCTATCTCCTACTCTTTCTACTTTTAGGCAATCCTCTTTAGGGGGGCCGATCCTGTCTCCAGCTAACAACTTCATCTTCTACACCTTTTCCAGTTCATCCCTCACAGTCCCTAACTTTTGTTTCACCAGCCCCTCCCTTTTATATTGTAAACTCACAAGAGCAGGGCTTATCTAACCCTCTTGTTTTGAATTGTACTGTTGGTGTAGTGTTTCCCTGCATTGTAAAGTGCTGCGCAAACTGTTGGCGCTATATAAATCCTGTATAAGAATAATATAGGTTTTTAAGAACATATAGATGGGTAAATGACACAGTGCTTGTGTGTATCAAGCTTTAAAGGACCAGAATATATACTGTGTGTGTGTGTGTATATATATATATATATATCATAATCAAATAAGACATTCCCTGAAAATAAGCCCTAGTGTGTTTTTTGTAGCCAAAATGTATTTAAGGCCTGGTCTTATTTTTGGAGAAACACAGTATGTGTTTTAGAGAGTGCTTACAGTACATTCATATTACAATGCTAAAATAATGTATGATTTTCTTTAATAGACAGAACAAGCAATTCAATGAGAAATCCTACATTAATGTTAACATTTATGCATGTATGTATTTGTTTATTTATTTACATTTTGTTATGTTTTCAGGATATTTCCAGAGATATTTTTGAAACTAGATTTGAGCTCTCAAGATAATCACACAGATGAATATGACTATTTAAAGAACATGCTGCATCTGTTTTCTGAAAACAATGTCTATAACTGTAGTGAAACATATTATAAGCTAAAACTACTTCATCAAGATTTCAATAACCCCAGCTACAACAAGAGTAAAAAAACATATGCGTTCAACGTACTATTGCAAAAGATTTTGGAACATACCTTTAAAATGTCTGCACACTTTAGGTGCTTAAACAATAAAATGCATCTGCCAAATCACAGACTCTTTCCCAGTTTTATAAAAATTTTGAAAAACCTATTTTTTTCAATTTCTTTTGAAATCCACTCGAGTACACTACAAACATCTGTAACAAAATTAAAAACCGACGTAGCAAAACTGGAAAATGACTTTAAACTTTATTTTTATTTTGAAGCTGTTAAAAGCTTACTACATTTCATTGAAAATGATCTGTTTTATATGCAAACCCATTTTAAAAACTTAATTGGTACTGATGATGACATTCTAAAAGAAATGATAAGACGCATTCAGAGTAAAATCCAGTCTAAATGGATTGTTTCTACAATTGATAAATACATGGAGCTTTTTAATATCTCAACATCTAAACTACAGGCCATTGAGCCCTTTCCTGGATCATCACAAAACAAAGATGACTTCCTGTCCGAAGAAATCTTTTCTTCTGAAGAATTCTCAAATTCCATAAGATGCCAAGCTCTTATACAAAACACAATTTCTGCATTTATGCAGTCCATTTTATCAAGGAATATATTTAGAAATCTTGATGGTACACTTTTATTGTACAGTAACATATCTGTGAAAAAAATCGAGAAGCTCCAAGATTTATTAAAAACATGTTTACCAGGGAAAAAACTTCAGGAACTCTTATTAGATTTTAAAGCTAACATACTATACATTGAAAACCCTTCTAATAAAATAACTTTGATAGATTATTTAAAACTGCACTGCAATTCCTATCTTTCTGCATTGGATTCCTCTCTACTTTCATTGTTCGAGATAAACCAAAATGTTGCAAGTATATCTTTTCTTAGCATGATTTTGCAACACTCATTGTATGATTTTTTAGAAAAGTCACTTACAAAAATGTCTTTTTATAGCAGTTTTAATGCTGCCTCTATGAATCCTGTGTGTGATCTCCTAGAGGTTTTGCCAGTGTACCTTAACAAAAATATAACCTTGGAAGATATCAATATTTTGCTCTTAAATTATGCTAATGGTTTGCATGAAAGTTTAGCTGAGGACAATGTCACATCAGGGCATGTAGAAACCGTGCTATTTTTTATAATTAGTAGATTTGCAGCCCAAAACTTAAGTTATGCTAACCATCTCTGCACTCTCCTAAAATATCCTTACCGTGATTACCCAGATGCCAACACCAGTACAAGTGATGATTTTGTTTTAGACACTGATATCATCCATAAGGTAAATTCTATAAATCTTCTATGCCAATTTGTTTCTAAATCTGCAAATATAGAGCGTTTGCTAGGAAAATATTTGATTTTCTTAAACAAAATACACAATTTTACAGAAAGGCTGCCTTATTTTGCTGAAGAATCTATATTGAATACATCTGATGAAATTATTATGGAAATTCTCATGATCTTCAACAACTTTAGTAATGCCATTGATATTTTAGATGAAAAAGAGTTGGAAAAGGTGATTTATGCAGAAATTAAAAAGTTATTAGATTTTTTTGCATTTGCAAAAGTTTTTAATATATTTTCAAGGTCAGAACTGGACATTGCAATAAAGGATATTCTTAATGGTCTTCACAAAATACAGCATAAAAAAAGTTTTTCCTTAAGTATATTAAATCAAATGACCTCATATTATTTGTTGAATACAAATAAAAGACATCCGGGATTCTTATTACTGTTTTGGTTAAATAACATCACAAGTTCCACTGATGCAGAAACAAGATATGACATAAGAACGTTTTTAATGTCTGAGAACAGCAGCAATGAAAGTAATGTTAATCTGCTTGAAATGATAATGGAAACGTTTATTAACATATTGGATGATTTTGGGAAAGGTGAGCATTTCCAATTTTTCTTGAGGCTTATTGATGAACACAGTAAGCTTAATAATATTGAAGATTCTGATTCTGTTTTTGAGCAAATACTTGGACAAATAAGCTCTCTTTTTAAGAATTCTGCAAAAATTCTAAATACTTTACAGCCTTTTAATTTTGGCACGTTTACCAGTGAATACCATGGAAGGAATCTTCTAACACAGCTAATAAACAGTTCACTAGCATTGTCAAATACTTTACTGTCTATATCTCAATTGTCTTCAGAATCACCAGACAGCAAAATTATGACATCTTTCATTGAATACTTACAAGATGGCCTGCTAAACAATAAAAAGTAAGTACTAACTTATGTGAAAGAATGCTTTATCTCATACTAGAAATGGATGTATTTCATACAGTTAATCATGTACAGTATGTGTTTAAAGATACAAGCCCTGCTTTTCAAAGCTTAAGTTTAGCAAATATTGTTTTGGGTACACAACACAGATGTAGTAATGTATATCTCATATTCTGTCCTTGTATGGTCAGCATAATTATCCACCTCGTAGTGATGTTGGAGACCACCTACAGCTGTGAACTTGTGAATCCCAAACATTATTTTTTACTAAGCTTCATTTTAAAATGTGTTTTTTGTAAGAAGGTGATCATATAAAAAAGTCCTCTCACTTTCTGTGGGAGGCCTTGAAGAATAATAATAGGGTGACACTGCTTCTTTTTTTTTTAATCAATAGATTTTTATTAAGGTTTTGTTTTTAACAGAACAATGCAAAATAATGCAGTACAGTGTGGATCAATGCAATATAAGTCAATGTAGTCGGAGCACTGCATCAAGCATAACATCATAGCAAGTAATGACTCAGGATAACACAAGAGCGAGCACAAGTATGACAGTCAAACAACATCATGACATTTCAACAAGGTGCAACTAGACTATTATCTGTGTCAGGATTCCAATCTCGGAAGCTGCTACCATGTAGCGATAGAGCAAAGGGTAGGGCACCTTTGAAATGCTTGGCCCCAGGGAGGGTCACCTCCGACTCCAGACACCCCCAACTGGGTTCACGACTGTGTCCCGAGCTCCGAGGTGGCCCCCCCTCAAGTTCCTAAAAATTGGTCCAAGAAGTCTTATGGCAAGGCAAGTGGACTCATGGAATTTCTGTCGTACCAGGATGTCCATAGGTGCCATTGTTTTGCCGTATCTTCTTTGTGCTTATCCCTAAGTGCTAGCACTTTCTCATATGTACAGTGTAATTGTGTAGTCTGTACGGCAGCCCCTATAGTGGGGGGCACAGGATTTTTCCAGTTCCTTGTAATGCTGAGTCTAGCGGACAACAAAATATGTAGGACAGTATGTCTAGCGTGGAATGGAACTTGGTCCAGATCGAGCGACAGGAGCGCTAGACCAGGTTGGGGAGTGATTGCAGAGTGAGAGGCTTCGGAGATCACGTGGAAAACTGAAGTCCAATATTGAGATAAATTAGGACAACTCCATAAAGTATGAAGTAATGTCCCACGGTGCCCACAGTTTCTCCAGCACCGATCACTCTGTGTTTTACTGAATTTGGACAATCTGTCAGGGGTTAAGTACCATCTCTGCGTAATTTTGGTGGATAGTTCCCAGAGGGTAGAACAACTAGTAACTTTAAATGTGGCCGTGCAGGCTTTAGCCCATTGCTGGGTGGTGTATGGACTACCTAATTCCAGTTCCCATTTGAGCAGGGCAGGTGATTTTGAGAATATGGACTTCTGTTGGAGAACATTATAGAAAATTGAGGTACCATTTTGGGAGGGTGAGGAGTGTGTAAGAAAGGACCAAGTGGGCAGAGGTATGCAACGTTCCCAGTGGGGAGAGGCAGACAGGAAGTGTCGAGTTCTAATGTAAAGATAAATGTCAGAATTGGGTAAGTTGAATTCTTGTTGCAAAATGGGGAAAGATTTATTCCTACCATTTGTGAATAGATCATCGATAAACAGTAATCCTTTTTCACGCCAATGTTTGTAGGATATCATGTCTATGTTAAATTGTAGAGTTTCGATCGGGATTTTTAAGGGGGTGTTGTCGGGGTATCCGTGGCAGATGTGAACAAATTTGTTCCATGCACGGATTGTGGCAGACATTGTGGGGGAGACGGAGGAGGGGAGTTTAGTTTTAGAAGTGGTAGAGAGCAACCAGGAGGCTAGTGAAGAGTTAGGGAAGAGAGCGGACTCCAACCTTCCCCACGGAGTGCGTGGTTCAGGTAGAAACCACTCTCTGGATTGGGTAAGGACCGTGGACAGGTAGTAATGGTGAAAGTCCACATAGCCTGTACCTCCTGCCTTACGGTTCTTAATAAGGGTGAAGTGCGCGCTTCTGGCCCTTTTCCCCTGCCATATGTAGGAGGATAATATAGACTGAAGGGACTTGAAGTATTGAGTCGGTATGTTAATTGGTAGAGTCCTGTATAGGTACAAGATCTGGGGTAAGTGAAACATTTTGAAGGCCGCTAGGCGGCCCGTCCAGGATAATTCTTGAGATGCCAACCTGTGTAGATCAGTTTGAAGTTTAATACGAAAAGGGATATAATTGTAGCGGAATAAGTGGCTAGTAGACTTTGTTAGTTGGATGCCAAGGTAGGTGATGCTATTGTCCGCCCATGAGTACGGGTAAAGTTGTTGCAATAAGAGACTAGTGGTGGGGTTAATTCCTAGGTTTAAAACATGACATTTAGCTTCATTGACTTTGTAGTAAGATACTTTACTGAAACAAGCTAGCGCCTCTTGGACCGCAGGGAGTGACGAGGATGAGTCAGATAGCATGAGTATGACATCATCAGCAAAAAGGCTGATTTTTTGTTCTTGTCCTCCTACCATTATGCCAGTTATGAGTGGGTTTGTACGGATGGATTGGGCTAGTGTCTCCATTATCAGGTTGAAGATCAGGGGGGAGAGGGGGCAACCCTGTCTTGTCCCATTAGTAATAGTGAAAGGGGAAGACAACGAGTCAGCAGAGTACACTCTGGCCGAGGGATTAGAGTATAATGCCATTATTGCACTATGGATGTGGCCTGTGAATCCAAATTTAGTGAGAACCGAAGACAGGAACCCCCAATGTACTCTGTCGAACGCTTTTTCAGCGTCTAGGGACAAGAGTACAGAGGGGGTTCCAGATGTTCCTGCTTGATGAATGACATTTATCATCCGCCTTGTGGCATCCGATGCCTGTCTTCCTTTTGTAAAGCCTGATTGGTCCGTGTGGATGAGTGTGGGGAGGATGTCATTCATTCTATTGGCTATCAGTTTGGCATATAGTTTGGTGTCCACATTGAGGAGGGAGATTGGGCGAAAATTTTGGGGCAAGGTCGGTTCTTTACCTGGTTTAGGGAGAGTTACTACCGTCGCAGACAACATGTCTGGGGGGAAAGACGAGGATGTCGCTGCTAGACTAAAGACTTCACAGAGGGTAGGGATTAGGACATGCTGGAACTTTTTATAGTATTCCCCTGTGAAACCATCGGGTCCTGGCGACTTGGCATTGGGTAGGTTATTGATTGTGTTTTCTAGTTCAGCGGCCGTAAAGGGTGCATTAAGCGATGCTAGTTGGGATTCAGACAATGAAGGAAGACTAATTCGTTCTAGGAAAGTTGCTATTTCTTGTAGGGATGGTTGGGTCGTATTTTTGTCATTCTTTAAGTTATACAGGTCAGCATAATAAGTGCCAAAAGCATTCGAGATATCGTGGGGTTTCATCAATTTTTCTTTGGTGTGGGGGTGGGAAATGTATGAAATTTTTGATTTAATTCTGTGACCTCGTATTTTTAATGCTAACAACCTGCCTGCCTTATTCCCTGTTGCGTAGGATGTGGCCCTAACTTTTGTACAAGCTTTTTCAAATGAGTCTAAAAGTAACGATCGTAACTCGTGGCGGAGGGAAAAGATTCTAGCTTGCAGATAGGAAGAAGGCAGAGTCTTATTTTGGGATTCAGCGAGCTCTATATCAGCTGTCAGTTGATCTATTTTTCGTGCTCTAGCACGTTTCATCTAGCTCCTAGTTGTATAAATACTCCTCTAACTAGCGCTTTGTGGGCAGCCCACACCACCACCGGGTCAGCCACTGAGTGGGAATTTAGGGAGAAGTATTCTTCCAGACGTTGCTGTATAAGACCAGCAGTGTGTCTGTCTCGTATTAGGGAGTTGTTAGCCCTCCAGAGATAAGAATTTGTCGGGGAGACCTGAGAGTCAACAGTTATGCTGACAGGGGCATGGTCCGACCAAGTGGTGGGGTGGATCGTTGAGGCAGTGATTCTCTGGAGTAACGACCTATCAGATAAGAACAGTTCTATCCGCGAGTAGGTGTTGTGACGCGGGGAGAGAAAGGTATAATCTTTTTCACTTGCATGACAACACCTCCACACATCAAACAATTCATTCGTCGATATAAAGCTTTTCAAGGGAGATGCATGTCGCTTGGGGCCTGCAGTGGAGTCCATAACCTGGTCTGGGACAAGGTTAAAGTCTCCGCACAGTAGGAGATGACCTTTTTGGGACTTTTTAACCTTCTGCATAACAGATTTAAGAACTGATATTTGACGCTCATTGGGTGCATAAAGTGAAACCAAGGTATATTGAACATTGTTAATTAAACAAATTAAAATAATAAATCGACCCTCTGGGTCAAGTATACTGTCTTGCAACTGGAAAGAGATTGTGTCCCGGACAGCAATCAACACTCCCCTCTGCTTCTTCGTATAGGAAGATGTAAAGACATGGGGGAATTGACGGTGTTGGCAGCAGGGGTGTGATTGATGTAGCAGGTGAGTCTCCTGAACGCACAAAATGTCGCAGTTAATAATGGAAGAACGCTTGACCGGATGATTTAGTCCTTTTGCGTTCAGCGACAGTATGGAGAACGACATAGTGTTCAGATAAGGGATCAAAGTGCAAGAATGAAGACTTAAAGTTACCAGAAGACGGGTAAACGTCTCTTATACTCCTGTTCAAGCTGAGATGGATGAGGTTCCTGTGCGAGAGTGCTCCGAGGCTGGAATTCAGGTGAGGGCTACAAAACAGTCAAAACCAAAATTAATAACAAAAGAAATAAATACAAATCAGCAGGTTGGACAAAGCCTTATTGCTGAGCAACTGAGGGGTAAAGTTTTGGCTCAAAAACGAGGAGCAGGGAGAAACAGCGGTCAACAAAAACAAACGCAGCATACAGGCTGCTAGCCGGTGCGGACTGTTGCATAGTGAAGCATATGCCTGAAGTCATCTATGGTTGGCTCAGTGTATTTTGGTAGCAGGTTGTTCTGTACGGCGGGGGCTCCTGTGGGATGGAGAGGATTTCTCCATTGCGTTAGGATAAGCTTTTGGTAGCTCCGGAATGATGCCCCAGGAGAGAAGTGACACTGCTTCTTTGACAACTGCATTCCGGGTGCTAATGTCTGATTGATCTGTAAACTTGCAGTAGCAGGGGCTGTTGCATGACAACAATTATGGATTCAGCTGAACGTGAAAGCTCTTAATACAGAGGGTATTTACAATTTGTAGTAATCCTCAACACTAGCAACTCTCTTGGTGCTCAGATTTTTAAAAAGACTCATAATTATGAGTCTCGCACTTTTTACATTTGTGCTAAAATGCCATGTAATAACAAAGTGAGAGACGCCCAATGTGAGTCTACATTTGCTTATATTATAATTGGAGAAAAACACAGTTCACCCACTTACTGTATGTGTAGCCACAGCACATATTTTGTTGCACTATAAGGGCTTATACACCGTCAGTTCCTTTTTATGCCCTTTTTTACTTTCATGAAATCCGTTTTTGTGAGCTGATGCCAAAATATGGACTCTGTGTTCAAGATAAGGTAATATCTTTTGTTTTTATTAAAGCTTTTCTAGGCATGTCAAAAGACTTAGTAAACTGAAACATGCTACATCTACAGTCACAACTCTGTACATGTTTTGCACATGGGTGGAGCAATTCAAAGTAAATGTGCACTGTGAAAATGTCCCTACTCTTAACCACTTGCTTACTGGGCACATATACCCCCTCCTGCCCAGTTGAAATTTCAGCTTCCGGCACTGCGTCGCTTTAACTGACAATTGCGCGGTCGTGCGACGTGGCTCCCAAACAAAATTAACGTCCTTTTTCCCCCACAAGTAGAGCTTTCTTTTGGTGGTAATTGATCGCCTGTGCGGTTTTTATTTTTTGCGCTATAAACAAAAAAGAGCAAGAATTTTGAAAAAAATACAATATTTTTTACTTGTTGCTATAATAAAAATCCCAATTTAAAAAAAAAAAAAATTCTCAGTCTAGGCCTATACGTATTCTTCTACATATTTTTGGTAAAAAAAAAAAATCGCAATAAGCGACTGGTTTGCGCAAAAGTTATAGCGCTTACAAAATAGGGGACAGAATTATTATATTTTTTTTTTTTTACTAGAAATGGCGGCGATCTGCGATTTTTATTGGGACTGCGACGTTATGGCGGACACAGAGATACAGCAAAAATAACAAAAAATATTAATTTTGTACAGTGGCACATAATTGTGAAGTGGACGTAAAATATCTGAAAAGGGTAGCATGCATTTGTAGAACTACCTTTCGCTGAAAATAAAAGCTGCAAGTCTTTTGGGGTATGTCTCTGCCAGCATTGGACATCTAGAGAGTGACATTTTTTCCCATTATTCTTTTTTTTTGCAAAATAGCTCAAGCTCTGTCAGTTTGGATGGAGAGTGCCTGTGAACAGCAATTTTAAAGCCTTTCCACAAATTCTAAAATGGATTTAGGTCTGGACCCCCACCCCTCCCCCCCAGTCCACTACCAGGCCCTTTGGGTCTGGTATGAATATTAAGGGGAACCCTGTGCCAAAATAAAAAAAATGACATGGGGTTTCCCCCAAAATTCCATAGCAGACTCTGAGCACGCAACCTGACAGGCCACAGGAAAAAAGGGGGGACGAGAGAGTGCCCCCCTCTTGAACCATACCAGGCCACATGCCCTCAACATGGGGAGGATGGGAGGACAAGGGCCTCATCCCCACAACCCTTGCCCGGTGACACAACGGGAAATCCGCCTGTACGCATGTTCTGCTGCAAACCAAACCAGGGGTGTTTGGTTCATCCCTGGGTTCTGGCTTCTTTACTCAGTGTCTTGAACTTTGATATATCCACCCTCCCTGTATCAGTCAAGAATCACCAGGCTACCTGTTTTACAAGCTGAGAAGTCCTTCTGTTGTTGCCTCCTCAAAGAAAACTGACCTTTTTTTACCAACCTAATGCTATAAAAGGTGGCAGGCCCTTCTTATCATTAGTCTCCTTATGTGCTTGTTTTCCCTCCACTTGTTTGCATTGATCATCTCACCCTACATCTTTAATTGTGTGACTTCTCTACACTCTCTCACCAAGAGATCTTCTAGAAGCCCAACTTCCTTGATACTTACCAGTTAGGCATATGCCGTTTTCTGGGCTGGGTGCACTTTTCATCTTGAGGGCACGCAGATCATTCCCCTGTAATCTATCATGTGCGTTAGCTCTCATCTAGTGTGACAATAGGAAACCCCATCATAGAACCTGTTCCATTTTCTTATGCTACAGCTTCTTCTGTACACACAAAACAACTAGCCCCTGGTATTTGGCAGGCCTTTATTAGGCCTTTTGTATTCTCCTCCTAACACATTGTCTCCACACTTATTGTGCACTCCCTTTTAAAAGATATTGCTCTTTTTTCATTGCGGTTGCAGTTTTCTGTGCCCCTGAGGCATTCTGCAGGTGGTCTTGCCAGTGCAGTGCCCTCCCTGTGTGCTTAAAAATGATAACTTCCTTATAAAGGTCCTAAGGGAGCGATCCCCTCTATCCCTACTTGAGCCCAGTCCCCCAACAAGTAGGGGTTCTTGTGTTCCATACAGAACCTAGTATAAGCCCTTTTAAAAGTTTTAAGGCAAAAAGCTCCTTTTACTGTTCACATTTTGAAAACGTTTTTCTTTACAGTTAACTGTTTAAACCTCGGCTAAACCTGCTTTGGCTACAAGATGTTTCTGTTGTTGTCTGTCTGTTTGGGTCTATCAACCCTTGTTTTTCTTATGGGCCTGTTGTTGCAATTTTGGAATTTTTTTTTTGCCCACCCCTTGATTTATTGCTTGGGAACAGCTCATGGTCTAAGAATCAACTCCTGTATTGTTTGATAAAGATAACAGGAATGTGTATTCCTATAAATTCCATACCTTGGGGTATAGTACAGGACACAGGTCCCTTCCCTCTTCTTCTGTGATCTCCTTATGGCTTGCTAAAAAACTGAAGCCTCAAAGAGTAGGCAGGGTTATTAGGGTGCCCTTGGGTTGCAGTTCTCCCAGCAAAGCTTTTGCCAGTGTTTAATCACCTGAAGTTGCAGCATAAAATCCATATACATTTTACTATTACCTTACTGCTTTATGCATTTTATGTTCTCTCTAAATAAACCAAATCACATTTTTACATGAAATGTGAATGTGTAAGGTAATTAATCTTAAGTACATTATTATGTGAGTATTAAAAGTTAAGTGCAATTGAGAACTATTAGCTTGATTTACAGGATGTTATGCAATTGGATCTTAGGTACGTTCATAAATCCACCTTTCAAAATAACTAATGATTAGTAGAATTTTAATGTTTTATTTGGTTTGTTTATGACAGAGAAACCTAAATGGGAAATCACAGAAATTAGTAAAAGCAAATCATATCAATAATTACTTGTCTTTATAAGACTCTTCAGGCAATTCAAAGAAGGACACATTGCATTTAAAAGTGTAAATTACACTTTATGTAGTTCTCCAGTTTACTCAGGCTGTTTGAAAATAAAAATTGCAGGTATTGCTGCAATAGTCAGCATTTCTCCTCTTTAACTCTATCTCACATGCTAATCACCCTGCCCATGTCTTCTAAGGCTGGCCATACCTGACTTAATTTACTTGTTCAATTTTTCTTTAGATTTACCAAATCAACCATATAATATGAGGTCAAACCTAAACACTTTTAATTTGTATGCAAGGAGGCAGAACAAGAAAATTGTATAATGTATGGCCAACTTTAGTCAATGAATGATGGCCAGCATCATTGAGACCACTTGCTGGGAACTCAGGCTAGCATGGAAATACCCTTGGAGGTGTGCGACCATGGCAGCCTTGGTTCACAGTACATGCAGAGGGCAACGCTGGTGTCATAACTTAAGTGCAGATCTCTGCACTACTGTAAACTTACCAATTCCTCCAGAGTGGGAAGATACAGCATACTAAAAAATGTCACATGACTGTTCAAAAGACAACAGGGGAAAAAAAAAACATATTAGGGGATTTAATTTTGTTTTTATCTGCAGTAGGGGGTAGAGGAGAATAAAGGCTTTTTTAATCATTTTACTTTGCTTTAATTAAAACACTATTTAATAATGAACCAAAACAGCACTACTAGGAATATAACATATTTTTGCATACAGTATTTGTGTACACATATCTTAGAATATGAATGTTTAATCAATCCTCAAAATAAATCCACAATATTTGCTTTTATTCCCTGGATTACAAGACTTGCTAAACAAAACTACAAAACCTTTAAAAAATAATAGTTTACAATTTTTTTTTCTATTGTGTATTTAGCCATTTGACCATATTTTTTTTAAAGTAAGTGTGTAAGGCCAATACACAGGTACACTATATTACCAAAAGTATTGGAACGCCTGCCTTTATATGAACTTTAATAGCATCCAGTGGCGGTTCGTCCATAGAGGGCATCGGAGCTCCGCCCCCTCTGGCTCTTGCACCGCCACTGAAATACATAGATTCATGCATTGCATGAATCTATGTATTTTCGCCGCTGCCACCCACTATTCAGATGGCCAGATGGTGAGCGCCACCTGAAAAACGGCAGCTGGTTGGCTGTGTGGAAGTGCCTATCAGAGCCAGGCTGTAGTCAGCTTCCGAAATGCTGCGGTGCATTCCTTGGATTAGACTGACTGGCCTCTCAGCCAATCAGGTTCACTGGTTCTGGTTACCGGTAACCTAATTGGCTGAAGCGTCATCGAGGGTGGGAGAAGACATCTGGGGACATGGAAGGAGGATGGCTGACCCCCAGAAAGGTAAATGCCAGGCTGGGGGGGCGCATTTTACAGGGCACAATGGCGACAATCAAAGGGCACAGTGGCGACAATCAAAGGGCACAGTGGCGACAATTGGCACATTGGCTGTGTTTGATAGCATGGCACAGTGACTGCATTTGATGGCATGGCACAGTGGTGACAATTGATGGCACTGTGGCTGTGTTTGATGGCATGGCACAGTGGCTGTGTTTGATGGCATGGCACAGTGGTGACAATTGATGGCACAGTGGCTGCGTTTTTTCAGTCTTAGTCCTAAGGGTTCAATATTGAGTTAGCCCACCCTTTGCAGCTATAACAGCTTCAACTCTTCTGGAAAGGCTGTCTACAAGGTTTAGGAGTGTTTCTATGGGAATGCTTGACCCTTTTTCCAGAAGCACATTTGTGAGGTCAGACACTGATGTGCGCGAGAAGGCCTGGCTCACAGTCTCCACTCTAATTCATCCCAAAGGTGTTCTATTGGGTTGAGGTCAGGACCCTGTGCAGGCCAGTCAAGTTACTCCACCTCAAACTCGCTCATCCATGTCTTTATGGACCTTGATTATGCACTGGTGCACAGTCATGTTGGAACAGGAAGGGGCCATCCCCAAACTGTTCCCACAAAGTTGGAAGCGTGAAATTGTCCAAAATGTCTTGGTATGCTGACACCTTAAGAGTTACCTTAACTGGAGCTAAGGGGCCAAGCCCAACCAAAAACCTCAAAACACATGATTTGGATCAGCGCACAAAACAAGGTCCATAAAGACAGGGATGAGCAAGTTTACAGTGGAGGAACTTGACTGACCTCAGCCCAATAGAACACTTTTGGGTTAAATTAGAGCAGAGACTGTGAGCCAGGTCTTCTCGTCCACATTAGTGCTTGACCTCATAAATGTATGGTCAAACATTCCCATAGACACACTCCTAAACATTTTAGACAGCCATCCCAGAAGTGTTAACGCTAGGGATGAGCTTCGTGTTCGATGCAAACACATGTTCGCATCGAACATTGGCCGTTCGATCGTTCGTCGAAAACGAACAAATCGGGTCGTTCGCGCCAAATTCGAATGACTCATAATTCACTGCGGCGTTGCGCGCTGATGATTGGCCAAGCATGCACCATGACCCCGCATGCTTGGTAAATCACAGCGCCCAAAAAACGAAGAGACCTAATTGGCCAAAGCCTGGGTGCTTTGGCCAATTAGGGCTCAGGGCTTTAGCACACGCCCCACACTATAAAAGGCCGCCTCCCGGGCGGCTTCGTGTAGTGTGTTCCGACTTGCTTAGAGAAGTGAGACAGAGAGAGAGATAGAGACACAGGCCCAGATTCACAGAGCGATTACGCCTGCGCAACAGGAGATGCGCGTGCGTAAGTCGAAATGTGCGCGTGCGTTTCAATGCACGGCATCCCCAGAACGAGATACGCAAGAAATCTACTTTTTTTGGTCCGGCGTAATTTCGTTAGACTGGCGCATCCATCCGCGCAAAAGTGCGCTAGACAGACCATTGATTTGCTAGTCAAATATGCTAATGAGGGACTTACGGGGATCCACAAAAGAACGTTGGGGCAGCGCAGGCTACGCAGTGTGCGCAACAGCAAAATGTCCTGTCTAAAATTAGAGCATATAAAAGCTGGTCTAAAAAGAGAAAAAAAGTCTACTTGTTAGATAAAGCAACACTGTTAGTGAGGAGCTCAGCAGTCACACGTGTTGCACAACGATCTGTATGCCAACATGCCAGGGGCATCGTCGCACATAGCTATACTACTGACTTTAGATGAACAAAGAAGGATGAGGGCACGGAGGATGGCACGGAGGATGGCACGGGAGAGGATATACCGCACCCGCATAGACCTGTGTGGCATGAGTGATTCTGAGGTGTATCGCATCTTCAGATTCACCCCTCATGTCATCCTGGAATTAACCACAACCCTGCAGGAGGACATCACCAGCCCAACACAACCTCACATGCAGCAGTGCAGCCACTGGTCAAGGTCATGGCAACACTCCATTTCCTTGCCAGTGGCTCTTTTCAGCGTACAAGTGGAGTGGTGGCTGGGATGTCACAATCCTCCATGAGCAGATGTGTGCACCAGGTTGTCCCTGCAATCCTCAGATGCATGGCCAACCAAATCATCAAACCCACCACTGAGGACCTGCGGCTGAAGGCAATGACCGATTTCTACAGAATTGCCAGATTCCCACGCACTGTGGGGGCCATTGATTGCACACATGTGGCACTCCAGCCCCCCAGGAGACAGAGCACATGTACCGCAATCGGAAGCATTGGCATTCCATCAACGTACAGGTGATAGTCGATGCCCAAGGCCTCATATGGCACGTCCGTGCCAAACACCCCAGGGTCCAGCCATGACAGCTACATATACAATCAGTGCCACATCCGAATGGAATTCGATCAGAACGTGTATGGGGACACCTGGCTGGTTGGTGAGTGACATGGGTGGCAGGCATGACTATCCCCTCCCATGATGCACACATCACAAGGGGCACATGCATGAATAACATCCTCCTGTCTTTTCCCTTACAGGTGACTCTGCATATCCACTGGGACCCCATCTCATGACTCCTATCCGGAACCCCCAAACCCCAGGAGAGGAAAGATACAATCAAGCACATGCCCAAACACGAGCAGTGGTGGAGCGCACCTTTGGCCTCCTAAAGTCACATTTCCGATGCCTGGATAAGTCTGGGGGTACCCTCTTGTATTCCCCAAACTTCGTGTGCCAGATCATCGGTGCATGTTGCATGCTGCACAACTTCGCAGAAAGAAAGGGCCTGCAGATTGACCTACGTGATGACCTGACCCCTGAACCAGACAATCCCCCCTAACCGAGGCTACACGGCTATTCTGTCCAGGGCAGCACCAAGTGCTGCCGTGTTGGCCTGGATAGCCTGGGTAAGGGCCCTCACATCCTGCCCAACACCTGCTGATGTAGGCTGCAGGTCGTTTAGGCAGGTTGTGAAAGCCCGGGAGTGGGAGTCCAGGTTCTCCAGCATATCCTTGATGGAGGACAGGCTCTCCTCCATCCGCACCAATGTCTGGCTGACCTGTCCCAGATGGCGGGTCTGGAGGAACTGGTCCCTTCTCAGAGTGGCGGGCAGGAGATCGGCCAATCCCCTGGTGTTCTGGGATGAAATCCTGACTCCAGCTGATGCTTGTGGCCGGGGAGAAGGGGAGGCCCTTGGGAGGGGAGCCATGTTGGGGGAGGAGGGGGGGGCTCCCCCTTAGGGAGGGCTGCCTGCTGCCAGCCAGAGGGGAAGAGTCCTCAAAAACCAAACGTCCAGTGCCTGACATGGACTCCTCCTCCTCATGATTCTCCTCCTCCTCATGATTCTCCTCCTACTCTTAAACCTCCTCCACTGACTCCGGCCTTGTTGGGGGGGTCTCATTAGGCTGCTGTCCTGGGGATGGTGCGGTCAGGCCAGATGGCCCTGCACCCTCCTGCACATCTGTGGATGACACAAAACATTCACAGGTTGGAGGATCCACACACTTGCCACATATTCCCTTTCACCCCCTCCCCCACACATGCTACACACCTGATATTAAAAAAAATACTTACCTGGCACCACAGGCTCCGGACTTGAGTCAAAGCCGGACAGGCCCTCAACTTCATGCCGATGAAAGGTCAGGGCCACTGCACGCTCCTCCGCTGTCAGCCTAATACGGCATGGTGGGCCCCCTCCTGTGCCCCTGGCATGGGCGTGCATTCTGGCCAGCTTCTGTTTGACCAGACGCCGGAGGTCATTAATTTTTTTGTCAATCCCAGACCGGGTCCGTGTCTCCCCCTCCCCCGCTGAATTGACCTGCTCAGTGATGAGGTCCAAAATCTCCCTCCTCCTGGCCGGGGTGGTGTTGGCACTGTCTGGGCCGTGGAGGAAACGCCCATAATCGCTAATCGCTAATGGCCCGGGCAAGAATTATTTTTTCCCCCACAGTAAAATTGAGCTTTCGCTTTCTCTCTGTCATACTTCCAAAAAAACTCACTCCCAGTCAACAAAAATCACTCACAAAAACAAGCACAACCAATCAAGCAAGAACACACACAAAGAGAAAACTAACACCCAAAAAAATCACACAAGCACTCAGCAAGAAACAAAAACAAACAGCAAAAAATCAGCAAGAAAACAAACGAACAGAAAAATATCAAACAAACAGTCTCTCAAACACTTATCAAAAAACACTTTCAAAGATCTACTAACAAACACTTGATCACACAGAACACTAATCTGACAAATACAAAACACACCGCAACGAACAGGACAAAAGCACTTGGTTAAATGGGAAGGGACAAGGGATGTACTTTTGCAATGCAAGTGCGTTTGTGTCTGTCTATTTATGCTGTTTGCGTAGTTCACAACGTTGCCCTAGTCCATTTCCAATTTCCCGAGTTGTGAGCATGCGCACAGCGGAGCTGACCATGGTCTCCTTCAAGCGCGCATGCGCGAGCCGGCCAGCCCTTCATTTGCATGGGGTCACGGCTCATTTCAATGTAACACGCCCACGTCCTTCCCAATTTGTATTACTCCGCCTTACGCCTCTGAAAAAACGTTACGCATGTGCAATTTTCTGCGCAAAAGCTACGAGAATAGGAGGAGACTACGCGGCAAAATTGCGCAAGTCTAACGTAAAGGCAGTGCGCTACGCCGGTCCAATAATGCGCAGATGTACGTGAATCTGGGCCACGATAGATAGATAGATAGATAGATAGATAGAGGGAGGCTACTAGTTAGTATAGTTAAATGTACAGTTTGTAGAGAATATATTCACATCCCTAGGAGTTTTCAATATATTTATAAAAACTGTATAGCTTAGCTAGTTCTGCTATTCGTATCTGTCAGGCAGGAGATTGTGCTTGATGCTCTAACGCAGGAGTCTCCAAACTACGGCCCTCCAGGTGTTCAGGAACTACAATTCCCATCATGCCTAGTCATGTCTACGAATGTCAGAGTTTTACAATGCCTCATGGGAAGTATAGTTCCACAGCAGCTGGAGGGCCATAGTTTGGAGATCCCTGCTCTAACGTGTTAGTCAACGTGTGCTAGTTAATTGCACATAGACGCATTAACTGTTACTGCAAGTGTGCTATTGAATTGCACAGAAACACAGTCGCTCTGACTGTGCGTGTGCTGTTTAATATCACCTTAGCGCATTTGGTGTCACCGCACGTGTGCTGTTACATACTACCTGAGCGCATTTGGTGTCACCGCACGTGTGCTGTTACATACCACCTGAGCGCATTTGGTGTCACCGCACGTGTGCTGTTACATACCACCTTAGCGCATTTGGTGTCACCGCACGTGTGCTGTTACATACCACCTTAGCGCATTTGGTGTCACCGCACGTGTGATGTTACATACCACCTTAGCGCATTTGGTGTCACCGCACGTGTGCTGTTACATACCACCTGAGCGCATTTGGTGTCACCGCACGTATGCTGTTACATACCACCTGAGCGCATTTGGTGTCACCGCACCGTTACACGTGGTGCTGTTACATACCACCTTAGCGCATTTGGTGTCACCGCACGTGTGCTGTTACATACCACCGCATTACCGCGCATACCACCTTGGTGTCACCGCACGTGTGCTGTTACATACCACCTGAGCGCATTTGGTGTGTCATATCCGCAGGTACATACCACCTTAGCGCATTTGGTGTCACCGCACGTGTGCTGTTACATACCACCTGAGCGCATTTGGTGTCACCGCACCTGTGCTGTTATATACCACCTGAGCGCAGGTAGTGTCACCGTACGTGTGCTGTTATATACCACCTGAGCGCATTTGGTGTCACCGCACCTGTGCTGTTATATACCACCTGAGCGCAGTTAGTGTCACTGTACGTGTGCTGTTACATACCACCTGAGCATGGGCGTCCGCTGAAATTTTTTCAGGGGGGCGCTTCGGCAGCGGCAATACAGAGTCGCATTTTACCCTTTCTTTGACCGCTGGCAGGGGTTAGAAGCGACCCCCCCCATGTTAAAATGTAAAAAACACCCCACTGTGCCCCCTGCATCTTTTTAATATCTCTTTGTCACTACCGTGTACCCCCTCTCCACAGCTGCACCTCTGGACCCCTTTACATTACACAGCACCATTCTTTACTGGCCCCCTTTACGTTACACAGCACCCTGCACCTCTGGGCCCCTTTACATTACACAGCACCCTGCACCTCTGGCCCCCTTTACATTACACAGCACCCTGCACCTCTGGGCCCCCTTTACATTACACAGGACCCTGCACCTCTGGGCCCCTTTACATTACACAGCACCCTGCACCTCTGGGCCCCTTTACATTACACAGCACCCTGCACCTTTGGGGCCCTTTACATTTCACAGCACCCTGCACCTCTGGCCCCCTTTACATTACACAGCACCCTGCACCTCTGGTCCCGTTTACATTACACAGCACCCTGCGCCTCTGGGGCCCTTTACATTACACAGCACCCTGCACCTCTGGCCCACTTTACATTACACAGCACCCTGCACCTCTGGCCCACTTAACATTACACAGGATCCTGCAAAAATTAAATGACTGGGCTTAAATCGCACTGTAAAGAATCACATGTGATTTGAACAGGAATGTGGTGCGATTCCTGTCTGAATCACATGCTGTTTCTCACACTGCTCCTGTGTTAACCCCGGCTTGTCATAATGACTTCAGCTGGGGTTCACACAAGAGTGGTGCAGGAAACCACATGTGATTCAGACAGGAATCGCACCAGATTCCTGTTAAAATCACATGTGATTCTTTACAGTGCGATTTAAGCCCAGTCATTTTGTATGTGCTCAAATCGCACCGCAAGGTATTGGCAACTGGTATCAGCGAGTACTTGAGCACAAGTATTGTTTGTACAAAACAGGTATTTGTGCAACCCTAGACACAAAGACCAAGTTCCTGGGAAAACAAATCTGCATAGGTGAGAATAAAGATAACAGGGAATACATTTGTCACTGTTAGTACTCATGCACAAGAACACTATACTGTAGGTATAGCATAAACTATACAATCTGATTGTACAATCTCCTTTAGATTTACAAAAACAATGTAATCTATGGACAACCTAAACAATTAATTTAAGCAGTATCCAATCAGGCAGGCCTTTGTACTACATAGCTGGTGGTAGATCCAAAAGATATTGTACAATCAGATTGTATAACGTATGGTAAGTAAGCTGGAGGCTGGCCATAGATGGATCGTTTTTATTTTTGTCTAAAAAATTGAATGGATCCCCCCAATCCATACAACTAAGGTGGGTAAGGGAACCCTTTCCGCTGAAACATCGATATCGGAGCTGCAAATCTAAAGAAACATTCCTGCGGGTTGGAGAGAAGTTGATGATTAAATTGATGTCTCTTTAGCAAGAATGACTACAGAAGGATTGAAACTTGTCCAGTCCTTGCTGGAGCCGTTACATTTCCATCCATCTATGGCTGGGTTTAGTCATTCCTGTTTTCGTATGCCTGGAGAGCTCACTAAGCCTCCGTGCAAACTAATTCTTTGGGGCCCATTTACATGTGGTGCAGACATGTGTGTCCTGTGTCCTCTCTTATCAGAACAGGGATGTACGGGCATTGTGTGCCATCTCTGTGCGAGCGTCCCATTCACTTATATTGGGACCCGCACCTGCATGTCATATTAGGATACATAGGCTGTGTCCATGCAGCCTCACGTCCCAGTAGTTATGAATGGGATGATGACACAGGGATACACACAACACCTATGTACCCCCCTGCTGATAAATGACAGCCCTGCATGGGAGGTGCATGTTTGCACCCCTTGTGAATGGGTCCTTACTAGAAATAGAATCTGAAATAATAGCTGTCTTGTCTTCACAATTAGCAGTGATATGAATCCTGAAAGTGTGTTACGGTTATTACCTGTTGGCTGAGTAGAGGCAGGTTCAGCAGCACAGACAGGAGAAAACATCACTCAGTTTCTCTGTGCAGGTAGAGAGAGGAGGGGGTCCGAGTGAAGGACACAGGAGAGGAGGGGGGGGGGTCACTATACAGAGCAGGAAGAGATTGTCTAAAGCAGGGAGAGATAACAGGATGCTGGGGAAGGGGGGGGCGAGGTGGTGATCTCCCACAAACATCGGGACACTGTGAAAGTGAAAGCAGGATAGAAATGAGTGGGAGGGGGGAGAGAAGTCTGTCCAGGAGAGGCAAAGTTGTACACATGCAGACTGAATCAGGAAAGTGCTGATACCTTTCCAACCTTACCTATCAGACAAGCCGAACTAGGGGGGCGGGACCTTGCACACAGACCCAGCTCTGTGATATACAATACAAGCGCCGAGGACAGAGGGAGGAGAGAACTGCAGTGCTTAAATCGGCCACAGGGTCAGTCCAGCCCTTCTCCTGGCGATTCCAGGGGGGGGCGAGCACCCTCCCTTGCCCTATGGAGCGGACGCCCATGCACCTGAGCGCAGTTAGTGTCACCGCACATGTGCTGTTATATACCACCTGAGCGCAGTTAGTGTCACCGCACCTGTGCTGTTATATACCACCTGAGCGCAGTTAGTGTCACCGCACCTGTGCTTTTATATACCACCTGAACGCAGTTAGTGTCACTGTACGTGTGCTGTTATATACCACCTGAGCGCAGTTAGTGTCACTGTACGTGTGCTGTTATATACCACCTGAGCGCAGTTAGTGTCACCGCACCTGTGCTGTTATATACCACCTGAGCGCAGTTGGTGTAACTGTACATGTGCTGTTATATACCACCTGAGCGCAGTTGGTGTCACTGTACGTGTGCTGTTACATACCACCTGAACGCAGTTGGTGTCACTGTACGTGTGCTGTTATATACCACCTGAACGCATAAATATGTCTGGAAGGACAACAAAGAGAGGCAGAGAGTCATGAGGGCAAGCAGGCTCTGCATGTAGAGGTAACGCTGGTAGTGTATGTGGTGCATCCTCTACAGCACGTGGCCGTGGCCGCTCGTCCTTCTTTTCGGGAGCTGGCCGTGTTGAGCCTCAACATGTAGAGAAATTAGTAGAGTGGATGACCAAGCCATCCTCATCCTCCTCATCCTCTCTCACACAGACTGATCAAAGTTTATCTGGCAAAGCAGCTGCCAAGGCGTCCTCTTCCCTCTGCACAATGGCTTCACACAATACTTCCCTAGTACCACCATGTCCTCCTGAGGAGTCCCCCGAACTGTTTCAACACAGTGTTGGGTACATGCTGCAGGAAGATGTGCAGCATTTTGAAGACTCCGATGATGGAACACTGATAGAGGAAGGCATTGATGTGAGCCCAGGGAGAGGGGGTGTCCGAGAGGGACAGCAATTTGTCAGTGATGATGTTCCCCCAGCTGGAGCATACTGCCAGGTTGTTGACAGTGATGAGGAGGGAGGGGATGATGAGGTCACTGACTCTACCTGGGTGCCTGATAGGAGAGAGGAGGAGGAGGAGGAGAAGGAGGAGGAGCCACAGGCACATCTCCAAAGAGGCAGGATGCCCTCCAGGGGTCAGCTTAAGGTCACACCCACTGCATTACAGCGCACATCTAAGGCACTTGTGCATGGCGCTGCTGTGTCTGACCGGTACAGCAAAAGTTCTTTGGTGTGGGCCTTTTTTGAAACATGTCCACAAGATCGTACCTTTGCTATTTGCAACTTATGTTGCAAGCGTATCTCGCGTGGCCAAAACATCAACCGCCTGGGTACCACATGCTTGTCCAGACATATGTCGACCTGCCATGCAGCTCGTTGGCAAGCACACCAAAAAGACCCACACCAAAGACAAAAGCGTACCCCCCCTTTCCCTTCTGGGACCTCCAACCCCAGTAGACCCCCAGTCCTCTCTGAAGCCTGCAGTGAAGGTGTAGAAATAGTTGTGTCACAAGTTAGTAGTAGCGGTCAATCTACTGATAGTACCAGGCAAATTTCCCTGCCCCAGCTGCTGCAGCGCTGAAAGAAGTACAATCCCAGCCATCCACATGCCCAGCAGTTGAATGCTAGCTTAGCGAAATTGCTAGCACTTCAACTGCTACCTTTTCAGTTGGTAGATTCTGCCCCCTATTCCGGCTCTCTACCGGCATGTGGAAGGCAATGTCCATGCCTCGCTGGACAGGGCGGTCAGTGGTAAGGTGCATATTACCGCTGACTCATGGTCCAGCAGGCATGGACAGGGACGTTACCTGTCTTTTACGGCGCATTGGGTGACTCTGCTGGCAGCTGGGAAGGACGCAGGGCAAGGCCCAGTAGTTTTGGAGGTTGTTCCGCCACCACGCCTCCAAAACAATACTACTGCTTGTGACACACCTCTTTCCTCCACCCCCTCCTCTTCTTCCTCTGTGGCCTCTTCCTGTGGGGATGATTTCTACGAACCAGCCGTGCTCCGTAGGCGTACGAGGGGATATGCAGGAATGCAGGCCAAGAGATGCCATGCGGTGCTAGAGCTGGTGTGCTTGGGAGACAGGAGCCACACTGGGGAAGAGGTTTGTCAGCTCTGCAGGGGCAGGCTGAGAGGTGGTTGACGCCACGCCAGCTGAAGCCTGGAATGGTGGTCAGCGATAATGGCACCAACCTCCTCTCTGCCGTGCGACAGGGAAAACTCACCCACGTGCCCTGTTTTGCGCATGTCCTCAATTTGGTGGTGCAGCGGTTCTTGGGCAGGTACCCGGGCTTGCAGAATGTCCTGAAGCAGGCCAGGAAAGTCTGTGTGCATTTTTGAAGGTCATATAATGCCACTGCTCGGCTGACTGACCTCCAAAGAGAATACAACCTGCCCAAGAACCGCCTAATTTGTGACATGCCCACCAGATGGAACTCAACGTTGGCCATGCTGCAACAGCTGCACACGCAGCAACGGGCCATCAATGAGTACCTGTGCCAATATGGCAACAGAACTGGGTCAGGGCAGCTAGGTTTTTTTTCCCCACGCCAGTGGGCCTTGATCAGGGATGCATGCACTGTCCTGTCACCATTTGAGGAGGCCACGAGGATGGTGAGCAGTGACAGTGCATGCATCAGTGAGACTGTCCCTCTTATTCACATGTTGGAGCACACACTACGTGGAATAATGGACAGGGCCCTTGAGGCAGAACAGAGGGAGGAAGAGGAGGACTTCCTTACCTCTCAAGGCCCCCAGACAGTGGTCCTGCTTGTCCACCTAGCACACAAGTAGAGGAGGAGGAGGAGGAGGAGGAGGAGGAGGATTGTATCAGCAGCATGGAGGTGGAGCCTAGCACTCAGCAGCAGCAGTCTTCAAGGGATCATTTACAGTACCAAGGAGCACGTGGAGTTTTACGTGTGTCACGTACCTGGTACAGAGCAGAGCCTGACGTGCGGGAGTGGCCACTCTTGCTCCTCTGACTCCGGAACCCCTGGTAGAGTAGACAGGGAGCACTGGAGTTCAGAGTCGCACTAGCGCCCTGGTGAGGATGCTGTGCAGGAACTGCGGTGGTCTCCTGTGATCTCCAGGAAGATGTCGGTGGAGCTGGAACAGCAGGACCATAGACGGCTGGAACTTGGTGCAGATGACCGGGAACAGCAAGATGACAGGTAGCAGAAGCTTGGTGCAGATCGCTGGAGCCATCAGCAGGAGGAAGGTGCACTGTAGTACCAATACTGGCAGGTAGCAGGAGCTTGGTGCAGATCACTGGAGCCGTCAGCAGGAGGAAGGTGCACTGTAGTACCAATGCTGGCAGGTAACATTAGATTGGTGCAGATCACTGGAGCCGTCAGCAGGAGGAAGGTGCACTGTAGTACCAATGCTGGCAGGTAGCAGGAGCTTGGTGCAGATCACTGGAGCGGTCAGCAGGAGGGAGGTGTACTGTAGTACCAATGCTGACAGGTAGCAGGAGCTTGGTGCTGATCACTGGTGCAGTCAGCAGGAAGGAGGTGTACTGTAGTACTGGTGCAGGCAAGGTCAGGCAGGCCGGGTCGGACACAGGCGGATGGATCAGATTCACGGAGAGAGCAGCAGCGGAGGTCAGGGTTCAAGCCGGATCAGCAACAGGCGGACAGCAACCAGTTAGAAGGATAAGGCAGAGGCAACGTCAGACAAGCCAAAGGTCAGGGCAGGCGGAGGTCAGTAGGGTCAGGGATAAGCCGGGTACACAGGAACAGAAGTCAATCAGGTAACGGGTATCGGGTGGTTAACAGGAACGCTGAAGACCAAGCAGCAAGAGGCTAAGGGATGAGCCCCATTAAATAGCCTAAACTGGCGCCAAAATGGCGTCAGCACGCGCCCACGCGCCGCTGCCGCGATATCGCGTGCCCGCGTGCGCCGATGTGCCACGAATGCACGCTCCCAGCGCACCCGTGCGCGACGCTGTGCCGCTAGCGCCACCTGGTGGTCGACCACGTCCATGACATTGTGGCTGGGATGAGGTGCCTGTGGATCCTGTCGTCCTCAGTGACTCAGAGGACTGTGCCCCGAATGCCTCTGCAAACCTACGCTGCATGGCCTCCCTGATCCTGCAAAGCCTGCGTAAGGGTCCTCGTGTACGTGCTATTAAGGAGAGGGATCATTACTGGCTGGCGACTCTCCTTGATCCACGTTACAAGAGTAAGGTTGCGGACCTTATGTTGCCATCGCAGAGGGGGCAGAAGATGAAACTTCTGCGGGAGGCCTTGCAGAAGGGTCTGTGCAATGCGTTCCAAGAACCGGGGGGATTACCAAAACCTGGCTCTGGACAATGTCTTGCTGAGGTTTCGGTGAGTCACAGAAGGGGCGGTGGAGAAGGTGGTCGTCTGACCGATGCGTTCAGGCAGTTTTTTAGTCCGCAGCCCCAAGGTCTGACCGGTTCCAGCAACCATCGCCAGCGTCTGCTTTACATGGTCCGGGAATACCTAGGGGCAAGATCCGACTTGGACACCTTCCCCACCGAAAATCCTCTGGCTTACTGGGTCTTGAGGATGGATCACTGGCCAGAGCTTGCCCAGTACGCAATTGAGCTACTGGCTTGCCCTGCATCCAGTGTTCTTTCAGAACGGACATTCAGTGCTGCTGGAGGCTTTGTCACTGATCACAGGGTGCGCCTCTCCAGCAGCTCTGTTGATCGACTGACCTTCATCAAAATTAATCAAGCTTGGATCAACACCAGCTACCAAGCACCTGATGCTGATATTAATGAATAATATATTTTTTGTTGAAATGTCGGATCCCTTTTAGACTGCTGATGCTGAGTGACTGTCCTCTTATGCTGCTGATGGAATATCCTTCTTCTCCTCCTCACTTTTCTTGCTGATAGCTAGTAAGAAATGTTGTGTTTCTGGGCTCCACCACCAGTGCCTAAGGCACAATTTTTCAGCCCCTGTTTAACAGGGGCGCCTAATAACAATTTTTGATGCAATACTTTGCACGTGGCTCCTTGTTGCGCCCCAATTGGAGTTATTGGGAGGGGTTGCAAGTGTTGTGTTGTGCCCAAGGCACAATTTTCCAGACCCTGTTTAACAGGGGCGCCTAATAACAACGTCCCTGTCCATGCCTGCTGGACCCTAAATCGGAGGTAAGATGCACCTTACCACTGACCACCCTGTCCAGCGAGGCTCGGAATAGCCTTCCGTGAGAAAAAGTGGCGTTTTGGTACTTGCCACTGAGGTACTGCACATTGCACAAACTCACAGAAGGGGGCAGAATCTACCAACTGAAAAGGTTGCAGTTGAAGTAGCAATTTTGCTAAGCTAGCATTCAACTGCTGGGCATGTGGATGGCTGGGATTGTACTTCTTTCGGCGCTGCAGCAGCTGGGGCAGGGAAATTTGCCTGGTACTATCAGTACATTGACGGCTACTACTAGCTTGTGACACACCTATTTCTTTTTTTTTTTTTTTCCTTTTTTTTCTTCTTTCTTCCACATCAGTCTCAACCCGGGGATCTCCCCGTCAGTGCAGCTCACGGAAAGTTCCGCCCTTCGCTTTCCTCCGTAGTCTTTGCATCATTTGTGGTTTTCCTTTACCATCTTATTTGTTCTTTACTTTTTTTTTTTTTTTCCCATGAAGGAATTTCCTCTGATAAAAAAGAAAGTGGAAATTGGAATATTTTTCCCCTCCCCCCCCCCCCCCCCACCCCCATCCATCTCGGGATTCCACTACCCCTTCTCACTGGGTATCTCGCTAATTTTTGTATCTATTTTTGTACCTGTGGCTCCCTTGCCTAACTCACATAATTCGTAAATTTTCCGCAAAACTCCATGTTTTTTTAAATTCCTTCCAGGTGGCCCATTTTCCCCGAAAATTATTATCCTCCTCCCCCCTATATTTCAACTCTTCTCTCCTGTATACTTCTTCCACCGAATCTATCCACTCCCAGACCTGAGGACTTTCGGGATCCCTCCATTTTTTGGGGATTAATCGTTTGGCTGCGTTCAGTAAATGTGGTGTAAGAGATCTTTTATATTCTTTTATATTTTCTACTCCCCCGTGGAATAGGACCACCCATGGGTCCTCTTCTATTTCTTTTTTAATTATGTCCTTGATCAATTTCAGGATTCTTTTCCAGTAGCTTTTGATCTTAGGACATAACCACCATAGGTGAGCCATTGTGCCCCTGGTTGGGCATCCCCTCCAACAGTCTGCCGACTGTCCTTCTCTATATTTACTGATTTTATCAGGGGTATTGTACCAACCGGTGATACATTTGAAATTCATCTCAGCCGTTCTCACGTCGATTGCTGAAGAGTGAGTCAGGGTTATAATTCTTTCTATTGTTGTTTTTCCCTTATTTATTTCTAATTCCCTTTCCCATTTGTGTATATACGGGGGCTCCCCCAGCTCCTCCGCCTTCATCAGGAATTTATAGATTTTTGAGATGTTTCCCTTTACACAATCAGTGACACACAGTTGTTCTAATGGTGTGTATTCTTTTCGTTCCCGTAAAGGTCCCGGGAGGTTCCCGATGAAGGATGAGATCTGTAGGTATCGCCACTCATCTAACCCTGTGAGTTCTGTCTTGCTCCTAATTTCGTGAAGTTTCATCAATTTTCCCTTTTGGATCAAGTCTCTTACTTGAATTCTGTTTTTAATCCAATTTCCCCCCACCCCTTTTAACCCCGGTGCAAAGAATTCGTTATCTTTTAAATCTATGAGTGGTGAGTTATATTCTGATCTTGCGTGTTTATGTACTCTGTCCCATATCCGTAGTGCCGTGCGTGTAATAACATGTGTGGTTTTATATATAGTTCTATTTTGTGGTGGGTTCCAAATTATTCTTCCTAATTGTGCCCTTGCGAGTGTGCATTCAATGTTAATCCATCTTTTATCGTGATTCTCCTTGGCCCACTCTATTACCCGAGAAATGACCGAAGCGTTGTAATACTTTCTGATATCCGGTACAGCCAAACCTCCCGTTTTTTTACTCTGTTTTAATACATGGAAGGAAATCCTATGTTTTTTTTTATTCCAAATGTAATTCAGTAACAAAGAGTTCAGTATGGCGAAGTAAGATTGTGGTAAGGCTATTGGGGCCATTTGAAATTTGTATAAAATTTTTGGGACTAACATCATTTTTACTACGTTTATTCTTCCGAACCAAGAAATTGGCTGATTATTGATTTTTTTAATTTCCCCTTTTATTTCATCTAAGAGGGGGATATAGTTTAACCTATACAGTTTCTTTATAGAGTTGGCAAGTTTCATCCCCAGATATTTTATCTCCTTCTGCCAGACGAACTTGTATTCCTTTTTGAGGAATCGTTCTTCTTCCTTGCTAATGTTGATGTTTAATATTTCTGTTTTCAGTATATTCATCTTAAAGTTAGCCAGATACTGCACATATTGCTTAATAGCGGCGTCAGCTACCTGCTGCTCCCCCCTCCATAGATGAAGCCCTGCGGGAGGCGTTGTCGCCCGGGGTTACTCAGCATAACTGCGGGCCGAATAATACCTGTCGTCGGCGAACGCAGCGGATAGTTTTTAAAGTGCTCGTCTTCGTTGTCCCTTACTCTAAAATACGTCCCCTTAATATTTGGGGTTATTTCTGACCGTTGCCAGGAGGGATTCTAAAGATAGGACGAAAAGGAGCGGGGATAGGGGGCATCCCTGCCTGGTCCCATTCCTCATCTCAAAAGATGTTGAAGGGACCCATTGATTTTAAACCCTTGCACGTGGATGATAGTACAGTGTTTTAATTCTCCCCATCATCTTCGCACCTATGCCTATGTTCTCTAGTGTTGACATCATGAGCCCCCAGTCTACCCTGTCGAACGCTTTTTTCCGCGTCAACTGACAGGAATAGACCGGGGGACCCATTTTCTTTTATCTGCTGTAGGATGAGGAGTGCTCTGACCCCATTATCCTTACTTTCTCTTCCGGTATGAAACCTACCTGGTCTGGATGGACCATGGTTGTCATCAGTCCCTTCATACGTTCTGCCATAATCTTAGCAAACAATTTTGAATCTATATTTAATAGTGAAATTGGTCTGAAACCTGAGCAGAGCGTATTATCCTTCCCCTCCTTTCCTATCACTGTGATATTTGCTGTCGCGGCCTCCCTACTTAAGTTGTAATCCGTCCCAAGCCCATTATAGTATTGACATAGTCTCGGTACTAACGTTGTTCCGAACTTTTGTAAGTATCTTATCGTAAAGCCATCGGGTCCGGGGCTTTTCCCTTTAGCGGAGTTCTTTAAGGCTTCCCTTATTTCCTCTTTGGTTATTAGTCCGTCTAGTTTTTCGGCGGCTTCTTCATCTATTTTAGGTAAGTTAGCTTTTCTTAGAAAAGCTCTTACTTTAGCCTCTTTCTCTCCCGGGTTCCATTCCCTTTGTTTTACAGTATAGAGGTTCTCATAATAGCTTCTAAATTCTTCTGCTATTTCTTTTGTTGAGTGTACTAAGTCCCCATTCTTCTTTCTGATTCTTTCAATAAAGTTCCTTTTTTTTTTTTTTTTTCACCATTCTAGCCAAAGTTTTACTAGGTTTGTTCCCCCATATATATCGCTCTCTCTCAGTGTTATTAAGTATGTTCTTTGTTTCGTGTTCGATGAGTGATCTATATTCTTCTCTTTTAAGAGTTAATTTATGCAATGTTTCTATTTTTTGACCCTTTGTTTTGTGATCTTGTTCTAACTCAAGAATTTCTTTCATTATTAATTTTACTTTCTTTGTTTTTTCTTTCTTTTTCCTCGCCCCTTCCATAATAAATATTCCTCTTATATAGGCCTTATGGGCATCCCAAAGTGATGCCCTAGAGATCCCCTCCGTGTCATTCTCTCGAAAGTAGTTCTCCAATTTCTTCTGTACTCTCCCTACTATCTCCTCATCTCCCAATAGACTCTCATCCAATCTCCATTCGGGTGGACTTGTTTTCGGAGTAGGCAATCTGATTCTTAAGGTTATGGGAGCATGATCGGAGATCGTCATAGCCTCTATTCCTGTCTCGATTACCCTCTCGAGCATTCTGTGATCAATGAGGATATAGTCTATTCTCGAGTACGTCCCGTGCACAGGGGAGTAGAATGTGTAGTCCCGGTTTTTAGGGTGTTGAATTCGCCATATGTCTACTATTTGATTGTGAAACATTCTTTGTCTTAATATTTTCAGCTGGCTATTTCTAGTCCCCTGTGCCCGGGACGTACTGTCAAGGGCAGGATCTATGCATAAATTAAGGTCCCCCATTACCACCACGTATCCCGCCTCAAAATTTTTAAGTTTTATTAATATTTTATTTACATAGTTAGCAGGGTTAACGTTTGGGGCGTATATGTTGGCGAATGTGTATTGAACACCTCCTAGTTTCCCTTTCAGGAATATGTACCTTCCCTCTGGGTCAGTCAGTCTATCCTCTAGTATGAACCGCATATCTTTAGAAAATCCTATTGCAACTCCTCGAGCCCTCTTTGTTATTGTATCTCCGTAGTACCACGTGGGATGTCCGCAGGAGTACAGCCTGATACCTGATTCCATTGACAGGTGAGTCTCCTGCAGGAATACCACATCCGCCCTATGATATTTCAATTCCCTAAGGATTTTATGTCTCTTAACTGGAGAATTTAAACCTTTTACATTATAGGATATACATTTGGCCTCTGTCATCTAGCTATATGTACCCTTCCTTCTCCCGCCCGTCCTACTTAGGAGTAGGTTTAAAAGATGGGGTCTAATTTATGTGGAATCCCCGAGATGGTCCCTCCCCTCCCTTCCCTCCCTACCCTTCCCACCCCTTCCCCCCAATCCCTCCCCTCCCCCCCCTCCCTCCCTATCCCTCCCACCCCCTCCTCCCCCCATTCCCTCCCCTCCCTCCCCCTCTCCTCCCTTGGCCTGGAATAGGCCTGAGAGCCGCCATTGGTTTCCTCCACTCCTTCACCATCGGCTCCTCTCCTAGGGGTGGTACCCGAAGATTGCCCCCCCCGCTACCCCCATCTTCTCCTCCCCTCCCCCCCCACCAATCCTTCGATGAATCTGTCTCAGTTTTCAGTTGTTTACACTACCCAATCTGGCAGATCAGGGACTACTATATCCAATCTTTTGACAGAACCTCTCTAGTTCTTCTGGGTATCTTAGGCGAGCATTTACTCCTCCTTTTAAACCGATAAGGCAAGCGGGGAAACCCCATTGATACTTTATGTTTTGTTTTCGCAACAGTTCCAGAAGGGGTTTCATATGTCTTTCCTAGTTAATGTTTCTTTTGAGAGATCTGAGAAGATTTGGATCTCGTTTTCTTTGTATCTAAGGGGGGGTTTTCCCTTCAATCTAACCCAGATGTCGCTATATCAGCATTCGGAACCGCACTATGATGTCTCTTGGTCCCTTTCTCTCTGTCTGTTTGGGGTTCCCCACTCGATGTACCCGTTCGATTTTTAGGGGCTTTGCTTCATCCGGTTTATCCAGTAGGGGATTAAATAGTATGTTCACAATCTCTCTTAAGTCTTCCCCTTTTTCTTCCTCTAGGGCACGAATTCTTAGGTTCTGTCGCCTGTCGCGATTCTCCTGATCCTCTAACCGATATGCTATCATTCTATGGTTGTCTGTCAGTTTTTGTACTTGTGTTTTTAATTTGGTCAGTTCCTGATCTTGTTCTCCCATTCTTTTTTCAACCTCCTCCACTCTTTCTAGTAATCCTCCAAGGTCCGTTCTTATCTTACTGATTTCGGATTTTATAACATTTTCCATCCTTAATAGCATCTCATTCATTTCTGCCTTTGATGGTGGTTGTGTGTCCTGTCCTGCTTCCTCTATTCTGCTATGATCATATTCACTCTCAAGGGTCGTCTCTCCCTTGGAACAATCTGGGAGGGCTTCCCCTATTTTAGTCCCATTCTTCTTCTTGTCCGTTTTTTTTACTAATCCAGGGCTTTTGGGATTTCCTTCCTGAGTCATGTAGTGCTGTATTGAGCTTGTCCCAGCATTATTTTTAGGCGCTTTTATGGTCACGCCTCTAGTGGGCCTGCTCATCTTGTTTATATTTTTGTTAGTTAATCTTATTCTTTTCCCCAGCTTGGCGATCTTAAGTGATTCAACAATTTCCCACCTTGATGTCTAGGTCTTAGTGGGTTGACAGTATCGCAAATTCAGGGATCAGAGCTCAGTATAGGGGTTTTTGTGAATAAGAGTGGGGTGGGGTCAGGGCAGAATTACCCGTTATTCCCGTTGTTCCCAAAAGTCTTCCCGGTTTAATCGGTGTAGTTTAGGTCTGGGGGTCTTGCAGGAGGGTCCTCCCTATACGTTTTGTGTCTATCTATTATAATCAAGACTTAATTGTGGGCACTTAGTCTCCCTCCTATCTTCCCAGTTAATCCCCTAGACTCTTCTCTTGTTCCAATTTAGGGTTAGCTAGTTCAACTTGCTCAATCAATTTTTAACCACCTTCTTTCCGAGAAGGGCTGGCTAATATATTATATATACTTCATTGTAAATTGCTTTAACTCTATGTATATTGTAACAGTTCCACCTCCCATCACTTGTATATGTTATATTCGGATGGGTAATTCAGAAACCCTATGAGGCTCTGCGATACAGCAGCAGTGTGGAATGCAAGTTTATACAGATACAAATGATTGCTTCAAAAATGATGGTAAGGAAACGCCGTATCAGGTATCGCCTGAGAGGTGCGTGGTCTTCACCAAAGCTTCACCAAAGCTGCCAATAGTGAGCAAGGAACTTTGGGGCTTACGCAGGTCATACAGATACCGACATTTGTTTCAAAAATAGGGGGTAAGTAGATGGTAAGTAGACACCCTGTCAAGCACCGCCTGAAAGTACATAGTCTTCACCCCAGCTTCACCCAAGCTACCAGTAGTAAAAGAGAGACTTTGAGGCTAACACAGTTCGTTTCACAGTTCACACAGATACAGACAAATTTGGCTTACACATGGGTAGCAGCGCGGGTATAGGGTGGGGGGGGGATCGGGGGGGGACCTGACCAGATTCAGCTCCACTGAGCGCCTCACCGGACCCTTAGTGTTCTCCGTGTCTGCCGCACGCCTTCCGGGCGAACCCTTTCTGAGGACATCCTAATCTCCTCCTCTGTTCCTCCGCAGCTTCTCGTGGGTCCACCTGTAAGGCAATAACTGGATGCGCGGTCACGCTCGTGGTGGTGAGACGCCGCGGCCGGGGCTTCTCCAGCATTCCGTAGGCGTTCCCTGGTCTTGTCGCGGAGTGCACGGGGTTATGTTCCTACCCGATCCTGCTCCACAGCCTCTCACGCTGTGCTCGATCGAGTCGCTTGATCGGGTCGGTCGGGTCTCGGTGATAGACGCACAGGAGCCTCAGTACTGCAGGTAGCCATGGGGCAGTCCGGCACCTCCTCCCCTCACGCACGTCACGTCCTCATCACGCGCGTCGTGCTATGACACACCTATTTCTACACCTTCACTGCAGGCTTCAGAGAGGACTGGGGGGTCTACTGGGGTTGGAGGTCCCAGAAGGGCAAGGGGGGGGGTACACTTTTGTCTTTAGTGTGGGTCTTTCTGGTGTGCTTGCCAACGAGCTGCTTGGCAGGTCGTCATATGTCTGGACAAGCATGTGGTACCGGGCCAGCTCCCGAAAAGAAGGACGAGCAGCCACGGCCACGGCCACGGGCTGAAGAGGATGCACCACATCCACTACCAGCGTTACCTCTACATGCAGAGCCTGCTTGCCCTCGTGAGTCTCTGCCTCTCTTTGTTCTCCTTCCAGACATATTGAAGTGCTCAGGTGGTATGTAACAGCACAAGCGGAGTGACACCAAATGCGCTCAGGTGGCAGCACACGTACAGTGGCACTACCTGCGCTCAGGTGGTATATAGCAGCACACGTACAGTGGCACTAACTGCGCTCAGGTGGTATATAGCAGCACACGTACAGTGGCACTAACTGCGCTCAGGTGGTATATAGCAGCACACGTACAGTGGCACTAACTGTGCTCAGGTGGTATATAGCAGCACACGTACAGTGGCACTATCTGTGCTCAGGTGGTATATAGGAGCACACGTACAGTGGCACTATCTGTGCTCAGGTGGTATATAGCAGCACACGCACAGTGGCACTATCTGTGCTCAGGTGGTATATAGCAGCACACGTGCGGTGACCCCAAATGCGCTCAGGTGGTATGTAACAGCACACGTGCGGTGACCCCAAATGCGCTCAGGTGGTATTAAACAGCACACTCACAGTCAGAGCGACTGCGTTTCTGTGCAATTTAATAGCCCACTTGCATTAACAGCAACAGCCTTTCTGTGCAAATAAATAGCACACGTGCAGTAACAGTTAATGCGTCTATGTGCAATTAACTAACACGTGTACACTAACACGTTAGAGCATCAAGCACAATCTCCTGCCTGACAGATACTAATAGCAGAACTAGCTAAGCTATACAGTTTATAAATATATTGACAACTCCTAGGGATGTCAATATATTCTCTACAAACTGTACATTTAACTATACTAACTAGTAGCATCTATCTATCTATCTATCTACTGTGGCCCAGATTCACAGAGCAATTACGCCTGTCTAACTGGTGTTAGACAGGAGTAATTTCAAATTTCGCGCGCCGTATCACTAGTTTGAATCCTCAAACCATGATACGGCGGCTTCGGGCTTCGATCCGAGAGGCTTACGTCTTCGTAAGCCTTCGGATCTACGCTGCAATATTTTTGCGGCCGCTGGGAGGAGTCCGCGTCATTTTCAGCGTCGGGATATGCAAATAAGTTTTTACGGCGATCCACAAAGATACGAGCGGTCTTCGCAATCGCTTTCGTCTATTTTTTTCTACGTACTGTTAGAGCAGCTTTTTGATGGTCTAACGGTGCGTAGCCCATGTTGAGTATGGCCGTCGTTCCCGCGTCGAATTTAAATTTTTTTTTTATTTACGTAACTCGTTCGGGAATAGGAATGTCCGTAAACGACGCTACTCAAAAAAAAAATGACGTAACGACGTGATTTCGCGCAATGCACGGCGGGACATTTCTGAACGGAGCATGCGCAGTTCGATCGCCGCGGGAACGCGCCTATTTTAAATGCTTCACGCCCCCTACTCGCGTAGATGGCTTGCGCCGGGAGAAAAATCTACCGGGATTCCACATAGAGCCAGGTAAAATACGGCGGCGTAGTGTATTTCAGATACTCTACGCAAATCTAATTGTATGTAAATCTGCCCCAAAGTGTCTCTATCTATCTATCTATCTATCAATAAAGACACGGGCCCAGATTCACGTACATCTGCGCATTATTGGACCGGCGTAGCGCACCGCCTTTACGTTAGACTTGCGCAATTTTGCCGCGTAATCACCCTATTCTCGTAGCTTTTGCGCAGGAAATTGCGCATACGTAATGTTTTTCCAGAGGCGTAAGGAGGAGTAATACAAATTGGGAAGGACGTGGGCGTGTTACATTTGAATGAGCCGTGACCCCATGCAAATGAAGGGCCGCCGGCTCGCGCATGCGCGCTTGAAAGGAACCATGGTCAGCTCCGCTGTGCGCATGCTCACAACTCGGGAGCGGCCCAATCAGTGAAATTGGAAATGGACTAGGGCAACTTTGTGAACTACGCAGACAGCATAAATAGACAGACACAAATGCACTTCCTTTGCAAAAGTACATCCCTTTGTATCCCTCCCTCTACAGCAAGGTGCTTTTGTTTGTTTGTGACGTGTCTTTGAGATATTTGGGGACTGTTTTGCAGAGTGATTTTTGTCTTTTATGTGTTTTCTTTGTTGTTATTTGTGTTAAATTATATTTTTGCTGGGCATTTTTTTTTTTTTGGCTCGTCATTTATTTAATTTTTTTGGTTCTGTTTGTGTATGATTTTGGAATGTGGGGTGATATTCCTGCGGGAAAAGGGGTGTCACCCTCATTTGTGGTAGAGAAGTGATCCCCAGGTCTGTGTGAATGGTGTATGACTGTACAGTGACATAATTGGAGCCGTGTGGCATGGCGGGCTGCTCACAGGTCCTGCATGGTGGGCTTGTGCCAATCCAATGTGATGAGGATGTGAGGTGTCTGTGCTAGGGACCACAGTGGTGTGCATGCATGCATTCTCATTGTGCCATGATTAATGTGTGTGTTTAACGTGCAAAGATGCATAATGTGAGCTGGCATGAGAGGATGAGATGTCATGAGATGGGTACCAGTGCATATGCAGAGTCACCTTGAAGGGAAAGACAGGAGGATGTTAGTAGTGCATGTCCACTTGTGAGGTGTGCATCACGGGAGGATAGTCATGCCTGCCACCTATGTCACTCACCAACCAGCCAGCTGTCCCCATACATGTTTCTGTTCGAAATCTGTGGGGATGGGGCTCTGATTGTATATGTAGCTGTCATGGGTGTCATGGTAGTGTCATGTGTTTGGGCTGCTGATGTCCTCCTGCAAGGTTGTGGTAATTCCAGGATGGCATGAGGGTGAATCTGAAGATGCAGACACCTCAGAATCACTCATGCCAAAGATGTCTATGCGTGTGTGATATATCAAGTGAAGAGTGAGGGCTTTTAATAGATAAGAATATTGTATTAGATTAGATTAAATTGTAAATTTTATATAAGCAAATAAAAAAAAACAAAAAAACATCTCCCGTGCCCTCCTTAGTGCCATCCTCCGTGCCCTCCTCCTTCTTTGTTCATCTAAAGTCAGTAGTATAGCTATGCGCGACGATGCCCCTGGCATGTTGGCATACAGATTGTTGAGCAACACGTGTGACTGCTGAACTCCTCACTAACAGTGTTGCTTTTATCAGCTCTAATTTTAGACAGGACATTTTGCTGTTGCGCACACTGCGTCGCCTGCGCTGCCCCAACGTTGTTTTGGGGATCCCCGTAGGTCCCTCATTAGCATATTTGACTAGCAAATCAATGGTGTGTCTATCGCACTTTTGCGCGGACGGATGCGCCAGTCTAACGAAATTACGCGGGACAAAAAAAGACTTACGCACGCGCATCTCCTGTTGCGCTGGCGTAATCGCTCTGTGAATCTGGGCCACTGTCTCCATCTATCTATCTCTCTCTCTCTGTCTGTTGACTTCTCTCAAAGAAAGCCGGAAAACACAACATGATGCCGCCCGGGAGGCGGCCTTTTATAGTGTGGGGCGTGTGCTAAAGCCCTGAGCCCTAATTGGCCAAAGCACCCAGGCTTTGGCCAATTAGGTCTCTTCGTTTTTTGGGCGCTGTGATTGGCCAAGCATGCGGGGTCATGGTGCATGCTTGGCCAATCATCAGCACGCAACGCCGCAGTGAATTATGGGCCGTAGCGCGTCATTCGAATTTGGCGCCAACGACCCGATTTGTTCGTATTCGACGAACGATCGAACAGCCGATGTTCGATGCGAACATGTGTTCGCATCGAACGCGAAGCTCATCCCTAGTGAGGGGTTGCAGTGTTGTGTTGTGCCCAAGGCCCAATTTTTCTGCCCCTGTTTAACAGGGGCGCCTAATAACAATTTTTGATGCAATACTTTGGACGTGGCTCCTTGTTGCACTCCAATTACAGTATGTTTGAGGGCTGCCCTTTTTTCTAAAAATGTTCTTTCACAAAACAATAATGGCCCCCCACCACCGCTAAAATATTCGACATAATGTTGCCACACAGAACTTGTGCAAGTAGCATTAATGACTTTTTTTTTATAGTCCTCTCATGTTGTGCAGGGACATTTCTAAACATGTGCCACTACTATAGACACCCAGCAAGTGTGATATTTATAGGATTTTTTTTTTTTTTTCACTTTAAGTATCATTAAAATGGCTGCTCCGGAAAAAACGTCCTTTTTTAAAAAAAAAATTCCATTGATACATGTTCCCTGGGGCAAGACCCGGATTCTGAACGACGTTTTCCAACATTTAATTGAATTTTGGTCTTTAAAACGACCGTTTTTGAATTTGAACGTTCGGGTCCCATAGACTTCAATGGGGTTCGAAATATTTGTGCGAACCCGCGGTCTGTTCGAACGTTCTGGTGCGAACTGAACCCGGGGGTGTTTGGCTCATCCCTAGTTAACGCCGTCAAAGCTGCGAAGGGTGGACCAACTCAACAGTAAAGCCTACGGACTAAAACTGGGAGTCCATTTGCGTGTCAAGGCAGGTGTCCCAATACTTTTGGTAATATAGTGTATGTGCAGTGGCTGGAAAGAAACGTTACTAATTTTATAAAGCTTGGTTTATGCTTTGCCTTCTCTTTTTTCTAAATCGATGAACTACACGGTTCATCATCAATTTAGTGTTATATAACCAGCCATTTTTTAGTTTTAAAAGAGTTCACACTTCAATCTAATAGGTTTTAAAATTGACCCATTTTGTTTTTTAAATGGACAGTGTAAAAATATAAAATAAAAAGGTTAAATAAGTAAAATAGATACAGTTTTTAAAGGAGGGGTATACCTACCATGACTGTATTGTTAGTAACACATGCAGAACATGCGAACAGACAAAAAATTGTGCAAACACGCGAACACCATTAAGTCCCCTTTCACACTTATACGACTTGTCTCACGATTTTGGACTGCAAAATCGTATGACAAGTCATTCTCCATGATTTTCAATGAACTCCATTCATACTGGCATGACTTTAAGTCATGCTGACTTCAAAGTAGTCCCTGCACTACTTTGGTACAACTTCCATGCGAGTTATTGTCCATAGACCTCAATGTTAAACCCTCAAGTAGCATGCAAATCGTACCTGAATAATATACACACGATTTCAGTACAACTTTGTAAGCACAAGCAGCTTTTTAACCCTTGTCCCACCCAATCCTTTCAGCATAGTAGCCCTTCCCAAGCACATTTTTCCACCACACAGTCACTTCCTGGTTATTCCCTCAGGAACAATGTGCTCCAAACAGGAAAAAAAAAGAAAAAAGAGACGTCCTCGATAATGAGCAAATCATTAGATTTATCCGTGACCAGCTATTTATGATTTGTGTGACCCAAACTACAAAGACAAGATAAACTACAAAGACAAGATCCCACTGACCACCAGTGTAAGGGGACAATCTTCCCACTGACCACCAATGAAGGGGGACATCCTTACAACTGATCACCAATTTAAGGAGCATTCTTCCCACTGACCACCAATGTAAAGAGCATTCTTCCCACTGACCACCAATGTAAGGAGCATTCTTCCCACTGACCACCAATGTAAGGCGCATTCTTCCCACTGACCACCAATGTAGGGAGCATTCTTCCCACTGACCACCAATGTAAGGAGCATTCTTCCCATTGACCACCAATGTAAGGAGCATTCTTCCCACTGATCACCAATGTAAGAGACATTCTTCTCACTGATCACCAATGTAAATAACATTCTTCCCACTGACCACCAATGTAAGGGACATTCTTCCCACTGACCACCAATGTAAGGGACATCCTTCCCACTGACCACCAATGTAAGGGACATCCTTCTCATTCTTCATTATAGAGGACCCAAAATTTACCCCTATCTTCATGATTGGCAATGATGGGATGTACCCAATATCCACGTCTTTTCCGCTTCCGCTTCTCCTCCTCTTCTTCTGCATGCACTGCTACTGCTGCAGCAGCAATGACAACTGTGTTGGCAGGAAAAGTAATTATCTCACACCATGTATGTTTTCATTGGTAAGCCCAGGTTCACAGTGGGCTGCGGGAGTGAAGCTGAACTTGCACGGCTTCACTCCCGCCCGACAGTCCCGATTTCGGCCGCGATTTCAGAGACAAATTCCCGGCAATGGCACTGTCCTAATCGGCGCGACGATACATCTGCGGCATTGCACCGATTTCAAAAAGTAGTCTCTGTACTACTTTTTGCGATTTCAGCCCGCAATTTACATTGACATCTGTGCAGAAACCTGCACAGATGTCTCTTAAATCGCGGCCAAAATCGGGACTGCCAGCGGAAGTGAAATTGTGCGAGTTCAGCTGAACTCGCACGGCTTCACTCCCGCAGCCCAGTGTGAACCTGGGCTCTATCACTGCCTCAAATCACAAAAAGTAGTACAGGAACTACTTTTTGAAATCGGTGCAGCTTGCGGCGTCGCACCGATTAGGACGGTGCCATTGCCGACACCTGCCGCCCATTTGGGATGCGATTTCACATGTGAAATCGTATCTCAAATCGTACCCAGTGTGAACCAGGGCTAATGCCAAAGTTGCGGCAAAATCGCAGAAAAATCGCGGCCTGCAAAATCGCAGTAAAATCGCGGCCGCAAAATCGCACGACTTTGAAGTCGTATAAATGTGAAAGGGGCCTAAAGTCTATGGGACAAGAACACGAAAAATCAAAAGTGCTCATTTTAAAGGCTTATATGCAAGTTATTGCCATACAAAGTGTATGGAGCCCTGAGTACTGCCCCAGTGGACATGTATAAATGCAAAAAAAAAGTTAAAAAAAATGCAGTTTTATGTAAACATGACCCTCATGCAAAAGGACTTTTTTTAAACATATATGCCCAACTAATTTCTAAATCAGATTCTAGTCCACCCACATATGTAGTTAAGTGGGAATCTGATCTTGGATTCTCATTGGACACAGAAGTATGGAATAAGATTTAGATTACTACAAAATCTTCCTCTCAAAATACAGCCACTTAGAAACTACTTACAGTACACATTGGTACTTGGTTCCTACCAAAATTGCGAAATTTGCCCCCAATTACTACTCCTCCTTGTTTTTAAGACTGCACTGAACCTGGATCAAATTTTCCATATTTGGTGGACCTGTCCAATTGTCAAAAGATTTTGGAAAGACATATTCTGCATGATCTTGACACTATTTGCAATGTCCATCCTTCCTGATCCTTTGATTGCACTTTTGAATTTAAAACCGACAACTCTCTCTAATAATCAGCTCAAGCTACTGCTACAGATCACTACAGCCACGAAACAATCGCTAAAGCCTGGAAAACGCATACCCTGATATTAACTAAAAACTAATTGTAGAATTAATCAAGCTTTGGTTCATGCCAAAACAGAGGCTATAACACATGACAAAATTCCTAAATTCAAGAATACCTGTATATGGCTCCCTTGGACGACACATTACCTGTCTTCTAATTTCGATGATTGGAAACCCTTTCGCTATTTTATCTTTCCTTTTCCTTTCTTATATTTTTCTCTCTTTATCAGGTTCACATACAGTAGCGTTACTCATAATTGTATTTCTTGTTTTTTTGACGTTACTAACCGTTGGAATTTTCTCTTAACGCTTTGTTTATTTAGAACTTTAGATATTGCCAAATTATAATTATTTTGAGACTCTGTTATTCTACCATAGTCTTATGCCGCGTACACATGGCCGTTTTTCATGACGAGAAAAATGCAATTTTTTAAATTGGTCGTGAAAAACGTTTGTGTTTATGCTCCAAAAACCTGCTCTTTTTCTTCTCGTCGTGAAAAAAACGGTTGCGTGTACGCTCTAACGAGGGGGGGAAAAAACACTCATGCTCAGAAGCAATTTATGAGACTAGCGTTCGTAATGGAGATAGAACATTTGTCACGCTGTAACAAACTGAAAAGCGCGAATCGTCTCTCAGCAAACTTTTACTAACACGCGGTAACACAAAATCAGCAAAAGCAGCCAAAAGGGTGGTGCCATTCCAATGGAACTTCCCCTTTATAGTGCCATTGTACGTTGTTTTCGTACGTATTGTACGTCACCGTGCTTTGCTCAAGGAATGACGTCGAGAAAAATTTTGTTTTTTCCATGACATTAAAAACGGTCATGTGTACGCGGCATAAGAGGACCCTCAGGCATGATATTTAAAGGAATATTTTATTTTTACTGTTTCACTTTAAGCATTACTAAAGCAATTCTCCTGATTTTTTGTCATATTTGTTTATTGAAATTTCACAAGTCAGGGAACAGGTTCAAAAGTGATACAGGTATATACAATAGCAAGGTACAATATAACATTATAATATAACTAAAAATGAAGTTGTCTCGTACTTTAATCAAGAGATTGTCAACTCAGAGAAACATTTCCTATAGTGTTAAGAAAACAAATTTGTCTAACTTATGCCGCGCACACACGACCGTTATTCATGTCATAGAAAAAACAATGTTTTTCTTAACATGATTCTTGTCAAGCCTGCCTTGCATACACACGATTGTGAAAAAAAAAAAGCTGGCACAAAGCGCAGTGATGTACAACACGTACGATGGCAATATAAAGGGGAAGTTCCATTCAAATGATGCCACCCTTTGGGCTTGATCATTTAAATTTCCCTTCTCATAACTTGCTTCTGAGCATGCACGTTTTTTTCCCTTCATTAAAGTCTACACATGACCATTTTTCACAACGTTAAAAACGTTGAGGAAAAAATAGAGCATGTTCTAAAATTTTAATGCCCATATTTCACATTACTGGGCACTTCATTACTGGGCACTTAAACCTCCTTCGTGCCCAGACCAATTTTCAGCTTTCAGCGCTGATGCATTTTGAATGACAATTGCAGGTCATACAACACTGTACCCAAATTATATTTTTATTATTTTTCTCCCACAAATAGAGCTTTATTTTGGTGGTATTTGATCATCCCTGCGATTTTTATTTTTTGGGCTATAAACAAAAAATTTTTTTTTTTTTTTTCCAAATTAGTTTTTATTGAGAAAAAGGTTTTATAAAGAACAATACAAAATAAAGTATCAAAGTATCAAGTAAGTGATACAGCAAAATACAGAATCTGTACCTGAATACAAGCGAATACATATAGAACACAGAGCATAGTGAATCATCAACAGATATTAAGCAATGTACATCACCAGAGAAATATTACAGCACCACTCACTTGTGACTCCCAGCAAGGGAGGGATAAGCTAGGAAAAGTAAGGGCAAGAAAAGAACATAAGAAAGAAGAAAAAGAAAGAGAGGAAAATGAGTAAAGGAAGAGGATGGCCCCGGTCTGATTACTAGGAGATAAAAGTACATATAATGAAGTGTCATATAAGAATAAGAATAACGGAGACTACAAAATACATAATCTTAGAATTACCATACCATTAACATGAATACCAAGAGGTCCAAACATGCCATCTGGAGTCAAATCTATCCCTATCTCCCCATCTACCAGCAAGGAGGGACTCATGCACATAATCTGTCTGAACTACCTTAAGAACCTCTGAGACATTAGGGGCTTTATCCGACTTCCAATGTTGTGCTATAAGAGTCTTGGCTGCCAAAAGAATGTGAGTTATCACTACCCTAAGGTCCAGGGGGAATATCCCTATGCCTATATGAAGTATTGCTAGTTAAGGGGTAGGTCGGGTCAACAAACCAGTAAGTCTAGATATGCAAGAGAAGACCGAGTGCCAGAAGCTAGTCAACCCCTTACACGACCAGAGCATATGTATTAGGTTACCAGTCATTCCACAGTTCCTCCAACATAGCGAGGAGGCAGTGTTACTAAATTTGGAGAGTGGTTCCAGAGAGCCTTAGTAATAGGGAGCAGTGATTTGCGTTTTTGCATGGTGAATTGTGATAGATCAGCAAAAAGTTGGATGTGGGAAAACCGTTCAGGAAGTTGTTGAGTTTTGCGGAATGTAGTCATCAATTGATCTTTAACTTGATAGAAATGTACTCTCATCAGAACATCCCTGGGTATATTCTCTGGTACGTGCGCTGGTTTAGGCAAGCGGTGGATCCGATCCACCTGAAGCTCAGATTCTGGGACAGAGGGGAGGAACTGCTGTAGAAGATCTCTAGCATATTGCTGAAGCTGAGCGGGCAGTATAGTCTCAGGCACCCCCCTAATTTTCACATTGTTCCTCCTTGATCTGTCCTCTAAATCCACGACCTTTGCCCTCAGCCAGGCTATCTCATCAGAGTGGTCAGAGTGAGCATCCACTAAGGTGTTGTGAGACGCTGCAAGCTCCCCCATTTTGTCCTCAACATGAGCCACCCGCCCTCCTAGCTCCTTCACGTCTGATTTAAAGTCTTTCATGCATTGTAACAAGCCTGCATGCATGGAGCTTCCGTAGGGAAACCAGCATGTCCTTCAAAGTTGTGTCAGACACTGCCTTAGCTGACGTAGGAAATGCAGTGAAGGGGTCAATCAGCTCCCTCGTGTCTTACCAAGAAACATTCCCTTTGCCCATCTGTCCAGGATCCCCTTTCAAACGAGGTTTAAATTTGACTGGGCTGCGGGACAGCGGGGTGGACACCTCCGGAGATGGGATCGTGGTAAGCTCCGGGAGAGGACGCAGCTAAATTGGAGCTGCAGGAGGAAGGAGAGATAGCCTCGGCGCCGGCGCCATCTTTGGATAGGCCACGGTTTTTCGGCGGATAGAAGTCATCCAATTTCTTGGGCTTCACAGTCTCCTTGCGCTTGCGGGTCATTCCCTCGGCGTCCTCGAACCTTAAGGCAGGGGAATAAGGCAGATTTAGATGGCGATGTCGCTGTAGTAGCTATCGGTCCCGGTGTCTGGAGCTCAGCAGCGCGATCACACGGCCATTCAGCTGTGCGGTAGCCACGCCCCCCAAGACAGAATTTTTATTTTTTTAAAAACACAATATTTTTTACTTTTAGTTATAATATCCCAATTGTTTAGGCTGATATACGTATTCTTCTATATAGTTTTGTTAAAATTGCAATAAGTGTATATTGATTGGTTTGCGCAAAAGTTATAGCGTTTACAAAATAGGGGATAGATATATGATTTTTTTTTTTTTACTAGTAATGGCGGCGATCTGCAATTTTTTTTTGTCAGGCCTGCGATATTACGGCGGACGTATCGGACACTTTTGACACAATTTTGGGACCATTCACATTTATACAGTGATCAGTGCTATAAACAATGCACTAATTACTGTATAAATGTGACAGGCTGTGAAGGGGTTAACACTAGGGGGGCATGGAAGGGGTTAAATGTATTCCCTGGGTGTGTTCTTACTGTGGGGGGAGGGGGACTGACCGGGGGAGGTGACCGATGCTGTGTCCCTATGTACAAGGGACACACCATCTGTATTCTCTCCCTGACAGGATGTGGAGCTCTGTTTACTCACAGAGCTCCACGTCCCTGCTGTGTCACCGCCGATCACGAGTACCTGGCAGACACCGCGGCCGCCAGGCACACCCATCGGCTTCCCAGCGATGCGCCGGGCACGGTGTTTCCCCACTGCGTGCCACCCAGCGGCGCGGAGGGGAATGTAAACAACAGGACGTCCAAAGACGTCCACTCGGCACTTGAGAGCCGCGCTGTGGACGTCTTTTGTCTAGTGGTTAATGACCAATTTAAAAAATTGCATTTTTCTCGTCATGAAAAACGGTTGTGTGTGCGTGGCATAAGTCTGCATGTAAATTAGTGCATCTTTCCCATGTTTATAACAGTACCAACGAAAAAAGATAATTTCTAAAGGAAAACATGTCATTTAAAACTGCTCACGGCTTATATATATATATATACTGTATATATTATTATCTTGCCCTACCAAAAGTAGCAAAAACAACAAAAAGCACATACCTAAAAATAGGGAGTGCAAATAGTGGATAAGCCTGAGGGGTCAAGAGCGAGCATAGGCACTAATGATCTGTACATAATAAAACAAAGAGTAGTCAGGTAAGATAGAAAAGCCATAGTTAAGGCAGAAAAAACAAACTTATTTGACCTAAGTTGGATTACTTACATAAAAGTGTGTGCATAGACAGCATCACAGCCCTCTGCCATGTCAGACATCTCAAGAGGGCGGGACGCTTAAATATGATAGGGAGGTGGGCGGGTGTAAATAGAAGGCGTCGTTTAATGACGTGGCATCACACAATAGGTTCATACCAAGAGGGAAGCCTAAGCTATAATGACGCTGATCGCGTCATGTGTGGGCACAGAGTCAGGGCGGAAGCGACGTATGTAGTCACCGCCGTCCATAGGGGTAGATGGAAGGACCCGCGTCATGACGCAAACCATGTCAGCGCGCTAAGCCGGTCACCTGCATACTAGGCGGGGCTGGCGTCACGTCGGTGGCGGCGTTTGTGAAGCTGCATTCCTGAACATGGAGGCGGGGGTAACGTCATGACGCAAATCATGTCACGACGATACAGACTGTCGGTGGAAGAGAGGTGGAAGCCAGTGTCCTGATACTGAACGCATCACTGCGCTGGTGGATTGCATAAGTAGTCACCGCTGCCCATGGAAACAGATGGGAAGCGGAACTAGGTATACAAGTAATAAGACAAATAACACTAACAGCTGCAACATATATCACCGTGGGAAAGAACACCAATACACGGCAGATATAATAAGGGGGACACACAAGGTACAGTATCACTGTGCCCACCCATAGAGGAAATAGGCATGAAGCTGTGAAATAAAACCAAGACACAATGAATGGTAATAACGGAAAAAAGAAAAGGAAAAGAATAAATGAACAACTATACTAATTGTAATAGTGCCTATGATCTGACACCCTTAAAGAGGCTAATAGGTAGGGACTGATTGGGCTACAACATAGTAGTTTTGTAAGAGGAGTAGGAGTATATTATCAGGTATGTATTAATGTGAGAGACCACACATATCTTAATAAAGATAGTGGGCCATCAACAGGGTCCAGGGAAAGAGTGGAAAGGACAAAGACTGTACAATTCACATCTCTTTAACGACGCACGTATAGAACCAAAGGCTATCTACACTTAAAAAAATGTGTGACAGCCAGGTCAAAGATAAGCCGTCCCCTAAAAAGGGGGCGGCTTACGTGCGCCGGGCCTGGTGGACACAGAAACCCCAGTGATCAAATCTGCACCAAGGATAAGAGACCAACAATGAAATGCACAGGCAAATAAAACTGAACAGAAAGACACAGTGATAATTGCATATCACAAACATATAATATACAATGCTCATATTAAAATAGACAAAGATAAATGCAAGGCAGTCATAGCATGAATTAGACAAAGTACCAGACGGTCGGGGACAAAGAGAAACTGTACTTCAATCTTTTTCCCATCCACCAGAGGAGAAGCCCTCCAAAAAAGGCCTAAAGCTTATTTGTTCATTAAGCCCAGGGGGAAGGTTTGCTTCTAAGTCAGCAATCCAACGGGTCTCATATTGTGATAAAGTTTTATTCCAATCTCCACCTCTAGGGTTGGGATGGACCCTGTCTAAAATCAGAAATTTCACCCCTGAAAAATGCCCATCATGTTGTAGCAAGATGTGGCGCCCTAGTGGTAGATCTGGATTTGCTGTCCGCATGGCATGCAGGTGTCGGGAGGCACGTTTGAAAAAGGGCAGTTTGGTTTTGCCGATGTAGAACCTTCCACAGTTACAGGTCAATAGGTACACCACACCAAGAGTTTTACAATTGGCAAAGTGTCTTGGTCTGTGTAGTCGTCCATTAGGTAGGATGGTTTTTTGATCGGTGTTAATATAACGACAAATAGAGCATCCTCCACACGTGTAAGTGCCCTTCCTTTTGCAAGGGTCCTTTCTAAAGCTCCCTTTAAATTCGCTCGTTACCAGGTGGTCCCCAAGAGAACAAGCCCGACGATAAGTGATCGCGGGCTCCTTGGGGACAAATGGTCCTACATTGGGATCAATAGACAGCAGATGCCAAAATCTTTTAAGGATCTCTTTCGTTTTTTGATGTTGAGAATGATATTTGGTAATTATTCTTGTAATATCATTATCATTAGTGGATTTTTTCTTTGATTGGCTAAGCAGAATCTGTCTGGAGTGTCCATTGGCCCGTTGGAACGATTTTTTGAGGCATTTCTTAGAATAGCCTCTTTGTAAAAGTCTTTCCCTAAGAGCTGCTGCCTTTAATAGGAATACTTCCTGGGAAGAGCAATTACGCTTTAGATGCAGGTATTGACTATACGGTATTGATCTGATCAATGGTGTGGGATGAGCACTAGTGGCATGTAAAACCGTATTACCTGCTGTAGGTTTCCTAAAGAGGCCTGTAGACAAGGATCCGTCTTGGTTCTTAGATAAAGTTACATCTAGGAAGGTGATTTGTGTATCACTAGATGTCACTGTAAACTTCAAATTTAGATTGTTACAGTTCATGATAGACATGAAGGATTCAAGGTCATCGGTCGATCCCTCCCAAATCATTAGGACATCGTCTATATAACGAAACCATGCCGTCACTTGATGAATGAAGGGCTGGACAGTAGTACCGGTCAGAAAAGATCTCTCCCACTCCCCCAGGTACAGGTTGGCATACGATGGGGCACACAAAGTCCCCATCGCAACCCCCTGCACCTGGAGGAAGTGGGAGCCATCAAAAGAAAAAATGCCATGATGGAGTATAAATTCCAAGGCCATAATGATAAATTCCCCAAGCTTTCGGTCAGTATGAAAGATGGGGAAGATGACATTTCTAATTGCAGCTAGACCTAAGGTGTGTGGGATAGAGCTGTAAAGAGCTTCTACATCAATGGCTACTAACAATGCTCCCGGGGAAACCGTGAGACATTCAATTTTCTGTAGGCGGTGGATAGTATCCTTGATATAGGATGAAAGATGTGTTACAAAGGGTTTCAGATACGAATCAACGAGAATACTGAGATTTTCCGTTAAGGCACCATTGCCCGACACTATTGGTCGCCCCGGTGGATCTAGCAGATCTTTAAGAACTTTGGGCAGACAATAAAAAGTCGGTATTTTAGGATATTTGGTACGGATAAATTCCCAGGTGTCATGATTCACTACACCTTGGGAAAATGCTCCATCTACTAGAGCATAAAACTCTGTTTCGAATTTAATGATGGTAGATTTTGAGATCAGTGCATACCAATCACTGTTGGAAAGAATTTTTAAGCACATTGACCTATATTGATCATTGGTCTGGATGACAATGTTGCCCCCCTTATCAGAGGGCTTAATAGTGAGCGAGTGACAATCTTTTAATTTGTCCAAGGCATCACTCATTTAATGCAGTTGCGGGTTAATCTTGCGTGGTTTGTGTAGTTTTTTTATTTCTGCTGTAGTAAGTGCTACAAAAGCTGCTAAATTCGGATTGATTTGTAGTGATGGAAATTTGTCAGACTTGTTTTTTAACACGACAACCGGTTTTTCAGACGCACCAGTTGTCATCAATTCGGAAGGCAGGTCGTCTAGGTCCAATATTTAATTGGAATCTGAAAAATCACAAAGTGATAAGAGTAAGTCAATATCTGCGTTATGCTGTTGAGTGGAAGTCTTAGGAGTTTCAATTTTTGGTTTAGAGTATAAACTTTTAAGTAGCAACTTTCTAGCAAACAAATGAATATCTTTTATAATGTCAAAGGTGTCTAGGTGTGCCTCTGGACAGAAAGTTAGACCTTGGGAAAAAATCCCGTAAAATCAAGTAACACTTCAGCACAGCCGACTGAATTGTTCTCCGTCTTCACCACTGCTCAACAATTAAACACCCAAGCTACCCATGAAGGGTTAAGACCCACGATTAAAGAAACCAGCGACACAGGATTTTTTCCCCAGGCCGCTCACACACTTCAGGGAACATAGATTATACCTTCCAATTGGACGAGACATCTGGTAGCACTTCGGATCTTGACATTATAAATCTTTCAAATTACGAACTTTCGGCAGGTGAAAAGACCTTACTTACCAAAGGTCTAACTTTCTGTCCAGAGGCACACCTAGACACCTTTGAAATTATAAAAGATATTCATTTGTTTGCTAGAAAGTTGCTACTTAAAAGTTTATACTCTAAACCAAAAATTGAAACTCCTAAGACTTCCACTCAACAGCATAATGCAGATATTGACTTACTCTTATCACTTTGTGATGAGGCAGATTTTTCAGATTCCAATGAAATATTGGACCTGGACGACCTTCCTTCTGAATTGATGACAACTGGTGCGTCTGAAAAACCGGTTGTCGTGTTACAAAACAAGTCTGACAAATTTCCATCACTACAAATCAATCCGAATTTAGCAGCTTTTGTAGCACTTACTACAGCAGAAATAAAAAAACTACACAATTCACGCAAGATTAACCCACAACCGCATCAAATGAGTGATGCCTTGGACAAATTAAAAGATTGTCACTCGCTCACTATTAAGCCCTCTGATAAGGGGGCAACATTGTCATCCAGACCAATGATCAATATAGGTCAATGTGCTTAAAATTTCTTTCCAACAGTGATTGGTATGCACCGATCTCAAAATCTACCATCATTAAATTCAAAACAGAGTTTTATGCTCTAGTAGATGGAGCATTTTCCCAAGGTGTAGTGAATCATGACACCTGGGAATTTATCCGTACCAAATATCCTAAAATACCGACTTTTTATTGTCTGCCCAAAGTTCATAAAGGTCTGCTAGATCCACCGGGGCGACCCATAGTGTTGGGCAATGGTGCCTTAACGGAAAATCTCAGTATTCTCGTTGATTCGTATCTGAAACCCTTTGTAACACATCTTTCATCCTATATCAAGGATAATATACACCTCCTACAGAAAATTGAATGTCTCACGGTTTCCCCGGGAGCATTGTTAGTAGCCATTGATGTAGAAGCTCTTTACAGCTCTATCCCACACACCTTAGGTCTAGCTGCAATTAGAAATGTCATCTTCCCCATCTTTCGTACTGACCGAAAGCTTGGGGAATTTATCATTATGGCCTTGGAATTTATACTCCATCATGGCATTTTTTCTTTTGATGGCTCCCACTTCCTCCAGGTGCAGGGGGTTGCGATGGGGACTTTGTGTGCCCCATCGTATGCCAACCTGTACCTGGGGGAGTGGGAGAGATCTTTTCTGACCGGTACTACTGTCCAGCCCTTCATTCATCAAGTGACGGCATGGTTTCGTTATATAGACGATGTCCTAATGATTTGGGAGGGATCGACCGATGACCTTGAATCCTTCATGTCTATCATGAACTGTAACAATCTAAATTTGAAGTTTACAGTGACATCTAGTGATACACAAATCACCTTCCTAGATGTAACTTTATCTAAGAACCAAGACGGATCCTTGTCTACAGGCCTCTTTAGGAAACCTACAGCAGGTAATACGGTTTTACATGCCACTAGTGCTCATCCCACACCATTGATCAGGTCAATACCGTATAGTCAATACCTGCGTCTAAAGCGCAATTGCTCTTCCCAGGAAGTATTCCTATTAGAGGCAGCCGCTCTTAGGGAAAGACTTTTACAAAGAGGCTATTCTAAGAAATGCCTCAAAAAAACGTTCCAACGGGCCAATGGACACTCCAGACAGATTCTGCTTAGCCAATCAAAGAAAAAATCCACTAATGATAATGATATTACAAGAATAATTACCAAATATCATTCTCAACATCAAAAAACGAGAGAGATCCTTAAAAGATTTTGGCATCTGCTGTCTATTGATCCCAATGTAGGACCATTTGTCCCCAAGGAGCCCGCAATCACTTATCGTCGGGCTTGTTCTCTTGGGGACCACCTGGTAACGAGCGAATTTAAAGGGAGCTTTAGAAAGGACCCTTGCAAAAGGAAGGGCACTTACACGTGTGGAGAATGCTCTATTTGTCGTTATATTAACACCGATCAAAAAACCATCCTACCTAATAGACGACTACACAGACCAAGACACTTTGCCAATTGTAAAACTCTTGGTGTGGTGTACCTATTGACCTATAACTGTGGAAGGTTCTACGTCGGCAAAACCAAACTGCCCTTTTTCAAACGTGCCTCCCGACACCTGCATGTCATGCGGACAGCAAATCCAGATCTACCACTAGGGCGCCACATCTTGCTACAACATGATGGGCATTTTTCAGGGGTGAAATTTCTGATTTTAGACAGGGTCCATCCCAACCCTAGAGGTGGAGATTGGAATAAAACTTTATTACAATATGAGACCCGTTGGATTGCTGACTTAGAAGCAAACCTTCCCCCTGGGCTTAATGAACAAATAAGCTTTAGGCCTTTTTTGAAGGGCTTCTCCTCTGGTGGATGGGAAAAAGATTGAAGTACAGTTTCTCTTTGTCCCCGACCGTCTGGTACTTTGTCTAATTCATGCTATGACTGCCTTGCATTTATCTTTGTCTATTTTAATATGAGCATTGTATATTATATGTTTTTGAAATGCAAATATCACTGTCTTTCTGTTCAGTTTTATTTGCCTGTGCATTTCATTGTTGGTCTCTTATCCTTGGTGCAGATTTGATCACTGGGGTTTCTGTGTCCACCAGGCCCGGCGCACGTAAGCCGCCCCCTTTTTAGGGGACGGCTTATCTTTGACCTGGCTGTCACACATTTTTTTAAGTGTAGATAGCCTTTGGGTCTATACGTGCGTCGTTAAAGAGATGTGATTTGTACAGTTTTTGTCCTTTCCACTCTTTCCCTGGACCCTGTAGATGGCCCACTATCTTTATTAAGATATGTGTGGTCTCTCACATTAATACATACCTGATATTATATTCCTACTCCTCTTACAAAACTACTATGTTGTAGCCCAATCAGTCCCTACCTATTAGCCTCTTTAAGGGTGTCAATTCATAGGCACTATTACAATTAGTATAGTTGTTCATTTATTCTTTTCCTTTTCTTTTTTCCGTTATTATTACCATTCATTGTGTTTTGGTTTTATTTCACAGCTTCATGCCTATTTCCTCTATGGGTGGGCACAGTGATACTGTACCTTGTGTGTCCCCCTCATTATATCTGCCGTGTATTGGTGTTCTTTCCCACGGTGATATATGTTGCAGCTGTTAGTGTTATTTGTCTTATTACTTGTATACCTAGTTCCGCTTCCCATCTGTTTCCATGGGCAGCGGTGACTACTTATGCAATCCACCAGCGCCGTGATGCGTTCAGTATCATGACACTGGCTTCCACCTCTCTTCCACCGACAGTCTGTATCGTCATGACATGATTTGCGCCATGACGTTATCCCCGCCTCCATGTTCAGGAATGCAGCTTCACAAACGCCGCCACCGACGTGACGCCAGCCTCGCCTACTATGCAGGTGACCGACTTAGCGCGCTGACATGGTTTGCATCATGACGCGGGTCCTTCCATCTACCCCTATGGACGGCGGTGACTACATACGCCGCTTCTGCCCTGACTCTGTGCCCACACATGGCGCGATCAGCGTCATTATAGCTTAGGCTTCCCTCTTGGTACGAACCTATTGTGTGATGCCACGTCATTAAACGACGCCTTCTATTTACACCCGCCCACCTCCCTATCATATTTAAGCGTCCCACCCTCTTGAGATGTCTGACATGGCAGAGGGCTGTGATGCTGTCTATGCACACACTTTTATGTAAGTAATCCAACTTAGGTCAAATAAGTTTGTTTTTTCTGCCTTAACTATGGCTTTTCTATCTTACCTGACTACTCTTTGTTTTATTATGTACAGATCATTAGTGCCTATGCTCGCTCTTGACCCCTCAGGCTTATCCACTATTTGCACTCCCTATTTTTAGGTATGTGCTTTTTGTTGTTTTTGTTACTTTAGGTAGAGTAAGATAATAATATATATATATATATATATATATATATATATATATATATATGTAATGTTTCTCATACAATTCTTTACATACACTGTCCTTTATTTTTAGGACAGTAAATGTTTTGTGACAGTTTTGGTCCAGGGTTGGCTTTGTGAAACATAGCACCCCAGTCCTTTATTTCTATTACATCTTGGAAATTCGCTGCGCCATGGTTGAGACACCTTTTAATGATCTGCAATTTTAAAAGCATCATGACTGGTATGAGTTTGTTAAATCACACTTTTATATGTATATTGCCTCCTGTCTATGTATTATAAGTTACTCATAATATGTTTACTTTTTTCTTGTAAAAATTCATTCGATTCCACACAGACTTCGGCCCCTGAAGAAGGGAATACCCGAAACGCGTAGGGCCTGGTACTTACCCTGTGGATCATTTTCAATTTGCATACTTATTGTTTCTTTTAAACCACTGTGCTTTGTTGTTTTTGCTATTATACAAATACAATTATATATTTTTATATATTTTTGTATACAACATTCTAAATTTCTGTTGCCTTCAAAGCCCCATTTCAGGGGATTCCTCAAGTTTTCTTTTCTGGATATGGTAAAGTCTGATGTGAAAAAAAAAAACAAGGGTTATTCAGTGACCACTTGTGGCCCCATCCATAAAGCTCCGCAGAGGGGCACATGCATGTCTTGTAGTATGGCGGACACTTAGGATCCATCCTCTGGACTCAGTCTGTCTATCCGATGATCCCGCTCCACATCACTAACTTCTAAAGATCCAGGAGTCCTCTCATCTGCTCTGGGTACCCTACAGCTACCTGCCGATCGTCGTATGGGTAAAATTGGCAACCAACAGCAAATCTACCACACTCCACGGGCTGCGCTCCAGTCCTCTTAGCCTATGAATTGTTTTCTCCGTAGACCGCCATCCCTGGCCTCAGGCACCTCGGAATAAGCAGATGCCCTCCCTCTGGTCAACTCCTCTTTCCTGTTGTCCACTACATTTTGACTGCATTGCTGTGTTTGTTTTTTGGATTTTATTTGTACAATAAAGACATCGTTTTAAGGAGTCTGGCAGTCAAGGATCTTCTTCTATCCAATGAACCTGTGCATAGTCAGCACCCTTTTGGTTTAGTGGGACGGAAGCAAAGGCAAGGGATCAACAGTTTTTAGAGCAGTATTATCTCTTACTCTCCTCTTTGTTTGCTGAGAATCCCCCACAGCAACCACAACCACCCAAACACCCGGCAATGTCGCCACCAGTTACTGTGGAGATGCTAGAAGTAAGGAGGCAGACCCTACTCCATAGCCTCACTCAAAACATTGCTAAAGAGGTGGGCAAGCTGGCACATGAGCTTAGGGGTGATATTGACCAGCTGGGGAATGTACGGTTACCCTGGAATCTAAATTTGATGACATGGTGCAATATGTTCATGTTCTTGAGGAAGAAAATGGCAATTTGAAAAATGCAGTCTCACAATTGCAAATGCAACAAGAAGACCTTGAAAACAGAGAAGCCTGCCAGAACCTACGCATCCGTGGGGTTCCTAAATCCATCCCAGATAAAGAAAATTCGACCTTACCTTCTTGCCCTCTTTGTTATTCTGGCACCTCACATTCCTGACTGGCGCCTCGATAGTGCTCACAGATCACTGGCTCACAAACCTCCTCCGGGTGCTAATCCCAGGGACATCATTGCACGTTTCCATTTCTATGAAAGCAAGGAGGACGTGACCAATGCTACCCGCAACAGGACACAGGTTGAATTTAAAGGTGCAAAAATCCAAATTTTCAGTAATCTGTCACCCGTCACCCTGGCTAAATGGCGCGCCCTACGTCCAGTCACCTCCCATCTACAGCAAAATCAAGTTCCATACCATTGGGGCTTCCCGTTCCACTTATCTTTTACCAAAGGTGGATTACAACATTCCATGAGAGATCTGCAGGAATGCGAGACTTTCATCCAAAACCTGAGCCTTCCCCTATACCTGACGAGGACTTCCAGGTGCAGACCCCTGCTCCCCAACCACTCTCTACACCTGGGAAGATCTGGATCCCAGGGAACACCAGAGGACAAGGAAGGCCCCGGTTACTTCCCAAAGAGCTGCACCTTCAAAGGGTCCCACTTGAGACTGAACTCTAGACTATCCTCATTCCTCATATTTACACAGGTCCTGCTCTTGACTTATGTGTTTCAAAACTCTGGGCTCAGAGTCTAAAATTTCACCTACGATATGCCCCGTACATACGCCTTCTCTTTGTGCACCCATACAAAAGTTACATTTTAACAGTTCCCTGTTTTGTCTCTCTATCCATCAGCCTCCGCTGACAGGACATGGATATGTTTGTTTACACACACAGATCCATGGTTCTGCCATGATTGCGGGCAATCATGAGTGCCCGGCGGTCATCACGGCCGCCGGGCACGTGCACTGGGTCCCGAGCGATGGGAGCCCTAGCGGCCGGGAATGCAAGGACGTCATATGACGTCCAGTCTGAAAGAGGAAAGGTTCCTGCCGACGTCATTTTACAATGACTCTGTAGGGAAGTGGTTGAAATCACTGCTGCTGAAAAAAATGAAGTTTTTTAAAAAAAATATTGCATTGATACATGTACCCTGGGGCAGGACCCGGGTCCCCAAACACTTTTTAGGACTTTTGATTTTTGACGTTCGGGCCCCATAGATTTTAACGATGTTCAAATGTTCGTGCAAACTTTCGCATGTTTTGCCGCAAAACGAACTGGGGGAGGGTGTTCAGCTCATCCCTATTATTGAATACAACATACAGGGATGTGGGAAATTATTATGGAAATGACACACACATGCACCTGCACAGGTTGAACTAGATGGACTATTGACTTTATTTAACCTTGCCTACTATGAAACTATACATTTTTCCTAACCACCAATGCTTAGGGTTTTTTTCTTTCACTAATTGCAATGCTCAATGGGACCAGTATAAAAAATTACTTTTGCAAATAATGTGCTTAATCAAGTTCAATCGATTTTATAATGCAAAACAGCCAACAATCTGAGAGTATTTATAGACACTTACATTTGTAATTGACAAATGTGACAAAAATATGATAAAAACATTTTATCATAAAAACATTATAAAAATATATGATATAATGTTTTTATAATCATTTTTATAATGTTTTTATCAAATTTTTGTGTATCAGTATGGTTGGATCTTTACGCATACTACTGTGTGCAACTTCAGTCGCACAGTCATTTTTTATTAATGCTTCACCAACTTTTCGATTAGCCTTGGTGTGCATTTCACTACCCATATATGTATACACATTTTAGTGTCTAAATACTCTCAATCTGGCTGTTTTGCATTATAATTATAATGTTTCATGTGATATATAAATATATATATATATATATATATATATATATATATGTATATATATATATTGTGATAAAGTCGCAAAATTAGCGATAAATGTAGAGTTGCACAGTCACTGGTCTTCAAGCAGAATTAGCAAAAAAACACGGTTTTATTGCATCCAACAGAAAAATATACAGGGGTTTTCACAGTCCATACAAAATGGTACCTTCAGCCTCCTGGCTTACACGTATAACGGAAAATACCGAGCCACCTGGCTATCTTTAGCAGTAGCACCGCACTGCTTAGGCTCCCTCGTGAAGCCTTCCTGACTCCTGTCAGCCACCCCAGACTCAGACTGGGTTCACACTACGATTTTCCCGTCCGTCAGCCGCATACGATTTCAGTTTTGAAAACGTACGGGCCCGTACGGGAAAACTCATACATAGACAATGCATTGCAAATCGTATGCACTCAGATGCATCCGGGTGCGTACGATTTGCTGGCAAAACGTTTTTTAACAGTACACAAAACCGTGTTCGACCACGGTTTTGAGTCCGTTTTTGAAACCGTATGGCAAACGCATACGTTTTTTTTTAACATTAAAGTCAATGGAAAACGCACATATGTGCGGTTCCATACGTATAAACCGTATGCGTTTTTCGTCTGCGCATGCGCATTTTCAAAACAAGAAAATCTTTTTTTATTAAATGACACTAATTCCAAAAACGTATGCGTTTTTTTAATCAAAACCTGATGGAACCGTACGCACTTTTTGAAACCGTATACGTTTTATAAACGCATACGTTTACGTACGGTTCAATCAGTTTCAGCCGCATACGTTTTTTCATATAAATCGTATGCGGCTGACGGATGGGAAAATCGTAGTGTGAACCCAGCCTCACTCCTGTCAGCCACCTCAGACTCAGGCCTCTGGGTATTATAGTGCAGCCTGCACTCTTCAGCTTCTATAGCTTCTCCAGCTAATTTAGTGCACACCTGCACTCTCAGGGTTCTCCCTTCCAGACCTGGACTCCTCGGGAGGGTGGAGCCCTGAATGCTGTTCAGGTCAGACTTAAAAAGCTGACCACACAGCTGTGCAATCAATGTGTCTGTCTCTCCAACATATGGCGAAAACCAGCCATCCATCAGGCCAGACAGATCCAAACCATCACAAATATATATATATATATATATATATATATATATATATATATATATATATATATCACACTCACACTGTTATAGGGTACACAAGGGGTTAACATCACAAGAGCTGATGATTTTCTCCCTGCCCCCATCTATGTGCCTATATATTTGCCTTTTGCCATTAGCTCCCGTGACTTTGAAAAGGCACATGTGTGCAAAATATGTAAGCCACGGTCCGTCATGGCAACATTGAGCTTACGATCTGCCCAATATCTGAGTCCTTCTTGCTTCCAGGTCCAACCCCTGGTTCTGGCCTCAATGCTGCATCACTCAGGGTGCCATCCAGGATGCCAGATCTCAGCCAGCCTGATCAGCTCATCTGATTGTAACACCTACTGATTATTTCATTCTCATCTGACGGTTGTTTTCAACATTTAAGCGTGCATCCAATAAATGAACTTGATTGAGCACTATTTGTAAAAAAATAAAAATATATACTGGTCCCATTAAGCGCTCCAATTGTTGTTGTCCACCTTCTTCCAGTGGTTGGCAGCTGCACTGGGCTCCAGTAATTTCTTTAATTTTTTTTGGACATGAACATGTTCCTCAATGACTGCCAGTTTTAGCGCTTAAAGACTCTATTGTTTTTTATTTCTTCTTCTCACTGATGCTTGGCCATTTTTCTACTTTCCTACTAGCAATACAGTTGCACCTATTATATATGCTGCTGATCTATTTAGTCTGACCGCTACACTCTATACACTATGCAGAACGTAACATAGCTCTTATGCCGCGTACACACGGTCGTTTTTTTGCGATGAAAAAAAAAACGACGTTTTTTAAAACGTCATTTAAATTGATCGTGTGTGGGCAAAACGTCGTTTTTTGTCTTAAAAAAAACGACAAAAATAAAATTCCAACATGCTTGAATTTTTTGTGTCGTTTTTCAAAACGTCGTTTTTTTGTTTCACAAAAAGTCACCGTGTGTAGCAAAAACGTTGTTTAAAACGACGTTTTTCAACCCGCGCATGCCCAGAAGTTAGTTATGAAGCGAGCTTCAATGGAAAAGTGTGGTGAACGTAACCTCGTTTTTTGTGAAAAAAACGATGGTGTGTATGCAACATCGTCTTTGAAAGTGACGTTTCAAAAACGTCGTTTTTTACTTCACAAAAAACGTCGTTTTTTTTTCATCGCAAAAAACGACCGTGTGTACGCGGCATTACCCTCACACTTTATATTATATGTTGTGTTTTATAAAATCCAGATTAAAGTGTTTAATTCCCCCGGAATTTGATAATTTACATACATACACACATACATACACAGTTTTTGTGTGTGTGTGTGTGTGTGTGTATGTGTATGTATATATATATATATATATATATATATATTGTGCCTTGCAAAAGTGTTCACCCCCTTGGCATTACTTGTATTTTGTTGCCTCACAACCTGGAATTCACATGGATTGTTTGAGGATTTGCATCATTTAATTTACAGAACATGCCCACACATTTGAAGATGTTTTTTTATTTATTGTGAAACAATAAATAGTACAAAATAACAGAAAAAGTCAATGTGCATAACTATTCACCCCCCTATTCAATACTTTGTAGAGCCACCTTTTGCAGCTTTCACAGCTCCAAGTCGCTTTGGATAAGTCTCTATGAGCTTGCCACATCTTACCATTGGGATTTTCGCCCATTCCTCCTTGCAAAACTGCTCCAGCTCCTTCAAGTTGAATGGTTTGTGCTTGTGAACAGCAATCTTTAAGTCTGACCACAGATTTTCTATTGGATTGAGGTCTGGGCTTTAACTAGGCAATTCCAACACATTTAGGCCTCGTACACACGATCAAATCTGTCTGCTGGAAACGGTCTGCTAGACCGTTTCAGCAGACAGATTCGATCGTGTGTACGGGCAAACAGATGGATTTGGCCACTCGACAGATTTCAAAGCATGCTTTGAAATCTGTTGGCTGGGAACCCGTCCGCCCGACATGTCTGCTGGTTAGTATGCTAACCAGCAGACATGTCTTCTCGCACACGCGCCGAATGATTTCGACGCATGCGCGGAAGTGTTTTACTTCCTGGTGCGGTGACGTGGCGGCGTCAACGTCACCGCCACATCACCGACACGTCAGCGTGCTGTCTGCTGGCGGGGATTTTGGTTTGCTCGTGTGTACACGCGAGCAAACCAAAATGCCAGCAGACAGATTTGTTCAAATCGGTCGGACAGACCGTTTTGAACAAATCTATTTACTCGTGTGTACGAGGCCTTACAGGTTTCCCCTTAAACCACTCATTGTCCTGCTGGAAGGTGAACCTCTGTCCTAGCCTCAAATCGCACACAGAGTGGTACAGGTTTTGCTCAAGAATATCCCTGTATTTAGCACCGTCCATCTTTCTCTCAACTCTGACCAGTTTCCCAGTCCCGACTGCTGAAAAACATCCCCACAGGGATGGTGTTCTTTGAGTGATGTGATGTGCTGGGTTTGCACCAGACATAGCATTTACTCTGATGGCCAAAAAGTCAAATTTTAGTCTCATCAGACCAGAGCACATTGCTCCATACATTTTGGGAGCCTTTTTGCAAACTCAAAACGTGCCATTTTGTTTTTTGTTTATTTTTATTTTTTTCTGATACTGACTACTCTTCTTCTCCTGGACCTGACCCTCGGGTTGCTTAACATATCTTGCCCAGCTATCTGTGCTTGACCCCTGGCCTCCATCTCAGACCTGCTACTTGTCTCCAGCCCCTGACCTTCTGCTTGTGTTTTGGACTTGTTACTTGTCTCCTGTGCTAGACCCTCAGCCTGCACCCTGAATTAGACTTCTGCCTCCTTTTTCTGATTCCTGTTTGTGCTCTGGACTTGTATCTCCAGATAGGCTCCTGCAAAGAGCTGCACCCATCTGTGTTTGACCCTCAGTCTTCTCTTGTTGGATTACCTCCTTGTCTTCGCACAGCTGTTTAGCTCTACCAAGATTACCTTGCAATACCTACCCATCCTGCTGGTAGCCAGTGCCTCTTCGTGCCATCCACCCCCTGTATCATCTCAAGGTGGCGGAGTGCGCCTAATCGCAAGGTTGAACCGCTCTCGGCATCACATCCTCGGTAAGTACACACCTCACCCTCTTCTGTTGAACTCTGCAGCTCCTCCAGGGTTACCTTGGGTCTCTGTGCTGCCTCTCTGATTAATGCCCTCCTTGCGCCATGTTCTTTTCATTTGGTTATGATAGAATTGATGGTGCTCCTAGGGATCGTCAAAGATTTGGATTTTTTTTATAACCTAATGCCGCGTACACACGATCATTTTTTGTGATGAAAAAAAAACGACGTTTTCTGTGAAGTAAAAACGACGTTTTTGAAACGTCACTTTCAAAGACGATGTTGCATACACACCATCGTTTTTTTCACAAAAAGCGAGGTTACGTTCACCACTCTTTTCCATGGAAGCTCGCTTCATAACTAGCTTCTGGGCATGCGCGGGTTGAAAAACGTCGTTTTAAACGACGTTTTTGCTACACACGGTGACTTTTTGTGAAACAAAAAACGACGTTTTGAAAAACGACACAAAAAATTCAAGCATGTTGGAATTTTTTTTTGGTCGTTTTTTTAAAGACAAAAAACGACGTTTTGCCCACACACGATCAATTTAAATGACGTTTTAAAAAATGTTGTTTTTTTTTTCATCGCAAAAAACGACCGTGTGTACACGGCATAAACCCTAATGCCGCGTACACACGGTCGTTTTTTGCGATTGAAAAAAAAAAAAACGACGTTTTTTGTGAAGTAAAAAACGACGTTTTTGTAACGTCACTTTCAAAGACGATGTTGCATACACACCATCGTTTTTTTCACAAAAAACAAGGTTACGTTCATCACACTTTTCCATTGAAGCTCGCTTCATAACTAGCTTCTGGGCATGCGCGGGTTGAAAAACGTCGTTTTAAACAACGTTTTTGCTACACACGGTGACTTTTTGTGAAACAAAAAACGACGTTTTGAAAAACGACACAAAAAATTCAAGCATGTTGGAATTTTTTTTTGGTCGTTTTTTTTAAGACAAAAAACGACGTTTTGCCCACACACGATCAATTTAAATGACGTTTTAAAAAACATCGTTTTTTTTCATCGCAAAAAACGACCGTGTGAACGCGGCATGACTTGTACTTCTCAACAACATTGTCCCTTACTTGTTTGGAGATTTCCTTAGTCTTCATGGCAGTGTTTTGTTAGTGGTGCCTCTTGCTTAGGGGTTGCAGCTTCCTGGGCCTTTAAAAAATGTGTGTATATGTAATGACAGATCATGTGACACTTAGACATAATTATGTGACTTCTGAAGGTAATTGGTTGCACTAGAGCTTTTTATGGGCTTCATAACAAAGGGGGTAAATACATACGCACATGCCAATTATAATTTTTTTTATTTATTTTGCTGGACTAAGTTAAAAAACAACCAAATAACCATTTAGTCATTCCTACTTTTTGTCAAAATCACTGCTTGACTTATTAACTGTAAAGTAAGGCAGATATATTGTGTGGTTGTTATTAACTTTTACATATTGTTCAAATATTTTATTGAAACTTTTGTCATATTCCAGGCTTTTAGTAAAAATGTGCACCTTCGGTAACATTTTGTACATTTTCTCAGTAAAAATAGTTGAGAGGTTGACAACCCTGGTCCTACAGAAACTCTGACCCACCTCTTTACAGTAGCATATTAAAAATTGAGCTCCTGCATACTAAGATTAGGGTTCTAGTATACATTTTGGGGTGGGGGCATCTATACAATTTAGATGTGTTACAGCAAATGTTATATTTCCAAAGAAAAACAAATAATACAGTTAAATTGATGTAAATGACATTTCATTGCTGAATTCTTCACAAAAAAAGGCACACAGACCCCTCCTACAGCTCCCAAAATATTTTGGTGGACCTTTCTAACCACTTAAGACCCGGACCTTTAGGCAGGTTTTGCGATTCGGTACTGCGTCGCTTTAACAGACAATTCCGCGGTCGTGCGACGTGGCTCCCAAACAAAATTGGCGTCCTTTTTTTCCCACAAATAGAGCTATCTTTTGGTGGTATTTGATCACCTCTGCGGTTTTTATTTTTTGCGCTTTAAACAAAAATAGAGCGACAATTTAGAAAAAAATGCTAAATTTTTAACTTTTTGCTATAATAAATATCCCCCCAAAATATATATATAAAAAAAAAAAAAATGTTCCTCAGTGTAGGCCGATACGTATTCTACCTATTTTTGGTAAAAAAAAATCACAATAAGCGTTTATCTGTTGGTTTGCGCAACATTTATAGTGTTTACAAAATAGGGGATAGTTTTATTGCATTTTTATTAATGTTTTTTTTTTACTACTAATGGTGGCGATCAGCGATTTTTTTTCATGACTGCGACATTATGGCGGCAATTTTGACACATTTTTGGGACCATTGTTATTTTCAAAATTAAAATGACAATTGCAGTTTGGGAGTTAACCACAAGGGGGCGCTGAAGCCCATGGGTTATGTGTGACCTAATGTGTGTTTACAACTCTAGGGGGGTGTGGCTGTAGGTGTGACATCGATTGTGTATCCCTATAAAAGGGATCACACGATCGGTGACGCTGCCACAGTGAAGAACGGGGAAGCCGTTCTTCAGCTCCGGGAACCGATCGCGGGACTCCAGCGGCGTTCGGGTCCCACGACCCACGGCTGGGTACTAGCACAGGACATACCTATACATGCATGTGCCCAGCCGTGCCATTCTGCCGACGTAAATGTGCAGGAGGCGGTCCTTAAGTGGTTAAGGTGTCAGTGTGCATTTAAAACCATATTTTCTTTTAAAATATAAATGCTTTAAAAAAAAAAAAAAATGCTCTAGGCTAAATGGGATTTTTTAAATTTACAATGGTTCCATGATTCCCAAGTTTAGTGACCACTCCTCATGCAATGCTTTTGACACCCCTTTACCTATTAACTGAGAGAATTGTAATTTTTGATATGGCAGATTTGGCACCTGTTGATTTCAATGGGGCTCAAGTTTAGCATCCAAACTTTTGAAATTTACCAAACCCTGCCAAAACTGAACCTAATGCCTCATACACACGATCACTTTTTGTGATGGAAAAAAATGTCATTTTTCTTCATGAAAAAAAACGAAATTTTTCAAACTTCATTTTCAAAAATGACGTTGCCTACACACCATCATTTTTGGAAAATGATGAACAAAACGATGGCACTCTAATGCCTCATACACATGATCACTTTTTGTGATGAAAAAAAAATGTAATTTTGCCCACACACGATCATTTTAAATGACATTTTTAAAAATGTCATTTTTTTTTCATCACAAAGAGTGATCGTGTGTACGCGGCATTAAGGGGAAGTTCTATTTGCCTTGAGGCTGCTTTTAGCTGGTTACTTGTTAGTAAAAGACGATTTTTGCTTTTTTGTCTGTTACAGCGTGATGAAGGTGCTTACTCCATTATAAATGGTAGTTTTACCTCCCGTCTCCCAACTTGCTTCTGGGCATGTGCGGGTTTAAATCGTAATTTTTTACGTCGTTTTGCCCACACACGATCATTTTTTATGACACAAAAAATGACATTTTGAAAAATGACATAAAAAATTCAAGCATGTTCGAAAAAATTTTTGGTCGTTTTTCAGAAGACATAAAATGACGTTTTGCCCACACACGATCATTTTAAATGACATTTTTAAAAATGTTGGGCCAGATTCAGGTACATCTGCGCATTATTGGACCGGCGTAGCGCACCGCCTTTACGTTAGACTTGCGCAATGTAGCCGCGCAATCACCCTATTCTCGTCGCTTTTACGCACAAAATTGCGCATGCGTAACGTTATTTCAGAGGCGTGTTACATTGAAATGAGCCGTGACCCCATGCAAATGAAGGGCTGGCCGGCTCGCGCATGCGCGCTTGAAGCAGACCATGGTCAGCACCTCTGTGCGCATGCTCACAACTCTGGAACGGCGCAATCAGTGAAATTGGAAGTGGACTAGGGCAACTTAGTGAACTACGCAGACAGCATAAATAGACAGACACAAACGCACTTCCTTTGCAAAAGTACATCCCTTTGCATCCCTTCCTATACAGCAAGGTGCTTTTGTTCTGTTGTTTATTAGCGTTTGTTTGTTTGTTTGTGACGTGTCTTTGAGATATTTGGGGACTGTTTTGCAGAGTGATTGTTGTCTTTTATGTGTTTTCTTTGTTGTTATTTTGTTTAAATTATATTTTTGCTGGGCATTTTTTATTTTTGCTCGTCATTTATTTTATTTTTTTGGTTCTGTTTGTGTATGATTTTGGAATGTGGGGGTGATATTCCTGCGGGAAAAGGGGTGTCACCCTCATTTGTGGTGGAGTAGTGAAACCCAGGTCTGTGTGAATGGTGTATGAATGTACAGTGACATAATTGGAGCCGTGGCATGGAGTTGCTGCTCACAAGTCCTGCATGGTGAGCTTGTGCCAATCCAATGTGATGAGGATGTGGTGTGTGTGTGCTAGGGACCACAGTGGTGTGCATGCATGCATTCTCATTGTGCCATGATTAATGTGTGTGTTTAACGTGCAAAGATGCATAATGTGAGCTGGCATGAGATGGGGTCATGAGATGGGGTCCCATTGCATATGCAGAGTCAACTTGAAGGGAAAAGACAGGAGGATGTTAGTCGTGCATATGCCCCTTGTGATGCGTGCATCATGGGGGGGGGCAGTTATGCCTGCCACCCATGTCACTCACCAACCAGCCAGCTGTCCCCATACATGTTCTGTTCGCAATCTGTGGGGATGGGGCTCTGATTGTATATGTAGATGTCATCATGGGTAGTGTCATGTGTTGGGCTGGTGATGTCCTCCTGCAGGGTTGTGGTTAATTCCAGGATGGCATGAGGGGTGAATCTGAAGATGCGATACACCTCAGAATCACTCATGCCATAGATGTCTATGCATTTGTGATATATCAAGTGAAGAGTGAGGGCCTTGTATCAGATAAGAATATTGTATTAGATTAGATTAAATGGTAAAGTTTATATAAGCAATAAAAAAAATCCCGTGCCCTCCTCAGTGCCCTCCTCAGTGCCCTCCTCCTTCTTTGCTCATCTAAAGTCAGTAGTATAGCTATGCACGACGATGCCACTGGCATGTTGGCATACAGATTGTTGTGCAACACGTGTGACTGCTGAGTTCCTCACTAACAGTGTTGCTTTATCTGACATGTAGACGATTTTTCTTTTTTTAGACCAGCTATTATATGGTCTAATTTTAGACAGGACATTTTGCTGTTGCACACACCGCGTAGCCTGCGCTGCCCCAACGTTCTTTTGTGGATCCCCATAAGTTCCTCATTAGCATATTTGACTAGCAAATCAATGGTTTGTCTAGCGCAGTTTTGCGCGGACGGATGCGCCTGTCTAACGAAATTACGCTGGACAAAAAAAATTAGATTTTTTGCGTATCTCGTTTTGGGGATGCCGTGCATCGAAACGCATGCGCACAATTAGACTTACGCCGCGCATCTCCTGTTACGCCGGCGTAGTCGCTCTGTGAATCTGGCCCGTCATTTTTTTTTCATCACAAAAAATGATCGTGTGTACGTGGCATAAGGCAACTTGGCTCATCACTATTTGGAACCACAATAGTTTTACAGTTTTTAGACATGTTGATTTATGTTTGATACCAATAGAAGTAAATGTAACATTTTACAGGACCAAGGAATACGGGGTTTGTTAATATTTTTTCCAGTTATACTGTTTTATACAATATTGTAAATACATTTTTTTTTCAGTTTGTCAGGTATCTGTTTGTTGCTCTATGAAAAACTGGGGTTTGAAGATTTTGCAGTGCTGCATCAGTTTCAGGAGAATATTAGAAACATACTATCATTTTTGTCAGGTTTGTCTACAAAACTATTTATTTTATGGTTTGGTGCTTATTATTTATACATTAAATGCTATAAAATATTTAATAATGTGCTCATGCAAATCGACTGTTTCAAAGAAATATTTTCTCATTAAAAAAGATATACATGTATTTAAGACTTTAGTTCAATTTTCTAAAAGAAAATCATACACAATATCCCCCCCCTTCTCCTTCTCTATCTTCTTCCCCCCCTTCTAAGGCCCCATACACACGAGCAGACAGATTTGTTCAAATCGGTCGGACAGACTGATTTGAACAAATCTGTCTGCTGGGGACGTATTGGTTTGATCGTGTACACACAATCAAACCAAAATCCCCACCGGCAGACGGCGCGCTGACGTGGCGGTGACGTTGACGCCGCCACGTCATCGCACCAGGAAGTAAAACACTTCCGCGCATGCGTCGAAACCATTCGACGCGTGTGCAAGAAGACATGTCTGCTGGTTAGCGTACTAACCAGCAGACATGTCGGGCGAACGGGTTCCCAGCCGACAGATTTGAAAGCATGCTTTCAAATCTGTCGGCTGGCCAAATCCGTCGGCTCGCCCGTACACATGATCGAATCTGTCTACTGGGAGGGTCTGGCAGACCGTTTCCAGCAGACAGATTTGATCGTGTGTACGCGGCCTAAAACTTTCTCATAGACAGTTAATAAAATATTGAAAACACGGTGAAAACTGGACTGGTATTTATGACTTACGAAATATCCTTTCTGATACAGTTTTAGTATTCTAGTATGATACAGATCAACTTATGTGTGTTTAACCCAGTGTTTCTCAATTCCAGTCCTCACGCCCCCCCAACAGGTCATGTTTTCAGGATTTCCCTCAGATGAAAAGGCTGTGGGAATTACTAAGGCAGTGAAACTGATCAAATCACCTGTGCAAAATAATGGAAATCCTGAAAACCTAAACCACTGGTTTAACCTCAACTATGTATATTATTGATTGTTACTAGGGATGAGCCGAACACCCCCCAGTTCGGTTCACATCAGAACATGCGAACAGGCAATAAATTAGTTCAAACATCCGAACACCGTTACAGTATATGGGACTCGAACAAGTCATTGATTAAAAAAAAAAGTGTGGGGGTCCCCCAAAATTAATTTACCAGGCTCTTAAGATCTGGTATGGATATTAAGGGAAACCCTGCGTCAAATAAAAAAAAAGACGTGGGGTTCCCCCCCAAATATCCATAACAGACCCTGCAGGTCTGGTGTGAATTTTAAGGGGAACTTTACCCCAAATTTGAAAAAAAAAATGGCGTGGAGTTCCCCCCAAGAATCCATACCAGACCCTTTATCTGAACACGCAACCTGGAAGGCCGCAGGAAAAGACTAAGGGAAATTACAGATTTATTTCACTTTAAGCATTATTAAAATCACTGCTCCCGAAAAAACTGTGTTTTTATAACTTGCATATTAACCTTTAAAATGAGCTTAGATTTCTCCCATAGACTTTTACAGGGTGTTCCGCGGCTTTTCAAATTTTGTGCGAACATTCCAAATTGTTTGCTGTTCGGCGAACGGGCGAACAGGCGATGTTCGAGTCGAACATGAGTTTGACTCGAACTCGAAGCTCACCCCTATGGCCCATGCACTACGTGTGCTATGCAATCGTGAAATTGGAACTTCAGGCAAGTTGTTTTTTGTCATTTTTGATGTGTAAAAAAAAGTTAACTCTAATGAGATTTATGCCACATATGGACATCTGCTCTGTAAGTTTAAGATTTATACTTTCATTCTTGCTGTATTGTACCGCTATAGCTGTACTCTTAGCCTACTATGGCTCTCATACACAGAAGAATAAGTGTTGTTTATCCACATGTATCCATCGGTTAAATTTAAAACAAGTTTTCTTTTTTTTAACCGATGGTGCCCACACACGATCGGTTTGGACCGATGAAAACGGTCCATCAGAAACTCGACGGGCGAAACACATCGTTTTCCCCGTCAAGTTCCTTGTTCGGCTGTCAAAAAACTAGTCAAGCCAAATTTTCCCATTGCCCGTCGAGGAAATAGAGAACATGCTCTTTTTGGCTCGACAAGTTCCTCGACAGTTTTTTCGGCGCAAAGTGTACACACAACCGGTTTTCTCGTCAGAATACGTCTCCCATTGAGTTTCTTGCTGAATTCTGCCGAGGAAACCGGTCGTGTGTACGCGGACTTACTCTCTCTTGAACCCTGTACTCTGTCTTATGCACTATTGACCCCTGCACTTCTTCTTTTACAGGTATTATGTTTCTGGCCAAGTGTAGCATAGCAACAGGGTCATTTTGAAACTGTCTCTAAATGTATATATTGTATTGCAGTTATTTATTTTTGCCATCTTGAATTTTCTGTTGTGCGCTAATATTTAAATATAAGTTTCAGGTTAGGGAGTTTAATGTCTTGATGCCACAATATATTAACGTTTTCCTTTTTTTCCCTATTACAGGTAATCCACAATATTTCTCTGAAAACATGTGCATTCTTTCGCAATGTAGTAACAGTTCTGCTGGAATACTGATAGCTCTTATTAAAAGCATTAACCTATTAATTGATAGGCTTAAGGTATGCCTTTAATCTATCTGTTTGGCTACTTTTTGCCATCTTTTCTATTTAGCCATCCATCTTCAATGCACATTTAATCAATCTCTGTCTTCATTACATATTGTGAATTAGGTCTTTTTTATTTGTAAAACACATAAGATTATTTTGGATGGATGGTTTAAAGGGAAACAATACTGTTTTTGTATTTTGATGTTATTTTCAAATTTTTATATGCTTGCTTTTCCATAGTTTTATTTGTATTAAATATAGATACAGTGGGCCAGATTCTCAGCAGAGTTACGTTGGCGTATCTCGAGATTTTCTGTATTCCGAAAACAAGATACGCCGGAATTTTGCTTAGATACGAGCGGCATAAGTCTCTTACGCCGTCGTATCTAAGTTGCATATTTCCGCTGGCCGCTAGGTGGCGCTTCCGTCGATTAGCCACATTGAATATGCAAATGAGCTAGATACGCCGATTCCCGAACGTAATTGCGCCCGGTCGTCGTATTTTACGTCGTTTGTGTAAGCGTAAAGTTACCCCTGCTATATGAGTGGTAACTTTGCGTAGGTGAGGCGTGCGCAATGTTAAGTTTGGATGCCGGGACAGCGACGATTTTTACGTCGTTTGCGTAAGTCGTTCTCGAATAGGTATTTGCGTAAGTTACATTCACGTCGAAAGCATTGACTATTTGCGACGTGATTTCGCGCATGCGCACTGGGATACGTCCACGTACGGTGCATGTGCAGTTCAAACTAAGGGTCAAAAATGTGGGGTCACAACACATTTACATAAAACACGCCCCCCTCTTCCACATTTGAATTACCCGGGCTTACGCCGGGCCATTTACGTTACGTGCCGTATCTTAGGACGCAAGTGCTTTGAGAATACGGCACTTGCGTCCAAAGTTGCAGCGGCGTAGCGTAAATAGGATACGCTACGCCCCGCTGGCATTTACGCAAACATACGAGAATCTAGCCCAGTATGTCTACATTAACCATAGACAGTTCTTGAGTTAGCCTTATCCAAAGCATGGCTGGCAGGAAACTTCTGAAATTTCAGAAGCAGAAGTTAGTAATTGCGTGTCATGAAAAATGACAAGAATACCTAATTTCTTTTTTTTTCATATTGTTGGTGTATTTTTACCTTAATTTCAGTTTTATAGACAATAGTAGAAAAGGATGAAAACTGTTACTTTTGTCCTTTAAACAATGAGTACAGGTTTATCTAGAAACCCTTAAACAACAAGATACACTAAAACAAGAGAAGGAATCCAAGAAAATATATAAATAAATGAACCAAAGAATAGCTAAAAAATAAGTTTAAAACTGTGCACTTCCTTTTGGTTTTCTGTTTTATTTATTTATTTGTAATTTGCTAATTTTTAAAGGTAATTGAAAAAAATGTGTAAACATAGCAACGCGGAAAATGTAGAGGTAGTACACAGTTTGTATAAAAAATAAAAAAAAACATTTTTGTGTGTTTTATCTAACCAACTAACCAACCTGATACTGTCCTCACAAACATTCCTTAGCCTTGGGCTAAAAAATCTCCCAGAAAAGATTCACCACAAAATTCTATTTATGACAATGGATGTCTACAGTATTTGAACACCTATTCCAACAATTGAAACTTTGCATTTTTTTTACCAAAACCTTTTTACCTAAATTCTCATCATTCTTTATCATTTGACATTTGATGCTGTGCAAATCCCCCCCCCCCCCCAAAAAAAAAAAAAAAATACTTTAGTTGTCAACTCAACCTATCCGGATCAGACATTTGTCATCTAACATTTATGGGCATCTTAAAACTATCTCCACAAAAAATTCTATCATGATAATTTTATGCTTCTTTTTTTCACTTTAGGATGTGCAAAACCCTTTGGCAGAGTCTATTGACTGTACAAGTTTCACATTAACAAGTCAACAAATAGTTAACATACTCCTACCAAATTTCACAAATATTCTTCAAAATGTAACCAATAAAGGGAATTGTCTCTGTAACTCCACAATGGATCAAGTTCAACATCAGATGAACAAGTACGTTTGTTTTTGTTATGTTTTTCAGTAAATCAAACACTCTTAAAATCACTCCAGGGTGGATGCAGCTGTGACAGATGTGAGCGTGTTGCCCTTCTGGAAGCTCACATTGGAGATCTGGAGGAGCAAGTTTCAACAATGGGCAGAACTGACAACCTTAAAGGGGGTCCTCTGGTTAGTAGAGTTGATGTGGAGGGTGGATGGGTAAGTTAGGATTATCAGGTAGGAAGATGGGTTAATGTAGTCAGAGAGAGTGATAGGGGCTCACAGAAAAGGAAGGCTAGGCTTGGGTTTGAGCGCCCTAAGGCCGCGTACACACGATCGAATTTGTCCGCTGAAAACGGTCCGATGGACCGTTTCAGCAGACAAATCCGATCGTGTGTATGGGCTAGCGGACAGGTTTGTCCATCGGACAAATTTCAAAGCATGCTTTGAAATTTGTCCGCTACAAACCTGTCCGTCGGATATGTCCGCTGGTTAGTACGGGAAACCAGTGGACATATCCTCCCGCACATGCGTCGTATCCTGTGAATGGATCCGACGCATGCGCGCGGAAGTGTTTACTTCCTGGTGCGTGACGTAGCGGTGACGTGGCGGCGTCAACGTCACCGCCGCGTCACCACGCTGTCTGCCGGCGGGGATTTTGATCCGATGGTGTGTACACGCCATCGGACCGAAATCCGATGAGACATGTCCGCTCTAAACTGTCCGTCGGACAAGTTTGAGCGGACATATCTCATCGTGTGTACGAGGCCTTACAGATTTGCCAAGTTGGGTGAAGAAGGGGGATGGCAAGCTCAGAGGTGGCAGCCCTAGATGTCACTGCTACCCCTAGCAATCAGGGGAGCAGCCAGCTAGTAGGGGTGATGAGGGTAGTGCAGGTAGGCCTAGAAAGTTGGTGGTAATAGGTAATAATAATCAGAAGGACTGATAGAATAATTTGTCACCAGGATCATCTCAACTAAATAGTTTGCTGTCTCCCTGGTAGATATGGGCACCGTCAATAAATTTGTTTTTATATTTTGTGTCCGAAATGCAATTTTCGTTAGATTTGTTAACTTTTTGAAAAAATTACAAACATTCGTTATGAATTTAAAAAGCAAACTCAGGAAGTCAGCAGTGCTGCTGACATCCTGGGTTTGCTTTTAAATTCATCATAATGAATGTTCGTAATTGTTATGAAAAGTTAACGAACCTAACAAATTCATATTCAATCTAAATTGAATTTCGGACACGAATTACAAACTAACAGGCTACAAATAAACCCAGGAACTCAGCACATCACAGGGATGGTGGGAGCCCCTCATAATGAGCACAGCAGGGGCACAGCCCCAGGAGGAAGGGGAACTGTTGTGCTGGGGAGAGGTTTATGGGAAGGCTGGAGGAGTATTTAAACTAGGATTGAGGGGGAGGGTGAATTAGATTATAATGGGGCAGACAGGCCAGACAGGGGTCAGTCCCTATTGGTGGGTGAAATGGGGAAAAATGGGGGGAGAGCTATTGCAGAGGATAAGAAGTTTCCCATGTTACAAACAACCTTTGGAAATGCTACTATTTGTACAAAAATAAAAAATAAGCAATATACGTGTGTAAAATGTGACCATAATTTCAAGTGTTTGTTCACCAATGCCAGAAGTCTGCCAAACAAAGTTGAAAGCTTTGGTGCATGAGGAGAACTAGGATTTAATTGGTATTGCAGAATCGTTTCTTCATACTACATGACTGGGCTATTAATATTCCTGGCTATTCTCTCTTTCGAAAAGACACTGTTTTATTGGGTAACTATGGGGCAATGAGGTTTAATGTTGATAAATGTAAAGCTATGCACTTGAGAGGGCTAGGAATATCCAAGCATCACACATACTAGGGGGAGTACAACTGGGGGAATCAATGGTGGCGAAGGATCTGGGTGTTTTGGTATATTATAAGCTTAATAACACCATGCAAGAAAAGTCTTTTCTTGTATTGAGAGGTATTGACTCCAGAGAGAGAGAGATCATTTTGCCTCTGTACAAATCATTAGTAATACCTCATCTGGAATATGCAGTTCAGTTTTGGGCACCAGCTCCCAAAAAGGATTTTGGAGAACTGGAGAAAGTGCAGAGAAGGGCAACTAAACTGATAGGAGGCATGAAGGAGCTCAGGTACAGTAAGGCCGCGTACACACGATCAGTCAAAACCGATGAAAACGGACTGAAGGTCTGTTTCATCGGTCCAAATCGATCGTGTGTGGGCCCCATCGGTCAGTTATCCTTCGGTCAAAAAAAAAGAGAACTTGCTTTAAAATTTAACCGATGGACGCCTGACTGATGGGTCAAAACCGATCGTTAGTATGCAAAAGCATCGGTTAAAAAGCCGCGCATGCTCAGAATCAAGTTGACGCATGCTTGGAAGCATTGAACTTCATTTTTTTCAGCACGACGTCGTGTTTTACGTTACCGCGTTCTGATACGATCGTTTTTTTAACCGATGGTGTGTAGGCACATCAGACCATCAGTCCTTCGGACCGTTCTCATTGGATGGACTGACCGTGTGTACGCGGCCTATGAGGAAAGATTAGAGGAATTTGTTTTCTCTTGAGAAGAGGAGATGAGGGGGGATATGATCAACATGTACAAATACATAAGTGGTCCTTATAGTGAACTTGGTGTTCAGTTATTCACTTTAAGGTCATCCCAGAGAATAAGGGGGCACTCTTTTCATCTGGAGAAAAAAAGAGATTTAAACTCTACGGAAATGTTTCTTCACAGTAAGAGCTGTGAAAATGTGGAATAGACTCCCTCAAGAGCTGGTTCTGGCCAGCTCATTAGATTGTTTTTAAAAGGGACTGGATTCCTAAATGTGCATAATATAACTGGACAGTGGCGGTGTGTCCATAGTGGGTGCAGGAGCGCCGCCCCCTCTCTCCTGCATTGCATGAATATGTGTATTGTCGCTGCTGCCACCCACTATTCCCCTTGTTAAGCACCAGCCATCTGAAACACAGCAGGTTGGTGTGTTTTGGAAGTGTCTATCAGAGCCTGTGGGCTCTAATCAGCTTCCAAATGGTTAACCAGAGGGCGTACAGGGTGTGCGTTCCCTGATTAACACTGACATGCGTCTCAGCCAATCAGGTTCACCGAGCCTGGTTACCGGTCACCTGATTGGCTGAAGCGACATCGTGGGCAGGAGAAGACATCGAGGGATCGTGGAGGAGGTTGGCTGACCCGAGAAAGGTAAGTGCCTGGCAGGGGGACAATCAGGCTGTATTTTGGGGCAAACTGGCGGCATTTTATGGTGCAAACTGGTGGCAATTTTACAGGCAAACTGGCGGCAATTGATGGGCACAGTGGCGACAATTGATGGGCACAGTGGCGACAATTAATGGCACAGTGGCTGCGTTTGATGGCACAGTGGCTGAGTTTGATGGCACAGTGGTGACAATTGATGGCACAGTGGCTGCATCTGATGGCACAGTGGCTGCATTTGATGGGCACAGTGGCTGCATGTGATGGCACAGTGGCTGCATGTGATGGCACAGTGGCTGCGTTTGATGGGCACAGTGGCTGCGTGTGATGGCACAGTGACGACAGTTAATGGCACAATGGTGACAATTGATGTCACAGTGACGACAATTGATGGCACAGTGGCTGCGTTTGATGGCACAGTGGCAACAATTGATGGGCACAGTGAGGCTGCAATTGATGTTTTTTTTTTCCGTTTGTCTGCCCCCCCCCAAAAAAAATTTGAGCACCAGCTGCCACTGTAACTGGATACTAAAATGTATAGGAAAAGATGATCTATCCAATTGCCTTGTCGGGGGATCAGGAAGGAATTATTTCCCCTACCTAGAGCATATTGGGTCATGCTTTGCTGTTTTTTTTTTACCTTCCTCTGGATCAACTGTGGGTACAGGATTGTATATAGGATTGTGTATATGGGATTGTATATTTTTTTCTTTTATGGGTTGAACTAGATAGACTTGTGTCTTTTTTTGGCCTGACTAACTATGTAACTTCCATAAAAATAATTAAACTCAAGTTTATGCCGCGTACACACCATCACTTTTTGTGATGAAAAAAAAATGACATTTTTCAAAATGTCATTTAAAATGATGGTGTGTGGGCAAAATGTCATTTTATGTCTTCTGAAAAATGACCAAAAAAAATTCGAACATGCTCGAATTTTTTATTATTTTTCAAAATGTCTTTTTTGTGTCATAAAAAATGATGTGTGTGGGCAAAACTACGTAAAAAATGACGTTTTAAACCCGCACATGCCCAGAAGCAGTTAGGAGACGGGAGGTAAAACTACCATTCATAATGGAGTAAGCACATTCATCACGCTGTAACAGACAAAAAAGCTGGAATCGTCTTTTACTAACAAGAACCAGCTAAAAGCAGCCTCAAGGCAAATGAACTCCCCTTTAGAGTGCCATCACTTTGTTCATCATTTTCCAAAAAATGTGGTGTGTACGCAACGTATTTTTGAAAATGAAGTTTGAAAAATGTAATTTTTTTTCATGAAGAAAAATTACATTTTTTTTCATCACAAAAAGTGATCGTGTGTACGGGGCATAAGGCCGCGTACACACCACTAAATTAATCTGATCAAATTGGTCTGACAGACCGTTTTGATCGGATTTGTCTGCTGGTATATATTGGTTTGATCGTGTACACACGATCAAACCAAAATCCCCACCGGCAGACAGAGCGGTGACGTAGCGGTGACGTTGACGCCGCCACGTCACCGAACCAGGAAGTAAAATACTTCCACGCATGCGTCGAATCCATTCGACGCATGTGCGGACAGATATGTCCGCTGGTTAGTGTACTAACCAGCAGACATATCGGACGGACGGGTTCCCAGCAGACAGATTTTAAAGCATGCTTTAAAATTTGTCTGCTGGAAAAACCTGTCTGCTCGCCCATACACACGATCGAATTTGTCTGCTGAAACGGTCCGTCGTGTACGCGCCCTAAGAGGTGCCATTGTGATGTCAATGTCACGAAATAAGTCATATATTGTATAATTTTTATAGACTTGTAAAAACAAAGCAATAATGTGTGTAAAAAATAAATGTAAAAAATAAATAAATCTTGCGCTTAGGATCAATATTATATACCGAGGCTGCTGCCCCCCCTAGTACAATCCCCCAACAGGGGTAGTGTAAATTAGTGAAAACTTGTGTATGAATGGGGGTGGTGGCGCTGCATACCCCTATGTGCCCCTATATACAGGCAGAGGGAAAGGACTCCTAAACAAGGGTCCTAATATGTGAACTGCTTAACAAAATATCAAATGTGCAAAAACATCCATATGCCCAAAACAGTGTCAGGGACTAGATAACCTAAAGGAGTGTAAAAATAAGTGTATACGATTTATAATATTCAATGATGTGACATATACTGTAAGTGTACCTATACCAACCCTAATATAGTAAGTGCAGTGTCCTCACGACACAGTAATTGAGTGATTACACAAAATAATTATACACAAACTGAATGTGCCACATCAAAAATGCAACAATACACTGATACACCCTGTGGAAATTTGGGTATGTCAAATAAGAATAAATTAAAAAAAACAGAAAAACATGTGGTAAAACAGAAATTCGTCACATTGGTGAAAGATGTCCCATGTAAATCTGTAACAAAGTTCTATTGCTCCAAACAGGGAATTTTTTGGTGCAGGCTCTTGCAGTGGGAGAAGTGTTCCTATAAAACAGATGGTGGATTCGCAGTGGTTCCGGTGCTCCCCCACACACCAGCTCCTACTACCCCACCAGTGGTGTATGGTATATAGTACAGACTTCCCGGAACTGCGCTGCTCCAATTCTCCCCTTTACAGGTCAGGACCGTACACAGTTGAAGATTTCCAGCAACAGACTGTATAGTGATCTGTATGCGGCTCTCATAGTGTAGTAAAAAGTTAAGTTTTATTGCGGCCACCACTGCCAGCTAATACAAAAGTATTGCAGCAACTATATAATAATAACAGTTGTGGCCAGAAAAAATAAAATGGTGATCTATAAAGCTAAAATTCCAGGCTTGACTGCTGGTAACTATCAAAGCCTATCTAAAAACAAGCTAGCTGTGTGTTTAGCGATTGCCAGTACTGGGAACTGCAGCGTGAGCTCCAACTGTGTTCCACCTGGCATTACCCGGAAGTGACGTAAGTGCATAACTCCGCCTTACGTGTTTCTTCATCAACGTCTTCTGAGACGGTGTCACACACTACTCACTTACGTCCTAATAAGATAAACACCGCAAACAGGGATGTCCCCTCCCCTGGATTTGCCAATCAGTGGGACCTATTGAAGGCCCTCTACCCACATACTAGTGACGCGCTAGGGATAAGGGGGATGTAGACCTTGGAGATGAATCTACGGTTTGTGGTGGTGCTCTCCCTAGATACTTTATCACCCATATATGCATACATTAATACAGAACTTTGCGGTTATTATAATTATAAATACACAATGGCTGCTATGCAAAAAAATCTAAAACACAGGATATACGGAAAAAAAGTTATTAAAGCAGAGAAGGTAAATTAACCCTGAATATATGGAAAACCCCATCTGGAGGAATAAGAAGTGGAGAAGGGGGGGGGGGGAGAGACCCCGGCATCTGTCAAGATGCAAAAGTCCCAAAAATGTGTCAAAAGTGTCCGATCTGTCCGCCATAATGTTGCAGTCCTGACAAAAAAATCGCAGATCGCCATAGTAAAAAAAAAAAAATGTCATAATTCTATCCCCTATTTTGTAGCTGCTATAACTTTTGCGCAAACCAATCACTATACGCTTATTGCGATTTTTATTTAATTTTTTACCAAGAATATGTAGAAGAATACATATCGGCCTAAACTGAGAACAATTTTTTTTTATGGGATATTTATAATAGCAAAAAGTCAAAAATATTGTGTTTTTTTATAGCGCAAAAAATAAAAACGGCAGATGTGATCTGATACCATCAAAAGAAAGGTCTATTTGTGGGGAAAAAAGGCGTCAATTTTGTTTTGGAGGCACATCGCATGACCGCAGAATATTAATTTAAAGCGTTGCAGTGCCGAAAGCTGAAATCTCACCTGGGCAGGAAGGGGGTATATGTGCCCAGTAAGCAAGTTGTTAAAATCACTGCTTCCATTTTTAAAACTTTTTTTGCATTGATACATGTTCCCTGGGGCAGAACCCAGGTCCCCAAACACTTTTTAGGACAATAACTTGCATATTAGCTTTAAAAATTAGCACTTTAGATTTTAAACGTTCGAGTCCTATAGAATTTAACAGGGTTCTAAAGTTCACACAAACTTTTGGTCTGTTCGCAGGTTTTGGTGTTCGGCTCATCCCTACTCTCCAATATATTAATCTATCTGTAACGGTCACCACGGTTTACGACCTACCATCCACCCACGACAAGCTTATGCGACACATTGCGACAATCTTGCATACACGATCCATTCCATTTCCCATAATCAAGACGAGACTCTGCTCTGTACTTGTTTCCAAATGTATGAACACTTTATTGGTTTCTTCTCAGCCACACCTGAGCAGCAATACATTCCTTTGCTAAACATAATTGGCATGCTAATTCATTACATCTGAAGAGAGACGGTAACACAGGGCTTTAAACACAATGAGAAGGCCTTTTAACAGAATGAAATGTCTTTCACAAGCCGGGTCACTTAACATTTTAAAAGCCTATTATACATAGTCCCACAATTCGGGATACAATATTATGTGCGGTTCAGGTTACAGTACTTACCCATGCATCTGGCCCCTTGCAGTACACCAGGTGCATGAATAACAGTGGCGCGGGTGTTTTTTTGAAGCATCTAAATAGAGCCAGAGGCTCTACAGTAATACGCTTCAAAATAAAGTGGGCTCCATACTCCGAGCATTGCATCTGGAGCCCACCCAGGTATGTTGTAATAGCAAATGAATATCCACTATTGTAACACTGATCCTCCTCTCGACCAATCAGGAAGCGGGTCTGAGACCAGTCACCCAGTTGGCTGAAAGGACAGGTGATCTTATCTGACACCTAGGAGGATAAGAGGAGACGCACAACGGAAGTGAGGAGGAGGAGGAAAATAAACAGGAGGCCGATGGCTGGGACTGGCTGATGCCGGATGCCCGCCGCTGCTTTATGCCCGCCGCTGCCTAATGCTCGCCACTACCCACCGCTACCCGAGGCCCGCTCACCTGGCTGACAGCGAGTCAGGGGGTTGTGGTTGTTGTTTGTCACCCCCTCAAAAAATAAAAATAAATAAGCCACCACTGCTGTAATGTTGGATGAGCATGACAAAGGGCCTGAAACATTTCTGTCCTCTCTGCTTTTTTAATCCCTACAGATTTGATATTACGCTACTTCAGCGTGATTTCAAAACCATATATCTGTGCTGTTTTCATTGTGGCTTGCAACTTCATTTAGCAGAAGTCTATGCAAGTCACAATAAAATCTGTAAGGCCTCGTACACACGATCAAATCTGTCTGCTGGAAACGGTCTGCTAGACCGTTTCAGCAGACAGATTCGATCGTGTGTATACGGGCAAACAGACGGATTTGGCCACCCGACAGATTGGAAAGCATGCTTACCAATCTGTCGGCTGGGAACCCGTCCGCCCGACATGTCTGCTGGTTAGTACGCTAACCAGCAGACATGTCTTCTCGCACACGCGCCGAATGGTTTCGACGCATGCGCGGAAGTGTTTTACTTCCTGGTGCGGTGACGTGGCGGCGTCAACGTCACCGCCACGTCACTGCGCCGTCTGGCGCGGGGATTTTGGTTTGATCGTGTGTACACGATCAAATCAATATGTCCCCAGCAGACAGATTTGTTCAAATCGGTCGGCCCGACCGAGTTGAACAAATCTGTCTGCTCGTGTATATGGGGCCTTAAAGTAGTGCAGGAATCTTTTTCATAATTGCTGCAATGTGAGTCATGGCAATTTAACTGTTTCATTGCCGGCAATGTGGTCTGACTTGTCATGCGATTTGACAGCTCCAAATTGCATGACAAGTTGCACCAGTGTGAAGGGGGTCCTAAACTTAATGAACAATAAATATTGCTCTTTGTATCGCAACCACTTTTCTCCTTTTTATGTATGGTATATACTTTTAGGACCAGTGTGTTTGTTTTTTCTTTTTTAATAATATTTTTTTTAATAAGGAAATTAAAAAAATTGTATATAAATGTTTCATGTTTGCCACTTGGAGTCAATAGGTAGTGAAACCTAAGTAAGAACAGCAGTTTCCTTGGGGGAAGATTCTTGCAGAGATAAACAGTTATGCATGTTTAGTTACAGTATACAAAGGATGAGTCAAAGCAAATTGCTCGGATTTCATATTAAAAAACGAGTCTTGTATCATGGATCAAATGTTTGTTTGCACTATAAATAAGATGTTTTTATAAATATTTTTAAATACAATTATATCAGTTGGTAATGTTATAACTTTTTATTAAACTAAAAGCTAAAATGAATTAACATTATGCATAGTAACTCAAAATGTTTATACCACAATTTGTACTTCATAACTTTAGGTTTGAGAACAATTACTCTTTATAGTGTGTGAATAAATGCTCAAAGCAGAAGTTGACTATGATTTGTTATTCAACTAAGACATCCAATCTTTAAATATTTTTTTTTTTTTTTTTTTTACAGGCTGATGTTTAAAATGAAGAATGTGTTACCTAACACAATGGCACAAGAACAATTTGTTAACAGTTCTAGATTCAATGGTAATGTATTGCTTCACAACTAGCAGCTTTGCAAAATTGGTGGTTTAAAGATAGTTTATTGTGTATTAAGTTTGTCACGATATCTGTAAATATATTACAGACATCGTGAGTCCCCTGTACCATTTAAAAATGGCAATGGAAGAGCAGCTACTTGTCTCAGAGCTGTTTTAAAATGCAGGTCCTGGTGGAGGTGTAGGCCGGAACCACTGACTGTAAGTGATAGCCACCATCCGGCATTAAGCATTAACTGTTTGTGGGCTTTTGATGGCTTTATAGATCGAGTGATACCACTGTATAAAAAATATAATGAAACACAACTCTTTTATTCTTGAAGCTGGTTATAAACTGAACAGGCTGAACAAAAATAATCTAACAAATTCCTCCATTCACGCTATATAATGTGGATGTACAAGTCACCCACTGTGCCAATTTTATTCTGACAACCTGCCCCACCATCTGTCAAAATACCTAAACTACGACTGTATCTATATACACAAAGTAGTGAAGTCCCTGGCCTCCTTTCACTATCCCGGCGCTCAGGAATTCACAGTATCTAAATAACTTAGTTGTAAAGATGAATAAAATAATATAATAATATAAAGTTGCCACTAAAAATTATCATAAAATTAAATATGTATATATAAAAAATTCAGCAGCCGCTTTAAAAAATGAATATGTAAAGCAAAGATAGTAAAAACAACGAGTCTGTTCAAGTCCTGTAATTTACTAAAGCAGCACTAATTATCACTCCACTCAGCGTGACCAATCTTTTCTTATAATAGTTCATAAGAAGAAGAGGGAATATGTCCAGGTAAACCCACAAGTGCTTAATGTTGACCTACGAGGTGCTCTTCACTCCAAACAGCTTCCACCGTGTGTCACACACCCTTTCAGGTATAAACTCACCAAAAGGTTGAGTTTAGTAGGCACTAAACATACAGTATATTCAATCCTCTCCCATATCCGTACTAGAATCGATCTCCCAAACAGGCCTCTGTAAGAAGGAGCCTCTTTGGGAGACTGATTTAGTAAATTACAGGACTTGAACAGACTTGTTGTTTTTACTATCTTTGCTTTACGACTGTATCTAATTGGATGCAGACACTTTTTGACTGACAATTTTCTGCTCCATTAATTTTTTTAATCGAACAGGGCCAACCACTGAGCAAAACGCATACAGTGTATAGCGAGTATAACACACTTTAGAACTATTAGGTGATGTAAATGTTTAAGGCCGCGTACACACGATCAAATCTGTCTGCTGGAAACGGTCTGCCAGACCTGTTGGTGTGAGATTGGTGAATGTTTTTTCACCGATTTCATGCTTGTTGCGGCTTTGTTTACTTCCGGTTACCGGGCTTGACATCATAATGTCACGCCTGGTCCTCCGACGGTCATAAAGATGACTGTGACCATTTGGTCAGCAGTCATCCCTATGGTTCTTCACCGAGCGCCGGCCGATTCGCTCTCCGGGCCCCCGATGGCACGGGAGAGCCCGGAGAAGCACCGGATGGTGGCTGGAGGGGGGGGGGTGTCCTCCCGCCGCCTACAAGAACGATCAAGCGGTGGAACTGCCGCTTTGATCATTCTTATTGTGCACAGAATCGCTGGCTGAAGACGGTGATATCTGAATGATGCCTGTAGCTGCAGGCATCATTCAGATGCCACCGCACAAAGCCCAGGATGTATATTCTCGTACTGCGGTGGGCAAGTGGTTAATGTGTTACCTTGCCCCTGTAATGTTGCTGTTTAGGCTTGTGGATATTGAAAAAGACATTATTGTTTACCTCCACCTCATAATACATGTATATGTTGTCATGTCCAGAAAAATGTATAACATGTGAGGCCTAAAGCAGGGTTTAGGCCTCACACGTTATACACTTTTCTTTCTCGTACATCACGGGACACAGAGCGGCATATTCATTACTATATGGGTTATATGGAGTACCTTCAGGTGTGGACACTGGCAATCTCAAACAGGAAGTCCCCTCCCTATATAACCCCCTCCCCTAGAGGGAGTCCCTCAGTTTTTTCGCCAGTGTCTTAGGTGTTGGTCACGGAATAGCTTTGCTCCACATCCTTGGGATTAAGGGCGGGCTAACCGGATCTGTCCAAGGAGCCTCAGTGCCAAAGTGGACAGTACCCGGGCCCCAAACCGTGGGGTTTTGCCTATAATGCTCCTCTTTGGAGGGCTGGACCCTGGGCCCAGGACTTGGAGTTCATAAAGACCATAAGTTCCTGTTTGCCAGGGTGCTATATAGGTCCAGGACAGTGGGTACCTTCATAGGACCCCAGGGCCTGAAGGTCTATTACGCTACCCACGGAGATGGGAGAAGATTGGATCGTTTTGCTAGACAAACATCCTGCAGCATGGAGCAGGTAAGAGGGGAGCCTGCGGGACTTGGTTCGACAGCAGGCTCTCCGGGGTAACCTAAAAGGGGGGTAGCCTAAGTATGCTCTGCATTGGCAACCTTGCTCACTATGTCTGAGAAAGACAGGATGATCCCATTTCCCCCATCACTAGGTTCCCCTGTCTAAGAATGGTGTTGCTAGCTACCTGCTGCTTTCTTCCTAGGACTGGTAAGGATCCCTATGGGGCCTTTTGGAGAGTCCTACCTGGCCGGGGGTTTGAATCTGCCGCCTGGTACTGCAGTCCTGGGTCTCCAGCAGCGCGGCTTCTCCATGTTCCTCCTGCTCCGGCATACGCGCGCGCGCACGTCTTATAGACGTTTTTCGCGCCGTTCGGAGAGGAGGGCGGGGGGGGGGGGCGTGCCTGCAGCGTCATACAGGGGCGCGCCTTGTGCTGTTATAGATCAGCAGGCATTGTCAGTGCTCAGTCTGAGGCTGATCTCAAAGGGAGAGGACGCAGAGCGGCAGAACAGTGACTCCCGGTGGCGGAAGAGGGGTAGTACATGCTGGACTTTGTTCCAATGCCTTTCTGTTAAGCCAAGAAACCCCCTTTTTGCAGCAGGTTGGAGGCTGGCAAACTAAGTTTGGGGTCGCTGTGTATTTAAAAAAAAAAAAAAAAAAAAAAACATACGGGGCCCCATCAGTTTTTGGGCATTAGTGATCTATTGTCCCCTAAGCTCTAGTTTTGTACTCCTGGGCACTACAGTCTGTTGTTGTTGGCGGAGTCCCTCGATTTTGTATTATGGCTTCCAAAGGTTCGGGGTCAAAGGGTACAAAAAAGACCAAAAAACAAAGGGGTTCCCCCTCTGATTCTGATGATATGCCGATACTTTCCCCGCAACTTATTCCCATAAAGGTCGCCTTGGATGAGCCATTAGGGGGGTCTGGTGCGGAGGCTGGCCCAGATCAGCCCAGCCCTGTGTTTATCACAGAGGAGATGCTAGCTGTATCCCTAGGGGGGCTAGAAGAGAGAATAGCAGCATTGATCGCTAGAGCTATTCCTGGCAAGAAACGGGTTAGATCCCCATCACCAAGAGGTGTATCCTCAGATGCTGAAATTCTCTCTCCGGAGGAATTGGAATCGCAGGAGGATCAACTAGACCTGAACCAAGAGGGTTCAGGGATTGAAGGATCTACCTCTGAGGAACCATTTTCAGACTCCCAGACAGAGAGACTGTGGGTGCAGTCTATGACGGACATGGTCCGCTCGGCATTTAGTTTACCATTGCCAGAGCCTCAGGTTCCTCCGGTATCCTCTCTGGGCTCTTTGAAAGCTCCTTTAAGCAACGCAGTTTTTCCGGTCCATCCTCTCTTGGAGGAATTGATCTTTCGGGATTGGGTACGGCCGGACAGGATTTTTCTGCCACCGAAGAGATTTGCGGTCATTTACCCCATGGAGGAAAAATTCTCCAAGAGGTGGAGGCTCCCAGTGGTGGATGCAGCCATCTCATGTGTGAATAAATCACTAACTTGCCCGGTGGAAAACATACATATGTTTAAAGATCCGGTTGATAAACGGTTAGAGACACTTTTAAAAGCATCCTTTGCTACGGCAGGAGCAGTGGTACAGCCAGCTGTGGCTGCAATTGGAGTTTGTCAGGCGTTAAAGGACCAGACAAAAGAAATGCTAAAGGACATGCCTACCCAACAGGCAGAAGAGTTTTCTGACATTCCCAGAGCTCTGTGTTTTGCTGTAGATGCTATAAAGGATTCCATCCAGCAGGCCTCTCGTTTATCACTATTTTTGGTGCACATGAGAAGGCTCTTATGGTTGAAGAACTGGGCGGCGGAGCCCCCATGCAAAAAGCTTCTGGCAGGGTTTCCCTTCCATGGAGGACGACTCTTCGGGGAAGATCTGGATAAATACATTCAGACTATTTCAAGTGGCAAAAGTACCCTTTTACCGGTCAAAAAGACATTCCGGGGTCCTACATTTAAAAGGCAGCTCTTTCCTGTCTCAGGGCCCTCAAATTCCAGGCAGTATCGACGGCCGCCTGCACGATCCAACGTTAACAGTAGATCGCAGGGACAGGCCCCTGGGGGTAAGAGACCATGGTATCGCAAGCCGACAAAGACAGCCCCTAAGTCTGCCTTATGAAGGGGCGCCCCCACTCTCGCGGGTGGGGGGAAGGCTTTGTTTCTTCTCACAAGTTTGGGAAGCCAAGATCCCCGACAAATGGGTCCGGGCGTCTGTAACCGCAGGCTACAGACTGGAGTTTCTAAACTTTCCTCCGCCTCATTTTCAAGAGTCAAGGCTACCAAAGGATCCAGCAAGGAAGGCCTCGATGCTGGCAGCTTTGGATCACCTGCTTTGGCAGGACGTAATAATAGAGGTGCCAGCCCAAGAGCAAGGGCTAGGTTTCTATTCCAATCTCTTTGTCATACCAAAGCCCAACGGCGATGTCAGGCCAATCTTGGACCTAAAGAGGTTAAACGGTTACCTAAGGGTTCGTTCCTTCCGGATGGAATCCATCCGGTCAGCAGTCGCCGCGCTTCAGAGGGACGATTTTCTGGCTTCCATAGACATAAAGGATGCTTACCTTCATGTACCAATCTTTCAGTCGCATCAAAGATTTTTACGCTTCGCGGTGGGGCAGCGACACTTCCAATTCAGGGTGCTCCCCTTCGGGCTGGCCACGGCCCCCCGGGTATTCACGAAGATCCTAGCCCCAGTTCTGGCCAATCTAAGGATCCAAGGGGTCACAGTCCTAGCGTACTTGGATGACCTTTTAATCATAGATCACTCACGGCCGTGTCTGCAACAGGCAGTAAACCTCACGGTTCAGTACCTCGAAGGATTCGGCTGGGTCCTAAACCGGGAAAAGTCAGTGTTCCAGCCTACAAAGCAGTTGGAATACCTCGGCATGAGGTTAGACACAGAACAGCAAAGGGTGTTCCTGCCCCTTGTAAAGATCGAGGCTATCAAGGGGTTGGTTCAGTTGGTTCTAAGCAAGAAAAAACCAACTATTCGCCTGTGTATGCGATTACTAGGCAAGCTAGTGGCCACGTTCGAGGCAGTACCATACGCTCAGATCCACACTCGCGTCCTACAGGCAGCCATTCTAGCAGCCTGGGGCAAGAGAGCACATGCCTTAGAGTCCCCTTTGACGCTATCATCAAGGGTCCGACAAAGCCTGGCCTGGTGGTTGAACCCTCAGAATCTTCTAAAGGGAAGATCCTTCAGCCCTGTTGTCTGGAAGGTAGTTACCACAGACGCCAGCCTGGCAGGCTGGGGGGCGGTCTTCGAGGGGTTCTCTCGCCAGGGAACTTGGGTGAAAACAGAGAGGCAGCTCCCCATCAATATCTTGGAGATCAGAGCTGCTCGCCTAGCCCTTCTGGCATGGACCTCCAGATTTCAGGGGTCCCCGATGAGAATCCAGTCAGACAATGCCACAGCGGTGGCATACATAAACCACCAAGGGGGAACCAGGAGTCAGGCCGCTCAGAGGGAGGTGAGCTTGATTTTTCAGTGGGCAGAGGTTCATGTACCCTGCATTTCGGCGATATTCATTCCCGGAGTGGACAATCTGCAGGCAGACTTCGTAAGTCGCCAGATTCTGTCGCCAGGGGAGTGGTCTCTGCATCCCCAGGTCTTTCAGACAATCTGCCAGAGGTGGGGAATGCCAGACGTAGATATAATGGCATCCAGGTTCAACAAGAAACTAGACAGGTTCGTGTCTCGAGCGAGGGACCCTATGGCCTGCGGAACCGATGCGTTGGTTTGCCCTTGGCATCAATTCAAACTTCTATATGCATCCCCTCCGCTACAGTTACTTCCTCGCCTGTTGCGCAGGATCAGAGTGGAGCACAAGCCAGTCATTCTAGTAGCTCCAGCTTGGCCCCGGAGGACATGGTACTCACTAGTCCTGAAGATGGCAGTGGGAGACCCTTGGACTCTTCCTCTACGACCAGACCTACTCTCACAAGGCCCGATCCTCCACCCTACATTACAACGTCTAAATTTGACGGCCTGGAGGCTGAATCCCTGATTCTCAGGGGTAGAGGTCTGTCTAGGCAGGTAATTCCTACCCTGATTAGGGCTAGAAAGCCGGCCTCCAGGGTGATTTATTACAGGGTGTGGAGGAACTACGTAGGCTGTTGTGAATCCAAAAGATGGAATTCCCGCAAATACACCATTGATAGGGTGTTAAGGTTTCTCCAGCTAGGAGTGGATAAAGGCCTGGCATTAAGCACAATCAAGGGACAGATTTCAGCTCTGTCAGTGTGGTTTCAGAGGCCACTGGCCACCCACTCGCTGGTAAAGACCTTCATACAGGGGGTCTTGCGTATTAATCCTCCTGTCAAGTCACCAATTTGTCCATGGGACTTAAATCTTGTCCTGTCCACTCTACAGAAACAACCCTTTGAGCCGTTGGCTGAGATTCCTTTAGTTTTACTGACAAGAAAGTTGGTTTTCTTGGTCGCCATAGTTTCGGCCAGGAGAGTGTCAGAATTAGCAGCCTTATCGTGTAAGGAACCATATCTCGTTCTACATAAGGACAGGGCAGTTCTCCGGCCCCATCCTTCCTTTCTACCAAAGGTTATATCCAATTTTCACTTGAACCAGGATTTGGTACTTCCATCCTTCTTTCCGAAACCCACATCTAGAAAGGAGGGGTTGCTGCATACCTTGGATATTGTCCGGGCCATGAAGGCCTATCTTAAAGCTACAGAAAAGATCCGGAAAACAGATGTGTTGTTCGGTCTACCAGATGGCCCCAAGAAGGGGCAGGCAGCTGCAAAATCCACCATCTCGAGATGGATTAGACAATTAATCATTCAAGCCTACGGTTTGAAGAGGTTGCCTCCTCCTTTGTCGGTAAAGGCCCATTCTACCAGGGCCATGGGCGCCTCCTGGGCAGCACACCATCAGATCTCTATGGCTCAGATATGCAAGGCGGCGACGTGGTCATCAGTCCACACGTTTACAAAGTTTTATCAACTAGACGTGAGAAGGAATGTGGATTCTGCCTTTGGACAGGCAGTACTACAGGCTGCAGTTTAAGATCCTCGGGATCAGGGGCACCCTTGGTTGTAAAAAAGAAAAAAAAAAAAAAAAAGTTTTTTCTTGACTAAGTTGGAATTATTATTATTATTTGAGTATACCTCTAAATTAAATCCTTCTTTGGAAGATGTCTCCCTCCCCTCATTAAAGCATTGCTTTCGGACATCCCATATAGTAATGAATATGCCGATCTGTGTCCCGTGATGTACGAGAAAGAAAAAGGGATTTTTAAATACAGCTTACCTGTAAAATCCTTTTCTTGGAGTACATCACGGGACACAGAGCTCCCACCCCTCTTTTGGGTGAACATTTTTGGGAGGCATACTGCTTGCTACAAAACTGAGGGACTCCCTCTAGGGGAGGGGGTTATATAGGGAGGGGACTTCCTGTTTGAGATTGCCAGTGTCCACACCTGAAGGTACTCCATATAACCCATATAGTAATGAATATGCCGCTCTGTGTCCCGTGATGTACTCCAAGAAAAGGATTTTACAGGTAAGCTGTATTTAAAAATCCCTTTTTCTGGCTGAACCATTCAGCATTCAATAATCATGGGCTAGCACAAAAGAGTTATTAATTCACATAAGAGACCAACAACCATTTATTTTCTTTTATAAAAAAATTTTGGCAAATTAGGCCACTGTGTAGTTCAAGGGGTAACCTGATAGTGTATTAACGAAAATTTCAAATAAAATATGGATGCCATCTTGGTGTAGCACTACCCCCAAAGGAGCCGCTGGATTGTTTTGGGATCGGCAGATTAAGTTACCCCAGCTTGGTCTAGGGATGCACCAGAAGAACTAAGTAGTAAACGGAGGTCCACACAGTCAATAAAGATTTTCTCAATGCTTTAATTCCAGGCCAACATTAGCCAACATCAACTTTGGTGAAGGAAGAATAGGTTGATGAGGGAAGAGAAACATTCGATGTCAGGCCTGGATATACACAAGGCAGGTCTGCCCTTAGTAGCACAAATTTCCACACGTTGCCACTCCTATGAGACTGAGTGGGTAAGGTGCCCCCGGACAGGTGTCTCTCATACAGACCTGGTAGCCGAGGCGCCACCTCAAATTTTGGCTAGGAGGAACGGGTCTCTCTCACAGGCCCGGCTCTTGGCCTCTGCCACAGGCCAGTTAATTTGGATAGACTAAATGTGCGAATCCTTCCAGTAATTTCTCAGCATAAGTCACCGGGTGGCAGTAGAGCGTACCTGCCAGCATCCAGGTCACCGAATCCCCATCTGGGATTCTCTTAAGCTTCGGAAACCCAGTAAGTCACTGAGGTCCCTTGATTCTCGTCTCTGGCTGAGACTCAGGAAGGCCCAGGAACCTGAAGGTGGATGCCGCACCCCGAGTCAGGCACCCTGCGCACGTGAAGAAGAAGAACCCAGAAGACCCGAGGAAAAACCCTCTCCAATTGGCTGCTGAAGAAGACTCCATCCGCCAGAAATCCCGCTGGCTCCCACTGCTGGCCAAGGATAAAAAGACATCCCCAGAATGCAGTCCAAACCAGTGGACCTTTCCAGAATGACATAGGTCAACAACCTAAACAAATCACAACTAGGAACAACTTAACTCTCCTAGTCCAACTAGTTTTAAGCGCACCGCCCATGAAAAAAGAAAGGGGGGCGCTACATTGGCTATCATACAACAACACAAAAATGACAGTGCCCATCCAGGCAATGCTGGAAGACTATTCCCCCACTAAACAACACCCTGACTGTTTTAACAAAATAGGGAGGGCGGGTGGGAGTCCTGGTCCTGTCCCACAGGGTCTGCAGGTAATAGCTGCATTTCCCCTTTTATCTGTTCCAGAATCGTGGACTTTGGCACCCCACCAATTTCCTACAGTCCGGTGCTTGTTGCTGAGCAGGGGAACTGCTGCTGTATCCAATGACAACCCGCAAAAGACTAATAGGGAAACATGCATTCCCCTTTGAGCTCTCTCATGTGGGTCCTGCATATTGCATGGATCTGTCAATCTGTATGTGAGCACAGATATAGCCATACAGTTAAACTAGTTATTTTACAGAATGGGTTATATTAAAAATCAGGATCCTCAATGTAAGAGAAATCTAATTTCTAAGGCCTCGTACACACGAGCAGACAGATTTGTTCAAATCTGTCCGTCCGACAGATTTGAACAAATCTGTCTGCTGGGATTTTGGTTTGCTCGCGTGTACACACGAGAAAACCAAAATCCCCGCCAGCAGACGGCGCGCTGACGTGTCGGTGACGTGGCGGTGACATTGACGCCGCCACGTCACCGCACCAGGAAGTAAAACACTTCCGCGCATGCGCCGAATCCATTCGGCGGCGGTGCGGGACGACATGTCTGCTGGTAAGTGTACTAACCAGCAGACATGTCGGGCGGACGGATTCCCACCCGATAGATTTCAAAGCATGCTTTGAAATCTGTCGGGTGGCCAAATCCGTCGGCTCGGCCGTACACACGATCGAATCTGTCTGCTGAAACGGTCCAGCGGACCGTTTCCAGCGGACAGATTTGATCGTGTGTACGAGGCCTAAGTCACAAGAAGGGAAAGGATGAACCTAAGAAATGTGGAAAAACGCAGCAAATTAAAGTATACTCTTGTACAAAATATTTTGGTCTGTTATAAATGACTACATGCTTAGGCCTTCCTGTTTTACAAGAATTAATGTATTTTTTTTCTCACAGATTTGACAGTTGGAGACATTTTACAGAATTCAAGCAGATTTGTGTCAGAAGTAACATCATTAACAAACATTTCATTGGAAACTGCTAATGTAACCTTAAAAATGAAACTGTCTAAACTTCAGGTACAGAATGTCATTTTTTGCAATTTGTATGAATAGAATAACTGTGTGTAACCATTCATAGCTCCTCTTCATAGGCCATTCAAACTTTTTGGAAATTACAATCAGATATAAGTGCGAGTAAAGTTGCATTTTAGACTTTCTAAAATAGTTTAACCACTTGTCACCCGCCCACCATCATATGGCGGTGGGCGGGTAACTTCATTGTCCTGACTGCACGTCATATGACGTGCAGTCATAGAAAGTTGCTAGGGGCGCGCGCACCCGTCGCATCACTGGGACCCCCGTGCGTGTGCCCGGCGCCGGGCACACGCGATTGCCGAGTAACTGAGCTGGGACGTGCAGCTCTGTGTGTAAACACAGAGCTGCACATCCCTGTCAGGGAGAGAGGAGACCGATTGTGTCCCTTGTACATAGGAACACAATCGGTCACCTCCCCAGTCACCCCCCTCCCCCCACAGTTAGAACACAAACTAGGAGAAACATTTAACCCCTTCCCCGCCCCCTAGTGGTTAATCCCTTCCCTGCCAGTTACATTTATACAGTTACCAATGCATATTTATAGCATTGTTCACTGTATAAATGTAAATGGTCCCAAAAATGTGTCAAAAGTGTCCGATGTGTCCGCTATAATGTCCCAGAAAAAAAAAATCGCAGATCGCCGCCATTCCTAGTAAAAAAATAAATAAAAAAAAATCATAATTATGTCCCGTATTTTGTAGGCAATATAACTTTTGCGCAAACCAGTCACTATACGGTTATTGCCATTTTATTTTTTACATTTTTTTACCAAAAATATGTAGAAGAATACGTATCGGCCTAAACTGAGATAAAAAATGTTTTTTTTTTTTTTTTAAATGGGATATTTATTATAGCAAAAAGCAAAAAATATTGTGTCTTTTTTCAAAATTGTCTCTCTTTTTTTGTTTATAGCGCAAAAAATAAAAACCGCACGGGCAATTAAATACCACCAAAAGAAAGCTCTATTTGTGGGAAAAAAAGGACGCCAATTTTGTTTGGGAGCCACGTCGCACGACCGCGCAATTGTCAGTTAAAGCGACGCAGTGCCGGAAGCTAAAATTTTGTCTGGGCAGGAAGGGGGTGTAGGTGCACAGTAGGCAAGTGGTTAAAGAACAACTTCTGGTTTAGGAAAAAAAATTACTTGGTCAGCAACTGTTAAATAATAATTAAAAAAAAAATGCAGCATTCAATGCAATGCTTTTCTTTTCCCCGAACACAGTTTCCTACAGACACTTTGCTGTGATCTCTTATGCAGCATACACATGATCATTTTTTGGCTTGAAAGAAACATTGTTTTAAAAAAATGTAATTTAAAATGATCGGGTCACATCATTTTTCAGGTTCTGAAAACGAAAAAAAAAACATTTCCGAACATGCTGCATTTTTTAACGTCGTTTTAAACAATGTCGTTTTTCAGGTTGTAAAAAATTATCGTGTGTGGGCTAAAACGACGTTAAAAACCCGCGCATTCTCAGAAGCAAGTTATGAGGTGGGAGCGCTCGTTCTGGTGAAACTACCGTTCATAATGGAGTAAGCACATTCATCACGCTGTAACAGACAAAAAAGCCAGAATCGTCTTTTACTAACAGAAAATTAGCTAAAGCAGCCCAAAGGCGAATGGAACTTCCACTTTATAGTGCCGTCGTACGTGTTGTACGTCACCACGCTTTGCTAGATCATTTTTTTTAAATTATGAAGAATGATGAATTTTCGACATGCTAAAAAACAAAGTTTTTTTTCATGCTGAAAAATGATCGTGTGTATGCGGCGTTACTGCCATTCCTCTAGGATGGATTACACCCAACATCATTCAATCCACTTCCTGAAAGCCCAGGTCATCACAGATACACTCTTAGTGGTGGTGTTACCTCAAAGCTTGAGCTCACAGGGGAATTCTGCATGAAATGACATTCACACATCATAATGTGACCATTGGTTTAAACCAAATTAAAGAATTACCACTGTCATTGCTGAGGCAGAAAAAAAACAATACTCATATGACCAGCTGGAGAAAATGTATGAGGTGAAAGGGGGGAGATGCACAAAAAAAAATAATTGTATAACATTTTTACATGTCAGTACCCAAATGGATGTTATGGATTATGATGGGACAAAATGGGCAACTTTCTATGGCCCCATGCTCATGGGCGGCCCATAAAGATACTACATTTCTGCAATTGGTTGCCTTTTATAGTAAGTCATGTAACGACCCAGGTGATTAAATATTGTTTTTTTTTTTTCCAAAATAGTCTCTCTATTTTTGTTTATAGTGAAAAAAAAAATCGCAGAGGTGATAAAATACCACCAAAAGAAAGCTCTATTTGTGGGAAAAAAAGGACGCCAATTTTGTACCGAATTGCAAAAAAGTGCTCTGGTCATTGGGCAGCAATATGGTCCGGGGATTAAGTGGTTAAAAGAAAACAAAGTTCAAAAACAAACATCAGATTCCCTCACAGGGCTATTCAGCATTACAGTCCTGCTTCAGAACAAACAGCATTTAGCCTTCCTGGCTAAAACACAGCACTCCTGCTCAGGCCTTATACCTTTAGCCTTGTCTGTCTTCCCCAGACCTGACACTCAGCACCTCTGTGCTTGCAGCTTCGTGCTGCAATGGCTCCCGTCTGCCGGGCAGAGCCGTCTCTTAGGCTACTTTCACACTGAGGCATTTAAAAAAAACTCATAATAAACGCCTAACACTATTTCACTTTAGACGCGCTTTTACCATGTTGGAGCTAAAATTAGCGTTAACCCGCTTGCGTTTTTGAAGTGATAGCTTACAATCCCACCCCACATCACAACCTGTAGACTTCCTGATATTTTGTGGGTGAAGAGACTGAACAAAGAGAAAATGGAGTTTACTGAGCTGCTGTTACCTTTTGTGCTAATGTTTTGGGAACATATCCTGAAACAGAGGCAGGAACCATTGCTAAAGTTCGAAAATTACACACGGATGAGCATGGCAACGTAAGTGATAATATCCTATCATCTTGAGACTATTCCCAAAATCCCAAACCAACCCTAACCCTTATCCCGCCCCCACTAGTCCCAAATCCCTAACCCTAACCCTGATTTCACTTCTACTAGTCCCAAATCCCTAACTCTAAACCTAATCCTAGTCCCAAATCCTTAACCCTAAATATAATCCCACTTCTACTAGTCCCAAATTCTTAACCCTAACCATAATCCCACTTCTACTAGTCCCAAATCCCTAACCCTTATCTCAATCCCAGTAGTACCGAATCCCTAACCCCAACCCCACTTCTACTAGTCCCAAATTCCTAACCCTAATCCCAGTCCCAGTAGTTCCAAATCCCTTATCCCTGGATTATGGTTAGTAGTGGATTTTTTAAAGTTTTTAAAACTATTTTCATAATTCCTTTACCAGATTTGACTTTCTGCTTGACATCTTAACCCCTGACTTGTTTAGACAGGATACCAATTGCAGGGTGGCAATATCACCTTGTAAACATTTAATTATAATGTTAAGGTAAGTAGATATAAAAATAATTAACAAGTACACGTTTAAACACGTAATAAAATGGCCCTACATTTTTTTCTAAAAATTATATATTTATTATTGCACATATATTATCAAAAATGCACAACATGTGCAAAACGGAAGACGTTTTATGATATACCATCAACATGTGCATTTTTAGGAAAACTGGATGGTGTGTCTCCTCTAGAGGGGTGGGAGGGCGAGGTTGGACATGTTTAAAATATTGCTGCATTTCGTAAGGTCCTCCCTGAAAACGTGGTTAGTTTTGGGACATGATTTGAAATCTGGAAGCTGAAGCAGATGGGTATGTGTGTGAGCGTGGGGTACCTGCACCATCGTACCTCCCAGAAAACTGATTACTAATGTTGCCCTCATACGGTGCACCTCTATTTTGTGTAGATTGCTGCTGGTAGTAATGAATGCGACGCATTACTTCAGAACGCATCTCACATTCATAATCGGATGATACTTTGGCTATTTGAGGAACCATGCTTCTGGCAAAGGACTCCAATTCCCCTCCATCTTTTTGTTGTTTGTTAAACAATTGTTTAACAACATCTAGGAAGTCCTCTTGTGAAGGAATATGATGAGCATAATGATAACCAGAAAATGCCTATTGTCATGGAAGCATGAATCAGACGTACATAAACAGATAAATGAATATGAAGATTTTATTGAAAACCAAACAGCAAGGTCAAAGTCCAAACTGACGATCAAACAGCCAGAAGAGTCGTCCACCAGTGCCAGGGTCGGTAGCCAGGGATGAGAGTCAGCCAAGCCGGAGTCTGTAGCCAGAGAAGTCGTGAAATAAAGCCGGGAATTAGGAACCAGAAGGAACATCCATGGAGCCGGGTCGGTGACCAAGAGCAAGCAGCACAATCACAGAAGGGGTATCAGACGAAAGGCCCAAGCAAGGAAATGCTGCAGCTGCTGTCTATACATATATATATGCTGAGCAGCCAGCTCCTCCCAGTGGGAAGGAGGAGCCGTAGGGTGTGGCAGGTTACAAGAACCACATGAAGCAAGATGGCTGCTAGCACATGTCAGTAATGCGAAGCCTGCAAAGAGGTAAGACCATGACAGTACCTCCCCCTCAAGGGCCCCTCCTCCACGGCGCAAAATACGGCTTCTGGGGGAAGCGCGAGTGGAAGGCTCGGAGGAGGACAGGAGCATGGACATCTGCGGAAGGAACCCAGGAACGCTCCTCTGGACCATAGCCACGCCAGTGGACCAAGAACTGCAACCGGCCACGGACCAAGCGAGAGTCCAGGATATCGCTCACCTCGTATTCTTCATGATCGCCCACCTGGACAGGATGAGGCAGAGGAACCGAGGAGGTGAAGCGATTGCATATTAGTGGTTTCAACAGGGAAACGTGAAACACATTGGAAACCCGCATACCAGGTGGGAGAGCAAGGGCATAGGCAACCGGGTTCACCCTGCGGAGCACACGAAAGGGACCAACAAAGCAAGGAGCTAGCTTAGGAGTGGGCACTCAGAGGTTGAGATTGCGAGTGGACAACCATACACGATCTCCGACCTGGTAGGAAGGAGCAGGCAACCGTCTGCGATCAGCCTGGAGCTTCTGGCGCTGCGCAGAGACCTTGAGGGACCTCTGGATCTGTACCCATGAAGCACGTAGAGCAGAAAGGTGGTTCTCTACAGCCGGAATATCTTGGGGAGAGAATGACTCCGGTAACACGGCAGGTTGGAACCCATAATTGGCCATGAAGGAGGACATGATGCGAAACATGTCAGCCCTTTTCTCCTTGTCCACTCACCGTTTTTGACTGCATGCGTTTTGGCTGTTTTTTTCTATTGAAATTTGCTTATGCTTAAATAAAGACATTGTTTTCCGAGGAGTGCGGCGATCCAGGATTTTTTCCTTCATCCCATGAAGGGAGACATCCCAGAGGAAGAGTTAACCGCCATGTTCCTGGCAAACTCAGCCAACTGGCAGAAGGGCAACCCAATTGTCCTGATGATCGGAGACATAGCAACGAAGAAATTGCTCCAAGGCTTGATTGGATCGCTCTGTGGCCCCATTGGACTGAGGGTGGTAAGCCGAAGAGAAGGAGAGTCGGATACCCAACTGGGAGCAAAAAGCACGCCAGAACCTGGACACAAACTGACTTCCTCGATCCAAAACTATCTTTTTAGGCAAACCGTGCAACCGGAAGACCTCCCTGGCGAAAACCGTGGCCAACTCCTGTGCAGTGGGTAACTTCTTGAATGGAACACAGTGGCACATTTTGGAGAACCGATCCACAATCATGAGAATGACCGTATGGCCTCGGGACACAGGAAGGTCCACAATGAAGTCCATCCCCAGGTGTGACCATGGGCGCTCCCCATTGGTAATGGGTTGTATAAGTCCCAACAGAAGATGCCGAGGGGATTTATTCTGGGCACAAACAGAGCATGCCGCTACATATGCGGCAATGTCGGACCGTAGAGAAGGCCACCAGAACAAACGTGAGACAGCCCAGGACAGCTGATTTTTTACAGGATGCCCCGCGGTCTTGGAGTTATAGTAGGTTCGCAACAGGCGGTTGCGCAACTGCTCAGGCACGAAGCATCTACCATTGGGTCTCCCTGAGGGTGCACCAGATTGAGCCGCCAGAATCTGCTCTCCAAGGGGAGAGGTCAAGCTGGTGCGGATGGTGGTCAGGTTCTGATTTGGAGGTATGACCGAAGTCGGTATCGATTCCTCCTTGGACAGCTCAGAGTATTGACGTGATAAGGCATCCGCCCTGACGTTCTTGGAACCGGGTAAGTAGGAGACCACGTAATTAAATCGTAACAGGAACAGAGACCATCTGGCCTGACGGGGTGTCAATCTCTTGGCCTCCGAAAGGTACGTCAGATTCTTGTGATGAGAACCGGAACCACAGAACCCTCGAGCAAGTGCCTCCATTCTTTGAGAGCCTGCACGATAGCTAACAGCTCTCTGTCACCAATCTGGTAGTTGCATTCCGCGGGAGACAGTTTCCTGGAGTAGAACCCATAGGGAAGCAGAGGTCCCTCTGGTGTCCGACGCTGAGACAGAAGGGCGCCTACTCCTGTCTCAGACGCATCCACCTCAAGGACGAAGGGCAACCCAGGATTGGGATAAGACAGTATTGGAGCCGAAGCAAAGGCTGATTTTAGAGCCTCAAAAGCCAGGGTGGCCTCGGCCGGCCAATCATGGGAATTACTGCCCTTCCTGGTCAGATCCGTGAGAGGCTTGGCCAGCATGGAGAAGTCCCTGATGAACTTCCAATAATAATTGGTGAAGCCCAAAAAGCGCTGCAGGGAACGAAGACCACTGGGCTGTGGCCACTGTAGGACTGCCGAAACCTTCTCAGGGTCCATGGAGAACCCCTCCGCGGAAATGATGTAACCTAAGAAGGTTACCTGGGACCGGTGAAATTTGCATGTTCTATCGTAAACGTTGCAACACTCGCTTGACGTCCAGAATGTGGGCCTCCATGGATTCAGAGTATACCAAGATATCATCCAAATAGACCACTACACACTGCTGCAACAGGTCACAAACAACATCATTGATAAATTCCTGAAAGACTGCGGGTGCATTGCACAACCCAAAGGGCATAACCAGGGATTCCACTCGTTACCCTCCTTGATCCTTACAAGGTTATACGCAGCCCTCAGGTCGAGTTTGGTAAAGACCGTTGCCCCCTTGAGGCGGTCGAACAACTCGGAAATCAACGGAATCGGGTATGCATTCTTAATCGTGATACGATTTAGGTCCCTATAGTCGATGCAAGGCCTTAATTCTCCGCCCTTCTTTTTTACAAAGAAAAATCCAGCTCCCGCTGGGGAAGAGGATTTGCGAATGTGCCCTCGGGAAAGCACCTCCTTCACGTACTCCTCCATGGCTTCATTCTCCGCCACCGACAGTGGATATACCCTGCCACGAGGAGGAATGGCACCAGGTTGTAAATCTATGGCACAATCATATGGGCGGTGAGGAGGCAGGGCCCCAGCGCGCACCTTATCGAATACATCCAGGTACTCCTTGTATTCAGAGGGCAACACAGAGTCCGAGGAGGCACACAACACCCTGACTGGCCCATGGATGCAACTAGCCCCACACTGTGGGGACCACGAGAGGATCTCAGCCGATCTCCAATCGAAAGTTGGATTATGCTTCTGGAGCCAGGGGTACCCCAAGACCACCGAGTAGTGTGGAGACTAAATGACTTGAAGGCAGACCGACTCCCTGTGAACGGCCCCATCGGCTATCTCCACAGGAAGGGTCTCATGAGTCACCTGCGACGGCTAAGGGGCCTGCCGTCTATCGCCTCAAGAACCAGCGGAGAAACTCGAGCCTGCAGAGGAATGGAGTTTGCGGCAGCAAATTTACTGTCGATGAAAAATCCACCAGCGCCAGAGTCCACCAACGCCTGGGCCGTCACCGAGCCCCCGGCCCAGGAGAGCACAACGGTGATCAGTGGTTTATCAGCACGGGAAACCGTGGACGAAAAAACTCCACCCAAGATCTGTCCCCGACAGGATCTCAGGTGCAAGCATTTCCCGGACGTTTCGGACATGACAACCGAAAATGCCCACTGCGACCACAGTACATGCATCGGCCCTCACGTCTCCGATGTGCCCTCTCCCCCTCAGACAGGCGAGCAAACCCCAGCTGCATGGGCTCACCCCCAGGCAAGTCAACCCCAGGAGGCGTGGGAGGAGAGGGAGGCACGGGTGGGACAGCAAACGTAGGCGCCAATCTGTTGGGAGGCCTCCGCAGGCTCTCCTTAAAGGAAGGTCTCTCCCTGAGTCTGGTGTCAATCAATATCAGGAAAGAAATTAGAGCCTCAAGCTCCACAGGTAGGTTCTTAGCCGCAATCTCATCTTTCAAGGTATCAGAGATACCATGGGAGAAAGCCGCCACCAAAGCCTCATTATTCCAGCCCACCTCTGCTGCCAGGGTACGAAACTCAATGGCGTATTCGGCTACCGATCGTGAACCTTGTCTGATGGACATGAGGAGCATCAGAGGCGGAGCGAGCCGGCACATCGAAAGCCCTCCGAAGAGAAGCAACAAAACCGGAAAACTCGGCAACCGCCAGGTTATTGTTCTCCCATAAGGGACTTGCCCAGGCCAAAGCCTTGTCCGAGAGCAGTGAGATCAGGAAGCCCACCTTCGATCTCTCAGTAGGGAAGGCATGTGGCAGCAACTCGAAATAAATGCCCACTTGGTTAAGGAAGCCTCTGCACTGAGTTGGCTCACCCCCAAAGCACTGTGGGAGGGGGGCTGAACTGTTCATACCCCGAGACACCGCAGGCGCAACAACGGGTGCCAGGGTAGACTCTGGCGCAACAACCGGAGCGGCAGTAGGAGCGGTAACAGGAGCGATCCCAAGAGCGACAACCGGCCTATCAGCAACAGGAGCGAGATGAGCAGGGTTTGCAATGCCGGAGCGACCTGACTCATCAGGTGCTCCTGCTGATCAAGTCTGGCAACCAGCATGGGTAGTAAGGGTGGCCCTGTACCGTCAGGATTCATGGCTTGGACCTAATGTCATGGAAGCATGAATCGGATGTACATAAACAGATAAATGAATATGAAGATTATTTTTGAAAACCAAACAGCAAGGTCAAAGTCCAAACTGACGATCAAACAGCCAGAAGAGTCGTCCGCCAGTGCCAGGGTCGGTAGCCAGGGATGAGAGTCAGCCAAGCCGGAGTCTGTAGCCAGAGAAGTCGTGAAACGAAGCCGGGAATCAGGAACCAGAAGGAACATCCGTGGAGCCGGGTCGGTGACCAAGAGCAAGCAGCAAAATCACAGAAGGGGTATCAGACGAAAGGCCCAAGCGAGGAAATGCTGCAGCTGCCGTCTATATATATGCTGAGCAGTCAGCTCCTCCCAGTGGGAAGGAGGAGCCGCAGGGTGTGGCAGGTTACAAGAACCCCATGAAGCAAGATGGCTGCTAGCACATGTCAGTAATGAGAAGCCTGCAAAGAGGTAAGACCATGACACCTATTCTCTTTGCATGTTTTCTATACTATAAAGTCTATGGGCCAGATTCAGGAACACTTGCGCTGGAGTATTTCGATATGCGCCGCGTAACTGTGATGATGCGCCGTCGTTTCTATGTGCCCGTACCCACCAAACTAGATGCGCCCAATAACGGGTCATTTGCGACCGGCGGAACGTTCCGACGCCAGAGTATCGTCAGCGGTTAATTTCGCTGGGCGCATCAGTCGCGCCTATTGATTTCCCCTGCAAATATGCAAATGAGGGATTTTTCCCAATTCACGAACGGATTAGCACCATACGCTGGCTACATGCGCCGCGCGTATCTCGTCCGTCCGGCGCAAAGTTATTTCTACAAAAGGCTGCTTTATCTTTACTCCAGACGGTCACAGGTCAGCAGGAGAGCAGCTACAGCAGCGTTACCGACGATAAGAGCTAGCTGAGCACCCCCACTTGCAGGACAACACCTCTGTCCATGCTTGTCTGTCAAATTTTACAGCCATGGAGGAAGACATCATAGGTCTCCATAGCCGAGATGACGGCTGTCAGCTCCTGGCCATTAAAGTTCAGCCTTCTCCTTTGTGTTTGCGGGGAACGGGAGCAGCCATCTCAGAACAAAAGTAACATCACTGCGGGGAGGGGGAGCAGGATATACTTTAGTGCCGGAATGGCGCTTCTACGGGCGCATTTAAACGCCCAACGGAAGGCATTGCGCTGACGTTTCCCGGGAAGTGGTGCCGACGGAAGTTGTGAGCATGCGCACAAGGGGGGCGAGTGGAGCCGCACTCACTGCGCATGCTCCCTGGATGATGCGCTGAACGTAAGCCTCTGCGCTGGGCTCCTCCCATCATTTACATATGATCACACCCACTTCCACTTGCGTCGGGTTACGCCAGCGCATTATCGTTACTCTGGCGCAAGTTTACGCGCAACTGCTATGTGAATTACAGGACTTGCGCTGAAAGGGTCTTCAGAGTAACGTAAATGAGAAGCGTTACTCCAGAGGAAAGATACTCTCATCTACCTGAATCTGGCCCTATATTGTTTTTGTATGTACACAACTGCTTTAATAGTACTTACTCAAGATGGCCTCTAGGAACACCCCCTCCCACCGAGTCAAGAATGGCTGAAGATAAAGATGGCCCTTGTACCCACGCATTAGAAGAATGAGGAAATAGAAGGATGGACAAGTGATGAGCAAGCTTCAGCCAATCAGACGTGCCTTTTTAGACTCGTATTAATATAATAGTGACATATCATGCCGTGTGTAAAGAGCTTAGCACTGCCTATAATAAAGAAGAAATTAGGAAGTAACTGAACTGTACGGATGTCCAGTGTTTTGCTTCCCACGTGCACATATCTCCACACAAATTTGGATCAGTAGCAGAGATTCAGAGTGAGCACGCTTGAGGCTCTGGTATATTACTCTAAGGCCGCATACACACGATGCTCGTGTGTATGACGGATTTCTCCACCCGTCCGCTTTGAAATCAAACTTCCGCCCGACATGTCCGACGGACCGTTTCCAGCGCGGAAGTGTTTTACTTCCTGGTGCGGTGAAGTCAACGTAACCACTCTGTTTGATCCGAACACGCCATCGGATCAAACTCCCGATCGAACAGGAAATGGTCCGCGGACCGTTTTCATCGGATATATCCGATCGTGTGTACGCCGCCTAAGGCCGCATACACACGATGAGACATGTCCGCTCAAACTTGTCCGACGGACCGTTTCCAGCTAAAGTTAAATCTGTTTGTAATTTGGAACAGGTAAGTGTAGCTCCAGCCAAAAAATAAAACTTTAAGTTATGGATAGCATAGGAAAGAGTTCAGTAGATTTCACCTCACTTTCTGTTCCAATGACAATTAGATTTTGAAAATTTTGGGTTATTAAGGAAACAAGGATTGGTGATAAAGCATCATTGCAGACACCTTTTTCCTATATTAACTCTTAGGCCGCGTACACACGATCAAATCTATCTGCTGGAAACGGTCGGCCCGACGGTCCCAGCAAACAGATTCGATCGTGTGATGCTTTCAAATCTGTCGGCTGGGAACCCGTCGGCCCGATATGTCTGCTGGTTAGTACGCTAACCAGCAGACATATCTTCTCGCACATGCGTCGAATGGATTCGACGCATGCGCGGAAGTAATTCACTTCCTGGTGTGGTGACGTGGCGGCGTCAACGTCAAAGCCACGTCACCGACACGTCAGCGCGCCGTCTGCCGGCGGGGATTTTGGTTTGATCGTGTGTACACGATCAAACCAATACATCCCAGCAGACAGATTTGTTCAAATCGGTCTGTCCGACCGATTTAATCAAATCTGTCTGCTCGTGTGTACGGGGCCTTACAGGAGAGAATTTCTCTTCCTAGGGGTAGATTTCCTCTCACTTCCTGTTGTCTTCCTCTGTTTGTAAGTAGGAGTCGTTTGTAAGTTGGATGTTTGAAAGTAGGGGACCGCCTGTATATACTATACGGCCTGCCCTATATACTCTGCAGAAACTTGGGCCTTAGACAGTGGTAGTGGTGGCACAACACTGAAAAGCCTCACAGACACAATACTGTAAAGCCTCACAGATACTCTTGTTGAGTGCAGGAACAGGCCCTCCTGAGAAATATTAGATCAAAAATTGTAATTACGAGGCGCATGCGCGGACTGCTCAGGGATGGCGGCTTAACCTGAGAGCTCCGCATTGCTCCGGCTGATCGGCGGTAATAGCGGGGGCGTGGAAACCCCAGGGGTGGCCATCGGTACACCCTGAGGTGGGGGGACTGTCGGGGCATCCGTCCATGGCAGAGGGACCTGTGAGAAGAAGCCTGGAGCCACGGTTTAGCGGGGTAAGCGAGGCGCTCGAATCCAAGATGGCGGGCGTCACACAGACACCTCACGCTAGCTCAGAGGGATCCCTGGGTTGCAAGCTGTCGTATGCGGCAATAGCTAGCACACACATTCTAGGAACCCCAGCCAGTCCCCTGGCGGACTTAGCTCATTCCCCAGCATCCACGGAATCATTACTGGAACAGACCATGGCTGAGCTGTTAAACTCTCCCCTGGGACCTGCATCACCTCAGGTGACAGTGGGGCCTGTCATGGCGGCTGCCTCCCCACACAGCATCCCTCAGACGGCTGATCTATTCGCACAACTGTCCTTATTGTTGGACAAGGGGCTGGCGCAGACTGCCGCATATTTCACTAATGACCTGAGGGGGGACTTTCACATGATCGGCGCCAGGATGGAATCGATTGAAAATAAATTAGATCAAACTATAGCCTCCACAAGACAAAATGCTGACCAGATACAGGTTCTGCAGGACCAATTAGTCACTGCTTTATCCCGCATTGATGACCTGGAGAACAGATCCAGGAGAGAGAACTTTAGGATCAGGGGGCTCCCTGAATCGATCACCGATACCTTCTCGGCTGTCCAGGACTTTGTTAAGCAACTAATCCCTAACATTCCACCACATAAACTTGAGATCGACCGTGCTCACAGAACCCTGGGGCCCCCCAGAAAGGACGGATCCCCCAGGGACATAGTGGTCAAACCCCACTTCTTTTCGGTCAAAGAGGAAGTTATGAAGCTTTGCAGGCACCAAAACCCTCTTACTTGTCGGGGACACAACATACAAGTGTTTGCGGATCTCTCCCCGACCACCATCCAAAAAAGGAGGGCCTTGAAACCCCTATTGCTGGTCCTGTCACAGTATAACATAAAATACAAATTGGCCTTCCCTTTTGCCATAACATTTGAGTACAAGGGCAAGGAGCACTCATTTCGCAGTATTCAGGATGGGGAACGCCTTCTTCTGCACTTGCGTCTCTGTAACGTATGTAACGGCATACCCTGAGTGGAGTCCATTTTATTAGTTTTTGGGGTTTCCGTTATTATGTTACGTTCACGTTTCTATCTTAGTTTAATAGATTCTTAGCTATGGAGGTTACTCAGGTAAAACCACAACTTCACTCTCTTGTATGAACAGAGAGTTTAGGGTTTAAATCATCACAACCTCATACTTGGAAATCAACGTTATCATGGAGCTAGACAAACATAAAGCAAGTATGATTAAAGATAGATTACGCTGGTAAGCTGACTAAGCAAGTGGTTCAGGTTGCCCTGAATAGTACTGTACCCCTATTCATGAGTCTCTGGTCGATAACGATAATATTCAGACAGTAACTGAAGGATAAGGTGATCAGACGGGAATAACTAGTATAACAACGTTCCCTTAGAATTTCACTATGATGGCAGCAAGCTTATGGTTGCTAAATATGTTACTTATGTTACTACGCCGATTCCTGATCGCTTTTACGCCGCCCCGGCGTCGCGTACGTCGTTTTCGTCTGCGTAAGGTTACCCCTGCTAATATGAGGGTTAACCTTACGCAGTACCTTCGGATGCCGTCGGGTGCCGTCGGATGCCATGTTAAGTATGGCGTCGGGTCAGCGTCGGCTTTTTCCGTCGTTTTACTAACTCGTTCGCGAATAGGGCATTGCGTAGTGACGATCACGTTGTTTTGATGTCGGTTTCAACTACGCTTTCCAGTAACTGAAGGATAAGGTGATCAGACGGGAATAACTAGTATAACAACGTTCCCTTAGAATTTCACTATGATGGCAGCAAGCTTATGGTTGCTAAATATGTTACTTATGTTACTACGCCGATTCCTGATCGCTTTTACGCCGCCCCGGCGTCGCGTACGTCGTTTTCGTCTGCGTAAGGTTACCCCTGCTAATATGAGGGTTAACCTTACGCAGTACCTTCGGATGCCGTCGGGTGCCGTCGGATGCCATGTTAAGTATGGCGTCGGGTCAGCGTCGGCTTTTTCCGTCGTTTTACTAACTCGTTCGCGAATAGGGCATTGCGTAGTGACGATCACGTTGTTTTGATGTCGGTTTCAACTACGCTTTCCGACGTGAGCTGGAGCATGCGCACTGGGCTTTTTCCCCGGCCGGCGCATGCGCAGTTCGTTCGACGTGGGGGCGCGCTTAATTTAAATACAAGCCCCCCCTTTAAATTATGCGGGCTTACGCTGGGCGATTTACGCCTCCGCAAACTACGGAGCAAGTGCATGGAAAATATGGCACTTGCTCTGTTACGTTGTGGCGGCGTAGTGTAAATAGCTTATGCTACGCCGGCGAATTTGTATGAGAATCTGGCCCATTGTCTTTTTATATAGCTAGATAGAGCAGGCAGGCTAGTGAGTTTAGCTTAATTTACAGTGTGTAGAGGATATATATACATCCCTAGGAGTTATACATATATTTATACACTGTATAGCTTAGCTAGATCAGTTCTTCCTAATTTAATGGCAGGCAGGTGATTGTGCTATTTAAAGACGTTATCACAGGTATAGACACCAGCAAGTACAATATTTAAAGGAATTTTAATATATATTTTTTTTATTTAAGCATCATTAAAATCACTGCTCCTGGAGCAGTGATTTTTTTTTTTTCCAAATAACATCGACATTTGCCTTTTATACTCCCAAACCATCCATACTGTCCTTCCATCCAATACAACACAGCCCATTCTACTTCCACCCTTCCCCCCCCCCACTCTTCCAATGGTGTGATTATTCACCAATTCCCCCTTTTATCCTGACACTGTTATAGAGTTCTCAATCCAATTTGCCCATACTCTTCTATATTTCTCCCCAAAACCTCTATTGCAATATGTCTCTCTATATAATATCAGATTACTGTTCACTAGGTTTTTCCACTGTGCTATTGAGGGGGCCTCCAATTTCTTCCAATTTAGCACTATTGCCTTCCTGGCATAGAACAGCAGCAAACCTATCTGTGTTTTCCTTTTTTTTTAAATAGCCTTACCCCCTATTAATCCTAAGAGACAGACCTCCACTTCTTGTTCCAATCTTACAGATGTCACTCTTGCTATCATACTCAGAATTTCACTCCAGAATACTGCTATTTTGAGACAAAGCCAGAATATGTGCATAAAGTCTCCTGTGGCAACTACACACCTCCAACAATTCTGAGAATTGTCGGCGAAATCTTATGGAGCTTATATGGGGTATAGTGGCTTCTATGTATAATTTTATATTGTATGGGCCAGAATCAGGTAGATGCGCGCATATTTTATCCGGCGTAGCGCAGCGCATATACGTTACGCTGACGCAAACTAGTGAGTCAAGTCCAGTATTCACCAAGCGCATGTTCGTTACTTTGAGGCGGAGTAACGAAAAAGCGCTGGCGCAACCCGACGCAAGTTGAAGTGGGTGTGATCATATGTAAATGATGGGCGGAGCCCAGCGCAGTGACTTACGTTCATCGCATCATCCACGGAGCATGCGCAGTGAGGGAGGGCTCCCCTAGCTCCCCTGTGCGCATGCTCACAACTTCCGTCGGCACCACTTCATGGGAAACGCCAGCGCAATGTGTTCCGTTGCGAGTATAAAAGCGGCCGCAGATGCGCCTTTCCGGCACAAAAGTATATCCGGTTTCCCCCACCCCAGGGAAGTAACTTTTGCTGTATGATGGCTGCTCCCGTTCCCCCTAAAGAGAGGAGAAACCTCAATGTTAATGCCCAGGAGCTCACCCTAGTGATCTCCGCTATGGAGACGTATAACGACTTTCTCCACGGCAGGAAAAGTCGGAAGACCAGCCGGGATAGGAAGCAGGGCATCCTGGAGTCCATTGCTGGCAGGGTCAATGCTTTGGGCTACTCCACCCGGACTGCTGCCGATATCGGCAAGAAAATTAATGATCTGAGGCGCAAAGTCCGGGGCAAGGTGGCCACCATCAGGAGGCATGAGAGGGGCACGGGTGGTGGACCCCCATGTGCGGTCAGCCTGACCACGGAGGAGGAGGTGGTCGCCCGCTGCCTGGAGAGGGAGCAGTTGGAGGGGGTCCCGGGATATGATTCCGTGGAGGAAGGCTCCAGGACAGGTAAGTGTTTTTTATCCCCTATTTGGTGTGTTGCATGTGGGGGGGGAGGGTACATATGCCAAGTGTGTGGGACCACCCAACATGTGTCTGCTTTGTGTCATCCACAGATGACGGAGCTGGGCCATCATCTGTCAGCGGCCAGTCCACCCCAACCCCCCAACGGCATCCTGAGACCGACCCCCTGGGTGGGGAACACCATGAGATGGAGGAGAGTGCCCACACCTCACCTGATGAGGTGGTTGCGGAGGAGCCTGGCTTTACAGATCAGGATTTTGGAGGAGTCCTCCCCTTCTGCAGGGCCCTCTGTAATCCCCTCCCCCATTCTAGGAAGCCCCTCAAGGGCAACTCTATCCCCCCGGGGACAACAATCTCCTGGCCCCAGGAAGGCGACCCGGAAGACCAGGGGAGTGTCAGATTTGGTCCATGACCAAATGGCCCGGGACCAGGCCAGGCAGACCCAGCAGATGGGGGAGATTGCTGGGCATCTAGACCGAGTGGCTGACAGCCTGGGCTCCGTGTCACAGCTGACCAATGCTGTACAGGACGTCAGCTGCAACTGCGCTGCAGTGTTGACCAGCCTGGGGGAGGTGCAGGCTGATGTTCGGCACCTCACTGCAGCCGTCCATGCCAACACGTCCAGCGTGACCAGCGGCATAATGTCACCCACCAGCTGAGGATGCAGGCCCAGACCAACCACTATCTGAGCCGGATTGCTGTGGCCTTGGAGGGCATGCAGCCAACACCTTCCAGGAGTGGCCCACCCGGGGATCAGCCACCTCCAGATGCCCCCCCACCCCCACCCACTCCCTCCAGGCAGCTGAGGAGCCAGAGAGGGCCCACAAGAAAGAGCCCCCGTCAGCCCAGATGAGGGCATTTTTTTTTTGTATATTTTTTGCTCAGGTTATGAGTATTTATTCTTTATTTGAACTTTGCTCCGGTTAGGATTTTTTATTTTTATTTTTGCTCAGGTTATGAGTTTTTATTTTTATTTTTGCTCAGAATATGAGCTTTTTATTTTAAGTTTAACTGCACACGGTCAGGAGTGCAGGGGACAGTGTGAATAGTGTGTGAATGTGAGGGGGTGGCACTCCTGCCAGTAAGGGGTGTCACCCTCGGCTGTTGGGGAGAAGTTATCCCCACGGCTGTGTGAATGACGTGTGAATGGTGTATGAATGGACAGCGACATCATTGGGGCCTTGACGCCGGCGTTGCTGCTCCCAAGTCCTGCATGTTGGACTTGGGCTAATCCAATGCGATGTGGATGTGGTGTGTGTGATCTAAGGACATCAGTGGTGTGCATGCGTGCATTGTCTGTGTGATCAATGTTTTTGTTTAGTGTCCAAAGATGCCTACGGCGAGGACCCTCCTGACTGCTCTTCCATCAGCTGAATGGGTCTCCTCTGGCAGGGGGGGGCTGTCTGGTTGGGGGGTCAGGTCATCACATATGTCAATCTGCAGGCCCTTTCTCATGGCAAAGTTGTGCAGAATGCAACATGCACCGATGATCTGACACACGAAGGTAGGGGAATACAATAGGGCCCCCCCAGACTTATCCAGGCAGCGGAAACGGGACTTCAGGAGCCCAAATGTTTGCTCCACCACTGCACGAGTTTTGATATGTGCTTCATTGTATCTTCTCTCTCCTCTGGTTTGGGGGTTCCGGAAAGGAGTCATTAGATGGGGTCCCAGTGCATATGCAGAGTCACCTGTAAGGGAAAAGACAGGAGGATGTTAGTCATGCATGTGCCCCTTGTGATGTCAGCATCATGGGGGGGAGCAGTCATGCCTGCCACCCATGTCACTCACCAACCAGCCAGCTGTCCCCATACATGTTCTGTTCGAATTCCATTGGGATGGGGCTCTGATTGTATATGAAGCTGTCATGGCTGGATCCGGGGTGTTTGGCACGGACGTGCCATATGAGGCGTTGGGCATCGGCTATCACCTGTACGTTGATGGAATGCCAATGCTTCCGATTGCGGTATATGTGCTCTGTGGCACTGGGGGGCTGGAGTGCCACATGTGTGCAATCAATGGCCCCCACGGTGCGTGGTAATCTGGCAATGCTGTAGAAATCCTGCATTGCCTTCAGCCGCAGCTCCTCAGTGGTTGGTCTGATGAAGTAGTGGGACATGCGTGTGGGACATGCGTCTGGGGATTGCGGGGACAACCTGGTGCACACATCTGCTCATGGAGGACTGTGACATCCCAGCCACCACTCCACTTGTACGCTGGAATGATCCACTTGCAAAAAAAATGAAGTGTTGCCAGTACCTTCACCAGTGGCTGCACTGCTTGTGAGCGGTGTGTTGGGATGGTAATGTCATCCTGCAGGGTTGTGGTTAGTTCAAGTATTGCATCTGGGCTGAATCTGAAGAGGCAATACACCTCCTCATCCCCCATGCCAAAGAGGTTCATGCGCGTGCGGTATATCCTCTCACGTGCCCGCCTCCTCCGTTCCGGGGGACCCATTAGTAGTGCTAGGACCACGGCTGCCCCTGGCATGTTGGCACACAGAGGTGTTGTCCTTGCAAGTAGGGTTGTTCCGATACCACTTTTTGCTGCAGGGTTAATCCCCGTGTAACACATACCCGCGGCGCCATGTATAGACACGCGATTGGACGGATCCGTCCAATCGCGAGCAAGGGGGAGTGTCTATGGACGTATCCGTGTATAGACACTCCCCCCTTGCTCGCGATTGGACGGATCCGTCCAATCGCGTGTCTATACATGGCGCCGCGGGTATTACATGTTTACAAGGTGCACGGGATTAGCGGCGTTGTGCGGCGGGCGTTGTGCGGCGGGCGGCGTGCGGTGAGCGCCGTGCGGCGAGCGGCGGGGGGGGGGTATTCTATTTTGGTATCGGGGGTATTTGCGGGAGTACAAGTACTCCCGCAAATACTCGGAATCGGTCCCGATACCGATACTGGTATCGGTATTGGGACAACCCTACTTGCAAGTGTGGTTGTTCAGCTTGCTATTTTCGTCGGTAACACTGCTGCTGTAGCTGCTCTCCTGCTGACCTGTGGCCGTCTGGAGTAAAGATAAAGCAGCTATTTGTAGGAATAACTTTGCGACAGGTGGACGATATACGCGCGGCGCATGTAGTCAGCGTCTGGTGCTAATCCGTTCGCGAATCGGGAAATCTCCCTCATTTGCATATTTGCATGGCAAATCAATAGGCGAGACGGATGCGACAAGCGAAAATATGCGCTTACGATACTCTGGCGAGGGGAAGTTAAGCCGATCGGAAAAAGCCAGTTTTCTGTCACATCTAGTTTGGTGGGTACGGCCGCATAGATACTACGGCGCATCTTTACAGTTACGCGGCGCATATCGATATACTCCAGCGCAAGTCTTGCTGAATCTGGCTCTATCAATTTATCTCGAAGGGATACCAAAATCTTTAATGGGAACCTCCATACTTCCTCCCAGTTCTCCAAGCCCGGGGCTTCTCTCTTCCAGTTTTCCCTTAATTTACCCATATCGTGGGGTGTAGTATTTATCAAATATCCTCTTCCCACCTCTTACCATTTGTTCTATATTTGTTCTATATCTGATTTCATCAATTGTGGAGTTCCCTCTGGGAACTGGGCCATTAAGGCATGACTGAGCTGCCTATACCTGAACTCATAACTCTCCGGAATATTCCAGAGCTGTCTCATCTCTATATATGATAGGAACTTTCCCTCCTGTATCAACTGGGATAGCTTCTTCACCCCATATCTAGCCCACGTTACCGGATCCTGAATCGAATCTAGATGTGGTAATTCCGGGTTTTCTCCACAGAGGGGTATTTGGAGAAAGGTTATTATTTTTTTTTCCCCCTCTCTTCCTATAACAGCTTTCCAGATTTTCACTGTTGTTCTCATGGCTGGTGTTAAATCACTCCTAGTTTTGATGCCCCTATACAGCAATCCCTGCAAGGCTTCTACCGATTGGACCACTGTTGCTTCGAACATCGTGGTCGGATCATATCCATCCAGGTTTAGCCATCTGCCTGCTGTCACTAACTGTGCCGCTATATAATATTTGTGGAAGTCTGGGAATGCTAACCCCCCCTGCCCTTCCGGTCTCATGAGTGTACTTAATTTAATTCTAGCTGGTTTATTAGCCCATATAAATGCAGAGAGCATTCCATGAATCTGTGTGAAGAAACTTTTTGGGAGCCACTGTGGAGAATTTCTAAAGGCGTATACAAACCTGGGCAGCACCTTCATCTTCACCAGGTTTATGCGTCCTAGCAGTGACAAAGGCAGTGCTGCCCAGGTCCCCATCCTCCTCCCAAGCTCTTGTACCTCCGGATCTAAATTAAATTTTCGAAAATCTTCAATCTGTCTAGATATTTTAATGCCTAAATATTTAAATTCCAGTACCCATTTCAATGGCATATTTGGGGCAGCAGTTTTTGGTGCTCCTTGATCTATTGGGAATAGTATTGACTTGCCCCAGTTTACTTTAAGCCCTGTATATACCGAGTATGCATTCAGCAATTCTAAAGCTCCTTCTAAAGATGGACCCGCATCTCTCAAGAAGAGCAACATGTCGTCAGCATACAGGGCTACCCTCTCATCCAGCCCCCCCACACGGAGTCCCTGAATACTAGGTGCAGTTCTAAGAGTCTCTGCCACTGGCTCTATTGCGATTGCGAAGAGCGCTGGAGAGAGAGGGCAGACCTGCCTCATGCCTCTATATAATTAGAAAAACGACGACAAATTCCCCCCCAATTTCACTGCAGACATTGGTTTTTCATATATTATTTGTATCCATTTAATAAATGCTAGGGGGAATCCCATCCTTCTGAGAATTTCCCAAAGAAATGGCCATTCCACCGTATCGAAGGCCTTCTCTATATCTAAAGAGGCCACTGTCCTCGATCCCTCATGCATATGATGTGTATGTATGTTTGTGTAAAGCCTTCGTAAATTGATATCTGTTGTTCTTTGTGGCATGAATCCTGTTTGGTCCGAATCTATTATACTCCTAAGCAGTGGCTGTATTCTAGATGTTAATATTCTTGTCAATATTTTCAAATCGGTATTTAATAGTGCAATTGGCCTGTACGATGAACATATCTTTGGGTCTTTTGTTTCCTTATGTATTAATGTTATGTGTGCCTCTCTCATTGAGTTTGGCAGGGCTCCTTGCGTTAGCCCGTCTGTGAATACTTCTACTAATTTGGGGGCTATTAGTGCTCCATACCTTTTATAGAATTCTACCGGAATTCCATCTGGATCTGGTGCCTTTCCTCCTGAGGATGTTCGTATAATCTCAATAATCTCTTCCACCCCAATAGGCCGAACCAATTCTCTCCTCTCCCTGTCTGACAACCACCCCAAGGCAATCCGGTCCAAAAGGTCCGCCCTTTTGGACTGGATTGCCTTGGGGTGGTTGTCAGACGGGGAGAGGAGAGAATTGGTTCGGCCTATTGGGGTGGAAGAGATTATTGAGGTTATACGAACATCCTCAGGAGGAAAGGCACCAGGCCCAGATGGAATTCCGGTAGAATTCTATAAAAGGGCATGAGCCAGACGGGAGAGAAGAGGTGTAGAGCCTGCTATAGTACTCTCTGAAGGCTTCCAATATCTCCTCGGGTTCTTTTACTATCTGTCCACTTAAATCCTCAATCTCTGATATAACTGTGGCTTTATGCCCTTGTTGTGTCAGCCTTGCCAGAAATCTACCCCCCCTATCTCCCTGTTCAAAGATACTCTGTCTATTTTTATGCATTTCTAATCTTGTTATTTCCTCTATGTGGAGGTGGAGATCTCTATGTGCTGCCATCATTTCATCAAAATTGGTACTGCTAGGGTCCTGCCCATATCTCTTTCTTTGTGTGTCAATCTGTGTTTTTAATTCCTGTTCCTTCTTCTTCTGTTTTTTATTAACTGTGGAAATATTTGATATATATTGCCCTCGTATATAGGCTTTAAACGCATCCCATACCATCCCTACCGAAGCTGATCCTGCATTATTCTCCCAATATTCCCTCATTATTTCTTCCATTTTCTCTACTATTTCTGGGTGGTCCACCCATTGTGGAGTTAATCTCCACATGGACGCATTTTTGGGGGTTGGAATACGTACTGACAGAAATAGGGAGAGTGATCCGATAGACCGCTTGGCAGATATTTGATCTCCTCAACATCCGCCAACGTCTTGGAGTCCAGAAATGCCAGGTCTATTCTGGAGGCCGTTTTATAAGAGGTGGAAAAACACGAGCATCCCCTTTCTCTCGGATTCTTCCACCGCCAAGCTTCTGTTACCCCCATTTCCTGTGCCCAATTATCTAATTCTGTTGAATGTTCTTTAGGGGGTTTTGGTCTGTCCAACTCTGGGGATAAGATGGCATTGAAATCTCCAATTAATATCAGTCTCGCTGGCATATACTGGATGGTTTTCTCCATTATCTTATTCAATACTGCCATTGAAAATGGGGGTGGGATATACACAGCTGCTGTAACATATCTCTGTTTACCTATCTTATAGACTAGAATAACATATTTCCCATTTACATCTATATGCACCGTCTCTATTTCTCCTGTAAAGGATTTATTTACTAGAATCGACACCCCTCTGGAATATGAGGAATACGTAATGTGGTATGTTTTCTGTATCCAGGTTTTTTTTAACGTTATTAATTTTTTCCCCATTAAATGCGTCTCCTGTAATCCAATCAGCTGGGGAGAAATTTTTTTTATGTACTGAAACATTAATGCACGTTTAAACTTTGAATTCAGTCCTCGAACATTCCAGAATAGTATCGGAAGACAGTTATACTTCCCGGGCATAGTATCTAGAATATGTGAAGAGTTTATACCTCCATTGTTCATTATACCACACCAACCTTCTGAGTGGTATCTCTTGGGTATCTAAATCACACCATTGGCTTCCCCATTTCCCCTTTACTTTCCCATTCATTCTCCTTCCCCCCACCCTACCCACCCTATCCCTCCCCACTCACCTCTCTTGTGTCTTCCCCCATCCATTCTTGGATGGGGGCAGAGAGGAATTTCTTCTAACCCCTATTTTACTGACCATAATCTCTTTTTTAGGTCTAGTATCTAACATACCCCACCCTCCTTTCTTAATACCTAAAGAAAGGAAGCACCTGACACTCATTCACACTCTTCACTTGTGTGGCGGGCTCCTCTACTCGCTTGCCTATTTTCCCTGCACGCCCATATATCTAAGAGCCTTCCCTCCCCCAAAAAAAAAAAAAACCCAGTGTTAAAGTGCTTATTATTAATTAGCTATTATTATTTATTATTAATCAGCCATAACTTATATTCCAAATCTCATTAATGATTAATCAAGTGAAATCAAGTGATTAAGTGCTTATTATTGATTAGCTATTATTATTTATTGTGTATCAGCTCTAGGCTATATTCCAATTCGTATTCATCATTAATCATTCATTCTAAACAAATATAGTGAACACTGTACAATTATTACATGAATCTCAATTTGTGTCTCCCCCCCTTCAAAAAAAAAAAAAAAAAGGAAAACCCCCACCCCCCCCTCTCTCCACCTCCCATCTCCCCCATCTTCTTTAGTACTCAAGTGTTTAGTGACCATAATTAATAATTAATTAGCTATTATCTATTATTATTAATCAACCACTCATTCAGAAAAACATAAAAGAAATTACATATTCCCTTTTCCCATAAATAATATAGTAAGCACTTTACAATAAATACGTGTAGCTCAGTTTATACCTTCATTCTCCCCCCTCCCCTCCATCTCCCTCCATCTCCGCCACCTGGATTGGGGTCTCAAAGAAAAGGACCCATGTCCCATCCGTTACTCGTAGTTTGCTGGGATATAATAAACTGTATTTTAACCCTTTCTCTCTCAATCTTCTGCGGATCTCTGTGTACTCTCTTCTTTGCTGCTGGACTTCCATCGGGTATTCAGGAAAGAATAATAGCTTAGTGTTCACATACTGAATATCTGCCCTTACTCTTGCTGTTGAAAGATTTTGATCTCGATCTCTATAATTCAGTAAACACACCAAAAAAAGGGCGGGGGGTGCTCCCGGTTTGGGGAGGCGAAACGAGATTCTATGTGCTCGCTCTACCACAAACATTGCAGTTGCTTCTGTCAATTTCAGTTTTTTAGTCAGTAATTTTTCTGCAAATTTAACTGGATTTTCTCCCTCCGCTCGCTCTAGTAGGCCTAGGATACGTACATTATTTCTCCTTAGGCGGCCTTCCGTATCTATGGCTCTGTCCTGTAATTCTTTTATTTGTTTTTTCAGTGCATGCCAACCTTTACTGTCCTTTTTTAATTCCTCCCCCACTTTGGTGATGCGTGTTTCTATTTCTGCCGTTTTTTTTTGTATTTTATCAAACTCATGTTTTATTGAGCATACATCTACTGCCAGGGCATCAATCCTATTCAACAACGCATCGCTACTTGCCTTGATAGCCTCTAATATGTCTTTCCCGGAGGTGGCACAATCCATCTCTCTTTCTTTCCCTTCTCTCCCGGTCTGAGTCCCGGTCTGAGTCCCTTTTTACTGGGGAACTCTGAGGGGATTGCGCAGGCTGTGCAGATTTTCCTATGGCCCCTGTTGCTTTAACTGTTTTTGCTGCCATAGCTTGGGGAGAGGAGCACGGAGTGACTACTGGTACATGCGTTTTTGCTCGTGTTTTACTTGGTGCCATTTAACCTCATAGCATTGCGCTTAAAATGATTTTACTAAAAAAGGAGAGATTTTTTTTTCCTCCCCCTCCACTGAACTGTCCTTATATAGCACTTTTAAACATAGACATAGACTCCATACTTCAAAAAAAAAAAAAACTTGTTTCAATTTTTTTTCGAATTGTAATATAGCTATGTCTCTTTTCAGACCATAAGGTACTGACATCAATAGTCTGGCGTAGACCCCACTGATTTTCAGCAGTAGTGAACAGTATTAATTAATGGCAGGTTGATGATAAAGTCAGAGGTTAGAGTTGGAGGCAATCACAGCAACACCTGGCGGCAGTAGATAATCACATAGATAGTCATAAACAAGAGCTCCAAGCCCCCCAAAAAAAGGGGTACTGTCCCTTTGACAGCGGCGTTATGCAGCGGCTATGTAGCCATGCAGCAGTTATAGCTGGCAACCAATGATAAACATATGAATATTACAACCATTATGTACTTATCTCTCATGTCTCCTCCAAAGTGTCCTGCTCCTGAAAAAACAACCGTTTTTAAAACTTTTTTCCATTGATACATGCAGGGCCGGCGCTACCACTAGGCGGATTAGGCGACCGCCTAGGAGCGCACTGCCGCCTAGAGCGCCCGGCCACTGGCTATTGCACTCCAGCCCAGTGCCGCACTCAGAAGCGTTGCTAGGCAGGTGGGGGGGGTTGGGCCGCACCCGGGTGACACCCGCTAGAAGGGTGACACCCGTGGGAAGCGGCATCACTGTAATCCTCTTTGCAGTGGGTAGTCTTCTGAAGTTATGGGGCAGGGTCTTCCCCCCCCCCCCGCACAGATCAGAGGCCTGAGCGGCACAACATTCTCCCATTGGTGGAAAGTTTCAGTCTGGCCCCACCTCTGGCTGCGTGCTCGGGGAAGATCTGGATTTAGGCCCCGCCCACCGTCCCGGGCTCCCGGCGTTCCCTTGGCAACCGAAGATGCTTCTTGCAAACTTCGGGCGGAGGAGCGAGGTGAGTGCGGGAAGTCCCCGTGCCTCGCGGCTCACGCCGCGGCTGTGTCACTTAGTGTAGCAGAACAAAGCCGCCGCCCCCTCCTCTCTGTGTACATCCACAGAGGAGGAGGAGCCCGTCCTTCAGGGACACGCCGCTGCCTGTGTTTATCTATTATTATGAAGTCTGTAAGGTAATGGGGGCATCTATACTGATGGGGGAGGGGGTGTCTAATGCTGGGGGGGTTTGTACTGCTGGGGGTGTCTGCAGCTGAGCAGGGTGTCTGTAACTGAGGGGGGAGGGGTGTCTGTACTGCTGGGGGTCTGTACTGTAGGGGGATCTACACTGAGGGGGGTGTGTCTGTAACTGAGGGGAATCTGTACTGCTGTGGGGTCTGCAACTGAGGGGGGTGTGTGTGTGTCTGTAACTGAGGGGGGGTCTGTAACTAAGGGGGATCTGTACTGTTGGGGGGTCTGCAACTGAGGGGAGTCTGTACTGCTGGGGGGTCTGTAACTGAGGGGAGTCTGTACTGCTGGGGGGTCTGCAACTGAGGGGAGTCTGTACTGCTGGGGGGTCTGCAACTGAGGGGAGTCTGCAACTGAGGGGAGTCTGTACTGCTGGGGGGTCTGCAACTGAGGGAAATCTGTACTGCTGTGGGGTCTGCAACTGAGGGGGTGTGTGTCTGTAACTGAGGAGGGGTCTGTAACTAAGGGGATCTGTACTGCTGGGGGTCTGCAACTGAGGGTAGTCTGTACTGCTGGGGGGTCTGCAACTGAGGGGAGTCTGTACTGCTGGGGGGTCTGCAACTGAGGAAGGTCTGCACTGAGGGGGGTGTCTGTAACTAAGGAGGTCTGCACTGAGGGGGGAGTCTAACTAAGGGAGGTCTGCACTGAGGTGGGGGTGTCTGTACTGATGGGGGGTCCCCACTAAGGTGGGGGTGTCTGTACTGATGGGGGGGTCTCCACTGAGGTGGGGTTGTCTGTTCTGAGATGGGGGTGTCTGTACTGATGTGGGGGTGTCTGTACTGAGGGGGAGGTTTATACTGAGGGAGGGGGTCTATATTGATTGGGGGGTGTCTGTACTGATGTGGGGGTGTCTGTACTGAGGGGAAGGTTTATACTGAGGGAGGGGGCATCAAAATTAGGTTTCGCCTAGGGTGTCAAAGATCCTTGCACCAGCCCTGGATACATGTTCCCTGGGGCAAGACCCGGGTTCTCAAAGACGTTTTCCAACAATAACTTGAATATTGGGCTTTAAAATGAGCACTTTTGAATTCGAACGTTCGAGTCCCATAGACTTCAATGGGGGTTCTAAATGTTCGCACGAACGGTCGGTCTGTTCGAACGTTCTGGTGCGAACCGAACGCGGGGGTGTTCGGCTCATCCCTACTCCTATATATACCCGCTTGCTGAGCCTGGGAAATCCAGCTGTTTGTGTGGAGTATTGTGAGCTATCCTGTGAAAGGAGGATTTTCTCAAAGGTTTCTGATCGATTTGTTTATCTGCTGGTTTGACTTCCTGGTGGTTCGGGGGTCCATTCCTGGAGGTGAGAGTACCTAGGGAGCCTTTGGTAAAGGGATTGTCACTGTGTCTGGACCTGTCTCACTGGTGCAATATCTAATGTTTATGGACCAGTAGAAGTGGCATTGGGGTTTGGGACTACCGAAACTGAGATTAGGGTTAGGGTTGGGGGTTTGGGACTAGTATAAGTGGGGTTAGGGTTGGGATTTGAGACTACCGGGACTGGGATTAGGGTTGGGGGTTTTGGACTAGTAGAAGTGGGATTAGGGGTTTGGGACTAGTAGAAGTGGGATTAGGGTTAGGGTTGGGGATTTGGGACTAGTAGAAGTGGGATTAGGGTTAGGGTTGGGGGTTTGGTGTTTTAGGACTATTTTGACTGGGATTACGGTTGAACTTTGTGTTTTGGTAATATTCTGACTGGGATTATGGGGTTTGTGATTAGCGGGAGTGGAAGTGAGAATCACACTCCCGTTTTATCTGACAAGGATTATGGGATTGGTGCTCATTTTTGGTGGAATTTTGTTTTGTTGGAAGATCATTCCAGTCCTCAATATGTTGTTCAGCAACGGCATACCATCCTAAAGACTTTTTGCTGCGGTTAGCATACCAGGGATTTTTGGTGTCCCAAAGTTCAGGGTAGTCCCGCACTGATTGAATAAACTCCTCTCGTTCTATTGCTGCTGCATTGGATCTGGATGGTCTTGCCACATTTTCTCCACTGACTTGCATCTGGTTATCTGCAGCATCCATGCTCTCTTGTCTCTCTCCTCAACGCCTCTCAACATTTCCTGTATTCCAGCATCCTACACTGCACTGCGGTCAAGTTACCTTCCCACAGCTTCAGTCTACTGTCTAGGACGCTTTTCAGGCACTTTTAAGGTGATTTTAAAGAGCTTCCCATTCATTTCAATGGACTTGGGTGTTTTTGAAGCACTTTTTTAAGTGCTACAAACAAGCTCCAAAGATGCTGCTTGCAGGACTTTTCTCAATGCCCTGCCAGCGCAACGCCCCAGTGTGAAAGCATCAATTGAGATGAAAGGGAGGCAGTTTTCAGGCTCTTTGCAAGTGCTATGTTTAGCGCTAAAACGCCTGAAAAGCGCCTCAGTGTGAAAGCATCCTTAGGATGAGCCCTGAGTTCTCTTCCTGATGGGAATATAAACCCAGCCCACAGGTGTACAATCATCACGTCTGTCTTTAAAAACCAGTGTGAAGGTGCTAATACACATCGTGACCTGGGGTCTCCTCTCCACAGTCAGTTTCAACTTTCCGAATATTTAGACTTATTTTTTTAAAAGGAAGTAAACAATAGCAAGTCAGAGATTATCATATCCGATAGGTATACACACCCCCTGTATCTGGAAACATTGTTTTGCTACTGTGTACCTTCACTGCATACATAATTTTCAAAGAGTATACCACTGCACAGTATACAATTCAAAATTAAAACAAATTGTTTAGAAATTCTTCACAAACATGTCAGAAGTATAAACAAATCTTATATACACTAACATTTCTGCATAATTCAAATAAACTAGTGGGGGTATGAATTGAAAACAACCCAGGACCCAAGATACAATTAATCCCACATTGTAAACATACTATGCAAACATAACATGTTTCAGCTTTACAATGCAGACACAAACGTGTGCCTGCATATACTTTCAGATGCATTTTTTGCTGATTTGATGCCTTGAATTTTGGACTGCCTTAATTTGAAAGTTTCAGCACTTTCTGGTAATGTTGTGCACTGGTCAAAAACCTCTCACCTCCTATGTTTTCCGATTGGCACCGTCTCACCCATTAGAGAATCTTCTCTGACTCTTTAAAGTGGTTGTATAGTTATTTTTTATAACTTTTACCTACAGGTAAGCCTGTACGGTTTAGGAGATATTACCCTTGCAACGAACCGCTGACTTCATGCGCATCAGGGATTCTTGGCAGAAAGCCCGGCAGATGCCAAACCTTGCCGGAAAGAAGTCTCCCGCGCACATGTCACTCACAGCACTGGAGCCGCAATACCCGGAAGACACTCAGAGGCAAAATGTCATCTCCCTCGGCGTAGACCAGCTGAGATACCGAAGCCTTGTTCTAAGGTAAGTATTTCATAATAAGCTAGTATGCAGTGCACACTAGCTCATTATGCCTTTTTCTTTACAGGTGTACAAAAAAAAGTATCAGCGGGTATACAACCACTTTTATATATTTATTAATTTATAAATTCCTTATTTCCAGTAGTGTTGCTCACGAATATTCGCATTGCGAATATTCGCTACGAATATTGCATATTTGAGTAATCGCGCAATATCTCGAATATCGCGGTGAATATTCGCAATTCCGAATATTCGGATTTTTCAAAATGTATTTTTAAAACAGATCACATCCTAGTGATCTCCATCGACGTCTAAAAGCATTGCTGGTATGATTAGAGAGAGACCCTGGGCCGAGTAGCTGATGCGATTATTTTATGTTGCCGAAAATCGCATTGCAAATTTTCGGCAACATAAAAGAATCGCATCAGCTATTCGGCCCTTCTTTTGCATCAGAGCCAATCAGAATAACTTGAATATTCGGCAAAAGGAAGATTGCGCGATATTCCTTTTGCCGAATATTCGAGTTATTCTGATTGGCTCTGATGCAAAGAAAGGGCGGAGAAGATAATCGCGCAATATTCCTTTTGCCGAATATTCGAGTTATTCTGATTGGCTCTGATGCGCCCTTCTTTTGCATCAGAGCCAATCAGAATAAATCGAATATTCGGCAAACGGAATATTGCGCGATTATCTTCTCCGCCCTTCTTTTGCATCAGAGCCAATCAGAATAACTTGAATATTCGGCAAAAGGAATATTGCGCGATATTCCTTTTGCCGAATATTCGAGTTATTCTGATTGGCTCTGATGCAAAAGAAGGGCGGAGAAGATAATCGCGCAATATTCCGTTTGCCGAATATTCGATTTATTCTGATTGGCTCTGATGCAAAAGAAGTATATATCGCGCAATAAAAAGAAGAAATAATCGCGCAATAGGAAAATTATCTTCTCCGCCCTTCTTTTGCCCCCTTATTCTCCTTTCTTTTAAGTAGAGTTAGTGTTTAGTGCATATTAGTTTAGTAATACAGGAAATGATCTCCGTTTATGAGAATTTCGCAATCATTTTCGCATTAGCGAAATTTCGCATTAGCGAAATTTCGCATTAGTGAAATTTCGCAATTTTTTTTTTGGATAAAATATCACGAATATTCGATATAAGCGAATATTCGCGAATATTCTTCTAAATATTCGCGCAATATCGCGAAATCGAATATGGCGCATTCCGCTCAACACTAATTTCCAGGTGTCTTGGGTTGGTTGTGTGATGTCACAGGCATATCTTGTATGCTGCAGAAAGTGTGCAAATCTTAATGACATTGAGTCATTCTCTGCAGCATTCTTCTGTGAGCTTACAGGAGTGAACTGAATGATACTGGGTGTCGTGCTTGCACGCACGCTACACAAAAATCATGTGCTCACATTTACAGTTGCGGCACATGGCAATAAGGTGATTAGGATTTTGCTTGATACCTGCATACACTGACATTGGTGGTTCCCTCATTGACCGATTTGGAATTGACCCTTTATGGGAAGGCATAAGTGACCTATCTGTTAATTCAGGTGGTCCACTATTGGAGGTGAGGCTAGTGATACCAATGATGGAGGTTCGGCACGTTGTCACCGATATGAATATGATTCATGAGTAGTCACTGCTTTGGAAACTCTAATACATGAACTTTAATACATGAATGTATTCAATCAATGTTATAGCGCTGACATGCTAATTCTAAACATATTTTTTTCAAGTAAAAAAATGTGCATTTATGATTTGTTTTCTACAGTAGCCTGCGAGGTATTGTAGCTTTGATTAGTGGATGGATACAAAGTCAAGCTCCTGTACACCCTCCCTCCAGCTTACTACCCATAACTATGTATGGGCTTTCAAATTCAAATGAACACACTGATCAGTACGCTCACAATCCATTGAAGTTAGAAGTCCATCTGCCATGGTGGAAGATGGGACTTGTAGTTTATTCATTCACATATTGCTGTAAATACATGATGTGACTGGGCAGGCAGAGCCCCATGCATCCATGCTCATTTTAAAATATGACAGTGGCTGTTGGGGAGAAGAATCCTTGCCTGCCGTCACAGGGAAGTGGGAATGAGATTGGTGGGAGGAGTGGTGCTGAACATGTTACATGCTGCACTCTAAATATGGGTGTAACATTAGATATGTTTAACCACTTCAATACCCAGCCATAGACAATTGACGGCCTGGGATGGGATTTACCATCCTAAGTGGCCGTCAATTGACGGCCTGGGTATTGCAGGCGAATATCTGGACGATGCCTGCAGCCAGAGGCATCATCCAGATATCCATCTCTTCAGCCGGCGATTCTGCACAAAGTAAGAACGATCATAGCGGCGGTTCCGCCGCTTGATCGTTCTTACAGGCCGCGGGAGGGGACATCCCCCCCTCCCGCCGCCATCCGGTGCTTCTCCGGGCTTACCTGTACCTTCGGGGGCCCGGAGAACGAATCGTCGGCGGCGGCAGGAAGCATAGAGATGACTGGTGACCAGATGGTCACCAGTCATCTCTATGACCGTCGGAGGACCCGGGCGCGATCTGATGACGTCACGCCCGGGTCCCCGTATGTAAACAAAGCCGCGATTGCGGCTGTAAGTCACCATTCATGAGATCGGTGAATTTTTTTTCACCGATCTCATGGTTTCCAGCCTGGAGGTGAGATGTGAGGTCTTATTGACCCCACATCTCTCCATAAAGAGGACCTGTCACACACATTTCCTATTACAAGGGATGTTTACATTCCTTGTAATAGGAATAAAAGTGGAAAAAAAAAAAAAAAATGAAAAAAAGTGTAAAAATAAATAAAATATAAGTAAAAAAAAAATAAATAAAAGATAAAAAAAAATGAAAACGCCCTGTCCCCGATAGCTCGCGTGCAGAAGCGAACGCACACGCAAGTCCCGCCGACATATGTAAACGCCGTTTAAAAACCACACATGTAAGGTATCGCCGCGTGCGTTAGAGTGCCAGCAACTAATCTAGCACTAGATCTCCTCTGTAAATCTAAACTGTAACCTGTAAAAAATAAATAAAGCGTTGCCTAGGGAGATTTTTAAGTACCGAAGTTTGGCGCCATTCCATGAGTGTGCGCATAATTAAAGCGTGACATGTTGGGTCTCTATTTACTCGGTGTAACATAATCTTTCACATAATACAAAAAAATTGGGCTAACTTTAGTGTTTTGTTATTTTTTTAATTCATAAAACAATTTTTTTTACAAAAAAAAGCGTTTGAAAAATAATTGCGTAAATACCGTGCAAGATAAAACTTTGGAATGACCGTCATTTTATTCCCTAGGGTGTCTGCTAAAAAAAACATATATAATGTTTGGGGGTACTGTGTAATTTTCTAGCAAAAGAATGATGATTATTACATGTAGGAGAGAAGTGTCAGAATAGGCCCGGTATGGAGGTGGTATAAAAGCCTAGTATTGAAGCGGTTAAAGGATGCGATTTCAAGGATTTGAGGTAAACTTTTTTTCTGAAAGACATCAATAAGTACTAATTTTTGTGAGGGCATAGTGTCAATTCTTACATCCAGATTCAAATAGCTATATTGAAGGCAAGCCTCAGCAAACTTCTAACTACATTGGTAAAATACATATACTGTATGTAAAATGTTTTGCCAAGTCATTTGGTATTCTGTTCAGCCAGTAATTTTTCCATTCACACTTGCCACACTGCACAGCCAGGCAGATAATATGCCTATTTCAGCACCATCCCAAGTTCAATACCATCCCACTCTGTTGAAAATGCAGAAAGCCACTTGTTGTGAGTACTATTTAATAGTGTTGCCAGCTTAAACTAATATGTGACATTATTTGTGATAGGGTCAGTTCATCTAAAAGTGGTATACAGAATTACCTGAATTTCTGAGGACTTCAGTGGAGATACAGTATGTTTTTGCCATATTTATTGGATCTGATAAAAATAAGGGGGATACTGGATCCTGGCTACTGGTTGGAGTCATCTCAAACTGCCTTATGACATGCAGACCTTAAAACCGATGCACTGAGATTCTACTACCAGAGATACTGAAAAAAGAAGACATTCATTATTTGTAGTTTAAAGAATATGTGTGCTCGGAAATTACGCCAACTCTTATCCAAAGTCACCAGACAAATTTGCAAACACATTCTTACCTCTACCAAATGTTGTTTCCCACACTTCAAATGTGATGAGGCTCTGACAGATGTCTATGAAATCTGGCACTAGAATGCATGCATCTAATATTTTCTTTTACATTTTTGTAGTTTATACATTTAAAGCTGTAATTGGTGTTTATTATATGAAATATAGTTGAAAACTTGAGTAATCATGTATGCATGTAAACTGGAATGACATTAAATTCATTGTTTAAAATGAACAATATTTTTCAGTATCTTTTCACAGCCATTACCCTCTCTCTGACTGGAAACTGCACTGAAGATGTCTTAAGTCTCTTTCTTCAGTTTACAACTGAAGAGGAAGCGTCTATAGTAAAGAAAGAACTGTGTGATATGTCACCTATGAAACTATATCAAATTATTGTACTTTTCATTCAGAGCATGAATTTTAGAAAAATGGTGTACAAGGTAAGACATGGGACTTTAGCAACTACAGTAAGTAGTGTGAAATACAATATTGTAGTTTTGTGAAGGCTGATGTATAGCAAATTACTTAACCACTTAAGACCCGGACCAATACGCTGGCAAATGACCCAAGGGGTTTTTGCGATTCGGCACTGCGTCGCTTTAACAGACAATTGCGCGGTCGTGCGACGTGGCTCCCAAACAAAATTTGCGTCCTTTTTTTCCCACAAATAGAGCTTTCTTTTGGTGGTATTTGATCACCTCTGCGGTTTTTATTTTTTGCGCTATAAACAAAAATAGAGCGACAATTTAAAAAAAAATGCAATATTTTTTACTTTTTGCTATAATAAATATCCCCAAAAATATATAAAAAAACATTTTTTTTCCTCAGTTTAGGCCGATACGTATTCTTCTACATATTTTTGGCAAAAAAAAATCGCAATAAGCGTTTATCTGTTGGTTTTCGCAAAATTTATAGCGTTTACAAAATAAGGGATATTTTTATTGCATTTTTATTAATTTTTTTTTTTTTTACTACTAATAGCGGCGATCAGCGATTTTTTTCGTGACTGCGACAATATGGCGGACACTTCGGACAATTTTTACAAATTTTTGGGACAATTGTCATTTTCACAGCAAAAAATGCATTTAAATTGCATTGTTTACTGTGGAAATGACAGTTGCAGTTTGGGAGTTAACCACAGGTGGCGCTGTAGGGGATGTGTACCTAATGTGTGTGTTTACTACTGTAGGGGGGTGTGGCTGTAGGTGTGACGTCATCGATCGCGTCCCCCTATTACAGGGATGACGCGATCGATGCTCCGGCCACAGAGAAGCACGGGGAAGCCGTGTGTACACACGGCTCTCCCCGTTCTTCCGCTCCAGGGACAGATCGCCGCACTGCAGCGGCGATCGGGTCCGCGAATCCCGCGGTCCCGGTCCTGGAGCTTCGGACCGGGTCGCGGGCGCGCGCCCGCGGCGCGCGCGCCCGCGACCCACGGCTGGGTACTATAACCAACGTATATATACGTTGATGTGCCCAGCCGTGCCATTCTGCCGACGTAAATCTGCAGGAGGCGGTCCTTAAGTGGTTAAGCTATACAGAGGAATACATATCTAAGTTCTTCTCAGTTAGGCTTGGTTCACACTTGTGCGATGCGGGAGCCCTGCAAATCCACTGCGGATTCCCGCATCGCACCCGACCCGTGCGGCAGTTTACACTGCCATATGCGAGTCCCCCTAAAAATCACAGTTGCTTAATTGGAGCATGATGCCTGGCTGGCCAAGAAATGGTGGGGACAGCATGCACCCCTCCTCTTGAACCATGCCAGGCCACATGCCACAACCAATCTAAACATTACCCATAGCTGAAAGACAAGTCCCTGAGCCATCATAAGAGGCAACATAGTGATGACAACATAGCCATATTTAAGCAATGCTGTAACCCATTTGCGAATTTGCCTATGTGGCTGGGGATGTGCCATTTTCTTGCATGGGTAAAGTACCAGTTTGCTCTAAGGTTCCATCCGATTTTTTTTTTTATATAGATGACCGTATATGAATTTATGAAATATATGTTAAAAAGCTACAGTATTTCTTTTTTACATGCATACACATAAATGGTATAAGCAACATTATACCTATAGATCATTTATAATCTACTTGTTTGGGCCTTTCACAGATGTTTAAAAAATGACATTGTTTAATTTGTTATGTAATTGATAATTTTACAAATTGCTTAATTGTATAGTCACTTTTACATTACCTAAATCTAGAGCCAAAACATGTTCATTTTGGATAGGGGAGGATTAAAACTGCTGTATTTTTTTAAGCGATATATCTTCAGTGAGAGGATTTATTTTTAATGTGTGGAAAATATCATCTTAGTTGTTATGGGAAAGAATTTCCCTGTTTAAATATTTTCCTTCTATTCCTGTTCTGGTGGTAAGTTAAACCTTTGGATTCAACCTCACTTTCATTCTCTGGAAACATTGGTATTTAGAACAATTAAAGCGGAGTTCCACCCAAAAATGGAACTTCCGCTTAACCCACTCCTCACCCCCTTACATGCCACATTTGGCATGTAATTTTTTTTGGGGGGGGTGGGGGCTTCAGGAGGAGTGGGACTTCCTCTCCCACTTCCTCCTTCCGCCGAGGGGCTGGTTAGGTGATTAGCTTAATCACCTATCTTCAGCCCCTCCCTGTAGGCGATCGCCTAGGACACGTCACAGGTCCTAGGCGATCGCCGCGACGTTTGTGCATGCACAGTCCCGCTCGTGCATGCGCAGTGGGTGCCCGGTCATGAAGCCGAAAGCTGTCACTGCCGGGTGCCCACGCTAGGAATGAAGACACCGGCAGGCGAGGGGGGCGAGGAGCGGAGCCCCGGCCGGCGCGTCGCTGGAACTGTGGAGCAGGTAAGTGTCTTTTTATAAAAATCCAGCAGCTACACTTTTTGTAGCTGCTGACTTTTAAAAAACATACAGATGGGGTGGAACACCCCTTTAAAGAGAGTATGTCACCATAGTGGGGACACACAAACAGCAATAACAACTTGGCAGTGGTTTTAACTTTTCACCACTCTATACAAATCATTTAAAAATGCCTTTGATTATTCTTTGTTTATTAATATTTGCATTTCCAATAAAAGTTTATGAAATTATGTATTATTTTATCACTTTCCAATTGCAGATCAGTATCCCTTCAGAAATTGAGACTATGCTAAATATTTTTCTAAACTATGTCTCTAAAGTTGTTATATTTTTTGACAAATATCAACATGTTTTTGTGTCAAATAAAATATTGCAAACCATATCAGCGCTTACAAGTTTTCAGCAGGTAAGTCAGTGTTGTATTTTCTTTAACTGAAATCTAAAAAAAAAGTGTTCATACTCAAATAACTGTACATATTCCTGTTGCACTTACAGTATATACTAATAGCACTATCCTAATAGTATAGATATCACTTTCATGTATCCCTTAACATGTAGACAATCAATTTGCTCAGTACACAAACATAAATAAAAAGTAAAACTTACTTGAGTTTTATTCAGTTAATTTCCATTTTTAAAAATATAATTTAATGATAGAGTTACTTTCCCTATGTGTTGTCTCTCATGGGTAGTAAACTATGTGTGGTTCAATTTCCGGGTAAAACTGGCTACATCAACTACAAATACTTACTGCTCTGTTAAAAAGCTAATTTATGAAAGAAGATGAAATCGTGGTGGGAATAGAGCTTGGACAATAGTGTAGCTCATCCTACTAGTTCTACACCATTGAGCAAAATGCATTTATAACGTTGCTAACATACTGTACATATTTTCCCATTAGGGTTGGTTCAAAAGTAGTGCTATAATTTATACTTTGTTTACAATCTCATTTTATTATTTTATAAAACATTTTTACAGTTATACATACTTCAATAAAATATACATTTATTTCTTCTTATGTGTATTAATAAAAGGACCTTACTTATTATCTATTGCCTTCCTTATTCCCATCTTTTTCTTCAAAAGCCACTATCTTCCAAACCCATTCCCCCTTCCATGCCACCTTTCCATTAAGGTTTATTTGCTCCTTTCTATTTATAAATATTTTTTCATGCCTGTTGAGGACTAAAATGCTTCCCATCTTTGCCATATTTCTGGCATTTGATTTTTTTAAGTACCCTTCTTCTCTTATTTGTCTTTCCATATATTGTATTTCATTCATTTCGCATATCCAACAAACAGCTCAGGACCTCATCAGATTGGGGACCCAGTCGATCACTGAGTCCCAGCCACAGCTCAGTTTCCCCCGGCCCAACGTGGTCCTGGAACCAGGAACACTGCATATCACGCACACTCTGGCACGGAAGGACATTTTGCCGGGGTGCCATGGTATGGCTACCGTGAAGGTGGGCGCCCCATGGGATGGTGTCTGCTCCATAAATACCCCTCCCCAGCATGTACAGCGAGAGCGCCTCCTCCTGATGGGGGGAAGCATCCAAATCCCTGACTCCACTGCTGCTACCTGTCGACCTGGGGTGTGACCAGCAACCCAGAACCGTCAGCATGAGCCCACAGCCCAGCCAAAGCTGGAACAGAGGCTCCAAATTTAAACAAATTAAGCAGGCCACTTAAGTCACTTAACTCTCTGACCCCCTCTAAATTTACACTAGCATCGGTTCTGAAAAGTAACCAGACGCTACATGTGTTACAAACAGTTAATAAACGTAAGCATGGAATTATGTACCCTGAAGAAGTATTCATACCCCTTGAAATTTTCCACATTTTGTCATGTTACAACCAAATACGTAAATGTATTTTATTGGGATTTTATATGATAGACCAACATATAAAGGGGCACATAATTTTGAAGTGGAATGATAAATGGTTTTATTTATTTTTTACACATACATATTTGAAAAGTGCATTAATATTCATGACTTTATTATGACTTTCCTAACTGAAATTTAGTGGAACCAATTGCCTTAAAATGTCAGCTAATTAGTAAATTTAGTCCACATGTGTGTAATTTAATCTCAGTATAAATACAGCTGTACTGTGAAGCCCTCTGAGGTTTTCTAGAGGACCTTAGTGAACAAACAACATTACAAAAGCCAAGGAACACACCAGACAGGTCAGGGGAAAATATTGCAAGCTTGGAACATCTTACGGGCACTGTTCAATCCATCATCCCAAAATGGAAACAGTATAGCACAACTGCAAACCTACCAAGACATGGCCATCCACCTAGGCTGACAGGCCAGGCAAGAAGAGCATTAATCAAAGAAGCAGCCAAGAGGCCCATGATAACTCTAGAGGAGCTGTAGAGATCCACAGCTCAGGTGGGAGAATCTGTCCACAGGACAACTATTAATAGTACACTTCACAAATCTCACCTTTATGGAAGAGTGGCAAAAAGAAAGCCATTGTTGAAAGAAAGACATAAGAAATCCTGTTTGAAGTTTGTGAGAAGCCATGTGGGGACACAGCAAACATGTGGAAGAAGGTGTTCTGGGCAGATGAGACCAACATTTTACTTTCTGGCCTAAAAACCAAAAGCTATGTTTGACAGAAAACTAACACTGCACATCACCCTGAACACACCATGGTGGTGGCAGCATCATGTTGTGGGATACTTTTCTTCAGGAGGGACAGGGAAGCTGGTTAGAGTTGAAGGGAAGATGGAAGGAGCCAAATCCCGGGCAATCTTAGTAGAAATAAAAATACAAAACAGCGCAGCGCTAAAATATAGTAAAAATGCATAGGGATAATGACTAGCTGCTATAAAACACATAAAGAGTCCCAGGCTTTGAAATTTGAAAGCCAAGGATGATGTAAACGAAGGCACCAATAGATAAGAGTAAACTCCTCAATAGTAATCAGGGTGCTTAAGATGATTGTAATTAGTGTGCATCCCTATCTGTGCTTCCACCACCGTAGATACAGGCTGCTCACCTTAATTTGTGGACCTCTGAATTAACAGAAAGGTCATTCAAGCAGTCCCCACTAGGGCATTTATAAGATGAAAAGCTGCCTTTTAGCCAATCTGACAATTGAAATCCAGCCCTAGTGCAGCAGTAGCGTGATACTCTCTTATGCAGTCATGGTTCATGTAAAATCAATGAGACATATATAGTGCTCTCTGTTTTAACTAAAACTGCCCTTTATTAAAATAAAAATGCTACTTACAAACATAGCACTGAGACCCCAATTCTAGGATGCGAGGCATGTAACATAACACATGTAGAACCAGCAAGGTGGCTATAATGACGTCAAAAAGCTCTCCTGCATGGTTATCTACAGCTTCTTCAGCAAATTACAGGGGCTCGTGAGTCAGCTTCTATTTATATATTTCCCCTTGCTTAACTAATATGTGAAAACCCACCCCTACAGCGTGCTGTGCCGAAACATCACGGACGCTCGTGGGGCATGGTTGGCATCCGGAAACCCGCCCCCCATAGCGTACATTACCACAGCAATTTCCAAGAGGAGTGGCAGGTATCCGGAGCCCGCCTCTACATGGTACGCTGCCGAACCGTCACAGGTGCTCGTGGGGTGTGGTTATCATCCGGAAGCCCACCCTCCACAGCGTGCACTGCCTTAGCAACTTTTTAAGATATGTGGTAGGCATCCGGAGCCCACCCCTTAAGGGGTGTAATGGATATCCAGAGCTCTACCCTCTTCCTTGTACGTTGCCACAGAAGCAAAACACACACGGAGGCAGCATTGACCTCCATACTTTTCCTCTCAATAGTGTATGTTCCCATAGTTACACAGATGCCCAATAGGTCACGAGACTAGATCACACGATCTGTATGCTCGTCCATCTCTATAACAAGGGCACCAGAGCTAGACAGCACGTAACAGAGTACATATAGCTGCACTAGTGAATATAGATGACCAAAGAAGGAGGAGGGCTCCGGGAGAGGGTATACCAACACCGGCACATCATTGAAGGGAACAAGACACACCAAATATGCATTTGAAGGTTCAAATCATGTCCTTGCCAATCTAATGTCAAATATGATCACCAGGTTGTCTGCAATCCACACGCTATTCATGGCGCAATGCAAATAATTTCGGGGCCATATTAAATTACTCCAGCCCCCCCATGAAGTGTACAAAACAACCACCTTTCCTGAATACAAAGCTATCTATAACATATTGTAGAAAAGTGAAAAATGAAGACCAACACACATGCATTATTTAAAACAACATCTCTTGATCCTATAACCCCCAAATATAAACAACATGTATTACATTCAGCCTGGAAACTCCTACAATCCCTATGTAAAACCATAGAACTTTATCCTTCATCCCCCCGTCTGCCGATCTGGGCAAATTAAATGGCACAATTGCAGATCGAGCACACACACCCCACATCCACCAGCCCACACCTTCGCTCACATTCACACCATGGTGAAGAGGGTGACACCCCTCAAGATGTCTTCAAACATCATTCACAACCCAAAATATGCCAGTCACCGTTTCAGCAGACAGATTCGGATCGTGTGTACGGGCGGACACGACAGATGTTGGCCCTGGAGCCTGACAGATGCTCAGCATGCTTCCAACCCAAATCAGGCTGTCTGATGGAAGAATCGCCCCCCTGGTCCGTCCGACATGTGAGGGGAGCTTCTGGTTAGTCCGCACGCTAACCATGCAGACATATCTGCTCGCACATGCGTCGTATGGACTTGACGCATGAGACGCGGAAGAATGTGGCACTTCCTGGTACAGGTGACGTGGCCCCCTCCTGTGCCCCTGGCATGGCGTTACCTCACGTCACCGAGCCACGTCACCTATCCAATATCTCCCTCCTCCTGCGGGTCCAGCCGGCGGGGATTTTGGTTTGATCAAGCACAACCAATACACACAATCAAACCAATACATCCCAGCAGACAAATCTGTTCAAATCGGTCTGCCAGAACGATGTACTTGAACAATGGATGTTTGAGTGTGTCTACATGCGGCCTTAGAGGCCTAGTCAAAGTCCAGACCTAAAACCAATTTCAAATCTGTGGCACAGAGCTTGAACATTACTGTCACGGCTCACAGACTCTCCATTCAATTTGACTCCTCCTTAAAAAAAACCTTGAGCTATTTTGGAAAGAACGAATGAAGCAAACATTTCACTTTATTGGTGCGCAAAGCAGTTTCCGATGGAGTCACACTTAAAACTTGCATCTGTATGTTGCATTGCAGAAAAAGGTGGTTCTAAAAAATCATTGACTTGGGGAACAAGACACATATATTTTTAAACATACAAAATAATCACCATGCACACCACTATATCCTCATGGAAACAACAATAAAAGACTAAATATGTTATTACCTAATTTGGTAACCCTTCAAAACAACACCTTTCCTGAATACAAATATATAAAAATAAAAAGAAAAAAAAAAATACACATAAAAAAACAGAGAACAAAATAAAAAAACAAAAGGGGGACAAAAAAATTTCTGCCTAAATTGAGATCAAAGGCCACGGCTTATGTCCCTATGTAAATTTATCCTTATCCAGGTTACAAGATCAATGTGCGCACCACCCGTTTTTGCACCCCACCTATCACCCCACTCACCAAAGGCAATCACCCTGCAAACAAAACATTCAAGATCGTCTGCTCCAAGTTGCCGTGGCTCCCTTTCAGTTTGCACCGACAGATTCCTTTGGATCAAAGCCTGGGCTCCTGCGATATATCCTTAGTGTGTAGTGTTGTTGTAGTTTTCAGTGGCAAAGGCACAGACAGAAGCTTCCATAGCGTGGTATGTTTTTTTAAAAAGATAATTTTAAAGCACTGTCAGACTATCTCACTAGTGTCACATAATATACAAAAAGTAAATACAAAAAATAAAAATGATAAAAATAAAAATAAAAATGGTGCCAAATCGGATGTGTACCGCAGCTGTCACAAACAAAAAATCAAGTTAATACTGCCTATACCCAGCAGACATAGAAATGCACAGCACACATGCAACCAATTGTAAGTGGATGCGCTTGACTAACAGCTGCCGGAAGTGTTTTACTTCCTGTGGGTGTGGCGCGTGTGACCGCTTGACGTAGCGCTGTCTATTTTTTGATTTACTTTTTGTATATTATGTGCACTTGTACTATGAGATAGTCACAACCCTTTTTAAAAAAACATACCCACGCTTGGAAGCTCTGTTTCGGTCTTACGCCAGAAATTAGAAATTTTACAGATGTATTGATCGTCGGTGTAACCACGGCAACTTAGAGCAAGCATAACGATCTACATGCTTTTTAAAAAAATAAAACATCTGGAAACACATTTTAAAAAGTCTACCACCTGTTCATATTGAAAAAAAAAAAAAAAAACCTCACATTCAATTTGGACATTCATCTAATTTGATGTTTGCTAAAAAAGAATGCCTTACAAACATATTGGGCCACTTATACCCATACACACTGGTGACTTTGCTCACTGTAATGACTAGGTGGAAGACAATTTGTTTAACATTTACACCTCTGAAGGTATTACTACTAGCACACATCTGTTTATACAAGTATTTTTTCTTTTTGTGTCTCCTCTCAGCTTCAGGGGAATGTTGTCCCAACAAAATTAATTGATCTAGGATTTATTTGGTACCGGCTTAGAGGCCTAAAACAACATATTAGTGACAGCGCCACACCCCCACCACTTTTTTTTTTCATTATATATACCCTTATTATATTTAGGGGGGGCTGCAAAATTACAGTGCGCAAAGCAGGTGACAATACCCGTCATTTAGTACTTCCTAAAGCTACCCCTTTATTTATAATTTTCATTCCACTTCACAAGCATGTGCCACTTAGTGTTGGTCTATCACATAAAATCCCAATAAAATACATTTACATTTTTGGTTGTAACGTGACAAAATGTGGAAAATTTCAAGGTGTATAAATATTTTTTCAAGGCACTGTATAAAAATGCATAATTGCAAAATATTGAAGTGTGCCTGGTTGTTTCAGCAATAGCTGAAGTCATACCCTGTATTTGTGTAACTTCTTTAGAATAGGAAAATGCCACCATAAATGGACAAGGCTCTGCAATGTGAAAGTGGGACATAAAATGTTCCCTGCTTATAATTTCACAGTGAATGGAGTTAGTAATGGATAATTTACCAAATTACATAGTCTAAGGAGCTTTTATCTGATTTTAACATTTTATGAACCTGAGTATTGTAGGTTATAGACTTTGAAGGCCTAGAATTAGTTGTACTTAGTAATGGTATTACTAGCTTATCGTTTTGGGATAATGTTATTCTTTTATTAAATAAAATGAAATGTCCGAAATGTCTACAGTTTTATTTATAAACTTATATAATGTATATATTTGAGATATGAGCTGCATTGCTAATTTAAATGCTAATTTCATTTAAAATGATTTTGGTATTATACACAATGTTGCATTTTGTAAGTATTGATCTAAACAAATAGGAGATATTTTTGATTACTGCAGTCATTTATCTTCCAGAACTTTGAAGCACTGTCGGCCAAACCTGGCTTGCTTTATATTCAATCACTTCTTTCTACTATATGCAAAGAAGGAACACTGCTCTTCAATGATATAACCAATTTTATTAGCAAGGTAAAAGTCTCAGACACCGTGGACTTGGATATAAAAAAGTATGGCATTCCAGAAAATTCGTGTAAGTGGTTTTAATTAATTATTTTTCTATGTTATATATGAGAAGAAAAAAAACCTTTGAACTGCTTCAGTGCATTATCAGTAAGAACAAAGGGGCAGATTCACATAGATGTAATCTTCCGCTGCGTAATCGAAATACGCTACGCTGCCGTCTATCACCAGACTCTACGCCGAATTCAGGTAGTTTTTTTGCGCGTACGCTATTGTATCGTATTTTTTTTCCGCCGCGCAATCGAAATACGTGAGTAGGGGGCGTGAAGCATTTAAATTAAGCGCGTCCCCGCGACGATCGAACTGCGCATGCTCTGTTCAGGAATTTCCCGCCGTGCATTGCGCGAAATCACGTCGTGACGTCATTCGTTGTTTGAGTAGCGGCGTTTACGAACATTCCTATTCCCGGACGACTTACGTTAAAAATAATAAAAGAAATCGAAAAACGTTGAAATTCGACGCGGGAACGACGGCCATACTTAACATGGGCTGTCTAATATTAGACCAGCAAAAAGCTGGTATAGTGAAACGGAAAAAAAAGATGACTAAAGGTGCCGTAAGAGATTGCGTTTGAAGAGCGAAATTTTGTGGATTCCAGGCAAAAGCTCATTAGCATACCATGAAGGTGAAAAACAACAGGAAGTCCGCCCAGTGGCCGCAATTTTCAGGCAGCGTAGATCTGAAGGCGTACTAACACGTAATAAAGTCGAAATTTAGCACGCAGGTGTCTTTTCATGGTTTGAGGATTTCGACTAGCGTAAAAACGCTCGTAAATCGAAATTACTCCTGTCTAACAACATTTACACAGGCGTAATCGCTTTGTGAATCTAGGCCAAAGAGAGTTGCAGGTGTTTGGAATCTGCCTAAAAAAGTAAAATATTTAGAAAATATTGTTGTAAAATAAAAAAACTTCTTCAAAATAGATATTGGTTCAAGGGTTAAAGAAAAGGAAACCTATCAAACCCAATAAATATAGCACAATTAACAAAATACTGTATAAATAAAAAATCTTAAAGACATATCGATATTAAGTGAATTAAAAAGAACTGCAAATAAAAGTTAAAATTATAGGAAAAAATAAAAAATGTTTTATAGGTGATAGATATCGTGGATTTATAGATGTCAGCGTGAGTACATATATGTAATTGATGGGTCATAGTACATGGTATATCAAGAATATTCTGCATTGCTGTTAGGAATGTTTTAGTGTGAGGGGTGCCTTATTTCCAGGTACATTGAGGTCAGCAATACCTTTACTAATTTTGATGCATCAAAAGGATTTAAAATGTGGTCTTCTAAAGTTGTGTATCAACTTATATGTCTGTTTTTATGTTGATAAAATTCAACAGTCCCTCTTACATTGACTGTGTGTGCTGTGCAGTGCTCTGAACTAGCTGCACATGCACAAAGGATTATAGTACAGAGCAGAATCACACACATTGCAGGAGCTTACACAGCCAGAAGTGTCTAATTGGGCACATAAGCATACAAATTGGACCAAAGAGCAATATCCAGGTCTGATGAATCACATTTCCTTTTATATCATGTGGATGCCCAGGTGCCTGTGTGTTGCCTACCTGGGAAAGAGATGACAATAAAATGCAGTATGGAAAGAAGGCAAGCTGGGAAGAGGCAGTCTGGTGCTTTAGATAATGTTCTACCAGGAAACATTAGGTCCCACCATTCACGTGGATGGTACTTTGACATATAGCACCTACCAAAACATTGTTGGTGACTAAGTACACTCTTTCATGGAAACAGTATTCCCTGATGGCAGTGGCCTCTTTCAGCAGGATAATGCCCCCTGCCACACTGCAAAAATTGTTCAAGAATGGTTTGAGGAACACAAAAAGTTGTGATAAGTTGTGATAAATTAGCTTCCAATTTGTCAAAATCTCAATCCAGTTGAGCATCTGAGATTTGCTGGAGACACTATTCTGAGCCATGAAGGCCCCACTTTGCAACTTACAGGACCTACAGTAAATGATCTGCTACTGATGGCTAGGTGACAGATACTGCACATACATTCAGAGGTCTAATGATGGCCATGTCTTAACTGTTTTGGTGGCAAAAGGGGCTGTGTTGGCGGCAAATGGGGACCTACTCTATATTAGGTGGATGATCATACAGTTACGGCTGATATTCCTTTCTTAGTGGGGTTCCCCCTACAGAGACAGGACCACCATAACTACCTAACAGTAATTTTTTACAATATTGTTGATTTACCCACCTCCACTGCCAGACTGGGACTCCATTTGAAAGGCCAATGTGGCCACAGTCCAATTATGGTCCCCCTGCCAGGTCTGCTCTGCTAGGCCAAGTTGCAGTCTCATTCGGAGCTCCACCTGCAATACTTTAACTTGCTGGTAAATAATGTTCTCACTAACTGAAACTCATTCTGTGCATACCCGATTATTACTTCCTGCCTCATATCTGATGTCTACTCTCATTGAACTGATAACCAAACAGTGAACTACTACCTTAACTTGTGATCCAAGGAATAGCAGATATTATATTCTTTCTCATACATAATGATTGCTACTCTGTTACAGACATGTGAAGTGCAATGGGGCCTAATTTGGCATGATTATACACCCCTTGGACTTTCCCTATAGGAAGGGCATGAATAGACTTGGACACCCTTTGGTTGTAGGTTAAACCTGCAGTTGACTCTATTCTGTGTAACTGCACATACACCTGCTCATGTACCTACACTTTTTTTTATTTTATTTTTTTTTATTTTTAATTGTATTTTTATTCGATTATCCATAAAAAAAAAAAAATTGTTACAGAATATGCAAATATCTGAGGTTTAACAGAAGGCATATCAGAAAAGAGAAACAACTTGTAGGTAAAAACACAAAACAGAACAGAGGTCATATACGATGGTAAGAGCATCTTTAGGGGTATACGAGTAGGAGAAGGAAGCTTAAAAAGGGTACCAATCAGTATGTATCGGGGGGGGGGGGGGGGATCTACAGAGGATAGTACAATTTATGATATAATGGTTGGCAAAGGGATTCCATATTCTGACTGATCCCATGGTTCCCAGATTTTATTAAATTGGGGGATGTAGTCATGCACAGACGCCGTCACGAATTCCATCTTGCGAATCTCTGCTACCAATCGTAAAAATCTGGGCCACAGGGGAGTTGTGTTGGATAACCAGCACAATGGAATGAGACTCTTGGTAGCTAGAAAGATATATGAGATCAGCCGATTGTCTTTTTTTGTAATGCCTGAGAAAGGAAGGCCCAAAAGATAATTTAGAGGATCAAGCATAAGGAACGCATCCACCACCTTTGTATTAATAGCATCACTTCATGCCAAAAGTGCTGGATAATAGAACATTGCTAGAAAATGTGATACAAGGAACCTACATCAGACCCACAGCGCCAACAGTGTGCTGAAATTGAGGAATCATATTTGTGAATAACGTCAGGAGTTTTATACCAAAACATGAGAATCTTAATGGACGTTTCCCTCTGGAGTACATACTTTAAAGTAGAAGACCAGATCCTATCCCACAACTTAGAGCTAATAGGTCTACCTATCAGATGAGTCCATCTACTCATATATAGATGAGTGGTCTCAGTGAGAGGGGTCGACTCATGGAGGATATGGTGGATAAAGGTTATCAGATGTAGTTGATGAGGACCCTGAGCGCATCAGTATTCAAAGGAGGTTGGTTTATCTAGAGTTAGAAGAGGGGACTGAGAACGAAATGCCTGATCTGTAAATAAAAATGGAAAAAGTGGGAGGGGATATCATATTTCTCCCATAGAGTGTCAAAAGAGTGTAGTCTGTATGAGATTGGGTGAACTAAGTTCTGAAAGCTGAAACAGGGACGCATTTATCCATGGGAGGACCCTACCCAGGAACAAATGGTATGGATGGGTTGAAGAACACATTTTTATGAGAGGAGGGCATGATGAAGTAAGAGAGAAAGTTTTAAGGCATTTACGCCAGATGGTTAGAGACTATTTTCCTTTTTTATGATAGGACTATCCAAGACAAAAATAATCTCTCTCCCACATACCCATGTTTCTACATACGTTTTTGGGGTGGGGTTTCATGTGTTTAAGATGGGGTTCTTATGTTTTTAGTATCTGTGCTTTAACATGGGTCATTGTCGCATGCCTGGCAAGGGAGACAGAGGACATGAGAATGGATAATATCTCCAGCTCAGGGGCCCCTTATAGAGTGGACAGGTGACACAGGGATGTGGAGTGGCACAAGTACCTTGCTGATCTGCTGGATGCTGGTGTAGATGGATGGAAGCCACTGGACAAGTCAGCAATGTGTGGACTTCCACTGAAGAATGAATGGTTGGAGACCAGTCACTGGAGTGGCATATTGGAATAGTGCAGCATATGTGATGGATTAATACAGGATCAGCAGACTGATGAGCAGGCAGGTACATAGTAAGTGGAGCTGCAAGCAGGTAGGTAGAAGAGATGCTGGAGCTCAGGAATGGGGCATGGTTGTGGAAGCCTGGTCTTGTTTATAAGGAGGGGGGCCTTTTACCCACTCCCCCAGCCAAATCAAAATAAATGACCATATCATTAACCACTTAACCCCCAGACCATATTGCTGGTCAAAGACCAGAGCACTTTTTGCGATTCAGCACTGCGTCACTTTTACTGACAATTGCGTGGTCGTGCGACTTGGCTCCCAAACAAAATTGGCATCCTTTTTTTTCCCACAAATAGAGCTTTCTTTTGGTGGTATTTGATCACCTCTGCGGTTTTTAGTTTTTGCGCTATAAACAAAAATAGAGACCATTTTGAAAAAAAAAATTAATATTTTTTACTTTTTACCATAATAAATATCCCCCAAAAATATATAAAAAAAATGTTTTTTTCCCTCGGTTTAGGCCGGTTTAAGCGTTTATTGATTGGTTTGCGCAAAAGTTATAGCATTTACAAAATACGGGGTAGTTTTATGGCATTTTTATTTATATTTTTTTTTTACTAGTAATGGCAGCGATCAGCAATTTTTTTTTTTGGTACTGCGACATTATGGCGGACACTTTTGACACATTTTTGGGACCACTGGCATTTTTATAGTGATCAGTGCTATAAAAATGCATTGATTACTATAAAAATGCCACTGGCAGGAAAGGGGTTAACACTAAGGGGCGGGGAAGGGGTTAAGTATGTTCCCTGGGTGTGTTCTAACTGTAGGGGGGGTGGCCTCACTAGGGGAAACGACTGATCGCTGTTCATAAATTGTCTGAACAGACGGTCAGTCATTTCTCCCCTGACAGGACCGGGAGCTGTGTGTTTTTTTTTTTTTTTTTAAAGAAATAAACTTTTTTTTTACTTTTTTCAATTTTTGTGACAAAAAGCGAGATCTGTAAAATACTCACCATGACTCTCAGCAAATAGCCTGGGGTGTCTACTTTCCCAAATGGGGTCATTGGGGGAGGGGGGTTGTGCCATCTGGGCATTCCATGGCCTCCGTAAAAAACTGTGATAGGCAGTGAGGAGTGAAATAAAAAAAATACACCCTTAGAAAGCATGAAAGCGGTGCTTGGTTTTCAGGTCCCATACGCGGCTCGGCTCTCAAAAAGTCTCACACATGTGGTATCCCCATACTCAGGGGAAGCAGCAGAATGTATTTTATGGTGTAATTCCACATATGCCCATGGCATGTTTGAGAAATATATAATTTAGTGACAACTTGGGGCAAAATATAAAATATTCCATGAACTCAACATGCCTCTCAGAAAATAGCTTGAAGTGTCTTCACTTCAAAATCAAGTCATGAAATGCTCATAGCTTCCGTTTTCTTATGCCGTGTACACACCACCTTTTTTTATGACGTGAATTATTATTTTTTTAAATGGTCATGAAAAACGGTCGTGTGTAGGCTTTAACGACGTGAAAAAAACTTGCATGCTCAGAAGCAAGTTTTGAGACGGGAGCGCTCGTTCTGGTAAAACTAGCGTTCATAATGAAGTTAGCACATTTGTCACGCTGTAACAGACTGAAAAGCACGAACACTGAAAAGTGCAAATCGTCCCCCACCAAACTTTTACTAACACAAAATCAGCAAAAGCATCCCCAAGGGTGGCGCCATCCGAATGGAACTTCCCCCTTTATTGTGCTGTCATACGTGTTGTACGTCACCGCGCTTTGCTTGAATATTTTTTTCAGGATCGCGTGTATTCAAGGCAGGCTTGACAAGAATCACGTCGAAAAAAAACATAGAACATTAAAAATGGACGTGTGTACGCGGCATTAGACCATAGAAATGATTGGAGCCATTCTGACTGACCAAAAATGAACATCTACGCAAGCTCCATTAAGAATTATTACTAACTACGGCGCACAGTGAAAACAGGTAACAAACATACTTCAAAAGCACTGCGGGCTATTGACAAAATATCTGATGATGAAAGAAATTGTTTGATCTGGCCCCCAAATGATTGCCAGGAGAGCAAGGAACCTAAAAGATGTACTTGTACATTCAGAATATACCAGGATAATCTTTTCTAAAGCTATGTAGCCAAGAGGTCAAGTTTATGTATTAACAGTAAACCTTTATAATGTGGGAATAGAGTTGAGTGAGTAACTAAAAACATGGTCCTCAAGCAGTTCACGCTACCACAATCTACTCTTATCCATTATAATGGCCCAGAATCAACATTGTATTAGGTAGAAAGTTTAAAGGTCACATTTTAGAGTTGTAGAAATATAGGCCCGGATTCACGTAGCACTTACACCGATGTATCTCGATATACGCCGCGTAAGTGTCAAGATGCGCCGTCATATCTATGCGCCGTAACCACCTAACTAAGTGGTTAACTTGCCTACGCCGGCGTATCTTGGGCGCATAGTTACGCTGGACGCCCCATTGCAAATATGCAAATGAGGGAGATACGTTGCTTCACGAACGTAGATGCGCTCGGCGGAAAATATACACGGTTTGCTTAAGGCCGATCGGGGCATGATCCGACCACGTTATTGAGCCTATGGTAAAATCTCTGATCGCCTGTAGATGCTCATGGGGGATCAGGAAGTAGTCAATACGGGAATACGTCTGGTGTGGCCTCGAGTGGAAAGTGTAATCCCCCCCCCCCCCGGGTGAAGTAGGCACCATGCATCAATCAATCGAGCAGAGTGTAGGACCGCACCAATGCGCTTGCGCGTGTCTCGTGAGGTGGACGAGGTGGCAGAGGAGGTATCCTCCGACGGTACCAACGGTATGTTGAGATCCCCGCCAACTATCAATTGTCCCTCCCTGTACTTTGTAAGTCGATCTATGTGACGTTTGATGAATATGTCTTGGTGGTCATGGGGGGGGTTGTGTAATTTAAAGGAGTCCAGAGGTGCAGGGGGTTTTGTAATGTAAAGGGGTCCAGAGGGGCAGGATGCTGTGTAATGTAAAGGAGTACAGAGGTGCAGGGTGCTGTGTAATGTAAAGGGGTCCTGAGGTTCAGAGTGTTGTGTAATGTAAAGAGGTCCAGAGGTGCAGGATGCTGTGTAATGTAAAGGGGTCCAGAGGTGCAGGATGCTGTGTAATGTAAAGGAGTCCATAGGTGCAGGGTGCTGTGTAATGTAAAGGGGGTCCAGAGGTGCTCCTCTAGGTACGCCCCTGGATGAGAATGCTTGGGATGGCTGCTGGTTTTCCAGCATGCACGTTCGACATTCGCCCGGCTTCTGTCGGACAGACCGACATACACACGAGCAGAATGTCGGCTGGTATTTTTTGTACAGGCAAATGTTTCCTGACATTCTGCTCATTTGTACGGGGGTTAGGTTTGGTTGTCAAAGCTTAATTGAACAAGCTGAAGTAAGAAGCTGATTGCACAGCTGTACCAGATTCTGCGTGCACTAGTTTTAGTAATTCTCCCATAAAGAATCACTTTTACCATAAATATCTATCTGCTGTCCATTTTTTTTTACATCACACATTTTGATTGGGTTGACATTAAATCAAACAACTTCTGATAAATTGACACTAAGCATGGTGTTCACAATATGCAATGCAGGAACCAGCATGATTCCAGTGCGGGTTCCCACATTGCATGTCACTTGCAGGCAGTACACACTGCCCTCTGCAAACCGCTGGGGGTGTCAATACAAAGTTAATGACACCCCTCAGTTTGCAGATCGCAGTGTGAACTGTCAAATGGTACAGGAATCGAATCCAGTGTGGGACAAAAAAAAGAGTCCTGGCGCATTTTCTCTTGTATGGCTAAATTAGCATTGCACAGCCATCGCATGTGATCTGGACTGCAACGCGGTGCAGATCACATGCAATGTCATGCAATGTCTGCGTTTGGACAAGTGTGAACCCAGGTTAAATCTGGCCTGACACAGCAAGGGTTTGTTTTAAATTTCATAGAGTCGATTTGTAATGGCAAATGTAGCCCGTATTGCCTCTATATTGAGAAAACTTACATCCACAGCCCTTTTAAATAATTTTCATTTAAGTAGACCATCATGCTATACATTTATTAACCTAATAGGTCAAATCTGAAAAAACAACTGATTGTACGTGATGAGCCTGAGAACGTTAAACCACAAGCATTCTAAAAAAGAAGATTAGTAATACTAACGCCGCGTACACACGATAATTTTTTGTGATGAAAAAAAACGACGTTTTCAAAAACGTTATTTAAAATCACCGTGTGTGGGCAAAACGTCGTTTTATGTTTTTAAAAAAACGACCAAAAGAAAAATTCGAACATGCTTGAATTTTTTGTGTCGTTTTTCAAAACGTTGTTTTTTGTGTCATAAAAAGTGATGGTGTGTGGGCAAAACGATGTTGAAAACGACGTTTTTAAAGCCGCGCATGCTCAGAGGCAATTTATGAGACGGAGCTTCAATGGAACAGAGTGCCGTCGAACGTGGTGTACGTCACCACGCTTTGCTAGAGCATTTTGGAAAAACGATGGTGTGTATGCAACGTTGTTTTGGAAAATGAAGTTTGAAAAACGTCGTTTTGTTTCATCACTTGAAACGTCGGTTTTTTTCATCACAAAAAATGATCGTGTGCATTACAGTAGGTGACCATGATATTGTGTCAATCTCGCTCGCTTTCTCGGCGAGATTGACCACCTACGAGCCCCATCGCGGAAGCCAGCGCCGAGCTGGCTTGCTGCGATGGAGACAAAGCCGTCATAGAAGCAACGGGAATCCGACTTGGATTCCCGCAAAATCTACACGCGGCTTTTGGTATGAATCATGAGGGGGAACTTCACGCCAAATTTTTAAATAAAAATCCGGCATGGGTTCCCCCCCAGGAGGCATACCAGGCCCTTAGGTCTGCTATGGATTGTAAGGAGAACCCCCCCCCCACGCTGAAAAAAACGGCATGGTGGTTTCCCCACAATCCATACCAGACCCGTATCCAAAGCACGCCGCCCGGCCGGTCAGGGAAGGAGTGGGGACGAGCGAGCGCCCCCCCCCTCCTGAGCAGTACCAGGCCGCATGCCCTCAACATGGGGGGGTTTATGGGGGCCTATATAAATCACTGGGAGCCGCGCATCCGTCATAACAGCGGGAAGAAGCGTCGAGTCAACATCGGAAGAAGAGAAAGCAGAAGAACGGCACAGATGAGCGGACTGGCTGCCGCTAGTAATTGAGCTAACATGAAGATAGCGGCGGCTAGTCCTGAAGAAGAAGGCACCGGAGAGCGTCGAGACAACAGTGGAGGAAATGGAAGAAGACCCCCGGAGAGCGGAAGAAGACCCCCGGATAGCGGAGAAGACCCCCTGGTAAAAGAGCTAAAGAAGAGGGGGGGGGCCCCCGGAGCTGACTAATAAAATACTTTAAAAACCCTGTGTTGTGTTTATTTTTACACTTTGCCTCCAGGTGAATGGGTAGGGGTACGATGTACCCCATATTCATTCACCTAGGGTGGGGGGCCGGTATCTGGGGGCCCCTTATTAAAGGGGGCTCCCAGATTCCGGTTGTCAGGAAGAGGCCCTGTCCTTATCAAAATGGGGACAGGGTGCTCTGGGGTGGGGGGGGGCCGCAGTGCGCCCCCCTGCCCCAGAGCACCTGACCCCCCCCCACGTTGAGGGCATGCAGCCTGGTATGGCTCAGGATGGGGGGGCACTCGCTCGTCCCCTGTCAGTCAGACTTTTTCCATTGGAAATTCCGATCATGCGTACAAGGCAGGGCCGATACGGCCTATAGGCTCACTATGCAAGCTGCTTAGGGCCCCGGAAAGCTACGGAGGGTCCCCCAAATTACTAGAGGCCCCCGCCTGGTGAGAAGTAATTTTCATCCCCTCACCCCGCTTCTCAACTCGCTGGCTGCATGGGAGAAGAGGTAAGAAGTCAGCACCCCCCACTTCTCACTTTAATGTAAGATGTCATTTCAGACAGCAGAACCGCTCCCCTGCTTCTCAACTTTAATCTTTAATGTGACATGCCACAGTCGGCAGTGCCCCCCCCCCCGCTTCTCAACTTTAATGTGACATGTCACTTTGCTTAGAGCCCCAGAGAGGTCAGGATCGGCACTTGTACAAGGCATAAGTTCTCCAAGGGCAGTGACTCCGACCTTAACCACTTCCATACTAGGCACTTATGCACCTTCCCGCCCAGACCAATTTTCAACTTTCAGAGCTCTCACACTTTGAATGACAATTATTCAGTCATGCTAAACTGTATCCAAACCAAATTTGTATCCTTTTATTCTCACAAATAGAGCTTTCTTTTGGTGGTATTTAATCGCCACTAGGTTTTTTATTTTTTGCGCTATAAGCAAAAAAAACAGCGAAAATTTGAAAAAAAACTCACTTTTTTTTAGTTTATATTGTGAAATTTTGCAAATAAGTGATTTTTCTTCATAAATTTGTGCCAAAATTAATACTGCTACATATCTTTTGTAAAAATAACCCAAATTAGTGTATATTATTTGGTCTTTGTGAAAGTTATAGAGTCTACAAACTATGGTGCCAATCACTGAAAATTGATCACATGTGATCACACCTAATGTACTGAAGGCCAATCTCATTTCTTGAGACAATAACAAGCCAGGAAAGTACAACTACCCCCCACATTACCCCTTTTTGGAAAGTAGACAGTCCAAGGTATTTATTAAGAGGCATGGTGAGTTTTTTGAAGTTGTATTTTTTACCCACAATTCTTAGGAAAATTAAGATTTTTTTTTTTTTTTTTTACATAAACTGGTCATATTAACAGGTTATTTCTCTCACACAGCATATGCATAATTGCAACTACACCCCAAAATACATTCTGCTACTCCTCCTGAGTATGGCAATACCAAATGTGTGGGACTTTTACACAGCCTGGCCCCATACAGAGGCCCAACATTGAAGTAGCACTTTCAGGCGTTCTACAAGCATAAATTGCACAAATCCTTTCTCAACCACCTATTACACTTTTGAAGGCCCTGGAGCACCAGGACAATGGAATTGTCCACAAAATGACCCCATTTTGGAAAGCACACACCCCAACGTATAATCTATGAAGCATTATGAGTCTTTTGAGTGGTTCATTTTTTTCCAGAAGGTTTTGGAAAATGTGGAAAAAAAATTAAAATGCATTTTTTTTACACAAAGTTGTCCATTTATAAGATATTTCTAACACATAGCATATACATAGCAAACATGACACCCAAAAATGCATTCCGCTACTCCTCCTGAGTATGGCAATACCAAATGTGTGGGACTTTTACACAGCCTGGCCCCATACAGAGGCCCAACATTGAAGTAGCACTTTCAGGCGTTCTACAAGCATAAATTGCACAAATCCTTTCTTTCTCGTACATCACGGGACACAGAGCAGCATATTCATTACTATATGGGTTATATGGAGTACCTTCAGGTGTGGACACTGGCAATCTCAAACAGGAAGTCCCCTCCCTATATAACCCCCTCCCATAGAGGAAGTACCTCAGTTTTTTCACCAGTGTCTTAGGTGTTGGTCACGGAATAGCTTTGCCTCCACATCCTTGGGATTAAGGCGGGCTAACCGGATCTGTCCAAGGAGCCTCAGTGCCAAAGTGGACAGTACCCGGGCCCCAAACCGTGGGGTTTTGCCTATAATGCTCCTCTCTAGAGGGCTGGACCCTGGGCCCAGGACTTGGAGTTTTCTAAACCAAAAGATCCTGTTTGCCAGGGTGCTGTATAGGTCCAGGACAGCGGTTCCTTCCAGGACCCCAGTGCCTGAAGGTCTACTACGCTACCCACGGAGATGGGAGAAGATTGGACCATTTTGCAAACGTCCTGCGGCATGGAGCAGGTAAGAGGGGAGCCTGCGGGACTTGGTTCGACAGCAGGCTCTCCAGGGGAGATCTTAAGGGGGGTAGCCTGAGTATGCTCTGCATTGGCACCATGGTCACTATGTCTGATGGACAGGATGCCCTGAAATGTCCCCCCCCATCACTTGATCCCCCTACCTATCTATGTATGTTTGCTAGCTACCTGCTGCTCGCTGGTTGAAGATCTTTTTAAAAAAATAAAAAAAAATAAAAACAGATCTGTCTCTAGGCTAAAGGGACTCCTTAGGGGCCTGTTTTTAGACTTACCTTGCCGGGATTCAAATCTGCCGCCTGATGCGTCCTCCAACCTGCATTCCTGTTCGGGAGGGGGGGGGGGGGGAGCGTGACTGTAGTGTAGAGTGGGCGTGCCTTCAATTGCTGTTATACACAGCAGGCGCGTTCTTAGCTCAGTTCAAAGCTGAGCTGGAGAGAGAGGACGTAGAGCTGGCAGCACAGTGACTCCCGGTGGCGAGAAGGGGTACTACATGCTGGAGTCAGCTCCAATACTTTTTGTTAAGCCAAAAATCCCCTTGGCAACAGGTTGAATGCTGGCAAACATGTTGGGGGTGGGGCTGTATGTTGTGAATAATATTATAAAGGAAAACATACTGAGCCCCACCGTTTTTGGGCATTAGTGATCCTATTGTCCCCTAAACCTTATTTTTTTGTACTCCTGGCTATAACAGTCTGTTGTTGTAGGCGGAGTCCTTCGGTTTTGTATTATGGCTTCCAAGGGTTCAGGATCAAAACACAAAAAAAAAAAAGGCAAAGACAAAGGGGTTCCTCCTCTGGTTCTGATGATATGCCAATACTTTCCCCACAGGTTATTCCTATAGGGGTCACCTTGGATAAGCCATTAAGGGGGTCTGGTGCTGAGGCTGGCCCAGGTCGGCCCAACCCTGTGTTATCACAGAAGAGATGCTAGCCGTCACCCTAGGGGGGCTAGAGAAAAAAGTTAACAGCTATGATCGCTGGCTCTTTTTCTGGCAAGAAGCGGACTAGATCCCCATCGCCAAAAGGTGTATCCTCGGATGCTGAGATTCTCTCTCCGGAGGAATTAGAATTTCAGGAGGATCGGTTGGACAGAACCTAGAGGAAGGATCTACCACTGAAGAATCGTTTTCAGCCTCCCAGACGGAGAGTCTGTGGGTCCAGTCTTTGACAGACATGGTCCGCTCGGCATTTAATTTGCCATTTCCAGAGCCTCAGGTTCCTGCGGTATACTCTTTGGGTTCTTTTAAAAGCGCCTTTAAGCAACGCAGCTTTTCCGGTCCATCCTCTGTTAGAGGAATTGGTTTTTCCAGGATTGGGACGACCGGACAGAACTTTTTCTGCCGCCTAAAGCTGACGATAGGGTAGTCTTTATGCACGTCTGCCAGGAAATATTTGTGCTTGCAGGCACTCTTTCCCCTGACCAATTGCTCTTTAAAAGGGGCCCGGATGGCTCAGTCGGTAGAGCATCGGACTTTTGGTCTGAGGGTCCAGGGTTCAAGTCCCGGTTCGGGCACTGCTTTTCAACTACCCGTGAGGACCTGGAGGCCACATCACCCGGAAAGCGCCCGATCTCGTCTGATCTCGGAGGCTAAGCAGGGTCGGGCCTGGTTAGTGCCTGGATGGGAGACCACCTGGAAGGTTTCTGTTATTTACCCTATGGAAAAGACATTTTTCTAAGAAAGGGGCGCTCCCAACTGTGGACGCAGCCATCTCATGGGTGAATAAATCATTAACTGGCCTGAGGGGAAACATACAAATGTTTAAGGTCCCGGTCGATAAACGTTTAGAGACACTTTTTCCAGCATCCTTGGCTACAGCCTGCTGGCTGCAATTGGAGTTTTGTCAGGCGTTAAAGAACCAGACAAAACAGATGCTTAAAGTCATCACTGCCCAATAGGCAGAGGAGTTATTGGATATTCCCAGAGCTCTGTGCTTTGTGGTAGAGGTTATAAAAAGACTCCATCCAGCAGGCGTCTCGTTTGTCACTATTTTTAGTGCATATGAGAAGGCTCTTATGGTTGAAGAACTGGGCGGCCGAGCCCCATGTAAAAGACTACTGGCAGGTTTGCCCTTCCATGGAAAGATCTGGATAAATACATTCAGACTGTTTCAAGTGGCAAAAGTACCCTTTTACCAGTCAAAAGAAGTTCCAGGGTCCTGCGTTTAAAAGGCAGCTCCCCCCTGTTCCGGGGCCCTCAAATTCCAGGCAGTACGGACCTCCTGCGCGATCAAACTTTTAACAATGGATCGCAAGGACAGGCCTCTGGGGGCAAGGGGCCATGGTATCGATTCCCCGACAGAGGGGGTCCGATCATCTGTGGCCACAGGCTACAGATTAGAATTTCTAAAATTTCCTCCACAAGGAAGGCCTCAATGCGGGCGGCATTGGATCATCTGCTTTACCAGGGCATAATGGTAGAGGTACCAGCCCAAGAACAGGGGCTAGGTTTCTATTCCAATCTGTTTGTCATACCAAGGCCCATCGGCGATGTCAGACCAATTTTGGACCTAAAAGGTTTAAATGCTTACCTAAGGGTTCACTCTTTCCGGATAGAATCCGTTCGGTCAGCAGCCGCCACACTCCAGAAGGATCTGTCTTCTATAGACATAAAGGATGGTTACCTTCATGTACCAATTCTTTCAGCCACATCAAATATTTTTGTTTTTACGCTTCGCAGTGATACAGCGTCACTTCCAATTCGTGGCGCCCCCCTTCGGGCTGGCTACGGCCCCCGGGTATTCACGAAGGTCCTAGCTCCAATTCTAGTCAGTCTAAAGGATCCAAGGGATCTCGGTCCTAGCATACCTGGACGACCTCTTAATCATAGATCACTCGCTTCCTTGGTGGAATGCGTAGTAGCCCTCATGGTTCAGTACCTCGAGAGGTTCGGCTGGGTCCTAAACCGGGGAAAGATCAGCATTTCAACCTACAAAGCAGTTGGAATATCTCGGCATGAGATTAGACACAGAACAGAAGATGGGTGTTCCTGCCCCTGGTAAAGGTCGAGGCTATCAAAAGATTGATTCAGTTGGTTCTAAGCAAAAGAGAACCAACTATTCGCCTATGTATGCGATTACTAGGCAAACTAATGGCCATGTTCGAGTCGATACCACACGCTTCCACACTCGTGTCCTACAGACAGCAATTCTAGCAGCTTGGTTCTGCCCAGTGGTCTGGAAGGCTGGAGAGCGGTCTTGAACGGGTTCACTCGCCAAGGAACTTGGGCAGAGGCGGAGAGGCAGCTGCCCATCAAGGTCTGGGAGATCAGAGCGGCTCGGCTAGCCCTCCTGGCATAGACATCCAGATTACAGGGGTCCTCGGTGAGAAGTCATTCAGACAATGCCACAGCGGTGGCATATATGTGAACCACCAAGGGGGAACCAAGAGTCAAGCCACTCAGAGTGAGAGGAGCTTGGTTTTTCGGTGGGCAGAGGTTTATGTACCCTGCATATCGGCGACATTCATTCCCGAGGTGGACAACCTGCAGGCGTACTTCCTAAGTCGCCAAACCCTGTCGCCGGGGGAGTGGTCTCTGCATCCACAAGTTTTTCAGACAATCTGCCAGAAGTGGGGAGTGCCAGACGGGGATGTCATGGCATCAAGATTCAACAAGAAGCTAGACAGGTTCATGTCTCGAACGAGGGACCCTATGGCCTGCGGAGCCGATGTGTTGGTTTGCCCGTGGCATCAATCATAACTTCTATATGCATTTCCCCCGCTGCAGTTACTACCCCGCCTGTGGCGCAGGATCATAGCACAGGCCGGTTATCCTGGTAGCCCCAGCTTGGTACCGGAGGGCATGGTACTCACTAGTCCTGAAATTGGCAGCGGGAGGCCCTTGGACTCTTCCTCTATGGCCAGACCTACTCTCACAAGGCCCGATCCTCCACCCTGCATTACGGCGTCTAAATTTGACGGCCTGGCGGCTGAATCCCTGATTCTCAGGGGTAGAGGTCTGTCTAGGCAGGTAATCCCTACCCTCATTAAGGCTAGAAAGCCGGCCTCCAGGGTAATTTTGTTACAGGGTTTGGAGGGCCTACGTAGGCTGGTGTGAGGCTAAGAGATGGGTTTCCCGCAAGTATACCATTGATAGAGTATTACGTTTTCTCCAGCTAGGAGTGGATAAAGGCCTGGCATTAAGCACGATCTAGGGACAGATTTCAGCCTTATCAGTGTGGTTTCAGAGGCCGCTGGCCGCCCACTCGCTGGTTAAGATCTTCGTACAGGGAGTCTTACGTGTTAATCCTCCGGTCAAATCACCACTTTGTCCATGGGACTTAAATCTTGTTCTGTCAACTCTACAGAAACAACCCTTTGAGCCGTTGGCTGAGGTACCTTTGGTTTTACTGACTAGAAAGTCGGTATTTCTGATCGCCATAGTTTCGGCCAGGAGAGTATCGGAATTGGCAGCCTTATCTTGTAAGGAACCATATCTCATTTTACATAAGGATAGGGCGGGTTTCCGTCCTCATCCTTCCTTTCTACCAAAGGTTATATCCAGTTTCCACCTGAACCAGGATGTGGTACTTCCATCCTTCTTCGAAAACCCACCTCTAGAAAGGAGGGGTTGCTGCATACGTTGGATATTGTCAGGGCCATAAAGGCCTATCTTAAAGCTACAGAGAAGGTTCGGAAAACAGATGTGGTGTTCGTTTTACCAGAAGGGCCCAAGATGGGTCAGGCAGCTGCTTGATCCACCATCGCAAGATGGATTAAACAATTAATCGTTCAGGCCTGCGGTTTGAAGAGGTTGCCTCCTCCTTTGTCGGTAAAGGCCCATTCTACCAGGGCCATGGGCACCTCCTGGGCAGCACATCATCAGATCTCTATGGCTCGAATATGCAAGGCAGCAACGTGGTCTTCAGTCCACTTGTTTACAAAATGTTATCAATTGGACGTAAGAAGGAATGCGGATACAGCCTTTGGGCAGTCAGTACTACAGGCCGCGATTCAAGCTCCTCAGGATCTGAGGGGGCTCCCTTGATTTTGATTTGAGATTTACATTTCTTGTTTAAATTGGATTTACTAGTATTTGAGTATACCTCTAAATTAAATCCTTTTTTGGAAGATGTCTCCCTCCCCTCATTAAAGCATTGCTTTCGGACATCCCATATAGTAATGAATATGCTGCTCTGTGTCCCGTGATGTACGAGAAAGAAAAAGAGATTTTTTAATACAGCTTACCTGTAAAATCTTTTTCTTGGAGTACATCACGGGACACAGAGCTCCCACCCCTCTTTTGGAGAACATTTTTGGGAGGCATACTGCTTGCTACAAAACTGAGGTACTTCCTCTATGGGAGGGGGTTATATAGGGAGGGGACTTCCTGTTTGAGATTGCCAGTGTCCACACCTGAAGGTACTCCATATAACCCATATAGTAATGAATATGCTGCTCTGTGTCCCGTGATGTACTCCAAGAAAAAGATTTTACAGGTAAGCTGTATTAAAAAATCTCTTTTTTTACACAAAGTTGTCCATTTATAAGATATTTCTAACACATAGCATATATATAGCAAACATGACACCCCAAAATGCATTCCGCTACTCCTCCTGAGTATGGCAATACCAAATGTGTGGGACTTTTACACAGCCTGGCCCCATACAGAGGCCCAACATTGAAGTAGCACTTTCAGGCGTTCTACAAGCATAAATTGCACAAATCCTTTCTCAACCACCTATTACACTTTTGAAGGCCCTGGAGCACCAGGACAATGGAATTGTCCACAAAATGACCCCATTTTGGAAATCACACACCCCAACGTATAATCTATGAAGCATTATGAGTCTTTTGAGCAGTTCATTTTTTTCCAGAAGGTTTTGGAAAATGTGGAAAAAAAATGAAAATGCATTTTTTTTACACAAAGTTGTCCATTTATAAGATATTTCTAACACATAGCATATATATAGCAAACATGACACCCCAAAATGCATTCCGCTACTCCTCCTGAGTATGGCGATACCAAATGTGTGGGACTTTTACACAGCCTGGCCACATACAGAGGCCTAACATTGAAGTAGCACTTTCAGGCGTTCTTCAAGCATAAATTGCACATATAATTTTCTAAAACCGATCACATTTTTGAAGGCCCTTCATATATCTAACACATAGCATACACATACCAAATAATAAAAGATTATCTGTTTGTTTTAGTAGTGCAGTGGTCCACAGAGGAGAGCATCGGTCCAGGCAGCAGGCAGGGATGAGGTCAGCGACAACAAAAGCAATCATTCAGGCAGCAGGCAGGAATAGGCAGAACACATGTCCATAGTTCGTACAGGCAGAGATACTGTCAGCACAGCAGAGCACAGCCAAAGCACGTAGGTCCAGGCCAGTCCAGGTAGCAGGCAGAGGTGTCTTAGCAGAAATATTGTGAAAAGTCAGTAGAGGTAGCAGGCAGATATATGATCAACACAGCCAAAGTATTGGTCCAAGCAGCAGGAAGAAACATGGTCCATAATGTCATGGGTCAATACAGGCAATAATATGGTCAGCACAGCCAAAGTATTGGTCCAGGCAGCAGGAAGGACCATCAAGCTTAGGGCCAGGGGGACAGGGGTAGAGGCTTCTCCCACCCAAATCGCTTTGAAGCCTCTGGGCAACCAGACCCTGTTCTGGGAGAACAGAAAACGAAAAACTGGTTTTCTCTACTCAGAACGCTTTTCTGAAGCCCCTCACATATGTGAGACCCCTGTGTACTAAAAGTAAATGGCCAAAAGATCAGTCCAAGTGGCAGGCAAAAACATGGTAGATTAACAGGCCAAGGTCGGTGCACATGGAAGTCAGAAATGTGGTTTAAATCGACAGGCAGAGGCATCGTCGGTAAACAGGCTGAGGTTGGTACACATGGAGGTCAGAAACGTAGTTTGAATCGGCAAGCAAAGACATCGTCGGTAAACAGGCCAGGGTCAGTTAATTAACATAGTAGCAGGCAAATGGGGAAATGGCAGTCTGTTAATAAGGGGAACTAATATTGGATGGATGTATGATACTTTTTGAAGCACTGTCCCATGCACAGGCCAGGTTGGGAGGGACAATCGGGACAGTAACAGGTGGTGTCTCTTCTTACTCCTGCTTTGCTGCATACACAGCATTTTTTTGGCGTCTTCTTCCAGATTCTGAGGGGGGGATGCTAAAGGGAAAGTGTCGCTCGTGAAGACGACTCACACAATCAGAGCGAATGCTTCCTGGGACGGGATCTTGTTGATAAATGAGGGATTCAATGATATCTTCGATATACTTGAGGTAGGAGATTTGTGGGCTTTCAGTTGGCGGATTGTCTTTTTGGTAGCATACAAACGAATTAAAAAGGGCCATGTGAAACAGATGAAACGCAACCTTCTTGTGCCAAAAATAGGACTTTCTTGTTGATAAGTAGGGCTGTAGCATCTGGTCATTTAAATCCACCCCCCCCATGTACAAATTGTAATCGTTAACACATTCAGGCTTGGCAATATGTCTGCCTCTTTTTTGGATCTCCACCATGGTGTCATTGTGGATGGTAGAGAGGATGTGGACATCTTTCTTGTCCCTCCACTTCATGGCCAACACCTCCTCGTTCCTCATGAATGACGACTCTCCAGATTTCAAGTTTTTGGTCAACAAATTTTGTGGGAATCCCTTCCGTTTTTTTTTTGAAGGTACCGCAGGCCAGGGTTTGCTTGCTGTAAAGTTGACGAAAAAGGGGCAGGCTGGTATAATAATTATCAACATATAAATGGTAGCCTTTTCCGAACAGGGGGTATGCCAACTCCCAGACAATTTTTCCACTGGTTCCAAGATATGTTGGGCAATCACGGGGCTGGAGCTGGGAGTCTTTGCCTTCATAGATCCTGAATGTGAACACATATCCAGTGGCTCGATCGCATAATTTATTTAATTTTAACCCATACCTGGCTCTCTTGTTTGGGATGTACTGCTTGAAGTGCAGTCGGCCAGTGAAATGTATAAGGGACTCGTCAACACAAATGTTTTGGTCTGGGATGAAAACTTCTGCAAATCGCTGGGAAAAGGCATCGATTATGGGGCGTATTTTGTATAATTTGTCGTAGTGGGGATGATTTTGGGGAGGGCACTATGAATTGTCATTAAAGTGGATAAAATGCATTATCATGTCGTATCTTGTCCTAGACATGACAGAGGAAAATATAGGCATGTGTTGGATGGGGCGTGTAGACCAATATGAATGGACTTCGTTCTTCTTTGTAAGCCCCATATTGAACATAAGACCCAAAATTTTTTTTAATTCTTCCAATGTTAGACGCGGCCAGTGGAACATGCGGGCGTAGGAAGAATTGGGGTTGGCGGCAATATATTGGGATGCATATAGATTGGTTTGATCCACTATATTCTGCATAAAATCTTCTGGGAAAAATAAACAAAAATAATCAAATTGAGAAAAATTCGTAGTGTTGGGTGGCACACCTGGCTGTGCGGTGAAAGAGGGGATGATAGCGGATCCTGAGTTAGCAGGCAACCATAAGGGGTTTGCCAGGGCATCGGGAAGGTAGGACTGGGGCAGGATTCTTCGGGTTGGGCGTGGATTTCCATTACTAGTACTGGGCTCCTCTTCCTGGCGTATGGCGCTGCTGGTGCTGGGCAGATCTCCTGATCTTGGTCCTGATCTTGGTCCCAATCGCATTCTTTTGGGAGGGACGGTTTCCTCCGGGGACTCGGACTCTGAGCCACTATCCTCCATTGGCTCATATTCCGAATCAGAATCGGATAATGGGGGCTCCTCGCTGTGCTCATCATCCGACATGGTGGACATAATGACATATGCCTCCTCGAGTGTGAAAAGCTTTTGGGACATTATGGCAGTATGTCAGTACTTATTGGTGGGCCTGCGTAATAGTACTGCTGGTGGTAGTGGTGGCGGCCTATGTGGTGGTACCGATGAAGGTATTAGTGTCAGGAATGTGTGGTGGTGGTACGGGTGGTGGTACCAATGGCGGTGGTGGTACGGTGGTGGTGGTACCAATGGCGGTATGGGTGGTGATACCGATGGCGGTATGGGTGGTGGTACCGATGGCAGTGGTACTGATGGCAGTACTAGTAGCCTGTGTGGCGGTACTGATGGAGGTATTAGTGGCAGGAATGTGTGGTGGTACCTATGGCAGTGGTACAGGTGGTGGTACCGGTGGTGGTGGTACCGATGGCGGTACAGGTGGTGGTACCGGTGGTGGTGGTACCGATGGCGGTACAGGTGGTGGTGGTACCGGTGGCGGTACGGGTGGTGGTGGTACCGATGGCGGTACGGGTGGTGGTGGTACCGATGGCGGTACGGGTGGTGGTGGTACCGATGGCGGTACGGGTGATGGCGGTACAGGTGGTGGTGGTGGCGGTACGGGTGGCGGCGGTACCGATGACGGTACGGGTGGCAGCGGTACCGATGGCGGTACAGGTGATGGCGGTACTGATGGTGGTATGGGTGGTGGCGGTACGGGTGGCGGTGGTACCGATGGCGGTACGGGTATCGGCGGTACCGATGGTGGTACGGGTGGTGGTGGTACCGATGGCGGTACGGGTGATGGCGGTACAGGTGGTACCGATTGCGGTATGGGTGGTGGTGGCGGTACGGGTGGCGGCGGTACCGATGACGGTACGGGTGGCAGCGGTACCGATGGCGGTACAGGTGGTGGCGGTACTGATGGTGGTATGGGTGGTGGCGGTACGGGTGGCGGTGGTACCGATGGCGGTACGGGTAGCGGCGGTACCGATGGCGGTACGGGTGGCGGTGTTAGAGATGGGCTGATTTACAGATGGGCTGATTTACAGATGGGCTGATTTACAGATGGGCTGTGGGCTGTGTGACAGGTTTATTGCTGGGGGGGGGGGTAGGGTGGGTGTGTTGTATACAGTGTATATACAGACAAACTACACTGATCTCACTTACTGATCCCTGCTCTCTCCTCACAAATCGGTGTGTGAGGAGAGAGCAGGGATCAGATAGTAACTGCCTGGTTTGTTTACACTTGTGACCGGCTGTGATTGGACAGAGCCGGTCACATGGTAAACAGCCAATTTCATTGGCTGTTTACCCTGATCGGGGAAGCGCTGTGTCCAAGGGACACGCGCCTAAAACGATCCCCGCTCTGCAAGCCTCTGGCGGCGCGCACGGAGCGCGCCGCCGAATCTGTTTTGACATGTGATCAGCTGTGTCTTTGACACAGCCGATCACGTGGTAAACAGCCAATGAAATTGGCTGTTTACCGTGATCGGGGAAGCGCTGTGTTCGAGGGACACATGCCGTCCCCGATCGCCGCGCTGCGCGCACCTGCGGACACGCGTTGGGCATTATTGCAAAAGCCGTTCCTAAACGGCCAGTCACAAATTTGTAACCACTTCCCGGCCGTAAATTTGTCATTGACCGGGCGGGAAGTGGTTAAAGGGTCACTAAAGGAAAACATTTTTTTTTAGCTAAATGGCTTCCTTTACCTTACTGCAGTCCTGGTTTCATGTCATCATTGTTTGTTTTTGCTCTGATGTTGCTGTATTTCTTCTCTGTTCTGGACACTTCCTGGTTGTCTGTTTCCTGATGACCACAGTACTGGGAGCTTCTAGTTTCGTTTTCCAAACCATCACTGCTCTATGGCTCTGTATAGCACAGAGGCAGAAAATAACATGTGTGATGGTTTGGACTTGTCCTGCCTGAAGGATGGCTGGTTTTCGCCATATTTTGGAGAGACACACATTGATTACACAGCTGTGTGTTCAGCTTTTTAGTGCTGGCCTGGCTGTGGCTCAGGGCCCCACCCACAGACAGGAAGTCTGGTCCCTGGGAGCCAGGTGAGCTCCCAACTCTCTGAAAGGTGTCAGAGAGAGGCTGCATGGATTGCAGCTAGTGTGTGCAGATCTGCAGGTTGCAGATGCCGCTTTATGTTTGAGCAGCAAGTCGCTGACTAGGAGAAAAGCAAGGATTGAGCTTATCTCTGGGAAACGCTGTGTGTTCTGAGGAACAGAACTTGGGCTTAGGCTAGAGGCCTGAAGCCGTCGGATGCCAGGATTGAAAGCCAGGAGGCTAAGCTCTTTAGTTTATACAATGCAGTAATGGTGGAAACCCCCTGCGAGGGATGCTATTGCATATGTGAACCTTTTGTGAGTTTTTAAATAAAAGTGGGCTACCAAGCCCTTAAAAACGCACCTGCCACTGGAGTCTGATTCCCCAAATCTTACACATGCAAAGACGAAACTAGATGCAAAAATGAAACTGAAACTACAGGTACATTATATGATTGATTTTTAATCGTTTTTAAAAGGAATCAGTTAACTATTATGTCTCTATACCCTGTAAACAGTCATTTCAGCAAAAAAAAAATGTCCTTCACAACTCCTTTAACTTTGTTGCAGCCACTACTCACCAGCCACTGAATCTCTACAAGATACAGTACTGAGGGGTTGGAACCATACCACACAGTGGGTTAGGCCATATCTGACATACCTGAAAATGTATTGGATGCCAGCAGCGGCCAAAGCTGTGATACAAAGTAAAGTTTAATTGTCGCATGATTAAAGTAACAGGATTACTTTAACCATGTAAATGCATATCTGCTATATTTTGATTAAGCACAAAAAAAAGTCTACCTAGTAAATATGTAGAAATCGGCTAGTACATACTGCTTCCTGACTTCCAGCTGCAACTATGCATAACAAGGTAAAGGTTGTTGGTGGCAGTGATTTATTATTGTGCTTAGAATGAAAGATTATCTCCTCAAATGTCAGCTGAATAGAGAATACAGGGATGTTATCTGTTCTTTTAGTTGCTTGAGCAGAAAATAAGACACACGTAATTCACACGATTGGATTGTACTTACGTATACCTTGAGCCCACGCATCAGTGTCAGACCTGAAGGAGAACAAAGGGTGTTTAAAAACGGAAGATTGCGTAAAACACTACCATGGGGCTGAATTACTATGAACAATGCGCTGCGCCGGTTCATACCTTAATTGGCGCGCCGGATAAATCATTGATTGAGCGTGTGAAATAAAAGAAATGCGTGGGAGTCCCCCCAAATTCAATTACCAGGCCTAGGTAAAGTCCTTTGCTAAAAAAAAAAAAAAAGATTCCAGCGGTGGTAATCCACTCTCGGTCTCCGCTCCAACACTGTCGGTATCCTGCAATGGATGTTCTTGCCTCCGGGGTCCAGTGATGGATGATCCAGGTCCTGGCTTCAGGGATGTCCAGCGCAGGGCATCCTGTCCCCACTGGCGACACCCCGGGAATATCATCGCTGCAGCCTGACAGGTCTCTTATATGCTGAGGGCGGGGGCCACTCGTCACTTGACCCCATCCCCCTCTGACTCAAAGGGGAAACCCAGGCTTACCCAGTGACGTGACAGGGGGACACCGCCCCCCTCTGATGCAATGGGAAACCTGCATTACATCAGAGGGGGACGGGGTCACCTGCACGTCACTGGGAAAGCCTGGGTTTCCCCTTGCTTCAGCACATAAGAGACCTGTCAGGCTGCGACAACGATATTCCTGGGGTGTCGCTGGTGGAGACAGGATGCGTTGCGCTGGACATCCCTGGAGCCTGGACCTGGATCATCCATCGCTGGACCCCGGAGATGAGAACATCCATCGCAGGATACCGACAGCGTTGGAGTGGAGACCGAGAGTGGATTACCACTGCTGGAATGTTTTTTTTTTGTTTTTTTTTAAATAAAGGACTTTCCCAACGGTGTCTGTGTGTGTTTTTTTTTACGATTTTTTGACATTTTCTTAGTGAGATGGTAGGGGTACAATGTACCCCATTACCAATTCACATGATAAGCCTCCTGCCCACAAACCCCCACAACCACCGGGCAAGGTTTGTGGGGATGAGGCCCTTGTCCCCATTAACATGGGAACAAGGTGCTTTGGGGTGGGGGGGGGCGCAGTGGGCCCGCCGCCCCAAAACACCCACCCCCCCTGTTAAGGTCATGCGGCCTGGTACGGTTCAGCAGGGGGGCGCTCGCTTGTCCCCTCCCCTTTCCTGACTGGTCGTGCTGGGTGCTCGGATAAGCGTTTGGTATGGATTCTGGGGGAACCCCCACGTTGTTTTTTTGGTGTAGGTTTCCCACTTAAAATTCGTACCAGACCTAAGGGCCTGGTATGCTCCTGAAGGTGAACCCATGCCATTTTTTTTATTTAAAAATTGGAGCAGAGTTTCCCTTTATGATTAGCGTAAAAAAAAAAGGGAGGCTTAGAGGTGCGCATCTTCTAACCACGCAAATGCAGTTACACTACTTGATATTTATCAAGATGTTGCCGGCGTACTGAAGAGGTGCACCTGAATGGCCGCAAATGCCGCTCACGCATGCGCAGTACACAAATAAACCTCCCGCAAGCCACACATACTTGCAGGCTGGTTTATAAAAATGTTACTTTCACTTTCTATTTAGGCCATATTTGTTACTAGGGCAGTTGTTACTACACTTCCTCACATCATCCCACATCACCCCCATATTCTCACTTCTAGCTTCTTTTCATCTTGATTTTCAGATGCCATGCCCCATGTCCATAGTGGCGCACTGTGCGCCTCCTCCCATGCGTATTGTGCATAATAGTAAATAGGGAATAGCGCTGCGTTACAGGCACATTCATTTTGTAAATACCAAAATGGCCGATGTACATGCCGATGCGCCATAAAACAAGGCGCAATCGTTTCGTAAATCAGCCTCCGTGTGTTCATCCTTTCTATTATATTTTGATTGCTGCAATTGATGCCATATTTAGAATAACAATTTGTATTGGCTAACCAAAAGATAGTTGTAGCAGTAGTACTGTGAGTAGATCAGTGTTAAAATAATAAAGTGTATATCAATAATAGGTGAAGTTCAAAGCAGCTATATCTAAAAGAGTTCACAGTACACAAACACAGAATGAAGTAAAAAATGTGATAAGCGTTCCAAACAGTAGTAAAAACTACTAAAATTTGTGTCCACAACAAAGGTAGAAAGTGTCATATAATATCCATCAATATAATCTGATAGCCAGTGAAAGTATATAGTAAGTAATAAGGAAAAAGAGCAATTTGACTATATCATAAGTGAACAATAAATGAATGAAAATATGAGTCAATAAATAAGTGGTGTCTAAGAAAATATAGTATAATGTCCTTGAACAAAGTAATGATAGACTAGTAGAGTGGTCTTCTCAAAAAAAGCTGATGGTGGGGGCGTGTCTGGCCAGCGGAGCGGATGGCTGCTTGCTGATTCTGCTCCTCTCCATAGCGGGCCAACAGAGTTAATTAAGCCGACAGGAATCCCTGTTTCTGCACACCGGAGGAACCACAACTCCCACCGGACCTCCAGGATGTCAGCACGCAAGCGAAAAGACGCCAAACAGCCGGGGAAGATGCCTGATTTCTTTACACCGCAGCGCCGAGATGTGACCCAAGATGGCGGCGGATGGCAGCGGGGAACGCGCACAGTGTCTCACAGCGTGGCGGGTATGCAGAAACTCACCCAAACAGCGGCACTTCCAAGTCCAAAACAAGGAACCTGTCACTACCTTCCTCATCGTCTTCCAGCCCAGCTAAGAGTAAACAGAAGATGCAGGAAGCAATAGAGGAAGACGGCCTTGAGGTAAGCCTGGACTCATCCCTGGATGACACCAGGGAGCTCCAGGATTCCATATCAGACTTTCCCACTGCTAATAGGCCTGTCATGGATACCACCTTGAAAGACATGTTAGTTTCTCTTAGATCCACCCTGCATGCAGATATCATGGCTCTGACCAGCCAGTTTAAATCTGAAATATCAGCAGTCACTAAGAGGGTCTCCCACGTGGAAACAAAAATGGGTGAATTTGACTCTACATTTAATGTACTGGTCGATGCTCACAATGACAGAGATGATGAGATCATGCAGATACAGGAGAAGCTGGCAAGTTTAGAGGATAGGTCGAGGAGGAACAATATTAAGATAAGGGGCATACCAGAAACAATCAAACCTCCTGATTTAAAATCTTACTTTGTTAATGTCATGAAGATGGTGCTCCCTGAGGCCTCTCAAGAAGATCTCATAGTGGACCGTATTCACAGACTCCCTAAACCCAAGCATATTGCTTCACATCTGCCCAGGGACACTATAGTAAGGATCCATTTTTTCCATACCAAGGATCAATTCATGGCTGCTGTTAGACGCCGCAAGGATCTGTCCTCTGATCTCCAAGAGCTCTCCTTTTTTACTGATTTGTCTGCATTTACTATGCAAAGACGCAGACAATTGGCCAGTATAACGAAACCTCTAAACAACCACAAAATAACATACAAATGGATCTATCCTGCTAGGCTTTTGGTGATTAAAGATGGCGACAATCACATGATTGCAAATGTTCAGGAAGGTATACGCCTCCTGCGTGAGTGGGCGATCATTCCCTCTGGAGATATTGAGGGGAGAGGGGCTGGAACACTTGCTTCACCTAGAGGAGAATCGGATGCAGAAACAGGTTAATGTTGGGGCCGTGATGCCCAAATCATTTGTTTCTCTGTTGGCCCTGGGGATGGCCGAGTAGTCTTATTTCTTTAATTGACTCCCTAAACCGAGCGGTTGTTTTACCGCACAGATTCTGTTTAGAATCGAATTTTGTTTCTTGAGTGGACTGTTCTATACTTTTCATTTTCTTCCCCTTTGTTCCTTTTTTCTTTTATTTTTTCTTTTTTTAATTATTTTTTAATATCTTTACAAATCACATCAAGAATATCTTCTGGTCTCGTAGGACTTCTATCCACTATCTACAGGAAATCCACCATCGGTAAAGCCATCTGGTCGGCCGCCAGGTAAAGTTCAACACTCCAACACAGTAAGTCACATAGTGGGTTTAATTGAATGGACTGTCTCAGGATGCCTATTAAGATATCTTCTCTAAACGTTAAAGGACTGAACAGCCCTCAAAAAAGACATATGGCCTGGAAAGAAGCTCTTAGGCTTCACAGTGACATTTTTTGCATGCAGGAGACGCATTTTAGTTCCATTAATCCACCAGTGTTTAAACATCGCAAATTCTCCCATGTCTATACAGCTAATGGCCCCTCCAAAAAAGGAGGAGTAGCTATAGCCATCAGAGACTCTGTCCAATTTAAAGAATTGAGTGTGCACTCGGACAGCACAGGCGGATATATAATTTTAATATGTGAAGTGGAGGGTTCTGTGTACACTTTAGTTAATGTATACCTCCCCAACACAAAGCAACTTAAATTCCTGCACAGGATATGGAAAAAAGTGTCATCTATGAGACAAGGAGCTACCATCTTGTGTGGGGACTTCAACACTATACCGAATAGGGATATGGACATATCCAGTGGGTCCAAGCTACGTCACCGCAGAGCTACATTGGATTATTTTTTGTCCTCCTCTGCTCTATATGATGTGTGGAGGTGTCAGCATTCATCAGAAAAGGACTTCACATTTTTCTCTAGTGTACATAGGTCTTACTCACGCATAGATTTGTTTTTGGTGGACAAATTTCTTTTGCAGACAATTATCAAGTCAGACATACATTGTATCACGTGGTCTGATCATGCCCCAATTACCATGGTTGTGGGGGATCGTCGGACCGAAACTAGGGCTAATAGATGGCGCAATGACATCTATGTAATGTCCCAACCTGAAAATTTAGACTCAATTAGAGCAGCCCTTATGGAATTTTTTGCCATCAACTCCCCTTCGGTCGACGATCCATTCACGTTGTGGAATGCTCATAAAGTATACATAAGAGGGTTACTTATTCAAATAAGCTCTAGAATCAAGAAACAGAAACTAGAGAAGCTCAATGACCTACTAACCAAGATTAGTCAATTAGAAACTCTTAATAAGCAGAACTCCACCCAGAAGATTAGAGAGGACCTTTTTAGAGCGAGGCAAGACTTGAGATCTCACCTAGTATCCCAACACGATCGCCAGCTGCGTTCCTTAAAGGCCCAATCCTACAGGTGCGGGAATAAGGCTGGGAAGTTATTAGCTAGTCAACTGAAGGAAAGGGCGGTTAAACAAAAAATATCCCATATCTTAAATCCCAAAACAAAAACGACAGTTAGGAACCCTAAGGATATTGCTGATGCGTTCAGCGATTATTACGAAGCACTATACAATCTTAAGGATGATCCTACAACCCCCCAACCTACTGATGACATGATTCATGAATTCCTGGCCTCTGTAGATTTACCGACTGTCTCACAAACGGACTTGAATAGTTTAAACCAACCAATAACGATTCAGGAAATAGAACAGACTATAAGGACTCTGCCCCACAACAAATCTCCAGGTCCGGATGGCTATTCCTCAGAATACTATCAATTCTTTAGTGATATCTTATCTACACATTTACAACCTGTTTATGATAAGGCAATGTTGACTGCAGGATTTCCCTTGGAAATGCTTACTGCCACAATAATAACGTTGCTTAAGCCGGGAAAAAAACCTACTAGTCCCCAAAACTTTAGACCTATTTCCTTATTAAACGTAGATGTGAAGCTATATGCAAAGATATTGGCCCGTAGACTTAAAGATATTCTGCCCCGTTTGATAAACTTCGATCAGGTAGGTTTTGTATCAGGCCGTCAAACAACGGATGCTACTAGAAGAATGGTGAATCTTCTTCACGTGGTGGAGGGGAGAGGAGAGCCTTCTCTGCTTCTTACATTGGATGCAGAGAAGACTTTCGACAGGGTCCACTGGGGGTACCTCAGGGGAGTATTGACTAAATTTGGCTTTTCTGGCCTGATTCGAAATGCAATATTGGCCTTATATTCCTCCCCATCAGCGTATGTATTTACAGAAGGGTTATTTTCCAAAAAATTCAACATTACGAATGGAACGAGACAAGGGTGCCCCATGTCTCCTCTAATCTTTGCATTAGTGGTGGAACCCTTGGCGGAGAGAATCAGATCTGATTTATCTGTCAATGGCATCACTTTACAAGCTCGCCAACATAAAATTTCGCTATTCGCTGACGATGTCATACTATCTCTTTCCAATCCGTCTGTTTCCCTGCCTGTTGCACACAATATTCTCCAGATATTTAGTAGTGCGTCCTACTATAAGGTCAATGCCACAAAATCCAATATACTGGGAATCAACATAGATAAAGATGTAGAACAACAATTACAGAGGACACTTCCATACCCGTGGACCAAGAAATCACTTACTTATTTAGGTATAGAACTCTCTTCTCCTTTGTCACATTTATTCCAAAACAATTATGTTCCACTCATTGATAGTTTTCAAAAAGAGCTCTCAAGGATCCAAAAATTCTATCTGTCTTGGTCCGGGCGACTAGCGGCATATAAAATGCTGATGCTGCCAAGGTTACTTTATGTTTTTAGAGCCCTACCAATAAAAATACCTACAAGCTTCTTTACAACAATGCAAAAACAACTGTCAAACTTTGTGTGGGCAGGAAGTAGAGCTAGATGTTCCTCTAGTATACAGAGCAAACGTAAGTCAGTGGGGGGAATGGGCCTCCCAATCCTAAAGGACTATTTCACAGCAGTAGTCATTGATCAGATTAAATGTTGGTTTTAGAATCCAACTATTAAACCCTGGTGTCAACTTGAACTTGCCATGCTCCAGAAGCTATCACCGCTATCACTTCTTATAGCCTCTGCCATTTCGGTAGATGTCAATGTGAAAGATCACCCCACCATTCGGGCTGCATGTGAGGCTTGGCCTTTGATTAGCTCGAAGGGTAGTGCACACTACCCTGTGATTAATGTTCCCATCCCACTGGAATCGCTACAGTGGGTAATTCCCAATGTGAGATTGCATCAGTGGCTTGAGAATAAGGCACTAAATTTAGTAGATGTGACCGAGGGAAACAAAATCATGTCTTTCGAATCTATCCAACAAAAATTTCACATTCCGACTACAGAGAGCTACACATACATTCAGATAGCCTAATTTTTTCAAAAAATACAGGCAACGCATATACCTATCATTGAAAAAATTTGGAATTTTCTTCATTCTCGAAACTCTAATCTGAAAGGTATTTCTTTAGTCTACAATTTCTTAAGTTCAAAAGACGTCTTTGATAAGCTTAATCCCTTGCTAAAGTGGGAAAAAGAACTGGGTAAGACCTTCAGAGAACTTCAATGGAAAAATGCAATCAGATGTAATTATACATTTTCCAGGTGCTCTAACTATGAGGAATTACATTTAAAACTCCTTTTAAGATGGTACTTTACCCCATATGTAGTGGCAACAATTTTCTAAAGAAAACTCTAATTTATGTTGGAGGGACTGCGGGCAGGTGGGCACCTTATCACATGTGATCTGGGCCTGCCCCCTGCTCCGAGATTTCTGGACAGAGGTCTTTAAACTGATATCAAAATTAGCAGGATGCTTTGTTAGGCCAAGTGTAGAATTTTCTATTCTAAACATGAATGTAGTGGATCTCCCCTACCCAGTAAGATCCATCACTATCCATATCTTATTGGCAGCGCATTTAGCGATAGTTAATAGATGGAAGTCCAGAGAACTCCCTAGACTATCTGATGTGTTAGGTAGGCTGAATTTGATCACTGAGTATGAAAGGATCCTAGCTTATAGAGATGGTAACTTGCTAGCATTTGAGTCCAATTGGTCTACATGGATTACCCTCTCTAAGACCACGTAGGGGTCAGAGGTGATGTGATGTACTCATCGTCCAGCTGTTACTTTCTTCCTTTCCTTTTTTGTTTTCTTCTTTTCTCTCTTCTCGTCCTTTCATTATCTATCTTTATTTCTTGTCTTCTCCCTTAGGGCTGAGTCTGTAATTCCTTAGATGTGATATTGAGACTTTGTTAATGTTTGACAAGAAATAGGGTGGGTGGAGGGGTTCCCTCTCAGGGCACAGCGTGTCCCCATAGGGGTGTCCGGGGGAGTGCTCCTTCATCTATGTCCCACTAATTAACGAATTTCAAGATTCCTAGACTGCAGCCCCTAATGTGTTATAATATTGCTTACCGTTCAATGCTACTTTGTAGATTACGAGCCTTTATACTATTTAATGGTGTGGTGTTCTCATCGTCTCTTTTTGTATGCAGTTATGACGAATGTAAGTTGTTATCTTTTATATTACAGACAGGGTTAGGGTTAAAGACAGGGTTAGGGTTACAGATAGGGTTAGGGTTAGGGTTCACAGTGACAGACCAAACTCTGACTACCCGTTAAACGCACCGCAAACAGTCCATTTGCACAACCGCAAACTCCCCATTTACACAAGGTTGGATGCCAAGCTAGCCATGTCCCGTTCCTTATCCTCACCTACTCTAAGCCACCTTCCTTCTCTGACTCCTCTTCTTCAGACTCCTCTCTCTGCGTTGCCGCAGGTCCAGCAATCGACGACGACAAGGCTGCTTCTGGTGGTGATGGTGACCACAACTCTTCCTCTTCATGCTCATCTACGGCCTTGTGTGCCATGTAATGTACTGTGCAATCCCAATATGATTGGTATGTTAAGTAATACTATTCTTATCAGTTTAATCCCTGTTATGTCCCCTATCAGGGGACGTGTATGGAATAGAATTTAGACAACCGCAAAGAGTTGTCAATAGTTGACACACTCATGACATAAATTGTATTACTCTATGGGTCAATCTTGGTGTAGTGATGACTGTGCTCGAGTGCACGTTTGGGAGATTGCAGGCGATGGGGTTTTTTCAAAGCCTATGGTCATGCTGAGGTAGTTCATTGACAGTTAAGTGACCCAGAAAACAATGATTCTGCAGTGTGGGCCCATTGTTGGCCTAGTAGGCTTTAATGATCAACTTAGATGATCACAAAGAAAATTAATGTTTTTTTCTATGCAAAATTATCCAGCCGATCGCTTTTGGTCTGTTCACATTGAAGCAACGACCTTATCATCTGGGGTGTGCCAACATTGCCATTGCCAACACACTCATAGAGGTGGTCGCTTCATTGTGATACGCAATCCCCTTCGTCACAACAAGGTAAAGATCACGAAGAGGAATTGACACATGTATGTGCCTTTTTTTTGGTTTTGTTTTTGCAGCCACAGTGCAGCGCCAGAGGCCAGAAAAATTAGCCATGTACAGATGCCTGTAGCAGAGGCCAGAAAGCTTGATGTTTTCCAGGCAGAAAGTGCACTAAAACATTGCGGCTGGAACCCTAGTTGGTGGCGCAAGTCATCCGTCATGCAGAGATAAAATACAGCAGCGTGTGGCAGAGATGTATCTTGGCCTAGGCCGACAAGGCCTAGGCCTAGGGCGGCACTTTGCGGGGGGCGGCCGCGTTTCACGCCCCCCCGCACGAAAAAAACCCCAAACGTCTTCCCGAATAGTGAGGCAGCCACCCGCAGAGATTGCTTGCCCTGCCCCGGAGCTGCCGTCTGCCGCGGCTGGCTGCGGTTCTGTATGTGTCACTGTGACTTTCACGGTGTCACCGCCGCATACTGTGGGGAGCGACTGCTAGTGCCGCCCCCCATAGATCAGGTGCACGGCGTGCACCTTGTTTAGTTGGGGGATGCTCCGCCTCCCAGCCTCTGCGCGGCATTGTAGCATCTGGTCGGGACGGGAGGAGGAGGAGCGAGAGAGAGCGAGAGCTATATACAGATGTCTGTCTGCTGCACCCCCCCGCTTATTATTCTAAGTCTAGATCAACTGCATCCCCCCCCTTATTAACTTTATTTTCTACATGTGAATACATACATACATACATACAGCATGATGTCTAAGGCCTCGTACACACGATCAAATCTGTCCGCTGGAAACGGTCCGCTGGACCGTTTCAGCAGACAGATTCGATCGTGTGTACGGCCGAGCCGACGGATTTGGCCACCCGACAGATTTCAAAGCATGCTTTGAAATCTATCGGGTGGGAATCCGCCCACCCGACATGTCTGCTGGTTAGTACACTTACCAGCAGACATGTCGTCCCGCACCGCCGCCGAATGGATTCGGCGCATGCGCGGAAGTGTTTTACTTCCTGGTGCGGTGACGTGGCGGCGTCAACGTCACCGCCACGTCACCGACACGTCAGCGCGCTCTCTGCTGGCGGAGATTTTGGTTTGCTCGTGTGTACACGCGAGCAAACCAAAATCCCGGCAGACAGATTTGTTCAAATCTGTCGGACGGACAGATTTGAACAAATATATTGCCTCGTGTGTACGAGGCCTTAGTCTAAATCACCCCCTCCCCCCCTCCCTGCTTATTAACTTTTTTTTACATGTGAATGTACAGCATTATGTTTGTATGTATTCACATGTAAAAAAAAAAAGTTAAAAGGAGGGGGGGGGCAGATAATGGAGGGTGTGGGTTAGACATCATGCTGTATGAAACTTTTTTTTAAATGTGAATACATACAGCATGATGTCTAATTTACACCCAACCCTGGCTCTACATACCGTATTATTGCTATTTTTCCACCCGGCTTCCGGGTACTCACTCCTGCGGGAGTAGGCGTTCCTATGCAGAGGGGCAGTGTCATGTGGGACTTTGCCCAGATGACTGACGTTCTTGAGAAAAACTTCCCCCCGGCGGATAAGGCGAGTTTTCGAAAGTAGCGGCGAGTCAGCTCTATAGGGCGCCTGCTCACCGATTAGGAGCCGTGTAGAGCTGACTGCGCAAGCGACGTGTAGAGCCGGCTCGCAGTTCGACTGCTTTCGGAGTATGGAGTAAATGGTGTGTGATTGTGTGTGCTAATTCAGAGAGGAAGAGGTGGGGCCTAAATAGGAAGGGGTGTGGTTTACAGATGGCAGGGCGGCTCTTAAATAGGAAGGGGTGTGTCCTTAACAGGAAGGGTGGGTCTTATTTAAATTAGGGGGTGCATGAGTTTAGTCAGGCCTAGGGCAGCACAAAACCTAAATACACCTCTGGCGTGTGGACCATTTTTAGCCCAAGGCAGCTCATCTCATCAGGCCTTTTTGAGTCAAATGTATCATCCACTTTCAGTCCCTTCGGAATCCATGCCTCATTCATCTTAATAAAGGTGAGGTGATCTAGACTTTTTTGACCTAGGCGACTTCTCTTCTCAGTGACAATACCTCCTGCTGCACTGAAGGTCCTTTCTGAAAGGACACTTGAAGCGGGGCAGACCAGGAGTTCAAATTGGAATAGCTCAGGCCACAGGTCAAGCCTGCACACCCAGTAGTCAAGGGGTTCATTGCTCCTCAGAGTGTCGAAGTGTCAGCCAAAGACACCCTGGCAGACAAATGACTACTATTATGTATTGCAGTGAATTTTGTTTTTATATGTTATCAACTGTCCAAAAAAAATATAGATGAGATGTGGCACTGGACAGGTGGACACAGTTTACCCTGTGAGCCAAAGACACCCTGGCAGACAAATGACTACCATTCTGTATTTCAGTGAATTTTGTTCTTATATGTTATCAACTGTGCCAACAAAATATAGATGAGATGTGGCACTGGACAGGTGGGCACAGTTTACGCTATGAGCCGGGGCACCTTACATTACACAGCACCTCACAGCTCTGGGCCCCTTTATATAGCACCCTGCACCACTGGACCCCTTTATATTACACAGCACCCTGCACCTCTAGTCTAGCTAAACTCAATACAGTGTATAAATATTTATACAAAACCTGGAATGCATATATATTCTCTACACACTGTAACTCTAACTGACTAGCCTGCCTGCCTGCCCTATCTAACGCCAAAAAAATACACACTCTCCCTCTCTCTGTGTCTCTCTCTCTGTAAACCACACAGCACAGATTAGAGAGAAAAAAAAAAACAGACTGATTGATTAGCCCTAAAAAGGGCTGTTTGGAGTGCTGTCAGGACGCTGTTCTAACAGCAGAGATCAGATGAGTCTTTCAGGACTGGAGTACACTGGCCTAGCTATCGCTTTTCCTATAAAATCAGCAGCAGCAACACTGTCCCTCCTTTCACTAAGACTGCAGGTTCAGAATGAATCTAAAATGGATGCTGCCCTAGAGGAGGGAGGGTCAGGGAGGGAGGGAATGCTGCTGATTGGCTGGAATGTGTCTGCTGACTGTGAGGTACAGGGTCAAAGTTTGCTCAATGATGACAAATAGGGGGCGGGTCGAACATCGGATATGTTCGCCGGCGGTGGCGAACCGTTCTATACATCTCTACTCCCCATTCACACCTAAGACTTTGTAACCCTAACAAGTCACATGACAAGGGGGAGGTAAAATGGCTAATCAGGGCCAATTTAGACATTTTCACTTAGGGGTGTACTCACATTTGTTTCCAGCGACTTTTTGTTGAGTTATCTTGAGGGGACAGTAAAGTAACACTGTCATTTTTGTCATTATTAATACTGTCATTATTTTGAACTGTTGTTTGTGACATAATTTTTTGGTAACAAATGAACAGGTAGAGTCGTTTATTGTATGCGTTTATGACTCCCTGCTGCGACAGATGTTGCCAAAAGAGGTTTGCAAAGACGTGTGTTCAGAGATTTTTAGATGTCCGATATGCCATTAAGGGCCGCCATCAGGGGGGTACAGGCAGTAGACCTGTAAGGGGCCCGGGGGTCCCCAGGGGCCCGGATGGCAACCCCCCTTTTTATTATTTATTTTTTATAAAAAAAATAATATATATATTTTTATTTTATTTTTTATTAAAGGGCCATTTTTTTTGAGGTCTGGAGGTCCCCAGGGGCCCGGATCCCCCCCAGGGCCCCGGATAACAATCCCCCTTTTTTTATTTATTTAAATATATATATATATATATATATATATATATATATATATATATATATATATATATATATATATATATATTTTTATATATTTTTATTTTATTTTTTATTAAAGGGCCATTTTTTTTATAGGTCCAGAGGTTCCCAGGGGCCCGGAGGCCCCCAGGCCCCAGATGACAACCCCCCTTTTTTTTATTAAAAAAAAAAACTTGGGGCGCATGCGCGAGGCTCGCTATGGTGGACATGTTCCCTGCTCTCCCCGCCGCTGTATCGGGTCCCCATTAGCACCCTGAACCATCGGGTAACCCCGCTTTTTTGAGCCACCACTTCCGGAACGAGTGCTGCACCACCCGGGATGGTTCTGACCGGGCATCGAGGCAAAACGAAGCCTAAACCGATTAAGGAAGTCCTGGCCCGCGCCTCTTCCAAGATGGCGGCGAAGGCCCTGGCTAAGCAGCTCAGACAAATTTCTCACCGCTCCAGGTGAGCCCCGTGTGCAATAAAGGGTTGTTGAACCACCAAGGTGCATGGCCATGACTAAGCACTGATTGTAAGTGTGAAACGCGTCGGCCATACTGTATTTTGTTGGTTGCAGTGACTGTGTGTACAGTTGAAAAATAAAAGACAACTTATTTTAAGTGATTTCGGAGTGCGGCTGTCCAGTTTTCGTCCTTCAATTTGCTTGCTAAGCAGCTCGCCGCCTCTCCGGACAGATCCCTGCAAGCTGACAGCGATGAGAATGATGGAGAGGAATCCCATGTTGCTGGCTCTCCCTCACTACCGCCGTCAGGTATGTCCCAAGCTGACTTTTTTAAGTACATGGAAGCCATGCTGCATAAGGCCTTGAAATCTACCTCAGACCAGATCACTAATGGGCTATGCCGTGAGATCAGGGAGTTAGGCCAACGCACTGTAGACCTGGAAACCAGAGTTGATGACATGGAGCTCACTCTCCAAGAACAGGCCCAGGAGCAGGCTGCTGACATGGAGGAGAACGCCACTCTCCTTTCACGCTTAGAGGACGCCGAAAATCGTTCTCGCAGATCTAACTTGCGCATCCGCGGCATTCCTGAGACTGTGGATGACTTGCAGTCTTTCTCTACAGCCCTATTCCAAGAACTTTCATCCTCCTCCATACCGATCGAGCGGTTGGAGTTTAACAGGATACATAGGGCCTTGACCCGCCGCCAGCAAGATGGTCCCACACGTGACATTATTGTCAAACTCCATTTTATCCGCACGAAAGAACAGCTGCTTGCTGCTGCTCGCAATAAGGACGCTCTCCAGTTTCAAGGTAATAACTACCAGCTCTTCTCTGACCTGGCACCCTCAACAATTGCTAAAAGGCGTGCGATGAAGCCCCAATTACAAATCCTTATGCAGCACCAACTGAAATATACCTGGCGGTTCCCTTTTGCCCTGCAATTTTCCTATCAAGGCCAGCAACATTCCTGCACATCCCTGGAATCCCTCCAGCGCCTCCTGGAATCTCTCCACCTCACCGTCCCGGCTCAGATGTCAGAGACCTCATTACCCTGCACCCCGGCCCGCACTGCTGCTCACCCGTATACGGCTACCCCGAAAAGATTCCAGCCAGCTCTGTCCTCTGTTCGTAAGGGGACCCCTGCTCGTCCCACTCGTGATGGTGACCGCCAGCTGTACTCACCCCGCTGAGTGCGATTGACTAACATTGTTCCAGCAGGTCTCTTCCTCTCTCTTTCTTGTCCCCACAGTGCCGTACTGTAACTCCTCGTTTAATCTCTCCGATACTCGTTGCTGTCTTCGCCGTCAGTTCTTCATTCAAGGCACCAAGGGACTGTTCGCCATGAGCCCTCCCTACGGTGTGGAGGAGCTCGATGCCACCCCTCACTGATTCCAGGGGTTGCCCAGGTTCTGTTCTATTTTTTACTGTTCATGTTTTTGATTGGTTTCTTTTTTTTCTGATCTTCATGTTATGCTGTTGCTTCAGATGTATTTCGACTGATCGCCCGCCCTCCCTCGTACCCACTTTATTGAATGTTTTTTTTTTTTTTTTTTTATGTATCACTGTTTCTTTTTGTTCTTGTTTTTGTTTGCCCACTAGTGATCCCTTTTTTTTTAAATGCCCGTGAGCACCTTGCTGTGGCTATCACACACCGTGGTGGTACTTACCTACGACGGTCCGAGATGCACAGGTAGGATAGGTCTGCATTTTCTTGTTCCTGCATTATTTTGACCTCTATCTTTTTTCCCCACTTCTTTCTCCTCGCCCCTGAACCCTCCCCTCTTTTCTTAGTATCCCCCCCCCCGTCCTCCCCTCTCCCTTCTCCCCTTTTCCCTCCTTTGTCCCTGCTCTTCTTCCCCCTTCACCTTCCCTCACTGTCCCAATACCCCCCCTATGCCTTCCTCCCCGTTCCGCTTCTCTCTTCTCCTTTCTTCCTCTTTGCCTGTTTTTCTTTCTTTTTTCTCTTTTCCTTTTTGGTCTCTCAACCTGCAGATCTTTCCTCTTAGGCTTGTACTATATAAAGTGATATTTATAACGGTTAGAACTGGATGCGCTAGTTGAAACGTTTTATTGGTTTTTATTTTCTCTTTGTTTAATATTCTTTACAAATTGTTTCCTTATGTGTGAACTAACTATATCCCGTTAGTGGCGGGGAGCTGTCATTGTTCCCCCTCTTTTACGGTACACCCACACACGGGCTAGCTGGCTGGCAGGTGTGTTGGTGTGCTATTTGGTCGGGCGGTAGAGTTTGATTTTGCTCTTTTCCTATGACCATTTATTTGCCCTACAATTATTTTTCTCTTTTCTGTTTTCCTTCTATGTTTTTCTCTGCCTTTTCTCTCTTTCTTCTTTTTCCAGGTCGGCTGGATCGCATGTCCCCGGGAGCGTCCTTTAATACTCTCCCGCACTTCCCTAAATGGCCCCCTTGAACATACTTTCGTTGAATGTTAAGGGTCTCAATTTTCCTAACAAGAGGGTTAAAGCTTTCCAAATGTTTGCTACTTTAAAGGCAGGTATAGTTGCTTTTCAAGAAACCCACTTTTCGGGTCGTACAACCAAATTCTTTAGTTCCCGTTATCCTCAGGTATTCACTGCCTCTGCCCCTACAAAAAAGCGAGGGGTTATGATTGCCCTCCATCATACCCTCCCCTTTTCGGTTCTTTTCTTGCTCTAGTACGTTGCGGCGGCGTAGTGTAAATGCCTAACGCTACGCCGCCGGGGATTCTTTGAGAATCTGGCCCTATATTGCTTAACTTTATTATCCAGCCTATCTCCTGGTCGGACCACTGTGCAGTACTCACTACCATATTCTCCCTAATCCCTCTATCCAGAGATCGTACCTGGTGTATAAATGAAGCCCACCTTACCAATCAGTCCTATTGTCTTGATATCCAAGTTTCCCTCACAGATTACCTGAAACTCAATTCCTCACCTGACATCTCTCCTGTTCTTCTCTGGGAGGCACACAAGCATGTGATCAGGGGAACGTGTATCTCTGTCTCTACTCATCTAAACCGTGACACAAAACTCTGGTTGGCTGATCTAGAACAGGGATTTCCACCACTGTTTTCTCCAATTTCAGTCCTCCCCCTCTGAATCAAACAGGATTGCTATGGAAAAGTCAAAGACTGAATTGGATCTGCTGCAGGCTGAATCGGCCGATAAGGCCATCCACAGATCAAATCATACTATTTATACAAAGGCTAATAAGGCAGATACTTTCTTAGCCTATTAGGCTCCGGACGGATAAGAACACATATACTAGTAACCCTGTTAAGGTCTTATCTGAATTCCAGAAGCGGGTACAAGAGCTGTCTAAAACCCAATCTTCCTTTTCCCCCTCCGCCGCTGAATCGTTGTTTCGGGGTATCCCTCTACCCACGCTGTCCGACTCTAACCGTGAACTTCTTGAGAGGCCAAGCTCAACGGAAGAGGTCCTCCTTGCTATCAAAACCCTTAAATCTCGTAAGAGGCCGGGTCCAGGTGGGCTTTCGGCCTCTTACTTCAAAAAATTCTCTGGTACTCTCGCCCCTCTTCTTGCTAAATCCTTCAATGCCTTGCTTTAACAACACTCTTTTGGTCGTGACACCCTGACAGCTATAATAGCTATGATCCCTAAACCCAACGTAGATAACTCCCTCTGGTCCAATTTCAGGCCTATTTCCCTACTTAATCTTGACATTAAACTCCTCGCCAAAATTATGGCCTTGCGCCTCAATCCCATTATTGGTGGACTAATACATAAGGATTAGGTTTATTTCATACCACGTCGACAGGCTAGTGATAACATTAGGAGGGTTGTTCTCTTGCAACCCTTAGCTAGAACTCGTAAGATCCCAATGCACCTCCTGTCACTTGATATCAGGAAGGCATTTGATACGGTCTCCTGGCCTTATTTAAACTTTGTTTCTTTCTCGTACATCACGGGACACAGAGCGGCATATTCATTACTATGTGGGTTATATGGAGTACCTTCAGGTGTGGACACTGGCAATCTCAAACAGGAAGTCCCCTTCCTATATAACCCCCTCCCCTAGAGGGAGTCCCTCAGTTTTTTCGCCAGTGTCTTAGGTGTTGGTCACGGAATAGCTTTGCTCCACATCCTTGGGATTAAGGGCGGGCTAACCGGATCTGTCCAAGGAGCCTCAGTGCCAAAGTGGACAGTACCCGGGCCCCAAGCCGTGGGATTTTGCCTATAATGCTTCTCTTTGGAGGGCTGGACCCTGGGCCCAGGACTTGGAGTTTGTAAAAACCATAAGTTCCTGTTTGCCAGGGTGCTATATAGGTCCAGGACAGTGGGTACCTTCATAGGACCCCAGGGCCTGAAGGTCTACTACGCTACCCACGGAGATGGGAGAAGATTGGATCAGTTTGCTGGACAAACATCCTGCAGCATGGAGCAGGTAAGGGTGGAGCCTGCGGGACTTGGTTCGACAGCAGGCTCTCCGGGGTAACCTAAAAGGGGGGATAGCCTAAGTATGCTCTGCATGGGCAACCTTGCTCACTATGTCTAAGAGAGACAGGATGACACCCTTTTCTCCCCCATCACTAGGTTCCCCTGTCTAAGAATGTGTTGCTAGCTAAACCTGCTGTTTCTTCCTAGGGCTAGTAAGGATCCCTAGGGGCCTTTGGAGAGTCCTACCTGGCCGGGGGTTTGAATCTGCCGCCTGTTTCTGCGTTCCGGGATCTCCAGCAGCGCGGCTCCTCCATGTTCCTCCTGTTTCCGGCATACGCGCGCGCGCGCGTGCGCGCGCACGTCTTATAGACGTTTTTCGCGCCGTTCAGACAGCAGGGCGGGGGGGGGCGTGCCTGCGGCGTCATACAGGGGCGCGCCTTTGTGCGGGTTTAGACAGCAGGCATTGTCAGTGCTCAGTCTGAGGCTGATTTTCAGAAGGAGAGGACGCAGAGCGGCAGAACAGTGACTCCCGGTGGCGGAAGAGGGGTAGTACATGCTGGACTTTGTTCCAATGCCTTTTTTGTTAAGCCAGAAAATCCCCCTTTTTGCAGCAGGTTGGAGGCTGGCAAACTTAGTTTGGGGTCACTGTATGTTGTAAAAAGAAAATATATAATATATATTTAAAAAAAAAAAAAAAAAAAAAAAAAAAAAAACCATACGGGATCCCATCAGTTTTTGGGCATTAGTGATCTATTGGCCCCTAAACTCTGGTTTTGTACTCCTGCCCACTACAGTCTGTTGTGTGGGCGGAGTCCCTCGATTTTGTATTATGGCTTCCAAAGGTTCGGGGTCAAAGGGTACAAAAAAGACCAAAAAACAAAAGGGTTCCCTTTCTGATTCTGATGATATGCCGATACTTTCCCCGCAACTTATTAACATAAAAAGCGCCTTGGATGAGCCATTAGGGGGATCTGGTGCGGAGGCTGGCCCAGATCAGCCCAGCCCTGTGTTTATCACAGAGGAGATGCTAGCCGTATCCCTAGGGGGGCTAGAAGAGAGAGAATAGCAGCATTGATCGCTAGAGCTATTCCTGGTAAGAAACGGGTTAGATCCCCATCACCAAGAGGTGTATCCTCAGATGCTGAGATTCTCTCTCTGGAGGAATTGGAATCGCAGGAGGATCAACTAGACCTGAACCAAGAGGGTTCAGGGATTGAGGGGTCTGCCTCGGAGGAACCATTTTCAGACTCCCAGACAGAAAGACTGTGGGTACAGTCTTTGACAGACATGGTCCGCTCGGCATTTAGTTTACCATTGCCAGAGCCTCAGGTTCCTCCGGTATCCTCTCTGGGCTCTTTAAAAGCTCCGTTAAGCAACGCAGTTTTTCCGGTCCATCCTCTTTTGGAGGAATTGATCTTTCGGGATTGGGTACGGCCGGACAGGATTTTTCTGCCACCGAAAAGATTTGCGGTCATTTACCCCATGAGGAAAAATTCTCCAAGAGGTGGAGGCTCCCAGTAGTGGATGCAGCCATCTCATGTGTGAATAAATCACTAACTTGCCGGTGGAAAACATACATATGTTTAAAGATCCGGTTGATAAAAGATTAGAGACACTTTTAAAAGCATCCTTTGCTACGGCAGGAGCAGTGGTGCAGCCAGCGGTGGCTGCAATTGGAGTTTGTCAGGCGTTAAAAGACCAGACAAAGGATATGTTAAAGGACATGCCTACCCAACAAGCAGAAGAGTTTTCTGACATTCCCAGAGCTCTGTGTTTTGCGGTAGATGCTATAAAAGATTCCATCCAGCAGGCCTCTCGTTTATCACTATTTTTGGTGCACATGAGAAGTCTCTTATGGTTGAAGAACTGGGCGGCGGAGCCCCCATGCAAAAAGCTTCTGGCAGGATTTCCCTTCCATGGAGGACAACTCTTCGGAGAGGATCTGGATAAATATATTCAGACTATTTCAAATGGCAAGAGTACCCTTTTACCGGTCAAAAAGACATTCCGGGCTCCTACATTTAAAAGGCAGCTCTTTCCTGTCTCGGGGCCCTCAAATTCCAGGCAGTATCGACGGCCGCCTGCACGATCCAACGTTAACAGTAGATCACAGGGACAGGCCCCTGGGGGTAAGAGGCCGTGGTATCGCAAGCCGTCAAAGACAGCCCCTAAGTCTGCCTTATGAAGGGGCGCCCCCACTCTCGTGGGTGGGGGGAAGGCTTCGTTTCTTCTCAGAAGTTTGGGTAGCCAAGACCCCCGACAAATGGGTCCGGGCATCTGTAACCACAGGTTACAGACTGGAGTTTCTAAGGTATCCTCCGCCTCATTTTCAAGAATCAAGGCTACCAAGGGATCCAGCAAGGAAAGGCCTCAATGCTGGCAGCTTTGGATCACCTGCTTTGCCAGGACGTAATTATAGAAGTGCCAGCCCAAGAGCAAGGCCTAGGTTTCTATTCCAATCTCTTTGTCATACCAAAGCCCAACGGCGATGTCAGGCCAATCTTGGACCTAAGGAGGTTAAACGGTTACCTAAGGGTTCGTTCCTTCCGGATGGAATCCATCCGGTCAGCAGCCGCCGCGCTTCAGAAGGACGATTTTCTGGCCTCCATAGACATAAGGGATGCTTACCTTCATGTACCAATCTTTCAGTTGCATCAAAGATTTTTACGCTTCGCGGTGGGGCAGCGACACGTCCAATTCAGGGTGCTCCCCTTCGGGCTGGCCACGGCCCCCCGGGTATTCACGAAGATCCTAGCCCCAGTTCTGGCCAATTTAAGGATCCAGGGGGTCTCAGTCCTAGCATACTTGGACGACCTTTTAATCATAGATCACTCACGGCCGGGTCTGCAAAAAGCAGTAAACCTCACGGTTCAGTACCTCGAAGAATGCGGCTGGGTCCTAAACCGGGGAAAGTCAGCGTTCCAGCCTACAAAGCAGTTGGAATACCTCGGCATGAGGTTAGACACAGAACAGCAAAAGGTGTTCCTGCCCCTTGTAAAGATCGAGGCTATCAAGGGGTTGGTTCAGTTGGTTCTAAACAAGAAAAAACCAACTATTCGCCTGTGTATGCGATTACTAGGCAAGCTAGTGGCCACGTTCGAGGCAGTACCATACGCTCAGATCCACACTCGCGTCCTACAGGCAGCCATTCTAGCAGCCTGGGGCAAGAGGGCACATGCCTTAGAGTCCCCTTTGACGCTATAATCAAGGGTCCGACAAAGCCTGGCCTGGTGGTTGAACCCTCAGAACCTTCTAAAGGGAAAATCCTTCAGCCCTGTTGTCTGGAAGGTAGTTACCACAGACGCCAGCCTGGCAGGCTGGGGGGCGGTCTTCGAGGGGTTCTCCCGCCAGGGAACTTGGGTGAAAGCAGAGAGGCAGCTCCCCATCAATATCTTGGAGATCAGAGCTGCTCGCCTAGCCCTTCTGGCATGGACCTCCAGATTAAAGGGTTCCCGGTGAGAATCCAGTCAGACAATGCCACGGCGGTGGCATACATAAACCACCAAGGGGGAACCAGGAGTCAGGCCGCTCAGAGAGAGGTGAGCTTGATTTTTCAGTGGGCAGAGGTTCATGTACCCTGCATTTCAGCGATATTCATTCCCGGAGTGGACAACCTGCAGGCAGACTTCTTGAGTCGCCAGAGTCTGTTGCCAGGGGAGTGTGTCTCTGCATCCCCAGGTCTTTCAGACAATCTGCCAGAGGTGGGGAATGCCGGACGTAGATATAATGGCATCCAGGTTCAACAAGAAACTAGACAGATTCGTGTCTCGAGCGAGGGATCCTATGGCCTGCGGAACCGATGCGTTGGTTTGCCCTTGGCATCAATTCAAACTTCTATATGCATTCCCTCCACTACAGTTACTCCCTCGCCTGTTGCGCAGGATCAGAGTGGAGCACAAGCCAGTCATTCTAGTAGCTCCGGCTTGGCCCCGGAGGACTTGGTACTCACTAGTCCTGAAGATGGCAGTGGGAGACCCTTGGACTCTTCCTCTACAACCAGACCTACTCTCACAAGGCCCGATCCTCCACCCTACATTACAGCGTCTAAATTTGACGGCCTGGAGGCTGAATCCCTGATTCTCAGGGGTAGAGGTCTGTCTAGGCAGGTAATCCCTACCCTGATTAGGGCTAGAAAGCCGGTCTCCAGGGTGATTTATTACAGGGTGTGGAGGAACTACGTAGGCTGGTGTGAATCCAAAAGATGGAATTCCCGCAAATATACTATTGATAGGGTGTTAAGTTTTCTCCAGCTAGGAGTGGATAAAGGCCTGGCACTAAGCACAATCAAGGGACAGATCTCAGCTCTGTCAGTGTGGTTTCAGAGGCCGCTGGCCACCCACTCGCTGGTAAAGACCTTCTTACAGGGGGTCTTGCGTATTAATCCTCCTGTCAAGTCACCAATTTGTCCATGGGACTTAAATCTTGTCCTGTCCACTCTACAGAAACAACCCTTTGAGCCGTTGGCTGAGATTCCTTTAGTCTTACTGACAAGAAAGTTGGTTTTCTTGGTCGCCATAGTTTCGGCCAGGAGAGTGTCAGAATTAGCAGCCTTATCGTGTAAGGAACCATATCTCGTTCTGCATAAGGACAGGGCAGTTCTCCGGCCCCATCCTTCCTTTCTACCAAAGGTTATATCCAAATTTCACTTAAACCAGGATTTGGTACTTCCATCCTTCTTTCCAAAACCTACATCTAGAAAGGAGGGGTTGCTGCATACCTTGGATATTGTCCGGGCCATGAAGGCCTATCTTAAAGCTACAGAAAAGATCCGGAAGACAGATGTATTATTCGTTCTACCAGATGGCCCCAAGAAGGGGCAGGCAGCTGCAAAATCCACCATCTCGAGATGGATTAGACAATTAATCATTCAAGCCTATGGTTTGAAGAGGTTGCCTCCTCCGTTGTCGGTAAAGGCCCATTCTACCACAGGGCCATGGGCGCCTCTTGGGCAGCACACCATCAGATCTCTATGGCTCAGATATGCAAGGCGGCAATGTGGTCATCAGTCCACACGTTTACAAGGTTTTATCAACTAGACGTGAGAAGGAATGCGGATTCTGCCTTTGGACAGGCAGTACTACAGGCTGCAGTTTGAAATCCTCGGGATCAGAAGCACCCTTGGTTATAAAAAAAAAAAAAAAAAAAAAGTTTTTTCTTGACTAAGTTGGAATTATTATTATGATTTGAGTTTACCTCTAAATTGAATCCTTCTTTGGAAGATGTCTCCCTCCCCTCATTAAAGCATTGCTTTCGGACATCCCACATAGTAATGAATATGCCGCTCTGTGTCCCGTGATGTACGAGAAAGAAAAAGGGATTTTTAAATACAGCTTACCTGTAAAATCCTTTTCTTGGAGTACATCACGGGACACAGAGCTCCCACCCCTCTTTTGGGTGACCATTTTGGGAGGCATACTGCTTGCTACAAAACTGAGGGACTCCCTCTAGGGGAGGGGGTTATATAGGGAGGGGACTTCCTGTTTGAGATTGCCAGTGTCCACACCTGAAGGTACTCCATATAATATATGATCACTGGGGATTTGGTCCACACTTTTTGCAATGGGTAAGCTCCCTTTATAAACAACCATAGGCCTATGTTAAATACTCTGGGTCCCGCTCTGATAGCTTCCAGATAGAAAGAGGTACTAGGCAGGGGTGCCCTTTGTCCCCTTTACTCTTTGCTCTAGCGATCGAACCCCTTGCAGCTCTGATTAGGGCCAGCCCTGATGTTAGAGGCTTGGAAATTGCCTCTACCTCCCATAAAATCTGCTTGTTTGCGGATGACGCGCTTCTATTTATATCCTCTCCCCGTCTAATATTGCCGTTTCTTCTACAAATCCTGGAAAAATTTGCAAATATCTCGGGTTTGGAAATTAATAAATCTAAGTCTAAGGCTCTCAATGTGTCTCTTCCTCCCACGGAAGTCACCCATATACGAGAACACTATCCTTTCTCTTGGTCCTCTACGTCCCTTTCGTACTTAGGGATTAAACTGACTAGCGACTCAGCGAACCTTTATAGAACTAATTATCTTCCTATGCTATCCCACCTGTCCACCTTATTGGACATGTGGAAACCACTATGTGTTTCCTGGCTGGGACGGGTCGCGGCTGTTAAGATGTCCTTGCTCCCCAAACTTTTATATCTCTATAGAGTCCTTCCGGTTGCGATTCCCTCCTATTTCCATTGAATTGTTCAGACCCGGGTCTTTAAATATATTTGGGGTCCAATAAAACCCAGGGTACCTAGATTTGTTCTTCTTCGAAAATAAGCCCAGCGGAGGCTTGGGACTCCCTAATTTTGCCCGCTACTACCAGGCTGCTCAGCTGGCCCAACTCACTTTGCTTCATGCCTCTTCTGAAATCCCACTATGGGTTAGCCTGGAAGCTGTTGATCTCTCCCCGTTAATAGTATCCAATTTGCTGTGGTTGCCCCCACTGATACGTGGCCCAGTACATAATCCAGTCACGCGTCACTCACTTAAGCTATGGGATAGTTTGCGTGTTCGGTTCAGGTTGGTCTCTCCCCATGCCCCATTACTCTCTGTGATAGGTCACCCACTTTTCTTCCCTGCTCTCTCCGAACCTTCCTCTTTTCGCCTTTGGACTCAGGCTGGACTACACCGTGTGTGCGATCTTACCGCCTCTACTTCCCTTAAATCCTTCTCAACCCTCCAGGCTCAGGCTAAATTCCCCTATACTGAGTACTTTTGTTACTTACAAATATCTCACATGAACATATTTGGTGGTCATGCCCGATTGTGCAATGCTTTTGTGTAGTAATATTCCAAATGGCTTCCACCCTGCTACACGATACCTTGATCCCTGACCCGTCCATAGCCCTTCTAAACCTAATACGTAAAGATTACACAAGGGCCCAAGTCAGACTCCTGCTCCAACTGACTACTGCGGCTATAAGCAGACTATAGCGATGACTTGGACGTCCCCAAATTTGCACATAGCGGAAGTAGAAGCAGGGTGACCCAGGCTATGATCCACAGCAAAATAGAAGCGACAATTCTGGATCGGGTTACCCAACACAATAATATCTGGACTCCCTGGGTGGAGAATTTTCTTCCCCCAGGATTCGACACAGCCTTGCTAGTGCCATGATTCGTTATAGTTTATGCCCCTTTATTTTTGTGCCCTTCTGGGGTTCGTGCGGTCCTGCCGACATCCTCTTTTTTCCCCTTTCTTCTTTGTCACCTTCTCTTTCTCCTCTCTCTTTTTCTTCTTTCTCCTCACTACTCTACACTCCCTTCCTTAGGTCCTTTTTTTCTCTTTCTTTTTTTTTCTTGATCCTCTTCTTCTTATACCTTGAAAAGTTGTCAATGTTATCTTAGGTAATGTTGGTATTCCTTACCCAGAATTATTTTTCTGTTTCCTCTTTTTTTAGGGGTAGAGTACTGTTATACATATTACTCCTCTGTTTGATTAGAGTTACCCCCCCCCCCTTATGAAGGATTTTTATATGTCCCCTACTAAGCGCCGCACAGTCATGTTCCTGTTACGCTTCCCCTTAATGTGTTCAGTATTGTTACTTTATCTCTCGGTTCAATAAGCTGTAATGCTTTACACATGACTGCATGTACTACGTTCTGTATGTACATTTTTTTACTCTTTATTGTGTCAAACCAAAATCGTTTGTCCTTGTACTCTGCGTTTATTTTCTCAATAAAAAAAAAAATATATATATATATAAAAAAAAAAAAAAATGTTTATTATATTATTTTATTTATTCATTTTTTTTATATAAATGTTTATTTATTTATTTTTTTGTTTATATATTTATTTTTATTAAAGGGCCCAGAGGTCCCAGGGCCCTGGATGGCAACCCTCCTTTTTTTTATAAATGTTTATATATATATATATATATATATATATATAATTAAAGGGCCCAGAGGCCCTTTAATAATATATATTATTTTATTATTAAAGGGCCCAGAGGTCTCTTTTTTTAATTTTTATTAAAGGGCCCAGAGGTCCCGGATGGCAACCCCCCTTTTTTTGTAATTTCTTATTATAACAAAAATAAATACATTTATTAAAGGGCCCAGAGGTCCCCAGGGCCCCAGATGGCAACCCCCCTTTTTAAAAATATATATATATATATTTTTTTTTAATGGGCACAGAGGCAGCACCCCCGCTTCTCATATTCATTCGGCAGCACCCCCCCCCCCCGGTTCTCTGCTACAGGGGGCCCATGCCTGAAGCTGTGTAAGGGGCCCCATAATTCCTGATAGCGACCCTGATGCCATTACAGAAATGTGTCCAGAGCAGACTAGCGGAATCGTTGAATTTTGTTCAAGCATATACTTGTGGTATGTCGAACAGCTTGATGGACGAACAGGAAGTGGTGTTGTGGGAGCTTAAATTGGGCCACTATTTGGGAGACTGGTCTAGCATTGCTTTTTTTCGAATCAAAGAATGTAGTAGCTTCTGATGAGCCCATGCTTTGAATTTTGAGTAGGACGTGGTAGGTAGAAAGGAAGAATTTCCATGGGGAGAGGTTTAGTTTGCATCTGACCCATAGCTCCCAACTGTCCCTGATTTTGAGGGACTGTCCCTGATTTGGAGCAATGTCCATCTGTCCCTCTTTCCATGTTTCCCTCATTTTGGTCTGATCTTTATAGTTGTACAGTATAAAAAAAGGAACTTTTTATCTTTCAAAAAGTGTTTCTCAGTGCTATATTTTTCATCCAAATTCTAAATTACTGCATTTGTAAAATTTTAAAGCCAATATAAAGGAATAGTAGTGGTAAAAAAAAAAGTCCTTGTAGATTTAATTAACCTTGTTTGGTTAATTCTCCTTTAAGGGTGTGTGGCAGGGGGCGTGTCCTATGCCTGCATACATTTGATAGTAGGTGTCCCTCATTCCCATCTCAAAATGTTGGGAGGTATGTCTGACCTTGTGCCAGGCAATCAATGTGTCTCTGAGTAGGAGGTTTTGACGAAGGTGAGGGGGTATAGACCATAGTTTGCAGTGAAGAACAGCCAGCAGGCAGTAAGGGGTGGCCAGTTTGGTTCCTAGGTAGTAGTTGGAGTATCTGGAGGTTTACGAGATCCAGTCTAGGCATATCATCAGGAGACAAGATCGGTTATACACTCTAATATTAGAGAGACTGACACCCCTGCAGCGCCGTCCTTGCCAGAGAAAATGGGACAAAGCTTTTTGTAGGTTTTGAATATCTTTATGATGTAGGAATGGGGGTATGGTTTGAAGGGGGTAAAAGAGTCTTGCAAAGCTGACCATTTTAAACAAGTGGCACCTCCCGAACAGCGAGATGGGGAGATCACTCCATGTCTCCAGTGTGTTTATGATTCTAGTGATTACTGGGGTAAAGTAAAGATTATAAAAGGATGAAGGAGTTTTGTCAATCTATACCTAGATAACTGATGTGATTTTTTTACAGAGAGGACAGAGAAGGGTAGCCCATGAGGAGGGCATTTCCATAGTGAAACAGTGGGAGGATCTTGCTTTTGGCAAAGTTGATCTGTAGACCCGAGAGACCTCTAAACGTAGTAAAAACATCCTGAATGAGAAGCATGTCAGAGGCAGGGTTGGAAGAGAACATAAGTATGTTATTAGCAAATAGGGCAAGACTGTTGGCCTATTTGCACTCCATGTAGGGAGGAGTGGGATAGGAGGTCGTGAGAAAGGGGTTAGAGAGACAAGTTAATGGGTAGTGGAGAGAGGGGGCACCCTTGTCTGGTGCCTTTGTACAGTTTCACAGGTTTAGATATGTGGCCAGCTTCCACAATGAGAGCAGCGTACATGGTGTCTATGGATGAACTTTATGTTCGGGTCAAACATGTTCGCCCGTTCGTCGAAAAATGAACATTATGGGGCGTTCGCGCCAAATTCGAGCGGCGTGAAACGCCCCATAATGCACTGTGACATCGCAGTATACACATATATATATATATAAAGGTTAATACTGTACCTGGGAGCTCCCCCTACTTTATAAGCTATGTGTGAGATCTCACTTAAAGTACTTAGTCCTGGATCTTCTTTTCTTCGCTAACTAAAGTGGCTCCTTGTAATTTGTAATCCACAGTTTTGGTGAGTTAAATTGAAGTGAAAATGCTCCTGGTGTAGCTGTAAAAACTACAGTACCTGCCGCCGAGAATGTGTTTTTAGCACGACAGCATCGCGCTGATTCTCGGCGACAGGGTGCCGACATCTCGCACTCGCTGGAATAGTAAAAGCACATTCCAGCGAGCGCGTCATACAAGCGACGGGGATCCGACGAGGATTCCCACCAATTCTACACGTGGGCGGCGTTTGGTATGAATCCTGAGGGGGAACTCCCCGCCGGATTTTAAATAAAAATCCGGCATGGGTTCCCCCCTCAGGAGCATACCGGGCCCTTAGGTCTGGTATGGGTTGTAAGGAGACCCCCCTACGTCGAAAAAACGGCGTGGGGCTCCCCCCACAATCCATACCGGACCCGTATCCAAAGCACGCCGCCTGCCCGGCCGGTCAGGAAAGGAGTGACGTCTTCGGGTGGGGGCCGCTCTTCCCGCCATCTGGTTCTCTTCCGCCGCCGGGGGGGTTCTCTTCCGCCGCCGGGGGGGTTCCTCCGACGTCTTCGGCGGGGGGTTGTGTGCTTCTGTCGGCTTCTCTTCTCTTCTTGCTTCTTCTTCTGTCTCCTTCTCCTTCTTCTTCTGCTGTCTTCGCTTCTTCTTTCCTTTAGATGTTGACACGTCGCTTCCTCTCGCTGCAATGCCACGTGTGCAGCTCACACCGATTTATATAGGCCACCTACAAAGGCGTCGGAGGAAGCCCGCGGGGGGTGGGCGCTTTTATAAAAGCGACCCCCCCCAGCGGCGGAAGAGAACCAGACAGCGGCGAAGAAGAGTGGCACCCACCCCCCCGCCGAAGACATCGGAGGAAGCCCGCCGGGGGGGGGGGCTATTATAAAAGCGACCCCCCCCCAGCGGCAGAAGAGAACCAGATGGCGGGAACAGCGCCCCCCACCCGAAGACGTCAAAGAAGCAAGCCCCCCCTCATAAAAGAGCTAAAGAAGAGAGGGGGGCCCCCGGAGCAGACCAATAAAATATTTTAATACCCTGTGTTGTTTATTTGTGTTAACACTTTGCTTGCAGGTGAATGGGTAGGGGTACGATGTACCCCATACTCATTCACTTAGGATGGGGGGCTGGTATCTGGGGGCCCTCTTATTAAAGGGGGCTCCCAGATCCTGATAAGCCTCCCGCCCGCATACCCTGACAACCAACGGCCAGGGTTGTCGGGAAGGGGCCCTGTCCTCATCAACATGGGGACAGGGTGCTCTGGGGTGAGGGGGCCGCAGTGCGCCCCCCTGCCCCAGAGCACCTGACTCCCCAATGTGGAGGGCATGCTGCCTGGTACGGCTCATGAGGGGGGGTGGCACTCGCTCGCCCCCACTCCTTTCCTGACTGGCCCGCCGGGCGGTGTGCTTTGGATACGGGTCTGGTATGGATGTGGGGGGACCCCCACGCCGTTTTTTTGGCGTAGGGGGGTCTCCTTACAACCCATACCAGACCTAATGACCCTGTATGCTCCTGAGGGGGGAAACCATGACGGAGTGGGTGGATCCGGTCTTCCGATGCTCGGATGAGTGTCTCTGGGTCTCTGCAATTCGGCCACCGTCTCCCCACAGGTCCTCTCAGGCAGGCCACATGATCCCAAGAGACCTAAAATGGCCGCTCCGGCTCCTTTTATCTCCTACCCAGCATGCACTGCTCAAGAAAGTGTTCATGGGTAGGTCACCAAACCTCCTGGGTGAAAAAGGTCAACCTCCTTCTCCCAAAACAACAGTCACTTCCTGTCTAGTATTTTGTGCTTCATTCAAGAAAAACAACATATCTGTATTACCAGTATTTGGTCACTAGATGGCTCCAAATACTCAAATATAGCAATGTCCATAGACGTTTTATTAAAGTATGCAAACACACATCAGATATCGGAGAAAATCAGCGCTACACACTCCCCCTACTTTATCTCTTTGGTCCTCCAAAGAGGTTCAAATTGCTAACTCTATCTTGTATTTTAGCCTCTATACAGTCATACAATACAGACAGAGGAGCTTCCCACCAATTGTCATATGATGGGAAGCTATCCTGTGCACTCACAGCTGATACTACAGTGTCTGGTACAGATGTGCCAAGGGGTGAGGTGGGGCTGTCCCTTACTGAATCAAAAGTAGAGGGACCAGACAGTTCAAGGTTTATTTTGCTGACAAAATAAGATGCTTCAGAGCATTCACCCAATGTATCATAAGTCAGTCTGCGAGGTGGGCGAATGTCTCTCTGCTCTTTGTACTTTTGGAGTATCCATTCCTTTTTGACAAATGTCGTCATCCCTCCTCTCAGTGACTAAAGATGGAGAGTAAATAAGAGTACTGGGCTCTTTTGCAGGATGAGTTTCCAGCACAAATTCTGGGGCCTCTGCCCTGAGAGTTCCGTTATTATCCTCCTCTACTCCTGAAGAGATATCAGCATCTGTTTCTGAAGTCTCCGGAAGCCACAGCCAACTCATCTCCACTTCCTCATCTTCATCTGTAGAGGGTGCAAGCTGAGACCTGGTTATTGGCCTAATCACATCGGTGGATGTGGATGGGAATTCCTCCTCTGTGCTTATCCTGACTGCCTCTGTGAGAGGTAAAAGGTGATTCCGGTGCCAGGTTTTTACTGGCCCAGTGTTTCCTTCTGGCTTGATTTCATACACTGGGAGCCCTGGAAGCTTCCTACACACAACATAAGGCTGTGATCTCCAACAATCAGCCAACTTATGCTTGCCTGGGATGCCTAGATTCCTCAGCAAAACCCGGTCACCTGGTTGAAGATCCTGAACTCTTACTTTCAGGTCGAAGTTCCCCTTGTTCCTGTTCTCTCTGGAGTTCGAGGTGGCTTGAGCCTGCTCGTAAGCTATTTTCAGGCTCCTCCACAGCCTGTCCACATACACTCTATGGGAGGTCTCTGATGTGTGATCCAAGGAGGAACCAAAAGCCAGGTCCACTGGTAATCGGGCTTCACGGCCGAACATCAATCTGTAAGGGGAATACCCAGTGGCGTCACTTTTGGTACTGTTGTAGGCATGAACCAATGCAGTAATGTTTCTACTCCAATGGGGTTTCTGTTCTGCAGTCAATGTCCCCAACATATTCAGGAGAGTCCTGTTGAACCTTTCCGGTTGACGGTCCCCTTGTGGGTGATAAGGAGTAGTCCTGGACTTTTGTATGCCTAGTAGATGCAACAGTCTCTTTATCAATTTGCTCTCAAACTCCCTTCCTTGGTCTGAATGTATCCATTGAGGTAAGCCATAATGGACAAACAACTTTTCCACGAGAGTCTTTGCTACTGTGGTTGCTTGCTGGTCTCTAGTAGGAAAAGCTTGGGCCTAACGGGTAAAATGATCTGTTACCACCAAGATGTCCCCCTGCCCACTCAGATCGGATTCCAAACAAAGAAAGTCTATGCAAACCAGGTCCATTGGTCCCTGGCTCTCCAAATGGCCCATTGGGGCAGCCCTCTGGGGCAATGATTTTCGTTGTATACACCTGAGGCAGGAATGACAGTAACTTTCCACTTCTTTCCTCATGTGAGGCCAGTAGAACCTGTCCCTTACTAGTTGGAAAGTTCTCTCGGCTCCCAAATGACCATGATGATCGTGTAAAGCAATCAGTACCCTCTCTCTGTGCTTTTCCGGCAGGAGCAGCTGCCACTTCGCTTCTGGATCATCAGAGGGGCCCCTTCGGTAGACCACCCCTTTTTGCAACCGATCCTATTATTTCAGTAACAACCGGGCTTCCTTCTTGGGGCTCTTCTGCAGCACATCAGACTGTTGAAGTTCCAATGCCTTCAGCACCAGCCCACACAGTGAATCTTCCTCCTGATCTCTCCTGAGATGCTTTCTGGACAGCTTGTGGAGACCCTCTTGTACAACCTGGGAGACGTTGCAATAGCACCTGGGTACTCCCGCTGAGGATACTCCCACTTCTTCAGCTCTGGCCCCACCTCTCCTGTGTAGACTTGTCCCTTCACAAAGGGCTCTTACCCCCTCTGGAGTAAGTTGGGTTCAGTTTTCTGATGGATTTCGGGGGTCATGAGGCCTTCTTGATAAAGCATCCACATCTCGATTACCAACCCCTGGTCTGTACTTCAGGCTGAAGGTAAATGCCGAGAGACCAGCTAGCCTCCTGTGACCCGTGGCGTCCAGATTCGCAGTGGTCAGCAGGTATGTGAGGGGGTTGTTGTTTGTCTTTACCACAAATTCAGCCCCGTAAAGGTAGTCCTTCAACTTGTCTACCACTGCCTACTTCAGAGCCAGAAATTCAAGCTTGTGAGTCGGATAGTTTCTTTCGGCAGGAATCAAATTTCTGCTCACATAAGTGATCGGCCGCAGATGCCCTTCATGCTCTTGATAGAGCACTCCTCCCAGTCCTTCACGGCTGGCATCCATATGCAACTCGTATGGTTTGGTGACAGCTTCTAACTTCTTGGGATCGGTTGCCACTCCCTCTTCAGACACAATGTGTCCCAGGTAATTCACTGAGGTCTAGTAGAACTGGCATTTTTCCATAGAGAGCTTCAGACCTTCATCATGAAGTCTCTTCAGGACCTTCTCTAGGCGTTCTTCGTGCTCTTCCAAATACTATGACGTCATCCAGGTAAACTAGTACTTCAAGTAGGTTCATGTCACCCACTGTTTTTTTCCATCAACCTCTGGAAAGTTGCTGGGGCCCCAGACAGGCCTTGTGCCATCCGGTTGAACTCAAAGAATTCCACCGGGGTGATAAAAGCGGTGATAAAAGCGGTCTTCTCTATGTCTTCGGGGGAAAAGGGGATCTGACAATACCCACTCTTTAAGTCCAGCACACTGAACCACTTTGCTCCCGACAGGCTCTGCAGAGCATCCTCTATCCGAGGTATGGTTTACTGGTCAGGAATGGTCCTCCGGTTCAGGGTCCTGTAATCGATACATAGGCGTAGGGACCCGTTCTTCTTCCTGACCACCACTATAGGGGAGGCATAAGGACTCCTGGACTCCCGGATAATGCCCGTCATCTTGAGTTCGGCCAGTTTTTCCCTCAAATCTTCCAGATCTCCCAATGGGATTCGCCTAACCCTTTCACAAAACGGCTTCTCTTCCTCCAGTCGAATTCAGTGAGTGGCACTCTTTGCCAACCCCACATCAAATTCACTTATTGAGAAGGCTGCCCTCCATCTCAGAAGTTGAGCTTTAGCTCTTTCTCTCCATGCAGGAGTAAGAGGCGTATTTTTCGGGCAGAATTCTTCTACTGGGATTTCTGCTGCTGGTCCTTCCGTCAAACCTCATGCTGCGACTGGAGTTGCTGGGCTGACCTGTCCTAACAGTAGTCTGGCTGGCACCCTCACTGGCACAGCTGCCGTGTTGCGGACACTGCCTAGAACTTTGCCGTGAGTCCTCTTCAATGCCCTGGTGTGCAATACTTCAGGGATAAGTTCTAACCCCTTTTTTTCTTCCTGGCTTATATTTTCAAGGACAATGAAAGGACCTGTTTTTTTTCCAGCTTAACTTGACAAAGGCTCTCAGGGAGATTACTTCAGAGGCACTCCATGGTTTGTTATGATGTCGTTGTACATCTGACATGCCTACCTGGTCATCGCTGGTGATTGGCGGTTCCAAAGTGAGGCCTGGTTATTCCCTGTCCACATGTGCCCTAACTACACTGGACAGTTCCAGAAAGAGGCCTGTTTTTTTTTAGATTAGTCATAGCGGCTTTTGATTGGCCCTGATTCAGAGGCTTGGTTTCCTCCGCATGACGCCGTGCCCGCGCGCAGCGCCGGGAGCCAGCACGCTCTGACCAGTCTTGTTTATAATTTTTTTTTCTTTTTCTATGTGTCTCCGTGTGCCCACGCGCATGCGCGAGCGACGGCGCGCACGTTGGTGACTAGCACACTCTGATCAGTTGGTTACTGATTGGCCCCATCATTTAGGTAGGTTTTTCCTTTTTTTTTTATATGACGCTGTGTGAGCGCACGCGACGGGGCTGACGCTGGGGGCTTGTATGCACTCAGTTTTTAGCATAAATACAGGGGTGATGCAGTGGCCACCCGTGCCCTTTGAAAAAGTGACTTATCACAAAACTATATATATATATACTGTATCCTGTGTAGCTAGATCTGACTGCAGGCCATTCCTGGTGTACGTTTTCAAATACACTTTCAGGCAGGCAGGTGACTCAGTGAGCTGCAGTGCATTTAATATATTTATATATTATATATATATATCCACTGCATTCTAGTCTAGCCAAGCCTATATCTGACTGTAGGCCATTCCTGGTGTACGTGTTAAAATACACTTTCAGGCAGGCGATCCAGTGATTTGCAGTGCATAAAATATATATACAGTCTCCTACATCTATATCCATTGCATTCTCTACCCAAGCCTATATCTGACTGTAGGCCATTCCTGGTGTACGTTTTCAAATACACTTGCAGGCAGGTGACTCAGTGAGCTGCAGTGAATTTAATATATATATATATACAGGCTTGTGTATATACAGTACAGACCAAAAGTTTGGACACACTTTCTCATTCCAAGAGTTTTCTTTATTTTCATGACTATGAAAATTGTAGAGTCACACTGAAGGCATCAAAACTATGAATTAACACATGTGGAATTATATACATAACAAAAAAGTGTGAAACAACTGAAAATATGTCATATTCTAGGTTCTTCAAAGTAGCCACCTTTTGCAGCAGACACATCTCTAGAACAACTGTTAAGAGGAGACTGTGTGAATCAGGCCTTCATGGTAGAATATCTGCTAGGAAACCACTAATAAAGAAAGGCAACAAGCAGACGAGACTTGTTTGGGCTAAAGAACACAAGAAATGGACATTAGACCAGTGGAAATCTGTGCTTTGGTCTGATGAGTCCAAATTTGAGATCTTTGGTTCCAACCACCGTGTCTTTGTGCGACGCAGAAAAGGTGAACGGATGGACTCTACATGCCTGGTTCCCACCGTGAAGCATGGAGGAGGAGGTGTGATGGTGTAGGGGTGCTTTGCTGGTGACACTGTTGGGGATTTTTTCAAAATTGAAGGCATACTGAACCAGCATGGCTACCACAGCATCTTGCAGCGGCATGCTATCCCATCCGGTTTGCGTTTAGTTGGACCATCATTTATTTTTCAACAGGACAATGACCCCAAACACACCTCCAGGCTGTGTAAGGGCTATTTGACCAAGAAGGAGAGTGCTGGGGTGCTGCGCCAGATGACCTGGCCTCCACAGACACCGGACCTGAAGCCAATCGAGATGGTTTGGGGTGAACTGGACCACAGAGTGAAGGCAAAGGGGCCAACAAGTGCTAAGCATCTCTGGGAACTCCTTCAAGACTGTTGGAAGACCATTTCAGGTGACTACCTCTTGAAGCTCATCAAGAGAATGCCAAGAGTGTGCAAAGCAGTAATCAAAGCAAAAGGTGGCTACTTTGAAGAATCTAGAATATGACATATTTTCAGTTGTTTTTTTGTTATGTATATAATTCCACATGTGTTAAATCATAGTCTTGATGCCTTCAGTGTGAATCTACAATTTTCATAGTCATGAAAATAAAGAAAACTGTGTGTCCAAACTTTTGGTCTGTACTGTATATATACTGTATCTCCACTGAATTTTATTCTAGCCAAACCTATATCTGACTGTAGGCCATTCCTGGTGTACGTGTTCAAATATACTTTCAGGCAGGCGGGCAGGTGATTCAGTGATCTGCAGTGAATAAAATATATATACAGTCTCCTACATATATATTCACTGCATTCTAGTCCAGCCAAGCCTATACCTGACTACAGGCCATTCCTGGTGTACGTGTTTAAATACACTTTCTGGCAGGTAGGCAGGCCAGGCAGGTAAATCAGTGATCTGCAGTGAATAAAAAAAATATATATATATATATATATATATACAGTCTCCTACATATATATCCACTGCATTCTAGTCCAGCCAAGCCTATACCTGACTGCAGGCCATTCCTGGTGTACATGTTCAAATACACTTTAGGCAGGTAGGCAGGCCAGGCAGATGATTCAGTGATCTGCAGTGCATAAAATATATATACAGTCTCCTACATATATATCCATTGCATTCTAGTCCAGCCAAGCCTGTACCTGATTGCAGGCCATTCCTGGTGTACGTTTTTACATAGACTTTCAGGCAGGCAGGCCAGTCAGGCCAGGCAGATGATTCAGTGATCTGCAGTACATAAAATATATATATATATATACAGTCTCCTACATATATATCCACTGCATTATAGTCCAACCATTCCTGCCAAATACACTTTAGGCAGGTAGGCAGGCCAGGCAGATGATTGCAGTGCCAGTCTCCTACATATATATCCACTGCATTATAGTCCAACCAAGCCTGTACCTGATTGCAGGCCATTCCTGGTGTATGTTTTTACATACACTTTTAGGCAGGCAGGCCAGGCAGGTGATTCAGTGATCTGCAGTGCATAAAATATATATACAGTCTCCTAGATATACAGTATATCCACTGCATTCTAGTCCAGCCAAGGCTATACCTGACTGCAGGCCATTCCTGGTGTGCTTTTTCTAGTAAACTTCAGGCGTTCAGATGTCTCTAAAATCACCCCACAAAGTCGGTACGCAGTCAGTGTGAACCTAGGCTCTGAATGACAACTGCACGATCATGCAACACTGTACCCATATTACATTTCTGTCCATTTTTTCACACAAATGGAGTCTTCCCTTTGGGCACTGATAGGTGGCACTATTGGGCAGCATTAATGAGCACCACTGATGGGCGGCACTGATGGCTTCTGATAGGCGGCACTGATGGTCTTTGATAGGCGACACTGATGGCTTCTGATAGGCGGCACTGGTGGGCACTGATAAGCAGCACTTTTGGGCAGCACTGATGGGCACTGATAGGTGGCACTATATGGCACCACTGATGGTCAGCAGTGATGGCCTCCGATAGGCGGCACTGATGGCCTCCGATAGGAGGCACTGAAAGGCAGCACATATGAGCAGCACTGATGGGTGGCACTATTGGGCAGCACTGATGGGCACTGATATGCTGCTCTGATATGCAGCACTGATGGGCTCTGATAGGTGGCACCGATTGGCCCTGATAGGTGGCATTGATAGGTGGCACTGATTGGCCCTGATAGGTGGCACTGATTGACCTTGATAGGCAGCACTGATAGGTGGTGGAACAGATGGGTGGCACATATAGGTGGCACTTATGGGTGGTACTGTTGAGCACTGATGGGTGGCAATGATGAGCATTATTGAGTGGCACTGATACCTGTAGGGGACACTGATGGGTGGCAATGATGGACAGCACTGAAAGGCAGCACTGATTGGTGTCACTAATGGGCACAGACTGGCATCACTTGCTGGGCACTGCTAGGGCTACACTGTAAAGTGCCCTAATTATCTGTACAGTCTCCCCTGTGGGAAGATGCCCCTGATCGGCTCTCCTCAAATGCTGTCATTACATGTGATTGGTTGTTATTGGACACAGCCAATTACATTGGTAAAGAGCCGCGTCATCGGCTCTTTACCAAGATTGGGATCATGCTGTGTCATATTTGTCTTGCATCATAACATTAATATCCATTATGAAACCAGGTGGGCATGGTAGGTGTGCTGATTCAGTAGTACAATGGGCCACTCAACTGGACTTGCTCCCCAGGCTTAAGGCTTCCAGCCCTCCCCTGTTCCCAAACGCCATTTTTTTCTCGGAAGGCCATTCCGTCTCTCTACCAGCATGTGTAAGGCAATGTCTTGGCTCGTTGGACAGGGTGGTCAGCGGTAAGGTGCATATTACTGCTACCTCATAGTCCAGCAGGCATGAACAGGGACATTACCTTTCTTTTTTTTTTAAACCACTTCATACTCAACCACAGCAAGAGACTTGCTCATGATTTTATTCATTAATATCGTCTCTACTTCGGTTTCGCATCATTTGTGGTTTTCCGAGTACTAATTTATGGGCCAGATTCAGGTAGATGAGAGTATCTTTCCTCTGGAGTAACGCTTCTCATTTACGTTACTCTGAAGACCCTTTCAGCGCAAGTCCTGTAATTCACATAGCAGTTGCGCGTAAACTTGCGCCAGAGTAACGATAATGCGCTGGCGTAACCCGACGCAAGTGGAAGTGGGTGTGATCATATGTAAATGATGGGCGGAGCCCAGCGCAGAGGCTTACGTTCAGCGCATCATCCACGGAGCATGCGCAGTGAGTGCGGCTCCACTCGCCCCCCTTGTGCGCATGCTCACAACTTCCGTCGGCACCACTTCCTGGGAAACGTCAGCGCAATGCGTTCCGCTGGGCGCTTAAAAGCGCTGGCGGAAACGCCATTCCGGCGCAAAAGTAGTTCCGCTTCCCCCCACCCCAGGGAAGATACTTTTGTGCTGTGATGGCTGCTCCCGCTACCCCCAGAGAGAGGAGGAACCTGAATTTTAATGCCCAGGAGGTCTCAGTGATCATTTCGGCAATGGAGACGGATAATGAATTTCTCCATGGCAAAAAAAGCCGGAAGACCAGCCGGGAGAGGAAGCAGGGCATCCTGGAGTCGATTGCTGCCAGGGTCAATGTCCTGGGCTACTCCACCCGGACTGCTGGGGACATACAAAAAAAAATTAATGACCTGCGGCGCAAGGTGAGGGACAAGGTGGCCTCCATCAGGAGGTATGAGAGGGGCACAGGTGGTGGTCCCCCATGTCCTGTCACCCTAACCGCAGAGGAGGAGGTGGTTGCTCGCTGCCTGGAGAGGGAGCAGGTGGAGGGGGTCGCAGGCTATGACTCCGTGGAGGAAGGCACAAGGACAGGTAAGTGTTTTATAATCCCCTATTTGTTGTTTTGCATTTGGGGGGGGGGAGGGTACATGTGCCAAGTGTGTGGGACCACCAACATGTGTCTGCTTTGTGTCATCCACAGATGACGGAGCTGGGCCATCATCTGTCAGCGTGCATTCCACCCCATCCCCCCCACGCCATCGTGTGCCTGAGCCACTGGGTGGTGAAGAGGTTGTGGAGGAGGAGAGTGGCCACACCACACCTGCCGAGGTGGTTGTGGAGGATCCTGCTGTGGCAGAGCAGGACTTTTCATTAGTGTTGTCTGTCTCCTCCCCTTCTCCTGGGCCGTCTGTCGTCCCCTCCCCCATCCTTGGAAGCCCCTCAAGGGCGACTCCTTCCACCCGAGGACATCCATCTTCTGGCCCCAGGAAGGCGACCCAGAAGACCAGGGGGGTGTCTGATGGTATACAGGACCAGTTGGCGAGGGATCACGCCAGGCAGACGGAACAGATGGGGGCCATAGCGGTGCACTTGGAGAAAGTGTCTGACAGCCTGGGCTCCGTTGCCAACCTCAGCAACGCAGTGCAGGATGTCAGCTGCAACTGCGCTGCAGTGGTCACCACTTTGGGGGAGGTGCAGGGGGATATCCAGCACCTTACTGCAGCCGTCCAGGCCAACAGTGCTGCCATCCGGGACCAGGGGAGGCTGAGTCGGCGGGCCCAGCACTACCAGGTCACCCGTCAGCTCCGGATGCAGGCCCAGACCAACTCCTACCTTGGACGGATAGCCAGGGCCTTGGAGGGCACGCAGGCCACACCTGCCAGGAGTGGCCCACCTGGGGATCAGCCACCTCCAGATGCTCCCCCACCCCCACCCACTCCATCCAGGCAGCTGCGGAGCCAGAGAGGGGCCCCCAGAAGAAGCCCCCGGCATCCCCGATGAGGCCTTTTTTTTTTTTTTGTTTTATATTTTTGATTTGGACATACTCAGGTCATGAGTTTATTTTTTCTTTTGCTCAGGTTATGAGATTTTGTTTATTTTATTTATCAGGATATGATATTATTAATTTATTTTTGTACTGCACACGGTCAGGAGTGCAGGGGACAGTGTGAATGGTGTGTGAATGTGAGAGGGTGGCACTCCTGAAAGTAAGGGGTGTCACCCTCGGCCGTGGTGGTGAAGTTAACCCCACGGCTGTATGAATGACGTGTGAAAGGTGTATGAATGGACAGTGACATCTTTGGGGCCTTGACGCTGGCGTTACTGCTCCCAACTCCTACATGCTGGACTTGGGCTAATCCAATGCGATGTGCATGTGGTGTGTGTGATCCAGTGGTGTACACGCGTGCACTGTCTGTGTGATTAATGTTTTGGGTTAGTGTCCAAAGATGCCTACGGCGAGGACCCTCCTGACTGCTCTTCCATCAGCAGACTGGGTGTCCTCTGGCAGGTGGGGACTGTGTGGGTCGGGGGTCAGGTCATCACGTATGTCAATATGCAGGCCTTTTTTCATAGCAAAGTTATGCAGAATGCAACATGCAGCGATGATCTGACACACAAAGGTAGGGGAATACAATAGGGTCCCCCCAGACTTATCCAGGCATCGGAAACGGGACTTCAAGAGCCCAAATGTTTGCTCCACCACTGCACGGGTTTTGATGTGTGCTTCATTGTATTTTCTCTCTCCTCTGGTTTGGGGGTTCCGGAAAGGAGTCATTAGATGGGGTCCCAGTGCATATGCAGAGTCACCTGTAAGGGAAAAGACAGGAGAATGTTAGTCATGCATGTGCGATTTCTGTTGTGCATCACGGGAGGGGATAGTCATGCCTGACTCCCATGTCACTCACCAATCAGCCAGCTGTCCCCATACATGTTCTGGTTAAATTCTGCTGGGATGGGGCTCTGATTGTATATGTAGCTGTCATGGCTGGACCCGGGGTGTTTGGCACGGACGTGCCATATGAGGCGTTGGGCATCGGCTATCACCTGTACGTTGATGGAATGCCAATGCTTCCGATTGCGGTATATGTGCTCTGTGGCACTGGGGGGCTGTAGGGCCACATGTGTGCAATCAATGGCCCCCACAGTGCGTGGGAATCTGGCAATGTTGTAGAAATCTGTCATTGCCTTCTGCCGCAGCTCCTCAGTGGTTGGTCTGATGAACTGGTTGGACATGCGTCTGAGGATTGCAGGGACAACCTGGTGCACACATCTGCTTATGGAGGACTGTGACATCCCAGCCACCACTCCACTTGTACGCTGGAATGATCCACTGGCAAGGAAATGGAGTGTTGCCAGGACCTTCACCAGTGGCTGCACTGCTTGTGAGCGGTATGTCTTGCTGGTGATGTCATCCTGCAGGGTTGTGGTTAGTTCAAGTATTGTATCAGGGCTGAATCTGAAGAGGCGATACACCTCCTCATCCCCCATGCCAAAGAGGTTCATACGAGTGCGGTATATCCTCTCACGTGCCCGCCTTCTTGGTTCCAGGGGACCCATCAGTAGTTCTAGGACCACAATTGCCCCTGGCATGTTGGCACACAGAGGTGTTGTCCTTGCAAGTGGGGGTGCTCAGCTAGCTCCTATCGTCGGTAACGCTGCTGTAGCTGCTCTCCTGCTGACCTGTGACCGTCTGGAGTAAAGATAAAGCAGCCTTTTGTAGAAATAACTTTGCGCCGGACGGACCAGATACGCGCGGCGCATGTAGCCAGCGTATGGTGCTAATCCGTTCGTGAATTGGGAAATCTCCCTCATTTGCATATTTGCAGGGGAAATCAATGGGCGCGACTGATGCGCCCAGCGAAAATAAGCGCTGACGATACTCTGGCGTCGGAACGTTCCGCCGGTCGCAAATGACCCGTTATTGGGCGCATCTAGTTTGGTGGGTACGGGCACATAGAAACGACGGCGCATCATCACAGTTACGCGGCGCATATCCAAATACTCCAGCGCAAGTGTTCGTGAATCTGGCCCTATATATTTATCTTTTACTTCATTATTTTGTTATTTGTTATTTTACCTATCAAAATTAATTATAAACCGTACCCATCTACCCAACACCCTCCCACCCTTGTCCCCTAAAGAGTTGTTCCCTCCTTTTTATCTTCTTTCATCTTCTATTGTCCTCTATTTTTTTCCAATTATTCCTCTGATGATTTAAAATCTTTCCACTGTCTCCATCTCTTATTGTATTTATTGAGTTGGCCCGCATCGCAACTACATAGATATTCCATTTTATTATAGTTTTCTACTCTTTCGAACCATTCTTTTATATTTCATTTTCTTGTACTTAGCCAGTTTTTTGGTATCAATGGTGGAATTAATGTTTTCCTACAGCTTATATTTGATTCTTTTGATTCGTGAAACAAACAAGTCATTACCTTTCTTTCATGGCGCACTCGGTAAGTCTGCTGGCAGCTGGGAAGGATGCAGGACAGGGTGCAGTATTGTTGGAGCTTGTTCTGCTACCATACCTCCAAAATGCAGGGAGTGGTGATTCTGCCACACCTCTCTTATTCACCCCTCCTCTTCTTTTTCCTCTATGGCCTCTTCCTGTGCAGATTTGTCATCTGAACCAATAGTGCTCCGTAGGCATTCTAGGGGCTACACAAGCACTCAGGCAAAAAGATGCCATGCAGTGCTTGAGTTGGTCTGGTTAGGAGACAGGAGCCACACAGGGGCAGAGATTCTGTCAGCTCTGCAGGGGCAGAATCAGAGGTGGTTGATGCCACTCCAGCTTCAGCCAGGAATGGTGGTTTGCAACAATGGCACAACCTCCTCTCCACTCTCCCGACAGGGACACTTGACCCATGTTCCCTGTTTGGCTCACATATTTATTTTGGTGGCTACTGATCAAGGATGCATGTACTATCCTGTCACCATTTGAGGAGGCCAGGAGGATTGTGAGCATTAACAGTGCATGCATCAGTGATACTGTCCCTCATGTCTTCCTGTTGGAGCACACGCTGTGTGGAATAATGGACAGGGCACTTGAGGCAGAATAGAGGGAGGAAGAGGAGGACTTCCTTACCTCTCAAGGCCCCCTTTATCCAGAAAGTATTCCTGCGGGCATACGGATTACACAAGAAGAGAAGTAGAAGGAGGAGGATGAGGATTGTGTCAGCATGGAGGTGGATCCTAGCACTCAGCATCAGCAGCAGTCTTCAAGGGATCCTTTTTTAGGCCCCAGAAACCCATTGAGCTGGGAGGATTTGGCTGCGGATCATGTCATCCTTAGTGACCCAGAGGACTCCAAATCGAATGCCTCAGCAAACATATGCTGCATTGCCTCCCTGATCCTGCAAAGCCTGCAAAAGGACCCTTAGATTTGTGGTATCAAGGAGAGGGATCATTACTGGCTGGTAGGGATGGTGTTACATACCTGGTTACCAGAGTCTGATGCAGGGTAGCCTCTCTTACGACTCTGGTTTGCGAGCCACTGATGTGGAAACAGCGGACTCTGAGCACAGAGGGGTAGGAGTGCCGAGGTGGTGCAGAGTAGAAGCAGGTGGACGAATACCTCTGATGTGGAGACGTAGAACTTGCTGAAGACGCTGAAGCGGAGGTTGGGTCTGCGACCCGGACAGAAGCTGCGACTACTGCGGCACACGCTGGTAAGGTAAGTTGGTGTAGTGGACAACAACTGGAACAGCAGGGTCAGACAAGCCGGGTCATAACAGGTAAGCAGGAGAAATGCAGGCAGATGGCTGGAGCGTAGTCGGTTAAAGCAGGCAGGTAGGTCTGGCAACGGAAGTTCAATCAGGCGGATGGTCACACGTGCACGAGCGCGGGACGCACGGTGGCGTTCAGACTGCATGGAGGAAGCCTGCATGGAGGAAGGCTGCATGGAGGAAGCCTGCAGGGAGGAAGACAGCATGGAGGTGAGTCCCTGAAAGATGGGCTATCTGTTTAAATCGAACATGAGTTTGACTTGAACATTGCGGGCCAGATTCACGAACACTTGCGCTGGAGTATTTGGATATGCGCCGCGTAACTGTGATGATGCGCCGTCGTTTCTATGTGCCCGTACCCACCAAACTAGATGCGCCCAATAACGACTCATTTGCGACCGGCGGAACGTTCCGACGCCAGAGTATCGTCAGCGTTTATTTTCGCTGGGCGCATCAGTCGCGCCCATTGATTTCCCCTGCAAATATGCAAATGAGGGATTTTTCACAATTCACGAACGGATTAGCACCATACGCTGGCTACATGCGCCGCGCGTATCTGGTCCGTCCGGCGCAAAGTTATTTCTACAAAAGGCTGCTTTATCTTTACTCCAGACGGTCACAGGTCAGCAGGAGAGCAGCTACAGCAGCGTTACCGACGATAAGAGCTAGCTGAGCACCCCCACTTGCAAGGACAACACCTCTGTGTGCCAACATGCCAGGGGCAATTGTGGTCCTAGAACTACTGATGGGTCCCCTGGAACCAACAAGGCGGGCACGTGAGAGGATATACCGCACACGTATGAACCTCTTTGGCATGGGGGATGAGGAGGTGTATCGCCTATTCAGATTCAGCCCAGATGCAATACTTGAACTAACCACAACCCTGCAGGATGACATCACCAGCCCAACACACCGATCACAAGCAGTGCAGCCACTGGTGAAGGTCCTGGCAACACTTCATTTCCTAGCAAGTGGATCATTCCAGCGTACAAGTGGAGTGGTGGCTGGGATGTCACAGTCCTCCATAAGCAGATGTGTGCACCAGGTTGTCCCTGCAATCCTCAGACGCATGTCCAACCAGTTCATCAGACCAACCACTGAGGAGCTACGGCAGAAGGCAATGACAGATTTCTACAACATTGCCAGATTCCCACGCACTGTGGGGGCCATTGATTGCACACATGTGGCCCTACAGCCCCCCAGTGCCACAGAGCACATATACCGCAATCGGAAGCATTGGCACTCCATCAACGTACAGGTGATAGCCGATGCCCAACGCCTCATATGGCACGTCCGTGCCAAACACCCCGGGTCCAGCCATGACAGTTTCATATACCGTCAGAGCCCCATCCCAGCAGAATTTAACCAGAACATGTATGGGGACAGCTGGCTGGTTGGTGAGTGACAAGGGAGTCAGGCATGACTATCCCCTCCCGTGATGCACAACAGAAATCGCACATGCATGACTAACATTCTCCTGTCTTTTACCTTACAGGTGACTCTGCATATGCATTGGGACCCCATCTAATGACTCCTTTCCGGAACCCCCAAACCAGAGGGGAGAGAAAATACAATGAAGCACACATCAAAACCCGTGCAGTGGTTGAGCAAACATTTGGGCTCCTGAAGTCCCGTTTCCGATGCTTGGATAAGTCTGGGGGGGCCCTCTTGTATTCCCCTACCTTTGTGTGTCAGATCATCGGTGCATGTTGCATACTACATAACTTTGCTATGAAAAAAGGCCTGCATATTGACATACGTGATGACCTGACCCCCGACCCACACAGTCCCCACCTGCCAGAGGACACCCAGTCTGCTGATGGAAGAGCAGTCAGGAGGGTCCTCGCCGTAGGCATCTTTGGACACTAAACCAAAACATTAATAACACAGACAATGCACGCGTGTACACCACTGATGTCCCTAGATCACACACACCACATGCACATCGCATTGGATTAGCCCAAGTCCAGCATGTTGGAGTTGGGAGCAGTAACGCCAGCGTCAAGGCCCCAATGATGTCACTGTCCATTCACACACCTTTCACACATCATTCATTCAGCCGTGGGGTTCACTTCACCACCACGGCCGAGGGTGACACCCCTTACTTTCAGGAGTGCCACCCTCTCACATTCACACACCATTCACACTGTCCCCTGCACTCCTGACCGTGTGCAGTACAAAAAGAAATTAGAAATATCATATCCTGATCATTAAAAGAAAAATAATCTCATAACCTGAGAAAAATAAAAAATAAACTCATGACCTGAGTATGTCAAAAACAATAATATAAAACCAGAAAAAAAAAAGGCCTCATCGGGGATGCCGGGGGCTTCTTCTGGGGGCCCCTCTCTGGCTCCGCAGCTGCCTGGATGGAGTGGGTGGGGGTGGGGGGGCATCTGGAGGTGGCTGATCCCCAGGTGGGCCACTCCTGGCAGGTGTGGCCTGCGTGCCCTCCAAGGCCCTGGCTATCCGTCCAAGGTATGTGTTCGTCTGGGCCTGCATCCGGAGCTGACGGGTCACCTGGTAATGCTGGGCCCGCCGACTCAGCCTCCCCTGCTCCCGGATGGCAGCACTGTTCCCATGGATGGCAGCAGTGTTGGCCTGGACGGCTGCAGTAAGGTGCTGGATATCCCCCTGCACCTCCCCCAAAGTGGTGACCACTGCAGCGCAATTAGAGCTGACATCCTGCACTGCGTTGCTGAGGTTGGCAACGGAGCCCAGGCTGTCAGCCACTTTCTCCAAGTGCACCGCTATGGCCCCCATCTGTTCCGTCTGCCTGGCGTGATCCCTCGCCAACTGGTCCTGGACACCATCAGACACCCCCCTGGTCTTCTGGGTCGCCTTCCTGGGGCCAGAAGATGGATGTCCTCGGGTGGAAGGAGTCGCCCTTGAGGGGCTTCCAAGGATGGGGGAGGGGACGACAGACGGGCCAGGAGAAGGGGAGGAGACAGACAAAACCAAAGAAAAGTCCTGCTCTGCCACAGCAGGATCCTCCACAACCACCTCGGCAGGTGTGGTGTGGCCACTCTCCTCCTCCACAACCTCTTCACCACCCAGTGGCTCGGGCACATGATGGCGTGGGGGGGGATGGGGTGGAATGCAGGCTGACAGATGATGGCCCAGCTCCGTCATCTGTGGATGACACAAAGCAGACACATGTTGGTGGTCCCACACACTTGGCACATGTCCCCCCCCCCCCCCAAATGCAAAACAACAAATAGGGGATTATAAAACACTTACCTGTCCTTGTGCCTTCCTCCACGGAGTCATAGCCTGCGACCCCCTCCACCTGCTCCCTCTCCAGGCAGCGAGCAACCACCTCCTCCTCTGCGGTCAGGGTGACAGGACATGGGGGACCACCACCTGTGCCCCTCTCATACCTCCTGATGGAGGCCACCTTGTCCCTCACCTTGCGCCGCAGGTCATTTATTTTCTTTTGTATGTCCCCAGCAGTCCGGGTGGAGTAGCCCAGGACATTGACCCTGGCAGCAATCGACTCCAGGATGCCCTGCTTCCTCTCCCGGCTGGTCTTCCGGCTTTTTTTGCCATGGAGAAATTCATTATCCGTCTCCATAGCCGAGATAATCACTGAGACCTCCTGGGTATTAAAGTTGAGGTTCCTCCTCTCTCTGGGGGTAGCGGGAGCAGCCATTACAGTGCAAAAGTATCTTCCCTGGGGTGGGGGGAAACGGAACTACTTTTGCGCCGGAATGGCGTTTCCGCCAGCGCTTTTAAGCGCCCAGCGGAACGCATTGCGCTGACGTTTCCCAGGAAGTGGTGCCGACGGAAGTTGTGAGCATGCGCACAAGGGGGCGAGTGGAGCCGCACTCACTGCGCATGCTCCGTGGATGATGCGCTGAACGTAAGCCTCTGCGCCGGGCTCCGCCCATCATTTACATATGATCACACCCACTTCCACTTGCGTCGGGTTACGCCAGCGCATTATCGTTACTCTGGCGCAAGTTTACGCGCAACTGCTATGTGAATTACAGGACTTGCGCTGAAAGGGTCTTCAGAGTAACGTAAATGAGAAGCGTTACTCCAGAGGAAAGATACTCTCATCTACCTGAATCTGGCCCTGCCTGTTTGTCCGTTCGACGAACAGCGAACAATTTCGTCAAATTCGAAAATCTGCGGAACACCCTTTAAAAGTCTATTGGAGAAATCAAATGTGCTATTTTAAAGGTTGTTGTGCAAGTTATTGTCATAAAAAGTGTTTGGGGACCTGAGTCCTGCCCTAGGGGACATGTATCAATGCAATTTTTTTTAAAAAAACTGAAGTTTTTTCAGGAGCAGTAATTTTAATAATGCTTAACGTGAAAAACTAAAAGTGAAATATTTCTCTAAATTTCGTACCTGGGGGTGTCTATAGTATGCCTGTAAAGTAGTGCATGTTTCCAGTGTTTATAACAGTCTCTGCACAAAATGTAATTTCTAAAGGAAAAAAAGTCATTTAAAACTACCCGTGGCTATAAATTGTCGGGTCCCCGCAATACAGATAAGTCATTGAAAAAAACAGCATGGGTTCCCCCCCCTTAGTTCATTACCAGGCCCTTTGGGTCTGGTATGAATATTAAGGGGAACCTCAAACCAAAAAAAAAAGCATGGGTGTCCCCCCAAATTCCATGTCAGGCCCTTCGCTTCTAGGCCTTTTGGCTAAGATCAAGTGTAGTATCTGTTCTTATCAGTTGCCAGGAGGGGGCGCTATGCTAACCATCCTTAGTACATGGCGAGGTGGAAAGGGATAGCGGTGGCAGATGCAGAACCTGCTGGCGTGGAGTAGAAAGCCTTCTAATCGGGACGGAGAAACATGCAGTCGAAGCTGAAGGGCCGGGATCCCTGGCCTTCTGGCTTGGATTTGATGCAGTTCCTAACCTTGCCAGTTTTTCCAAAAGGGAACGTCGACTCCACCCTACTGTTAAGAGGGGTTAAAGAAATTGGCTTGTACCTCTCGAATATGACTAGGTAGGGAACGAGAGGCGACGGGGAGGCTTGTATGCTTAGGCTCTCTCCCTGAGCTTCCGGAGCTCTCATTGCTTCCTAGTAGGGAAGGGGGCTGTGACTGTCCGGGCTGTTGGTCAGGGTTCGTTGAAAAGACTATGGTGATGTGCCTCTGGAGTGGCAGTCCAAGGGTGCCGTAATTGCACTAGTGTTTTTACCAGCACTTTTGCCTTTTGGCACCTTGGTAACGTCATCATACCACCTTTTTTACATCTGCCTCTAGGGCCGGCCACTTTATTTTTTATATTCACCCGTGTTCGTCACTTTTATGTTTTTTTTGTTTGGTGTTCACGTTTGTCACGAGTGATTAGTAGGGTGCCGGTCCTCGAGCCAGCCCTGAACGTCTTGGGAGTGGGTGGACATGGCTTTCTGGCTTAGTTCGCCTGCTCTCATGGGGTCTCCCTTCGGGGGAGCCCCACCTAGTACTGGGAGGGTTCTGTTTCGGCAGACCCTCCAAGGGATGGGGTCCATGTTGGCTTTGATTGCTCGGACCACTTGAGTAACTCAGTCTCCGTCTGAAGCCTACCGCCCCAGGGGATCAGGGTCAGGTCTTTCTTAACGGAGGGCCGCTTGACGTAGCACCCGTTGCACGTTTTTGTGTTACACTTTTCGTGTGTGCACATTTTTTCTGTATGTGTGTTTTGCACACCATAGGCTTTTCAATAAAATAAAAAAAAATCAGACACTTCAGGTCTGAAACTTCTGCGGGAGGCCTTGCAGAAGGGTCTGTGCAATGCGTTCCCAGAACCGGGGGGATTACCAAAACCTGCCTCTGGACAATGTCTTGCTGAGCTTCGGTGAGTCACAGAAGGAGCGGTGGAGAAGGTGGCCGTCTGACTGAAGCGTTCAGACAATTTTTTAGTCCGCAGCCCCAAGGTCTGACCGGTTCCAGCAACCATCGCCAGCGTCTGATTTACATGGTGCAGGAATACCTAGGGGCAAGATCAGACTTGGAGACCTTTCCAACCGAAAATCCACTGGGTTACTGGGTCTTGAAGATGGATCACTGGCCAGAGCTTGTACAGTATGCAACTGAGCTACTGGCCTGTCCTGCATCCAGCATTCTGAATGCACATTCAGTGCTGTTGGAGGCTTTGTAACTGATCACAGAGTGCACCTGTCTACAGACTCAGTTGATCGACTCTCCTTCATAAAAATGAAACAGTCTTGGATCACCAGCTACCAAGCACCTGATGCTGATGTAACAGAATAATTTTACTATGAATGTGAGATCCCTTAAAGACTGCCTATGCTGATGCTGAGTGACTATCCTGTTATGCTGAGTGACTATCCTATTCCTCCTCAATGTTTATGTTGATAGCTTCTAAGAACATTTTTGTTTCTGGGCACCACCACCAGTGGCTAAGGCCTAATGTTCTGCCCCTGATCAACAGGGGCATGTAATAATTTTTTTTGCTGTAATATTTTGCAGCAGGGCTCGTTCCTGCACTCAACTAGAGTATCTATCTGTGAGGGGTTGCAGTGTTGCGGCACCACCACCAGTGCCTAAGACCCAATTTTTCTGCCCCTGTTTAACAAGAGCGTGTAATTACAATTGTTGCTGTAATATTTTGAAGCAGTTGTTCCTGCGCACAACTAGAGTATCTGTGAGGGGTTACAGTGTTGTGCCACCACTGCCACTGCCTAAGGACCAATAGTTCTGCCCCTGTTTAACGGGCACGTTATTACAATTTTTTATCTAATATTTCTCAGCAGGGCCCGTTCCTGTGCAATTGCATTGGTCGACTCGTAGTTGGACGACGTCTAATGTAATGTTTTTCTGGAGGTCGGGATTTCGAGCCAGGAGTTGGGGGAAGAGCAGTGTGATGACATCGTAAATCACTTATAAACAAACCAGAGCATGTCCGGTTCAGCTCCTCCCCTCTCTTCACTCCAATAGGTACAATGTGTGAGGCAGGGCTCAAGTCCCTGCACTTTTTTCACAGCAGGAATGCAGTTCCCTTTGCAGGACTAGAGCAGCCAATCCTTCACTAAGCGGCAATGCCCAGCTCGAGTCACTGTCAGGGGCATGCAAACCTTAGTAATCCTTTATGTTATTGGGCGCTTCCTGTATATGGATTCATCGGGTGGTTTGCGGGTATTCTGTCACTTCCTCGATGCCGCAATGTCTCCTGGGAGCTTTTGTCATTGTTCCCATGAGACATTGCCGAGGTCTGCCGCGAGTTATCGCAGGATTTAGAAAGAAAGTTCTTTCTAAATCCTGTGATAACTCGCGCCCAGTAACATAAAGGATTACTAAGGTACAGTGGATTGAAAAAAAAAAAAACATCCGGTTTAGTAATTATGCATATGAGCGTATCATTTTTTATTTTTTTGGTGGGGGAGTGGATCTTGGGTGGGAGTTCCCACACTTTTTTCCCCAGGACTTGACCCATGGTGTGAGGAGATTGGGAGAGCCAGGTGCAGCAGTGCTGTGGGCTGGATCTGAAGTACTCACAGTGCTGATATGTGCTCATCCATCCATCCATCAATGCTCCATTTATGGCTTATCCATGCTCCATCCATGTCTCATCCATCCATCTATGGCTCATCAATGCTCCATCCATGGCTCATCCATGTTCCATCCATGTCTCATCCATGTTCCATCCATGTCTCATCCATGCTCCATCCATGTCTCAACCATGCTCCACCCATGTCTCATCCATACATCCATGGCTCATCTATGCTCCATCCATGGCTCCACATTCATAGCTCACCCATCCCCATTCATTGCCCATCATCCCCATCCATGGCTCATCCGTCCCCACCAATGGCTCATTCATGCTCACCCATCCCCATATATGACTCATTCATGGCTCCCCCATGCCACATTCATAATCATCCATGCCACATCAGTGATCATCCGTGCCACATCAGTGATCATCCGTGCTACATCCGTGCCACATTAGTCATTATCAGTGCCACATCCATGCCATATCAGTGACCATCTGTGCCACATCCATGCCACAACAGTACTCATCCGTGCCATATCAGTTTGTATCCATGCCACATTCATGCCACATCCATGCCACATCAGTGCTCATCCATGCCACATCAGTTCTAATCCATGCCACATCCATCCAAAAACAGTGTTTATCCATGACACATCAATGCCACATTAGTGATTATTTGTGCAACATCAATGCCACATCAGTGATCATCTGTGCCATATTCATGCCACATCAGTTATCCCGTGCCACATCCATGCCACATCAGTGCTCATCCATGCCACATCAGTTCTCATTTGTGCCACATCCATACAACATCAGTTCTCATCCTTGCCACAACCATGCCACATTAGTGCTCATCGGTTTCACATCCATGCCACATCAGTGCTCATCAGTGCCACATCCATGCCACGTCAGTTCTCATCAATGCCACATCTGTGTCACATCAGTGCTTATCCATGCCACATAAGTTCTCATCCATGCATCATCCATGCCACATCAGTGCTCATCCATGCCACATTCATGCAACATCAGTACTCATCCATGTCACATCAGTGCTCATCCGTGCCACATCTGTGCCACATCCATGCCACATCAGTATTCATCTGTGCCACATCAGTTCTCATCCATGCTACATCCCTGCTACTTCAGTGCTCATCAAAAGACTCATTATGCCTCATAGCATATACGTTGCGGTGTTTACTTTACAAAATGGGGCATTTTTGTTGTCCTGGTGCTCCAGGACCCTTAAAAGTGTAAGGACACGTACACACGATCAGACCGGTCCGATGAGACTGGTCCAACGGACCGCTTTCATCGGACCACGCTGAAGGGGTCTGATGTGCGTACACACCATCGGATCAAAAATCCGATCAGACCAGAACGCGGAGACGTAGAACACAACGACATGCTGAAAAAACGAAGTTCAATGCTTCCAAGCATGCGTCGACTTGATTCTGAGCATGCGTGGGTTTTTGGTCCGATGCTTTTGTGTACTAACCATCGAATCTGTCCGACGGACAGGTGTCCGTCGGACAGATTTTAAAGCAAGTTTTAAAACTTTGGTCTGACGGACAACGGTCCGATAGGCCGTACACACCATAAATGTGTAATTTATGTCCCTATAATGCCTGATAGTGCTCCCTGCATGTTGGGCCTCTGTATGTGGCTAGGCTGTGTAAAAGTCTCACATTTTGGGGTGTAATTTGTGGTATGCATATGCTGCGTGAGAGAAATAACTTGGTAATATGACAATTTTGTGAAAACAAAAGAACAAAAAAAATCTTAATTTTGCAAAGAATTGTGGGGGAAAAAAAAACTTAAAAAAACTTACCATGCCTCTTACTAAATACCTTGGACAGTTTACTTTCTAAAAAGGGTCATTTGGGGGGGTATTTGTTTGTACTTTCCTGCAAGGTAGGGTCTCAATAAATGAGGCCATCAGTACTAGTGTTGAGCGGAATACGCCATATTCGATTTCGCGATATTGCGCGAATATATAGAAGAATATTCGCGAATATTCGCTAATATCGAATATTCGTGATATTTTATCCAAAAAAAATTTTGCGAAATTTCGCTAATGCGAAAATGATTGCGAAATTCTCATAAACGGAGATCATTTCCTGTATTACTAAACTAATATGCACTAAACACTAACTCTACACTAACTCTACTTAAAAGAAAGGAGAATAAGGGGGCAAAAGAAGGGCGGAGAAGATAATCGCGCAATATTCCTATTGCGCAATTATCTTCTGCACCCTTTTTTTGCATCAGAGCGATATTCCTTTTGCCGAATATTCAAGTTATTCTGATTGGCTCTGATGCGCCCTTCTTTTGCATCAGAGCCAATCAGAATAACTCGAATATTCGGCAAAAGGAATATCGCGCAATATTCCTTTTGCCGAATATTCGAGTTATTCTGATTGGCTCTGATGCAAAAGAAGGGCGGAGAAGATAATCGCGCAATATTCCTTTTGCCGAATATTCGAGTTATTCTGATTGGTTCTGATGCAAAAGAAGGGTGCATCAGAGCCAATCAGAATAACTCGAATATTCGGCAAAAGGAATATTGCGCGATTATCTTCTCCGCCCTTCTTTTGCATCAGAGCCAATCAGAATAAACTCGAATATTCGGCAAAAGGAATATCGCGCAATATTCCTTTTGCCGAATATTCAAGTTATTCTGATTGGCTCTGATGCAAAAGAAGGGCGGAGAAGATAATCGCGCAATATTCCGTTTGTCGAATATTCGAGTAATTCTGATTGGCTCTGATGCAAAAGAAGGGCCGAGTAGCTGATGCGATTCTTTTATGTTGCCGAAAATTCGCAATGCGAATTTTCGGCAACATAAAAGGATCGCCTCAGCTACTCGGCCCAGGGTCTCTAATCATACCAGCAATGCTTTTAGACGTCGATGGAGATCACTAGGATGTGATCTGTTTTAAAAATAAATTAGAAAAAATACGAATATTCGCCATAGCGAATATTCGCCGCGATATTCGAGTTATTCGCTAATTCTTGAATATGCAATATTCGTAGCGAATATTCGCAATGCGAATATTCGTGAGCAACACTAATCAGTACATCAGGTGTGATCTATTTTCAATGAACAGTACCATACACCATACAAGTGTACCATACACTTATAGACTCTACAACTTTCACAAAGACCAATCAATTTCACTGATTTGGGTTCTTTTTACCAAAGATATGTAGCAGTATAAATGTTGGTCAAAATGTATGTAGAAAAATTACAGAAACAGAAACAGAAAACATGTTTTTTTTTTTTTTTTTTTTACCAAATTTTCGGTCTTTTTTTCATTTATAGCTCAAAAAATAAAAAAAACCCAGAGGTGATCAAATACCACCAAAAGATTCTATTTGTGTAAAAAACGGGACAAAAAATGTATCTTGGTAGTGGTATTGGCAGCAACAATGTAAAACAGTAATACTTCAATGTGCACAGCAACTTGAACACTTTGCAATAAAGCTATCACTGCAGGTTTGACTGATAACACCACTAAGGAGAGAAGGGCTGGCCTAAGATACTCCGATCCTAACGAGAGATTGGGCCAGATTCAGGTAGGAGAGCGGATCTTTATTTTGGAGTAACGTTTGTCATTTACGTTACTCCGCCAAAATTTTAGGAGCAAGTACTGTTATTCACGTAGCACTTGCTCCTAAAGTAGCGGCGGCGTAGCGAAAATGAGCCGGCGGAATTCAAATTGGGCAGGTAGGGGGCGTGTATTATTTAAACTAGGCGCGATCCCGCGGCGAACGTACTGCGCATGCGTCGACTGTCAGTGTGCATGCTCCAAATTCTGTCAGTGAACGTCAATGACGTCAATCCCCATTCACGGACGTTATACGCAAACGACGCTAAACTTTTTAAATTCGACGCGATGACGACGGCCATACTTAACATAGAATACTCCACCTAGGGGGCATGTTATTCTTTACGCCACGTATAGCTTACGGATACGTCGGAAAGTCACTGCGTCGGGCCCGCGTACGATCGTGAATTTCTGTCTCTCGCTGATTTACATATTCTTGGCGTAAATCAGCGGAAACGCCCCGAGCGCCCATTTTCAAATTGCAGTTCCGATACGACAGCGAAATACAATTACGCCGCTCGTATCTGAACTCTATCCCGGCGTATCTTGTTTTCTGACTACAGAAAACAGATAAGCCGGCTCAAAGTGTGAGTTATGCTGACGAATCACTGATACTCCAGCGTAACTCTACCTGAATCTGGCCCATTGAGTAAAATTAGGACCAGCCACTACCCTCAAAGGAAGGATAATAGTAGTAGTCCTAATGTAAGGCCTAAAGATTATCTTCACCGTCAGTGTTGGAGCTCAGATGTAAACAGGGGATTCTCAGCTGGTACCATAAATGGGTTAATAATCAGCAGAGAGGGATGCTTGATTTTGTAATGTGTCAGTTCTTTTGATAATCCTTTCTATGCTGTCTGCTAGCAGTGTGTATATGCTATTTGATTCTGTCAATTTAGAGACGACTTGGGCATGAGCTCGCTCATCAGATCCTGAAGGCAACAGGCGGTTACTCTAGCGATGCAAGTTCATCCCTCATTTGACGATAGGCCCAATGCAACCCATCAGTTGGCCCACAGCAATCTGTGTTGTGTCTATGCCACCAGTTATGATGCAGGGAGGCCTCTGGTATGGTGGTGCAGGTCCCATTCTCATGGGCAGGAACAGCGATGGCACTGGATGTTGCAATAAGCTGCAGTCAACTCCCAGGATCACAGCAGCCTTTCTCCACATGTCTCTTTCCTCTCCCTCCTCGTTGTGTCATCACCTGGTCGCAGGCAAACAAAATTGAGCCCCCTCTCCTTCCGGGCACCTGCTACGCACTCCCACCACCAAAGAACCTTTGGTGCTCCAACGGAGGTAACAGTCCTTTAACTGTTACATGCTTTTGAGGTGAATGCGGAAGAAAGCAGGTTAGTGTACACATGAGACCAACAATTTGCATTTGCATTAGCCAGATATTAAACTCAAACCGCTCATATCATGACATAGGGTTGACAGAGGAACCTCCCACCAATTGTCATAAGGGGCAGTAGTTCTGTCTACAGGCCACCTTTATTTGAATGGCCAAGCTAGATGTGCCAGGGGGTGGGTTAGGGTCAATCTCCACCAAATCAGCAGTGGAAAAATCAGGTGCTTTAAGAGTCCCTTTTGTCAGTAAAATTACTTCCTCAGAGCTTTCTCCTTGCAGATGGTACGAGGTTGTTCTGGACTTCATGATGCCTAACAGGTCTAAAAGTCTCTTGATGAGGCTGCTCTTGAAGTCTCTCCCTTGATCAGAGTAGATGTGTCGGGGCAAACCATAGTGCACTAAGAATTTCTGCACTAAGATCTTGGCCACCATGGATGCTTGTTGTTTCTTTGTGGGGAATGCCTGGACATACCAAGTGAAGTGGTCAGTCACTACCAGGATATTTTCCTGTCCACTCAGATACGGTTTCAAGCACAGAAAGTCAATGCACACCACCCTTGGCTCTGAAGACTGCCCATTGGGACGGCTTGTTGAGGCAGAGTCTTCCTTTGGATACACCTGATGCAGGAGTGGCAATAATAAATATACCTGTGTGCTGCACTGTACAACAAAGAAACAGGGAGCTGAAATACATGTAATTTTGTTATTTTATTTAACTATAGTACAAGCCACATGACCCTTCCCTCTCTTCCTTTTATCCTCTATTACTTGCTAAAAACTGAGGATTCCTGGGATTTATCGTTATTCTACTTTTTTAACCCATGTGGTTCAACTGTTTTTTCAATTAGAGACAACATGTCAATTTTCTGCAAAAGTTTTTTTATCAAAACAATAATATTTTATTGAAAAAAAGCTGTTAAATAATGCACTAATAAAAATCTGTGACATCAGACAAGTCCAAAAACAATCTGCAAAGTCTGTGTACAAACACAGAGCTGGGGACTGTCACTATGGTTCCAGAAAATATATTAAACTGCCCAGGATTATTTCAGTTTCCACATCACCATATTGTATAGTTATAGCTGAAGGAAAAAAAAAAGAACGACCTAGCACAGTAAAACCTTTTATTATTGAAAGTAAAAAATAGCATATGTAATTGTAGTGATGTAAGATTTGTACCTTCATGGAATGCAAGGTAAAAAAACCTTCAGCCTTTACAACCACTTTAAGTTACTGTTTAACCACTTCATGCAAACCACCATACCGGTACGTCGGTAGAATGAAGCTTGCAGCTGCAGACTACACCCCAGTACCATTTTTCAGAGCGGGCGCTGGCTATTTGGTGATAACAGCTGATCTGGCTCGGCACCCGCTCAGCCATTATCCCAGGCAGCTGGAGGGGACGTCCCTCCCTCCCACTGCCGTCCGCCAGTCTTCCTAGGCCTCCTATCCGGCATGTCCGCTGGTTAGGCTGTCACCCGAACAAAGTTGAATTTGGCTCCGATCGAGTCTCTGTAGTAAAATTATGGAAATTACATCAATGGCGCAGATTTTTAAAAAAATGCAGTGTTCATTTTGGTGATCTGAATACTTTGAAGTGCAAATGAGGGATTTGGGGTCTTTTAGACCCTGAATCCCTCCATAAAGAGTACCTGTCACATCCTATTACTGTCCCAAGGGATGTTTACTTTCCTTTTGACAGCAATAAAAGTGAACAAATATTTTTTTAAGGGTCAGAGTTAAAAAAACAAAAGAAAATAAATAATACATTTTTTTTTTTAAAGTGCCCCCGTCCCTGCATGCTCGCGCAGCAAACTAAAGGCATACGTAGGTCGCAAATGTGTTCAAATCACACGTGATTGTCAGATATATAATTCTAGCAAATGACCTCCTCTGTAACTGTTAAAAATGTTAAAACATCATCCAGGGAGATTTTTAAGTACCGTTGTTTATCTCCATGCCACGAGTGTGCGCAATTTTCAACTGTAACATGTTTGGTATCCATTTAGTTGGCGTAATATTATCTTTCACAATATACAGAAAACTTAGCTAACTGTTTTCTTATTTTTTTTTATTCAAAAAAGTGTATTTTTTTACTGAAACATCGTGTTTGAAAGGCCGCTGTGGCATAAAATATTGCAATGCCTGTCATTTTATTCTTTAAAGTATATATTGTATATATAATGTTTGGGGTTCTAAGTAATTTTCAAGCAAAAAATACTGATTTTACCTTTGACAAAAATGGGCTTGGTCCTTAAGTGGTTAACACACCATGTGTAAATGTTTACAATTCTATTTACTAACCATTAATGCACGTTTTTACTTGTTCAGCTCCCTTTTGTTTACAACTCTATTATGATATTCTACAATCATCCAATGGTATTATCAAGTGGACATTTCTAAAACCTTTATTGCATGGAAAGATACTGTATACCCCAGATATTCCAGAAACAATGGAGATAATATACAAAGTGAGTAGTCCTGTGTCTATATGGTGTATGTTATATGTTTACACTAGGGTGACCAGACATCCCCAGTTTCAGGGGACAGTCCCCTGATTGAGGACACTGTCCCCGGACCAAGTCTGTCCCTGGTTTTGTCCCCAGATTGGATTTAATAGGGGGCAGGGGCAATTTTAAAGACAATCAGTAGAGCATTAAAAGAAAAAAAATAGAACTACACACCCCCTGCTCCACCGTGCCTACCAGGGTTGGAGTGGGACAAAAATGTGGCCCTGGACTTCATTCAGACTGGCCCAGGGCACAACACATCAGGGTACAGTGCACATCAGGGCACGGTACAGAGCTCAGCACATCAGGGCACAGCACATCAGGGTACAGAGCCCAGTACATTAGGGTACAGAGCTCAGCACATCAGGGCACAGCACATCAGGATACAGAGCCCAGTACATTAGGGTACAGGGCAAAGCACATCAGGGCCCATCACACCACATTGAGGCTCAGCACATCGGGGCAACGGGGCATTTCAGGGCACGGGGCACATCAGAGCACATAGCACATCAGGACACAGAGCATATGGCACAACAGGGCACGTTATGGGGCACATTGTTTACCAGTAATGCATGCAGAGTAGTGCAGAAAGCGTGTGTAATAAGTTGTCTCACGTGTCACGCTGCGGCTGCTCCCCGCCCCCCGGCAGCCCCTCCTTTTTTCTTGCGCATCCCAGATGATGTCACAAGCAAATGGGAATGGACGAGGAGAGAGGAAGGGCCGCCGGGGGGCCGGGAGCAGCCGCAGCGTGACACGAGAGACAACTTATTACACACGCTTCCTGCGCTACTCTGCATGCATTGCTGGCTAAATATCGATCTACCTGTCAGGCGCAGTTTTCGGCGATTGACAGGTAGATCGCCGTGGACCTCCGACCGGCCCACTGAGCCATCGGCCCACCGGGAAACTCCCTGTAGTCCCGATGGCCAGTGCATCCCTGGTGCCTACTAGCATAGAGGGTTGTATTTTTCCCATTATCTGTGCCCCTTTCTGATGATCATGTGCTGGTCGGAGCGGAGGGAATATTTCTTCAGTTTCGGGCGCATGCCCATTCAGCTTCGCTCGCATGTTCTTCTGCCTTGGCTCAAATCCTGGCTAGCCACCTGCTTATCTCCTTGCCTTCCCTGGTGGAGTGATCTTCCTCCGCTCCCCATCCAGTAGTAGCTGGGGGCCCGGAGAGTAAGACTTGAGAGGCTGTGAGGTGGGCGGCGACGGGCAGAGAGTCGCTGATTGTTTCCATTACTAGTAAAGAAAAAATATGTCCCCGGATTTCATTTTAAAAATCTGGCCACCTTAGTTTACACGTGATATAAAACATGTATTGTGTTTGATACAAAATATCTGATCTTCATAAATGGTTTTTACATGTAACCATTTTATACAAAGAAGAATATTAGACTTGTTTACTTGAAATTTGAGACAAGTAAAAACATTTTTTCAAAATGTATTTAAAACTATGGTACTTACAATGACTAGTATGCTTGTACTAATATAATAACATTTGCCGTTTTTTGTTTTTTATTTATAATTTTTTTTTAAAACACAAATACATGCATAGCATATGTTTATCATATTTTTAACAATTTAGATAAGTTTATGCACCCAAAACTGAAGAAATATTCCTTCCGCTCCGACCAGCACATGATCATCAGAAAGGGGCACAGATAATGGAAAAAAAATACACCACCCCTAAGCTAGTAGGAGAGGCGGAGTGGGGTGTATAATTCCTGCAGACTGTTTAGCTGTACCACTGAGGCCGTGTACACACGGCAGAGAACCTCGACGGGCAGAACACATCGTTCCGCCCGTCGAGGTTCTCTGCCGGCCGTCGAAATCGGCGACCCGCCCGTCGGGAATGGCAACCAGCCATTCATCCAGGCGGGCCGTCGAGCAAAAAGAGAGCGTGCTCTCTTTTCGCTCGGCGGGATTCCCGACGGGCGGGGCGAGCCAAAAGCGTACACACGGCCGAGGTCCTCGCTGGAATGCAGCTTCCAGCGAGGTTCTCGGTCGTGTGTACGCCGCCTGAAAGGAAGCTTAGTGAACTATGTAGAGCAATCAACAGTACCCTACTGTTGTAACTTGTATTTTTCTCAATCACAGATCACTGTGAATGAATGATGCGGCTGGATGGGCTACATTTTTTTTTACATTGTGATTGCGAGCTGGGGGAGAACATCCCTCGCTTGATGTAAAAATGGTGAATGGGGACTTGGGTGGGGGAAAGCGGAGGCTGATGTATTTGCAACATGTTACACCCTGAATTTGGGTGTAACACGTTACATGTTACACATGGAAAACAAATCCTTTAACCCTTTAACTGTCGGGTCCGTACACAGGTGGCCAAGTCCATACGCCATATGGACCTTGTATCTTCCTCTCCTATATGCTTATGGTCAATTTAATGATCATAAGCTTATACCAGAATTTATCAGCAGACTCTGATGAACAATTCTATAACTCTGATTAGTAGATTATAACCCACTGATCAAAGTTATTAACCCCTAATGTGACCACCCCCCATACCACCTTTTCCCTGTCCCCAGCCTCTCCACCTTCCGCTGCAAACTTTAACTTAGAACTATTTCCCCCCACTCTCCTCTCTTATCCCCTTCACCCCCTTCTTCCCCCCCAGTACTGATTACCCCCCTCCACTCGATCCGATCCCCCCAGCAAACCCGCTCCCCCGCAAACACCATCATTAGCTGGCATCCCTCCTCTGCCGCTCCCGCTGGCTTAAGGTGCTGCATGGGGCTTGGGGGGATTCCGATGTGTCCCCCCAATACCTCTCATCACCCACATACTGCCCCCACACCCCCGATCTATGGCTGCAATGAGTGGCATCTCTCCTTGCCTCCCACCACCTGCAGCTTCTCCATGCACAGATCTCCTATAAACTATCAGCTTAGAGAGTATGGTGGGTGGGGGTGAAGTTGTGGCTTGCGGGGGTTGGTATACATGTGTACCCCAAATTCCCCCTGTACAATGGATCTAGGCAGCGATCACTGCTATATCCACTGACAGCTAATCATTGTAACTGCATGTTTTACAATGTATCAGACTATCATTTTATGAATGAATGGAATCTCTATACACTTACCCCTCCACTGTGACGCCCTTCCCCTCCACAGCTTCCTCAGCTTCTCCTCCCGGCCAATCCGATCCATCCTGATTGGCTAGGAGGGGAAGCTGGAACACAATAGGGAATATTACTTTGCTATTGTGACAAGTGGGTGGGTTCAGGGAGAAATGCTCTGCGCCCCAAGCCCAGCCTTTTTTAAGCCAGTTCGAGTCTCAGACTCCAATCATGTGACTTTAAAAAAAAATCATACAAACCACCCCTGCACCCCTAATGGACCAGCCGCTCCTGATAAGACCCCTTTCACATGGAGCGGACACTGTTAAACAGACCTGCCTGCTCGATCTGTCTGCTGATGCTTACTGAGCAGGCAGACAACACAGCTGCTGTTCTCTATGGGGCGGTCGGATGGAAATGTGTATTTATCTGCTAATCATGATTTTAGTGATTTTTTTGTAAAAATATTATTTTGCTAAACATTTGCGCAAATATCGTGGGACCTTAGAAATCAGTAGCACCTTCTTTTTATTCTACTGGTCATGTGCTTTCTGAAAATATATGGTTTGGAGAATCTTTTACAAACTTTAAAGCTATAAGTGAAAAATAAAAGAGCAAAGGAAAAATTGCAAAAATGGTCTGGCCTCCTGAGGGTAAAAATGGAGCACAGGGCCTGGCAGCGAAAGGGTTAAAGTAACACTAAAGTTTAAAAAAAAAAAATGGGAAAAATAACAAACATGTTATACTTACCTCCACTGTGCAGCTGGTTTTGCATAGAGTGTCCCCGAACCCTGTCTTCTGGGGGCCCTCGGTGGCTGTCTCATCTCCTCCTCGTAAGAGCTTTCCACCTTCATGCGAGCGGGCTCGCATGGTGGAAAGCTTTTGCGGGCACGCTCCCGTGATACAGCAGCGGGCATAGCCGCCGACTGTTTCACTTGGTCCCTAGCCCCCGGGGCGCCACGTCATTGGATGTGATTGACAGCAGTGCCAACCAATGGCTGTGCTGCAATCAATCCGTCCAGCCTAGCCAATCAACGGCGAGCTTGGGAACTGAAGAGGAACACGGGGATGTGCGCGGGACTTTTGAGAGGTGAGGTAAGTAAAACGGGGGTTCGGGGGGGGGGGGGGGCGGTACCGTTGGATGTTTTTCATCTTAATGCATAGAATGCATTAAGGTAAAAAAACATTTACCTTTACAACCCCTTTAACCACTTGCTTACTGGGCCCAGGCGAAATTTCAGCTTCCGGCACTGCTTCGCTTTAACTGACATTTGCGCGGTCGTGCCACGTGGCTCCCAAACAAAATTGACGTCCTTTTTTCCCCACAAATAGAGCTTTATTTTGGTGGTATTTGATCGCCCGTGCGGTTTTTATTTTTTGCGCTATAATCAAAAAAAGAGCGACAATTTAAAAATATATATATTTTTTTTACTTGTTGCTATAATAAATATCCCAATTTTTTTTGGAAAAAAAATGTTTTTTTTCTCAGTTAAGGCCGATACGTATTCTTCTACGTATTTTTGTAAAAAAAAAGATGCCGTGACCCGGATTCGAACCGGGGTTGCTGCGGCCACAACGCAGAGTACTAACTTTTGCTTTGCGCAAAAATTATAGTGCCTACAAAATAGGGGACAGAATTATGATTTTTTTTTACTATTTTTTTTACTAGTAATGGCGGCGATCTGCAATTTTTATTGGGACTGCGACATTACGGCAGACACATCGGACACTTTTGACACATTTTTGGGACCATTCACATTTATACAGCGACCAGTGCTATAAATATGCACTAATTACTGTATAAATGTGACTGGCATTGAAGGGGTTAACACTAGGGGGTGAGGAAGGGGTTAAATGTATTCCCTGGGTGTGTTCTAACTGTGTGGGAGGAGGGGACTGACTGGGGAGGTGACCGATGCTGTGTCCCTATGTACAAGGGAAACAGCATCTGTCTCCTCTCCTCGACAGGACGTGGAGCTCTGTGTTTACACACAGAGCTCCACGTCCCTGCTCTGTCACCGCCGATCGCGTGTACCTAACGGACACCGCGGCCGCCGGGTACACGCATCGAATCATCAGCGATCCAACGGCACTGTTTTTTCCCCGCTGCGTGCCACCCAGTGGCGCACACTGGGAATTACAATAACATGACGTCCAGAGACGTGATCCCGGCACTTCAGATTCGCGCTGTTGACGTCTTTTGTCTATAGCGCAAATCTGAAGTGGTTAAAGCTTTTACAGAACAGTCAAGCTTAATTTTGGACAAATTGCAGAAGTGGTGTAATAATAGCATGGTGGAATTTTTAATGTTATTTGGTCCACCAAAAAAGTATTAGCCATAATAGGTAATAGACATGGAATGTTATAACAGTGACTATTTTCAATGAAATGTAATAAATAAAAAATATGTCCTGTTTTTGTATTCATTAGGCAAATCGTACATTTAGTTTTTTAGAAAAAATTAAGAAATTTTCCAAGGTTTGGCTCACCATGTCTACAATTTTTAAAAGCAGCAACCAAATCCTCAATGATTCTACTTTGCAGGTACGTTTTAAATATATATAAATATGGGCGTGTGTGTGTTAAAATAATGGCAGCTACTGTAATTTTAAATGTACAGTACTTCAATGTAAGGCAGAGCCTGGGAGGAAGCAGTTTTTCTCTAGAAACCAGCGTCTACCATATATTAAATGTTTTTTTTTTTTTTTTTTCAAAAAATGATATATTAATTTACAATCTTAAAAAAAAAAACACAAATACAGCATTAAAAATGTTCTATTTATTTTATTTTATTTAAAGTACTGGTAATAAAATATCAACAGAAAGGTTTAATAAGATTTAATTATATCATTTTGCTATTATAATGTTTTTGCAGTGTAAAGCAGAACTCCGAGATTTTCAAAGAATTCCCCATTAGTACACACACACCCCCCTCACACACACAAAACACTAAACAGGTATTACATTTGTGAAATGTCTTAATGTTTATGAGATAGCCAGTATTATGGCTCTCTCTAATGCTGCGTACACGATCTGAAATTCCGACAAGAAAACCGTGGATTTTTGTCAACTGAATTTTGTCTCAAACTTAGATTGCATACACCCGGTCACACAAAATTCCACACATCAAGAATGCGGTGACGTACAACACGTACAACGGCACTATAAAAACAAAGTTCAATACCCAGTGCGCCACCCTTTGGGCTCTCTCTGCTGATTTCATGTTAGTAGAAGTTTGGTGAGAGACGATTCACGCCTTTCAGCCTTCATGCTTTTCAGTCCGTTACTGCTCTTCACTTTGTGCTTGTGGGTTCGTATCTGTTTTTCAGTGCATGTAGTCAGTTCGTATCTGGTTTTCAGTGCGTTCTTGTCTGCTCGTTTCTGATTTTAAGCTCGTTCTTCGCAGACCTTTCTGTTCTTCAGTGAATTCTGTTCATTCTGACAAGCTGACCGTTTTCTAGCCATGTTGCGGCTACATATTTGTCGTAGAGTTCATGCTGTGCATGGGCTTGGTGTTGGGTTTGTTACTTTGATCAAAGCCCAGTCCATGAACAGGGTGGGGAGGAAGAATTGGTTGCTCCAGCGTGACCAATTTTCTCACATGCCTTTGCTGCGGGAGATCCAGGAGAATAATTCCTGATGATTTCAGGAATTATCTCTGGATGACGGACCCCATTTTTCTGTCCCCTTATATTACGAAGCAGGACACCTGCATGCGGCAAGCCAAGGCATGCGGCAAGCCAAGGCATGCGGCAAGCCAAGGCATGCGGCAAGCAAAGGCTAGTCGCCACTGTTACGCTACTTGACAACAGGTTCATGACAGGCATCTCCCCCAGGCTCTGGGGATCATTATTCCACAGACCTGTTCTGCCATCATAAAAGTCCTGCAGAAGAACTATATTAAGGTAAGTTTGTAGAAAAACGGGGGGAAGGGTAAAGACCCATTAAGTTCAGATAATGACAAAGGGGTGGGGCAGACAGTGATCTCCACCTATATAAGAAATTTCATTTATTGCCTTAATATAATATACAAAACTGACATAGAGATAATGTGCAGAGTATATGGAATTAAAAGACATTAAGAACAAGGTGGCCATTGGTGTGCACACCCACAGGACAGAGAAGTCACACAATATTTTCACTAAGTTGCCTCTAATGTCATAGACATGACACATGGAGGAGGCACTATTGGCAAAATCAAGGGAGAGAGCTACAAAAATGGTCTTAATGGGTGCCGGCCGCTGACGGGAACATGCAGACCTGGTTACCTCAGGGCCCGAGAACCTCCAAAAATTGTTGTGGCCTAGTACATTAATTGTACATTAATTGTACATAAAGTGTATGTTACAGTATCTTCAGGCTTTTAAACTAAACACTATGCAATACCATCGGGAAGACCGATAATCTCGGCTATAAAAGGGCCTTTGGAAAAGATGGGACAATACCTGGATGCACTATTAAAAGAAATATACACAAAATTTCCTTCCTTTGTGCAGGATACTAGACATGTATTAATGCATATAAATAATGTGCATATACCTCCCGATGCGATTCTAGCTAGCATTGACGAGGTGTCCTTGTATACCTTGATTCCCCATGCATGCTGCGTCTGCACATCTAGCTGCATCTGCACATTTTCTAGATCAGAACTACCATACAATGGGTGCACAGAATAAATTCCTGCTTGAGCTACTTCAGTTTGCTCTTTACAACAATTTTTTCCATTTTTCAGGGACAAAATATAAACAAATTCATGGTACCTTGATGGGCGCTGGCATATGCCTGCCTGTATTTGGGTTGGTGGGACGAGGAACTGGTATACTGCTCTGATCAATATCTTAGCCATGCGTTGCTCTGGCTAAGATATATTGATGAAGTACTACTAATTTGGCAGGGTACCCCAGAGACCCTTATAAATTTTATTGAGGAACTTAACCAAAACACCAGAAATATAAGAGTTACCTTCAACTGGGACCCACAACAAATTTCCTTTCTTGATCTCCTTATATAAGTGGTGCGGGGGACACAGACCACGAGTACCTACAGAAAGGAAACGGCAGCCAATACACTCTTGGATGCAACTAGCCACCACCCAGAATCCCTAATCAATGGCATTCCAACTGGGAAATGTCTGCGGCTACGCAGAAACTGCAGCCAGGAACAAGACTCGAGTCGAAGCGGAAGATCTCTATGAACGGTTTAGGGAAAGGAAATATTCCACAAAATCAAGCAATTCATTACCTGCAACACTGAGAGAGTTCTATGTATGCTGCAATGCCCATGCCGCAAGCTATACGTGGGCAAGACAAAATGCCCCTTGAACGTGCGAATCGGTGAACACCTATCAAGCATAAGAGGGAAGGATGATGAAAAACCATTCGCCAAACATTTTCTTGAGCACCATGGCCGTCAAGTTAAAGGCCTACAGGTCAAAGGGATCTATACTTTGAAACTCTCCAGTAGGAGAGGGGGCTTTGGCACTGTCCTAGTACAGCGTGAAAAATAATGGCCCCAAACCCACGTGGAAGAAAAATATATTTTAAATATATTTAAAAAAAACATTCTAAATATATTTTTCCCAAATATATTGCAATATATTTGAAATGCTACAATTTTGGCCAGATTCAATATATTTCAAAAATATATTTCAATATATTTGTGAATATATTATTGAATATATTGGGAAATGCATTGTTTAAATATGTTGCAAATATACTCATAAATATATGTTAAATGTACTTCTGAATGCATTTAGCAATATATTTATGCAGCCATAAATATATTGCAAAATGCATTTTGGAATGCATTGTGAATATATTCAGACATATATTGCTAAATGCATTCAGAAGTACATTTAACATATATTTCTGAATACATTCACAATGCATTCCAAAATGCACTTTGCAATATATTTATGGCTGCATAAATATATTGCTAAATGCATTTAACATATATTTATGAATATATTTGCAACAAATTTCACATGCATTACCCAATATATTCACAAATATATTGAAATATATTTTTGAAATATATTGAATCTGGCCAAAATTGTAGCATTTCAAATATATGGCAATATATTTGGGAAAAAATATATTAAGAATGTTTTTTAAAATATATTTTAAATATAAATGTACTGAATGTAAAATAAAAAAAAATACATTCCTATTACATTTTGAAATGCTGTGCATTTATATATTGTATTTTATATATTGTAGGCCTATAAAACCAGCAAATATTTGGAAATAAAAACGATAACACAGTACAATACACACAACTTTATTATCATGTAAATATACAAACACTACAACACAGAGAATAGAAAGTGGTGTTAACTGTGGTAAATGACATACAAGTTTATTTGTGGTATTCTGATGGTTCCCGATGTTTCCCTTCAGGTGATATTTCAACACCGGAATTGTTCTCGTAAGAGCGTCACTGATCACACCGTTTGAAGTCCCAGGAAACTTTGCCAAAGTGGCAGCTTTAAAAAGTAAATGGAAAATATTAGACTTATTAGATTTTCCCTGTGAATCAAAAGCCATATAAGACCCTTTTCACACTTTAGCGCTGCTAAAGCTCCGGCGGTTTTTGCAACACTTTTTAGGCGTTTTTTTTTTTTTTTTAAAGGGAAAAAGTACAGTTTTTAATGCGCTTTTAAAGTGCTTTGGAAGTGCTGGCCCATTAATTTCAATAGGCAGGTGTGTTTTAGGAGCGCTATTTATAGCGCTCCCAACCCGCCCCAGATGCTGCTTGCAGGACTCTTTCTAAAGTTCCGCAAGCGCATCGCCCCAGTGTGAAAGTACTCATTGCACTGAAAGGGATGCAGTTTCATGAGCTTTTTAGAGGCTATTTCTAGTGCTAAAAACACCTGAATACTGGCTCAGTGTGAAAGGGGTCTAATAGATGCAGCTGAGTAAATAAAACGAACAAAATTAAGCATGTAAAAAAAAAATATTGTAGACTTTTAAAAAATCTGTATAAAAATCAACATCTTGCCTACAACTTGCCTTTTTAGTTCAGACTACTACCAGAGACTGAGCAAGCAAGATATCTTATTTTGACACAACAGTCAAAATGGCTTACAGTCTACATGTCAAAGCTGATGTTTTCATAGGGTCTAACTGTACTTGCTTCTCTCCATCTGTCAGCCGCTTGGAGGCACCTCCTTAAAGGTTACTTTTTATTGAAGTGGTTGTAAAGGTACAAGGGTTTTTACCTTCATGTATTCAATGCATGAAGGTAAAAAAAACTTGTGTGTGCAGCCCCCCTATACTTACATGAGCCCTCTCTCAATCCAGTGATGTCCACGAGAGCCTTGTCTCTCCAGGGACTTGCACTGCTGATTGGCTTTCTGTAGCGGTGGGAGCTATTGGCTCACGGTGCTGTCAATCACAGCCAGTGAGCTAATTAGGAGATGGGGTCAAGGCAAGGCTCAGTGTGTGATTGGACACACAGAGCTCTGGTTCAGGAGCACCGGCATGGGACCTGAGAAGAGAAGGATCTGAGCTGCTCTGTACAAAAACCCTTACACAGAGCAGGTAAATAGGAGTAGGATATGTTTGATATTTAAAAAAAAAGACAACCATTTATGTTTCGATACCAAAAGAAAACCTACCTGTTTAGGCCTTGAGTACGACACTTGACAAGGAGATGAGCTCAAGTCTTCAGATGGGACAAAAGGTGATGCACACGATACGCCCACACAGGATGAACTTCCACCATCATTCTTCAGTGCTATTAGCTGCGCTCTTGTTGTTTTCAAAAGATCCATTACACCAGGCAACTCTATGGAAAAGCATAACAACTTTTTAAGTAACATAATGGCCTATTTTCTCACTATATCTATTCATTTCATTTGTTAGAAATTGATGACTTGTGGAAAAATGTACTTAAATGATTAGAGGGTTTTCTCCAGTCTGCTGCTGACCCCCCCAAGAGGGTTTCTCCCAAGGTAAAAGTAAGGATGTTCCACAAAACAAAAATCCTACTTGTGCATATAGTATGTAGTTACCTCAGTGCACTCACTGATACTATAATGAATGTAGTACAGTAAACTTCCAGTTACTCAACGATCCCCATTGGTACTGTTATTTCTGGTTGCTTGAGATCTAATAGTAACTCTCAAGCATCCACCTCCCATGGCACCCTGACCCCCTCCCACTTAGCAGCTAAAGGGGGTAGGGATTGGGGGCAGGGTTTTACCACCCCCAAATTCACATGTGAATGAGCCTTAAAAGTGCTATTGCCAAATGCAACTAACTAGGGCTCATTCACAAGTGCGGTATGCAATGCTCCAATGCGCCTCTGAGAAATTCTGCAAGGTGGTGAGGAGGCAAAATGTTTTACACCAAAAATTGCAGTGAAAGGCACACAATTGCAGCGCGGTAGTACGGCAATTATAGGTTTTAGTCAGGTGTGAGGAGGCAACATTGGAGGAGACTGTGCCCTGTGATCTTTGACTTCTCCCATGTTGTTCAGGTAGATCTCCAACTCTCTAAGGTTGCCTACCTCTGCCTTAAAACACTGTAGAATGAAAGGGCAAATGATTGGTCAAACAGAAAATAAAGATAAAAATAACAAAGGCAGCAGAACTGGTGGAATAACACACAATAAATAGATAACAAAAATAAAAGACTGTGCCAATAAAAAAAAGATTCAATGAAAATTAAAATTGAAAAAATTTCACCAATACAAATTCCATTGAAAGATTGGCATCCAGGGGCTGATATGCCAAAAACGGTGCACAATAATTAACCAAAACAAAAAAATCAGAGTGCAAGGAAAAATTTGTATATAAATTCACAAAATGAATGTCAAATTATATGTATAAACAATGAGAGGTTAATACGCCAAATCGGTGATCCCAAAATTGTATGCCAACAGCACACAATTGGCAAACCAAACCTCAAAAATTCTTAATGATATCACCACAAAACTCAAACGCTGATGACCAAATGAATAATGAAGGATGATGCAGATATGATGATCAGATACAGTGCCAGTTTAATGCAGTGATATAAACCGCAATTAAGTTGTCCGCTTACCAAAGGCAAGTTGTCTCAGTTGTTGGTTTTTTCTTCCAAGTGCTTATTCTGGTTTTATATTCACCAGCTGTCAGTTAGTTTTGGTCAGGTGCTTTGACAGCGGCTGGTGGCCCATCTGTCAGAATCCGCCAAAAATAAAAAAAATAAAAATTATCTTTCCACCTCCACACCCCCCATCCACTCCCCCCCCACCCCACACACACACACACACCCCCATCTTTCAAAACCCCCCGCCCACACACACACCCCAGACACCGCTAACCTCCTTCTGCACAATTTATTTGATGGTAGCTGAATGTAAACAGCAGGCAGTGGGGGAACCATAGCCAGACTGCCATTGGCTGTTTCAAATTTTAAAATTAGGCTGACTATTGTGCCCCCTTCCCACTGCCCCACTGCTGCTCAATCAGCAGAGGAAGACCTGAAGAAGAATGTTCTCCTTCAAATCCTCTCCTTTGCTGATTGACAGCAGGCTATTGATTTCCCTGCTATCTGCTCTTTTTTCCTGCATTCTCTGACAGTGGCCAGTGGCTGTTAGAATACAAAAAAGGCCTAGATGTCAACTGATATCAGGCTACTTCTGGGGCAGCTGGATGTAAACATAATATCATTACCTCATATTGTTATCGGCCTGAAAGGTGGCCCATAATTGGTATCTGTATGGAAAAATCCATATCTAATGGCACCTAGTAGCAGGGCAGATAATAATATGCAAAAGGGGAGGGAGACATAAACATTGGTAGCACTATGCACTGACATTATGGGGTATATTTACTAAAGGCAAATCCGCTTTGCACTACAAGCGCACTTGGAAGTGCAGTCACTATAAATCTGAAGGGGACAAAAAAAAAATCATTTTTGCCTGTACATGATTGGATGATAAAATCAGCAGGGGCTTCCCCTCATTTCAGATCTACCCCTCAGATCTACAGCGACTGCATGTCCAAGTGCACTTGTAGTGCAAAATGGATTTTCCTTTAGTAAATCAACTCCTATGCTGCATGGCGAGTGGATATAGAATAGAAGCCATATAATATTGTATGCAGCAATGTACACTGAAAGTAAGTTACACAGTTACTGGATATAACATGGAAGCCATACATATTATATGCAGCAATGTACACTGAAAGTAAGTTACACAGTTACTGGATATAACATGGAAGCCATACATATTATATACAGCAATGTGCACTGACAGTATGTTACACAGTTACTGGATATAACATGGAAGCCATACATATTATATGCAGCAATGTACACTGACAGTATGTTACACAGTTACTGGATATAACATGGAAGCCATACATATTATATACAGCAATGTGCACTGACAGTATGTTACACACATAGGTGTGCGCACAGGGTGTGCCAGGTGTGCCCAGGCACACCCTAATCACCCTGTACAGAACAGATTTCCCCTACTGACCTTCCCCCCACAGTACTGCCGGCTTCCCTCCTCTTCAAATGGTTGTTGCTGTGGATGTTTTAGGATGAGTGAGGAAAGGGGCCAGTAAATATGCAATTTTCTGGCCCCTTCCCTTTCTGAATGAACATAGTGAGTGATCGGTAGAGTGTGTTTGAGCTTTGGGGTACACACCCTAATGCCAAAGGCTGCGCACACCTATGGTTACACAGTTACTGGATATAACATGGAAGCCATACATATTATATACAGCAATGTGCACTGACAGTATGTTACACAGTTACTGGATATAACATGGATGCCATACATATTATATGCAGCAATGTGCACTGACAGTATGTTACACAGTTACTGGATATAACATGGATGCCATACATATTATATGCAGCAGGGTGACATGCTGTGGAAGAGGAGCTCTATAATATTACATTACTGTGCACATGCTGTATGGTAACTGGAAAGGTGAATGTACACAGAATGAGAACTATTCAGCAGGAAATAGACAAATACAACTTAACTCATACACCAAACTTTCACAATTCTAATATTATTACATAGAAGCTCACCTTTTCATCCAGGAGAATACATCCAGGGGAATACAGAGAGCGTCTCCACCATGCTGCCATGCTTACCTTTTCAGACTAGGGCTTACCAGGAACAGGAAGTGAGAGGTGAAAGTTCACCCCTCTGGTTCCCACTGCTCACTTCCTGTCACACACCTCCTGTATTGTTTCCTGTATTATCATTGCAGTCTCATTTAAAGAGTTTTCCCCAGGGCTGAATTCACATATTATAGATCGAAGGCACAGAAATCAGACCCCACATCCCAATAAAAAGAATGAGATAAAAGAAATGAGAAAAATATTATACATGTAAGTAAGTGATGGGAGATGCATTCTATATATATATTTTGTATCTTCATTCTGGTACATGTGTGTGTGTATATAATATATATCAGATATGCTCTATGTGTATGTGGTGGTGTGTATATATATAAATATATATCAGATATACTCTATGTGTATTTGTGTGTGTATATATATATTATATATATATATATATATTTATAATATAATATATAATATATACTAAGGTGACCAGATTTTTAAAAAAAAAATCCAGGGACACATTTTTTTTTACTAGTAATGGCGGCAATCAAGCGTCTCTCTGCCCATCGCTGCAGCCGCCCACCACACAGCCTGCCAAGTCTTACACTCCGGGTCCCCGCTACTGCTTGGTGGGGAGCGGAGGAAGATAAGCAGGCAGGCAGCTGGCCGGGACTTGAGCCAAGGCAGAAGAAACATGGAAGCGGAGCTGAATGGAATGCACCTGAAACTGAAGAAATATTCCCTCTGCTCCGACCAACACATGATCATCAGAAAGGGGCACAGGTAATGGAAAAAATCCCCCCCCCCCCCCAAGCTAGTAGGAGCGACAGAGTAGGGGGGTGTAATTCAGAATTATTATTTTTTTAATTCTGCACTGACTGTCTTTAAAAATTGCCCCAGCCCCTGTTCAAATCCAATGGGGACAAAACTGGGGACAGACTTGGTCTAGGGACAGTGTCCTTAATCCAGGGACTGTCCCCTGAAACCGGGATGTCTGGTCACCCTATATATATACACACACACACACACAGTATATCTGAGATATATATATATATATATATATATATATATATATATATATATATATATGTGTGTGTATATATATATATATATATATATATATATATACTGTATTTGCTGGCGTATAAGACTACCTTTTACACTTAAAAAACTGGGCAAAAAGCAGGGGTCATCTTATACACAGGGTCAGCTGCTCGGATGCCTGCTGGATGTGCGGTAATATCGCATGTAGCTTCGGCTACATACAGTATATACCGCTGAGCCAATCCCAGTGAGCGATGTATTCAAATGAATACAGAGTCTGCTCAGATTGGGGTAACAACCTCTGCCAATCCGAGTGCCTACATACAGTAGCCTGCTCGGATTGGCTTTGAGAGTCAGAGATGCACGGGCTGATGATGTTACAACCTCTGCCAATCCAAGCAGGCTTTGTATTCATTAATAGAATCGCCGTGATTGGCTCCAGTCCCAGTAAGAATGAAGAAGTATATGGCTCCAGAAGGAAGAAATATGAAGTATCGGAACGGGGGTCGTCTTATACGGTGAGTACAGGCAAAAAAAACGTTAAAAAACTGTAAAATTAGGGGGTCGTCTTATACGCCTGGTCGCCTTATACGCCAGCAAATACGGTATTATATAATATATTATATATATATATATATATATATATATACATACACACACACACATACACACACACAGTATATATATATATATTATATATATAAATATATATATATATATACACACACACACAAGAATGCAGCTCTCATCACTTACATATTTATCTTCCAGCACAGCCTAGCATTGGCAGTGTGCAGCTTGGCAGGGATATGACATTTAAAGCGGAGTTCCACCCAAAAGTGGAAGCTCCACTTATTTGCCTCTCTTTCCCCCCCCCCCCCCCCCACCTACTTTGCCAATGCTTTTCTGCATGTGTGTTTTTGATGCATTCCAGGGTATGTTTGGTGTGTTTTTAAAGCATTCCAGTGCATTTTCCCTCTTTTTTTTCTTAACCTTAGATAAGGACATGTGTGTTTCAGTGTGTTCAGGTGCATTCTAGTGCGTTTTTGATGTGCTTTACAGTGTTCCATTACAGTCCAGTGCAGGAAAAAATGCAGCATGCTCTACTTTTTTTCTGGAACTGCAAGCACTGGTGTGAATTATGCCATTGAAAACCATATAACTTACTTTCCATGCAGACAAAAAAAAAAAACGCACTGGGCTGCATGTGGGTGTGAATTGTCCCTATATATAGGCAATGGAGGGCAGCAGCACCCGAGAGCCAATGGAAACATTGGCTGGGATACCAACATCGCCGGATTCCAGGACAGGTAAGTGTCCTAATATTAAGTCAGCAGCTGCAGTATGTGTAACAGTATGGGGGTTATTATACTAAAGGCAAATCCACTTTGCACTACAAGCACAAACTACAAGTGCAAAGTGCATTTGAAATTGCACTGAAAGTGCACTTGGAAGTGCAGTCTCTGTAAATCTGAGGGTAGAACTGAAATGAGGGGAAGCTCTGCTGATTTTATCATCCAATCATGTGTGCAAGCTAAAATGCTGTTTTTTTTATTTTCCATGCCCCCCTCAGATCTACAGCGACTGCACTTCCAAGTGCACTTTCCTTGCAATTTCAAGTGCACTTTGAATTTGTAGTTTGAACTTGTAGTGCAACGTGGATTTGCCTTTAGTAAATAACCCCCTTTGTGTAGCTGCTGAGTTTTAATTTTGTGCTGGGGGGAACTTTTTGCTGCTGGAATTACCCTTCGGCAGGTACGAAGTCCAAACAATGGACTGGACTTAGTATAAAAAAGAATATACAGTATATATACAATATATATTAATATTGCCAAAAGTTTTGGGACGCCTGCCTTTACACGCACATGAGTTTTAATAGCATGCCAGTCTATAACAGCTTCAATTCCTCTGAGAAGGCTGTCTTATGGGAATGTTTGACCATTCTTCCAGAAGCACATTTTTGAGTTCAGGCACTGATGTTGGATGAGAAGGCCTGGCTCACAGTCTCCACACATCCACACAAAATTCATCCCAAGGTGTTCTATCAGGTTGAGGTCAGGACTCTGTGTAGGCCAGTCAAGTTTCTCCACCCCAACCCACTCATCCATGTCTTTATGGACCTTGCTTTGTGCACTGTCCAAATCATTTGGTGGATTATGGTGTGTGTGTGTGTGTGGGGGGGGGGGGGATTATGGTGTGGGGCTGTTTTTTTCAGGGTTGGGTTTGGCTCCTTAGTTCCAGTGAAGGGAAACTCTTAAGGCGTCAGCATACCAAGACATTTGGGAAAATGTTATGCCCCCAACTTTGTGCGAACAGTTTGGGGGATGGCCCCTTCCTATTCCAACAATGACTGCCCACCAGTGCACAAAGCAAGGTCCATAAAGACACTGATGAGCGAGTTTGGTAATAATAGTGCAACTTCTGATTCATGGATTAAACAGAACATTAAAGATTTATATCCAGAGTTTCTCTCTGTACTCTGTAAGCAGACAAGACCCTTGGACTGTGGAGGTGGATGTCTGTGAAGGTTCTCATTCATTCAGGTCAATCAATAAATCAATATAACTGTACTTGCTGTCCGCCGACAAGCGTTCTCAATTCAGAATGACTTATACAAAAATTCTTTGGGAATGGAAAGTGGATGCGAGAGTTTTATCTGCTTTGTATGAATGGATTATGTGCTAAAATCTTATAAAAAAATATAATATTTATTTGAATCTTTTATTTATTTTTTATTTATTTTAAAAGAGTAAAACAAGCCATTTTAAAATGGTATTGGGTCTCTTATAAATGTATTCAGAATGTTATCTATGACATAGTTACAAAAATATCAGACAAAATATATGTTGAAATGTCTTTATTAGACATTAAGGGCCAGATTCTCAGCGGCGCTACGCCTGCGTAAATGTATATGCGCGGCGTAATAGTAAATGTGCGCCTGCGTATCGATGCGCGGTAAACACAGAACCACATACGCGCAATTTTTTTTTCCGTCTGGGCGGCGAAAATGCATTAAGCTAGCGCGGCGTAGGCGCATAGTTACGCATCAAAAATATTCAGTCCCATTGAATTAGCATGCAAATATGCAAATGAGGGAGATGCGCGTATTCCCGAAAGTACGCGCGTCCGGCGTTGGCTACTCGTGTGCGCGTACTCGAGGTGTGACTCGAAAGCCTTGAGTAAACATACCCCTCATAAAAGCACGGGTAACTTTGCTCAAGGCCGTGTGCAAGTCAGCTGGAGAGCAACTACAGCAGCAGCACCGTAACGGACTAGCTGAGCAATCACACTTACTGGACAAGACATTCATATGCCAATGATGCCAGGGCCAGCCATGGTCTTATCAATACTAAGTATGCAGAGGAAGAGGAGCATAGAAGGAGGAGGAGGAGGACGGGGCACGTGAGAGGATCTACCGAGCGCGCATGAGCCTCTTTGGCATGGGTGATGAGGAGTGTATCGCATCTTCAGATTCACCCTGCTGCCATCCTGGAAATAACCACAGCCCTGCAGGATGACATCACCAGCCAGACATACCGCTCACGTGCACTGCAGCCACTGGTGAAGGTCCTGGCAACACTCCATTCCTGGCCAGTGGATCATTCCAGCGTACAAGTGGAGTGGTGGCTGGGATGTCACAAACCAGCATAAGCAGATGTGTGCACCAGGTTGTCCCCGCAATCCTCAGACGCATGTCCAACCAGTTCATCAGACCCACCACTGTGCACCTGCGGCAGAAGGCAATGACAGATTTCTACAGAATTGACGGATTCCCACGCACCATCGGGGCCATTGATTGCACACATGTGGCACTCCACCCCCAGTGCCACAGAGCACATATACCGCAATCGGAAAGCATTGGCATTCCATCAACGTACAGTGATAGCCGATGCCAAATACCTCATATGGCACGTCCGTGCCAAAGACCCTGGGTCCAGCCATGACAGCTACATCTACCGTCAAAGCAACATCCCCGAAGATTTTGAGCAGGACATGTATGGGGACAAGCTGGCTGGTTGGTGAGTAACATGGGTGGCAGCCATGACTATCCCCCCCATGATGCACAACAGAAGTGGCACATGCATGACTACCATCCTCCTGTGTTTTCCCTTACAGGTGACTCTGCATATACACTGGGACCCCATCTCATGACTCCTTTCCGGAACCCCCAAACCAGAGGAGAGAGAAGATACAATGAAGCACACATCAAAACCTGTGCAGTGGTGGAGCGCACATTTGGCCTCCTCCTGAAGTCCCGTTTCCGCTGCCTGGATAAGTCTGGGGGGGCCCTATTGTATTCCCCCAACTTTGTCGGTCAGATCATTTGGTGCATGTTGTATTCTGCACAACTTTGCCATGCGAAAGGGCCTGCATATTGCCCACGTGATGACCTGACCCCCCAAACCACACAGCCCCCCCCCGCCAGAGGAGACCCCGGTCAGCTGATGGAAGAGCAGTCAGGAGTGTCCCTCGTGTTACGAATCTTTGACCTTTAAAACACACACATACAGCATGTACAGCATGCACACAACAATGCACGCGTGTACACCACTGATGTCCCTAGATCACACACACCACATGCACATCGCATTGGATTAGCCCAAGTCCAGCATGTAGGACTTGGGAGCAGCAACGCCACGTCAAGGCCCCAATGATGTTGCTGTCCATTCATAACACCTTTCACACATCATTCATACAGCCGTGGGGTTAACTTCACCACCACGGCCGAGGTGACACCCCCTTACTTTCAGGAGTGCCACCCTCTCACATTCACACACCATTCACACTGCACCGTGTGCAGTATCCAAAAATATATAAAAAAAGCTCTTATCCAGAGCATAACAAAAAATAAATAAGCTCTTATATAGAGCATAACAAAAAATAAATAAGCTCTTATCCAGAGCATAACAAAAAATAAATAAGCTCTTATCCAGAGCATAATACTAAAGAAAACTCAAATTAATGGGCCTGGCGGGGGCTCTGCCTGTGTGCCACGGGTCCTGCCCCTCACTTGCCTGGGGCAGCCCCTCTAGATGGGGGGGGGGGCAGTTGAGGAGGAACATCCCCACGTCCTATCCCTGGCTGCCTGCATGCCCTCCAGGGCAACCGCTATGCGGGTCTGCACAGCAGTCTGCGCCTCGATAGCAAGGCGCAGGGCCTGACCCTCCCCCACAAGTTCTGGAGGTGTTTTCCTGCAGCTCCCCCAAGCTGGTCAGCGTTGCTGCGCTGTTAACAGCAACATCCTGGATGGCATCTGTTATATTGTCCGAGGATGCCAGGCTGTCGGCCAGGCGCCTCATCTCCTCCACGACCTCGGCCAGGTGTTTATTTTGCTGGTCCTGCTGTCTGACCAGCTGTTCCGGCAGGACCTGGATACACCCCTGGTCTTTGACGTTGCCTTGCGGGGAGTGGCAGGGGACCGGGCATAAGGGGAGGAGATGTTGAGGCCGGAGATGAGGGGGGGGAAAGAGAGGGACTGGAGAGGTTGGAGGGGGACACTGAGGGGTTTGCTACAGGTAGAGGAATAGCCTGGGCTGGTCCGCCCACCACCATCCTCCTCCACAACAACATAGAGGGCCTGGTCCTGGACTACCACACCCTCCTCAACCACCTCCTCCATTGAGGTGTGCCCACTTCCCTCCAAGATCCTGTTCCAGGGGGGCAGCCAGAGGGACTGTATCTTCAGGGGATGGATCCTGAGGCCCTGGCATCAACAGATGGCCCCGCTCCCTCCTGCACATCTGTGGATGACACAAAAGATGCCATGTTGGTGGAGCCACACACTTGGCACATGTTCCCTTCCACCCCCATACAATGTACACAACAGATAGAATAGAAAACACACTTACCTGTCCTCACGGCTGGCTTCTGGGACTCATAGCCCCCAACTCCCTCTACCTGCTCCGTCTGCAGGCAGCGGGCAACCACCTTCTCCTCCTCAGTCAGGCGGACAGGGCAGGGTGGGCCCCCTCCAGTGCCCCTGGCATGCGAGCTATGGCAGCCACTTGCCCTTCACATGACGCCGCAGGTCATATCATTTTCTTTTGAATGTCCTGCGGTGTCCGGACCTCATGAGAGAGGGCATTGACCTGGCACGCCACCCTCATTAATATCTGATCCCTCCGGACTTGCTGGTCCGGGCACTTCAGCACCATGGAGCCGCGAGTCATACTTCTCCATGGCCCGTATGACAATGGCCCTCTCCTCTGGGGAGAAATTCTTCTTCCTCCTCTCCTTAACAGCAGTTGCCATCTTGTCCAGCACAAACTTTCGCCGTCACTCTCTAAAAAAATGGGAGACGTTTGCGCGGCTGCACGGGCGCATGTGTGGTGGGCGCATTATATACCCTGCGCCGGCGCATCGTAGGGAGGCTTTGCGCATATGCGCAGAAGGCATCCACGTCACGGCGCGGGTCAACCACGTCAATGGCGCGGGTCATCCATGTCACGGTGCATGCTCCGTTCGTCCCGGCCTGCATTTGCATGGGGTCACGCTTCATTATAATGCAACACGCACGCCCACTTCCTCCTACTTTGGAGTTGCGCCGGATTACGCCCATGATTTTTACGCGACGCAGGCGCATCTTGGAGCGCATTTACTTAGGGAATACGGTACTTGCCACTCCGTGTTACGTCGGCGTAGTGCATCTGAGATGCGCAACGCCTGCATAATTAGCCGCGCATCTACGAGAATCTGGCCCTAAATATTTTCAGAAAAACATATTTTAAAAATATATTTTCTAATATATAGCTTTGTAAAATATATTTAAATTATATTTTTGGAATGCATTTACAAGTATATTTAAAGATATATGTTTGAATGCATTTTTTTATATGTTCAAAAATATCTGGACAATATATTTTCAAACATATATTTTCACATATATGCCTTTGGAAAATATATTACAATTATATTTTTGGAACACATTTACAAATATATGTAAAAAATATATGTTGAAAAAAATCTGAAGAATATATTTTAAAAAATATATTTTTCAATATATGTCATTGGAAAATGCATTTAAATTATATTTTGGAATGCCTTTACAAGTATATTTAAAAATATATGTTTAAATGCATTTTTTTAGATGCTCAAAAATATATGTCAAATATATTGAAAAAAATATATTTTAAAATATATGCCTTTGGAAAATATATTTGAATTTACATTTTTGGAATAGATGTAAAAATATATTCGCGTAGGCCAATATATTGTAAATATATTTAAAATATATAATTTTTTTAAATAAATATATTGGAAATATATTTTTCTTCCATATGGGAAGGTTTTAAGTAATGAACTAAATTTACATTTTTGTGAACTCCTAATTATAGTAAATTCATCTATTCCTAGTGCAACTATGATTGACTTTTTAAACATAGCTGCATTCTTTACATGGCCGGATATGTGTGTATCCATGGTTCGACTGGACTATAAATAAAATGTATGTATTTATGTATCTATGACTAGGAATTAATGAATCTATAGATACAACTGATATCAGTAAATGCTTTTTGGATCTAAATTTAATTTTATGCATCCGATTTGTTTCTCTTCAAAAATTCCTCTTAAACTGACATAGGATGAGTGCATTCTTGAAAACAACCACAAGATGGCAATGGATTACCATACGAATGCGCTCTCAGCAACTAGCCAGCGTAAGGGTTAATACTTCTAACCCAAGGACTTGTTCCACCCCCCAGAACCTGACTTTACACCCTCTTTGGAGCCATGGGAAAAGAGGTATATATTAGACATGTGCATTCGTTTTTGTTAGAATGCATTTTCGTCCGAAAATCTGTTTTTTTCGTTATCGTTTTAACAGATGATAACGAAAGCGCAAGAAACGAAAACCAAAAGATCCGAAATAAAAAATGCTTTATTTTCATTTTCGTTGCGATAACAATTCGATATAGAGAAATTCGACATGACGCTGAGTGAATACAGTGTAGAAATCTGTCTATCGAACCTGATATTACACACACATATGGTATTTTTCGACATTATAGAGAAAAGATTTGACATTATAGAGAAAAGATTTGACATTATAGGGAAAAGATTCGACATTATAGAGAAAAGATTTGACATTATAGGGAAAAGATTCGACATTAGAGAGATTATAGATTCAAAATTATAGATTTTAATGCTCCGCCCATAGGCTATAGAAACATTCTAATGTTGGTTGTCTATGACTAGTAATAATATAATTATTTATTATTATTATTACTAGTCATACAACATTAGAATTCTTGTTGTCGGAATATTCAACCGGAAATGTACGATTCGGCGTAAAGTTTCGGAGTTCCGTCGAATATTCTTTGACCATTCGACAGAAACCAAGTATTATTGGATTTTCGGACGAAAGCTATTCCCCAACGAAAAACAAAATAAATCAAAATGATTTTCGGGAGTAACTAAATACATTTATTTTCCAGACGAAAACAAAAAAAAAAAACGAAATATTCCAGTCTGCACATGTCTAGTATATATTACATAAAAATCTGGGCGAACAGTTACCCTGAGAAGATTACAACTCCAGTAAATGAAATGTTGTCGGTCTGAGGGCCACGGCACACCCCCAGACACCAGCCACACATCCCTTTGATATCTTCAGAAAAAACTTCCCTCATTGCTTTGGAAAAAGAAAGGACCTGCAAGAGACTTCCCAAGCTGAACCCAGTATTTTGCTATAACTGTTGCCCTACATGCTCTGGGAGCATTTGGATCTTTGCTGAAACCCCCCTGCCTTCCCCTCCCTGATCCCCCCCTGGAATTTGGGGACCGGACCAAAAACTCACAATCCACAGACATTCTGATGGTAGCCTCGCACTGCACAAGGCTACCTAAGCTTATTGTGAGCACCTGGGACCTGAAACTAGCAAGAGCTCCTGCGCTAAGAAGGTATAGCAAGATCAGCCACATTCGCACCAAAGATTTTTCCAGCTAGTGGGAATAGCATGTTCAATAGCCTCGAAGAAACTATCTAGACCAATGGATACTTACAGTCTCATTACCTACAAAAAGAATCCTCTTTTCCTGCGATCAACTCACTGTGAGTAATAACATCTATTGATGTTTGGAGATAATCAGCTATATTCTTAATCACTGTATGGATTACTATCAAATAAGGCTACCATATAAGCTATTACGTGACTTTTTAACTAGCATTGGCACTTTTCTGCATACTATACTGCCATACTAGCAGCTTGGAACTTTTCATGCTTGTTCACTGACACAAGATTCCTGTGGGGGTCTTCCACAAATCTAAATTCTATTAAAAAAAACCTGACCTCTCGGTAGATCCTGGGATATGAGACAAAGGAGGTTCTATAGTGGGTCTGTTTTGGCCAGTACTTGGTAAATGTCACAACATGATTATTTCCTACATTCTCTTCCCTTCTGATCCCTTGCATATAAGGTTTAGTTCAAAAGTCTGAAGATACTGTAACATATACTTTATGTACGATTAATAGGCCACAACAATTTTTGGAGGTTCTCGGGCCCTGAGGCAACGAGGTCTGCAGGGTGTCTGCATGTTTCCGTCAGCGGCCGTCACCCATTAAGACCATTCATGTAGCTCTCTCCCTTGATCCTGCCAATGGTGCCTCCTTCATGTGTCATGTCTGTGACATTAAAGGCAACTTAAGGAAAATATTGTGTGACTTCTCTGTCCTGTGGGTGCGCACACCTGTGGCCACCTTGTTCTTAATGTATTTTAATTCTATATACTCTGCACATTATCTCTTTGTCATTTTTGTATATTATATTTAAGCAATAGATGAAATATCTTATATAGGTGGAGATTGCTGTCTGCCCCACCCCTTTGTCATTATTTGAACTTTATAGGTCTTTACCCTCCCCCTCCCCTAGTTCCTACTTGTTAATTGAGTTCAAGACAAACGAAAAAGAAGCCACCCACATCGGGTGAGTCGGTATCCCTATACTGCAAGTGTATTGAATGTCGATGTCATTCTACACACTGGTCTCTGGATTTAATCTGAAAACCCTCCCCTTTGTTTTTCAATATGTATTTCATGTGTGCTAATGTATTGTATTCCTTACATCATTCCCTAATTACCATGATTGTAATATGATGTGAATGTCCCCTTTGTCCTCATGCATGCTGTAAGCTTTTAATGCTCTTTTTTGGCCTACATGCATATTTGCCTTTACTAAGCTCTCTCCAGCATGCTATCCTGGGCCCACACACACCTAGCCTAGTCACTTAACAATGTATTTTGTCAGCTTCATTGTACCCCCTAAAATGTGTACAAATGTTATTGTTGTCATTAAATTCAGTGCCAGAGACTTTTTTTTTTTTCTTCCCCAACCATAATTTTTTTTACAGTGGGCCATCAGAGGGGGTGATGAATCTGCTAAGTGGACCTTATATTTTTGTCTTTAAATACTCCTTAAAATAATTGTTATACTGATGTTGGCCAAGAATGTTTGTGTCTAATCTGCTTGCAATGTTATGTGCAAAAGTATTTTTATTTTTCTAGTTTGACTCCACAGTCCACACCATCCCACCCCCCCACTCGGGGTCATACTATTATACTATAAGGGGTTTCATAGTATTGTGATGATGGCGGTGGTGTCGGCGACATATGAGTTCTTATATGTGGACGTGGGGAAGAATGGCTGGATGTTGAATGGTGGAGTATTCGCCCAGACCGAATTTTCCAGATGGCTCCAGAGTGGTGGCTTAGGATTGCCACCTGCTGAAGATAATGTGGCAGGACTGCCGTTTGTTTTTGTTGCTGATGAAGCTTTTGGGCTGGGTGAACACCTGATGCTGCCATACTCCATGAGGACCCTTACTCCGGAGAAGAGGATTTTTAACTACCAGCGAGAGCCAGAAGAGTGGTGGAGAATGCGCTTGGCATAATTGGCCAGCTGTTTCCGCCTATTTCTCACGGCAATCAACATAGCAGAATATAAACTTAATCACATTGTGCTATCATGCTGTGTACTTCATAACTTTTTATGGAGAATTGCTTCAAACTATGTGGCCTCAGTTGGGCCTGAGGCCAGAAACATTGCTTGGAAGTGAGCTACAATTGTCTGTTTTGGCAGAGGTCCGAGCTGAATACATGATTTTCCCTTACCAAAGCTGGAATTCTTACCTTTTTTGGACAGGTTTCACACATGGAGACACCCCAAGTATCCATTGGAGCACCTGTGTGGGACAACCTAAAAATGTTGTTCTGGTGTCTAACACTAGTGCTCCTGAGTCCAGATGTGTAAACACCTGCTGAGTTTGCATTTCATTGTAGTTACAAAAATATCTAGACAACAATGTTCTAAACTTCTTTTAATACAAATAGGCATGACCGAATGTAGTTAACCTGTTTCTTCCAAAAACATCATATTTAGTGGGTGAATAAACAATGTTGACTGATTACTGTGCCCGCGAACCTGAAAGTTGCCAAAATAAACTGTACATCAAAGAAAAGCACATGGAGCAACATGCAAGTAATAACAATAGAAACACAGGACACATACTTACTTTTTAGAAGCACTTTCCTGATCCTTCTGTACTGATTGTGCTCTCTCAATTTCAGGTCTGACCAGGGTTTACTCAATTGCTCCTTGGATCTTCGTACCCCAAATTTCCTGTGCAGACTTATCACAACTTTACTCATGATCTGGGCCTTTCTCACATTTGGGTTGTGGTACAGTCCATACTTCCCATCATAGTTGGTCCTCTTCAAGAACATATTTGCGGCCCTATATCTCCTCCCAGATCGTGGTGTTTCTGGCTTCAGGCTTTCCTCCTCTATTGTCATGCACCTGCTGTCTCTCCACCATGTCCTCTCCCACTGCCCTCGAAAGAGAAGGAGCGAGGAATATACTAGAAAGAACGCCAGGGGCAGGCAAAGTGTGCAGAGTTTCACGCATGAGCAGTGTATATAAAGCTAACACGTGTGTGTCATACCTAAGATCTGTGAGCAGAGGAACGAGTAACAGAAGTGCCGATCATGATAACGAAGCTGGGGCGTGGCCAGACCTGAATGAGAGATGGACGCTTGAGCTCTGAGCTCCTGCCACCTCTGAACGGATTTAGATATTTTGCAGAAATTTCTGGCCCCAATCTCTCTCACAACGATGGGTACTGCCTCCAGACAATCATCGGCATCCCGTTCGCCTAGGGAGCAGAGCGGTGCTCTGAGCCAACACATCCCGGAGATGTTTCGCGCTGGTCAAGGAAACATGGCGGCTTCCCACCAGGGATCCCCTTAAGGGGAACTTGCAAGCAATGTCAGTGGTGCCTGTGCTCTGTCAGGGGCGTGGATGCCCTGTGCACACCGTACATCTCCGATTTGATTCTCCACTTCTCAGGTAAAGGGACCTTGTCCTAATACCTAATCGGTATTTCTACACATTGACTAGTAATCACAAATTGCTAGTGTGCTTATTGGGCCCTCCCCCTTGTGACTGAGAAAAAACTTGTGACTGGAAAAAAAACATGGGAATCAATCTCACCTTCGTTGAGAAACCTTCACTGGTTGCCAGTAAAGGACATAATTGCTTTTAAAGCACTCTGTCTGACACATAAGTGCATCCATGGGAAGGCTCTGCAATATCTATGCGAAAAGATAAAAGCCCACAACTCTAATCGCGTTCTGCGATCCACCGACCAAAATCTGGTCCAGATACCCAAAGCCATATACAAGTCCAAGGTGAGAAAGAAGGTTTGCGGTACAGGGTCCCAGATTATGGAACGCTTTACCAACCAGCATTCGGTTGGAGGAAAACCACCTGACCTTCAGAAGACAGATCAAAACGCTGCTCTTTTGATGTCAAGAGAGATAGGAACAACGAGCGCCCAGAGGCGATTTAGTTCGCATGTGCCGCGCTATATAAGTTTTTCGTTCATTCATTGATTCATTCATTCATTCATTCATCCCCCTTTCACTTACCTCACCTAGGGTACCGTTCCGCCCCGCCTCTCCCTTTTATAACCCCTTGAACATGACAGACAATCTGCTTCCTTTTCAATCCCACATCAGACACATTGGCCCCCGCGGCTCAAACTCCATTCGATTTAATATTCGCGGCTTAAATACCCCTGAAAAGAGTTCACGGCTTCTGTATACACTCCAAAAAGACAAGAGAGTAATTTTCTGACTCCATTCCCAAACTACACAATCGTTATTTTCCTACAGTTCACCATGCCACTAATGAGGTGGCAAAATCGAAAAATAGCTCAACTGTATCCTAATCTCAAAACATTGCCCATTCCAGATCTCCGATGTACAATGGGACACATTAGGCAGATATCTTTTTTATCAAGGGCACCCTTCATGGTTGAATGTACACGATTGCGAACGTATATGCCCCAAACTCGAAACAGGTACCCTTCTTTTGCGACATGTTCTATCAATTAACTGCCTTTCAAAGTGGTACGTTGATTGTAGGAGGGGATTTCAATGTCCCACTGTCACCCTCCCTTGACACGTCTAATGGATCAACGAGCCTGACCCACCACGCCCTACGTGCTATCAAATCCCAACTCAGTATACTGATTCTGCACAACTCATGGCGTACGCTCTACCGGAAAGACTTCACCTTCTTCTCTCCTTTACATAAAAAGTATTCTAGAATTGACCATTTCTATATCTTGCAAAATGACCTCACATTCCTTAAGGGAGCTATGATCGAACCCATGACGCTATCCGACCATCACCCGATTATCATGTCCCTGGCTCTTCCAGACTATAGTGCCAGATCCACGATCTGGAGAATGGATGACTCCCTCCTACTGGACTCAGAGAATTCCCGATTGATAGCTGAGCGCCTCTCCCACTATTTTGAAGATAATGGCACCGCTGAAATTTCCCCAACCATCCTTTGGGCGGCGCATAAATGTGTCATCCAGGGATAATTAATCTCCTTAGAAGCCAAACAAAATAAACTTAGGAAGAGCCTTATATGTGAACTATCCGATCGGGTTAAAACACTCGAAAGCGCCCAGAAACTTACCTTAGCGACCCAAACTCACTCTGGCCTACTGAAAGCTAAGGGGAACTCCAAATAGCTTTAAAACGTAAATTTGCCTTTACTCACAAATTATTCTATAAGTTCGTAAATAAAGCCGGGAAACTGTTGGCGTCAGCCATAACAAAAGAAGAAAGCAGCCCACACTATTCATACTATTACTTCCCCTTCTGGGACATCTATTACTAAAACTGACTAAAACTGACTGTATCGCCCAATAGTTTGTCAAATACTTCTCAGACTTGTATAGGTTGCCCAAGCCTAATGATTCTGCGTCCCCCCAGGATCGCATGACACTCATTGAGGACTTCCTTACTAAATACGGCCCCTCACCTGTTTCTTCGGACGACTTGTTGCACTTGCCTGGGCGGCCTACTAGACAGCTACTATAAGGCTTTTACTGACATACTGATCCCCAAATTTGTGGAAGCTTTTAACACACTCCCTTCTTCACCTCCACTCAACCGCAACCTCTTAGGCCGCGTACACACGATCAAATCTATCTGCTGGAAACGGTCGGCCCGACCGTCCCAGCCGACAGATTCGATCGTGTGTACGGGCGAGCAGACGGATTTGGCCAGCCGACAGATTTTAAAGCATGCATGGGAATCCGTCCGCCCGATATGTCTGCTGGTTAGTACGCTAACCAGCAGACATATCTTCTCGCACATGCGTCGAATGGATTCGACGCATGCGCGGAAGTAATTTACTTCCTGGTATGGTGACGTGGAGGCGTCAACGTCACCGCCACATCACCGCGCTGTCTGCTGGCGGGGATTTTGGTTTGATCGTGTGTACAGCGATCAAACCAAAACAGTCAGCAGACCGATTTGTTCAAATCGGTCGGTCCGACCGATTTGAACAAATCTATTTGCTCGTGTGTACGGGGCCTTAGAAGCCCACATTACACTAATCCCTAAACCGGGCAAGGACGTCACTCATGTTTCAAACTACCGCCCCATATCACTACTTATTGTAGACTTAAAGCTTTATGCTAAAATTCTAGCCAATAGATTACCACTGTTCCTCCCCAAATTTGTATCAACCGATCAAGTTGGTTTTGTCCCTGGAAGGGAAGCCAGGGACAACACCATTAAAGCTATCAATATTCACCATTGGTTGACCTCGACAAACACCGAAGGTTTCTTCTTGTCATTGGATGCAGAGAAGGCGTTTGACAAGGTGGCCTGGGACTACATGTCCGCAGCATTACACAAGCTGGGTATCTCGAGTCGCCTCATCCAAAATGATAATGGCTCTATACTCCGTCCCTACTGCACGGATCAGAGTGAATGGCTGATTGTCGAGCGCCTTCTCCATAGCTAATGGGGCTGCCAGCTTTCCCCCATCATTTTCGTCCTCGTCTTAGAACCCTTTCTTCGGCAGTTATGCGATATTCGGACATCAAAGGTATTACCATTAAACATAAACAATGCAAAATAGCTGCTTACGCAGATGACATTTTGTTGTTCCTAACAGACCCGATTACCATCATACCCAATCTCCTAAAAGATTTCAAACTGTTCAACCAGCTTTCCAACTTACAAATTAACTTTAGCAAGTTGACAGCGCTAAATATTTCCCTTCCTAGCTCAACTGTATCCCTATGTCAAAAAAACTTCCCTTTTCGCTGGGAATCGGAAGCTGTAACATATCTGGGTATTAAACTCCCTACGGTCTTAACAAACCTCTATGCCAAAAACTTCTTACCAATCCTCCAAAACATACGGGATGACTTGCACAGCTGGAACAAGGGATGTTTCTCGTGGTTTGGCAGGGCTGCGATACTAAAGATGAATGTCCTACCCAGGATGTTGTATCTGCTGCAGGCCATCCCAATTAAATCTCCCCCGCTTTTTTTACCTCTTTCAAGCACATTTGTAGAACCTTCTTATGGGCGAGCCACCCCCCCCCCCCCCAGATTAGGCTGGGATAGACTTATCTTACTTAGACTTACTTAGGGAGGAATGGGCCTGCCGGAGCTGACCCTATGCTACAGGGCCTGCCAACTCACAAGAATTGTAGAAAGACACAGACACGACAAAGACTGGGTTGATATCGAAAATACTTTACTACAGTTTCCCATATCCCACCTCCCATGGATAGACACACGATCTATCCCTAGAGCATGTACAGATCACCCTTTAATTTTTCCAAAGTACTCCGTTACTCTCACGATGGTACAGGGACCTTACTACTTTCGAACATATCTACAATGAAGTTGGCCCTCAGACTCATCTGATCTCCACCTTATACTCCCTCCTCCTGTCCAAGGCAGTCCCCAACACTAAAGTCCACCGTTTGTGGGAAGTGGATTTGTCGACTACCCTTTCTACTGACAACTGGGATCGTGTTTGGGAATACGCTCACAAAGGGTCCATTAATGTCTCAGCCCAGGAAAATAGATTCAAAGTTTACTCAAGATGGTACCGAACGCCTGATAAGCTTCACAAAATCTTTCCTAGCATCCCCCCTACGTGTTGGAGATGCAGCGCGGCGGTGGGTTCCCTTCTGCACATATGGTGGGATTGCTCATTGTTACGACCATTCTGGAAAAGGGTGCATGATCTCATTACTCAGATCACCACCTTCACCCCTGATTTTACCCCGGCACAATACCTACTACATCACACATCACTTCCGAGAAAGATATACCGTAAATCACTAATGTTGCACCTTATAAATGCGGCCACCCAATGCATTCCCTTACAATGGAAGAACACCATCCCCCCTACTGTTGCGGACTGGTATTCTAGAGTTAATAAAATAGAGGAAATGGAAAGAATTATCCATCAGGCCAAAGACACCCATGATAAGTTCAGAACCACTTGGGCTTGTTGGATGCATTATAGGGAGTCCTTAGGTGCAGCGGATCCCAGTGTCCTGGATGCACCCACTGTGGGCATCGTTGCTACTGTTGACACTTAACTCGCTATGGAATTCCGTCTCCCTTTTTTGCTGCCCTCCCCATACCTTTTCCCTTCACTGTCTCCCTTTTGTACCCCCATTATGTGACCACTTTTAATCGGATATTCACTCGTGTGGTTTCTCAGTGGATCTAGGTCCCACATACCGCCCATCATATCTCCAAATGACTGGTCTAGTCCAGTGGTCGACTGTCTAAGGGCACTATTGTTTACTTTGCATGTACTAGGGACGTTGGGTTTTTACTTCTTGGAACCTCAAATATTCTTGTGTTCAGTCATACTCTTGGGGTCCCCCCCGCTCACAGTTAAGTTCCCAATGGGGGTGAGCGGGTTTGGGAGACACTCACAATAGTTCCTAATGTCACCTATAGCTTTAGTTTTCCTTTATACGGCTCTGTTAACAGATCGCCTGGCTTTGGAAGCTATGTATGCTCCAATGCATAAGAGCATAAGGCCACTTATATTAGATATGCACGGTATATATGCTATGCTCTGTATTTCTGATATGTTGTGTTCTCTATGTACATGTTTGATTTAATTGTACGATTGTTTTTGATGATCCTGTCTGCCATGACTATGTACTGTAAAATCCTCAATAAAAATGTTTTGAAAACAAAAAAAATGATAACGAAGGTACAATTTTAACTTGGGGCATCAATGGCCTATACTGCTTCTAGATTGAAGCCTATATTGTGATAGGATTAGGAGAGTTTAGCCTGACATTAGTGTTTTTGTCTTATATTTTGTCTTGCAGACAAAATGAATAAATTCAAGGACCCAACTTTCATGAGACAGTTTATAGACATGTACAGGGAGCTGACCTGTTTGTGGCAGGTCAAACACCCCTTATACAAAAACAAACCAGCTAGGCAGGCAGCGATGGAGAAACTGCTGGAATTTGTAAAGACGCAGGTCCCCAACACAGACATCATCTTTTTGCAAACCAAAATTGGTGGCTTTAGGAGCACATATAGGAAGGAGCGGAATAGGGTCCTGGATTCCCTAAAATCAGGAGCAGCAGCAAAAGACATGGTTAACTAGATGTTATTATTGATAAAAAATTAATGATTTAACAAAAAGTGTTTTACATATCAATACACAGTAGTGGCAAAAATTGTTGGGACAAGAATCAAAACTGCTGGGGTCAGAATGAGAGTCTTTTCTATTTATTTGAAACTGAAAATTGTGTGTGGTTGATGAACCATAAACTAAAAATATGTCAATTTTTTATGCACCGGAAATCCTGGAAGAGGCTCTGGAATGTTGCAGCCAAGAGGTGGTGGGGGTAAGTGTCAGCCAGGAGGTAACCGGGGCCCAGTAGCCTCACATAATCCCAGGTGCCCACCACTATGCCTCATTCAGGCGGCCCTCAGAACCTCCCCAACCTTTAAGAGGCCTATGGCTGCATGGTAGCATCCAAAGTGCAGGACATGGAGGAGGGCCAACGCCTCATCTGTTATCTGTGAGGAACTCGTTTTGGTGGCCCTAAATAAGGCGGTGAGCGGCAAACTGACAAGAAAAAGCCACCTTTGTGAGCTCGACCATCCTCCTCCTCCTCCTGCCACAACTCCACTACCAGAGCCACAGCCTGGAAGCAAGCCTGCAGGGAAGCGTTCACTCTGGTCTGACAGAAGATGCAGGCTGTTGTTGTACCCCAGCCTGGGGACCTATATGTCACCTGGTGCTGTTCCTGATCTCTCGGAGTCCTGGACCAGATTGTGCTCCCTATCATATGGACTCCTCAGTCTACCGATTTCGGTTTGCAAATTGTTGATGTCTGCCCTGGGGTCCAAAGTTTTCACCAATTTCAGCAGTTTCTCCAGCTTTGCCTTCTTCTTTTATTTTGTTATGACCATAATAAATGGATATTTTTTTCTGCAAATACTTGTCTGTGTTTTTCTTCAAAAAGGACAGTTTGTTTTTGAGTAGGCAGGTACATTTCTAAAATACAATGTCAAATTAACAAGGGACAACAACCAACCTCCTTAAGGTTAAACAATACAAGATAATAATGTTGTTGTGGTAACTTGACACACACAAAAAAATAAAAAATAGAGATTACTAGAAAATAATTTTAAAATAATAAAAAAACAGGAGATCTTGATTACAATAAAACAAGGAAAAAAGATGACTATAAAAATAATTTCTAAACATTATTATGGAGATCTGCCTTTAAAAAGAAAAAGATTACTCAGAAGATCACAAGAAATAATAAAGAAAGACGTTTGTCAGAACTCTGTGTGAATATCAGCAGCAAAACAACTATCTATTCTAGCATTATAAAGAAGAAAAGAATGCGCTGCATTAAAATATCCAAAAATTTGCAGCGTGATGAATGTGCTATCTCCATTATGAATGCTAGTTTTACCACACCGAGCGATTCCCTCTAGTACTTGACTCTGAGCATGCATGTTTTTTTGCACGTCGGAATTGCATACAGTCAATCGGAATTTCCGACAAGAACTTTTCCCGTCTGAAAATTTTAGATTTTATTGTCGGAAATTCCAATCGTGTGTAATCAGACACTGTAATCAGACTACATTTCCCATGAATTCCTGGGATTGGAGAGAATGTGGGAGGTACACTAGGCTTGTACATGTAAATATGAACTCGCCCACTTCAACATAAATCAAACCCCTCATTCTGAAGCCAGCAAGCCATACATACCACATGCTATGATATGTTACAGTATTATAAATACAAACCAGTGAAACCTGTCAGTGTCCACCAGTGCAGCTCATCAGGGACCACCGGTGCCAAATATCAGGGACCACCAGTTCCAAATGTCAGGGACCACCAGTGCCGAATTTCAGGGACCACCATGTCAGGGACCACCAGTGCTGCATGTTAGGGACCACCAGTCGGGGACATCAGTGCCAAATGTCAGGGACCACCAGTTCAGGGTGCTATAGTCCAAATTGGATACTGGAGTGGGGGAGTCTGGAGACCAGCATTGCAGGAAAGAGGAAGGGAGGGTGAACACCTCCATGGGCAACAACCGGGGGCTGAACATGAGATCACTACTCCACCCACTACATGTCTGCTTCCACCCTAATAGAACAACAAGGGGGCATGTCAGACTCCTGGCTGAGGTTACTGGAGGACTAGCAGCCAGTGGTCTTACAAGCAGAAAGTCACCAGGCAATAACGTTTTTTCAGCAAGTTCAGCAGCCTATTACAGAGGAACTACAGAGCTCAGAAGAACACGGGTGACATACTTGGTGAAGGTAGGAGATCAGCAACAAGGACATGCAAAAAATAATTTGTCCAGGGTTCTGCTTTAACAGATCTGTTTAACAGTTTCAAGCTCTGTTTATTGAAGTATTTTTTAGTTAAATTAACTTGTATAATATCTTCCTAGATGCTGTTGAGAAATTCTTTCTTATATGACTATGTCGAAAGTCAGTTAAACCTAAGTGTGGGAGAATTTGTAAAGAAACTACGTATATACGGTGAGAAAATATATTTTTGTACATTATACACATGCCTTAAAAAAATTGTGGGGTGGGACTATGAGCACTATGATTGGGCAAAGTCATCATGACTTTGTCCAATCAGGGCTCTCACAGGTCCCTAGAATGCACTGTACAGCATGCCTGCAAAAGTGGGTGTTTGCTGAAGGGGTTCAGGCCAAAACTATGCACGGTCCAAACTGCTTGCCCAACATTACAAAACAGCTGGGGCCAGATTCAGGTACAATTGCCCTGGCACAGAGTATCAGAGATACACTACGCCGCCGTATTTTACCTGGCTCTAAGACGAATTCAGGTAGATTTCGGCCCGTAAGGTACGGCGGCATAGTGTATTTCTCGTGGCGGAATCGAAATACGCGATGAGGGGCGTGAAGCATTTAAATTAGGAGCGTCCCCGCGGCGATCGAACTGCGCATGCTCCGTTCTGAAATTTCCCCGCCGCGCATTGCGCGAAATAACATCGTTACGTAATTTGAAATTTGACGCGGGAACGACGTCCATACTTAACATGGCCCGTCTAACTACTGTATAGACCAGCTAATAGCTGGTATAACTTTACGCAGCAAAAAGATGACTACAGATGCCGTAAGAGATTGCGAAGGATGATCGTAACTTCGTGGATCGCCGAAAAAAGCTCATTTGCATACCCCGACGCGGAAAACGACCCGAACTCCACCCAGTGGGCGCAAAAAGATTGCAGCGTAGATCCGAAGGCATACGAAGACGTAAGCCTGTCGGATCGAAGCCCGAAGCCGACGTATCATGGTTTGAGGATTCAAACTAATGATACAACGCGGGTAATTTGAAAGTACTCCGGTCTAACAGGAGATAGACCGGAGTAAGGGCTCTGTGAATCTGGCCCCCCGTTGTTCAGTCTGAACTTACATTTGGACCGAACTCTGGGCTCATCCCTATTCAGCACTTTCTGCAGAAAACTGCTTATTCAATTAACTCTTACTCAGTGATTTCTATCCCTAGCTGTTCACTTCTCTATAATCTGTTTGCTTAAGTTGAAAGTGATTGCTCTGTTTTATAATATGCTAAATGGTAAACAAGCTTTGCTCACTATGCACTAATAGGAAAATAATGAACATGGAAATCAACCATATAGTTTACATACAGTTGTGCTCCAAAACTTGCATACCATGGCAAATATCGTAACATTTTGGCAATATTATTAAAAATATGACTGATCATGCTAAAAAACTGGCTTTTATTCAAAGATCATGATCATATGAAGCCATTTTAATCACAGAGTTTTTTGGCTGTTTTTTAAATCATAATGATAACATAAATCCTCCTAAATTTCCCTGATCACAAGTTTAAATACCCTGGAATGTTTGGCCTTGGTACAGACACAAGGTGGCACACAGGTTAAAAGGTTATTTTTTTACATTTTTTTTAACCACTTCTCTACCTCTGTATTGTCATATGACAGCGGCAGGAACCCTTCGTCCCTCCAGGCCGACATCATATAACGTCTTTGGCTTCCCGTGGCATCACTCAGGAAACGATGCATGTGCAAAGTCCTTTAGCAGCATTTTGGTCCGGGTCTTAAGTGGTTAAAATGCCATACAATTATCCTCTATTTTGTAGACACTATGGCCCAGATTCACAGAGCGATTACGCCTGCGCAACAGGAGATGCGCGTGCGTAAGTCGAAATGTGCGCGTGCGTTTCGATGCACGGCATCCCCAGAACGAGATACGCAAAAAATCTACTTTTTTTTGTCCCGCGTAATTTCGTTAGACTGGCGCATCCGTCCGCGCAAAAGTGCGCTAGACAGACCATTGATTTGCTAGTCAAATATGCTAATGAGGGACTTATGGGGATCCACAAAAGAACGTTGGGGCAGCGCAGGCTATGCAGTGTGCGCAACAGCAAAATGTCCTGTCTAAAATTAGAGCATATAAAAGCTGGTCTAAAAAGAGAAAAAAAGTCTACCTGTTAGGCCTCGTACACACGATCGGACATATCCGATGAAAACGGTCCGCGGACCATTTCCATCGGATATGTCCGATCGGGAGTTTGATCCGATGGCGTGTACACACCATCGGATCAAATTCCCCGCCGCCGGACGGCGCGGTGACGCGGCGGTGACGTTGACGCCGCCACGTCACCACCACGTCACCGCACCAGGAAGTTAAACACTTCCGCGCATGCGCCGAATCCATTCGGCGGCGGCGCGGCGGCGGTGGGGGACGACATGTCTGCTGGTAAGTGTACTAACCAGCAGACATGTCGGGCGGACAGATTCCACCGGATGGATTTCAAAGCATGCTTTGAAATCTGTCGGGTGGAGAAATCTGTCCGCTAGCCCATACACACGAGCGGAGATGTCTGCTGAAACGGTCCATCGGACCGTTTTCAGCGGACATATCCCCTCGTGTGTACGAGGCCTTAGATAAAGCAACACTGTTAGTGAGGAGCTCAGCAGTCACACGTGTTGCACAACAATCTGTATGCCAACATGCCAGGGGCATCGTCGCACATAGCTATACTACTGACTTTAGATGAACAAAGAAGGATGAGGGCACGGAGGATGGCACGGAGGATGGTACGGGAGAGGATATACCACACCCGCATAGACCTGTTTGGCATGAGTGATTCTGAGGTGTATCGCATCTTCAGATTCACCCCTCATGTCATCCTGGAATTAACCACAACCCTGCAGGATGACATCACCAGCCGAACACACCGCTCACATGCAGTGCAGCCACTGGTCAAGGTCATGGCAACACTCCATTTCCTTGCTAGTGGCTCTTTTCAGCGTACAAGTGGAGTGGTGGCTGGGATGTCACAATCCTCCATGAGCAGATGTGTGCACCAGGTTGTCCCTGCAATCCTCAGACACATGGCCAACCAAATCATCAAACCCACCACTGAGGACCTGCGGCTGAAGGCAATGACAGATTTCTACAGAATTGCCAGATTCCCACGCACCGTGGGGGCCATTGATTGCACACATGTGGCACTCCAGCCCCCCCATGAGACAGAGCACATGTAATGCAATCGGAAGCATTGGCTTTCCATCAACGTACAGGTGATAGTCGATGCCCAAGGCCTCATATGGCATGTCCGTGCCAAACACCCAGGGTCCAGCCATGACAGCTACATATACAATCAATGCCACATCTGAATGGAATTCGATCAGAACGTGTATGGGGACACCTGGCTGGTTGGTGAGTGACATGGGAGTCAGGCATGACTATCCCCTCCCATGATGCCCACATCACAAGGGGCACATGCATGACTAACATCCTCCTGTCTTTTCCCTTACAGGTGACTCTGCATATCCACTGGGACCGCATCTCATGACTCCTATCCGGAACCCCCAAACCCCAGGAGAGGAAAGATGCAATCAAGCACATGCCCAAACACGAGCAGTGGTGGAGCGCACCTTTGGCCTCCTAAAGTCACGTTTCCGATGCCTGGATAAGTCTGGGGGTACCCTCTTGTATTCCCCAAAGTTTGTGTGCCAGATCATCGGTGCATGTTGCATGCTGCACAACTTCGCAGAAAGAAAGGGCCTGCAGATTGACCTACGTGATGACCTGACCCCTGAACCAGACAATCACCCCCTAACCGAGGGTCCCCCGTCTTCTGAGGGAAGAGCAGCCAGGAGACAGCTCACATTGGGCATCTTTGCACGTTAAACACACACATTAATCATGGCACAATGAGAATGCATGCATGCACACCACTGTGGTCCTAGCACACACACACCCCACATCCACATCAAATTGGATTGGCACCAGTCCACCATGCTGGACTTGTGAGCAGCAACGCCACGCCAAGGCTCCAATTATGTCACTGTACATTCATACACCATTCACACGGACCTGGGGATCACTTCTCCCTGGTCCTGGGGAACCCTTCTCCACCAAAATTGAGGGTGACACCCCTTTTCCGTCAGAAATGTCACCCCCACATTCAAACAGCATTCACAACCCAAAAAAAAAAATTACCAGCAAAATCAAAAATTTTCCAGCAAAAAAAAAAAGAGGGGGAAAAAAAATTATTGCCCTTGACGTGAGCCACACCTGGGGCGCCCCCAGCCACGGCCCCGGCTCCTCAGGGGAGACTCATGGGGGAGGGGGAAAACCGGGGAAGGAGGAGCAACCCCTGATCTCTTCCCACCTGGCGGCCTGCCCTCCAAGGCCACGGCTATTCTGTCCAGGGCAGCACCAAGTGTTGCCGTGTTGGCCTGGATAGCCTGGGTAAGGGCCCTCACATCCTGCCCAATGCCTGCTGATGTAGTCTGCAGGTCGTTTAGGCAGGTTGTGAAAGCCCGGGAGTGGGAGTCCAGGTTCCCCAGCGTATCCTTGATGGAGGACTGGCTCTCCTCCATCCGCACCAATGTCTGGCTGACCTGTCCCAGATGGCGGGTCTGGAGGAACTGGTCCCTTCTCAGAGTGGCGGGCAGGAGATCGGCCAACCCCCTGGTGTTCTGGGATGAAATCCTGCCTCCAGCTGATGCTTGTGGCCGGGGAGAAGGGGAGGCCCTTGGGAGGGGAGCCATGTTGGGGGAGGAGGAGGGGGGTCCCCCTTAGGGAGGGCTGCCTGCTGCCATCCAGAGGGGAAGAGTCCTCAAAAACCAAACGTCCAGTGCCTGACATGGATTCCTACTCCTCATGATTCTCCTCCTCCTCTTGAACCTCCTCCGCGGACTCGGCGGTGCGGTCAGGCCAGATGGCCCTGCACCCTCCTGCACATCTGTGGATGACACAAAACATTCACAGGTTGGAGGATCCACACACTTGCCACATATTCCCTTTCACCCCCTCCCCCACACATGCTACACACCTGATATTAAAAAAAATACTTACCTGGCACCACGGGCTCCGGACTTGAGTCAAAGCCGGGCAGGCCCTCAACTTCATGCCGATGAAAGATCAGGGCCACCGCACGCTCCTCCGCTGTCAGCCTAATACGGCATGGTGGGCCCCCTCCTGTGCCCCTGGCATGGGCATCCATTCTGGCCAGCTTCTGTTTGACCAGACGCCGGAGGTCATTAATCTTTTTGTCAATCCCAGACCGGGTCCGTGTCTCCCCCTCCCCCGCTGAATTGACCTGCTCAGTGATCATATCCAAAATCTCCCTCCTCCTGGCCGGGGTGGTGTTGGCACTGTCTGGGTCGTGGAGGAAACGCCCATAATCGCTAATGGCCCGGGCAAGAATTCTTTTTCCCCCCACAGTAAAATTGAGCTTTCCGCTTTCTCTCTGTCATACTTCCAAAAAAAAACTCACTCCCAGTCAACAAAAATCACTCACAAAAACAAGCACAACCAATCAAGCAAGAACACGCACAAAGAGAAAACTAACACCCAAAAAATCACACTAGCACTCAGCAAGAAACAGTCACAAAAACAAACAGCAAAAAAACAGCAAGAAAACAAACGAACAGAAATATATCAAACAAACAGTCACTCAAACACTTTTCAAAAAGCACTTTCAAAGATCTACTAACAAACACTTGATCACACAGAACACTAATCTGACAACTACAAAACACAACGCAACAAACAACAGGACAAAAGCACTTGGTTAAATGGGAAGGGACAAAGGGATGTACTTTTGCAATGCAAGTGCGTTTGTGTCTGTCTATTTATGCTGTTTGCGTAGTTCACAACGTTGCCCTAGTCCATTTCCAATTTCACTGATTGCGCCACTCCCGAGTTGTGAGCATGCGCACAGCGGAGCTGACCATGGTCTCCTTCAAGCGCGCATGCACGAGCCGTCTGGCCCTTCATTTGCATGGGGTCACGGCTCATTTCAATGTAACACGCCCACGTCCTTCCCAATTTGTATTACTCCGCCTTACGCCTCTGAAAAAACGTTACGCATGCGCAATTTTCTGCGCAAAAGCTACGAGAATAGGGTGATTACGCGGCAAAATTGCGCAAGTCTAACTTAAAGGCTGTGCGCTACGCCGGTCCAATAATGCGCAGATGTACCTGAATCTGGGCCTATAATTTTTGCGCAAACCAATCAATATACACTTATTTCGATTTTTTTTACCAAAAATATGTAGAAGAATACATATTGGACTAAACTGAGGAAAAAAAAATGTTTTTATATTTTTGGGGATATTTATTATAGCAACAAGTAAAAATTATGAAAAAAATTGTTGCTCTACTTTTGTCTATATCGCAAAAAATAAAAAAAACGCAGAGGCAATCAAATAACACCAAAATAATCTCTATTTGTGGGGAAAAAAAGTCATCAATTTTGTTTGGGAGCTACGTCGTGCGACGCAATTGTCATTCAAAATGTTACAGCACTGAAAGCTGAAAATTGGCCTGTGCAGGAAGGGGAAGAAAATGCCCTGTATTAAAGTGGTTAAATTGCAATTAGTGTCTGTGTATTATTATTCAATTAGTTTTTTAGCGCTCAGGTGGATTCACTAAGCAGGCTAGATACTGAGCCATTGAGAACAGAAAAAATCTATCAAAAAACCATGCAAAAACAAGGTAAAAAAAATGTAAAGATATCCAAAGTCTTGAATATGCCAGTCAGTACTGTTCAATCACTTTTTAAGAAGTGAGAGATTTGGGGATTTCTTGATACCAAGTGAAGATCGGGTAGACCAAGAGAGATTGCAGCCACAACTGTCAGAAGAATTGTTCAGGATAAAAAGAAAAACTCACAGGTAACCTCAACAGAAATAAAGGCTGCTTTGGAAAAAGACAGCGTGGCTGTTTTTAGGGAGCACAATATGACAACACTTGAACAAAAATTTGTTGCATTTTCGAGATGCCAGAAAGTACTGTGCCAATGTCATAAATATGCCCAACAACACCTTGAGGTGCAGCACTGTGCTTACGTTACATTGAAAGGGCTTTAGTAATAGAGATCCCTTCCTGGTACTATGCAGAGGGTTGAATTTCAATACATTTCTATGATCCATATATTTGTAAAAAAATAAATAAAAATGTAGCACTTGTAGTACAAGGAGGCTGGGTATGCTTTACTCTTTAGTCACCCAACTAAATTCTTGTGTTACTGCTGATGTTCTACTAACACCTCTGGTTTCTAACTGACACTGGTCATCACAAAATTCCATTTATGAATATAAATATTACATCCAAATACATACTTACATACATACAGGACTATAACAAACAACAATATTCAGAGTTTAGTATCTCAGGAATAACCTAAGGCAATTCAACAATGTGGTTTTATATAAAAGAAATTAAATGTTTATTTTTATTCAACACTCTGTAAACCATCAGTGGTTTCTACATGCCTTTTCAAGTAACTACCATGAATACTTGAGTAATAAATATGTAATCTAGCCTAGAGTATCTATTGTGAGGGGAGGAGTAGAAAGTATAGTCCCTGCCCGTGGGATTCAGGGTGCGCCACGTGTCTTGTAGGAGGAGGTCTTGGAGGTGTTTTTTTATACGTCTCAGGACTGTGTATGGCAGGGAAGAGGTGCCCGTGGACGTGTCCTGGATGGGGTTGAGGGGGACATTAAAGTCTCCCCCTAGCACCAGTATGCCAAGCTTAAAAGAGGCTAGTGCTCCCGACACTGAGTTGAAGAACGTTACCGACGCAAATTTGGGGCGTATATGTTGGCTAACGTAATGGGTCGGTTGAGATACGTGCCTTTAAGAAATAAGTATCGGCCCTCTGGGTCCGCCAGAGAGTCAGACAGTTGGAAAGGACAGTGTTTGGCTATCGAAATAGAGACCCCTTTGGATTTGTTAGACGGGTTAGTTGCATGGTGAACCGTGGGGAATTTATGGTTGTACAGCTTTGGCGTAGAGTCCGACCAGAAGTGCGTTTCCTATACAAATACAATGTCGGCCTTAGCCCGGTGCATGTCTAGCAAGAGGTGCGTTCGTTTTTCCGGAACGTTGAGCCCGCGCGCATTTAGAGAGATAATCTTCAGTGCATGTCCGTCGACGTTCTTCACAACGTCAGTCATTATGGTCAGTCACGGGATAAGTCCCAAATGGGTTGTGGGGGATTGTGGAGGATAGACTATTAGAGCTGTGGCAAGGTGGGGTAGGTACAATGGGAAAGGGCCACTCAAGTCGTTAGCAAAGTGGTGGAGGTAGGGGAAAGGGTTCCGGTCAGTTACACACTCCCTCTCCCAAGCCAAGAGGATTGGGCCTGTGGAAGAGGGGGATAAAAAAAAAAAAAAGGGGGGACTGGAATTAGTCAGTGGTTGAGCCCAGAACTCAAGACCACTGCTAGGGGGTTGGTTTGTCCGTTGGAAAACTTGAAGAACAATAACGATAAGGGGGTGTGAAGAGAAACCCTCCATCCCTACCCCAGCCCACTCTCGAGCATGTTAACATGCATGCCGGGTATGCCACGTTGTTGGGGAGTGAATACCACGTTCTTCTATGCACTCGTCCAGGTAGGACGGGTATCATGTAGAGGAGGTATCTACAGGGAGTGCAGAATTATTAGGCAAGTTGTATTTTTGAGGATTAATTTTATTATTGAACAACAACCATGTTCTCAATGAACTCAAAAAACTCATTAATATCAAAGCTGAATATTTTTGGAAGTAGTTTTTAGTTTGTTTTTAGTTTTAGCTATTTTAGGGGGATATCTGTGTGTGCAGGTGATTATTACTGTGCATAATTATTAGGCAACTTAACAAAAAACAAATATATACCCATTTCAATTATTTATTTTTACCAGTGAAACCAATATAACATCTCAACATTCACAAATATACATTTCTGACATTCAAAAACAAAACAAAAACAAATCAGTGACCAATATAGCCACCTTTTTTTGCAAGGACACTCAAAAGCCTGCCACCCATGGATTCTGTCAGTGTTTTGATCTGTTCACCATCAACATTGCGTGCAGCAGCAACCACAGCCTCCCAGACACTGTTCAGAGAGGTGTACCGTTTTCCCTCCTTGTAAATCTCACATTTGATGATGGACCACAGGTTCTCAATGGGGTTCAGATCAGGTGAACAAGGAGGCCATGTCATTAGTTTTTTCTTTTTATACCCTTTCTTGCCAGCCACGCTGTGGAGTACTTGGACGCGTGTGATGGAGCATTGTCCTGCATGAAAATCATGTTTTTCTTGAAGGATGCAGACTTCTTCCTGTACCACTGCTTGAAGAAGGTGTCTTCCAGAAACTGGCAGTAGGACTGGGAGTTGAGCTTGACTCCATCCTCAACCCGAAAAGGCCCCACAAGCTCATCTTTGATGATACCAGCCCAAACCAGTACTCCACCTCCACCTTGCTGGCGTCTGAGTCGGACTGGAGCTCTCTGCCCTTTACCAATCCAGCCACGGGCCCATCCATCTGGCCCATCAAGACTCACTCTCATTTCATCAGTCCATAAAACCTTAGAAAAATCAGTCTTGAGATATTTCTTGGCCCAGTCTTGACATTTCAGCTTGTGTGTCTTGTTTAGTGGTGGTCGTCTTTCAGCCTTTCTTACCTTGGGCATGCCTCTGAGTATTGCACGCCTTGTGCTTTTGGGCACTCCAGTGATGTTGCAGCTCTGAAATATGGCCAAACTGGTGGCAAGTGGCATCTTGGCAGCTGCACGCTTGACTTTTCTCAGTTCATGGGCAGGGTCAATCCTAGGGTCACATGCGCCTGGGTGCAGAAATATTTCTGGTGCCCCCTACAAGGGCGTGGTCACCTTACTAACTCCTCCCCCTTTACAAATGTTTCTATGGCAACCGTTCGAACACAGGGATGCTCCCCTAAGGAGTTATTGTTACCCCCTCTCTAATGGACACAGAGAGGGCTTCTGTTAGAGAGTCTGTTTAGAAAGAGCCCCCAGACATAATACAGGAGATGGTCAGAGACTTCTAACATGATACAAGAGATGATCAGAGACTGCAGCCATGGTACAAGAGATCAATGCAGCCTCACCAGTGCCCATAAAATGCAGCCTACCAGTGCTCACCAAATGCAGCCTACCAGTACCCAACAATTGCAGCCTCATAATAGATCACCAATTTCAGCTTACCAGTGCCCCTGGATTACACAGAAGAGCAGTATCCTGCTGTCACATAGCTTGGATTTAATCTGCCCGGGCAGCCCGGGCAGACCGACTTGCGGCTCCTATGGTACACATCACATTGATTATACTAACTATACCCCCCCACTCTCATCACACCTCCCCTAACCTGATAACCCTGATTGGGGGCTAAAAGAGAGCTCAGGCTCAGGGAGAGAGGTGGGGCTGAAAGAGAGCTCAGGCTCAGAGAGAGAGGTGGGGCTGAAAGAGAGAGGTGGGGCTGAAAGAGAGCTGAAAGAGAGCTCAGGCTCAGAGAGAGAGGTGGGGCTGAAAGAGAGCTCAGGCTCAGAGAGAGGAGGTGGGGCTGAAAGAGAGATCGGGCACAGAGAGAGGAGGTGGGGCTGAAAGAGAGCTCAGGCTCAGAGAGAGAGGTGGGGCTGAAAGAGAGATCAGGCTCAGAGAGAGAGGTGGGGCTGAAACAGAGATCAGGCTCAGAGAGAGGTGGGGCTGAAAGAGATGGAGGTGGAGAGAGAAGGGGGTTGAGTGTGAGAGAGAGAGAGAGAGAGAGAGAGAGAGATGGATGAGGCTGAGAGAGAGAGAGAGAGAGAGATGAGTCTGAGAGAGAGAGAGAGAGAGATGAGGCTGAGAGAGAGAGAGAGAGAGAGATGAGGCTGAGAGTGAGAGAGAGTGAGAGAGATGGATGAGGCAGAGAGAGAGAGATGAGGCTGAGAGAGAGAGAGAGAGAGAGAGAGATGGATGAGGCAGAGAGAGAGAGAGAGAGAGAGAGAGAGAGAGGGACGAGGCAGACAGAGAGAGAGGGACGAGGCAGACAGAGAGAGAGGGACGAGGCAGACAGAGAGAGAGGGACGAGGCAGACAGAGAGATAGGGACGAGGCAGACAGAGAGAGAGAGGGATGAAGCAGAGAGAGAGCAATTAGCAAGGGCAGAGGGATGAGTCAGAGAGAGAGGGATGAGGCAGACAGAGAGAGAGGGATGAGGCAGACAGAGAGGGATTAGCAAGGTCAGAGGGATGAGGCAGAGAGAGAGGGATGAGGCAGAGAGAGGGATGAGCAAGGGGGAGAGGGGTGAGGCAGAGAGAGAGGGATGAGGCAGAGAGCGAGGGATGAGGCAGAGAGCGAGGGATGAGGCAGAGAGAGAGGGATGAGGCAGAGAGAGAGGGGTGAGCAAGGGGAGAGGGATGAGCAAGGGGGAGAGGGATGAGACAGAGAGAGAGGGATGAGGCAGATAGAGAGTGATGAGCAAGGGGGAGAGGGATGAGGCAGAGAGAGAGAGGGATGAGGCAGAGAGAGAGAGGGATAAGGCAGAGAGAGAGGGATGAGGCAGAGAGAGAGAGAGGATGAGACAGAGAGAGAGGGATGAGGCAGAGAGAGAGTGATGAGCAAGGGGGAGAGGGATGAGGCAGAGAGAGAGAGGGATGAGGCAGAGAGAGAGGGATAAGGCAGAGAGAGAGGGATGAGCAAGGGGAGAGGGATGAGCAAGGGGGAGAGAGGGATGAGGCAGAGAGAGAGGGATGAGGCAGAGAGAGAGGGGATGAGCAGAGGAGCGAGGGGATGATGAGGCAAGGGGGAGAGGGATGAGGCAGAGAGAGAGGGATGAGCAAGGGGGAGAGGGATGAGGCAGAGAGAGAGGGATGAGGCAGAGAGAGGGATGAGGCAGAGAGAAGGATGAGGCAGAAAGAGGGATGAGCAAGGCGGAGAGGGATGAGGCAGAGAGAGGGATGAGGCAGAGAGAGAGGGATGAGCAAGGAGAGAGGGATGAGGCAGAGAGAGAGTGATGAGCAAGGGGGAGAGGGATGAGGCAGAGAGAGAGAGGGATGAGGCAGAGAGTGAGGGATAAGGCAGAGAGAGAGGGATGAGCAAGGGGGAGAGGGATGAGGCAGAGAGAGAGAGGGATGAGGCAGAGAGAGAGGGATGAGGCAGAGAGCGAGGGATGAGGCAAGGGGACGAGGGATGAGCAAGGGGAGAGGGATAGCAAGGGGTGGAGAGGGATAAGGAGAGAGAGAGGAGGATGAGCAAGGGGGAGAGAGGGATGAGCAAGGCGGAGAGGAGATGAGGCAGAGAGAGGGATGAGGCAGACAGAGAGAGGGATGAGGCAGAAAGAGATGAAGGCAGAGAGAGAGGGATGAGGCAGAGAGAGAGGGGATGAGGCAGAGAGAGAGGGAGAGGCAGCGAGAGAGGGATGAGGCAGAGAGAGAGGGATGAGCAAAGGGGGGAGAGGGATGAGGCAGAGAGAGAGGAGATGGATGAGCAAGGGAGAGGGATGAGCAAGGGGGAGAGGATGAGGCAGAGAGAGAGGGATGAGCAAGGGGGAGAGGGATAAGGCAGAGAGAGAGGGATGAGCAAGGGGGAGAGGGATGAGGCAGAGAGAGAGGGATGAGGCAGACAGCGAGGGATGAGGCAGACAGCGAGGGATAAGGCAGAGAGCGAGGGATGAGGCAGAGAGCGAGGGATGAGGCAGAGAGCGAGGGATGAGGCAGAGAGAGAGAGATGAGGCAGAGAGAGAGGGATGAGCAAGGGGAGAGGATGAAGCAAGGGGGAGAGGGATGAGGCAGAGAGAGAGGGATGAGGCAGAGAGAGAGTGATGAGCAAGGGGGAGAGGGATGAGGCAGAGAGAGAGAGGGATGAGGCAGAGAGAGAGGGATAAGGCAGAGAGAGAGAGGGATGAGCAAGGGGGAGAGGGATGAGGCAGAGAGAGAGAGGGATGAGGCAGAGAGAGAGGGATGAGGCAGAGAGCGAGGATGAGGCAATGGGAGAGGGATGAGCAAGGGGGAGAGGGATGAGCAAGGGGGAGAGGGATGAGGCAGAGAGAGGGATGAGGCAGAGAGAGAGAGGGATGAGCAAGGGGGAGAGGATGAGGCAGAGAGAGAGGGATGGCAAGGGGTAGAGGGATAAGGCAGAGAGAGAGGGATGAGCAAGGGGAGAGGAGGATGAGCAAGGCGGGAGAGGATGAGGCAGAGAGAGGGATGAGGCAGAGAGAGGGATGAGGCAGAAAGAGGGATGAGGCAGAAAGAGGGATGAGGCAGAAAGAGGGATGAGGCAGAGAGAGAGGGATGAGGCAGAGAGAGAGGGATGAGGCAGAGAGAGAGGGATGAGGCACGAGAGAGAGGGATGAGCAAGGGGGAGAGGGATGAGGCAGAGAGAGAGGGATGAGGCAGAGAGAGAGGGATGAGCAAGGGGGAGAGGGATGAGCAAGGGGGAGAGGGATGAGGCAGAGAGAGAGGGATGAGCAAGGGGGAGAGGGATAAGGCAGAGAGAGAGGGATGAGCAAGGGGGAGAGGGATGAGGCAGAGAGAGAGGGATGAGGCAGACAGCGAGGGATGAGGCAGAGAGCGAGCGATGAGGCAGAGAGCGAGGGATGAGGCAGAGAGCGAGGGATGAGGCAGAGAGCGAGGGATGAGGCAGAGAGAGAGGGATGAGCAGAGAGAGAGGGATGAGGCCGAGAGAGAGGATAGTGTCATAGTGGACAAAGAGGGGTGCTGACAGAGAGAGGGAGTGGCTGTGAGAGAGAGGACGGCTGTGAGATCCCTAGCCCTGTCTGTATCTAAAGATAGGTCCGTCTGTGTCCGTGTATGGTGCCAAGTACCTCATTGATCCGGGAGGTGCTCTCCTCTGCTGCTTCTTCCAGCAGCTCCCTGGCAGATCGTCCTTATCCTCCAGGCATCACTGACTGCTGCTGGGGCACAGAGGAGGCTGGAGGAGACTGTGTGCACACTGTGCAGCGACATCAGATCGGTGTCACTGTCTGGCTGCTTTGAAATCTCCCGCCCACACCCCTTTCCAGGCACAGATTGGCGGCACAAGGGGTTGTGGGTGGGCACATGGGGAGGACATGGGGAGGCGGTTAGTCCTGGTACAGATACAGCGGGCACCGTGCGGGGGATGTGGACAGTGCTGCGAGCGGGTCAGTGGGCGGCAGAGGTAGGGTGCAATGTGATCACGGCGCTCTCGCTGACATGCGCAAGTGTCTAGGGAAATCACAATGCTGACTCGTTGGCAACCCACTCTGGCGCTACTGACACTTTGGCGCCTCCTCCCCTCTGGCGCCTGGGTGCAGCGCACCCTTTGCACCCCGTCTGGGATCGGCCCTGTTCATGGGCAGTTATTTTGCGCCTTGGTTTTTCCACACGCTTCTTGCGACCCTGTTGACTATTTTGAATGAAACGCTTGATTGTTCGATGATCACGCTTCAGAAGCTTTGCAATTTTAAGAGTGCTGCATCCCTCTGCAAGATATCTCACTATTTTTGACTTTTCTGAGCCTGTCAAGTCCTTCTTTTGATCCATTTTGCCAAAGGAAAGGAAGTTGCCTAATAATTATGCACACCTGATATAGGGTGTTGATGTCATTAGACCACACCCCTTCTCATTACAGAGATGCACATCACCTAATATGCTTAATTGGTAGTAGGCTTTCGAGCCTATACAGCTTGGAGTAAGACAACATGCATAAAGAGGATGCTGTGGTCAAAATACTCATTTGCCTAATAATTCTGCACTCCCTGTATAACCTTCGCTTCATTCCCTCAGACCGAACCGTTAAACCTGTAAACCACTATAAAAGAACACAAGGAAAATTAAACATGCAGAAATATGAACAGAAACAGCTCAGAGAGTCTCCTTCTTGGGCTGCGACCCAGGTGAGGATTGCCCTGCGCAACGGAAAGTCGCGGTGAGCTAGGAGGTTGCAACATTGAACAACTCCAGACATTCAGTGGGAAGGGTAGAAAGGGGAGGGAGGAGTTTGGGTGGATCCGCAGAATGCACACCTTCCCTTAAAGGTCTACTGCTTTACCCGCGTTCAGTGGGAGGAGTTACGATGACGGGGTTGGCCTGCTGTGAAGGAGGGGCGGGAAGCCGAAGGCTAAACAAGTACTATATGACACTAAAGGTGTTTTTACCCCAGACATTACAGCGTGGGAAGAGAGAATTGCATAGACCTCTCTGAGCTGTTGCACCCTGTCTAAAACTGTGCCCAGACATGTTAAGTGCTCTAACTGAACAGTAGTTAAAATAACACTCGTAACAATTCCTAACCACTGACAAGCGATCAGTCCTGTAATACCTTAGGCGGTCTAAGAAAAGCTTTTCAACAGGTAACATCTGTGACCTAACAGTTCCCCTGGAAACCAGGGGGCCGTTGTTCTCCGGTAGCCAGGCAAGCTAGTTCATCTGGGGTCTTCGGTTATATACGGGACTTTATACCCGGTTTTAATTCGGGAGGCTTACCTGTGGCGAAAGCAACGGTGGAGGTATCAGTCCCGATCAGTAGGCATCCGAGGCTGTGGGGACGAGAGATACTCACCGCCACTCACAAGCAGGATCCTGGAGGCCCGGGGGTTACGCAATGCAGCCGCTTTTATACCAGTAGTCTCCTCCGGCCCCTTTGTGTGCAGATCAGATGGTAGGCATCGCACGAGGCTCCAGCACATGCGAAGCCTGGCACTAGTGAGCGATCAAAGCCAGTGCTACAGGGAGCATAGGGCAGTAAGGGGGAACCGGGAACCGGAGAAACATGGGGTGGTGGAGAGACGCGCACCCGCCGGCAAACAAGCTGGAAAGGGAAGAGACATCTGGGTTACAGCCGAACGTCGAAGGTCTCTCTAGCGGGGGATGAATGCTTGATCCCGACGGGCTCTACGCGGCATCAGAGCCGCCGATGGGCTGGCAGGAGGCAGGTAACCCTGTGCGGTGGGACCTAGACCCGAGGGAGAGGGAGATCTCCTCCTACGATTTCTGGTATCCTGGGCATCCATTGGTTCCTCTTCCATGTTGCGGCGTGAGAGCTCTGGGACCTGAAACTCTGCGTACCAGTCAGGTAGGTGGACAAACGGTAGGTCCAGGTGTTTACAAAAATCCTCCAATTCCTCTGGGAGAGCTGTGTGACCTTGGCATGTGGCCGATAAGCCGAAGGGGAATTTCCAACGGTAACAATCCCTCTGTTTCTCAGGATCTCCAGGAGGGGACGGAGATCCTTGCTATTTTTGAGCGTGATAGCCGAAAGGTCTTGATAGATTTGGATCGGACGGCTCTCATACTCCAGGTGCTCCTTCTCCCGGGCTTTCCTCAGGACTGTCTCCTTAATCTCGAAATCATTCACAAAGCAAATGATATCCCTTGGGGGATCAGAGTCCCTGCCCCGGGGACGGAGAGCTCTGTGTATGCGCTCCATTACGATCCTCGTGCCCGGTGGTCTACCCAGGAGCCGGTTGAATATGCCTGTGACTGCAGGTGCTATCTGGTCCGCTTCAACGCTTTCTGGGAGTCCCCTAAGCCTCAAGTTATGTCTTCTGCCCCTGTTGTCTAGTTCCTCGACATGGCGCTGAATGTCACGGAGCTGGAGGGTGTGGGAATCCAATCTGTGTGCTACTCTCTTGATGGCGGTGTGTTGTACCATAGTAGCGTTTTCCACTCTCTGGACCCGTTCCGCTATGGCCTGTAGTTCCTGGTGCAGGCCTGAGATCGCTGCGGATAGCGTATCTTTAATATCCGCCGCCACCACCCGAAGATCCTGGAGGCATAGTGGAGGAGCCGGTGTCGATGCGGGGGCCGGGACTGCTGGGGAAAGCAGTATCTCTACATGGCTCTGAGGAGAAGAAGAGGCGGGAAGCGGAGCCGCCATGACAGGCCTCTGTGTCCTGAATAGCTCCGGGATGGTCTGATTAGGACCGGAGATGTCTCTCGGGGACCTAGATTGAGACGCCGAGCTTCCACGAGAGGATGTTGCCATAATTTCAGCAGATAGCGCTGTTAGAAACCCGTGATTTAGTGAACGGTGAGCTGGGGTGAGACGGAGCTCTTGGATTAGGCAGTCATCTTCTCTCAAGGCAAACCACGCCCCAACTACCATGAATACTGAATATATTCTGCAAACATAATATTTGAGTATAAAGCTAAGCTACTGTACAGCCAAACAGTATACCATTTTTTTTTAAAGTAAGGCAATAAAGTCACTATGTTAGGTTTACCAGTGGGAATATTTTAAATATAAGATTACAATATGTAATTATATAGAATATAAAGTGAATTATTTAACTTCTACATTTTTATATAATGACAACAGTCTTCTTTTCTAACTTCTAAAGTTAGCAATGAATTAATTTAAATTCTAAAGCATGTTGGTGAAAAGCATGTCAACTGAACCATACAACCACTGGTGCAGAACATGATTGGATTTTGCTATTCTTCAAAAATATTTGATTTTCATTCAACCAACCAAGTGTTCAAGTATATAATGTGCCATAAGACAGTGGATATTGTTGTACATGAGCAGTTCTCTATGTACATAAACTTAATTTAGTAGAAAGCAATTTTATCTTGTATTTAAAGCTTATAGTACCATGAATTTTAAAACTGTTATTCCAATTTACATTATACACTGTATTTATTGCTATTGTATAATGACTTATAAGTAGAGTTGAGCGGACACCTGGATGTTCGGGTTCGGACCCGAACCCGAACTTTGAAAAAAAGTTCGGGTTCGGGACCCGAACTTGACCCAAACTTTGACCCGAACCCCATTGAAGTCAATGGGGACCCGGACTTTTGACTACTAAAATGTCTCTAAAAAACGAAGGGAAAGGGCTGGAGGGCTGCAAATGGCAGCAAAATGTCAGGAAGAGCATGGCAAGTACTCTGAAAATAAATGTGGATAGGGAAATAACTTAAAATAACATAAAAATGTGGCGGTGTAGGTGGAAGCGGCGGTGGAGGAGAAGGAGGTAGCCAACACAGCAGGTTTTGGTTTTTAAATTATTTATTTTTTAAATTAGGGTAAACCCCAAAAGAGTGAGAAAGATCTAGGATTGCTACCTTGTCCCTTTAAACCTGAACACAGAATAATTACACAGGTTCTGGGGCTAATTTAATGTCAATAAGGCACCAAGTGAGTTTAATTAGCAGCACCTTAATCAGCCAGAGAACCTGTGTAATTAATATGTTTTTGCATTTAAAGGGATGAGATGGCAACCCTAGAAAGATCAGAAAGAAAACTATGGCTGGGTAAGGCCGGCCCGGTGTCTAACCTGTCCCTAAACAATGTACTGGACACACACGGTATATCACAGGTGACAGGTGCAGTGCTGATGAAATATGCAGAGAGTCACCTATATATTTCTGTCCCTATAGCAAATAACAGGAACCTGTCCCTAAACAATGTACTGGACACACACAGTATATCACAGGTGACAGGTGCAGTGCTGGTGAAATATACAGAGAGTCACCTATATATTTCTGTCCCTATAGCAAATATCAGGAACCTGTCCCTAAACTATAAGATGCAGATCTCACAGAAATAAACAGTGTTGGTGTAGATTTCTCAAACAGGATAATCCTATCTAACACTCTCCCTCAATCAGCAGCAAACCTGTCCCTACCCTAGCTAAAGCAGACTGACGAGCCCTAAACGATGTAATGCACAGTCCCTAAATGATAAGATGCAGATCTCACAGAAATAAACAGTGCTAGTGTAGATTTCTCAAGCAAGATAATCCTATCTAACACTCTCCCTCAATCAGCAGCAAACCTGTCCCTACCCTAGCTAAAGCAGACTGACGAGCCCTAAACGATGTAATGCACAGTCCCTAAACGATAAGATGCAGATCTCACAGAAAGAAACAGATCTGGTGTAGATTTCTCAAGCAGGATTATCCTATCTAACTCTTCCCTCAATCAGCAGCAGCCTGTCCCTACCCTAGCTAAAGCAGAGTGACGAGCTGTGCTGTGTGCCTCTATCTGATATAGAGACTGGTCACATGCTGGGTCACATGCTGCACTGGCCAATCACAGCCATGCCATTAGTAGGCATAGCTGTGATGGCTTCCTAGTCACAGTAGTAAAACAAATGGCGATTGGCTGCCGTGCAGCGTGCCATAACATAGCCGAACTCCGAACCCGAACTTTTCCCAATTATTCGGGTTCGGGTACAAAAAAAAAACAAAGTCCGTACCGAACTTTCGCTCAACCCTACTTATAAGTACAGTATAGCTTGAAACCTAAGAATCAAATAATGTATTATTTAGTTAAAAGGAAAGCATACTGTAGTATGTTTTCAGTTACCACATATTTTGAGTTATTAAACTCTACAAAAAATATGCGTTGTCCTACAAATGGTAATAACACCTTAACCCATTTAATCCGGATGGCCACACTCCACCGATTTCTTTATTGGTTAAAAACCATACAGCAAAAGATGCAATCAACAGCTGACATGTTTCACATCTTAACTATTGGTGCTTACTCATAGCTAACTCTTCAGGCGACAGGAATTTATATGCACATGCCAATACAATTGTTACAGAGCAAATGAGGTGGGCTTGATTGAATAATTGAAGAGCTGGTGAATTAGTGGATACTCACTACACATGGAAGCTCCGCATGGATTAAATCAATATCAGATCTGCTGAGGCCCATGTCTTACATGATGTTGCCACTTTGATGCAATTTTAAATGATAAAGCCCAAATCGCTTCTACAATACAATATAAATTTCATGTTTTTTACAATTGCTGATGACAAATCTATACATCTAAAAACATAGATAGAAAGTAAAGAAAAATCTATTTTATCTTGTTGTACAAATGTCTGTTTTATCTTATGATGAAAAGGAAGGAGAGGGGGGGACTGACACTGGCATACCTACATGATGTAAGGGAAAACAATCGTTGCTATTCATGAGCAAACAATTGCATACTATGAAGCTTTTTTTGAAGGCTGGGTTCACACTAGTGCGATGCGGGAACCCTGCGAATCCACTGCAGGCTCCCACATTGCACCCGACTCGTACTTCGAATATGAGTTTAGTCCGAATGCGACGCAATCCCAGCCATACTATCTGGCAGAAATCGCATTGCAGGTTGCGAATCACATGCGATTTTGCACCACACAGCAGTGAAAACTGGTCCTTGAAGAGGCTAATGTTATTGTACATAGAGTAAAAGAAAAGGAAGAAGATACAGTTGGTAATGAACGCGGGTGTTGTCAATAATAATAATGAGTGACATTCCACTCAAAATTCATATCCTAATGTTAAAGAAAAAAATCCAATAAACCTCACGTTTACATAAAACCCTAAATTTATTGTAGTAGCGATTTGGGCCTTATCGTTTAAAGTCGCATCAAAGTGGCAACATCACATGAGACACTGGCCTCAGAAGATCTAATATTGATTTAATCAGAGCCGAGCTTCCATGTGTAGTGAGTATCCACTAATTCACCAGCTCTTCAATTATTTAATCAAGCCTACCTTGTTTACTCTGTAACAATTGTATTGGCATGTGCATATCAATTCCTGTGTATTGCCTAAAGAGTAAGCGCCAATAGTTACGGTGAGAAACATGTCAGCTGTTATTGCATTTTATTTATTGGTTTTTAACCAATAAATACATTGGGTCAGATTCAGGTAGAGTTAGACTGGAGTATCAGTGATACTCCAGCCTAACTCTCACTTTGAGCCGGCGTTTCTGTTTTCTGTAGTCAGAGAACAAGAAACGCCGGGTTGGAGTCCCTATACGAGCGGCGTAATTGTATTTCGCCATCGTATCGGAACTGCAATTTTAAAAATGGCGCTCGGGGGCGTTCCCGTTGATTAACGCCGAGAATATGCTAATCAGCGAGTGTTTTCGGGCCCGACGCAGTGACTTTCCGACGTTTCCGTAAGAGATACGCGGCGTAAAGAAAAACCAGCCCCCTAGTGGAGTATCCTATGTTAAGTATGGCCGTCGTCATCGCGTCGAATTTAAAAAAATTTGCGTAGTTTGCGTAAAATGTCCGTGAATGGGGATTGACGTCATTGACGTTCCCTGACAGAATTTGGAGCATGCGCACTGACAGTCGACGCATGCGCAGTACGTTCGCCGCGGGATCGCGCCTAGTTATAATAATACACGCCCCCTACCCGCCCAATTTGAATTCCGCCGGCTCATTTTCGCTACGCCGCCGCAACTTTAGGAGCAAGTGCTATGTGAATACAGTACTTGCTCCTAAAGTTTTGGCGGAGTAACGTAAATGAGAAAAGTTACTCTAAAATAAAGATTCGCCCATCTACCTGAATCTGGCCCATTGTTATTGGAATGCGGCCATCAGGATTAAATTATTTGATATATTTCATACTGAGCCAGCACCATCATTTAAGGAATGAGGAGGAGAAATTTTTTATGACCCAGACACCTGGAGCGGGTTCTTTTCCCAACACCTTAACCCAGTTGTGCAAATATCAGACAGATTTTAAAAATACAAAAATGCTAAAGACAGTGCTATTAATAGACACTAATGGATAATAAAATAATACACACTATAAATGTGTAAAGTTAATGATCCCAAATATAATATCAAGTGTTCTAGCAATATACAAAGGTCATGATTCTATCAAAAAAGTACAAAATCAATTCATATTAACCAAGTGTAATAATCCAAATGTTGGTATAAAGTGAACAGTCCAAGTTTCCATACCTCCAAACAATCTTGTCAGTTTCCCATGATCACCCAGGTGGTGTTAGATTCCCCTCCTATTTATGACCACTTAAATGATTAAGATGGTGGTCAGTCAGAGAAGTGGTAAATTTACTCCTTCACATACAGGTAACCTCAGAAAGAAGGATATTCACTACTAACCTCTGTCAAAAATACAGTAAAGAATAGGAAAGGCAGAGGCTCTTTACACAGACATCTTTATTAAAACTTAATTAAAAATAGCTACAAATGCATCTACGCCTTCTAGTGCTTACCATCCAGCACTAGGAAACATTTGCTTACTCTCATGTAAGAGTTGTACAGCATTTTCTGGTCACATGTGTGTACCCTCAGCATGCATGTTGACATCATGAAGTTCCCGCTCCATCCACTGTGTCTCATCCAAGGAGTTCAACTGCTTGAACAGCCTTTCTAGTGTTTTAATCATTTAAAGTGAATGTATAGTTAAAGTGGCTGTAAACCCAAAAACAAAAAACCCTGATTGAAGCTGTTGCAGAATTTCCTTGTCTTTGGGCTTTGGCACTGTGATTGGCCGTCATGGCGCACTGCTGAAGAAACTGCACAAGCGAGCCATTCCTTCAGTGTGTATGCGTCGATAATGTCGGTGCAAGAGTATATGGTAAATATCTCCTAAACTATGCAGGTTTAGAAGATATTTACAGCACCTAGAGATAAGCCTTATTATAGGCTTACCTGTAGGTACAAGTGGTGTAACAGGGTTTTTTGTAAGTAGGACCATTGCTTTTTATTTTGTGTTTATTAAAACGTATAAGTGGTAATGCACAAGGTCGGTGCGCCCTCCTTTCTTTTCTTTTTCATTTTAGCCATACAGTGCCTGCCGCCGAGAATGTGTTTTCAGCACGCCAGCATCGCGCTGAATCTCGGCGACAGGCTGCCGACATCTCGCACTCGCTGGAATAGTAAAAGTACATTCCAGCGAGCGCGTCATAGAAGCGACGGGAATCCGACGCGGATTCCCGCCAATTCTACACGTGGGCGGAGTTTGTTATGAATCCTGAAGGAGAAATCCCCGCCGGATTTTTAAAGAAAAATCCGGCATGGGTTCCCCCCTCAGGAGCATAACGGGCCCTTAGGTCGGTTACGGGTTGTAAGGAGACCCCCTACGCCGAAAAAACGGCGTGGGGGTCCCCCCACAATCCATAACAGACCCGTATCCAAAGCACGCCGGCCGGCCGGTCAGGAAGGGAGTGGGGGCGAGCGAGCGCCCCCCCCTCCTGAGCCGTACCGGGCAGCATGCCCTCAACATGGGGGGGTCAGGTGCTCTGGGGTAGGGGGGCGCACTGCGGCCCCCCACCCCAGAGCACCCTGTCCCCATGTTGATGAGGACACAGGGCCCCTTCCCGACACCCTGGCCGTTGGTTGTTGGGGTATGCGGGCGGGAGGCTTATCGGAATCTGGAAGCCCCCTTTAATAAGGGGGCCCCCAGATACCGGCCCCCACCCTAAGTGAATGAGTATGGGGTACATTGTACCCCTACCCATTCACCTGCAAAACAAAAGTTTAAACACAAATAAACACACAGTGTATTGAAATATTTTATTAGTTGGCCGCCGGGGGGGGGGTGTGTATGATCGCTTTTAGAAAAGCGCCCCCCTCCGGCGGGCTTCTGTGGGGGGGTGGGTGCCGCCGTCTGGTTCTTTTCCGCCGCCGGGGGGGGCGCTTTGATAAAAGCGCCCACCACCCGGCGGGCTTCTTTCGACGTCTTCGGCGGCTGGGGGGTCTTCTCCCACTCTCCGGGGTCTGCTCCGGGGGTCTTCTTCCCACTCCGCTTCTCCGGGGGTCTCCGGGGGTCTTCTCCCGCTCTCCGGGGGTCTTCTCCGCTCTCCGGGGGTCTTCTTCTTCTTCAGGACTCGCCGCCGCTATCTTCGTGTGTTAGCTCAATTACTAGCGCCGGCGGTCCCCTCTTCTGCGACGTCGACGTCGGCGTCTTCTTCTTCTTCTTCTTCTTCTGCTGTCCAGATGTTGACGCGACGCTTTCTCCCGCTGTTATGCCCGGCGCGCGGCTCGCAGCGAAATATATAGGCCTGTCTTGTGACGTCGCAGTCCCATCATGCTCCGGTAGGTATCACGTGTACCTACCGGAGCATGATGGGACTGCGACGTCACAAGACAGGCCTATATATTTCGCTGCGAGCCGCGCGCCGGGCATAACAGCGGGAGGAAGCGTCGCGTCAACATCTGGACAGCAGCAGAAGAAGAAGAAGAAGAAGAAGACGCCGACGTCGCAGAAGAGGGGACCGCCGCCGCTAGTAATTGAGCTAACACAGAAGATAGCGGCGGCGAGTCCTGAAGAAGAAGAAGACCCCCGGAGAGCGGAGAAGACCCCCGGAGAGCGGGAGAAGACCCCGGAGAGTGGGAGAAGACCCCCCAGCCGCCGAAGACATCGAAAGAAGCCCGCCGGGTGGTGGGCGCTTTTATCAAAGCGCCCCCCCCGGCGGCGGAAAAGAACCAGACGGCGGCACCCACCCCCCCACAGAAGCCCGCCGGAGGGGGCGCTTTTCTAAAAGCGATCATACACACCCCCCCCGGCGGCCAACTAATAAAATATTTCAATACACTGTGTGGTTTATTTGTGTTTAAACTTTTGTTTTGCAGGTGAATGGGTAGGGGTACAATGTACCCCATACTCATTCACTTAGGGTGGGGGGCCGGTATCTGGGGGCCCCCTTATTAAAGGGGGCTTCCAGATTCCGATAAGCCTCCCGCCCGCATACCCCGACAACCAACGGCCAGGGTTGTCGGGAAGGGGCCCTGTCCTCATCAACATGGGGACAGGGTGCTCTGGGGTGGGGGGCCGCAGTGCGCCCCCTACCCCAGAGCACCTGACCCCCCCATGTTGAGGGCATGCTGCCCGGTACGGCTCAGGAGGGGGGGGGGCGCGCTCGCTCGCCCCCACTCCCTTCCTGACCGGCCGGCCGGCGTGCTTTGGATACGGGTCTGTTATGGATTGTGGGGGGACCCCCACGCCGTTTTTTTCGGCGTAGGGGGTCTCCTTACAACCCGTAACCGACCTAAGGGCCCGTTATGCTCCTGAGGGGGGAACCCATGCCGGATTTTCTTTTTAAAAATCCGGCGGGGATTTCTCCTTCAGGATTCATAACAAACTCCGCCCACGTGTAGAATTGGCGGAATCCGCGTCGGATTCCCGTCGCTTCTATGACGCGCTCGCTCTCCATCGCGGCAAGCCAGCTCGGCGCTGGCTCCCGCGATGGGGCTCGTAGGTGGTCAATCTCGCCGAGAAAGGGAGCGAGATTGACACAATATCCCAGTCACCTACTGTATGAACACCCTTTGTTCTGTGGAGGGCTGCAAGACTTAAGACTTTGCCTTTATACCATACTGATACACCCAGTTTGGCGATACACCAGAGCGCAGGAGGATTTTTGTGGTACAAGTGGTGTAACAGGGTTTAGAACCACTTTAAGGCTTCATGCACACGGGTGTTATAAAAAATCATCTGCAAAGCTAGTACCGGCGGCAGGAAAAAAAGTGGCATTAAAAACGTGATAAAAGGGTTTATTTATCAATGTTTTCAGCCAAAATTCACACAATTTTTTACTTAAACTGTAACTTCAATTTTGTTGAGAAAAAAAACATTTCCCCTCTGGGTGATCTATATACACTGCCAGGATTATAGCAACACTTGTTGCAGTTTCCTACCTTTTGTTATTCTGAAGAAATCCATGTGTGTTTGTCTTTGCCTCTGTTCTGAATAGGTCTAATGGGAGTGGTTTCATACTTACATGTCAGCTGTTGCAGCGGCGGGGCTCTAATGAGGAAGCTGCTGGGCCTGCATCCCTTTAGATGTGTTCCTATTGAAAATATCTTACCAAAAATGACATTTTTGTTGCAGGGGATGCCTGAAATCTGACTTGTATCTTAGGCAGACTTCTGGTAAAATCTGCAATCACACAAGCAGAAAATGATGTTTCTGGGGAGTGGTCAGTATGCGTTTTGTGTACAGAACACCTCCATGTAGCCATATTGCATTGTATATATAGAAATTTACAGAGGCTGCACATTGAAAAGGAAAAGCACCCAGTAATTTTTAATAACATTTAATTACAATATGACTTGTGTCACAATTGTGCACACTATATTATTTTTTCTTTATTTGCTATTTTTTTTTTACCCTACGAAAGAGGAGTTATCCTTTAAGATCTGATAAGAAAAATATGTGAATCGTGTATGAAAGTTGCTTGAAGCTTAGCTGAAAACATTGGTATATAGACCTCTATAGATTTGAATTAAGGTTACACATCAGTAGTGGGTTTATTAGGATAAAGCTAGACACATGTTTAAATGTGATTGTACAATTGCTGTACAGTCTCCTTTGTATTTACCACCACACTGCACAATTAGATTGTAATGTTTGATTTTTTGGAAACAGTAAATTGTGCATTATGTTTTATCTCTTATTTTCAGAATACAACAGTGCAAAGATGCTTAACAATTCAATGGTCCAACAAATTGACTATTTGTCCCAGTTTGTTGTAAATATTTCTTCATGTTTCTGTTTTAATCGATTTTTGCCCATCAACGCATCTGATACTTTTGAAGAAAAGGCTAAGGAATTAATTCAGAAGAATGATTTCCTAGCAGGTAACTAAACTAGATAACTAGTAAGGTAACTAATGTTTATTAACTAATTGGGTACCTAATGCTTAATTATTCTGTTCAAAAGAAAAATATAAATGTAAAAGTACACATTGCATTCCGCATCAACTGAGAGCTACAATACATGGTAGTACTTTGCAGCTTCTTCATTATCCCACAGAAGGTCTAAATGACAGAACCTTCATATAAAAAGATGTGGTGTAAGGTAAGAATTTTTTATTTCTTAATAGGCCTAGCAATTTAGAACTAGCTAAGTGTGACTGCCATAATGCTCTTAGTTGATGCAGACTGCAAGGTCTACTTTATTGTATGAATAAATTGTTACAGATATAAAATATTATGACAGCAACATACACTACAGTAACCTGACCTAAAAGTCTGCACTTGTGTCCTATTATTTTAAATATACTTTGATCCTTTTAAATTAATGCAGTAAAATCTACAGACAATGAATGTTTATAGCTTATTTGGGTATGTCCTCACTGTGGAACATGTTGGGGTGCAGTTTTATTACTGACAATTGTTTTGTTGAAAAAGATTGATAAGCAGAGATCTAACTTTGGGGCCCGATGTGGTAACAACACATGTCAAGGCATGCTTGTGTAGTGTGTTGGTAGTACCTTTTTTGGTGAATGGCACTACACAGTAGAGGGCAATGCAACAGCACTGCAAGTGTTTACAGTGCACTGAGCATTATGCTGTGTCAAAAAAAGTGCATTCTTGGGAGCATTGTGATACATTGGTAATCCATGTGAAATTTAATGGGATGCCTCATGAAAGGGCATGTTAATGCATGCTAGTATTTAAATCTAGCCTCAATCTCTTTCTCAAAATAGAAAGAAAGATTTTTGCCCCTCATTTTTTTGCATTTTTTCAACTGGAACTTGGCTTTAGATATTATAAGAAAAAAAACTCCCTAATGCTTCTATGTATTATTAATATCTATCAGTGTTTATTGGGCAAGTGGTGCCTGCAGCCAAAAGGGTGAAATAGAAATAACAAGAAGACAGCATTAGTTTACAATGGGGTCAATTCACAAAGCTTTATTTTCAGACTGCGAGTGTTATTTTAACGATTTTGCACGTTATTGAAGCTAGTTCAATTCACTAAACGATTTAGCGCTTTGAAAAATCATCAAATAACGTTTCCCTACACAGAACCGATATTTTAAGGTGTGGATCCTTATTATATAGTCAAATCGTTATTTTAAAGATTCAAAACGTTATTTTAAAGAGTCAAATCGTTAAATATGTACAGAAGTGCAATTCACAATTTTTTTTTTGACAGTTATCAATCGTTAAGCAATCGTTAAATTAACACCTCCCTCAGGGTGGCGTTATGACATTTCCCAGGCAATATTTTGTTGTTAGAGGAAGCTTTTGGTGATTTTTGTAGTGTAGTGAAGTTTTTAGTAGTGTTGGGCAAGCTAGAACCGTGCTCTATTTGAACTTAAAATTATCCAGAGGTGAAGAAGAACACGTTGGAATGTTGTTCAGATTTATAAACGTGTATTCCGTTCACATACTATTTTGGATGACTTTTCTGAAACCCAGGTGATAGCTAAATTCCGATTATCATCTCCCATGATTTATTCTCTGTATGAGGAAATACACATGGCTTTAGAAAAGCACACACTAGAAGTTTTGCACATCACATGCTCAATCTCCATGTGTATTGCTTGTGTCTCCCTCTCTCTCTCTCTCTGTATCTGCTCTTTTCCACATGCAGCTGTTCTCCTCCCCTTCTGCTCCCAGAATGCATCTCTCCAGCATTATTTAACGATCTTAAGAGTTATTTTAACGTCCCAAATGTTAATAACAACGTCTGAGTAGTTAGCATAACGTTTGGATAAAGAGTCAGTTGAAAACCATAACGAATATATTAAATAACGATTATAGCTTTCTTGAATACCATGTTTGCTAGCGTTAAATAAGGAGTGCTAATTTAACACCTGAACAAAACCAATAACGTTTCTCTTTGTGAATTGACCCCAATGGCAGGAGTGTTTTATTATCTGACCTAATTTTTTAATATTTTAAAAGAATCTATGAACGGCAAATGATAATTGCTATGTTTTTTTGGATGTGGCAAACTAAATATTGTAACATACTGTACAAAATTACGGTTTCACTAATCTGACTGCAGTAAATGAAATATTGTTTGGTTATTGTTATATGTGGGTTACTGCTAGAGATGAGCAGATTTGGGCTGATTATATATATTTATATAAGGAGAGGTTGATGTTTTAAACTGTGTTTTTGTAAACTATTTCAAACAATTTTCACATCGGATTGTTGTTAGGTGGGCTTGCCCATGTTTGCCTTTCAGCTGTCTCAGTCACCTTTGTACTCTAGCAGACAGATAAGCTATTAATCAGAAACCAGCCCTGTTCCTATATTGAAGCATTGCAGAAGCATGTTTGCCATTTTTTGAGATTATACAGAGTGGTTATAAGCTTTGAATTCGGGCTGAAGATGGGTTTGACCTGAATCAGCATTTGTGATGGGAGTAATGGGGGGCACCCATGGTGGTGGTTGATTGTCGTGGTGCCAGATTAACATCGTCAGGTGTCAATCCTTGTGACTGACATTTGATCTACATCATTGGATGGCATGATTGGTGTTCAATTTACACCACAGGGACAGTGTGTATTTTTTTAATAATAATATGGTAACGAATACGAATTTATCCAAAGTTACGAATTATCCAAAATAACAAATACCGCATCTAAATGAATAGAATGTAACAAACTAATAATAATAAATAATAATATTAAAAACTTTTGTTCCATTCCATTTGTTTAGATGCGGCATTCGTTATTTCAGATAATTTTGTATTTTTTACATTCACTAACAGCCAAATTTGAAAGAAAATTTCAATACCTATAATTTAATAGTTAGTTATTTCGAATTTTACTATGACTAAGCACTAGTTTCAATGCAAAACGCGTCAGCAGTCAGTTTTTTTTATTTTGCTGTGACTTGTAGTGCTTAATATAAGGCTACAAATTGTTCAGAGTGCAGCTGTCCAGAGACAATCTTTGTTCCTGCTTTGCTAAGTGCATTGCCTGCACCTGAGTTGTCTGCAACGGAGCATATTCATCTAGGTTCCCACCTGGAGCGGCTTTTCCCTTTTCACCTATAATTTAATAGTTAGTTATTTCAAATTTTACTGATTTTCTTTCTTCTTTTTCAGATTTTCGAATTCCGAATTTCTGAAAATTTGAAAAATCGGAAATGAGAAAATTTAGAAAATTGGAAATTCCAAAATTTGAAAATTGGAAATTTGGAAATTCAAAAAGCGTAAATTCGAAAATTTGAAAATCGTAAATTTCAAAATTGGAAGTTAGGAATTTTGGAATTTAAAAATCGGAAATTCTAAAATTCGGAAAGTGGAAGTTTACAATTTAGAAATTTGAAGAATCAAAATTAGGAAATTTAAAAATCGGAAATTCGAAAACTCAAAATTTGGAAATTTAAAAAAATCAAAAATAGTAAATTCGAAAATTCAGAATTTCGGGAAATCCAAAAATTCTGAAAATTTGAAATAATAACTAATAATAACTTTAACTATTACTAACTATTAAATTATAGGTATTGTAATTTCCGATTTCCCAAATTCCCGAATTCTAAATTTTCGAATAAAAACAAACAAACAAATGAAATGAAAACAAACACATTTTTTTGGCAGTGCACATGTCTACTGATTCCCCCTACTGCCCAGGCTCCCTCCATTGTTGGTCCCGCCCCACAGTCCTGTTGGCTTCCCTCCTCTCCCACGGCTGCCATGATGGATGTTTCAGGAGGAAGAGCAGGAGAATGGGATAGTATATATGTAATTTACCTGCCACTTTCTTTTCTAAATGAACACACTTGCTCACTGTGTCCATTAACTGAAGCATAGTAAACTGTGTTTACTATACTTCAATTTGTAAATGAACAGGAAGCCGCTCAGCAAAGAGTATTTACCATTCATTCCTAAAACTTTATTAAAGGTATCAAATATTGCATTTATGACATGGAGAGCATGTAATCGCATTGGAAGGTGTTGCTATTCAAAATGACCCATCCTTCTGGGATCTTAGAAGTGTGGTAACATCAGTACGTTGCTCCATCCTAAGTGTTTCATCATAAGATGGCGTTTTCCGGGCAATGACTTATGACAAACCACATAGCGCAGAGCATGGTGCTGACGTCACCACGCTTCTTGGCTCCAGGAATAAAGGGTAGTTGGGAATAGCCGGCCAGCTTGTGTCTGTTATCCAATGTGATGACATGCTCTCCATGTCGTAAGTGCAATATTTTATACCTTTAATAACGTTTTAAGGATTTTTTCACCCTATGTCGAGTCATCTATATTTTTTGGACCGTCTGTGACATTGATACCTGGAAGGGAATTCTACAAGCCTTAAGAGACATTTGGGATGTTTTAAAGGCTCGCCCCTGACTGGGTTTAGAGCCACAAGTGTCACTGACCTTCCGTGATAGAAAGTCTGTGCAATCTGGTAAGCGACCATTTTGCCTATGGTTTGTGTGATTGACACTGGATCATATTTTTTAAGGTGGTGCATGGTTTGGATGTTATTACTGAACCCTTCATACCACTTTGTGGACTGTATTTTTTTCTACTGGTGTCTGACTGAATATTCTTAGTGCAACTCTTTGCATGGATTTTCTATTTTGGGACTGCTTATATCTCACAGTAGAGTTTGCAGCTGTTTTTGTTAATAATAGAGCATTTTTCTTAGTTTTTTTTTGTTCATGGTGTATCATAGTGACTGCTCTTCAGGTTTACTGTTGACACGGGTCAGGATATGGATAAGAGTGGAATTGAAATGTTTGAATTGCCAATAATGTAAACTGCTTTCCAACTTTGCTACCTTGCTATTAAATCATTTGTATTTCTTTTGCCCAAAAAGAGGACGTTATGTAAATTATTGTAATTTCTCCTCATGTCTATAAAGCTGCGTACACGCGATCAGTTCAAACTGATGAAAACGGACTGAGGTTTGGTTTCCATCGGTCCAAACCGATCGTGTGTAGGCCCCATCGACGGCTAAGCGATAGGTCAAAACCGATCGTTAGTATGCAAAAGCATCGGTTAAAAATTCACGCATTCTGAGAATCAAGTCGACGCATGCTTGGAAGCATTGAATTTTTTTCAGCACATCGTTGTGTTTTACGTCACCGTGTTCTGACGCGATCGGTTATTTAACTGACGGTGTGTAGACACATTAGTCCATCAGTCAGCTTCCTCGGTGCATCGTTCGGACCTTCGGACCGTTCTCGGACCGTTCTCATCGGATGGGCTGATCGTGTGTATGTGGCCTAAGGCCTTGTACACACGAGGGGATATGTCCGCTGAAAACGGTCCGATGGACCGTTTCAGCAGACATCTCCGCTCGTGTGTATGGGCTAGCGGCGACAGATTGGCGGCGGGGAATTTGATCCGACCCGACAGATTTCAAAGCATGCTTTGAAATCTATCCGGTGGAATCTGTCCGCCCGACATGTCTGCTGGTTAGTACACTTACCAGCAGACATGTCGTCCCGCCACCGCCGCCGCGCTGCCGCCGAATGGATTCGGCGCCATGCGCGGAAGTGTTTTAACTTCCTGACATGCGGTGACATGGCGGCGGTGACGTGGCGGGGAATTTGATCCGATGGTGTGTACACGCCATCGGATCAAACTTCCGATCGGACATATCCGATAGGAAATGGTCCGCGGACCGTTTTCATCGGATATGTCCGATCGTGTGTACGAGGCCTAAGAGTTCGATATGCATAATATTTATATTTTCATTTGTTCTAGATTTATGTTCAAGGCTAATGCCGCGTACACACGATCGGTTCGTCTGATGAAAACTGTCTGATGGACCGCTTTCATGAGACAAACCGATAGTGTGTGGGCCCCATCAGTTTTTTTCCCATCAGTGAAAAAACTTAGAACCTGTTTTAAAATTATCTGATGGTTAAAAAACCGATAGAAAAAAATGATCGTCTGTGGGGAAATCCATCAGTTAAAAACGCATGCTCAGAATCAAGTCGACACATGCTCGGAAGCATTGAACTTAATTTTTCTCACGCGTCGTCGTGTTTTACGTCACGTTCTGACACAATCGTTTTTTTAACTGATGGTGTGTAGGCAAGACTGATGAAAGTCAGCTTCATCGGATATCATCTGATGAAAAAATCCATCAGATTGTTTTCATCGGATGAACCGATCGTGTGTACAGGGCATTAAAGTTTAAGAGCATTTGTTCAGTAATTTTTCTAAAAAAAAAAAAAAAAAAAAAACATACTATGTCAACCAAACCCAATTGTTGGATAATTTTTTATACTATGACAGATCTCTTTGTGCCTCAAAATGGAAGACTGAAGTGCGCAAAGTGAGCAAATTCCAGCAAAAGTTCACTCTTCTCTGGTTCTTGCACTTTACACTTTTCTATGCCCAATAGAAATGATATTATTACTGTGCAGATGATTAGCAGGTTTAGCTCCTTGGTTCAATTTTGTCTAAGGATGCTTCATGGTATATGTCCTTACATATATACGTACCAATTTTAGACTGTTTTCATTTTTTTCATTTGTGGGGCCTGTAGTGGCAGCCCGACTCGGCTTGAATTTGTTTTGTATGACATTTTGTCAAAAAAACTAACTAATAAAGAAATGAAAAAAAATAAATAAGAAAGATAGCAGCATAAATAAAATAGTAAAACATAAATAATAACAAATATTCCCTTTCATACTGTAAGAATAGGAGCCATTTAAATATTTTTTAACTATAAATAACTACAGTATACCAAAAGTCCCTTCTGCTACCCTTTTGCCCTTAAAAGTTTTTTTTTTTAAATCTCATACCTTGTGTAACCTAATTGTTTTTTGCTCTTTAGGTGTTATATTCAATTTGTCTTCTTCAATTAAAACGGCTCAGAAACATCGCTCAAGTGGTAGACTACCACCCCATGTGAAGTATACAATTCGAACAAATGCATTTTACAGTATTAAAACAGATATGCTAAAAAATCCAGTTTGGAAATCTCATCCCCGCCAGCTTCCAGGAAGTGGTATAACATACAACCATGTATTTGCTCCAATCCAAGATATGATTGACAGAGCTATCATTTCTGTGCATACAGGAATGCACATATTTGAGCCAGAAGTTCAGGTGCAAGCAATGCCTTATCCATGTCACACCAGAGACTTGTGAGTGTTTAAGGATATTTTTTTTTTCACTTTTGTTTGGAGATGCATAGTTTACAGATTATTGATGTTCTAAATTATCTGCATGTAATCTTTATTTAACAAACATTTGATACAGAGTGTATGCATGTTTATTAGTTTTCAAGGAATGTTAGTATTTCCAGTGAAAATAGCCAGGGCTGCCTTCAATCTACTTGTTTCACAGCTCTGCATATTTGCTGCAGATCTGTCTCAGGTATGCTGGTACATGTAGTTCCATATGTACCTGTTATCCCACAAGAATTGTGTTCAGGGTGGGTTAGCCACCTGTTATTGATTCAGATAGCAACACACTCAGGCCAGCTCAACCATCTTTATTTTAATTTAGGCTGGGCTACTTGCCTCAGGGTTTGCCCCGGCAACCTTTCTTAGTGCCATGTCCCCTAGTGATTTTCAAAACTATTCCTAATGTATTCCCAGTGCTTTCCTGTGTCCCTGGATTTCTCAGAAGATTGTTAGTGTACCCCCAGTGTTTCCCTGTGTCCCTGGTTTCCTGAGAAGACTCCTTGTGACCCTAATATTCCTAGTGACTAGAGTTGAGCCGACACCTGGATTGAAAAAAAAGTTTGGGTTCGGGACCCGAACTTGACCTAAACTTTGACCCGAACCCGAACCCCATTGAAGTCAATGGGGACCTAGACTTTTGACTACAAAAATGTCTCTAAAAAACTAAGGGGAAGGGCTGGAGGGCTGCAAATGGCAGAAAAATGTCGGGAAGAGCATGGCAAGTACTCTAAAAATAAATGTGGATTGGGAAATAACTTAAAATAACATAAAAAAAATAAAAATAAAAAATAAAATAATTTTGACCTAGGACGAGGTCCATATGGAGTAGGAGGTTGAGGTGGCGGTGGATGTGGCGGTGTCGGTGGAAGTGGCGGTGGAGGAGGATGAGGTAGCCAACACAGCAGGTTTTGTTTTTTAATTGATTTATTTTTTAAATTAGGGTAAACCCCAAAAAAGTGAGAAAGATCTAGGGTTGCTACCTCATCCCTTTAAACCTGAACACAGAGTAATTACACGGGCTCTGGGGCTAATTGCACCTTAATCAGCCAGAGAACCTGTGTAATTAATATGTTTTTGCTTTTAAAGGGATGAGATGGCAACCCTAGAAAGATCAGAAAAAAAAACCAATGGCTGGGTAAGGCAGGTCCGGTGTCTATTCTGCACAAGGTACGGACAAGTCCTCTGGGACCCATGCCTGGTTCATTTTAATGAACGTGAGCTTGTCCACATTGGCTCTGGACAGGCGGCTGCGCTTGTCTGTGATAACGCCCCCTGCCGTGCTAAATACACGTTCAGACAATACACTGGCCACAGGGCAGGCCATCACCTCCAAGGCGTAAAGGGCAAGCTTAGGCCATGTGCCCAATTTGGAGACCCAGAAGTTTAAGGGGGCATAGCCGTCATTCAGTACGTGTAGGCGTGTGCACACATACTGCTCCACCATGTTGCTGAAATGCTACCTCATGCTAAAACGTTCCATATCAGCCATGTAATCGCTCATGTGTGCCAGGCTGCCCATAGGCAACAAAAAAGCTGTCCTCTGTGGGAGGTGTATCATCTGTGTTCTCTGTATCCCCCCAGCCACGCACCAGTGATGGTCATAAGCTAGTCTGGGTGCCACCCTGCTGTGAACATGGTTCCTCCTCCTCATCCATGTCCTCCTCCTCCTCATCCTCCACCGCGTCATCCTCCAGAACTGTGCACTTGCTGGACAATTGTGTACCTGGCCTTTGTTGGTGCATTAACCCACCCTCAGAGCCACTTGTGAATGACTGCCCTGAAAGCCTTGGAAATGATCCCGATTCCTCCTCCTCCTCCTGTGCCACATACTCTTCCATCATCGCCCATAGCGTTTTTTCAAGGAGGCATAGAACTGGGATAGTCACACTGAGAGCGGCGTCATCAGCACTGGCCATGTTGGTGGAGTACTCGAAACAGCGCAACAAGGCACATAGGTCTCGCATGGAGGCCAAGTTATTGATGGTGAAGTGGTTCTGTTCCGCAGAGCGACTTACGCGTGCGTGCTGCAGATGAAGCTCCACTGTCGCCTGCTGCTGCTCGCACAGTCTGGCCAGCATGTGCAAGGTGGAGTTCCACCTCGTGGGCACATCACATATGAGGCAGTGAGCGGGAAGGCCGAAGTTACGCTGCAGCGCTGCCAGACGAGCAGCAGCAGGGTGAGAACGCTGAAAGTGCGCACGGATGGCCCGCACTTTCTGCAGCAGCTGTGGCATATCGGGGTAAGTTTTCCGGAACCTCTGCACCACCAAATTCAGCACATGCGCCAGGCAAGGGATGTGCGTCAAACCGGCTAGGCCCAAAGCTGCTACGAGATTTCACCCGTTATCGCACACCACCAGGCATGGCTTGAGGCTCACTGATGCCAACCACTCATCGGTCTGTTGTTCCATGTCCCTCAACAACTCCTGCGCGATGTGGGTTTTTTCCCCCAAACAGGAAAGTTTTAAAACTGCCTGCTGGCGTTTACCCATGGCTGTGCTGAAGTTGGTGGTGAATTTGTTACGCTGACTGGATGAGGAGGCGGTAGAGGAAGAGGAAGCGGAGTAGGAGGAGTTATGAATAAGAGGCAAACTGAAGCGCCCTGCAATCCTCGGTGGTGGAAGGACATGCGCCAAACTGCTATCCGCCTCAGGCCCAGCCGCCACTGCATTTACCCAGTGCGCTGTTAGGGAGATATAACGTCCCTGACCGTGCTTACTGGTCCACGTATCCATAGTTAGGTGGACCTTGGCACAGATGGCATTGCGCAGTGCACACCTGATTTTGTCCCCCACTTGGTTGTGCAGGGAAGGGATGGCTTGCCTGGAAAAGTAGTGGCGGCTGGGCACAACGTACTGTGGGACAGCCTATGCCATCAGGCTTTTAAAACTCTGCGTCTCCACCTTGTGTCTTGTCATCAGCACATTGTGTGAAGAACTGCCACGCTAGGGAACTCCTTGGACCTGGCTTTGGTGTGCTCGGTCCCTTGCTGCGTTGGGCAGTAGCAGGCGTACTGTCTAGGGGACGGAACGCTCTGCTTTGGCACCCTGCCCCCTCTTCTGCTGTGCTGGTGGCTCTGTGCAAGCACCGCCTCTTCCTCCGAACTACATGGGTCACCTGCATGAGGTTGATTACCATGTCGGGTCGAGGACCTCATCGTCCTTCCACGTCATCTTCCACCCAGTCTTCACCACTGCTCTCCTTGTCGGTCTGCACAATTGCAAAAGCACCAGCAACTGTGTTTCATCATCATCCAAGACGTGCTGTGATGGTCCCCCCATGTACTCATCTTGAAATATAAGTGGTTGGGCATCGGTGCACTCAATCTCTTCTACTTCTGGGGCTGGGCTAGGTGGATGGCCCTGGGAACACATGCTAACAGACTCATCAAAAAGCAGAAGAGACTGCTGCATGATTTGGGGCTCAGACTGCTTGGCTGATTTGCAAGGGGGTGAGGTGAAAGACTGATGGTGGACATCGGCTGCAGGCGCCAACTCTGAACTTTCAGCACAAGACTGGTTGGGAGACAATGTGAAGGAACTGGAGGCTGTCAGCAACCCAATCTACTACTGCCTGTTCTGCTCCTGGCCTCAACATTTGTAGAGCTGGATTAGGCCCGACCAAATACAGCTGCAGGCTCTGTCGCCTACTCACACCAGAGAAAGGTGTTTCACTTGTGCGTGTAGCTGGCACAGATCGACCACGTCCTCTCCCTGTAACAGGAGTTCCACCAGCAGCACCACGACCACGGCCACGTCCCTTATTTGACGTTTTCCTCATATTTTTCAAATGTAGGATCTTGCCCTAAATGGGTGTTTTTTAAATACAACAATGGTGTAATATGGTGAAATATGCAGAGAGTCACCTATATATTTCTGTCCCTATAGGAAATAGCTGGAACCTGTCCCTACACAATGTACTGGTCAAACACACAGTATATCACAGGTGGCAGGTGCTGTGCAGGTGAAATATGCAGAGAGTCACCTATATATTTCTGTCTCTATAGGAAAGCAGTAACCTGTCCCTACACAATGTACTGGACACACACACACAGTATATCACAGGTGACAGGTGCTGTGCAGGTGAAATATGCAGAGAGTCACCTACATATTTCTGTCTCTATAGGAAAGCTGGAACCTGTCCCTACACAATGTACTGGTCAAACACACAGTATATCACAGGTGGCAGGTGCTGTGCAGGTGAAATATGCAGAGAGTCACCTATATATTTCTGTCTCTATAGGAAAGCAGGAACCTGTCCCTACACAATGTACTGGACACACACACACACAGTATATCACAGGTGACAGGTGCTGTGCAGGTGAAATATGCAGAGAGTCACCCATATATTTCTGTCCCTATAGGAAATAGCAGGAACCTGTCCCTACACAATGTACTGGACACACACAGTATATCACAGGTGACAGGTGCTGTGCAGGTGAAATATGCAGAGAGTCACCTATATATTTATGTTCCTATAGGACATAGCAGGAACCTGTCCCTACACAATGTACTGGTCAAACACACAGTATATCACAGGTGACAGGTGCTGTGCAGGTGAAATATGCAGAGAGTCACCTATATATTTCTGTCCTATAGGAAATAGCAGGAACCTGTCCATACACAATGTACAGGTCACACACACAGTATATCACAGGTGAAAGGTGCTGTACAGGTGAAATATGCAGAGAGTCACCTATATATTTCTGTCCCTATAGGAAATAGCAGGAACCTGTCCTTACACAATGTACTGGTCACACACACACAGTATATCACAGGTGACAGGTGCTGTGCAGGTGAAATATGCAGAGAGTCACCTTTATATGTCTGTTCCTATAGGAAATAGCAGGAACCTGTCCCTACACAATGTACTGGTCAAACACACAGTATATCACAGGTGACAGGTGCTGTGCAGGTGAAATATGCAGAGAGTCACCTATATATTTCTGTTCCTATAGGACATAGCAGGAACCTGTCCCTACACAATGTACTGGTCAAACACACAGTATATCACAGGTGACAGGTGCTGTGCAGGTGAAATATGCAGAGAGTCACCTATATATTTCTGTCCCTATAGGAAATAGCAGGAACCTGTCCCTACACAATGTACTAGTCACACACACAGTATATCACAGGTGACAGGTGCTGTGCAGGTGAAATATGCAGAGAGTCACCTATATATTTCTGTCCCTATAGGAAATAGCAGGAACCTGTCCCTACACAATGTACTGGTCACACACACAGTATATCACAGGTGACAGGTGCTGTGCAGGTGAAATATGCAGAGAGTCAACTTTATAACTGTATTTCTGTCCCTATAGGAAATAGCAGGAACCTGTCCCTACACAATGTAATGGTCAAACACACAGTTTATCACAGGTGACAGGTGCTGTGCAGGTGAAATATGCAGAGAGTCACCTATATATTTCTGTTCCTATAGGAAATAGCAGGAACCTGTCCCTACACAATGTGCGGACGAAAGATTTGTGCGAACACCAATAAACTCTATGGGGACATGAAAAATCAGTACTAATTTTAAAGGCTTATATGCTATAAAAAGTGTTTGGGGACCTGGGTTCTGCCCCAGGGGACATGTATCAACGCAAAAAAAGTTTTAGTTTTTAGAAGCAGTGACTTTAATAATATTTAAAGCGAAACAATAAAAATATTCCTTTAAATATTGTGCATGAGGGGTCTCCTTAGTCTGCCTGTAAAGTAGTGCATATTTCCCATGTTCATAACAGTACCACAGCAAAGTGAAATTTCTAAAGGAAAAAAATGTAATTTAAAACTGCTCGCGGCTGTAATGTATTGTCGGATCCTGGCAATATACATACAAATCATTGAAAAAAACAGCAGAGTTCCCCCCAGTCCATTACCAGGGCCTTTTGGGTCTGGTATGAATATTAAAGGGAACCCCGTGCCAAAATAAAAAAAAATGGCGTGGGGTCCCCCCAAAATCCATACCAGACATTTATCTGAGCACACAACCTGGCAGGCCATAGAAAAGGGTGGAGGAGAAAGAGCCCCCCTCCTGAACCATACCAGGCAACATTCCCTCAACATGAGGGGTGCTTTGGGGTCCCCCAAACCACCTTGTCGCCATGTTGATGGGGACAAGGGCCTCTTCCCCACAACCCTTGCCCGGTGGTTGTGGGGGTCTGCGGGCAGGGGGATTATCCAAATCCCAGCCCCCCCTATATGAATGAGTATCGGGTACATTGTACCCCTATATATTCACCCAAGAAAGTGTAAAAAAAAAAATGACAGGAGACAGTTTTTTACAATTCCTTTATTTAAAAAAAAGTTTTTAAATTTTCAATCACAGTGCCGACAACCAGACAAAAAAAAAAAAAACGGAAAAACTCTGCCTCCCTGTGATCTACATTCCCTAGTAGGGGGTGCTTTACTTTTATAGAAGTAGAATACTTCCCACAATGGTGGATATCTTGTCCATATAAATAACCTGCTTGATGACATAAAACTTTACATATACTGCAACATTGTGGGCCGGCTGTGCAGAATTACGTATATATACATTTAGGGCTTTTTTTCTCAGAGGATAGGGGAAAGAACTACTCCCTTTCGAGTCACTCCTTGACCCCGCCCTCTTTCCACTTTTGAATACCGTACCACCCCTTTTATAAAATACAGAACCAAGTATAATTTTGTGGTGGTAAGTATTTTGTATGGAATTTGTTAATAATTACAAGAAAGCCAGTAAAAAATATCTAGCAACAATAGACACCAATCAACAATGAACTTCCAACAGCCAGCATCAATAGACCATCCAGCAACAATAGACCCCTCCCTCAACAGTATATCGTTCCCAGCAAGGATTGACCCCCTGTAACATAAAACCCAAACCCAGCAACAATACAGCACCCCATAGACCAATAGAACAATAGACTTCTCCAGTAACAATAGACCCACCTGCAAAAATAGATATCCTCCAGCAACAATAGATTCCCCAGCAGCTAGCAACGACTACCATCCCTCAACAGTAGATCCCTCCCAGCAACAATTTACCTCCAGCAACATAAGATCCATCTACAGCAACAATAGATCCCTCACGAGCCAAACATTTATTAAGAGATTTGCTTTTTGTTACGGGATATGTTTTATAGCAGAACGTAAAAAAATATTGTTTGCCTTTTTTCATAGTGCAAACAATAAAAATAAACAGTGGTGATCAAATACCATAAAAAGAAAGCTCTATTTGTGGTAAAAAAAAAATCATTTGTGTACAGAGTTGCACGACCAAGCAATTTTCAGTTAAGATAACACAGTGTCAAAAAGCAAAAATGGCCTGGTCATGAAAAGGGATAAATCTTCCAGAGGTCAAGTGGTTAAAAGTTACCTCTCAAACTGTCATGTTGAGGTCAGCAGCAGTAAGGGACTAGGAACCCGAGCTCTGTAAACATGTAAACAAACTCTGGTCCTTTTGGATCTTTTGTCTAGTTTGCTGACCACAATAATTGACCTAACTAAGCTAATTGGTTATCCGAAGCAAAAATAGGATTGCTTTGAGCCAGTTTGATATACTCTTCTAGTGGGACAGTCATAAGTTTGGTTTTCATATTAGCCATTGCAGATCTTGCAAGGCACACTTCATAGTTGATGCATCTCAGACTAGAATTGCTAATTGCCTAAGAACATTTGATTTTTCCCCCATTCACACAGAATGAATGTACATGCAGATTCACAATAAAAAAAATGCTCTACAAATATTTTAATAATGGCACTCTGTGTGTGTCTTTTTCAGTAGTAATTTAGTAGCTATCTTCTAAATCCATTAAATATTAAACACATGATAGAGATGCATCTTATTTGACAAATATTCTATTGTGATATTAAGTAACACATTATGCAAATGTACTGTGACATAGATATATTCTACTGGACTAATGCAGTTTTATTTTCAAAGGATCTGTTACTTTTACAAAATATGTTATTTCTATGATATGGAAAATGAAGCTAAATTGCCACAAAGCCCATCATTTAAACCTTGAAATAAAACATGATGTTATTAATGTACCATAAAAACTAGACTGAGTTCACTTTTTCCTCAATTAAATTCAAGATTGACACCAATCTGCTCTATATAAAAATGTCTCTTTGTTATGATTTTTGTTTAATCTGAATAATAGATCACTGTGGCAACTGTCAAACTTTTGAAACTATTGTTCTAAGATTTTATTTTATTTTTTATGTAGCTTTCTCAACCACATTGGCTTTTTCTTCCCATTAATAATGATGCTCACGTGGGTCATTAGTATTGCTAGCATGGTCCGAAAATTGGTTTATGAAAAGGAAATTCATCTTGAAGAGGTAATGAAATTTTTTTGAATTGACAGAAAAAGCAAAATACATATTTAAGTTCAATCCCAAAAATGGTGTACGGAAAAAAAAAACTAATGTGTTTTTTTTTTTTTTTTAGCATTTCAATTAGAATCTGCATGCCCAAATTAAAGGAAGTTTATTATTTTTCTGTCATACAATGCTCATGTGTGAATAATTGCAAAGATCTACAAAGACAAGAGGAATAATTAAAAAATGCGTACATGTTTTTTTATTTTTTTATTATTATTATTATTTAAGTCTTTTATATATACCCATATTTGCACTATAACACTTTCATGGCCAGATTTTTTTTTTAAACTTTAGCGCTCAGACAATGTTTAGCAGCATCAGTTAACTTCACTTTACCTTTATGACTAATTTTTCTGACTCACAGTGAGTTTGAGAACTATAAACACATACGGTTGCTCATTCCAAGTTCTCTCATCACGTTGTTGTGTTCTACGTCACCGCGTTCTGGTCCGAGGGGATTTTGGTCCGATTGTGTGTACGCACATCAGACCAACAGACCATTTCAGCCTGGTCCGATGAAAACGGTCCGTCGGACAAGTTTCATCGGACATGTCTGATCATGTGTATGCGACCTTAAGAGAAAAAATAGCGTAGTACTGTATTACGAAACAAATTTAATGTAGGTAGGAACACTTAGATTATATGATGGAAATAAGTGCTGATCAGATAAAAATCGGCAGCAGTGGGGTCTCCCATATAATGTAAGTGTTCCTACCTACATTAAATTTATTTCGTAATACAGTATTACGCTATGTGCCCTTCTTCTTTTTTCTCTTCTGGTTACTCTTCATTTGGCCTTGCTTTTTGACCTCTGGTGGGTCACTCCACATTATCTTCTACCATCCATCTATTTTGGTTAACACTACTTGGAGTTTTGGAGGTTGTTTGAGAGCTGCAGCATTGATTGGTCCTACAAGATTTACATCATGTCTGATTGACCCTTTAGAACGTACGTTCCTCAGGGCTCAATCTTTCCGGTAAGCCTCTCTCCAGATGTTGGCGGCTTCTTCTTTCCTTGGTTTACACATTTGCTATAAGGGAGCACTATCACCTTTTAATTCATTAGACTATCACCCTTTTTACAGAGACTGTTTTTGAACATATTCATTTGACATATGTATTCACAGATATATGTATATATAGTCTAATTTAGTGTATTCATCATTGGTTGCACTTTAGCGCTACATTTATGCGTTTTGAGTGTTCATGGTATACAATACAATATAATTGTTGGTAATCACATCCATCTAAAATAAAATATAAAGGTTCCACAAATATATAAATATAATACAGGGGCATGGCCGGGATGATTTTAAATGATTTTTTTCCTTCAGAAATGACACTTTGTGCAAAGACAGTTCTAAGCACGGGAAACCTGCGCTGCTTCACAGGCATACTATACACCCCCCCTAGGAATTTTTCACTTTTATTGTTTCACTTTAACCACTTAAGACCCGGACCTTTAGGCAGCTAAAGGACCCGACCAGGTTTTACGATTCGGCACTGCGTTGCTTTAACTGACAATTGCGCGGTCGTGCGATGTGGCTCCCAAACAAAATTGGCGTCCTTTTTTGTCCACAAATAGAGCTTTCTTTTGGCTGTATTTGATCACCTCTGCGGTTTTTATTTTTTGCGCTATATACAAAAATAGAGCGACAGTTTTGAAAAAAATGCAATATTTTTTACTTGTTGCTATAATAAATATCCCCCAAAAATATATATAACATTTTTTTTCCTCAGTTTAGGTTGATACGTATTTTCCTACCTATTTTTGGTAAAAAAAAATCGCAATAAGCGTTTATCGGTTGGTTTGCGCAAAATTTATAGCGTTTACAAAATAGGGGATCGTTTTATTGCATTTTTATAAAAAAATTTTTTACTACTAATGGCAGCGATCAGCAGTTTTTTTCGTGACTTCGACATTATGGCGAACACTTCGGACAATTTTGACTCATTTTTGGGACCATTGTCATTTTCACAGCAAAAAAATGCATTTAAATTGCATTGTTTACTATAAAAATTACAGTGGGGGAGTTAACCACAAGGGGGAGCTGCAGGGGTTATGTGTGACCTAATATGTGTTTACAACTGTAGGGGGGTGTGGATGTAGGTGTGACGTCATCGATTATGTATCCCTATAATAGGGATCACACGATCGATGAAGGCGCCACAGTGAAGAACGGGGAAGCGGTGTTTACACACAGCTCTCCCCATTCTTCAGCTCCGGGGACCGATCTCGGGACTCCAGCAGCGATCGGGGCCGCGGGTCCCGCAGTCACGGTCACGGAGCTTCAGACCGGGTCGTGTGCACGCGCCCGTGTGACCCCTCGGCTGGGCTTAAAGGGCAACGTACAGGTACATTGATGTGCCCAGCCGTGCCATTCTGCCGACGTATATCGGTGTGAAGGGGTCCTTAAGTGGTTAAGCATTATTAAATTCACTGCTCCTGAAAAAACTGCAGCTTTTGAAACTTTTTTTTTGCATTGATACATGTCACCTGGGGCAGGACCCAGGTTCCCAAACACTTTTTAGGGCAATAACTTGCATATTAGCCTTTAAAATTAGCACTTTAGATTTCAAACGTTCGAGTCCCATAGACTTTAACAGGGTTCTAAAGTTCACACAAACTTTTGGTCTGTTCGCAGGTTCTGGTGCAAACCGAACGGGGGGGTGTTTGGCTCATCCCTACTCCACAATAGATACTTCAGAATCGACTATTTCTTTATATCTCAAATTGACCTCTCTTTGCTCTCACAAGCCACAATAGAATACTCATATCAAACAACAATCCTGTTACAATGAGCCTAACCTTTCAAGACGCAAAACCCTGACCTAATATCTGGCTTTTAGATGCCTCAATACTAATAAATAAGGACATAACAACTAAAATCCTTTCCAGCCTTCACATTTATTTCCAGGAAAACACAGACATAAAAGTATCCCCTTTAGCAACCCAGGAAGCACATAAATGTGTTAAAAGAGTCCACCACCAGAAACAAAGACAAGACCTACATTAACGCAACAGACCAAGTCCAAAAACTAGAGACAGTACATAAACGCATGCATGCAGAACAGACTCTCCAGGACCTCCTAAAATTCAGAATGACTTTGCTAAAAGAACTTAACAAGATATTGAAACACAGCTACATCCTAACCAAAAAAATATTTTATGAACAGGAAAACAAATGTGGAAAGCTTCTTGCGAGAGTTTTACATAATAGATGCACTATAATCACAGTTCACAACATTAAGTCACCCAATGGCAAACTACTAGTGACCACTGAAGAAATACCATCACAGTTCGTAAAATATTACACATACCTGTATAATTTATGCCCAGACCCCTCTTCCCAAGCAAACACCGCTCATAGAACACACCTTATCAAAGACTTCCTTGGCCAATATAGCCCCAAACCTATCTCCAAATCTGACTCCAAGAAACTGGACCTCCCAGTCACCATTGAAGAGCTGAAACTATCCATCAAACGTGGTAGCAAAGGGGTTATGGCATTATAACGGTGCCAGAAGGAAAGTATAAGAGATTAATAAAAATAACAATATTTTATTACATAGAAAAAATACACATACAAATGATAAAAAGCAGAGTTATTGTATAGAATAGATTACATTGGCCAATCTGTGTATGTATATTTTGTCTATGTAATACAATATTGTTATTTTTATTAGTCTCTTATACTGACCTTGGCAAGATATAATCCCATTAACCCCTTTGCTACCATTTCTTACTACTGTAAAGGAATGAGGTGCCGGGTCACCTAATCCTCCCCTTTTGCACTATTCATCAAACAGTTAAAGACAGGGAAGAGTCCAAGTCTATCAATGGCCTACTACAAAACTTTTACTGGGGAACTATCTACCCCATTTTTAGCAGCCTTCCACTCCCTGGTCACTCATCCAAACAGCCTTCAAAACACATTGGAAGTGCACATTTCAGTAATTTCTAAAGAGGATAAGGATGCCACTTTAGTCACTTATTATAAGCCTATATTTCTCCTGAATGTAGACTGATTCATACCTGGCAGTGAAGCTAGAGACAACACCTTGAACGCTCTCAATTTGCACCACTGGTTAACATCTTCTAAGCAACAAGGCCTTTTCTTATCTCTAGATGCAGAGAAGGCTTTCGACAGAGTGGCCTGGGACTATATGCAAACAGTGTTACAAGCGATTGGTATACCAAACACTATGCTAAATTTTATCCTAGCCCTCTATTATAATCTCACTGTGGGGGTTAGGGTTAATGACCACCAGCCTTCACCATATCAAACGGCACCAGAGAAGGATGCCCACTCTCACCACTTCTCTAATTTCTCAGAGCCGTTACTCAGATGCCTTAGAGCTAACAATGACATCAAGGTACAGGGTTCATTTACAAGCCACCAGAGGGCACACACGACACCGCATGGGCACACGTGTGCCCTCTCCACTGCAGGGGACCTGATGCGCTTGGCCGCCGGCCACGCATGATAGCACGCACGGGCGCCAGCACAGGAATTTTTGTGTGTAAACACACAAATCCCTGTGCTGTCAGAGGAGAGGAGACATGTTGTTTGTTCCTACTATGTAGGAACAGCAAAATGTCCCCTCTCCTACTCAATCCTATCACCATACAGTTAGAACACAGTGAGGGAACACACACTTAACCCCTTGATCACCCCCTAGTGTTAACTCCTTCCCTATCGGTGTAATTTACACAGTAATTAGTGCATTTTTATAGCACTGATTGCTGTACAAATATCAATGGTCCCAAAAATGTATTACAGATCACTGCCATTAATAGTAAAAAAAAATATGTTATTGTACATCACGGGACACAGAGCAGCCATAGTAATTACTATGTGGGCTATACGTCACCTATAGGTGTATGGACACTGGCCCACCAAAAAGACAGTAAGTCCCCCTCTATATAAACTCCTCCCATACAGGAAGTACCTAATTTTTTTCGCCAGTGTCTCAATGTTATGGTCACGGTGGATTGAAGTGCTATACTAAGGATAGCCCTGTTGGAGAAATCCTTGGCAGGATTTATATATATAATACCTAGACAACCTGCTGTTTATAAATCAGTTGGTTGCACAGCTAGACCAGAGTGTGTTCGGCACGGTCAAGTATTTGGAACACCTGGGTTGGATTCTCAACCTAAAGAAGTCAGCCTTATGGCCAGTAAGAGGGCTTAAATACTTGGGTCTGGTTATAGACACAGTCCAAGAAAGGGTATTTTTGCCTCAGGCAAAAGTCAGGGCCATAAGAGATCTGGTCCATGTCCATAAAATGCCTTTGAATGAGGTTGTTAGGGAAAATGGTGGCTTCATTCAAAGCTATTCCCAAAGCTATGCCAAATTTCATTCAAGATGGTTGCAAAACGGTATTTTGTCTGCTTGGAACAAGGGGATCGAAGCCTTGGACTACCCACAGTATCTGGACCCAAGGATGCGCCAGAGTCTCAATTGGATGTTGATAGCCAGAAATTCTCAGAAGGGGAAATCCTTCATGCCGGTAACCTGGATGGTAGTAACAATGGATGCCAGCCTTTTGGGCTGGAGAGCGGTTCTGGAGGAGGCCACTGTCCAGGGAAAGTTGTCAGAGACCAAAAGAGCCTTGCCCATCAACATTCTAGAGATTCAGGCAGCACATCTGCCTCTAATATCTTGGACTTTCAGGTTGCAGGGTTGTCTGTCAGGATACAATCTGACAATGCCACAGCAGTGGCTTACATCAACCACCAAGGGGGCACTATAAGTCACGCAGCCCAGAGGGAGGTGGACCGTATTCTGACGTGGGCAGAGAAGCATGTGCATTGTCTGTCAGCAGTCTTCATTCCAGGAGTGGAGAATTGGCAGGCGGATTTCTTGAGCCACCAACAATTGTTCCCGGGGATGGTCCCTGCATCCTGATGTTTTTTCAGCCATGTGCCAAAAATGGGGCACCCCAGAAATAGATCTGTTGGTGTCCTGGTTCAACATGAAGTTGGACAGCTTAGTGTCAAGGACAAGATGTGGGACAGATGTGCTGGTGACCCCTTGGGATCAGTTTTCACTGATTTATTTATTCCCCCAGTTCAGCTGCTACCGTGGCTTCTATACAGGATCAAGGAGGAAAGGAAGCCAGTCATCCTGGTAGCCCCGGTGTGGCCCAGAAGATCCTGGTATGCAGAAATCATAAAGCTGGCAGTAGGGAAACCGTGGACCCTTCTGTCCCGTCCAGACTTGCTTTCACAAGGACCGGTGTTCCATCCTGCCTTACAATCGCTAAATGTAATGGTTTGGCTATTGAAACCCACATTTTAAAGGGTCAGAGGCTTTCAGGCTCAGTGGTAACTACCCTGATTAATGCAAGAAAGCCAGCTTCTAAGGCCATTTATAATAGGATCTGGAGGACCTATGTTTTCTGGCGTGAAGCCAAAAGATGGCATACTTGAAAGGAAGAATTCTTGCCTTTCTACAATTGGGGGTGTAAATTAAGCTAGCCTTGAGTACAATCAAGGGCCATATCTCAGCCTTGTCAGTATATTTTCAAAGACCCCTTGCTTCGCATTCTTTTATCCAGGCTTTTATACAGGGGGTAACTCATATAACTCCGCCAGTCAGGTCACCCTTGTGCCCATGGGATTTGAATCTAGTTTTATTGGTTTTACAAAGACAAACTTTTGAGCCTATGTGCCATATTGCCTTGATCATTTTGACAAGGAAGTTGGGTTTTTTGGTTGCAGTAACCTCAGCAAGGAGTGTATCAGAATTTGCAGCTTTTCCCTGTAAAGATCCATACCTAATTATTAAAAAAAAAAACAAGGTTAGTGGTGCGTCCTCACCCAACCTTTCTGCCTAAGGTAGTATACAGTTTTCACTTGAACTAAGATTTCTTCCTTCCTTCTTTTTTCCCAGAACCATGTTCTGTGGAAGAAAAATTGTTGCATTCTCTCGATGTGATAAGAGCTGTCAGAATCTATCTGAAAGTGACAGCTCTGATGCGGAAAACTGATTCTTTATGCTGCCAGAAGGGCACAGGAAAGGGCATGCAGCATCAAAATCAACTATTTCAAAGTGGATTCGTCAAGTTATAATTCAGGTTAATGAATTACATAGTTACATAGTTAGGTTGAAAACAGACACAAGTCCATCTAGTTTAACCCCATATACCCAATTCTATACCCACAGTTGATCCAGAGGAAGGCAAAACAAAAAAAAACCCAGCAGAGCATGCTCCAATCTGCTACAGCAGGGGAAAACATTTCTTCCTGATCCCCCAAGAGGCATTAGATTTTTCCTGGATCAACTTTACCTAAAAATGTTATATCATGTACATCTAGGAAAGTATCCAGATCTTTCTTAACCACTTCTAAACCGGGCTTTAAAACCCACCTCATTCCCGGGCCTATTTTGGCACTTCTCTCCTACATGTACAAATCATCATTCTTTTGCTAGAAAATTACTCAAAACCCCCAAACATTATATATGTTTTTAGCAGACACCTTAGGGAATAAAATTGCCATGATTGCAACTTTTTATCTTGCACGGTATTTGCGCAATAATTTTAAAATGCCTTTTTTTTGTAAAAAAAAAAAATGGTTTCATGAATTAAAATATAACAAAACAGTAAAGTTAGCCCAATATTTTGGTAAAATATGAATGATGATGTTACACCGAGTAAATAGATACCTAACATGTCATGCTTTAAAATTGCAAACACTCATGGAATGGCGCCAAATTTTGTTACTTAAAAATCTCCATAGACGATGCTTTAACATTTTTACAGGTTACCAGTTTAGAGTAACAGAGGAGATCTAGTGTTATAATTGTTGCACATGCTCTAACGCACGCAGCGACACCTCACATGTGTGGTTTGAGCAATGTTTACATATGTGGGCGGGACTTACACGTGCGTACGCTTCTGAACGCGAACTACCGTTGACAGGGGCGTTTTAATTTTTTTAATATTTATTTTTTGGGTTTTTTACATATTTATTTATTTTTTACACTTTATTTACATTTTTCTGATTTTCCTGATCGCTTTTATTCCTATTACAAGGAATGTAAACATCCCTTGTAATAGGAATAGTGTGTGACAGGTCCTCTTTAAGGAGAGATGCAGGGTCAATAAGACCCCACATCTCTCCTCCAGGCTGGAAAGAATGAGACTGTGAAAAAATTCACAGATCTCATTCAAACTATTCGCAATTGCGGTTTGTTTACTTATGGGTACCTGGGCGTGATGTCATCACATCGTGCCCGGGCCTCCGACGGTCATAGAGATGACAGTCATCTCTATGCTGCACATCCGGCAGATGGCGATCATCTCTCTGGGCCCCCGATAAGACGGGAGAGCCTGGAGAAGCACCGGATGGCGGCGGGAGGGGGGATGTCCCCTCCCGCCGCCTGTAAGAATGATCAAGCGGCGGAACTGCCGCTATGATCATTCCTACGGTGTGCAGGATCGCCGCCGGAAAAAAATGATATCTGAATGATGCCTCTAGGTGCAGGCATCATTCAGATATCCAGCCGCAAAGTGCAGGACGTCATATGACGTCCACTCGGGATAACAGATCCCCTTTTTGGACATCATATAAAGACGTGCGGGTATTAAGTGGTTAAAGCAATCTACTGAGCTGGCCAGAACCACCTCTGGAGGGAGTCTGTTCCACATTTTCACAACTCTTACTGTGAAGAAACCTTTCCCTATTTGAAAGTTGAAATCTCTTTTCCTCTAGACGTAAAGAGTGCCTGTGTCCTCTGTGTTGACTGTAAAGTGAATAACTCAACACCAAGTTCACTATATGGACCCAATATACATTTCTACATGTTGATCATATCACCCTTTATTCTCCTCTTCTCAAGAGTGAATAAATTCAGTTCTTCTAATCTATCCTCATAGCTATATCCTTATAGTGATATCCTTTTTGAGAACTGGAGCCCAAAACTAAACTGCAAATTCCAGATGAGGTGTTACTAATGATTTGAACAGGGGCAAAATGATATCTCTGTCTCTGGAGTCCATACCTGTCTTTAAACAAGAAAGGACGTTGCTTGCTTTGGAAACCGCAGTTTGGCATTGCATGCTATTATTGAGCTTATGATCTACCAAAAACCCCAGATCCTTCTCCACTACAGATTCCCCCAGTTGTACTCCCTCTAGTATGTATGATGCATGCATATTCCTAGCATTGAAATGAAGGGTTCTTCATTTTAAAGTTAGAGTGCACTCTATCAGGGCAGTTAGTGCTTCATGGGCAGTGCATCACCAGGCCTCTATGGCTCAGATTTGCAAGGCCGTGACTTGGTCGTCAGTGCATATATTTACTAAGTTTTACCAGATGGATGAAAGGTGGCAAGAGGATGCCACTTTTGGGTGCAGTGTACTGCAGGCAGCAGTATAGGTCCTAATGTCTGATGACGGCCTGAGTTGATATGTGTCTCCCTCCCCTCAGGACCATTGCTTTGGAACATCCCACATAGTAATTACTATGGCTGCTCTGTGTCCTGTGATGTACAATAAAGAAAATTTGATTTTTAATAGAGAATACCTGTAAAATCCCTTTCTTGGAGTACATCAGGGGGATATACATTGCTTTGCTGCAAAAACTGAGGTACTTCCTGTATGGGAGGGGTATATAGAGTGGGACTTCCTGTCTATTTGGTGTGCCAGTGTCCATTCACCTATAGGTGGCATATAACCCACATAGTAATTACTATGGCTGCTCTGTGTCCCGTTATGTACTCCAAGAAAAGGATTTTACAGGTAAGCTGTATTAAAAGCCCTATTATAAAAAATGCCTTAAGAATGTGATAAATCTTTCGAATAGTTTGTAGATGTGATAACTTTTGCGCAAACCAATAAATATACGCTTATCGCGTTTTACATATTTTTGGTAAAAAAAATATATATATAAATTAGCCAAACTGATGAATACATTTTTTTTTTTTTTAATTGGGGGGATATTTATTATAGCAAAAAAATATCAAAATTGTTGCTTTTTTTTGTCTATAGTTCAAAAAATAAAAACCTCAGAAGTGATCAAATACCACCAAAAGAAAGCTCTATTTGTGGGAAAAAAGGTCACAAATTTTGTTTGGGTACAGTATCGAACGACCGACCGCACAATTGTCAGTTAAAGCGATTTATCTGTCATTTGTCTGGCAATCACAATCCATCACATACTTCAGGATTAAACTTCCAACCCACCTATTCTCTGTGACATACAAGACCTCCAATCCTGGCATAAAGGGCTTTTCTCATGGTTTGGGAGAGCGGCCATAATCAAGAAGAATATTCTCCCCCGCATACTGTATACTATGCAGGCAAGCCCGTGCAAGCTACCAGAGACCTTCTTTAACCGCTTGCCGACCAGCTGCCGCAGTTTTACGGCGGCAGGTTGGCTCGGCTGCGCGAGATCACGTAATATTACGTCATCTCGCAAATCAGACAATAGATTCACCGCCGGGCACTTGCGATTGCTCGTCACAGAGCGAGAACCGGGAGCTGTGTGTGTAAACACACAGCTCCTGGTTCTGTCAGGGGGAGAAATGCCTGATCGTCTGTTCATACAGTGTATGAACAGCGATCAGTTATTTCCCCAAGTCAATCCACCCCCCCTTCAGTTAGAACACACCCAGGTTACATACTTAACCTATTCCTCGCCCCCTAGTATTAACCTCTTCCCTGCCAGTGCCATTTTTATAGTAATAAATGCATTTTTATAACACTGATCACTGGTCCCAAAAATGTGTCAAAAGTGTCCAAAGTGTCCGCCATAATGTCGCAGTACCATTAAAAATCGCTGATCGCCCCATTACTAGTAAAAAAAAAATATTAATAAAAATGACAAAAAACGATCCCCTACTTTGTAAACGCTATAACTTTTGCGCAAACCAATCAATAAAAGCTTATTGCGATTTTTTTAACAAAAAATATGTAGAAAATACGTATCGGCCTAAACTGAGAAAAAAAAGGGGGCATAGGCATAGGCATATGCATACCTGATATCTATAAGTACTACCTGGCCTGGCATGCCACCTAGCTAGGCTCATTCGTAGAGTGTACATAAAAGACTAAGGGCCTTCTGTCCGGTTAACCATTGCCCTTGTGATTGCAAGCCTGCAACCTATGCCCTGTGAACTGAGAAAGAAAGTTTACCGCTCAGAGGTCCCAGGGAACTGCAAGGTGCAGTCACTGCAATAGTATGCAAAAATATATGGAGAAAAACCGGGACGGCCGCACTCCAAAAAAATGGTTCCTTTTTAATAAAACTGGTCACAACATGAACATATCACAGCAAAAAATCAGGAGAAGAGCTGACGCGTTTCACACTATCATACAGTGCTTATTCATAGCTATGGATAAGCCTAAGCCTAATAAAGACAGCCTATGGTTAACGACTGATTGCTGCATCCTGGGGCTTTGTGAGTGAAGGAGCAGTCACAAGCACTTCTGAAGAGGTGAGGTGCTGATGGATATTTCTGTGTGAGAAATATCAAAGAGACTTTTTTGTTGTTTTCTGCTGTAGGACCAGCAGTGTCTGCCCAGCAGTAGGCTGTGCCAGACTCCATAGGTAGGTTCCTGTGTTGGGAAGGTAGACGCCCCAAGTGGCAAGGGTTTACTTTATGTTTTGTTTTGTTTATGCTGTTTTTATGCTTGCACGTGTATCCAGCAATATGGAAAAATAAACCATATAATTTGTTTTCAATCCTCCTCAACTGCCTTTTTGTACAGTTCAGCGTGTAGTGAACCCATCCAGGGGGTCACACACCCGCTACCGAGTTAATCCCTCACACATGGTGGAGTGCCGCGGGCAGTTAAAGTAAACCCAAAATGAAGGAGATGCTGAAACAGCTGATTATAGCAAATGCAAATCAACAACAGGCTCACCAAGAGAGCCTTGCAGCTCACCGAGAGAGAATGGCAGGATGGTAACGGAGACACCAGCAGCAAATGGAGGCCATCGTGAAACAATTTGAGTGAACAGAGGAAAAGGATAGCAAGCCCTCTCTGATTGAGAATCCAGAGGTCCATAATGCTATGGAGGATACTACGTCTGTTGTTGAGACGGAATCATCACCGGAGTGTAGTACTTCACCAGAGGAACAAGAAGTGGAGCCAGAGGAGTGTGCCCTGGCAGAGCCTGAAACTCCCGAAGTGAAGGAGCCGCCATTAGTAGTAGAAGAGTCTGTAGAGCCTGTTGAATCCAATGTTGTGAATGGTGTTCCAGAGGTCAAACCAGATGAGACCAAACCAGAAGAGAAAGACCCTCATGTACAAGAAGATGCTGAGGAGGTCCCGGCTGTCCCCGCAGTAGCAGCTCCTATGAAGCTGAATCGACAGTCTGACAGTTCTGCTAAATACAGTAGAGAACCTTTAGCAAATACTTTGAAGAAACTTGATGATCCAGCTACCAAACTTGTTACCTTGGAACTGGAACCCAACAAGTTTAAGGGCAAGATTTTGGATTGCTCCAGATCTTTTCGCAAAGCCAAATTGCTGCATTGCCATATGAAGTATTTCCATGGCGTCGACAAGTCAGAGCAGGATCAGAGTCCTGTCACGAGGCATATGCAGACAAGAGGCTCGTTAGCTCATGAAAAGGCCAGTCAGCAAAGCTCAAAGAGAAGACGCACCACAAACAGTTTACATTTCCACCGACCGTCTCTAAAAGACAAAAGCAAGGAGAACTTAATCCAGAAGTCTCATCGCAAGCCAGACAAGCTGTCTGAAAGTGTTAAAGAAAAAGTAAGAGAAAAGTTCAAAGATTTCTTGAGTCTGAAGTCAAAGAAAAAAAAAGAAGAAAAAGAAAGCAAAGTGAAGTGAAGAGAACATAGAGGTTTCTAAGGAGCTCTCGCCAAAAAAATTACAACCTTCAAAGCTCAACAGTGATTATAAGGCCCTGTGTTCCGGTAAAAGCAGCGATCATGGATGCTGTCCATATACAAGACTAAGGCCGCGTACACACGAGCAGACAGATTTGTTCAAATCGGTCGGGCCGACCGATTTGAACAAATCTGTCTGCTGGGGACATATTGGTTTGATCGTGTGCATACGATCAAACCAAAATCCCCGCCGCCAGACGGCGCGGTGACGTGGCGGTGACGTTGACGCTGCCACGTCACCGCACCAGGAAGTAAAACACTTCCGCGCATGCGTCAAAACCATTCGGCGCGTGTGCGAGAAGACATGTCTGCTGGTTAGCGTACTAACCAGCAGACATGTCGGGCGGACGGGTTCCCAGCCGACAGATTTCAAAGCATGCTTTGAAATCTGTCGGGTGGCCAAATCCGTCGGCTTGCCCGTACACATGGTCGAATCTGTCTGCTGGGACGGTCGGGCCGACCGTTTCCAGCAGATAGATTTGATCGTGTGTACGTGGCCTAAGTGATGAGGAGACGCTCAGCGATTCTTGCACGGAAAGCTTACTTTGGAGTGATGAGGATTACAACGAAGAGATCGTTGTCATGCATGCTGATGGTTTTCTAAATCTTGGCTGCAACAGGAGCAAGTACAGCTCTGCCAAGCAAAGACTTGTGATAGACAGTATGGATGAGAATGCTATGAATGCAAATATGGGCGAACTGTTATAACTCTGCTCTGGAAAATTTGTCTGTCAAGATGATGGTTCAAATCAAGAATCTTTTAGTTGTGCAAAGGCTCATGCTGAAAATGAGAAAAGTGACCTAATGTCTGAAGCAGTTTCTCTCTGTTCCGGTTCTACACCAACAGAGAAAATGAAGAAAATGAGGCCGGGCTTGAGGATTTCCATCTTCTACCATGTGATGATTCTGACAGCGAAGAGCTTGCAGAAATTGAAAGTGGTGCAGAAGATGAAGAGGAGGAAGTGAAGGACGAAGTAAAGGTGGACATGGCAGTGAAAGAGGAGGATGACGCCCTGCAGGATGAGGCGTCTGCTGTGCTGGCAGGGAGCGATTCCGAAACGTTATCCTACCCCCTGGGTTTTGTGAAGAGACAAGCGCTGTATGCCTGCCGTACCTACAGCCTAGATAAAAAGGAGCCTGCTGGGATATGTCTGGCCTGTGCATACAAGTGTCATGAAGGCCACGACCTGTTTGAGCTCTACACCAAGAGGAACTTTCGCTGCAATTGTGGAAATGCCAAATTTAAACAGCTGGAGTGCAAGTTATATCCGGATAAAGAGAAGAAAAACCTGGCTAATAATTACAATGACAATTTCTTTGGTATGTACTGCACATGTACGAGACCGTACCCCGATTCTGAGGATGAGACCCCAGATGAGATGATCCAGTGTGTGGTGTGTGAGGACTGGTTTCATGGTCGGCACCTAGGGGCAGTTCCATCGGAGCATGTTGAGTTTCATGAGATGGTGTTCCAGGGCTGTATGGATCACTGTTTATTTCTTTGGGCCTACTCTGCCAAGTTAGGAGTTCCTGGTGTCACCAAGATTACCAAAGAAGAAACAGAACATGAAGATGTTAAAGTTGATGATTGTCCTACGGAAACAGCCAATGCTCAGAATGGACTAACAATAAATAATGAAGACTGTGTGGAAGATAACGACGATGAGGAGGAGGCAATTCTTAGAAAGCTAAATCTGAAGGACTTTATGGAAAATGAAGCTGAACTTTCTGGAAGTGATGTTGAAAGTGAAATCCCTGACCGCTTCAGGGCAAATAAAGTGGCTGAAGTGCAGGAAGTAAGGGTTTGCACATCTTGAGTTTTCAGTCAGTTGCTTGATGGAAATAAAGCTGAACAATTTAATTCTGACACTGCACTAAATGATGTAGAAAAAGTGTGTCCAATATCCACTGAGCCTTGTGAATGTAGTAAGGCAGGTGATATTCATGACTTTCCCATAATTGATGATCAGCAGAGCAGGGTCATTGAGGAATCTGAATTGCAAGAAATATGCACCCAGACTGAAGCTATTTTTGCCTCTGTGAATTATTTGCATGTTGAAGAGCAGTGTGTTAATTTTTATGTTAATGAAATTGAATATAAAGGTACTGTCACATCCTGCGAAACCCAGTCTTTAGAAAGTGTTCTGTCAGAGCAAGTAACGCAGGATAATACTTTGGACTTGACTACCAAGATTCCTCGGGAAGTAAAATCTATTTTTCAAAGTGTAGAATCTGTAATGGCAGGTGAACCCTCTGAACGTTGTGAAACCTCCATCTCTGAAGTGGTCAGAAAGGCTAAATGTACTAATTTAATGGATGCTTTTTCCAAATGTCTTGAAAGGAATGAAGAATATGAGAATTCGTGTCCAATAGTCGATGGTTTCAAAGAAACAAATACTAAAACATTTTTGGGAGACTATGAGGCAAAGATAGCTGAACAACTAGCCATAAACATAAGTTCAAAAGTGATTGTAGCTGCTAAACAAGAAATGTTGTCTAGCTCAGTTAATGATGTGTCCGATAGCAGTTGTCAAGTTTTTGGTGAGAATAGGGATGTGCAAACAAGTGATGCACAGAGTAAGCAGTTGGTTCAAGAAAGTGACGAGGATTCCGTTTCTGAAAACCTTACATTGGGTTTGGTAGATTTTCACCATACTTGTGAGTCTGAACTATCACAAAGTAAGAAACTTGGAAATACAGAATTGACAAGTAATAATTTCCGACTAGAGCACCAAAGGGAAGAAAAAACGCCTAGTACATCGGTTTATCAGAGGTCATATGCGTCAGACTTTAGTCCAGTTCATAGAAGAACAGATATTTTTGAGTGTCACCATGCCTTGGAGGAGTCCAGTCTTAGTGTGTTTTCATCTGAAGAAGGCATCCACATGGATGATCCATTGCAGAGCACAGTGTTATCAGCTCTTGGTATTGGTTATGACTCGCTGAGTTCTTCAGGGATTGAGCTATCGAGGGAAACCTTTGTGTCCATTGAAAAACCAATAAAGGTTTTGCATGGTTTACAACTAAAAATGAGTATATTACAGAGCAAGGAACACCCTCTTATGTACCTCAGCCGAAATTGGAAGACCAATAGGAGAATAAATAGGTGGTTCCTGGCCCTTCAGGAATTTAGTTTTGTCGTAACGCATCGCCCCGGTGTTAAAATGGGGAATGCAGATGGTTTGTCCCGAGTGCATGCATGCCTGGCAACCTGTGTCCCAACCCTAGGGTTGAAACAAGAGGGGGGGGGTATGTGACAGGAAGTCAGGTAAATCTGTGTGTGTTGTCCCAGTTGGGAGATATATTTCTGCCTTGTTTAGACAATACACCAATTACTATTGGGCGTCGGCTGCAGAGATGGCCAGAGAGGTTTGGGGCATTAAAAGGTTTCAGCTGTTCAGAATTAAGCAATTAAAGCCCCTATAAAGACAGCCTAAGGTTAACGACTGATTGCTGCATCCTGGGGCTTTGTGAGTGAAGGAGCAGTCACAAGCACTTCTGAAGAGGTGAGGTGCTGATGGATATTTATGTGTGAGAAATATCAAAGAGATTTGTTTGTTGTTTTCTGCTGTAGGACCAGACTCCATAGGTAGGTTCCTGTGTTGGGAAGGTAGATGCCCCAAGTGGCAAGGGTTTACCTTATGTTTTGTTTTGTTTATGCTGTTTTTATGCTTGCACGTGTATCCAGCAATATGGAAAAATAAACCATATCATTTGTTTTCAATCCTCCTCAACTGCCTTTTTGTACAGTTCAGCGTGTAGTGAACCCATCCAGGGGGTCACACACACCCGCTACCGAGTTAATCCCTCACAATATATATATTCCTCCATTCATGCTACACAGTGCAGATGGACAAATCTCATGTTTGAGCTATTGTATGTTTACAGCTGGCATCTCCAAAAAAACTCATAGCTGATAACAGGTGTCTGATGATTGTTTTTTTTGCTAAAATAACTAGAGAAAACCCCAAAAAAACTTTTGTAGTGGAGGTCAGTGCCTCCACTTTATTTTTAAAAGTGGCAACAGATTTCACATTCCAACACAATTTTTGACTTTTATATACAAATTGTTGAAAATTACATAATAGATTAAATTTCAGCTAATTTAAACAACATTTGTATAATAAAATGTGCCTATGTAAATTACTAATTTAAATGTATTAATTGTATTTGTTGTTTCAGTACATGAAGATGATGGGTGTTCATGAAGCAACAAATTGTCTTGCCTGGCTGATTGAAAACACAGGAATTATGGCTATCAACAGCTTTATCATTGTATTGATTCTTAAACTAAGTGGAATCCTTGTTCACAGCAATGGAATCATCATTTTTCTTTTTTTTTTGGAATTTGGAATTTCAGTCATAATGTTTAGTTTTCTGGTCAGCAGATTTTTTAACAAAGCAAATACTGCAGCATTTTGTGGCAGCATATTGTACATGATCAGCTTTCTACCATATATTATACTACTTGTCCTGCAGAAGCAATTCAGTTCCGCAACACAATGTTTAATGGTAAGGTAGCATTTTCTTTTTAATTGCAATTATATTTTATAGCCTTTAAGGCAAAATGTGACCAATGTGCCATATACTGTAAATATTCATTAACCAGCATTAAACATTGTAAGGCAGGTGCTACACACACACAACAACAAAAAAAGATTCCTAAAAAAAAAAGAAACAGGCAAGGAACACATTGGACAAATTGTGAAACCATGACCTAATAAGGGAGAGCTAAACCATAGTTTCGTTGTTACACAGGCAGGGGCGTAACAACAAAGCAACTAACTACAGTAAAACATGTCTGTGGACAGATAATAGGTATGGTAAGGCCAAGCTGTAGTCTTATACAAAATTGAAACATCTGTATGTTTGCTATACTCATAAATAAGAAGGCCAGTATGGTGGCCTGAGTTTATGGGAGGAGCCCGGAGGGTATTTAAGCAGCCCACTCACACATGCTCTTTGTCGGTTCAGTGTGCAGTACTACACGTCACTGGGCCGACTCTTCCCAGCTCACCTCTTGTCCGTGAGTCTGCGCATTCAATCGCATTCGACATCGCAAGTGCATTGCGGCTTCTCCGTTCATGGTCTTTGACGGCGGTTCCCGCTTACTGTCGCAGGTTGTATTCAAACCTTTTGTATCATGTGCAATCTTGCAATTCGTTATGCTTCCTATCCTGCATTTCTTTTGTAAAAATCTGCCTCTGAGTTATTGTTGCTCATGTTCTAACATCTTAGTTACAAGCTCGGTACATTTGTAACTTCCTCCTGCCAAACAAACTATGTATTTGTATATTCAGTGTCCATGCTTGTTGTCTCATTCATTTGGAGATTAGCATATATTCTTTGTATGGGTTCTTTGGCAGATTGAGGTGGTAATTGAACTCACCTGCTGCCTTGTCTGCACTTGATTAGCCTGGGGGGATGGGTGTCTGGTAGGTGTTTGGTTTCACAGCAAGGAGTAGCATACACTTTACAACCAATTCACAGCAGATTTGTTCAACACTCCTTACTTCCGATTCGTATCAGATTTGTTTCATGCATTTTACAACCGTTTTTGTATCAGTCATTTCTCTTTATAACCGTTTTGTATCAGATACATTGCAGACTTTCCACCATTGCCATTCTATGTTTCCCCCATGCCGTGTGTTTTAGTTTCCGCAGCGGAACTTACGAATTGTTTGTACACGGTTCTTCTCTCTCATTTATTTACCAAAGTTATTGCCTGTGCGTCATGCATGGCACCACACCACACCACACCACACTCTTCGGATGTGTTGCACATCCACTCCAGTCCAATCAAACCCAGTTGCATGTTCCTTGTCCCAGGTAGGATTCATTAGCTTGTTTGTCATGTCAAAATTTGTGGCCACTCATGGTGTCACCTGCATCATATGTTCGGTTCCCACAGTGGAGCTTATAAAATATTCGTACGCACTTCTCGTGTTCTATTTTCTACACCAAATCTTGTTGTTTTGCCCCATGCATGGCATCACGCTACACCTTTCCTACATTTTTCACTCCAGCCACAGTCCGCCGCAAACTCACTCGCATGGCCCACTGTTTGCTACCATTCGTTGTCTCCCATATCGCTCATTAGTGGCCCCTATGGAACCTACGATTCAAACAGGCGTTGTCCTTCTACCTTATACTGCTTGCTTAAGGTACAAACGAACCAGGTGTTTCTATCCTTTCTCAGTAACCCAGTTCTTATTTATTGAGACCTTGCAACCATGCAAATCATCTCAGCAGCCTGACACCCTTGTTAAGACCCTTGCAACACATGACCTTTACAAAATGTAAAATAAAATAAAATATATATGTATAAAAACGCAAAAAAAACGCAAAAAAAAAAAAAAAAATTGCCACCACGCAATCTCAGCCCCTCGGCAACCTGACACCTGTTGGGACCATTGCAACCATGCAAAATCGTCTCAGCAGCCTGACACCCTTGTTGAGACCCTTGCAAACACAATATCGTCTCGGCAGCCCCACACTCATTGAGATCCTTGCAACCATGCAAAATCATCCCAGCAGCCTGACACCCTTGTTAAGACCCTTGCAACACATGACCTTTACAAAACGCAAAATCAAATAAAAAATATATATATAAACGCAAACAAAAAAAAAACGCAGAAAAAAAAAAAAAAAACGTTGCCACCACGCAATCTCAGCCCCCCCAGCAACCTGACACCTGTTGAGACTGCTGCAACTACGCACAATCGTCTCAGCAGCCTGACACCCTTGTTGAGACCCTTGCAAACGCAATATCGTCTCAGCAGCCCTCACACTCATTGAGATCCTTGCAACCCCGCGTATATCATCTCAGCAGCCTGACACCCTTAAGACCCTTGCAACACATGACCCTTACAAAACGCAAAAAAAAATATATACGAAAAAAAAAACGCAAAAATAAATATAAAAGTGCAGAAAAATATAAAAATTGCCACCTCACAATCTCGGCCCAGCAACCTGACACCTGTTAAGACCATTGCAACCATGCAAAATCATCTCAGGAGCCTGACACCCTTGTTGAGACGCTTGCAAACGCAATACCGTCTCAGCAGCCCCACGCTCATCGAGACCTTTGTGACCATGCAAAATGACCTTAGCAGCCCGACACCCTTGTTAAGACCCTTGCAACACATGACTCTTACAAAAAATATATAAAAAAAAATTGCCACCACGCAATCTCGGCCCAGGAACCTGACACCTGTTGAGACCATTGCAACCACACAAAATCGTCTCAGCAGCCTGACACCCTTGTTGAGACCCTTGCTAACGCAATACTGTCTCAGCAGCCCCACGCTCATTGAGACCCTTGCAACCTCCCACTCGATAAAGACCTTTGTGACCACGCAGTCTCACCCCAGCAACCTGGCATTCATTGAGATCCTTGCAGCCAGGCAAATTGTCTTAGGCCTCATGTACACTGCTGTTGGTAAACGGACGTTTAGAAACAGTTGGGTGTTTTTTCAGCCGCCCCCAATCTCTCCTCCGTGTTCTCTTATAGGTACATCTACACAGGATCATTATAGTCGTTTCTAGGCAGTTGAGTTAGAAACCATCCTGGGGAAAAAAAAAAAGAAAATGGGTTCAGTCGGATGTTCAGAGGCATTCGAAACACCAATGCCTGTAACTGCTTGTAAACACTGCCAGACGTGGTAACTAATGTTTACCAGCGTTTCATTCACAGTCGTTTTCATAAAAAAAAAAGGAATATTGTCTCAGCAACTTGACACTTATTTGAGACCCTTGCAAATGTAATATCATCTCAGCTACCTCACAGTTGTCTAGACCTTTGCAACCACACAATCTCGTCTCAGCAACCTAACGCCCGTTCAGACCTTTGCAGCCATACAAAGTCGTCTTAGCAAACTGACACTATTTGACACCATTGCAAACGCAATATCGTCTCAGCAACCTGACAGATCTTTGCAGCCATACATAGTCATCTCAGCAGCCCGACACTCACTTGAGACCATTGCAAACACAACATCGTCTCAGCAACCTCTCACTTGTTGAGACCCGTGCAACCACACAAGGCCATCTCAAAACAACCTCATAATCATCGAAACCTTTGCAACCGTGCAATATCGAGCCACCACAGGCTTTTGCGTGCATTTTTCGCCCGCCACTGGTCTCAAAACAAACCTTCATACTCGAGGCCCCTGCAACCACACAATATCATCCCAGCAACCTGACACTCACTGACACCCTTGCAACCACATAATATTGTCTGCAGTAGTGTAAAACACTTTGCAGTGCGCACCACCTGCAAACCCGAATACAAACTAAACTTGCAAACACACCTCAGTGACAAACAATCAGCCACACAAACACAAAGTGGCACCTAGTTGGCCATTCATCTTTAGTGGCACGCGGGCCACTCATCTTTTTCCTGTATTTTTCCCTGCAGTTAGTTCAGGTTTCCATCCAGCACCTGCGAGTGCACGTTGGTCTGCGAGTGCACGTTGGTCTGCGAGTGCACGTTGGTCTGCGAGTGCACGTTGGTCCGCGAGTGCACGTTGGTCCGCGAGTGCACGTATATCGTCTTGTTGAGCACCTGTGTATTGTCTTGATTTTCTCACACCAATGCAAGATCCAGTCCAAGTTCTCAAACTAGACCAAGCATGTGGCTTGGCTATGTGGGACAACATCCCCACCTGATAGAACAGCATTTCAATCTTCATCCCGGCAGTGTCAGCCGAGCCACCACAGGCTTTTGCGTGCATGTTTCGCCCGCCACTGGTTTTCCAAACCTTGGCCCCCAGAAATTCTCTTAAATTTCTGCTTCACCCAGTCTTCATCATGCCTCGTGCTGTATTCCATTGTGGCAGCTGCCCAGGTCTGGGGCCACACTTGAACTGGACAGACAGTGTTCTTCACCACAGACAATCAGGCCACAGCCGACTTCATCAATTAAGGTAGATCAAGCCTCTCCCCATCACGTCCTTCCTGCGCAGGCTTGAGCAGCTGTCACTCCGTCACCAGTTTAATATCTTCTGTAGACATATTCCAGGCAAATGCAAAATCGCAGCTGATGCTCTGTCCCATTCCAACCTTACTTTGTTTTTCCAGCAAGAGCCTGGAGCCGACCCAATAACCATCCCTGTCCCACCCTGGTCATTGCCGACGATGGACTGAAGTAGCATCTCACCAACTCAACCCAGCTTATTAACCACTCCTTGGCACGCAGCACACTGAAGGCCTATCTCACTGCTTGGAACACTAACCGCTAGATTTTGGCCACTTGCCTCGGAGCAGCAATAGGCAACGTTAGACACGTCCTAGCCTTGATATCCGTACTGCCACACGCAGCTAACCCTTTCTCACAATGCTATCACGCCATATCTAGATGGTGTCCAGCATTTCCTGTCCCTGCAGGACCCCAGTAAACTGTCAGTATTCTCGAGCCCATGCAGTCAAGTACCTCCTACAGGGCATACAGAAGCACCAACTTGTAGTCTGTGGCAAGTGCCTACCTTTCAAGAGTGTCCTCTTTAGGGACATGTCTGAAATCCTTACTCGTTCCCCATTTAGGGTCTTGCCCAGCATAGTCACCCAATTAGCCATCAACCAGGCCTTCTACGGTTCCCTACAACCTAGTGAATTTACAGTCAGTGGCTCCAGCAGTCAGACACTGCTCCGACGCCACCCGACTCGCTTTCGAACACCTACACTCTCACGGTCTGCAAACGCAACAAACCAGCCCCGGGGGTTGACATCAACCTGTTTCAGACTAACAATTCCTGACGCCCAGTGACGGTGCTCGACCGACTACTGCTCCATCTACCCAGCCAATCTGATGGTAGCTTGTTTCTACCCTTTCTAAACCAGCTCCCTGAATGGCAGCCAGTTTGTCAAGCATGTCAGAATCCTAAGCAACTTGGGATTCAAACCCCAGTCAGTTCTCTGGACATTCTTTCCGAATTAGAGCAGCCTCAACTGCCTCCCAACAGGGAGTATCAGACCACGTAATCAAGATACCAGGCTGATGGGAAGTCTCCTTGGTTTGCCACATACATCCCAAATCCTCAGGAAGAAATGGCACAAGCCTTTACCAAGCTGGCTCAATAAATACAACAAATCAATATAAGCTATTTCCCTATCTGAGTCTTTTGCCCCCTTTTCTTGGCATACTGACCAGACTACCAAGGCACGCTTCAGGTCTATTTATGTTGTAAGTCTTGTCGCGTGTTTATGTGATCCACCTGGTAAAAATATTACAATTTGTTAGTCAGAACTTACAACTATATTGCAGAACAATTTATACCGGCAAGGCTTCCCTGAAGTAAGGACACAGTCATATAAGTGAAAGCAGAGACTCTTGGTTCATATGCACCTATTCTTATAAATTACTTTATTACAATGGTATATTTTTCTTATCTGTGTACGTATATGGTACACTCAGGGTAGGTAAGAGTAGGTACACTCAGAAAAGGTATATAAATAGCTCAAGTACAATTGCATTGCTTCATCATACATTAGGCTAAGTTCCAGATAAAGACAACCTCATTAAAGAATGTCGTCAATAATTAAAGGCTTGCTTTATCCAACAATGGAGCCATTAGATTTTCAAATTTCCCAGGCACCACCTGTGCTGGTAGATAAATCACTCCAATCTGAGGGCCTCTCCCATCTGCTTCATCAGAATAGGTGGGTGAGTCAGCTGATTTCCAGTTGTTAATATAAGCCTACGTACTTGAAACAGGGCCCTTTTAATGGCCTCCATGGTAATGGTTTGCAATTGTAACGTGCTTAACGTGTTACTAAACCCACAACAGTAAAATCAGTTTGTATATGCAGTAAAGCATGTTTGTTATACTCACTGTGGAACCTAAGGGGTTAATCCTCTGCATTGTATAAAAAGTCTGTTTGATCATATGTTCTCTGATCCCCCCCCTTCTTCCACTGTTCCCAATCCTTTTCCTGATAAGACAGTCTTTGGAGTCATGCTGAGTTTGGTGTGTTTTGCTAGAGAGTTTTTTTTTTCCTTGGAAGGGTGCATGTGATTGGCACAGGGCCAATCAGCACTGTCCAGACAGAAGGCCAGGATCCTTCAGCCTCATTGGACAGTCAAAGGAGAATGATAACTCATACATGCTTTAACCAGACACTGATAGAAGTCATAAGACCGCTTTATACTGCTGATGAGAAAAGGTATTTAGCGTAATTACTAAAAGCATTGCATTTCTATGTTCTGTGTACTGTAGTGAATGCAAGGTCCTAGGTTTAGTAACACCTTAAGATGCTAATAACACATTGTTTAGGTTCCAGTTGTAGTGATGCTTGAAACATCCTAATACGTTTATTATACCCGTCTAGTAGCAATTTAGGGCAATAATACAGTAGGTGAAGTAAGTCATCATGCACTCTCTGACACTGTTTACATATGGGGTCTGTCAAAACTCATTTCTTTAAGTTTCTTAGGGGTGTAGTGAGCCTGTAACAAAATATATAAATGCATAAGCTTTTGTTTAACATTAAGGGAAGATGTTTGAACTTCCTCAAGTGCCTCCTTGCATTTCTCTTCCTCAAAGGGCCCCACATTCACTTCCCACAGTTTCACTGACCTCATGGGGTATTCTTTCAAAAAAAGTAGCTAATAAGGATGCATAGCATCTGGAGATAAACCCTCTCATATTAATAGAATTCTGAATTAGGTTAAATATAGGAGGATAGGATTATGTTCCCATAATGTGTTGCTGCTCTGAGCCTGTACAGCAGGGGTCTCAAATTACCGGCCTGCGGACCGCTAATAAATGGCCTGCGATTTGCGGTAAATCCCCGCGATCCGCAGTAAATCCCCGCTCAACAACTCCGAGCCGTGGAACCCCCCCTGCTCAACAACTTTGATCTGCGGACCCCCCCTCAACAACTCCGAGCCGTGGACCCCCCCGCTCAACAACTTTGATCTGCGAACCCCCCCGCTCAACAACTCCGATCCGCGGAACCTCCCCCGCTCAACAACTCAGATCCGCGGACCCCCCGCTCAACAACTTCGTTGGGAGGTATGCTCATTTGTCCCTCATTCTAAAGTTGAAAAGTTGGGAGGTATGCCTGATGTGCTCTGATGTACCCCATGTACCCTGATATGCCATGTGCCCCAGGTACCCTGATGTGCTCTGATGTGCCATGTGCCCCATGTACCCTGATGTGCCTCATGTACCCTGATGTGTCCCTGATGTGCTGGGCTCTGTACATCAGGGTACCCTGTGCCCTGTACCCTGATGTGCCATGTGCCCTGTACTGATGTGCTGTGCCTGATGTGCTCTCATGTGCCCTGATATGCCCCATGTGCCCTGATGTGTGCCATGTACACTGATTTGCTGGGCTTTGTACCCTGATGTGCTGTTTCATGTGCCCTGTACCCTGATGTGCCATGTCCTGTACCCTGATGTGCCATGTGCCTTGTCCTGATATGTCCTGTCCTGATGTGCCGTGCTCTGTACCCTGATGTGGCCTGTTGTGCTGTACCCCTATGTGCTGTGCTCTGATGTGCCCTGTACCCTGTTGTGCTCTGATGTGCTGTGCCCTGTACCCTGATGTGCTGTGCCCTGTACCCTGTACCCTGATGTGTGCTGTGCCCTCATGTGCGCTGTGCCCTCATGTGCGCTGTGCCCTCATGTGCGCTGTGCCCTGTACCCTGATGTACTGTGCCCTGTGCCCTGATGTGCTGTGCCATGTGCCCTTATTTGCTGGGCTCTGTGCCTTGATGTGCTGTACCCTGATGTGCTGTGCCCTGTACCCTGATGTGCTGTGCCCTGATGTGCTGTGCCCTAATTTGCTGGGCTCTGAGCCTTGATGTGCTGTGCCATGATGGTGAGTGGTCAGTATGTAGTGTAGTGGTCTGTCGGCAGTGTAGTGGTCTGTTGGCAGTGTGCAGTGTAGTGGTCCGTGTGCAGTACAGTGGTATGTGTGCAGTGGTCCGTGTGCAGTGGTCCGTGTGCAGTGGTCCGTGTGCAGTTCAGTGGTCAGGGTTTAATAATGCGTCTGCTGACACCAGTGCTGGGGGTTAATAATGCGTCCGCTGACACCAGTGCTGGGGGTTAATAATGCGTCCGCTGACACCAGTGCTGGGGGTTAATAATACGTTTGCTGACACCAGTACTGTTTTTGAAGTTTGAAAGTTTGCATGCGGCCCCCCATGAGATATGAAAACTTGTCTTGCGGCCCTCAGGTAATTTGAGTTTGAGACCCCTGCTGTACAGCATGCTGTAGTTGCAGTTTTTGGAAGATGTTTTTTAAACTGTTGAAACTGTTACTTTTTCAATCAAATATTTTTGTTTTTTGTTATAGTGTCTATTATCAACAACTGCTTTTGGCCAAGGCATTTTATTTATAACAACATTTGAAACCGAGGGAACAGGTATGAGATATAGTTTATAGTGTTTCTTGTGTTTTAAAATTTTAAAATAACTAATATTTTCTACAAGAGCTTTAAGAAAAAAACGAGTTAGGTTTATGTGTGGTGTTTTTGTTGGAGGATGTATAGTTGAGGAACACATTTAAAAATAGGTATTGGGTATATTTGATGCAATTCATTTGTTTTAATGCTTTTAAGAAGCTTATACTGTATAATATAAATTAGGATACAAAAAATAATGATGATTAAATCAATTTGTCAAAACCAGGATATGGTTTGAATCAATATAGTGGACACAGAATATTTGTGAAGATACAATGATACAATGCACCACACTTTAGGGGCATATTTAAAGTAGTGAATGTGACTTTCAACAAACATTTAATAGTGGTAAATCAATAATTTGTATTTAAAACGCAAGATTTACCTACAGTGAATGTTTATTGAATGTCAGATTCACTGTATTTTTAAACCTGCTTCCTAAAGTATATGTACAGTAGATGCTTAACTTTTCTTACTAACTTTTGGTCTGTTAAATACACCATTGTAAGCATTTTATTATAGCTGTTTGATAAAATTACATGTTGATCCTGTCAGAAATCCTGTGAGCGGAGAGCTGATAACGTCCAATTCTCTCTGCCACTGCTGATTTATATCAGTTACCATTACTCCCTATTCTCCCCATGAACTACAGAACACCTCTCCTAAGTTCTGGAGAGGAGAAAGGGATTATGTAGTTATAATACACTTTGGTGTACATTTATCAAACTGGGATAAACGACGATAGTGACTATTGCAACTTATCTCCACTGTGGAGCGGTTTAATAAACTATGATGAGGAGTGGAGATGATATTCCCCACTTCTCATTACAGCTCAATGAGAAGCTGCCATTGAGTTTTATATAAATTGGCAGTTTAATAAGATGTGATGTAAGCATCTCACTGGCAGTTTTCTTGCTGCCTAATTCTCTACCTCAGCAGCCCCTGTAAGCTGCTTTCACACTGAAAGTGCCCGGGCGTCGGCAGTAAAGAGCTGCTATTTTTAGCGGCGTTTTACCATTGTTTTTGCAGCGCTTTTATATTTTTTATATATATATATATATATATATATATATATATATATATATATATATATATATATATATATATATAATATTATGTGTGCATGTATGTTTTATTGTGTTTTATTAAGACATTTCTGTCACACTTGTAACTGAGTGTATTTATGGCTATTTAAATACACTTGGTTACAAGTGTCACATAAATAAAAACACATTTATGAATGGCCATTCTCACATAGATATTTTATTAATTTTAATAAAGTTTTAGAGATTAGATTGATTCCATTATCAACATAGACAGTGTTGATGTGGAATTCCCCCCTGCAGGGCCAGTGTCTTTTCACGGTAGGAGGCGGGGTAAGAAGAAGACAGTGATTATTACTAGCAGCTATTGCAGCTGCTTGCGTTATTTGTAAGCAAATTTGGCAGGCTGGTTGTCGATCAACTTGGTACATTTAGCCTGCTCATTAATAGGTTGAATCTCGGTCGTTTCCTGCTGAACCAGCCATGATTCAAACCGTTTATGGCTGCCCTTAGAGGCACACAAACATAAAGGCTGACAGCCCTTCATAGGACATACAATAAATGTACAAGGAGAGAACATACTGTAGAAATTCAGTAAAAGAGCTTGGACATGCTGTAAGAAAAATGCACCGAGTTGCATTTGTGCAAAATAATGTAGCAAGAGTGAATATTGGGGGGAACTAATGCGCAAACCACACTAACCAGAGAATAGCTAAAACAATGGGGGGAGAAATAGAGACTAAATAAAATGAACTAAGCAGCAGCCAAGACTATATATTAAAACAAGAGAACTGGTGCGTGAAGTAACTAAAAAATTATCAATCACTAGCCGCAGCCACAACCAAAATAGTGCTCACACACTTATAACAATGTAAAAAACGGGGGGTGTTGGAGCGCTTACTAGTTCAAACAATAATAACCTATAATGTGTAAGATCCAGTGTAATAGGACAGAAAAAGGGTAATGTAAATACTAATGCCAATATTGCAAATAAATTAATAAATGATGTGAAAAAACAATTTTGGTAAAAATGTGCATCAAATATCATAATAAAGTGCAAATAGTGCAAATTCTTAAAGATTTAACAATAATTCACATTAACCATAAAAATCTTCATGCAATAATGTGTAAGCGAATAATTGGACAAGTGCTCCTCGAAAAAAATATAATAAAAATATAATAATAATTAGGTCCAATCTCATACAAAAAATAGATGACAATGTCCATTAAATTAAGTGTATAGTGACAAAAGATATCCACCGCAAACTGACAGGTGCTCCATTCCAAGTGACCCCGTTCTCACCAGCATCTCACCTCAGCTGTCTTAAGTTTTAAGCCTCCCAATAGATATAGCAGCAGCTCACAGTCACGATAACCAGATATACCACGGATGGATCACTTAAAACCTCCAAACTGGCGATGTCTAAATAGCTCTTAATGAGGATACATGGTCCCCAGTGGAAAATACAAAGAAAAAATAGGCTCCATAGTGCAGAATCATTAAACAAAAAAATATTTATTCAGCAACATATGCACTCACATTTAGGTAGAAAACGAACAACATAAGAAAAATCAGACTCCTCCGCTCTCGGCCGCGAGTGGAGATGACATCACCAACGGCTCTTCTCCCTCCCTTGCGCGTTACATGGCTGGTCACGCCACCTAATCATAGGGTATCTATATCCTATGATTAAATGGTGTAACCAGCCACGTAACGCATAAGAGAGGGGGGAGAGCCGTTGGTGACGTCATCCCCGCTCGCGGCCGAGAGCAGAGGAGTCTGATTTTTCTTATGTTGTTCATTTTCTACCTAAATGTGAGTGCATATGTTGCTGAATAAATATTTTTTGTTTAATGATACTGCACTATGGAGCCTATTTTTTATTTGTATTTTCCACTGGGGACCATGTATCCTCATTGAGAGCTACTGTATTTAGACATCGCCAGTTTGGAGGTTTTAAATGATCCATCCGTGGTATATCTGATTACCGTGACTGTAAGCTGCTGCCATATCTATTGGGAGGCTTAAAACTTAAGCCAGCTGAGGTGAGAGGCTGGTGAGAACAGGATCACTTGGAGTGGAGCACCTGTCAGTTTGTGATGGATATCTTTTGTCACTATACACTTCGGAATTTAATAGACATTGTCATCTATTTTTTGCATTAGATTGGACCTAATTATTATTATATTTTTTTCGAGGAGCATTTGTTGAATTATTAACTTACACATTATTGCATGAAGATTTTTATGGTTAATGTGAATTATTGTTAAATCTTTAAGAATTTGCACTATTTGCACTTTATTATGATATTTGATGCACTTTATTTAAGCACATTTTTACCAAAATTGTTTTTTTCACATAATTTATTAATTTATTTGCAATATTAGCATTAATATTTACATTATCCTTTTTCTGTCCTATTACACTGGCACTTACGCATTTTAATTTATTATTGGTTGAAACTAGTAAGCTCCCCAAACCCCTCGTTTTTACAATGTAGCAAGAGTACACACATGTGAATGTCAATGGTTATTGCGCTAACCCTAAAACAAACAAAAAAAGAAAAAAAGGGGAAAGCAGCTACACAAGAATGTGACAAAGATTCCGAAAGTGATAAGAGTGAATATGTAGCGCTAAAAATATAAATGGTGAAGTATATATAAATCACTAGAATTACAATAGTAATAATGAGTCCACGAGTGAAACAAATAAGGTGGAAATGTCCATCATAAATGGGTGAAGAATATCACAGTGAAGATGTCATAACACCGAATGAACCATCCCATGGAAATTTCTTTCAAACAAATGGTATAACTTAAATCACGCTTACCGGAACAGTTGGACCCGACTGTCAGCGACAACGGATCAATCGAACATGGATATTTCCAATCGACAGATGGACAGAGCAGTCAACGAAATCCCTAAACCTCACGGGTAAGCCTCACTGGTATCCAGATGGTATTCACAGCTGGAGATCAGTCTGGTGTTGATGTCTCAATCATACGGATGGATCAAACAGCCAAAGAAATCCACAAGAACTCCAAGGGTACCCTAAAAGAGGCAGTGAAGATCCAATCGGATGCCCCAGTAAAAGTCCTAGAAGGAAAAAAACAGGTACACCACTCCCCATATTGATTTTATTGAACTGTGATCACTTACATCCATGTATGTTGGTTTTAATTAATTAAAACCTACTTTTTTGACCTGCACAATCGGAGCCCCAATTTTTTTTCTTTCCATGTTCTGTGGATTAAAGTTGTTTGGGTTCCTCTATTGGGTCTTCACTGCCCCTTTTGGGGTACCAGAACCCGTACAATCCGTATGATTGAGACATCTCCAGCTCTGAACCACTGGGTCTATTGGCTTTATTTGTGGCTAATACCATCTGGATACCAGTGAGGCTTACCCCTAAAGATTCAGGATTTCGTTGACTGCTCTGTCTATCTATTGATCCATTGTCACTGACAGTCTGGTCCAACTTTTCCGGTAAGTGTGTTTTAAGTCATACTATTTGTTTGAAAGAAATTTCCAATTGGATGGTTTATACAGCATTATGACATCTTCACCGTGAAATTCTTCACCCATTTATGGTGGACATTTCCACCTTATTTGTTTCACTCGTGGACTCATTACTATTGTAATTCTTTCCACTTTATACCCAGTTGGGTGTACACTGTTTAGTGATTTATATATACTTCACTGTTTATATTTTTAGCACTACATATTCACTCTTAGGCCACGTACACACGATCAAACATATCTGCTGAAACTGGTCCGCAGACCAGTTTCAGCGGACAGATTCGATTGTGTGTACGGCCTAGCAGACAGGTTTCCAGCAGACAAAAGTTTTAAAGCATGCTTTAAAATCTGTCTGCTGGAAACCCGTCTGTCGGATATGTCCGCTGGTTGGTAGGACCGAAATCTCCCTTATGTTCCTGTTTGGTGACGTGGCGGTGTCAACGTCACTGCCACGTCACCGCGCTGTCTGTCCGCGGGGATTTTGGTTTGATCGTGTGTACACACATCAGACCAAAATCTCCAGGAGACATATCCGATGAAATCGGTCTGTCAGACCGTTTTCATCTGATATGTCTCCTCGTGTGTACGCGGCCTTACTCACATGCCATGCACATTAAAAATCAATTACCAAACCCTTTAGCACCCTGATCCAAGCACTGTACAGTGCAAGGAGCTGTTCAGAAAGGGGGGAATGTAGGTTAGGTTTATTAAAAATTAATTTCTTTTTGTGATTCAGAGGAGGGATAAATGAGAAATGAATAAAAAACAATTCTTTCTTTTCAGGTATTCAATGGAATAACCTTTGTCTGCGAGAAGCTGAATCAATGTCATTTTTGTGGATTTGTGCGATGATTCCTATAGATTCATTTATGTACTTTGCTTTTGGATGGTATATAGGGAACATAATGCCTGGTAAGAGTCTGAAAATAACTTTTTAAATTAGCCAATATTTCATATGTGACCCAATAATGATGTTACACTTCTCAGTAAATGACACCACCTCAATGCACATTTTAGGATATCTAGGGCAAATTCCTCGAGGTGGTCATTGCTTAGAATACTCTATACAGGTTTGACTGTAGCTACCACTACTACTTCTGCTTTTCTTGTTTAACAGCTGACAAATATAGACCAAAACTTGGCACAATAGAACAATGTTTCACCACTTGACCTCAGGAAGATTTACCCCTCATTATGATCAGGTCATTTTTTGTGATACGGCCCTTTGTTTTTTTAACTGACAATTACATGGTTGTGCAACACTCAAATAAATAAAAAAACACTCAATACCCAAAAAACAATTATGTCCTTGTTTCCCGATGAATAGAGATTTCTTTTGGTGGTGATTGATCACCTCTGTGGGTTTTTTTTTGTGATATAAACAAACAATTTTGAAAATATATATATTTTTTACTTTCTGCTATAAAACATATCCAAAATAAAAAATAAAATGCCTTCATAAATTTAGGCCAATATGTATTCTTCTACATAAATTTATTTGTATTTATTTATTTTTTGCTAGTGATGGTGGCGATCATTGGCTTATAGCTAAACTGCAATATTGCGGTGGCCATTCTGACACTAACTGACTTTTAAAACTTTTTGGCAACCAGTGACACTAATACAGTGATTAGTGCTAAAAATATGCACTGTCATTGTACTAATGACACTGGCTGGGAAGGGGTTAACACAAGGAGTGATCAAACGGTTAAAAGAAAAGTCTGTGTTTCCTTTTTTTTTCTTACATCACTGAGCTGCTGATATCTAAAAATCCTTCCACTGTACAGTATGTGATGGCACTGTACAGCATGCAGTGGCACTGTACAACATGTGATGCCATACAATTGTCCCCAGAATGGTATACTGCTCAGATTTTCTGATGTGGGAGCTGCAGCAAGCATAGCAGGCAGCTATAAACAGTCTCAACACAAATGCAGGCTATTTGTATATACAGTGTGCATAGGGGGTGTTTTGGTGTGTTGCTGAAGTTGTATACACCCTGAGAACTTTTCAAACAGAAAATTGGACCATTTTTGGCAGCTGGTGGAAAGTTCAAGTACACATGCTGGAAAAACTAAAAGAGGTAGGAAAAAATGATTAGCTGGTTTTTGATAAATCTAATAGGTGCTATTTATTTAACCCATCTAATACTTCTTCTTTAACTGTGTACCTAACCAGTATTTATGTGAACTGTGTGAGGGGCCTCTACTAGGGAAAGAGATGGAATTTATCCACTGCTTTGCAGGAACACAAACTCCATGCTTTCCCCTGTCAGAACGGCAATCTGCCTGGTTTACATAGGCAGATTGCAGCCATGTGTGTCTCTGCCTTAAGATTGGTAGCTGCTGGCGGACCTGGCACCCCCCAATCGGCTTCCGCTGTGTGTAATCACAGCGGAAGCGAGCCGCCGGTGGTGCACATACGATCCCCATACCCAGGAGAGCGGGATCACATATATAAATGTGATATGACGCACAGTTGCCACCCTGTAGCAGTAGAACTGCTATAGGGTGAACAACAAGCAGTTAATGAGGAGAGATTTAAGTATAGAGAAAAAAATGTATGTTATTGTTTATTATTTCCTAATATACTCGTAGGACCTGTTGGTCATAAAAGGCCTTGGAATTTCCCACTTACAATTACCTACTGGAAGCAACTTTTTGGGGCTCAGTGCAAGCAGAGTGAAAATCTGGATAGAAGTAAGGAAAAAGATGAACACAATGAAGGTAAGTTGTTTTTAAATTTACCTTTGTTAGGTTTGGCATGTAAAAGAGATTTCAAGGTTAAATAATATTGTATATATACACTTTATCTGTCAGGTGATCCCCCTACAGACTGCGTACTCAGAACTTGAATATGTCCTCATATACAGCGTTTGATAAATTTCCCTGGCATTGCTGACAATTTTCCTTTTTGGATGTCACTGTAGTTACTGAAAAGTAATCAGTTTGGTGAAACTACATTACCATATTTACAAGTGAATTTTGGTTGCAGATGCAGGGGAAATGTGTCATTAGAATTCTCAGTCTAAGACCACCTTACACACTATTAGATTTTCTGCAGATTTGTGTCTTCAGATTTACCAAAACCATATAATATGAGGTCAAAAAACATTAATAGTTTAAATTTGTGCGCAATCAGGCAGGCCCTTGCACTACATGTGTTTGGTAAATCTGAAGACAAAAATCTGCATAAAATCTAATAGCGTGTATGGGGGCTTAGTAAGACCTGAATCTAGCATGGTTCTAGAAACTGTCTAAAAAACCCAGATATGGATAATAATTTTGTGTTGCAGTATTTTAAACATGTAAATTAGGCAAGTTAAAACAGTTTTACAATATTTTATGATCTCTAATTCATGATTTATATACATATGTGTGTATATATATATATATATATATATATATATATATATATAATGCTAATGATATATTCTGAATTTACATTGTTGATATCTGAAAACAGATATTAGGTGTACTGTCTGTAATTACTCTCTGGTCTTGATCTTTGCAGGATATATACATCAAACACAAAATAAGTGTTTGCCTTTCATAGAAAATGGAGTGTCTTTAGTTTCTATCAGCAAACTATATTCAAACAACCTGATAGCAGTAAAAGATTTAAGCTTCAATTTTTACAACAATGAAATTACCTCAATCCTGGGTTCTAATGGTGCTGGAAAAACAACTATTCTGTAAGTTTACCTAATTGCTAATAGTGAAACAAACTAGTTATGACAAAGCTTTTCATTACACGGGGTCCATAATAATATTAAAAAAAAAAGTGATTCTGTCTACACATCCAAACGGGTGATTTATTAAAGAGAAATAAGCTGTTCACTTTGCAAAAGGTTTTTACTCTGCAAGGGAATTTTCCATTAGCTTAGTAAATGTGGTGATTATTAACCTAAAGAATACATAATCATGTGCAGGGAAAATAGAAAAAACAACAACCTCTTTTTAAATGTACTGTATATCAATTCTTGATGTAGGCCAACATAGTTTCACCTTGTTCACAAGCTAAAGGCATATTTCCTTGCAAAGGGAGTAGCCTATTTGCCTTTAGTAAATCAGTCCCCAATATGTATCGCTCATGTAGCAGAACATAAATACTTTCTTAAAACATTATACTGGTTATGATGCACTCTTACTGTGTGGGCAGCCGTGTTTATTAGTCTTCCTCAGCTGTCAATAGCATACCATTTTACAGGAGAACAAAGTTGTCACATTGACTCAAGTTAAGATAGACATTGTTTTGTACTTTATATCAGCCTTTATTACTTCCCCTTGTTGCCTTAGTAGCCGCTTTCTCCCTGGGTAACCTTACCTGGGTGCCTTGTATACCTTATTACAATGTTAGCATCATGTTTTTACATTAAATTACCACTTTGCATTTTGTTTTCGTTTTTGTCTTCCTGTTTTGATATGTTCAATTAATACATCATTGAATAAAATATGAAAACAATCATTTTTTTCCATTAGAGTAAGATAAATAATGTAATTTATGCTATTTGTTGGCTCTTTTTCCTTTTTGCTTTTTCTTCCTTTACTTCTGCCTTCACTACTTTTTGCCCTGTATGTTGTTAGTTTAACCTTGAATGGGTTGTAAAGGTACAATTTTTTTCCTTCCTAAATAGCTTCCTTTACCTTAGTGCAGGCCTCCTTCACTTACCTCATCCTTCGATTTTGCTTTTTAATGTCCTTATTTTTTCTGAGAAATTCTTACTTCCTGTTCATCTGTCTGTAACTCCACACAGTAATGCAAGGCTTTCTCCCTGGTGTGGAGTGTCGTGCTCGCCCCCACATTGCAGATAGTGAAAGGAGCTGTGTGTTAGTGGGCATCCTGACTCCCCAGTAGTCCAAGGGAAGGGGCGAGCACAACACTCCACAGCAGGGAGAAAGCCTTGCATTACTGTGTGGAGTTACAGATAGAACAGGAAGTGAGGATTTCTCAGAAGAAATAAGGACATTTAAAAGCATAATCGAAGGATGAGGTAAGTGAAGGAGGACTGCACTAAGGTAAAAGAAGCTATCTAGGGAAAAAAAATGTACCTTTACAACCCCTTTAAAGTACAACTGCAGGCAAAATAGTTTTTCTAGTTTTGGATATGGGGGGATGGGGAAGGATAAGAACCCCTGTAAAGGTTTTTATTGCTTTGTGTTATAGAGATCTGATCTCACAATTTGCATCACCATAACAAAATAAGTTGGGGGAACACAAATCTTACAATTGCCAGATAGATAGTAGAGATGGATGGCATACGTGTCAGTGGGGACACACATTCTGCTGACAGAGGAAGAATTTCTTCTATATTTAGGGATATTTCCTGTTGTGTCTTGTAAGGAAAAGGAAATCTCAGTAAGGGATACAGAAGAGAGTAAAACATCCAAAACAGAATTGGGGAAGCATTTCACACAAACTTGTTTGTTTACCTAAACTCTTCTTGTGTCACTGCACAGATAAACAGGTCTCCATCAACTCCTCTCAGGTATTTTGGATCAAGGTGTTGTTGCCCAAGTTCTTGTGGCTGAATGGTTCCAGGGGTATTACTCCAATATGTTCACTCTTCCCAACCCTAAAGGGGGCATACATCCCGTTTTAGATCCCATTTTAGATTTAAAAGTTCTAAATCTTTTCACATGTCTAAATTTTTTTTATGGAATATGCCAAAGCTGTTAATGCCCTCATCCACCAGAGATACTTTTTATCTTCTGTGGCCATCTAACCCATATTTTGACATCTTTCTAGCACATCAGCAATTCCTTTGCTGTTTTGTGGGGTCCCTGCATTACCAGTTTGTGTTCTTGCCCATTGGCTTTTCATCCGCACCTCAGGTGTTCACCAAAGTGCTGGCACTCGTACTCCTCTGCATCCCTGTGGCATTCCCACTGTTGGATATTTAGATAACCTCCTGTTGAGGAAACAGTCAGCATGAGCTCTGACAGACTATGTGTAATTGACTACCCAGGTGTTACAGAGATTTGAAAGGATCCTGAGCCTTCAGAAGTCATCACTAGAACCATCTCATCATTTGGAGTATGAAGGTTTAGTCCTGGACAACATTCAGGCCAGAGTGCTCTTTCCACAGGAGAAATTTCAGATACTTTGGACTCATAGTTGAATTCACCATTCTAGGAGCCATTCAAGTCTTTCTGCCTTTGAGAGTCCTAGGTCTGATGGTAGTCTCTTTTCAGCCCAAATGCCCAATTTTTCTTCAGATATCTAAGATGCAACATTTTGTTGTCGTTGGACAGATCAGTCCAGTCTCTGAACAGGCCAAGTCGTCTTTTACTGAGGACCAGGTTGTGCCTGGGCTGGTGACTCAGGAATCGGCCTCTGAAGTTTAGGAGTTCCTTCCTTCTCATTTCTTTGAGGATCCTCATGAAGCTCCAGCCTGTTGGGCTGGGAAGGAGTCCTGGACACACTGTTGGCGGAGACTTGGTGTCAAAGGAGTCTTGTTTCCAAAGCATCCTGGAATTTATTGTGAATTGGCTGTCTTACTGGAGGTTCATCTGCTTGGATACAGTCAGACAAAACCAAGATAGTGATGTACTGTATATTAGTTATTAAGGACCAACCAGAAGTTTTGCAATGCCAAGAGAGAACTATTGCCCACATTAGAAGATTTTCCCTCAATTACTGTTCTAGAGAGATTCAGCAGCTGGGGCTGAAAGAAACAGGACCTGCTCAGAGATGGAAACATCCAACATCCTCATTAATGAGTAGAGGGCCAACATCCTCATTAATGAATAGTGGCTTAGCCCACCAGCAAGACATCTACTTCTGGGTACAGTCACTTAGACCAACCTAGGTTGGGACTGGTGCTGGCAATTTTATAGTACTTTGTCGTAGGGGAAAGGGTAGAGAGATCTTGGTTATAAATTAGATACAACTGAATGGAGACATTATCACAGTTGAGGTAATGGTATACAAATACATGTACAAAGCATACAAGTATTATTACATAACACTACCCCCGGAAGAGCTGCGTTTTTTTTTTGGGTGGCATATTTACCTCGTGGCTCTCCGAATTCCTAGGAGTGTGGGGTGCATATAGCAGTAGTAAAGAAATGTCCACAACAGGTGTCTTTTGTAGGGATGGCTTGGCGGTTCGCCCGGCGGTCGTTCTGCGGCGAACTTTGCTCGTTCGCAATTTGCCGAACAGGCGGACATCTGGCGATATTCGCGGCGGTCCGCCATTTTACATTGAGAGGAACTTTGACCCATGACACATCCATCAGGTGGTACAGGACAGCCAATTGAGACATTTCAGCACATTGACATACCCCCTTCCTTATAAATAGACCTGATCTGGTGGCCATTTTACATTCTGATTTTTGTCAGTGTAGGGAGAGGTTGCTGTGCTGTCTGGAGCAGGGACAGGCAGGCTGTAGTGACACAAATCGTTAGCTAACAGGTCCACAAAAGTCCTTTTAAGGACTGGTAGAGGTGTAATATTGTTTGGTGTGCACTCAGTATACAGGGGTGTAATACACTTAAATACTTTTTGTCAGTGTAAGGACAGGTTGCTGTGTGTGCAGCAGGGACAGACTGGTATAGGTGTACAATTGTTTGGTGTGCACTCAGTATATAGGGGTGTATTACACTTAAATACTTTTTTTCAGTGTAAGGACAGGTTGCTGTGTGCTCAGCAGGGACAGACTGTAGTGACACAAACCGTCACCTGACAGGTCCACAAATGTCCTTTCAAGGACTGGTATAGGTGTACTATTGTTTGGTGTGCACTGAGAAGTGATGAACCCCTGGATTACTGAGTGGGCAGGCTTGACCTCTGGCCAGAGCTTTCACAATTTGCAATGGAACTGTTGGCTTTCCCCTCGTCCAGTGTCCTGTCCGAAAGGACGTTTAGCGCAGCAGGGGGGTTGTGACCGATAAGCACACTTGCCTAGCTTACAACAGTGTTGACTACCTCACATTTCTTAAAATAAATGAGGCATGGATCTCGGAGGAATTCAACACATGTGACCAGTAGACTATGTTTGATTCAAATTTAGGTGAATGCCTGTGGGCTCATTTTTGGGGCCTGTACTGGCCAGAACTTACTTCTGTATCCGGTAAATGCCTAATGTACCACCAGCCACAGAATACAAAGTTGTTTGCTGTCAGGTGAACGCCTGACATTTTTGGGGCCTGTATTGGCTGGCACTTACTTCTGTATCCAGTAATTAGCTTAACCTCTTGCGCAAAATCACATAATATAACGTGATTTTGCATTTCAGCCACTAGGGGCACGCGCCCCTTGCTCAGCCCTGGTGTCAATGTGCGTGCCAGGTGGCCATGATCACCGCCGGGCACCCGCGATTGCTCATTACAGAGCTGCGAACACACCAAACATTTGTGTGAACTTGAGAACCCTGTTCAAAGTCTATGGGAGTTTCATGCTTGTGTGAAGGACAGAGACACAGAGCCAATACAGGGCAGTGTTTGTTTTTAAAATGAAACTGATTGGTTCTGAGGGGTTTTAGACACACAGTAATCACACCTTCTTGATTAGAGACCACAAAGAGAAGGTCCCAGTACTTTTTTCATAAAGAAAACAGACAACCAGGAAGGGTGCAGAACAGAGAAGGTTTACAGCAAAAACTAACAATGAGGACATAAAACCAGGACTGCATTAGGGTAAAGGAAGCTATTTAGCTAAAAAAAAAAATTCCTTTAGTGGCCCTTCAAACTGAGGAAAAAAATTTTTTTTATATATTTTTGGGGGATATTTATTACAGCAAAAAGTTAAAAATATTCATTTGTTTTCAAAATTGACGCTCTATTTTTGATTATAGCGCAAAAAATAAGAACTGCAGTGATCAAATACCACCAAAAGAAAGCTCTATTTGTGGAAAAAAAGGATGCCAATTTTGTTTGGGAGCCACGTTGCACGACGCAATTGTGAGTTAAAGCGACGCAGTGCCGAATCGCAAAAAGTGGCCTGGTCATTGACCAGCAAAATGGTCTGGGGCTGAAGTGGTTAATGTACCTCCAGCGACAGAATACAAAGTTGTTTACTGTCAGGTGAACGCCTGTGGGCTAATTTATGGGGCCTGTAATGGCCGACACTTCTGTATCCGTTTTTTTTCCCCCGCTTAACCACTTAAGACCCGGACCATTATGGGGGTTAAGGACCTTGCCCCTTTTTGCGATTCGGCACTGAGTCACTTTAACTGACAATTGCGCGGTTGTGCAGCGTGACTCCCAAACAAAATTGGCGTCCTTTTTTTTCCCACAAATAGAGCTTTCTTTTGGTGGTATTTGATCACCTCTGCTGTTTTTGGAGCCATAAACAAAAATACAGCGTCAATTTTGAAAAAGAAAATTATATTTTTTACTTTTTTATATAATAAATAACCCCCAAAAATATATAAAACAACTTGTTTTCCCTCAGTTTAGGCCAATACGTATTCTTCTAACTATTTTTGGTAAAAAAAAACACTAGGGGGGACTGTATGGGTTAAGTGTGACCTCATATGTGTTTCTAACTGTAGCGGGCGGGGCTGGACGTGTGACGTCAGTGATCGTCTTTACCCTATATCAGGGAACAGACGATCACTGACATTGCCACAATGAAGAACGTGGAAGGTGTGTTTACACACACCTCTCCCCGTTCTTCAGCTCCGGTGACCGATCACGGGACAACAGTGGCGATCGGGTCCTGTGGGCACGGTCAGGGAGCTTCGTGACCCCACGGCTGGGCTTAAAGAGACACGTACAGATATGTGATTCTGCCCAGCGTGCCATTCTGCCGATGTTTATCAGCGTGAATGGATTCTTAATTGGTTAATACTTCTGGTAGGTCAGTGTCCATGTTGTTGGACTATTTGTGCACAGCTAGTAAGTATTTTGTGGCCAGAAATATGACCTGCAGGTTTTTAATGTTCGTCTGCCATTAAAGTCATGGGGGCCCGCCGCAAACTTCCGTTTCGCGGATATTTGAGAAACTTTGCGGTTAGCGTTCGCGAACCGCCCGTCAGATGTTCGTCCATCACTAGTCTTTTGCTGTGCACTTAATTACCCAGCCGGGTAAAAACAATAGACTGGTGGTGAAAGGATAGAGTTAAAGGAAGAAGAACAGCAGATTTAGCCATAGTATTTGGAAACAGTCCTGCTCCCATATGTAATACTTTCTGTGCCACTCCTGCCTGAGTGGGCTAAGCGTACCCGGGCAGGCCTCTCTCACTGACCTGGCAGCTGGAGTATCACTCAAACCTTTTTCTGGGAAAGGTCTCTGCCACAGACTCTCCTGGAATGGACTCAGGGAGAAACCTCTGCCACAGGCCCTCACTGATTACAATTACGGAGACAACCCTCCTTGAAGAATTGCGTCTGGATCTCCTTCTTATAGTCACCCAGGTACTCACTGACAGGGGATCAATCCTTCAGTGTCCAGCTACCTTGATCCCCGGTGGTTTTTCGCAATCCTTTTGAATCGCCAGCCTCTCATTGGCTCTCCGCAGATGGACACGCCTCTGAAAATCTACACCGCTTGGGATCTTCAAACATGGGAACTCAGTCGATCACTGGTTCCCCGCCGCTGCTCAAATGTTCAGGACCAGCATGGTCCCGGAACAAGGAACACTGCGTGGCACGCATGCTCCTGCCAGGTAGGCCATAACGCCAGGGCGCCGTGATGTGGTCACCCTAAAGCTGAGTGCCACACTGGAAGAAGACCCAGAACTAATGGCGTCTGCCCCATAAATACCCTCCCCTAGCATGCACAGTGAGGCTCAACCCTCCTGATTGGCTGCTGGGGGAAAAGCACCCAAACCTTGACTCCACTGCTGCCAACTACTGCACTGGGATGGGAAGAACACCCCAGTACAACAGAATGAGCCCACAGCACAGCCAAGATGAGACAGAGACCCTGTTTTGAACATAACAATTTGGATCAGAGTCTACTAATACTCCGATCACCCTCTAAATTTCAATAGCACCGGTACTTGGAAGTAACCAGGTGCTACAAAAAGAAATGTTCTAAAAATAAAAGTATGATAAAAAAAAAACATACCCAGTTATTTAATTGGAATATAATATAATCCCTTTCTTCTAGAATTTATAAACATTTTATTTATAAAATCAATACATTTATTTATTAAATAGCTTGTGTCAGTAAATAACAATTCTCTGGACTGTAGTGAAAAAAACAGCTTGTATCACAGACCTATCTCTGGATAGAACAGTCAAACTTGATTCTAAGCTACAAGCCACGATAAACTGAGCTGAACGTGGAAGCGAGTATCTGTCAAAACTAGTAGGTAACAACTTCCTCTTTGCCCCAAAAGGTGCCAAATGTGGCAGTGGAGGGGGAGAGGCAGTGAAGCGGGTGGAGCTCCGCTTTAAACAACAGAAACCTATGAATAATTTGTAAAAGCTATAAATGAAGGGTTATACAGTATATCAATTGTCAGTTGTCAATTGTAAATACAAAATAGTGTGTAGAGCTAATGTCCCATTTAGGCCATTGGATGTCAAAGTATTTAACTTATAGATCCAGTATATTTCTTAATTACAGAGTATTACTAAATCATTTGGAATGTGGAAGATTAGAGGAAATGGTCTCTATAGAAAAAACCTTCAGATCCGCTGCACTTTTGCTATGTTTGTATCGAAGAACATTGTGTTTTAGTGAACCAATTCAATAAATATACTGTACCTGGAGACACCTAGCTTGAGGGGCTAAGCTGCTGCTCAGTAATGATGACACTGGCTGTTTCCATCTCTGAACAGGTCCTGTTTCTTTCAGCTCCACCCACTTAGGCCGCGTACACACAACCGGTTTCCTCGGCAGAATCTAGCAAGAAACTTGTTGGGAGACGTATTCTGCCGAGGAAACCGGTCGTGTGTACGTTTTTCATCAAGGAAACTGTCGAGGAACTCGACGAGCCAAAATGAGAGCATGTCTTCTTTTTCCTCAACAGGAATGGAGAAAATTGGCTCGTCGAGTTCCTCGACAGCCGAACAAGAAACTAGACGAGGAAAACAATGTGTTTCGCCCGACGAGTTCCTCGGTCGTGTGTAAGCGGCCTTAATCTCTCACCACTAGCCACAGAACAGGGTAGAATAGTTTTACATCTATATAAGCTGCTTCCCACTGATACTTCCAAATGTTACTTCCAAGTTTTTAATGTGACTGGATATTGCTTTGTATTAAAGTTGTAATGATTTGAATTTACATTGGTGTTCTGTACTGTGTTTTTCTCATCCCTGCCTCTTAGTTTGTGTGTGCATAACAATCTGCCACATCTTTATCAAGCTGCCTGCCAGCTCCAAGAGTCAAGTATAATAGTGTGCTTCTTATTCTGTGCACAGCAAACATACCTGTATTGGACCTGGATTTGTAAGACTTTGATCTTGGCCTCACCTGATGCCATCTTCAGGCATATCGTTCTTTGGGTAGCTCTTTGAACTGCAAGCAGTCCCCAGATCGCTGTTGTTTTCTTGAGCCTAACAGTGTTGGTTTGCTTTGTTGCTCATTCCTCAGTTGGACTGCTTTAAGTCTCCACAAAGGTTAAAGCCTTTCTGTGTCTCTCAATGAATAAGAAATAAATTGGGATTGTTGTACTCATTGTAAAATCCTTGTCTTGGAGTCCATTGAGGGACACTGGTTCCACCTCTATGTTTATGATCACACTCTTGGTACTGCTTTGCTAAAACAAACAAGGCATTCTACTGGTAAAAAAGGGGTTACTCTGGACTGGCCTACAAATCTTTTGTTTTCCAGTGTCCAGTCACCCTGTAGGTGGCTGTATTATCCAAAAGCTAAGGACTTACCATGTCCCTAAATATATTCCCACAAAAGGATTTTACAGTAAGTACACAAATCCTATATTGGCTAGACATGTGCATTTGTTTTCGTTAGAATGCATTTTCGTCCGAAAATCTGGTATTTTCGTTATCATTTTAACGAACGAAAACGAAAGCGCAAGAAACGAAAACCGAAAGATCCGACATAAAAAATGCTTTATTTTATTTAGATCCGACGATTTTCGATGCTATGTCGAATTTTCGTCGTTCAATTCGACAAAGCATCGAAAAACCGTTGTTCTGAATACGGTTAAAATTAAACAATGAAAATTCTATTAGAAACCAATAAACAATCATTTTCACTTATATACAGTGTGTTGGTACACAGAATATAAATTTAAGATCTCTTCTTTTTTCCAGGTCCATGTTGAGTAGTTTATACTTACCTACCAGTGGAAACATCTTTGTTAATGGAAGGGATATGCAAACTGAACTTATGGCTATTAGAAAGGAGATCGGTGTTTGTCCACAATATGATGTCCTTTTTGACTATTTAACAGTAAAAGAACATCTTATGTTATTTGGAGCTCTGAAAATACCTTCCTGGACCAAGAACAAACTCGAAAAAGAAGTTGAAGAGTCAGTATAATTCAATTTCTTTAAACATTAAATCATAGCAGAGATAAGCAATTCATTATGCACCAAATGGCTTTAGGTAAACATTTTTAAACTTTCAGTGGTTTGTTGCAAAAAGTCATCGTTCCGCTCTATATAAAACCATAACTGGAACCCAAGTTTGCCATTAAAGGGGTTGTAAAGGAAAAAAAAAATGTTTTCCCTAAATAACTTCCTTTACTTTATTGCAGTCCTCCTTCACTTACCTCATCCTTCGATTTTGCTTTTAAATGTCCTTATTTCTTCTGAGAAATCCTCACTTCCTGTTCTTCTGTCTGTAACTACACACCATAATGCGAGGCTTTCTCCCTGGTGTGAAGAGAGCCTCTTGAGGGGTGAGGGGGTGAGCAGAAGTGTCAGGACGCCCACTAACACACAGCTCCTTTCTCTATCTGAAAAGTAGAGAGCATCCTGACTCTCCTGCTCGCCCCCTCCCCCTCAAAAGGCTTTCTCCACACCAGGGAGAAAGCCTTGCATTACTGTGTGTAGTTACAGACAGAAGAACAGGAAGTGAGTATTTCTCAGAAGAGATAAGGACATTTAAAAGCAAAATTGAAGAATGCGGTAAGTGAAGGAGGACTGCCCTAAGGTAAAGGAAGCTATTTAGGGGGGAAAAAAATAATTTACAACCCCTTTAATGTTGTTATTTTTAAATAACAAACATGTTATACTTACCCGCTCTGTGCAGTGTTTTTTCACAGTGCTCCTGGCCCCTCCCTCCTGCCCCCACAGCAAGCAGCTAACTATGGGGGCACCCAAGCAGAGCCGCTGTTCTGTGTTGGTTTAGACATGGAGTCGTGGTTTGGCCCACCCCCTCTCTTTCCTCATTGGCTCACTCACTTTAATGGACAGCAATGAGAGCCAGTGGCATCCACTGATGTCTCAGCCAATGAGGAGGGAGAGTCTCAAACAGCCTAGGCGCTCGTGCAACATTGCTGGATCGAGATGGGGCTCAGATAAGTAATAGGGGTGCTGGGGCAGCTGCTTCACACAGAAGGTTTTTTATCGTGATGCATAGAATGCATTAAGTTAAAAAAAAAATTCTGCCTTTGGAACCAGTTAAGCATAGCAGGGGGCTTAGGCTAAAAAACACTTCACTGGGTTGGCTATTTGAAAACCAGCTAGTGTTAGTTGAAATGGTAAAGGCATTTTCCCTATTAATATAGGATATATATATATATATATATATATATATATATATATACATTATATCTTAAGAATGACCCCTCCTGGAGCCTTTTTAAGCACCTATGGATATAGGTTTTTTACAACCTTTCAATTAAAGGTGTATATATACTGCATATATATATATATATATATATATATATATATATATATATATATATATATATATATAGTATAATGTTGATTCATTGATTCATTCTAGCTTTTAATTTAATAAAAAGTTATAACACTATCAACTGATATAATTGTATTTAAAAATATTTATAAAAACATCTTTATAGTGCAAACAAGCATTTGATCCATGGTACAAGACTTTCGTTTTTTAATATGAAATCCTAGCACTGTATATTTGCTTTGACTCATCCTTTGTATAACTGAACATGCATAACTGTTTATCTCTGCAAGAATCTGCCCCCAAGGAAACTGCTGTTCTTACTTGGGTTTCACTACCTATTGACTTGCAAATTGCAAATATGAAACATTTATATACAATTTTTTTAAATTTCCTTATTAAAAAAAATATTATTAAAAAAGGTAAAACAAACACACTGGTCCTAAAAGTATATACCGTACATAAAAAAGAGAAAGTGGTTGCGATACAAAGAGCAATATTTATTGTTCATTAAGTTTAGGACCCCCTTCACACTGGTGCGACTTGTCATGCAATTTGGAGCTGTCAAATTGCATGACAAGTCGCACCACATTGCCGGCAATGAAACAGTTGTATCGTCATGACTCACATCGCAGCAATTATGAAAAAGGTTTCTGCACTACTTTTACAGATTTTATTGTGACTTGCATAGACTTCTGCTAAATGAAGTCGCAAGCCACAATGAAAACAGCACTGAAGTAGCATAATATCAAGTCTGTAGGGCTTAAAAAAAGCACAGAGGACAGGCTAACATTACAGCAGTGGTGGCTGATTTATTTTTATTTTTTGAGGGGGTGACAAACAACAACCACAACCCCCGACTCGCTGCCTGCTAGGTGGGTGGGCCTCGGGTAGTGGTGGGCAGCGGCGGGCATCCGGCATCAGCCAGTTGCAGGCATCGGCCTCCCTTTTTCTTCTCCTCCTCCTGCTCACTTCCATTGTGCGTCTCCTCTTATCCTCCTAGGTGTCGAATAAGATCATCTGTCCTTTCAGCCAATTGGGTGACTGGTCTCAGACCCGCTTCCTGATTGGTCGAGAGGAGGATCAATGTTACAATAGTGGATATTCATTCGCTATTACAACACACCTGGGTGGGCTCCAGACGCAATGCTCTGCGTATGGAGCCCACCTTATTTTGAAGCCTATTACTGTAGAGCCTCTGGCTCTATTTAGGTGCTTCAAAAAAATCACCCGCGCCACTGTTATTCATGCACCTGGTGTACTGCAAGGGGCCAGATGCATGAGTAAGTACTGTAACCTGAACCGCACATAAAATTGTATCCCGAATTGTGGGACTATTTTTGATAGTCTTTATTGGAATATTTTGGAAATCTTCAATATCACAATATGCAGCATGCAATATATGTACAAAATAAATAAATAATACAGTTAGAAAACCCATGATACTGGAAAACAAATAAATATATTTATTTTTTGTTATTTCCCAGTGGATTTAGAATAAGTAACTTTTAACCCGCGTCAGCTGCTGGGATGGAAGCCGTACCAGCCACAACTTCACTCTAAGGGGTAGGGTGCGGTGTCCGGATACCGACCTCCTTCAATCACGTGACGGCAACTGACGCTTTGTCACAGTCCTTTGACAAAGCGTCAGTGACGCGAAACATGTCAGTTACAGCTCCCCCCTTTGAACTTTATTTCTGTCCACTGATGTCTATTAGAGCATTTATTTGCATTTTCACTTCCACATCTACGTCCAGCTATACTGTATAGGGACGTCTGTGTGTGTTCCTCACATGGTCCGTTGCCTGCATTCCTGATTGGCCGTTGCTGTCACGTGATTGAAGGAGGTCAGTATCCGGACACCTCACCCTACCCCTTAGGCCTCGTACACACGAGGCAATCTATTTGTTCAAATCGGTCGGTCCGACCGACCGATTTGAACAAATCTGTCTGCTTGGATTTTGGTTTGCTCGTGTGTACACACGAGCAAACCAAAATCCCCGCCAGCAGACAGCGCGCTGACGTGTCGGTGACACGGCGGTGACGTTGACGCCGCCACTTCACCGCACCAGGAAGTAAAACACTTCCGCGAATGCGTCAAAATCATTCGGCGCTTGTGCGAGAAGACATGTCTGCTGGTTAGCGTACTAACCAGCAGACATGTCGGGCGGACGAGTTCCCAGCGGACAGATTGGTAAGCATGCTTTCAAATCTGTCGGCTGGCCAAATCCGTCTGCTCGCCCGTACACACGATCGAATCTGTCTGCTGGGACGGTCTAGCAGACCGTTTCCAGCAGACAGATTTGGTCGTGTGTACGCGGCCTTAGAGTGACGTTGTGGCTGGTCCGCCTTCCATCCCAGTAGCTGATGCGGCAACTATTCCAGCAGCTTACGCGGCTGCTTCACAACATCTACAGCGCTGTGCCTGAGCTCCCTTCCTGTTTACACCACATTATTATTGACTCTCCACAGCCATCTGGATAGCCCTGTACCCACCTTATATTCAAACACTGCGGCGGTGTGGACTGTTCCCCGTCGTGCAGTGCCCCTCCAGCATCATTGTCTTTCCTCTATGATCATTTTCCAGCCTTCTGGAAGGGACATTGGAGGATTCATTGTTGAGGTACTATACTAACTTTTCAGACTTTGTGTTTGCCTAGATGTGTATTTCACCATCTTTTTACAACAAGACATTACATTTAATCCTTCCATTATTGGATTGATGATTTTCTTGTGGACTCATTGTGGACTGTTTTAATCTATATATATTTATTATATATACATATATATATTTGTTTATATTCAATTCATTTTCAGTTTGTGCTCATCCATTTTTATTTTTACTTTTATTTAGACTATAAAGTGATATTTTATTTAACCTATTGAGCACTGCATTCTTTGTTTGTAAGCAGTTTGGAGACTCCTGTTCGAGAAGAACATATTTTAGGCAGATACATCTAGGACGGTTTACTAAAGGAGTTGAATCTTCACGCAAAAAAAAAAAAAAAAATGTACTTCAATTGTCCAAACATGTGAAAAGAGAATTTCTGTTGCAGTAAGTAATTTATTTTCAACTCCTTTAGTAAATCGGCCTCATTATAGCATTTCTAATTGTAAACAGTTAATAAATAATGTGCATATATTTATTTTTATTTGAAATATTTTTGGATTATTACAAAAATACATATTTCAATTTATATTTCATACTTCAGCCTATTAAGAAAAAAAAATTGATGGCTAATTATTTTTGCATGGCACATGAGTGTCTGCAAACTGTATTTTTTACTTTTCATTTGAAGGAATATTTTTTTATCATTAATATAAATCTTTATTTTCTAGAGCCAAAATTCAGTCGGAAAAAAAAAAATCGACGGTTTTCTTGTCGGAATTTCCTATTGTGTGTACGGGGCATTACTCATACCATGGTTGTGGCCAGATTGTCAATAGCAAGGCTGTGGAGACAAAATACCTCCGTCTTGTTAAAGACAACAATGCAAGTTAAAATTACACATGGCCACTTTGAATATGTATTTGCTAATGTACAATGTAAGGGACCTGTTTTCCAGGAGAGGACTTTTTTTATACAAGTAATCTGCCCTTTTTATGATGCAACCATGCTATTTAATAACTTTTCCACACTTTGCAAAGCAGCACTGCAGAAATTATTGCAACACGTGTAATCACGGCTGTCTTCACTATTCAGATTTACATTTAAATCCCCACTTTGTTGGCTCTACACAGCACTTGCATTAATGCTTACAATTACAGAAGTGCTCCAAAAATGTGAGGAACTGCAAGAAAAAACCTTCTAGATGACTTTAATGTTTTACTTACAGTATGATAGTGTCTTAGCACCTATTAACATTGCTGTGTTTCAACATACCAGTTGACAACACACTATAAGCATATGCCAGACTTACCCATAACAAAATAATGTCAGCTACCATGTCAGCTCTGCAGTGTAGTGCGTTTTGAAAAATATGTGTTAGTTCTTTTCTTTGTTTTAGTGCATCGGAAAATCAAATGAGTTCAACGGCATGCCATTAATTCAATTTTTAAAGCATTGACAACACGTATTGAGAAGACATGGTCAATGGCTGTTAACCCTACCCATGCCAAATTCTAAATTAAAAAACACTTTGAAAACATGCATCAAACTGCCCATTAACAACATTCACATCTATTCACGCAGAGATCTAAATGGCCCCGATTTTTGGGTAAAGAGTTCTAAACTAACCTTGAGTAGATTGGGAAGTACGCAAGTTGAGAAATCTATCATCAATAATATTATTATTATTATTATTATTATAATACACGATTTATATAGTGCCAACAGTTTTACTTAGCGCTTTACAATGTATAGGGGGGACAGCACAATTACAGTACAGTTCAATACAGAAGGTACAGGAGGGCTTTGCTCATAGAGCTTACATTCTAAAGGGAGGTGGTGTGATCTATCTCTCACAAGGTGGGCACACTTTTTATCCAGGGTTAAATACTAATGTAAGAGCAATAGCATACAATTTGAAAACACACTACACTGAAACTGACCTCAGAAAGTACCACACTTTACAACATCACAGAAAATCTAAAATCAAATCTAAAAATGCTCATTGCCAGTAATCAATACAAACATTTAACTGACTGCAGATTTTTAATAGGGATGAGCTTTATATTCGGGTTGAACATTGGCTGTTCGCCTGCTCTCCAAATAGCGAACAATTTGGGGTGTTTGCGGCAAATTCAAAAGCCGCGGATCACCCTTTAAAAGTCTTTGGGAGAAATCAAAAGTGATAAGTTTAAAGGTTAATATGCAAGTTATTATCATAAAAAGTGTTTGGGGGCCTGGGTCCTGCCCCAGGAGACATGTATCAATGCAAAAAAAAAGTTTTAAAAACTACAGTTTTTTCGGGAGTTGCGATTTTAATAATGCTTAAAGGGGTTGTTAAGGTTTGTTTTTTATTTTCTTAATAGGTTCCTTTAAGCTAGTGCATTGTTGGTTCACTTACCTTTTCCTTCGATTTCCCTTCTAAATGTTTTTTCTCTTTGTCTGAATTTCTCACTTCCTGTTTCTCCTGAATAAACTTCACACCATCATCCTAGCAGTGTTTAGTCAGCCAGAAGAACTTACTGAACAGCTTACTGAGGAGGAACAGGAAGTGAGAAATTCAGACAAAGAAAACAAAGAAAAAAAAAACATTTAGAAGGGAAATTGACGGAAAAGGTAAGTGAAACAACAATGCACTAGCTTAACCACTACAGGTCTGCAGGTCTGCGCTATAGTCAAAAGACGCAGCGCGGACCTGAAGTGCCAGGGGGCACGCAACGGGTAAACACTGTGCTGTTGCATCGCTGGGAGGCCGATGCGTGTGCCTGGCGGACGCGATGTCCGCGGGTACACAGGATCGGCGGTCCCAGCAGGGACGTGGAGCTCTGTGTGTAAACACAGAGCTCCACGTGCTGTCAGGGAAGGAGGAGACCGATCTGTGTCCCTTGTACATAGGGACACAGCATCGGTCACCTCCCCCAGTCACCCCCTCCCCCCACACAGTTAGAACACACCCAGGGAATGCATTTAACCTCTTCCTCACCCCCTAGTGTTAACCCCTTCCCTGCCAGTCATTTTTATACAGTAATTAGTGCATTTTTATAGCACTGATCGCTGTATAAATGTGAATGGTCCCAAAATTGTGTCAAAAGTGTCCGATATGTCCGCCGCAATATCGCAGGCCTGACAAAAAGAAATCGCAGATCTCCGCCATTACTAGTAAAAAATAAGAAATAAATCATAAATCTATCCCCTATTTTGTAGGCGCTATTTTTTTTTTATTTTGGCGCAGGGTTCCCCTTAATATCTACACCAGACCTTAAGGGCCTGGTAATGGAATTTGGGGGGACCCCACAGATTTTTTTTTTGGTTCGGGCTGGACTGGCGGGGGGAGAACCAATGTAGTTTTTTTCAATGACTTTTAATCTGTATTGCCAGGACCCGACAATTCATTATAGCCGCGAGTATTTCTAAATGACTTTTTTTTCCTTTCGAAATTTCATTTTGTGCAGGGACTTTTCTAAGCAAGGGAAACATGCGCTTCTTTACAGGCATACTATAGACACCCCCTAGGTACAAAATTTAAAGGAATATTTTTAAAACTTTTTTGCATTGATACACATCCCCTGGGTCAGGACCCAGGTCCCCAAACACTTTTTATGACAATAACTTGCATACTAACATTTAAAATTAGTACTTTTGATTTTTCATGTTCGTGTCCCATAGACTTTAACAGAGTTTGCATTTTTGAACACATTTTTTGCCTGTTTTCATGTTCTGCTGCGAACTGAACCGGGGGGTGTTCAGCTCATCCCTTATTTTTAATAAACAAACACTCACCTGTTCAAGGATACAGCGATGTCCTCATTGAACTTTTCCTTCCCTCATCTTCTGTCACTAGTGCTGGCATGGGGGCATTTAGCTGTGGCAGCTTGTGGCTTCACAGCAAGCCATGCTGCACATTGTGAATAGTCCCGCAGTTTGTGACGTGTGACCTGTGATGTGTCCCAGATGATGACAGGGAGGGAGGGGGCAAGGAGAACTTCCACTCTGATCACCTAGGCAATTTAATCGGAAGTGGGAGCAGGTACCTGTCAAAACCAGGTAGCACCCCAAAAAAGTGCCAAATACTGAATACAGTGAAACTGCCTTTTTTGGGTGGAGCTCTGCTTTAAGCTGACTATTTGTTGTTGACAAAGATGCAGCATAACTACAGAACAGAGAAAAATTTCTAACCCGAACTGCGAACCCTATTGAAGTCTATAGGAGACAAAAATAATACTTTTTCATACTGTCCTATATTATTATTATCTACTTTCCTATACTTTGTTCTAGTAAAATGTGAGAGGATCTATGGTCTCAACCATTAAACACTTTTGGTCACAACAATACAGAAGAAGTAATTGTAAATAAAAAATATCTTTATTTTTTTCCAGTTTAAACGCAAACATTTAAAGAAAAATCACAATCCCTATGGGTCTTCTGTCTTCTCTGTCTTACACCTGGTCTCTTCTTCATAGAAAAAAACCCCACATGGTTATAAAGTTAGATTTACAAAAAATAAATAAAACAGTGCATATTTACCGAGTTCAACTAAAAATACACATTCTGGGCCAGATTCAGCAACACTTGCGCTGGAGTATTTCGATATGCGCCGCGTAACTGTGAAGATGTGCCGTTGTATCTCCGCGGCCGTACCCACCAACCTAGATGCGCCAGAAAACGGGCCATTTCCGATCGGCTTAACTTTCCAACGCCAGAGTATCGTCAGCGCATAGTTTCGCTTGGCACATCAGTCGCGCCAATTGATTTCCCCTGCAAATATGCAAATGAGGGATTTTTCCCAATTCACGAACGGATTAGCACCATACGCTGGCTACATGCGCCACGCATATGTCGTCCGTCGCAAAGTTATTTCTACAAATAGCTGCTTTATCTTTACTCCAGACGGCCACAGGTCAGCAGGAGAGCCACTACAGCAGCGTTACCCACGATAAGAGCTAGCTGAGCACCCCCACTTGCAGGACAACACCTCTGTCCCTGCTTGTCTGTCAACTTTTACAGCCATGGAGGAAGACATCATAGGTCTCCATAGCCGAGATGACGGCTGACAGCTCCTGGCCTTTAAAGTTCAGCTTTCTCCTGTGTGTTTGCGGGGAACGGGAGCAGCCATCTCAGAACAAAAGTAACTTCACTGCGGGGAGGGGGAACAGGATATACTTTAGTGCCGGAATGGCGCATCTACGGGCGCATTTAAAACGCCCAATGGAACGCATTGCGCTGACGTTTCCCGTGAAGTGGTGCCGACGGAAGTTGTGAGCATGCGCACAAGGGGGCGAGTGGAGCCTCCCTCACTGCGCATGCTCCGTGGATGATGCGCTGAACGTAAGCCTCTGCGCTGGGCTCCGCCCATCATTTACATATGATCACACCCACTTCCACTTGCGTCGTGTTACGCCAGCGCATTATCGTTACTCTGGCGCAAGTTTACGCGCAAGTGCTATGTGAATAACAGTACTTGCGCCGAAAGTGTCGGCGGAGTAACGTAAATGAGAAACGTTACTCCAGAGTAAAGATTCTCCCATCTACCTGAATCTGGCCCATATTTGCATTCTCAAAATCCAACTCTACTTCTGATTCAGAGGAAAGCAAAATCCCTTCCTGTATGAGTGTTAGGGCTGGGCTCAGCCCTTCCTTCTCAGAGCTCTGTGTTCAACTGTCGGTTAATTGCAAAAGACTCTTCCTTCCACCATCACTCACCTGGTCTTCATTTCCTGCTTATCAGCTAGCTCTACTAGCTATTTAAACTGCATATATCACATCTTCTGTGCTTTCGCCTTGGTCAACTTATCCCTGCTGTGTATATCCCAACATATCTCTGCTGTGGTTTCCTGTGAAAGACTTTTGCTTGGCTGACTTTCCTTTTGGTTCCTGTTCCTGTTTGCTGCACCCGACTTTGCTGATCTCTGGACTCCTGTTTCTCTGGCTTGTTCTGACTACCCATCATGGTTACCGGAATCTTCTTATGTTTTGACGATGTTTGCTCTGTTTATATAATTTTACTATTTCATTAAATAGTGTGATTTTTACTGCACTTATGTCTCAGTCTGAATTATGGTTCGTGACAATGAGGAAGTTAAACCTCTTTTACATTGGTTGCATGTTCTTGCATATCTGGCAGTAACCTGAGGTTAAACCTATTTTGCTTTGGTTACATATCCTTGCATATCTGACAGTGACCTTAAAGTGAAGAACTTTCAACTGAATTTACAATATAGATCATTCATATATGTATTCAAAATGTTCATGTCCTCTTAAGTCACCTTTTCTCAAGGATTAATAAATCTAGTTCAGTTAATATTTCCTCAGAGTTGAGGTCCCTCATATCCTAATTACATTTTAGTTTAAGGCCGAGTTCAAACATATGCAAATTGGATGCGGATTTCCCCACATCTAATTGGCATGAAATGCGAGTGTGACCAGCTCTCAATGGAGCCGGTTCACACATGTTCCAATCTGCCGCCGTCCAGATTTGAAAAGGGTCCTGTGCGTGTTTTGGATCTGGTTTAAGTGCATATTCATGTAAAATTCAGACCTGTATCTCACCTGAACTGGTGAACACGTACTGGACCGCAGTCTAAAATTCTAGAGCAAGTTGTCTTTAGGCAGCTACAAATCTATTTTGAGGGAGGAAACCTCTTTCATGATACCCAGTCGGGGTTTCGCCCTGGAAGAGGAACAGAGATATCTGTGCTGGCTATGCGAGAATGATTACTATCAATCCGTGATGCAGGGGGGTCGGCAGCTTTGATTCTGCTAGACCTCTCCGCAGCATTCGACACTGTCGACTATGAGATTCTGTTGGACAGACTGAAAAATCTTTTTGGTCTTGATGGGGGGGTTCTGAGCTGGATAAGCTCCTTTCTCCATGAGAGAACTCATTATGTTAAGATGGGAACACATCGGTCCACCACAAGACCTCTTACTTGTGGTGTGCCACGTACCTGGTGGAAGAGTCTGGTATGCAGAGGGAGGCCTCCCTTACACCTCTGACTCAAGGCCCCTGATAGGTAAGACAGGAGGCGCAGGAGTGCAGAGTCGCACGAGAGCCTGGCAAACTTGCTGGTAGACGAGCTGGACCGGAACCAGGAACAACAGGCTCAATTCAGCGGACTGGAGCAGCTTGGACTGGAACCAGGACACACAGGGATCGTTCGGCAGACCGGACTGGAACTATTCAGCTGGACTGGAACCAGGAGCTCAGGCAGGTGCAGGCGGATGGACTGGAGCAGTAGACACACAAGTCCAAAGCAGGTGAACACTGGAGCAGGGTCAGATACAAGCAGGTTCGGCAACAGGCTGGCAGCAAGGTAGCAGGAGGAACAGGCAGGGACGTAGTCAACACAGGCCGAGGTCAGATGCAGGCAGATTAACAAGGTAGTCAGAGTAAGCCAGGTAAAGTCAGCTGGAGCAGAGTGCAGGTAAACAACAATCAGAGGTCTCAGGTAATGCTGTAGACCAGACAGCACTGATTCAAGGAAGTAAGGCAGTTTAAATAGCCTATTGGGGTGGGACAGAGGAACGACCATAGCCGCCATCTTGATTGCTGGCGTGCCCTTCCTGACATTGCCCCCTCCCAATGGGCAGCCTCCGGATGCCCAATCGGGCAAACTTCAAAGGATGGGATCTCTTGAATGCCCGAACGAGTCTTTCAGCGTGGACATCCTCCTCGGGTTCCCACGAATTCTCCTCTGGGCCATACCCTTTCCACTTAACGAGGTACTGGGTCTGATTTCTTCTTTTCCTACAGTCCAGAATTGCCTCAACTTCGAATTCTTCTGTTCAGGGAACGGATCAGGGGTCACAGGTTTTAATAAGGTTACATGAAAGACAGGATGTATCTTAAAGGAATCCGGCAGTTCTAGCTCATAGGCCACATCATTAATCCTCCTCCTTACTGGGAAGGGTCCCATGAATTTAGGGCCTAACTTCTTAGAGGGACACGCTAGTTTTAGGTTCGCTGTGGACAGCCAAACCTGATCGCCAGGTTCCAGTATTAACTCTCCCCGCTTCTTCTTATCAAAGACCTGTTTGTTATGTTCCTGAGCTTTAGCCATAGTTTCCCGTAGTAGCTTGTTGTTGGTATCGAAGAAATTTATGGTTTCAAGAACAGCGGGTACTGGAGAGTCCGGAAAGGTACTGGTCAGAAATGATTTATTAAATCCGTAATTGGCAAAAAATGGGGACTGTTTAGTGGCAGAGTGGATGGAGTTGTTGTAGGCAAATTCCCCTAACGGGAGTAATGCGGCCCAGTCATCTTGTGAAAATGAGGAAAAGCACCGTAAATATTGCTTGAGAGTTTGATTGGTTCTCTCCGTTTGCCCATTTGTTTGGGGATGGTATGCGGAAGAGAACGATAACTCGATTCCCAAGGTTTCACATAGTGACCTCCAAAACCTTGAGGTAAATTGTACCCCCCGGTCTGACACAATGTTTGCTGGAACTCCATGGAGTCTGACAATTTCTTTCACAAAAATGTTGGCTGTTTCCGGGGCAGATGGTGTGCCTTTCATGTGCAAGAATTGGGCCATTTTGGACAACCGGTCTACCACCACAAAGATGGTGGAAAAACCGTCTGATGGAGGAAGTTCCACGATAAAATCGATTGAGATATTTTTCCAGGGTCTCGCCGGGACTGATAGCGGCTTCAGCAAACCCCATGCCTTGGTTTTAATGTTCTTATTTCGTACACAAGTGGTACAGGACTCTACATAGCCCTTGCAGTCTTTTTCAACTTGTGGCCACCAGAATGTGAGTTGCACAAGTTCAACAGTTTTACGGATCCCGAAGTGTCCGGCTAACTTGTGGTCATGACATAATCCCAGGACAGAAACACGTAGATTTTCTGGTATGAATATTTTGTGCTTGTGCCAAAGCAGATCATCCTTGGCCTCCAACGTTATTCCCAGAGAAGAAGGGACATTCACAGAAGCCTGTTTAATTTGGGAAAGCAGGTTTCCCTGAAGTAGCAGAAAGTTCTCAGAAGACAGGATAGTGTAGCAGATTCCCTGGTATCGCAGAACATCCTAGATAGAGCATCAGGTTTGGTGTTTTTAGATCCTGGCCTGTACGTGAGGTGGAAAGAGAACCTGGAAAAGAAGAGTGACCATCTAGCCTGGCGTGGTTTTAGTCTCTTGGCAGTCCGCAGATATTCCAGGTTCTTGTGATCTGTATAGATTAGAATCGGGTGCGCTGCTCCTTCTAAGAGGTATCTCCACTCTTCCAATGCATTCTTGATGGCCAGAAGTTCTCGATCTCCGACATCACAATTCCTTTCAGGATTTGACAATTTTGCGGGAGAAAAAGGCAACTGGGTGTAACAAAGCCTTAGGTCCCCGTCTTTGAGATAGTACTGCTCCGACTGCCGTTTCTGACGCATCTACTTCCAATTACATAGGGTAATGCTGGGTCAGGGTGCTTCAGAACTGGTGCAGAAGTGAATAGCTTTTTGAAGCCCCATACACACTATCAGTTTTCCTGATGGTTTTCTCATCAGGTTTACCAAAACCATGTAGTACAAGGGCCTGCCTGATTGCATACAAATTGAAACTCTTGAGGTTTGACCTCATATTAGATGGTTTTGGTAAACCTGAAGAGAAAACCGTCAGGAAAACTGATAGTGTGTATGGGGCTTAAGAGTCTCGAAAGCAACCAATATAGGCAGAGATTTTCATGTCGTCGGCGTTGACGTTCCTCTGGCAAAAGTGAGGGACAGAGCATGCCGAACTGCTTAGGTTCAGGAATATTAGATGTGGGTGCAACAGGGGGAGAATATGTCAGACTGCTGCAGTTAGATGCTCGAGGCAACTTCCAAGTCGGGCAGGGCGGCTTGTCCAGAGAATGGGGGACGCCAACTCTGGCCAGCTCGTCTTTCAAAGGCTCAGAAAGACCAATGCGGAATTGATGGCGGAGAGCAGCATCGTTCCAGCTGGTGTCGGAACTCCAGCGCCTGAAGTCGGAAGCATAGTCCTCGGCTGCTCTGTGACCTTGCCGGAGGGTGTGTAAAGCTGATTCCGCAGTTGCAGCCAGCTGAGGATCCTCGTAGAGCTGGGCCATAGAGTCAAAAAAGTCACTTGGGAAGGTTAGTGAGTCAGCTCCTTGTTCTAGTAGGCGGTGAGCCCATGACTGGGGCTCACCCTGTAGTAAGGAGATGACAAACCCAAATTTGGTGGCCTCCAGGGAGAAAGTGCGTGGCTGCAGGGAAAAATAGAGTTCACAGGCATTGCGAAATGTCCGAAATTCACTGCGATTACCAGTGAATCTTTCAGGTGCAGGAACCCTGGGTTCTGGGGGTAACATTGTCATTGCTGAAGTAGCTCCTTGCGGGGCCGTAGTAGGTGAGGAAAGAGCCTGGACACATTCTTCCAGTCAGGTGTATGCATCTTGTGCGATTTTAACAGTCTGGATGACGTCTTCGAGGTGTAAGCGGAATCTCTCAATGGAAGAGGCTCCCTGAACAGACTCTGACATGGCTGTCTGGTACTGTCACGTACCTGGTGGAAGAGTCTGGTATGCAGAGGGAGGCCTCCCTTACACCTCTGACTCGAGGCCCCTGATAGGGAAGACAGGAGGTGCAGGAGTGCAGAGTCGCACGAGAGCCTGGCAAACTTGCTGGTAGACCAGCTGGACCGGAACCAGGAACAACAGGCTCAATTCAGCGGACTGGAGCAGCTTGGACTGGAACCAGGACACACAGGGATCGTTCAGCAGACCGGACTGAAACTATTCAGCTGGACTGGAACCAGGAGCTCAGGCAGGTGCAGGCGGATGGACTGGAGCAGTAGACACACAAGTCCAAAGCAGGTGAACACTGGAGCAGGGTCAGATACAAGCAGATTCGGCAACAGGCTGGCAGCAAGGTAGCAGGAGGAACAGGCAGGGACGTAGTCAACACAGGCCGAGGTCAGATGCAGGCAGATTAACAGGGTAGTCAGAGTAAGCCAGGTAAAGTCAGCTGGAGCAGAGTGCAGGTAAACAACAATCAGAGGTCTCCGGTAACGCTGTAGACCAGACAGCACTGATTCAAGGAAGTAAGGCAGTTTAAATAGCCTATTGGGGTGGGACAGAGGAACGACCATAGCCGCCATCTTGATTGCTGGCGTGCCCTTCCTGACATGGTGTCCCACAGGGGAGTGCTCTATCGCCGATCCTCTTTAATTGCTATGTCTGTCCTCTTGCTGATATCATCCAGAAGAACAACTTGGAGTGTCAGCTTTATGCTGATGACACTCAAATTCTGGTTGATTCAGCAAGAGGACCTCAGCAGCCAGCTCAGCTGGCGAAATGCCTGGTAGAAATACAGGACTGGATGGCGGGTAATAGGCTTGGATTGAACACAGCCAAAACCGAAGTTCTACTAATTGGTCTTGATGGCGCAGCACTTCTGGCGGCATGGCCTCCATCTCTCGGGCCCACACCCATTCCAGCTAAGCAGGTAAAAAACCTAGGGGTCCTTATTGACGACACCCTCTCGTTCGTGCCCCACTTCAGAAACATCCTGCGGAATGCCAATCATCATCTGAGGCTCCTCAGAAAAGTGAAACACCTATTCACGCAAAGTAATAGATCTATACTTGCCCAAGCTTTTATCCACTCCAGATTAGATGGGGCTAACATATTTCTGGGTGCCCTGCAGAAATGGGTCCACAAGCTCCAGGTGGTGCAGAACCACGCTGCTCGCTTTGTTCTGGGTCTAGCGAGACGAGATCATATTAGCCTGGCTAGGAGATCACTCCATTGGCTCCCTATTGAGAGTGATATTTAAAACGCTCTGTATCTTTTTCCAAGCATACTGGGGACTAGGCCCCAAATATTTACACAATCTAGCGATGCACTATGTACCTACGCGGCCATTAAGGTCCACGACCCAACACCTAGCCGTAGTTGTTCCATCTAAACTTTCTTCCATGGGAGGCAAACAACTAGGGGTGCTATGCTGTGGAATGCGCTTTCCGTGGAACTTAAGATGACACCAAACTTGCTCCTCTTCAGAAAAAAACTGAAGATAGAGCTATTTGTCCAGGCTTATGGATAGATTGAGCGTTATTTTTTCCCCATACACTCCGCTCCTTCATTGATGGGGTCAGTCATGCCATTTTAGTGATTATGCCCTTGGAATGGCCCTGACTACTCAGATACCAATGATGTTATGTACTCTTTCTATAGATTTCCTTGTTTCTTTTTCCTTATCATATTCTTTAAAGCTCCTAGGCCTTTTTCTTTTGTTTACCTAAGAACCGGATACTTTACTTTTTAGTCTCTGTCATCTTCTTTTCTTTTTCTTTTTTATTACTGTGGATTGATTCTAGGTAAAACCTAACCAGCGGCGCTTAGACGCTCACCCCCCAGTGGGTATTTGGCGCCTAACCAAGCTTAAAATCAAATTAAATCAAATCAGGCTCAAACCCGCGGCCACAGAAATGTAAACCCAGCCTAATTGTTCTCTGCACTTTTTCCAGTTCCATTTTTGTGTGGGATGTGGTGTCCAAATAAAAATGTAATTCATATCTTACTAATACTTTGTATAGCGGCAAGATTAACCATCTCTCTCTATTAAGTCTGCCTGTTTTAAAAGATTAGTTCCCCTTTTAGACAAGTTTAATGTTACACCTTTAGTAGCCTGCTCCTGTTGGGCTGGCGCTGCTTCAAATTTAGGGGAAAGTCTGAGAGTTAATTGACTCAGACATGTATGATTTTGAGCAAATTTGACTTCTGTTCCAGCCATGGTTGTGCTGTGAGTGACCACTATTGTTCGTCTGGGGTGTCGTTCATACTCCAGGCCAAGGGTGGCAGCAGATAGGTCAAGGTGATTTGAGTATTTCCCCTCAGCAGCCAATCAGTGGGGGTTGATCATCCCGCTGTGCAAGCTGGGGAGGGGTACTTAAGGAACATACATCATTGGACCTGGGTCATTGCTAATCCTGGGTCTGTGTCCCACCACCCCGTGTGTGGCCCTCCTGGCCGGGGGTGCATGTTCCTGTAATCCTGGCTCTGGATCTTGTTGGTCCGGGGGTTGTGATTTTCTAAGTAGGCCCAGTAAGCAGATTGGGTCTGCGTTCTCAAGGGTGATCCTGTCCTAAGGGAAGAAGCCGCTTGATGAAGGACCTATCTTGGAGTGGACCGAGCACGAGGCTGGTGTCTCAAGAGAGGCCTTGAACTTCTCTAAAGGATGCAACCGTTTACTGAAAGGCTTGATGGTGATGGCCTGTCAGTACCGTGACTCTGAGGGAAGTTAGTCTGGAGAGATCCGGGTGCTGAATCCTATGCTACGAGGATTTTGGACCAAAAGTGTCTCCATTTGTGGGAAGGTCTGTGGCAGAGACTGTACCCTATACTGTGCACCATTCCGGCTGCTAGGCTAGTGAGAGAAATCTATCCGGGTGCTCAATACCACCTCTGGCTAGAGTGGCGACAAAGCTGTGTCGCAGGAAAGAGGAGTGTTTCCCGATTGAAATACTGCACCTGAACCTATTTACCTACTACCCTTCCACCCCTTCAACCACTTATTTTATTCTTTTACCAAGTTCAGCAAATAAATCTTTAAAAAGAAAGTGTAAAGTGTGAACATTAAACTTTCTCTATCCATAACCCTGGACGGCGAGGAAATAGAGGTAAAATGCCGCCCGAAAATATCCAGCAGCTCTTTCGGGGGTTAGTGCTACACACCCATATTTAGATGCAAAAATATAAAGCCACAAGAACTCCAAAACAATGCATTTCAAGTGTTTATTGTGAAGCAACAGATACAGCATAAAAAAAAAAACATTGTTTCAGGGTCTCACTTTGCCCCTTTCTCAAGGCAACATAGTGACAATAAGCATACATGTACATAGCACACAATTATATATCCTAGTGTAACCAATAGCAACCTATGTAACAGCCTGCTATGATATCATAATGATGTTAAAATCTTGCCAAGCATAGCAATAAAACAACAGAGATAAAAATAGAAATAATACAAATCTAGAGATATAAAGTGTGCTAAATACCTCCTCCAAAATTCTATTTGGACCCCAATGCACTTTTTTATTTAGCAGTCATCCGATGTTTGTATACAATACTACAAGTTCCACTGTGGCAGATACAACACATGGAGAGCACACCAATGATCCTTCCTCCCTCAGCACTGTATTTTAGCAGTCCTTCTGTATGGACCTGTGCCTGGGGGAAGTGAAAGTAGGACCCTGATGGCGCGTACACACAACCGTTTTTCGCGATGTAAAAAATTTCATTTTTTAATGTCATTAAAACGATCGTGTGGGGGGGGCGTGGTTTGGCCGCTCGCGCTAATGGCCGCTTGATTCGGCCATTAGCGCGGATCTCTCCCCCTCACCCGCCTCAGCGCTGAGCGCATGCCACAGTGCTCAGGAGCCCTTACAATGGGACCAGAGCCAGGAGGACAAACAGTCCAACAAGCGCCCAGCAGATTCCCCTGTGTCCTCTCCAGCATCCAAGGGACCAGTGAGTAAGAAACATCTTACTGCACTTGCGGACAGTGACCAGGCACAGATCCCACATGACTCTCTTACAGCCTTTCCCGCCTCTGACCGCCCTGCCTCAGAACACATTATTAAAGAGATGCTGTTATCATTAAAAAAGGATCTCCAAACTGAGCTGTGCAAATCAGTATCAGAGCTACAAGTGCAGGTAGATTGGCTAGAGGACAGAGTGGATGAAACTGAGTATAAAGTGAGAGACTGTGTAGCTGCACATAATGTACTAATAGACAGTTATCAGGAACATGATGCTGACATACAATGGCTGAAAGACAAGGTCACAGACCTCGAGGACAGGTCTAGGAGGAATAACTTAAAATTTAGAGGCATTCCTGAGTCCATAACTCCTCCTGAAATTCCACAATACCTGCTCCAACTCCTAAAGGCACTCCTTCCTATGGAAAATGCCAGAGATCTGGTCATTGACAGAGCGCATCGCATAGCTAAGCCAAAGTCCCTTCCGGATACGGTCCGAAGGGACATACTGGCCAGAATAATTTTTTTCCATATCAAAGATAGAGCCATGGCTGCAGCATGTAAAGCAGGCAAACTGCCCGACCCATTCTCTCACATCAGTATATGCGCTGATCTCTCAGCTACCACCCTAGCCCGCCGCAGACAGTTTGCGCCCATTACTACAGCGCTTCGAGAGAAAAAGATCACGTACAACTGGTTCTTCCCCGCAACTCTGCAAATCACACATCAGGGGCAAAAATATATCTTACAAGCGCCGGCTAACGCAAAGAAACTTTCCCGGCAGTGGGGCATCCCCATACCACCCGCAAAAAGATGGGGGAGGGTCCATTACTCCTCGCCCACAAGCTCAACCACGGAGCTCTCCTCACGGCTCAGGCTAGCTTACCAATTCTACCCGGACCACACTTTACACCAGCTACTGGCATAATATTGCTTGGTTGTAGCTTCTCGTCTCCCCAATGTTTGGATCCCTGCACCTCGCACCCCTGCGCAACAGATACTAACAGTTTGGTTTCCTGTTCCTTCTTGACCTAGGCTTAGGTGTTATTCTTCGCTGACTGGTTATTTTACATTTTCTGCTGCGTATTATTTGGTGGAAGTGATTTGTTGTTAGCGAATTATAGTGCAACCTTATATAGATTATAGCTGTAGTAGCACTAACTGATATTTGTATAAGCTGTGGTACATCCCGTCGGCTGTGTGCACTTCTCCAATACAAAAAAACAAAAACAAAATCACATATTGCAAGAGTGGGACTTCCCCCAACTCTTCACACTGCTGTCACGCGTTAGCACACTAGAACACCTGAGATGTCACTAAAAATAGTTTCCCTAATTGTAAAGGGTCTGAATAGCCCCTACAAACGCTCCCTGTTCTGGAGGGAAGCTCTTTCCCAGAAATGCGATATAATGTGCGCACAAGAGACGCACTTGACTCAACCTGATACATCACGTGTATCCCACCATAAATTCCCGCATTGCTTTTTCTCTAACTCAGACAAGAAAACCAAAGGTGTAATGATCGCTATCAGAGACACAATTACCTACTCACAGAAATTTGTGGAATGTGATCCCAATGGCAGATACGTGATCTTGGGAGCGGAACTTAACCACCAAACATTTACTTTGGTGTCGGTGTATGCGCCGAACACTAACCAGAAAAAATTTCTCCGCCGACTGTTAAAACATGTTCGGTCGATCCAAGTAGGCCAACTAATACTTTGCGGAGACTTGAACGCGGTATCTGACTCCTCATTAGACTCCACAAGCTCCAGGCGAAAACACTCCCAAAACCTCTCGTCTCTTACACGAAATGAAGATTTATTTGACGTATGGAGAAGTATGCACAGCTCTGAGAAAGATTTCACCTTTTTCTCCACAGCATTCCATGTCTATTCCAGGATCGACATGTTCCTAGTAGACAGGGCTACACTTTTCCAATCCACTGAAGCAAGGATTGGCACAATCTTGTGGTCCGACCACACGCCAATATCCTTGTCCTTGATTCTTCACCGCCGTACTCAACCTACGAAGCTGTGGAGACTCAATACCAATCTCCTGAATAGCCCTGGCTGTGGGAAGCATGTCGAATCCGAGCTGAATAATTTTTTCACGCATAATGTTAATTCAGTGACAGATGTGCACTCCCTCTGGGCGGCTCATAAGGCCTTAATGCGGGGAGTGTTCATGGGGCTGGGCGCCCGGGAGAAACGCAGGAGAACCAAAATGATTAGTGATCTGACCCAGACTCTAACAGACCTTGAGACCCAAAATAAAATGACACCCTCCGTAGACTTAGTAAATAAAATCCAAGAGACGCGGCATCAGCTTTCTCAGTGCTTTGTGTCGCAGTACGACCTTCTACTTAAAAGACTGAAACTAAACCACTATGTCTCTGGCAATAAAATAGGCTCTCTACTAGCGAGGCAAATAAAACAGAAAACGAACAAGACTAGAATTGACCATCTGTTAGACTCCCAAAACCAGAGATTAACCAACCCGCAACACATAGCTAACCGCTTTGCTGAATACTATACTGACCTGTATAATTTAGAATCCTCCCAAGCGATCCCACCTCCTAACCAGGATCAAATTAGATCATTTTTACAATCTCTCTCACTTCCGCAAATATCCTCTACGGACCTTGCAAAACTATCTTCCCAATTCTTGTGCCAAGAAATCCAAAAAGCAATTAACACACTTCCTTTGCACAAGTCCCCAGGCCCAGATGGTTTCGGTAATGAATACTACAAAAAATTTAGTAATATCCTTACTCCCCACTTACAAGCAATATACAATGCAGCTGCGACCTCTGCAGGCTTCCCCAAAGAAGCTTTTGAGGCGCTAATAGTAACACTGCCCAAACCAGGAAAAACACCGGATCAACCAGCTAATTACCGTCCCATCTCTCTCCTTAACTCCGATATCAAGATTTACGCCAAAACCCTCACCTCTAGATTAGAAAATATTATACCCAAACTAATCCATCCTGACCAAGTAGGATTTGTGAAAGGCCGCCAAGCCTCTGATGGACCAGGCGCATCCTCAACATCCTTCGGTGTGCTGAACTACATCGCACGCCTTCTCTGCTCCTATCTTTGGATGCAGAGAAGTCGTTCGATCGGGTCCACTGGACGTACCTGAAGGAAGTCCTTCGCATCTTTGGCCTCACAGGGTTTGTGGATTCAGCTATTAGAGCTCTCTACTCAAATCCATGCGCAAAAGTATACACCTCTAACACTCTATCACGCTCGTTCAATATAACCAACGGCACCAGGCAAGGTTGTCCATTATCGCCCATTATATTTGCTCTGGTAATGGAACCCTTTGCACAACTCATAAGAACTCACCCTAACATCTCAGGTATTAAAATTGGTCAAACGGATCACAAAATCAGAATATACGCCGACGACGTGATCATTTCCCTCTCAAAACCTGAAACCTCCCTCCCAGTGGTTTCGGGTATGATTCAACAATTTGGGTCTCTATCCCTTTACAAGGTCAAAACTGCCAAATCGCAGATGCTCCCCATCTCGTTATCCAAAAAAGCACAATCGGACTTATCATCGCTCTCTGGTTTCTTCTGTGCTCCCAGGTCCGGTATTAAATATCTGGGTATTCAATTGTCCTCACCTAGCTCCTTCATAGTCAACAACAACTATGACTCATTATTGAGGATAAGTAATCAAACCTCGGATATCTCCAAACTCCATGTTTCCTGGGCGGGCAGAGCAGCGGTCACCAAAATGTCCATACTTCCAGTAATCTTATACCACTTCCGTACGCTTCCAATACCCCTAACTGACTCCTACCTGCAGAAATTACAAGCCGTACTAAACAGCTTCATATGGGGGGAAGAAAAGAGCCCGTTTTAGCAACAACATATTGTACAGGCCTAAACGATTCACTGGCATGGGAGTTCCCAATCTGAAACTCTACTACCACGCTGTTATTATGGATCAAGCCACTGCATGGTGGTCATCCTCGGAAGATAAACAATGGGTCTCTATGGAACAATCCATGATGGGTCACAACCTCCAGGATCTCACATACGCGCTTCTCCTTGGTCTCCCTCGTCTACCTCTTCACTACTTTACTATTCAAGCCGCATTGGCTTCATGGCAATATTCCCAAAAACATCTCCACAACAAAGCCTGCCTGGATTTGCATTCAATACCCCTACGTACCCTGGAATGCTTCATGGATGATTTATCCCTTGACAACTGGTATGAGGAGGGGGTAGTGTCGATCGGCCAACTATTTAACAAGTCCACTCTCTTGACTTACGAATCCTTGCAAAAACGTTTTTGCCTGCCACATAGAGATTTTTATAAATTCCTTCGTGTTCGGAACATTTTGGATCAATCTCTTACACTGAGGGTAACGGTCCCACGAGATGCCCTTGCCTTCTGCTCTTCCACTGCAACTCACAAGAAAGGCATCACATACTTCTATCGGTTATTCCTCCTCTCACCACCACTAGAGAAAACTCTGTCCATGGAAAAGTGGGAAAAAGACATCGCTTGTTCTCTCAACCAACTGCAATGGAACACGGCAACAAATAACTTACTCAAACACTCCTATTGCACAACGCACTGGGAATCACATCTGAAAATGATTCCATCGCTGGTACTATACCCCAGCATTAATCTCCAAATTCTACAAACACAACTCCCCACTCTGTTGGTGCAATAGGATCCCTACTACACATTTGGTGGCAGTGCCCCAAAGTTCTCCCGTACTGGGAGAAGATCTTCCAATTAATTTCTTCTATTACTGGTCTGATCTGCTCCCCAGATCCATCCATAGCTCTCCTGCTGCTGAACTGTGAACGCTGGCCCAAAAAACACCTCCCATTTGTACTTCACAGCCTGACAGTCGCCAAAAAAACAATAGCTTGTCTCTGGAAACAACAAGACCCTCCGGAATTCTCCTCCTTCCTATTAAATCTCAACACCCAGACTCAATTTGAACTCATGTTCTCATTGAAAAATGACAAAAATCAATTCTTCTGCACACAGTGGTCAGACTGGCTTCAACACCCACTATGTACTGTGCATCAGTAACGGTGACACGATACCCCCACTGGTTCCCCTTTGGGAAGTCATCCTGTTAGTCCTACTGGCTTCCCTTCCACTGTATGTTTCAGTGCATCCTTGTTCTTTATAATTCTCTCTTTGAGTGATGTACCCGGCTGATACTATTCTGTTATTTTTCACAATTTAATGTTCAACGTAACTTTAGCTTGATGAGTAACTTTGCTGTTTTGACCTCTACTGTGTTATGTAATTCTTCAACTTTATCAGTAATGAAGATGTTCTCTGTAACACTTTACTTTCAAAATTCAATAAAGAATATGATATAAAAAAAAAAAAACGATCGTGTGTGGGCTCCAGAGCATTTTTTGCGACATTAAAAACGGGCAATAAAAATTTAGAACATGCTATAAATTTTCGCGTTGTTTTTCACGTTGTCGTTTTCAACGTGTTAAAAAATGGTCGAGTATAGGCTTTAATGACGTGAAAATAACGCGCATGCTCAGAAGCAAGTTATGAGACGGGAGCACTCTTTCTGGTAAAACTAGCATTTGTAATGGAGACAGCACATTCATCACGCTGTAACAGAGTGAAAAGCGCGAATCATCTCTCACCAAACTTTTACTAATACGAAATCAGCAAAAGCAGCCCCAAGGGTGGCATCATCCGAATGGAACTTCCCCTTTATAGTGCCGTCGTACGTGTTGTACACCGTGCTTTGCTAGAGCATTTTTTTTTTCACGATCGTGTGTAGGCAAGGCAGGCTTAACAATAAACGGGTTGAAAAAAACATTATTTTTTCTAGACCATTAAAAATGCTTGTGTGTACGGGGCATGAGTATTGCACCTGCAATGCACTAATCACAGTTGCAGTGTTCTGCAAGCCTAAATTCAAAAACTGAATCAAATGTGTTTTTTTTTTATAATGTTGATGTAATAATTTTTTTATACATACATTATTTTTGCAAAAGTTGGACTATACTTTTAATTTAGGAAAATACCTTGTTATCTCGGAAGCTGCAGAATTGCATTACATACTGTTATTCAGCCTAAGCCCTTTTTAAATATAAGCTAACACAATTGCTTTTGTCCTAGGCCATTGTAGAAATTCAGATACTAATAAGTCCCTGAAAATTAGCAACAATGGTTTAGGAATAACTTCAGTCGTCAGTCCCATACTTTTCTTTTGTATGCACAGGGCTAAAGAAGATGTTTAAAAGGTTTGCTTTCTCTTTGTCCCCAGTGACCAATTTTGTGTTCTCATTTTAGTGGGCTGTGCATGAAGGCCTTGTCTTTTACTATTAATATATTTAAAGCGTTTCAGTGTATGTCTTACTTGCTATTGCAAACTGCCATTTCTTCCCCAATTTTTGACAGCTTGGTTTCTCTTTTGAAGCTTTTGTTGTATTCTTTGTAACTTAATAATGCTAAAAGATTTCCTTCACTGTTACACATTGTATGTATGCTTTTTTCTTATCATTTATGGATGTTAAAACAAAAAAAAAAACACAATGAAGGGGAATTTACTAAAACTGAAACGTGCAAAATCTACTGCAGCTTTGCAGAGAAACCAACCAGGTTTTAGGCCCATTTCACGCAAGCACCTCCATTTGCTCCGCTGATCCCCACTGAGTAGGCCAGGGATCCTCAAACTATGGCCCTCCAGCTGTTGTAGAACTACACATCCCATGAGGCATGTAACATACTGACATTCACAGACATGACTAGGCATGATGGGAATTGTAGTTTCTGAACAACTGGAGGGCCATAGTTTGAAGACCCATGGAGTAGGCGGATGACAGATGGACACAGTCCCACTCTCCTGTATGAGGAAACCGCCAGTCCATTTTCATACAAATCTATCTGCCAGACGGATAGAAAATAGGCCCACCATCCATCTGGATTTTGCGGACAGGATCAGATGAGATAGCAGCAGATGTCAGCGGACATGTCACCGCTGACATCCGCCGCTCCATAGGGGATATTGGAAGGTCCGATCAGGTCCGCCGGAAAAACTGACAGGTTGACCAAATCAGACAGCCCATGTATAAGGGTCCTTATTGTCAAAGATTAACTGAACAAGCTGAAGTTATAAGATGATTTGCTACCAAACACCAGATTCTGAGTGCTCAGGTTTTAGTACTGTAACCCCCCCCCCCCCCTCCCAATGTTTAGAACATTATAATCCTTGCCTATGCTAAGAAGACATGTAATGTTCTTATATAAAATTGATTAGAAACATTTATGTCTTTGGGTTAAATGTTATGTTTACTCTGTGGATTTAGGAGCATGTATATAACCACGTTATACACACATTTATGCCAGCCTATGGTATATAAAATACTTTTTTTTATATGTTTTGCAATTATTAGGAGTAAACTTAGGATTCTCTGGGAAATTATACTAATAGCATGGAACATCAACAAAATTCACTGACAGCTACACAACACTCATACTCAGAGCCCTTTCAAAGCCATGTGTTGTAATATGTTTGTTAGTTTTGAAACCAATTCTCCTGCTTTGCAGTGCCCCATAACACACGGTAACACACTAAAGTGTATTGTGACACACATTAAGAAAATGTAATGCAGGTTTAAACTTTGGTGCATCGGCAGCCCAATGAATAGCCTGCCCTATGCACTATCAAACGTAAAATAAGAATTGAACATGTCACCATATTTTAAGATAAATATATTTCTAAAAGTGTTATTGTCATGGAATTTTCACCACATGTCAGTAACAACCCATGCAATCCATACATCTAAAGAAACTAAAACAAATGATGTCGACAATAACATACAAAAGTGGAGAAAACTGATAGAGGAAATTGAGAAACTTCTCAGTGTGTGGATGCAGGATCAACATCAGCGTCGAGTACCTTTCAGTCTTAATGCTAATTTAAGAAAACAAAAAAAAACCTGTATGAAGACTTGAAGAAAATGCAGTTAAGAATCAGAAGGTGCATCTTTTAATGCCAGCCATGGCTAGATTCATAGGTTCAAGGCTAGAGCCAACTTTCACAATGTAAAAGTAAGTGGTGAGGCAGCAAGTGCAGATACCATAGCTGCCCGGGAATTTCCTGCAACACTTCAAGAAATTATTGATGAATGCACTTATTTACCTAAACAGGTTTTTAATGTAGATGAGACAGAAATGTACCATAAAAGGATTCCTGAATGAAGTTACATCAGTAAGGAGGAAAAGTTGATGCCAGGCTATAAAGCAGCAAAGGACATGCTAACTCTGTTGTTTGGTGGCAATGCTTCTGTTTTTCCCACTTTATCCCAAAGATAGAGAAATATTTCTTGGAGACAGATGTCCCATTCAACATTCTTTCGCTGCTTGACATTGCTCTGTGTCACCCCCCCCCCCCCCCCCATTTATCAATGACTTTTATCTTAATGTTAAAGTACTGCATCTGCCACCGAATACTATGGCATTAACCTAACCTGGGCCAGGGAGTTATTGCAACTTTCAAGAAATATTGTTTACGTGACACTTTTTGCCAGGCAGTAAAGGTGGTTGATGAATCAGGAACAACCTTCTGAGAATTTTGGAGGAACTTTAACATCTAAAAGGTTATAAAAACTGACATTGCAGTTTGTTCATAGTGTTTGTTAATTTGAGAAGGTGGGTTGAACTCCTTGCTGTACAACACGAGGAGCTTACTAATGAAGACCTGATGGAATTGGAGACCCAGCGAAAGGATAAAGAGAGCCAATAGGAAGAAATAACTGAAGAACCAAAGGGATTTTATTTGAATAGGCACTGTTAGTTTTGAAGCACAGGACCCAAACGTACAACGGTACACAAATGTTGCAGTAGCTGTGCAAAATACCATCCAGTGTTACTGTTTCATCTATGATGAGAAAAAAAGAACTACAAACCAGACATCACTGAATCATTTTTTTTTCAAGAGGGAAGAATTGAATCCAGCAAAGAACCAGACCCTGTGCCATCAACATCAGGCGTGAGTAAAACTGCAGCTTGCCTTCCATCTCCTATTGCTGAAGATCCTTCAGCTCCATCATCTCCCACCTCCCTTCCCGCCTCCAGTCAGTAATTTGTCCTAGTTCACTCCATGCCAGCCTCTGTATGCCAGCTGTTATACTGTACACTTTACTTTTAAAGGTACTGTACGTTTAAAAAAACGTACAGTATTTTGTGTTTTGTTTTTTATGCATTATTTGTGTGAAAAGCATTATAAACCTCACTTTGTTCATACAGTATGCTTCTGAAAGTAGGGGACTTACTGTATATTTAAATCATTATTAAAATATACCATATATGTCTCAATGGTTAACATAGTACCTTTTTTGTACTATCATTAAAACCTTAAAGTGGAGTTCCGCCCACCTCTTTAAGAATTAAAAGGCCGCAGCTACACATACTGTAGCTACTGACTTTTAACATTAGGAGACTTTCCTGTCCTGGAGTCCAGGTGATGTCGGCAATGCAGCCAATGTTTACATTGGCTGGTTGGATGGTTCTGCTGCCATTGCAGGTAAGGGAACCTGACAGTGTAGCCTTTCGGCTTCACAGCCGGAACCCTACTTACGCATATGCAAAGCGCGCTGTGCTTTCTCACTGGGCTGGCAGAAGGGAAGGGAGGAGGAGGGGGGCCCGAGAAGCTGACGTAATTCGTAATTTGCCATGGCCCAGTCTCCCGGAAGTGAGGACAGGGTACCTGTAACAAACAGGTACCTGCCCCCCCCTAAAGGTACCAAATGTGGCATCAGAGAAGGGGAAGAAGCAGATATGCAGAAGTTCCACTTTTGGGTGAAACTGCATTTTAAAGGCGAAGGGTAGGGAGCTCAGCTCTGTTTCTGTGTACTGTGTGAAGAGGGGTGTGCCCCTTCCCTATAATCAGCTCTCAGAGCTCTCCACCCTTTTTGTCTGACAGCTCAGACAAGCTTTATAAATTCTGGACGTTAGATTTAAAGGTGAGAATACGGCAGATACACAGGTACAACTTATGTAGCAATATTTGTTTCATCACTGTGTATTACCTGACTGATGCCAATGTCTTCACTGAGTGTATGTAAGGGTTTACAACCCCCCTTAATAGATAATGTGACTGAGAATTCCTTTTTAACTAGGGATCTATCTGGTGCATCCAAGGATATCCGGTTGCCCAGCAATGGTAGTGCTGGACCCCACTGTTTTTTTTTTTTTTTTTACCATAAATATTACCCTCTGTTTTGCTGTAAAGAATCTCCTTCATGAATGAAAATGTATTTTGAATATAACACTCAGTCATGTTGAAGGGGAAGTTTTATCGCCTTTCAAAATGATCAGGCGGCTATATGGGCCGCTATACTTAAAATTTAAACCCCCCCTCAAAAAAAAAAGAACCCAGCGCAAACATTTACTTATACAATTAAATTGTATCCTATGGACGGCTATAATTTATGTTTATATGAAGGTTATTTAGCATGAGATGATACAGTTCTATTCTTTTTCTACAGAGCTTTGCAAGAGGTTGGGTTATTAGAGCACCAGAAGAAACACACTTGTTCGCTATCTGGAGGTATGAAACGAAGGCTTTCTGTAGCTATTGCATTTATTGCTGATGCAAAAACAGTTATTCTAGATGAACCTACAAGTGGGGTGGACCCCTGTTCACAGCGCCGCATTTGGGATGTTTTGCAAAAGCACAGAACAGGTAATTATTGCCAATCTCATAATAAATTACAGTACTTCTATGCAATATATATATATATATATATATATATATATATATATATATATATATATATATTTTATTGTGTGTCTATTATACATAATAATTATCTGTAAAAATACATTCTTGGGCCTAATGGGATGCATGTGCCATGCTTTGGGTGCAAAAAGGCTTGCATATTTCCTACCAAGACAATCAGTATCCTGGAAAAAATTGTGGTTTGAATTTATCCTGTTGAAGTTTTTGTAAATATTTTGGGGTAACTTTATGCCGGACTTACGCCTACGCAAACAACGTAAAAAAATACGCTACGTTCGTGAATCGGCGTATCTATCTCATTTGCATATTTGACGCGTAAATCGACGGGAACGCCACCTAGCGGCCAGCGTAAATATGCAACTTAGATACGACGGCGTAAGTGACTTACGCCAGTCGGATCTAATGCAAATCTATGCGTAATGTAACTGATTCTATGAATCAGGCGTATAGATAGGACGCCTCTGACGCAGAGATACGACGGCGTATCTGGAGATATGCCGTCGTATCTCCTACCTGAATCTAGCCCTCAGTGTGCAAATACGGAAAAAAAAAACACACCACCATGCAAACAATCCGCTTACCAGAACCAAATATATTATGGGCATGTAATCAAATAACGTGCAGGTCAGTGGCTGTCGCATTTCAGGTGAGGACAATAATCCACAGGCAGCATCAATGATGGAAAGACATCTCAAATGTTACGTAAGGTCCAAAAAGGCTTCTGAAGATTTTCCTTAGGATGAAACATGTAAGGCTGACCGACACAAGCACGCTATGAGCCGCAGAGTTTTTTATATTCTTTAAATGCCTGTTTTACATGTCTGTTCGTAAATAAGTACAGTAAAGTACAATAAATGTATATGGATTTTACATACGGGCTTCGCTATTTGCTGTTTCTTCTCTGCATTTTATGATCATACATGTGGTGATGAGCGCAATGCACGCTTTTTGGACCTTCCGTAACATTTGAGATGTATTTCCATCATTGATGCTGCCTGTGGATTATCGTCCTCCCCTGAAGTGCGACAGCCAATGACCTGCACGTTATTTGATTACATGCTGTAATAGTGAGAGTCCCTGTCCCTATGAAATTGGAGGTAAAATGGACACAGGGTTTGCGTATCTGCGGACTGCAGAACTACAGAGTTTAGAGTTTAAGTGGAGAAAACTGCTCTGTCAGTTTTCTCCAGGTTTTGCTAGTTTTGAATGGGACTGTGTAGTTGGAGATCCTGCAGAGACTTGTGTGGGATGGGATCTCCAACCCTGTGTCCAGATCTTACAGACAGCCAGAAGGTTGTGTTCCCAGCTGCACACAGCCCATATAATGAGGGACTGGTCAGAACAGAGAGGAGGACGGAAGGTGGAGCAGTGGCTGTTACTGTCGCTGTGTGAGGATAGACACTGTATACGTTGAAGGACTTCAGGGCCTTGTGCATCCAGGACTGTGGGTCTGGAGGAGCTGATGGTTTGAGGAACCATTACCTGTATCAGCAGTTCTGTTAAAGACTAGCCAGGTGGGCTGTTATTTTCAGTTATTTCTGCATAACGTTAAACCCCTGCGTGGGATTCTTGAATGGACATTTGTTTTCCTGACTCAATAAATGTGGGCTACCAGGCCCTAAACGTTGCATGACGCACGGCTTTGCTATCTCTGTCTATACTGTTTTGTGTATCACACGTCAGCTGCTGCCTTGTTCTTAGAATTTTTATAATATTTTTTATTTTTATTGCGCGGTTTTTGTTCTTTTCAATGTTACATGCCTGTTTGGTGTCGACTCACTGCAGGAAAATGCATTTACCATGAGAGCTTAAATACCCCAAATGTCTACAATGCCCATAACGAATTTGGTTCTGGTAAGTGGATTGTTTGCACGGTGGTGTGGTGTTTTTTCCGTATCTGCACACTGAATCTTCGGTGGAGGTCCTATATCTTCATTCCATTGATGGACATATTTTTCACTGACTTTTTACATTGTTTATTTGAATATAGATTCTGTGGACTTTATATCACATACATTGTATATTTGGATTATTTTTCCATCTTATTTTGAGCGCTGCACTATTGGGTTATATTGTTTTTGTTCGCTTATCTACAAACTGTGCTAGCTGCTCTGCACTTTTTTACTTTTAAGTTAGCGCAGATATTTGTTCACCCGTTTTTTTTTTTATAGTTATAGCACACATTAGGGAACTTGGTTAACCCCCCTGATCGCCCCCTAGTGTTAACCCCTTCCCTGTCAGTGACATTTACACAGTAATCAGTGCATTTTTATAGCACTGATCGCTGTATAAATGCCAATGGTCCCAAAATAGTGTCAAAGTGTCTGATGTGTCCGCCATAATGTCACAGTCCCATTACCAGTAAAAAAAATTATAATAAAAATGACATAAATCTATTCCCTATGTTGTAGACGCTATGGGCCAGATTCAGGTACATCTGCGCATTATTGGACAGGCGTAGCGCACCGCCTTTACGCTAGACTGGCGCAATGTAGCGGCGCAATCACCCTATTCTCGCCGGTTTTACGCAGAAATTTGCGCCTGCGCAACGTTATTTCAGAGGCGCAAGGCGGAGTAATACAAATTGGGAAGGACGTGGGCGTGTTACATTGAAATGAGCCGTGACCCCATGCAAATGAAGGGCCGGCCAGCTCGCGCATGCGCGCTTGAAGCAGACCATGGTCAGCACCTCTGTGCGCATGCTCACAACTCGGGAACGGCGCAATCAGTAAAATTGTAAGTGGACTAGGGCAACGTAATGAACTACGCAAACAGCATAAATAGACAGAGACAAACACACATCCTTTGCAAAAGTACATCCCTTTGTATTCCTCCCTATACAGCAAGGTGATTTTGTTCTGTTGTTTATTAGCATTTGTTTGTTTGTGACGTGTCTTTGAGAGTGATTTTTGTCTTTTATGTGTTTTCTTTGTTGTTATTTTGTTTAAATTATATTTTTGCTGGGCATTTTTTATTTTTGCTGGGCATTTTTTATTTTTGCTGGTCAATTATTTTTTTTTGGTTCTGTTTGTGTATGCTTTGGGAATGTGGGGGTGACATTCCTGCGGGAAAAGGGGTGTCACCCTCAATTTTGGTGGAGAAGGGTTCCCCAGGACCAGGGAGAAGTGATCCCCAGGTCCGTGTGAATGGTGTATGAGTGTACAGTGACATAGTTGGAGCCTTGGCGTGGTGTTGCTGCTCACAAGTCCTGCATGGTGGACTGGTGCCAATCCAATTTGATGAGGATGTGGGGTGTGTGTGCTAGGGACCACAGTGGTGTGCATGCATGCATTCTCATTGTGCTTAATTAATGTGTGTGTTTAACGTGCAAAGATGCATAATGTGAGCTGGCATGAGATGGGATCATGAGATGGGGTCCCAGTGCATATGCAGAGTCACCTTGAAGGGAAAAGACAGGAGGATGTTAGTCGTGCATGTGCCCCTTGTGATGTGTGCATCATGGGGGGGGGACAGTCATGCCTGCCACCCATGTCACTCACCAACCAGCCAGCTGTCCCCATACATGTTCTGCTCGAAATCTGTGGGGATGGGGCTCTGATTGTATATGTAGCTGTCATGGGTGTCATGGGTAGTGTCATGTGTTGGCTGGTGATGTCCTCCTGCAGGGTTGTGGTTAATTCCATGATGGCATATGAGGGGTGAATCTGAAGATTCGAGACACCTCAGAATCACTCATGCCATAGATGTCTATGCGTGTGTGATATATCCTCTCCCGTGAAGAGTGAAGAGTGAAGAGTGAGGGGCTTGTATCAGATAAGAATATTTGTATTAGATTAGATTAAATGGTAAAGTAAAGTTTATATCAGCAAAAAATAAATAAAAAACAAAAACAAAAATCCAGTGCCCTCCTCAGTGCCCTCCTCCTTCTTTGCTCATCTAAAGTCAGTAGTATAGCTATGAGCATGGGATGCCACTGGCATGTTGGCATACAGTTTGTTGGGCAACATGTGTGACTGCTCAGCTCCTCACTAACAGTGTTGCTTTATCTGACATGTAGACGAATTGTCTAATTTTAGAGCAGCTTTTATATGGTCTAATTTTAGACAGGCCATTTAGCTGTTGCGCACAGTGTGTAGCCTGCGCTGCACCAACGTTCTTTTGTGGATCCCCGTAACTCCCTCATTAGCATATTTGAATAGCAAATCAATGGTTTGTCTAGCGCAGTTTTGCGTGGACGGATGCGCCTGTCTAACGAAATTACGCTGGACAAAAAAAAATAGATTTCTTGCGTATCTCGTTTTGGGAGTGCCGTGCATCGAAACGCACGCGCACAATTAGACTTACGCCGCGCATCTCCTGTTACGCCGGCGTAATCGCTCTGTGAATCTGGCCCTATAACTTTTGTGCAAACCAATCAATATATGCTTATTATGATTTGTATTACCAACAATATGTAGAAGAATACATATCAGCCTAAACTGAGGAAAAAATATATTTAAAAAAGGGGATATTTATTATAGCAAAAAGTAAAAAATATTGTGGTTTTTTTTCAAAATACTCCACTCTTTTTTTTGTTTATAGCACCAAAAGTAAAAACCGCAGAGATGATCAAATACCACCAAAAGAAAGCTCTATTTGGGGCGAAAAAATGACATTGCTTTTGTTTGGGTAAAGTGTTGCACGACCGTGCAATTGTTAGTTAAAGCAACGCAGTGCCGTATCGCAAAAATGCCCTGGTCATTGAGCAGCCAAATCTTATGGGCTGAAGTGGTTAACTAAACTAATGTGGATTCAGCTCCATGTCTGACTAAAATGTGCAACCATTAAGATTGTACATGCCTTTATGGTTATGGTGCCACATAATGTTTGCAGAATAATATACACATACGGTACATTTATTTCAACGATTTTAGCAGATGTCATTGCATATTTGGACCCACTTTAATTTTCAAAACATTGAGATGGTCCATACTTGGGTACCACTTTAAAAGAAGTGCTAACAGTAATGCCCTGTACACACGATCGGTTCGTCTGATGAAAACGGTCCGATGGACCGCTTTCATCGGACAAACCGATCCGTGAAAAAACGTAGAACCTGTTTTAAAAGGATCTGATGGTTAAAAAAACGATAGAAAAAAACGATCGTCTGTGGGCAAGTCCATCGTTTTTTTTGTTTGTTTTCTAAAGTGTATTTTTGTGCGTGAACTCGAGAGAGAGGAGCCGGACTGCAGGAGTTGGGAGTAGGCAAACCCTCCCCCCAGAGGCAATCTGCCATCCTTCTCCATGCCCCCGGGTGGCAATGGCAGGTGTGAGGGGGGCCTCCCACTCACCCCACCCTACCTGCTCCACTTGGGAGCCCAACTGGGGCCCAACGGGACCCCAACGGGGCAGAGGGACTCCCCCTATGAGGGAGTGAGTGGGTCTAGCCCACCCAGCCAACCCCGTAGGTCCTTCGACTCTCTTTTTTTAGGAGACCGCATGGCCAATGTGCGTGCGTGTTAAACCAATTTCGTGTGCGTGCAAGTGTGGTGGTTTTTGTGGGGGGGGGGGGGCGGGCATACTAAGCACAGGCGTACTTTACATAGCACACCCACCGGGAGCCGGGCTGAGACCACCAAACTCATTTCACATGTAGCCGAGGCCGGGATCCGAACCCTTGGCTGCAGAGGTGAATCGCTTGTCAGCGCAGTGCCAATCACGTTGAGCCACCACAGCTCCCTCAAGTCCATCGTTTAAAAATCCACGCATGCAAGTTCAAACAATTTCTCACTAAAGAGACATATTAGTCTTTGGCCCTGTACACCCGGCCAGGAATTCCGTTGGTTTTCCGTGTACACACGGTTGGTTTTCCTGACGGGATTCCTGGCAAGCTTGTCTTGCATAGCCGTGCATACAGAGGGCCATTCAAAAGAACCGCTGTTCTTTTGAATGGCAAGAACACAGTGACAACATCGACTATGACTAGCCGGCGCTCATCACATTCGATGCCGTCGTCACCATCTCGCTACACCCCAAACTAAACTTGTATGCTACTGCACATGCGTCAAACTCTTATCGAGCATGCGTGAGTTTACCTGGGACAGGTAAGCATACAGACGACCGATTTTTCTCGGCAGGAAATACCCTTCCGGGAATCGCGGCAGGAAAATAGAGAGCAGGGTTCTCTATTTTCCTGTCTGGATTTTTGGCTGTTTTCCTGATGGGTAAACTGCTAGGGAGCATATACACAGCTGGGATTCCTGGCCAAATGCTCTCCTGGCTGTTTTTCTGCTGGGAAAACCGGTCGTGTGTACGAGGCACGTGGTTACACAAAGAAAGTGTACAAGCACCATTATTTATGAGACTAAATCAAAGGATACAGTTAAATCCTTGTTACTACTTTTTTAGCACAACATACTATTTTTCATTCTATTGTAGCCTGTCACAGACTACGGTGAATTGGAGTGAACCACAACTGCAGTTAAGGAAAGGATTCAATGCACCTCCCTATGTTATGTGAGATTTCAGTACTGGGCCCCAGGCGTCACTCCAATCAGAGAACAGGAGTTTGGGCGTCACTACATCATCTCGGAGGTATTACAACATGCGTCCAACCGCTAGCATAGAAAATTACAATAAAGATCAACAAGCACAACTGCATTAAAGATTCCAATGCACTTCTCTTATGCAAGTGATTATCAGTACGGGACCCCAGGCGTCACTCCAATCAGAGAACAGGAGTTTGGGGGTTCTCTACATCATATCACTTTAACATAAAGGAACACATTAGGCCACCAAGAGTGGAGGTATTACAACATACCATGCGACCTTAGTCATGAAAACGTCTAACGAACATGTTCGGTATTTAAGTAACAACGATATTTTAAGCACGTAGCATATCAAAATACTGTGCCCTCTAACATTACTTGTGCAATATCTTAAAGGGACATACACTCTGGAACCATCTGAGCTATAGTTGCCTTTCTCAAGTATATGCCATTTGAGTACAGTATTTTCATATGCTACGTGCTTGACATATCGTTGTTACTTGCCCTTAAATACCAAACATGTTCGTTATACGTTTTCTTGACTAAGGTTGCATGGTATGTTGTAATACCTTCACTCTTAGGCCCCGTACACACAAGCAAATAGATTTGTTCAAATCGGTCGGACCGACCGATTTGAACAAATCTGTCTGCTGGCCGTTTTGGTTTAATCGCTGTACACACGATCAAACCAAAATCCCCACCAGCAGACAGCGCGGTGACGTGTCGGTGACGTTGACGCCGCCACGTCACCGCACCAGGAAGTAAATTACTTCCGCACATGCGTCGAATCCATTCGACGCATGTGCGAGAAGATATGTCTGCTGGTTAGTACGCTAACCAGCAGACATATCAACGCATGTCGACGCATATCGACGCATGTGCGAGAAGATATGTCTGCTGGTTAGCGTACTAACCAGCAGACATATCGGGCGGACGGATTCCCAGCCGACAGATTTTAAAGCATGCTTTAAAGTCTGTCGGCTGGCCAAATCCATCTGCTCGCCCGTACACACGATCGAATCTGTCTGCTGGGAACACCCAAACTCCTGTTCGCTGATTGGACTGATGCCCGGGGTCCCGTACTGATAATCACCTGCATAAGAGAAGTGCATTGGAATCTTTAATGCAGTTGTGCTCGTTGATCTTTATTGTAATCTTCTATGCTAGCGATTGGACGCATGTTGTAATACCTCCTCCTTTAGTAGCTCAACGCATTCCTATATGTGAGAGAGATGATGTAGTGACCCCCCCCCCCAAACTCCTGTTCTCTGATTGGAGTGACGCCTGGGGCCCAGTACTGAAATCTCACATGATGTAGGGAGGTGCATTGAATCCTTTCCTTAACCTCAGTTGTGGTTCACTCCCGTTCACCGTAGTCTATGACATAGCCAGACATTGTCATTTTCTATGCAATGGTGAAATATGTTAGAGAAACATCTAAAAAACATTGACGCGTGAAGTCTTTATGAGTTTGTGTCACCTCTATTCACCCGAGAGGGGAAGACCCTTCAGGACCAAGAGGCACCTATAGTTGTGGTGTATGTCTGCAGTGCCTCTGGGTCCAGTAGGGTCCCCACCTCTTCTGACCTAATGTTAAGCACTTTGCCCATAGGAATCGGGCAGATTTTACCACGTGGAGTGCCATATACTTGATTACTTGTAAGTGTAACACCTTTTCATTGGGCAAAACCATCTTTGAGTTGAAACAATGCATTAAAGACCATTTGCACTTCTCTAGTAATGGCAAAATGTTGACTTTTATGCCGCGTACACACAATCGGTCAATCCGATTTTCATCAGACCAAACCAATCGTGTGCGGGCCCTATCGGTTATTTATCCATCGGTTAAAAAATGTGAAACTTGTTTTAAAATTAACCAACTGATACCTAACCGATAGAAAAAAAAAAACATTGTTTGTAGGCACGTCAATCGGTTAAAAATCCACGCATGCTCAGAATAAAGTCGACGCATGCTTGGAAGCATCGAACTTCATTTTTTCAGCACGTCGTTGTGTTTTACATCACCGCATTCTGACACGATAATTTTTTTTAACCGATGGTGTGTAGGCACGACTGACCATCAGTCAGCTTCATCGGTTAACTGATGGAAAATCCATCAGACCATTCTCATCGGATTGACCGATCTTGTGTACAGGGCATTACATCATATTGATTTTTGTCGTCATTTTAATTTTTTTTTATAGTTTCAATAATTTTTATTGAGAGATTTTTTTAAAGTTAGCAGACGTCCAAATATATAACGTATGCAATGAGTCAATATCATTAACAAAGATATTACATTCTAAGTCCTGAGAAGAGAACCTTAAAATCCTTTTTGTTGTAATTTTTATAGCTCTGTTGTATTTTTTTTGTACTGGAAGTAATATCCAGGCATTCTCCAATGCAAGACTTTGTAGATTGAAATGTTAAATGTAACCAGTTCACCGGGCCTTAGCAAACTTGTTTTCTAGAAAACCTTTCCTGTGTTTTTTTTCCCCCTATGCCATCTTATATTTACCCCTACATTTTTGGGACTTTAAACAGGGGAAATGTTCTCATTTTCTGATTTTTTCAAAAAAAAATTTTTTCTCTGCATGGCCAATTATCCTGTCTAATCTAAATCTATCCATGAGATGTGTAATGTATTGTACAGGGAACTGTACATGTTGCACCAGCTAGTTTAGGTTTCTGCTTTTTTTTTTTTTTCATAAGTTTTATTTATAGAGAATGTAGCATAACATACAGGACAAGGTAATTGTCACAAAACAAAAAATAAGCGTCAAGTAAAGGGCACAGGACACGATACAACATGAATTTTTCAATGAACAGTTTCTGACCATAACGGAGACATAAAAAACGTGATATAGTGGAAAAGGGCGGAGGATCTTAAACTTCAATCCCCCCCCCAAATCTGAGAGGAGAAGGCGGCGTAAAGCACCAGTCAAGTTCAGGACTTAGGGTGCAATGTATCATAACAGCACAAGGGCCAGGTGCCCAAAAAGAGACGTAAAAGAGAGGCAAGAAAAGGGAAGAGAAGAGAAAGGGGAAGGGAAGAGGAGGGGGAGGGGAAGAGGCAAGGACAAATAGGTACCATAAGGGGGAAAAACAGAGTGGGAATGAGTGGAGCCGTGACAGCCCTCCCACCCCCCCCCCCACGGCACAAAAGGGCAATCTAGGAAACACAGGTTTCTGCTTATTATGTTTGATTAGCCTAGTTTTATTTTTTATGCAATATGGTTGTTATTATTTGTTGTTATATCTCTGTCAGAACAATGCGTTGGCTTGACATAGGGCAGGGCTGTGGATCTTCATTGTGGCTAGATATGCGGAAGATATTGTATCCTGGCAGTGCTGTGTCTGGGTGGTGAATGTGTGGTTCTCCGACACATCACCCACCAACTCACATGGCATATAGGGATGCACTGGGCATGAGCAATAAATATATATGTAACAGGGGGTACTCCTCTTGGAGGCGATCCCATGAAGAAACCCACTTCTGGAGTCTTTCCATATACCTCGATTAAGTAAGTAGGCATTTATTGCTACTCAGACCGTACCAATCCAAATAATTTTATGGCATGTCCCTTCCTGAAATCATCTTTTAAAATGTTACCTTCTTATTGTTTTGTTAAGCTTTGGGCCACTATCTGTTAACCACTTGAGGACCGCCTAATGCCGATATACATCAGCAGAATTTCACAGGTACTTTGCCCTTTAAGTGTCCAGCTGTGGGTCGCGCGCGCCGCCGCTGGCATGCCCCCACACAGTCCCAAGCTCCGTGACCGTGCCTGCGGGACCCACGGACCCAATCGCCTCCGGTGTCCCGCGATCGGGTCACAAACGCTACTTTTACCAAAGGTGCGCTCCTGTCTCATATTTTATTCTGAGCATGCGCGGGTTTCTAAACATACACACAAATGTGTTTCTCATCGAAAACCAGCCCGATGAGGAACAAAACGAGGAAATTGAGACTCCCGACAAGGAAAAAGAGAACTTGTTCACTTTTTTCCTCGTCGAGTTCTACGTCAGTTTTCTCGATGAAAAGCATACACATGACCGTTTTTCCTCTGCAAAAAAGCTCTGCCACCAAGTTTCTTGATGGATTCTGTCGAGGAAAACGGTCATGTGTATGAGGCTTAAGTCTAAATACATGGAAATTGTATATCCAGATTATCATGAAAAATGTGATAGTACGTAACATCAGTGTTTATATAATAGCTTTACAATATTAACTAAACATGGTCATATCGAGATTTCCAAATCAACAAGGATAGTAGGCATATTGAACAATAATAATCCAAACATAAACATAAAGTTTGGTGAAGGACATTTACCAATATTGGCAATAACCACTGAATCGACAAATATTATTCAAAAGGGTTTAAAATCCAAATTTTACACCCTTTAAATGTCTATGGGAGAAATCAAAAGTGCTAATTTTAAAGGTTAATATGCAAGTTATTGTCATAAAAAGTGTTTGGGGACCCGGGTCCTGCCCTAGAGGACATGTATCAATGCAAAAAAAAGTTTTATAAACAGATGTTTTTTTTCGGGAGCAGTGATTTTAATAATGCTTAAAGTGAAACAATAAGGCCTCTTTTACATGAGCGGACCGTTCGTCCGCTAATTACAAGTCCGTTTACGGACTTGTAATGGGCCCCTATGGGAGCGGATCCGTTAGCGGATGATGCATCCGCTAACGTCCGCCTAAGATCCGCGTCCGTCTGGATCCGTTTTGCGGACTGAAGAAAACCCTATTTTTCTTCCATCCGGTGGAATGAATCGGATGCAAACGGACAGACGGTCCGTTTTCATCCGATTCCCCATAGGGGATAGCGGAGGAGAGACAGGGCGGTCCCTGCACAGTGTGCGGGGACCGCCCTGTCCGCCGACAGCTGAGCGGGACCCCCCGCTGAGCCGACGGACACACACGGAGCGGACCGAAAAACGGACCGCTCTGTGTGAAAGGGGCCTTAAAGTGAGATATTCCTTTAAATTTCGTACCTGGGGGGTGTCTATAGTATGCCTGTAAAGTAGCGCATGTTTCCCATGTTTAAAACAGTCCTTGCACAAAATGACATTTCTAAAGGAAAAAAAGTAATTTAAAACTACTTGCAGCTATAATGAATTGTCGGGTCCCGTCAAAGATAAAAGTAATTGAAAAAAAAAAAACATGGGTTCCCCCCCATCCCTCAGTCTATTACCAGGTCCTTTGGGTCTGGTGTAAATATTAAGGCGAACCCCGAATCAAAAAAAACTTTGTGGGGGTTTTTGGGGGACCCTTCAGGTCTGGTATGGGTATTGTAAGAACATTTGGGGTTAAAAGAATATACATATAGGCATTTTTATTATGCATATTATGTATTTTTCCTATTCATATATATTATGAACAATACTAATGCCATTTTGGATAGTATTTTTTCTCCAAGAGGTTAAAAATCAAATCCAAAATCTCTACAGCGGTTTTCTGCCTTACAAGAAGGCATTGTTTTTTTGTATCTTTATCCCAGACCATAAATTTTTAAGGTTTTAGACACTTGGTAAGATAAATAGGATAACAGGATGGGTACAGACTAACACAAAACATAGTCTTTGTATAATGATGCCATAGGGCTGATTCAATACCTATGGTATTGTCTATCTTAAATAATTATTTCTTTCTAATATCTTAACAATATATGTGTATTAGTAATTCATATATCAACTCATTAAGTACATATATATTACTATGCTTACAAATGTGATTTCCTGGCTGTATTGACATTGAGAGCCTGTATTTGGGAAGTAAAGGGTTTTGCTTAGAAGTACTTTTTAAAGGACCTCACTTTCCTAGGAATTCAACTAATGGTCTAAGCTAAGATGGGTAAACATTCCCAGTCTATAAAGTGGTAAGAAATTCCAGGATGTCTGATAATTGTTTGAAATATATGACAATTTATGGTGTTCCACTAGGCTTAGGTCAAAGGGGGTCATAAATTATGATTAAGCCTGGATGACCCTATCATTAGAAATTATTCCTTATACACCACCGCTCCTACAGGTTGGCATTACTCAAAAAAAATGGCATTACTCAAAATGGCCCCATCCTTTGTTGCTATGGCCACCCATCAAAACATATTGTCATGTGACATCGTCACTAGTGATGAGCGGAATACGCCATATTCGATTTCGCGAATATATAGTCGAATATTCGTGATATTTTATAAAAAAAAAAAAATTGCGAAATTTCGCTAGTGCGAATGCGAAACTAATTCTCGTCAACACGCGAAAACGGAGATCATTTCCTGGATTACTAAACTAATAGGCACTAAACACTAACTCTACTTACACAAACTTATATGACTAAACTAAAGCTTTTTTTTTTTTTTTTTTATACACAAAACACAGAAGGGCAGAGAACGCATTCGCGAATATTCGTAATACAAATATTCGCATTGCGAATATTCGGCAACATAAAAGGATCGCCTCAGCTACTCGGCCCAGGGTCTCTAATCATACCAGCAATGCTTTTAGACGTCGATGGAGATCACTAGGATGTGATCTGTTTTAAAAATAAATTTGAAAAAATACGAATATTCGCAATATCGAATATTCACTGCGATATTCGATTTATTCGCGAATACTCGAAAATGCAATATTCGTAACGAATATTCGCAATGCGAATATTCGTGAGCAACACTAATCGTCACATGGTAGTGAGATACACACCCACTTCTTGGGTGTGTTAAAATGTGTTGCAGAAGACACGAAAGGGGCAATCTGAGGGATCTTGGGTGAATCTTTGGAGGTCGCTGGTTGGAGATCTCTCTATCTCGGGAAGGAAGCTAACTCTGGAAATATGTCTGGGGAGCTCTCTCTCTGAGAGGATCTCTATAGGAAGCTGGAAGGGAGAGATTGAACGCAAAGATGTAGGGGGTTGAAAGAAGTCCCTCATGGGACTTCGCTTCTCAAACAGAAAGAACTCTTAAATACTGGTAACGTATAATTTTGTTTATCTATCTTTTGGTAGTAAATGTTTTTACATACACATAACTAAAACCATTTAAATATACTTGGCAAAGATCATTTGGGAGGTATGTTATTTTTAACTGTAGTATGAAATAATTATTATATTCCAAATATTAGGAGACATACACAAATTATGTTTGTCTTTAAAAAGCTTAATGCCAACAGTCGTACAATGGTTTTAAGGTGATGTCTGTGAAAATAAATTCTCTCTAAATTTAAAATAAGCTTGTCTGTTTTGCCAAGCTTGTGTACAAAATGTTCTTTGATCTGTACCCATATAAGAATTAAAAGAGAGAAGAGTTGAGAAGTTTGTGTTGAGAAGAGATAACATAGTGTCAATGTAAGCACAAGCTATTTACTAAGCCATGTAGTCACGGAAGGTTATTTTATAAGTTACCAGGTTTTAAATATACCAGGATGATCAGTAAGAACTGTGAATATACCTTCTCATATAAAGAATGTAAATATTATCTGAACATTTAACCATCATGTATGTCTGATTGTAGAAGTATATCAATTATCTGTTTTATCACAAATTGTACCCAATTTTAATTTTGCACTATATATTTAGTTAATAAATATATATGTTTTAAATATTCATTTGTGTTACTTGTCTTCAAAATAGCATGGATAAAAGAACTTTGGATTTCTTGTATTGATATTGTAGGAAGTTGTAATTCTCCCAAAGCACAGACTTACATATTTCCATAAATACAATAATAATATATATTTTAGTATAAACAATCTGACAGTATATGTAAACACTATGGGCCAGATTCAGGTAGATGGGAGCATCTTTAATCTGGAGTAACGTTTCTCATTTACATTACTCTGGCAAAATTTTAGGAGCAAGTGCTGTTAATCATGAAGCACTTGCTCCTAAAGTTGCGGCAGCGTATCGAAAATGAACCAGCGGAATTCAAATTGGGCGGGTACGGGGCGTGTATTATTTAAACTAAGCGCAATCCCGCGGCGAACGTACTGCGCATGCGTCGACTGTCAATGCATCCCAGTGCGCATGCTCCAAATTCTGTCAGTGAACGTCAATGACGTCAAATCCCCATTCATGGACGTTTTACGCAAGCGACGCAAATTTTTTTTTTTCAACGCAATGACGACGGCTATACTTAACATAGGATACTCCACCTAGGGGGCATGTATTTATTTACGCCACGTATCTCTTACGGAAACGTCGGAAAGTCACTGCGTCGCGCCCGAATACGATCGTGAATTGCCGATTCCCGCTGATTAACATATTTTTTCAGCGTTAATCAGCGGGAACGCCCCCAGCGCCATTTTTAAAATAAAGTTGCGATGGCGAAATTCAATTACGCCACTCGCATCGGAACTCCAACCTGGCGTTTCTTGTTTTCTGGTTACAGAAAACAAAAACGCCGGCTTAAAGTGACAGTTAGGCTGGAGTATCACTGATACTCCAGCCTAACTCTACCTGAATCTGGCCCTATGTCGAGATCCGTCAATGGTTCTGACAATATTAAGGGGAACCCCGCACAAAACTAAAAAAATTGGCGCTGGGTTCCCCCAAAAAATCCATACCAGACCCTTATTCAAGCACGCAACCTGGCAGGCCACAGGAAAAGAGGGGGGACAAGTGAGCGCCCCCCTCCTGAACCGTACTAGACCACATGCCCTCAATATGGGGAGGATGTCCCCATGTTGATTGGGAAAGGGGCCTCATCCCCACAACCTTTGCCTGGTGGCTGTGGGGGTCTGCAGGCGGGGGATTTATTGGAATCCCCCTTTAACAAAGGGGACTCCTAGATGTCGACCCCCTCATTATCTTTTAGAGGATCTGACAACCCCATATGGAACTGGTAGCGGAGGGCAGCATTATTCCAGTTAGTGTCCACACTCTAAGGCCTGAACTCAGCGATGTAGTCTTCTGCCACCCAGCTTCCTTGCTGTAGCGTATGCAGCGCGGCTTCCACGGTTGCAGAAAGCTGAGGGTCTTTGAACAGCTGGGCCATGGCATCAAAAAAGGTAGTCAGGTTAGTTAAAGCTTCTGCTTTCTGTTCCAGGAGACCCAGGTTTGGGGTTTCCCCTGCAGCAAGGATATTATGAAGCCCACCTTAGTGGCTTCTTGGGAAAAGGTACGTGGCAGCATAGCAAAATATAGTTTGCATGTGTTGCGGAACGCCCTGAACTTACTGTGTTCTCCGGAAAACTTGTAGGTGTAGGAACTCTTGGTTCAGGAGCATAACTACTGTAGGAAAAGAGGCTGTACTGACAGAAGAAGCAGAGGTATGTGGGCACCCCTGGGTGCTGGTTGGAGATGATAGTGCTGCGACACGTTCTTCCAATCGGGTATAGCCCTCCTGAAGATTTTTAATAGCCTGTGTTAGGCCTGTCAGATGTTGACATTGGCACAGGAGGAGGAGGAGGAGGATCATCAGGATCATTTTTAAGGCTTTCAGGGCAGTCATTCACAAGTGGCTCCGAGGGTGGGTTCCTGCACCAACAAACACCAGGTACACAATTGTCCAGCAAGGGCACAGTTCTGGAGGATGACGAGGAGATGGAGGAGGAGGAACCATGTTCACAGCAGGGTGGCACCCAGACCAGCTCATGGCCATCACTGGTGCGTGGCTGGGGGGATACAGAGGACACAGACGATACACCTCCCACAGAGGACAGCTTTTTGTTGCCTCTGGGCAGCCTGGCACACATGAGCGATTAAATGCTGCAGTGTCTCCGCAATGACCGCTGAGTTTCCCACATTTTAACAGGTGCTGATTACTGGGTGGCCACGCTGCTGGATCCCCGTTAAAAAGACAATGTACCATCCTTAATTCCCTCACTGGAGTGTGATCATAAGATGCGCGAGTACAAGCGCATGCTGGTAGGCGTGCTTCTGGTGGAATTCCCACCTGACAGCAGGGGCACAGTGGAAGCACAAAGCGAAGGCAGAGGAGGAGGAAGAGGTCGCCAACGCAGCCGGGGCACCGCCAGCACCTCAGAAGGCATGGTTAGCATGGCCGAAATGTGGAAAAGCTTTGTCAGCACGCCACAACAACCAGCACCACCAGCTGAGATGGAACTTCTCAGCAGGAGGCAGCATTTCACCAACATGGTGGAGCAGTATGTGTGCACACGCCTACACATACTGAATGACGGGTCTGCCACCTTAAACTTCTAGGTCTCCAAATTGGGCACATGGCCTGAGCTTGCCCTTTACACCTTGGAGGTGCTGACCTGCAGCCAGTGTATTATCTGAACGTGTATTTAGCACGGCAGGGGGCGTTATCACAGACAGATGCAGCCGCCTGTCCAAAGCCAATGTGGACAAGCTCACATTCATTAAAATGAACCAGGCATGGATCCCACAGGACTTGTCTGTACCTTGTGCAGAATAGACAGGTATACTGGCCTTACCCAGCCATTCTTGTATTTTTGATCTTTCTCACTCTTTTGGGGTGTACCCTAATTTAAATAAATAAATAAATTAAAAACAACAACCTGTTTTGGCTACCTCGTCCTCCTCCACCGCCGCTTCCACCTACACCGCCACATCCACCGCCACCTCAACCTCCTACTCCATATGGACCTCGTCCTCCTAGGTCAAGATTATTATTTTTTTTTATTTTTATGTAGTTTATGTTATTTTATTTCCCTATCCACGTTTGTTTGCAGAGTACTTGCTATGCTCTTACCAACATTTTGCTGCCATTTGCAGCCCTCTAGCCCTTTACATTACTTTTTTAGAGACATTTTAGTACTCAAAAGTTCTGGTCCCCATTGACTTTAATGGGGTTTGGGTTCGTGGTCAAGTTCGGGTCCCGAACCCGGACTTTTTTCGAAGTTCGGCCGAACTTGAACATCCAGGTGTCTGCTCAACTCTATTCCTAACACATTACCCAGTCCATATCAGTATAGATATCCAGAATGAGATTTTTGTCCATTGAGATCTAATATGTGAGTGAGTGAGAAACTTATATAGCGCAACACATGCGAACTGAATCGCCTCTGGACGCTTGGTATCCATTCCTTAAGTAAGCCTCAGAAGGGTTTTGATTTTTCTTCTAAAGGCCTGGTGGTTCACCTCCAACCGGATGCTGCTTGGTAGTGCGTTCCATAATCTGGGTCCTTGGACTGCAAATCTATGTTCTCCTTTGGACTTTTATCTGGCTTTGGGTAACAGAAGTAGATTTTAGTTGTTGGATCGTAGAACGCAATTGGGATTGTGAGCTTTTAGTTTTTCGCATAGATATTGGAGGGCATTTCCTTGAACAAACTTATGTGTTAGACAGAGTGCCTTGAAAGTAATTCTGTCTTTTACTGGCAACCAATGAAGGTATCTCAGTGAAGGTGAGATTGATTCCCATGTTTTTTTTCCAGTCACCAGTCTAGCGGCCGTATTTTGAACGACTTGAAGATGAGTGATTCGGTATTTGGGGAGTCTGAGATAAAGGCCATTTGCATAGTCCAGTCTGGAGTTGATAATTGTACCCACCACAACTGCTATGTCTTCTTTTGGAATAAAGGGAATGAGTCTGCGTAGTAGGCGCAGCAGATGATGCGATCCGTTGACTACTGGCCCCATTTGTGCATCCATTGTCATGTGGGTGTCAAAAATTACTCTGAGACTTTTAACTTTGGTGCTAGGGGTGATGGTTTTACCCAGAATGGGCGGGGGTGTCCATGTTGTTGCGGGTTGATTCTTTCGCTTGGCGTGAAACAGGAGAAGTTCTGTTTTTGAACCGTTGAGTTTAAGATAACTTTGTCATCCAATATTCTATCAGGGTAAGGCATTTCTCTAGTCCGAGATAATGATCCTTTTTTATTGCAGATGCGAAAATATAGTTGTGTGTCATCTGCATAAGAGTGGTACAGTAACTTCTGGTTACTGATAATTTCAAAGAGAGGGCGAAGATAGATGTTGAACAGAACAGGTGACAAAGAATGGTGCGGATGGCGTGCACGTAGGGACGTGACGCTTCTGTAGGTGGGAGGAGCCACGGGAACGCCGCGTCGAGGGAGGGCCGGGCTGAGGGGCCGAGGGAAGCCGCGAGCAATGTCCATAGTGCGTGCTGGAAGGAAACCTCCCCGCCCGGAGCCCCCGAGTAGCCCAGCTGTGTGCGGACATCGGCTAGCAGCCCGTCCCGCTGGATACTCGGCGTGCTGAGTTACATGCCGAGACACACGCCGCAGTAACGGACGCTGGCGTCCCTCCCCCCCCTCTCACCCCCATACCTCCGGGGAACGTGGACTAGGGAACTCCCCAGAAGACATTGGCTCCTCTCGGAGAAAAAAAACACCTCAGCAAACAAATGCGAACCAACGCTGCTGGCTCCAGGGAGAACCGAACAGGATCGCTCCTTAACCCCTTCCTCCTCCTCATCGCATTCGCCTCAATAAGGTAAAAAGGCTGAAGACACCATAGAAAAGGTGAAAAGGTAAGCCTCCCTGGGATCATTCCCAGAGAGTAATCAACATGGACTACTGAAAGAGCAGAATTGTACAGTAGGTACGTTTCCCTTTTCTGAGTTCTCTCTAACGTGTCTTTACCTGTATCTACAAAATGTGTCTACAAAATGTGTGAAATAAAAAAAGTGGAGACTTAAGAAATGAAAAACGTTTCCACAGAAAACATCTGCTATCACTGCTTGCCTGATATTTCATTGAGGAATAAATTATCACCTGCAAGAATTGTGTGTTGGGTGGTCTTAAAGGGGTAGTAAAATTAGTCTGCTCACTCCGATCTATGCATCCCCCTCTTTTGCCCCTCTTCCTTTTTTTATCTATATGCTTCTTTTTTTTTCCTGCTATTTTGGCCTCTCTTAGTCCAGCTCTGATGTAAAAGGTCATGAAAGAGGGGATAGAGGGGAAAATTTGTAATGACCACTGCATGAACTACATCTACCTCGCCTATCGGGTATATAGGGAAAGTAATAGGACTGGGGGGAGGGGAGGTCGGGAGAGACGTGTTGTGGGAGCCGCTTGGAAAGGTCTAGGGACTGCCTAAACAACAAACGAATAAGGGGGGAGAGAGAGGTGAGGACCCAAAACTACTAAGGGGTAACAAGAAGTGCCCCCCAGACCCATCCCTACCCAGATTGTGCACTTGGGACGAGTAGAGGGATCCGCCATCTGAAGATTTATAGAGGACCTATAGTGAATAAAGCGCAAAAAGGAGCTAAAAGACCACCTGAAGCTCTTTAGGACTGAGTGGCAGGACATAGGAGGGAAAGACCCAAGAGAGCAAACTGGGGAAGAGAATTCGAAGAAGTGCATTTACTATGCAAAGGATGACGAGTAGATCTAGAAGGGGAGGCCCCCCAAAAACACCCCCAAGTGTGGCAAATAACTCATTGACAACAAGTTCTATCAGACAGTATATGACAAAAGAGGACAGTCCACGAACCCAAGATATACAAAAACAAAAACAACAACATCAAATAAATAAAGATAAAAAGACAGACAACAAGAACCCCCAAAATAAGATGTCGAAGGACAAACCTATAGATCCAAAGGGAGAAGGACTATCAGGTAAAGATGCAGAGCAAAGGTGGACAGAGGAGCAGAGGCTAGAAGAACCAGGGCCATCTAAGAGAGAAATGGCAGAAATGTTGCAGAGCCTGGAAAACACCATCAAGGGAGAAATACAATCACTACGGGCTGATCTTGGGCATCTGTTATCTAGAATAGAGGCAGTTGAAGAAAAAACGGAAAAACAAGAACAAGATTCAACACACCTACACGATCAAATAGAGCAGATAAAATTACAGCAGAGGCAGATTCTGTACAAATTGGAAGATCAAGAAAATAGGAATCGCAGGAAAAATTTAAGAATTAAACTTTTACCGGAGGAGCAAGGGGAGGAGTTAAGGAAGAAGATGCAGGAAATATTCAATCCATTATTGGAAAAATCCCTAGAGGATCCAATTGGGATAGAAAGAGTACATCGCATTGGAAATCCCAGAAGAACAGACACCGAGAGGCCAAGAGACATTATAGTCCGATTCAGGGGGTTTGAAGAAAAGGATAAGATCTGGAGAAATTTAAAAGGAAAACCACCACTGGTGTTCAGAGGAGCAGAATTACAGGTCTTCTCAGACCTGGCGCCAGAGACATTGGCAAGACGTCGACTTTTAAAACCTCTGCTGAATCAATTGACAACTCAGAAAATAAAATATAATTGGGGTTTCCCAGCCTGCCTAGTAGGAATCAAAGAAGGAAAACCCGCGACTCTGAGATTCCCGGAGGACCTTAAAATGTTCTGCACCAGATTGGACATTCAAATCCCAGACCTCCCGGGCTGGGAGTAAGGAGGGGGAGGTAGAGAGGGGGAGGGGCAAGGGGAAGCACCAACTGGAGGCGACGACTGGCTTCCCCCCCCTACCCCGAGAACACGGGGAGGGGGGAGACAAATCCCAAGGCCCCACCTAGAGAAACCTGAGCCACACTCAATTTGGAGTGGGCCCAGAGGCCGTTAGAAGGCCAACGAGGGGAGGGGAGGGGGGGGGGGGGGGGGGGGGGGAGGGAGGGAGGGAGGAAGGAAGGGGGGACGGGAGGGCGGGGAGGGGATGGGGGAGGGCAGGGTGGAGGGAGGGAAGGGGAGGGGATCCGAGGGAGGGAGGAGAGGGAGGGAGGGTAGAGGTAGTATCTCGCCAAATGTGCCAAGGGGTAAAAACAGCCCAAGAAGAATAGAAGTGTCCCCTGAGAAAAGAGAAAGGAAAAGGGGTAACTGGAAGAGATGCCGATAATTCAAATTCAATCATATAATGTGAAAGGTTTGAACAGTCCAACAAAAAGACACAAGGTCCTAAAGGAATTGAAAAGCCTTAGAACAAATGTGGCCTTCCTGCAAGAAACACACCTCTCAACAGAATCCAATATTAAGTTATATTCAACAGAATTCCCTGTCTGGTTTTATGGAGACACCATATCCAAACGGGCAAGGGGGGTAGCAATAGGCCTAGCCAAAGGAGTTCGGTTCACATTAGCAGACGGGCTGACAGATCCAGAGGGGAGATTTCTCTTCCTTAAAGGGGAACTAGAAGGGATTGACTGTACATTAGTGAATATCTACGCCCCTAGCACACAGCAGATAAACTACCTTGGGGATGTATTAGTGAAATTGAATGACTTCAAACGAGGGAAGGTCATTATGGCAGGAGATTTAAACTTCTGCCTTGACCCGAGGATAGATAAGACCACGCCACAAGGAGATAACAAGGCGCTTTTAAAAAAAAAAAAAAAATAGCCTGGTTAGAAGCCAATTGGTAGATGTTTGGAGAGTCCTAAACCCGGAACAGCGGGATTATACGTTTTATTCCCCGGTGCATGGAAGCTACTCCCGTATCGACCACATCTTTGTGGATCATAGTTGCTTGGAAATGGTCGAGGGTGCGGAGATAGGGGTCATGACACTCTCAGACCATGCCCCAATTAGTGTATCCCTAAAAATACGAGGAAACCAGAAAATATTCCAAAATTGGAGGCTCAACGAGGAATTAATGATGGACGAGAATAGCTTAGAGAGGATTAAAAAGGAGCTAGAGGAATATTTCAAGATCAATGATACAAATGAAATATCGGGAGCAACTCTTTGGGACGCTCACAAAACGGTAATAAGAGGGATCCTGATATCAGAAGGGACAAGGAAAAAAAAAGAAAAAAGCTGTAAACGAGAAAAAATAATAGAAGAGATATTAAAGTTGGAGCAAAAACATAAAAAAAGCGGTAAAACAACGAGAAGTATATCAGGCCCTTGTGAATAAAAGAAATGAACTAAAAGAGCTAATAGACCAAGAAACAAAAAGGGAATTTAACTTAATAGCAAAAGAAAGATATATGTGGGGGAATAAAACAAATAAACACTTGGCCAGGATGGTCCGGAAAAAAAAAACAAGAAATGTTATAGAAAAAATTAAAAACGAGAAAGGGGAGATAGTGCACACAACAACAGAAATAGCAGAAACGTTTAGAGCGTACTACAAGAAACTGTACGCAGTGGAACATAGAAATTGGAAGCAGGGAGAGAAAGAGAATAAAATAATAGACTTTTTAAAAGGAGCGGGGATCCCAAAATGTAGTCAAGAGGATAGATCAAAGATGGACAGGCCTATCACAGAAAACGAAATCAGGACGGCCCTAGCAGACTCAGCGCTTGGAAAGAGCCCAGGACCAGACGGTTTCACTGTTCTATACTACAAAAAATGCAAGGAGATACTTATCCCCAGACTCTGCCAGTACTTCAATGGGTTAGGGAAAGACTTCCCGTTAAGTGGAGAAGCAGCAGAGGCTACTATAACACTCATTCCCAAGGAAGGAAATGATGGTAAAACCTGTGCAGGGTATAGACCGATATCCTTGCTGAATATAGACACGAAACTCTTCGCAAAAGTATTAGCTGGGAGAGTGAAACAGGAGATGACAAAACTCGTCCATCCTGACCAGACAGGTTTTATCCAGGGGAGAGAGGGAAGAGACAATGGAGTAAGGGCTCTCCTTGTCCTTAAAAAAATGAAAGAAAGTGGCCTCCCCAGTCTACTCCTGTCGATAGATGCCGAAAAAGCATTCGACAGGGTAGACTGGGGACTCATGTTAAATACACTAGAAGAAATGGGCTTTGGTCAGACAATAATGGGGAGGATTAGAACTTTATACTAAGCCACGACAGCAAGGATAAAAATAAATGGAAGTCTCTCCCAATGGTTTGAAATGAAAAACGGAACAAGACAGGGATGCCCCCTGTCTCCCATGCTGTTTGTGCTATCAATTGAACCCCTGCTGGCCAGGATACGTAGGTGCACAGAAATTGAAGGAGTGAGAATAAAAGAGGAGGAACATAAACTTTCGGCCTTTGCGGACGATGTCCTCTTCTATTTAGTCCAGAGATCCTCAAACTACGGCCCTCCAGCTGTTGTAGAACTACACATCCCATGAGGCATTGCAACACACTGACATTCACAGACATGACTAGGCATGATGGGAATTGTAGTTCCTGAACAACTGGAGGGCCGTAGTTTGAAGACCCATGATTTAGTCAATCCAAAGAAATCAATCCACAAATTACTGGATATATGTAGCCAATACGGAGAAATATCAAATTTTAAATTAAATATGACCAAAACAGAAGTCCTGAACGTAAACACGTCTAGATCCGAAGAACAAGAACTTAGAATCAAGTATCAATTCCCATGGGTAGAAAAACTTAAGTACCTAGGGGTTAAGTTTACGAACTCAATTAAAAAAATCTATGAGATAAACTATATCCCCCTCCTGGACGAAATAAAAGCAGAAATAACAAGGGTAAAGAACAGGCCATTATCATGGATCGGCAGAATTAATTTCTGTAAAATGGTCCTTACGCCAAAAATCCTATATAAATTCCAGATGCTCCCTATCATACTACCAAGCGCATGGCTACAAACTATGAAAAATATGATCATGAAATACATCTGGAGGAATAAAAAGCATAGAATATCGCTCCAGGTCCTAAAACAACCAAAAGAGAAGGGGGGGCTGGCTGTCCCCGACATCAAAAAGTACTATGACGCGGTAGTATTATCGAGAGTGGTGGAATGGGCCAGAGGAAATAGAGAAAAACGGTGGATCAGTATTGAAAATGCACTATCAGAGGTGGAATTAGGAAAAATAATATGGAATCCCCCTCAAATAAGGTGTTTGGGTGAAAACACACATGAGATCACTAGGAACGCACTTAAGATTTGGGACACTGTATATAAAAGAATTGATAAAGAATACAACTCACCTTTTTTTGCTTTAAAAGATAATGATTATTTTGAACCAGGTAAAGTTACAGTAGGAGGAAACTGGATTAAAAAGGACACAGCACAAATAAGAGAAGTTATAAAGGACGGTCACTTACTCTCACTGCATGAAATAGAAAAAAATATTTATTTTTTGAAGATAAATGACTGGAGGTACCAACAGCTCAGACACTTTATAGTAAAACTGCCACAACCCTTAAGGACAGGAGATCAGCTAACAGATCTGGAAAAGTTATGTTCTCCAGAAAATACCAAAGGAACGATCTCAAAGCTATATAAAATTCTCCTAAAGGTGGAAGAGCTGGAGGTACCCCCGTATATTAAAAAATGGGAGAGGGAATTAGGGTCACATAGGGACATGGGCACAATAAAGAAAATACTGAAATTGACACACGCCTCGGCAACCAACATCAGGACGGCAGAAATGAACTTTAAGTGCCTCTCCGGGTGGTACATCACCCCTGACAAATTAAGCAAATACAAAGAAGGACAATCAGCAGAGTGCTGGAGGGGATGCGGATCCATAGGTTCAATGGCCCACTTATGGTGGGAATGCCCCAAAATAAGAAAATACTGGGAGACGATCATAGGCTTCATAGAGGAAATCACAGAGATAAAAATTAAGATGGACCCATGGACAGTTCTCTTCCATGGAGGGGAAGAAGGTATAAAAAGGTATAAAAACTCCTTAGTCCCGCACCTACTTAATGCGGCCAAAAGGCTTATCCCCTGTAAATGGCAAGAGAATGAAGCCCCCCAGATATGGGAATGGATTGATATGGTGGAAGGGACGTACATTATGGAAGATGTAAAAAGTAGTATGGAGGACAGTGAAATGAACCAAAACCAGAAATGGGACAAATGGAGGAGTTTTAAGAGATCCTGGAGTTATGCTGAAAACCTCAGGGACGAAACATAAGGAAAAGTAGGAAAGACAGGAGAAAGGGCACATGGGGGGAAAAACTTGGCGAGATCAAGGGGATGGGAAGGGGGGGGGGGGAAGGAGGGAAAAAAAAAAAAAATCTTCACTTTTTTTTTCACTGATGATGCGAAACCTAAAGAGAGACGCTCAAGACGGCTTCAAAGGGATAAAATGAGTGTCCTTCGTAAAATGTAAAACATACGAAAACTCTATGAGGCGGAGTCTGAAGTGAATGAAAAAAAAAAAAAAAAGAACAGGTGACAAAGGGGATCCCTGAGGGACTCCGCATGACACCATGCATTTTCCAGAAATGAAGGGACCAAGTTTCACTATTTGTGATCGGTTCTCCAAGAAGGAGGAGAACCGAGATAAATCATCTTCCATGACTCTGGCTACTTCAGCTAGCCGAGTCAGTAGTAATGCATGGTCTACAGTATCAAATGCTGCGCTTAGGTCCAACAGTACTAGTAGACAGGATTCTCCTTTGTCTGCTGCCTCGAGAGCGTCATCCCATATTTTGAGAAGTGCTGTTTCTGTCCCGTGACCAGGGCGGAAACCCGATTGAAATGGATTGAGTAATTTGTGGGTGTCTAAATGATGTTGTAGCTGTTGTACAACAACTTTCTCCATTACCTTGGAGAGAGCGTTTAGGGCTGTTATGGGCCGATGGTGGTTTGGGTCTTTGGGGTCAAGGGTGTTTTTTTTTGTTTGTTTTTAGAATTGGTTTGATTATGCCTTGTTTCAGCAAGGTTGGCACCATGCCCTCCTTGAATGATTGATTTATGAGCTGCGTGATAGCTGGTGCCAAAATATCGGCACATTCTTTCAGCAGTTTAGTGGGGATGATATCATTGGGCGCTGTGCTGTTTCGCAGAGCGCCGATTGATATTTTTTGTGGCGTTGGTGGAAATGAGTTTTAGAGTGAAATTAGTTAATTGCGGCGGATTTATGTGGGTATTTGCTTTGTGATTTAGGGGGGGAATCGTTGAAGGTGCTATTTTGCCAAATACTTTCACAGATTTTTTTCAATTTTGTCAATGAATCAGAATTTGGGGCCTCTAGGCAGACTGGGTTCATGGTCTGGGTGAAAAAAGTAAAAGAGTTTGCGGGGGCGATTTAGGGCATTTGCAATGATATTGTAGAAATTATTTTTTTGCCTTTAAAGATTTCTTTGTGGTATTTATTAGTTATTACCTTGTAAATGGTGTGGTTTTTCTCTGAAGCATTTTTTTTCCATGCTGCTTCCGCTCTTCTACGCTCTTGTTTCAGCAACGACAGTGGTCGTTAAACCAGCTGGGGTTGTTTTTTCAGATGCGCGTTTTGCGTTTTGGTGCTACTATGTCTGCTGACTGTAGTAGAGCCTTGTTGATAGCCTAGAGAGTTTCTGTGGCTGTTTGATGTTGTTGGATTGTTTTTATTTTGTTCCCTAATGTGATTTTGAAGAGTTCCGAGTGGAGCTTCTTCTGAGATTTAGTCCAGTGTCACCGGTTTTATCATTTTTTTTTCGGGGGCATTTTTTGTAATTAAGAATTTAGTTGCATTGTGATCTGTCCATGGGAGGGGCTCATTTTCCAGATCTTGTCTGAAAATGAGATAGAGCGTGTGGCCTGAAGTATGTGTGGGTCCATATACTACTTGCTGCAGACCTAATCCTTCAAAATAGTCAATGCAGGCATCGGCGATGGGGTCCTGTGAGGAGTTGGCCCAGAGGTTGAAATCTCTGAGCAGCAGGAGGTGTTTGGTGTTTAGGGTGTAAGTGGACATGAACTCTGTCAATGACATGAGGAGGTGCGTTTTTGGTCCAGGAGGTCTATAGCAGAGTAATATGTGAACAGTGTCCTGGGGATTTGTTTTCAGTTGCAGAGTGAGGGTTTCCATAAATGGAAGTGAGTTCTGAAGGTCTGGTTTAGTGATCGAGAGATGAGTCTTGTGGATCACCGCTAGACCTCCTCCTCTTTACTCACTCTGTTTTCTGTTAGAATGCGGTAATTCTCTGGTACCAGTTCTCCAAGAATGGTGTTACAGTCCGCTGTTAGCCAGCTTTCTGTGATAAAGAGGCAGTCTAAATCGTGTTGAAGGATGAAATCGTGGATTTCTTGTCAGTGTTTTACTGCCGATCTTGTGTTGACCAAAGCGCATGATATGTGCTTTGGCTTTGGAGTATACATGTGATTTTTGACTGTTGATTGTCGATCGATTCTTAACAGTTGCTTATTCCTTAGAGCTTTTTTGGTGATGGCTGGTAATAATGAGGCGGATGGCTTTAGACCCCAAATGGTTTTTGCGGAGTATCTCAATTTAGCCATAATCGCAGAGAATCTGCAGCGCCAGGGAAGAAAAAAACTCCTTACTGATCCCTCCGGGGCGATCGGGCGAACCCTGGATCAAAAACTGGTGGTGGTCTCTGGATTTTTTTCCTGTTTGAGCTGATAATGAGGGGGTGCGGGGAAGAGGTATGACCACCCCAGGGTTTGGTGGCGTTCACAAGTGGGCGCTGGTGTTTAGTTTTTTGTTTTAACGACAGAAGGGGGAGTGGGGATGAGTGCAAAGGGGGATGTTTTCAAAGTGTTCCTTTAATTTTTTTGAGCAGTGTATATAGGGACTGTGCCCCTTCTTCTGCATGCCTATCAGACTTTGAAATTTGACTGTATTTATGTAACTGTTGTGTCTGCATTCACTTCCATATGCTGCCTGTACATGTGCCAGTGCCCAGGTGAATGAGACCAAACCTCTTGTGTAAAAAACATATAGTGCTACAATACTTACCATGTTTGCTGTGTCCTTTTCCCTCCAAGCCTGCCATTACTTTGCATTTCAAAATACTCTCTCCTCTCCGTTTTTAGCTGGCTACATGCCTTGCAGCATCTCAAAGAGCTCCACTGTAGCCACACTTTCATGCAACTTGCATGAAACTTGCACACTTTCAAGCAACATGCTGGGACTACTGCCAAATTTCCCTACTGTACATACACCAACACATACAGACAGCCTGGAAACTTAGGCCTGCAAGCCACGCCACTGACTCTCCTCTAAAGCCCTGTACACACGACCAATGGACTGTTTTCATCGGACAAACCAATCATGTGTGGACCCCATCGGTTTGTTTTCCATCAGTGAAAAAAAATAGAACATGTTTTACATCGGTCAAAAATCCACACATACTCAGAATCAAGTCGACACATGCTCGGAAGCATTGAACTTATTTTTTCTCAGCACGTCATAGTGTTTTACGTCACCGAATTTTGGCACGGATGGATTTTTGACTGATGTTGTGTGTATGCAAGACTGATGAAAGTCAGCTTCATTGGATATCCGACAAAAAAATCCATCGGATTAGATTCCATCAGCTATCCGATCGTGTGTACAAGGCTTAAGATGTTTCTCAACCTTTCCCAGTCAAGGTGTCCTAAAAAAAGTATGCATTTTTCATATGTGGAGACTAATGCGCTTCTCTTTAGCACATGCACAGGAGTGCCATTACTTCTTAATAGTACCCCCACGCATTGGTGAAAGCAGTCCATTTTTAGTGTGGAGCAATTTTAACAAAAGGGTGGGTGACTCCTTTACCTACATTTCTGTGGGTAGGGAAGCTAATTGAGAGGAATAGGCTCCCTACACATGCAGCACAAAGCCACACATACATAATCCAAGGGGTCGTTAACATGATGCTTGGGGCAGGTAAAACCACACAGTTGGTCCATTTTTACTATTCCCCAGATGCTCCCCTTTTGCTTCAGAGGCACCATCCATGGGTGTACACATGTTGTGGCCACGGATGGAACATACCACCAGGTGAATGAGGCTGTGCTGCAACTTCCTGCAACTCTATACATTGTGTGCTGATGTGATGTGGTGATGTTGCAGTTAGGGGATTAAAACAAGCGATAAGGAGACAACATATTGCCTCTTCAGGAGCAGTCCTAAAAAATGCAGTTCTGATCATACTGTCAGGTCACCTGTGACCAGGTGACAAGTGCACCCTGTTGGGGTCAGGGATGCACCACAGGGTAATGAACCCTATAGCCGACTGCTGCAATCAGAGAGGAAGCGTGAGCCCAAGATTCCCCAGGGCGCGGAGTCTAAGACCCAGCTTGGTGTTCACCAGAGCCTCTAGTGGTGAGGATGGCCTTCGCTGCAGCTGGATCCAGGTCGCAACCCCTGGGGTCCCCTAGGTCACGCTCCGCAGGGAGAGAGGAGAAGCAGCAACCAGGACAAGCGACAGTGATGGGTAAGCCGAGGTCAGGGCAACAGGCAGACAAGGGTAACCGAGGGATAGGCAAAAAGTCAGGGAAAGCGGAAAGCAGGAGTAGTCAGAGATGAGCCAAAATCGGTACACAGGAAGGTAAACTTAGCACACAGCAGACAGGAACCCAAGCTACAAACAAAGTTGAACAGCACTGCAGACCTGCAGTGCAACAGTTAATATAGACTTCCTGGGATGGCCTGAGGTGGGGCCATACAGGAAGGAGAGATGATAAAAAGGCAGCCAGACCCTCCTACGCTCCCCGGACGACCTGCAACATTTTTGCGAGCAGCTTGACATCCCGACCGTGGAGTTGCCGGATTGGTGCTCCTTCCAATTCCCTACGGAGCCCTGGCGTCAAGTTTCCCACCATCCCTCTCCGAAAACCCAGAGGCAGCGATCCCGATGGCGGAGGACGGACCGTTCCTCACCCGGAGCTCCAGCGTCTCGCCGGGAGCAAGATCGTCACAGCCCTGACCCTCTCGCTACCCCTCGGAGGGACCGACAGGAATCCTGAGTCTCCTGCTCCCGCTCTTGTTGCCCGTAAGTGACTTTGTTATCCGCTTTCCTTGCCCCCCCCCCCCAGTTTACCACCCTACCTCACTGCTGCCAGACTTCTATCGGGCTCACAACTCCCCCCTTTTTATTTATATTTTTTGCAAACTAGCGGTTCAGACGAGTCTTTGTCATGCTCTCATGCACCCACGCATCCCCCAGATGTGTCCCCTCAGATTTAAAAAAGGACAGTGGAAACGTTTTTTTTCTTTTTTCGCTTCTTTTTTTTTTTTTCTTCTTCCCTTTTTTTTTTTTGTTTGTTTTGCTTTTGTTTGTGAACCACTGACTGGTATGTGCATGCCACTTTAGGATTGAGACCCTGCTATATTGCCCTGACCCTGAGAGGCGACCTGTCTTATGACACACTCCTTGCTATTTTATCCCCCCTGAGACATGGTCCTGCCCCCTATTGACTCCGGAGGATTGTCCATAGAACCATGGACCTCCATCTAGGCTCTCGCTCTACCCATTCTCTCCCTGATCACTGTGTGATCCTAGGCAGGTGGCTGCACTTCACCCCCGAAACTAATGGAATCAGTTGCAACTTTATGTTAGCTATGCTTGTTGTATAGCAGGTTTGAACCATGGGCTTGGCTGGGTATTTTTCACTGATAGCCTGTGTAGTGTTGCCCCCCCTTCCCTACCTCCTCTCCCCTTCTCTTCTCTCCCCCTTAATTAACTATAACTACTTATGATTACATTTCTACTTAGCAGACCGCTTCATTATTCAATTCATAGAACGTGGTTGATCTGGGGGGACAATGTACCTGGTCGTGGGGTGTCCCTCGGGGCCCCCACGGGTCGCCGGAATCCATATCCTTGGGCTACCTTCTTACTGATCTCGCACTCCGTTTTTTCTGAACTTAAGCCTTCGTGGTTCTGGAAGGTGGTGGGATGCCGTCAAACCGTGGTTTGTCCCCGGGACCTAGGGCGTCATATGTATGTATCTCCCACTAGTCTTATGGTGTGCTCATTATTGAATGCCCAATCGGTAGCTCCTACCCTCCTGATGAGGTGACTATTGTGCCCGGACCGTTCAATCTACTATTTGGGGTCTTGGTACAATTTTGGCCTTCACGTTCTACACTGTGTCATTGCTCTTACATGCTATTTGTAGACTATCCATGATGGGGTTTGTTTTGTTCATTTTGGCATGCAAAATCTTGATGTTTTATGGGGGGGTATTTGTATACTTGTCTGTTTATGTATGCTTCCTGAAATGTTTAACACTTACGGGTAGGATCTGGGGTTGTTGTGGTTTTTTATACATGTGTTAACATTCAATGTTTAGGTTTTACCCGTCCTCCATTTACCTAAGCCTACAGGAGGTCTATCTCTCAGCTCCTCTTCATGTGTCGCTCCCTGCCCCGCTTAGGCCCTCTTTTCCTCTACCTCGCTTAAACTATTCCATTCACATGCTTTTTGCCCTCCTCCTTTTCCTTCTCCGAGTTCCCCATTACGATACCATAAACTGGTTCCTCTGTCTCGTGGCAGCCTATGCTCCTAGTTGGACTTGCTGTCCCCGAGCAGCAGAGCTCTAAAAGGCCTGCTGACATTCCGGCCCTCTAACCCCCAGGTGGACTAGATTTTCTATCCCCACCTCTGGTGTTTATCCTCCTTTACCTCCCCCTTGTGGGGTAAGTCACTTCTTAATACCCTTCTCTCTCCTCTCTCTATCCCCCCCCCCTTTTTTTTTTTGTCCTGTCTCCCCCCCTTCCCTTCCCCCGACTCCCCATTTATCTACCTATACTACATTGTTGGTGTCGGTGGTCTCCCACGTCGGACATTCCTTCAGCGGTTGTCATCCATACTCGCGCCTGTTTTGGTGGAACTTGCTCTATCACTGACTCCTTTCCTTCAACTAAGTAATGTGAAAAACCTCGCAGGCCCGTCTTCCCCTGTCGCTGAAGTGTGTGTCTCTTAATGTGAGAGGCTTGAATGTACCGGAAAAACGATCGCAGGTCCTCTCCGCGTAGTCTAAGCAGAAGGCCCAGTTTGTCTTTTTGCAGCAAACCCATTTCCAAACGGACTCTGTCCCCAAACTTCGCAGTACCCTTTACCCCACTGCTTTGCACTCCACGAATCCTTCCGCAAAGACCAAGGGCGTTTCCATCTTGATTTCCAAGCATGCTCCATTTTGCCTGTCCGACTCTTTAATGGACCCGGAGGGTAGGTTCCTATTTATCAAGGGCCACTATACCTCTAAGCCCCTGACCCTGGCGAATGTGTATGCTCCGAACGAGCATCGGGTTTCTTTTTTTTTTTTTTTAATTAACGAGCGCCTACTTTCGTTCCAGGAAGGCATTGTCCTCCTGGGAGGCGACTTTAATGTTCCCTTGAATCCCGACGTTGACTCTTCTTCAGGGGCCACCGCTTTGCCCTACCGAGCCCTCAGACAAATCAAATTGCAGCTGCAGGGTCTCAAGTTGCATGATACGTGGCGCACGCTTTTCCCCACGACTAAAGATTTTACTTTCTACTCATCTCCTTGCCAGAAATACTCTCGTATAGACTATTTCTTTTTGTCCCAACCTCACTTGACCTACTTAACCCAAGCCACCATAGACCCCATGTTTTTCTCCACGCAACTGGAATCCACAATCCGCAATTACTTCGCGGAGAACTCCTCCTCCGATCTGTCCCTGCTCACCATATGGGCGGCTCACAAGTGCGTGGTGCGCGGAGACCTTTTAGCTCAGGCTGCAAAGCTCAAAAAGATCCGACAAGAAGCTATACCCGGCCTGATCAGCAAAATCGGTAGATTGGAAGCCTTATATAAGGCCTCTCTCTCCCACAGTTCACTACAGGAGCTCACGCACACTCGTTCACTGCTACTAGACGAGCTGGGCAAACGTACCAGATGGCGATATGTTCTCCATCAGAGAATTTTCTACGAACAAGGCAATAAATGCGGGAGACTGTTGGCAAAAGCGGTGCGGGCATCTAGGCCCTCCAATATGGTCCACCAAATTTGAGATCCACATGGCGTGGCCTTGTCTAAAAACGAGGATATAGCGAAATGCTTTCAGCAATATTATACTAAGCTTTATAATTTGGACCCCTCAATCCTTCCTCCAGTCCAGGCAGCTATAAGAACAGAGGCAATTAAGTATTTACTGTCCTAATATTCCCCAGGAAAAATTCCGGAGGCATGTGCTGCGGAGTTGGATCTACCCCTCTCAGCTGGAGAACTCCAAACCGCAATACGTAAAATGAAACCAGGTAAGAGCCCGGGACCTGATGGGTTCACGCTGCAATACTATAAAGCATTTTTACCTGCTCTTTCTCCTAGAATGTTAACTGCATTCAACGCCCTAGCCTCCCCGTCTGCCCCTATGGGTCGTTTGTTGGAAGCACATATTGCGGTTATCCCGAAGGATGGTAAAGACGCTGTACTAGTCCAGAACTACAGGCCGATTTACCTCCTCAACGTGGACATTAAGCTGTACGCCAAGATCCTAGCAAATCGTCTGTCCCCGCTCCTGCCTGGACTGGTCGCCCAAGACCAGGTGGGGTTTGTCCCTGGCAGGGAGGCCAGGGACAACACCATCAGAGCGTTGAATCTACACCATTGGCTCACTACTTCAAAGACACAGGGCTTTTTCCTGTCCCTTGACACGGAGAAGGCGTTCGATAGGGTGGCCTTGGATTACATGCAGGAGGTCTTGGCCGCATTGGGCCTTCGCCCTCGCATGTTGGCGCATATCTCTGCATTATACCAATCCCAGTGCGAATGTGCGGGTTAATGGTCACCTATCGGACGCCTTCTCCATAAGAAACGGTACTCGTCAGGGCTGCCCCCTGTCCCAACTCAAAACAGAGTGCTAGTGTGGCCCTTCCTTCAGTATAATAGCACAGCTCAGCGCTTAGAATGGTTCCTTTTGAGAAAAATTGGCCACAGATAGTCAGATAAATAAATATTGCAGCAGCTGCTTAAAAGTGACAATGTTCAAACAAAACAGCAAAAACAAACGAATAATTGAAACTTAAAGTCCCCAAATCTATTGTAAAACTGTAGCAGCGCTACTTCCAAACAGAAGTCTGGAATACTTCCATATAACAGTCAATATACAGGAAAATAAGATGATGGTGCAGACGGATGTAATATACAGATAAACTTCCTCAATCAGTGCTCCTTTCACCAAGGGGGGTGTTCACCACGTGGGGGGTATTAACTCCCCTTTTGGGGATGCCACTCACCACAAATATGGAAATACAGAGCCTTGAGTTAATGTCTCCCTGTATGTCCTGGATATTACACTCTCCACCGGCCGGTATGTTTTTGTTTGTTGTTGTTCAATCACATATAATAGAAAAACTTATATAGTGTGATATTGTTTTAAACAATTTTATTAAGCCCCAAAAAACATCCCCTTACATAATATGCGTACCATATTATCAAGATAACAAGCAAAATGTAATAGTACTGTGCCTGTATGCCTCTCCTGGCCGGACTGTGGAGCTGTGGTTTGTTTAACCTTTCTCCTGTTCCTGATTCCGGGGGCTGTACAGACTGCTAGGTCACTGGATAAGCGTCACACCCTGGCACGTTTCGTCATTGGTTGACTTCTTCTGAGGGCGTGACTAAGCTTATCCATGACCTATTATATATCCTCAATGCTGGAGCGCATCTATTACGCTCAGTGGTTAGTTCCGGTCACGTGAGCGCATCAAACTGCTCTTGCGCACAACGATCGGAACTAATGTATTCGTTTGATGGGCAAAAAATGTGTTGTGCTTTCTTAATCCCGCATGCGCAGTGGTCGGTGTGAGGCCATACCCATCTAAGGGCGCTACAAGCCATTGATAATGGAAAAACTGATTGAAGAAATATATACAATTCCGAGAGAAACTTGTTTACAACCCAAACCCATGTCTGAGGCTGGACCTACAAGCAACAAGGAATGGGGATTGTTATCCCAATATCATACACAATACAGGGAGGTGGAGGCGATATTCAACAAGCACTGGCACATTTTGCTGATGGATAAAAAACTAGGAACTGTGCTACCTCCAGTCCCCCAGTTTATCTATAGGAAGGCACCCAACTATGGAGACCGTATAGTGAAAAAAGTGCTTGATCCACCTACCAAACCAGGGTCCTTTTGGGACAAAAACGGCTTTTTCTCCTGTAGAAAATGCAAAGCTTGCCAATCAGTCAGACAATTGACAAGAGGAATTGATAAATTCATATCTCCATCCAATAATCAGGAATTTAAAATTGAGCAATTTATTACCTGTAACACCGACTACGTGGTCTCTCGTCGCAGCAGTTGGAAATACCGCTGCGATGAGAGATTACATCACTTCCCCCTTCCTGTGTAAACACAGGAGGAGGAAGTGACAGGGCGGGGGAGCGCAGCGATTGGCTGGGAGCGATCGCGGGGGGGGGCGGGCAAAGACGGACATCCGCCCGCTCGTCCCGGATCGCTCCCGGAGACACGGGGACCGCCGCACGCCGCGGAGGGGGTCCCGATCCGACCCCCAACCCGCTACTGGGCGAGGACGTAAATTTACGCCCTTGTGCCCAGCCGTGCCCTTCTGTGGACGTAAATGTGCGTGTGGCGGTCCTTAAGTGGTTAAACAAACCACAGCTCCACAGTCCGGCCAGGAGAGGCATACAGGCACAGTACTATTACATTTTGCTTGTTATCTTGATAATATGGTACGCATATTATGTAAGGGGATGTTTTTTGGGGCTTAATAAAATTGTTTAAAACAATATCACACTATATAAGTTTTTCTATTATATGTGATTGAACAACAACAAACAAAAACATACCGGCCGGTGGAGAGTGTAATATCCAGGACATACAGGGAGACATTAACTCAAGGCTCTGTATTTCCATATTTGTGGTGAGTGCATCCCCAAAAGGGGAGTTAATACCCCCCACGTGGTGAACACCCCCCTTGGTGAAAGGAGCACTGATTGAGGAAGTGTATCTGTATATTACATCCGTTTGCACCATCATCTTATTTTCCTGCCCCCTGTCCCCCCTGATCTTTGTCTTAACCCTGGAACCTTTTCTGAATAGACTGCGTCGCAACCCTGACAGGTGGCGGCATTCGCCGATGATGTACTTCTCTCCTTGTCTCAACCGAGGATATCTTTGCCAAATCTCCTGAAAGATATAGAGAGCTTTGGGGAATTATCCCATCTCAAAATTAACTACACAAAGTCCCACGCCTTGAATGTGTCACTCCCGAGATGCGAAGTGGAGAGATGCCGTGATTCCTTTCCTTTCCTCTGGAAGGACAGAGCCATTACATACCTGGGCATCCAAATCACGTCAGACCTGACCCACCTCTTCACTGACAATTTTCTACCCGCCCTTGGGAAGGTCAAACGGGATCTGAAAGATTGGGGAGCCCTCAATGTTTCTTGGTTTGGCCGTTCTGCCCTTCTGAAAATGGTCATTTTGCCACGTCTCTTGTATCTTCTGCAGTGCTTCCCGATAGGCTTGCCTCCCTCCTTTTTTTGCGGCGTACAAGACGGCTGCCTCTGCGTTTCTCATGAAGAACTCTCATCCTCGTATCAAGTATAAGCGACTTACTCGCCCAAAAACCAGGGGCGGTATTGGCCTGCCTGATTTGTTCCTTTACTATATGGCGAGCCATCTTACAATTACAAATTGTGGACTGGAATGTGCATGCAACCAGGAAAGGATGGATAGAGCTGGAGAACTCTTTCACACGATCCCCTCTTGACTCACTCCCCTGGATTACGCTGCGGCACTGGCCCACAGAAACTAAGACGCACCCGCTCCGCGGGCCCACCCTTCGAGCCTTTCTCCGTGCGACGAAGGATCTGTCGTTCTCCTCGGTCCCAGGACCTTTAACCCCCTTGATGGGTAACCCTGACTTTGAGCCGGGCCTACCTTCCTCATTCCTGAATCGTGTATGGCCGCACGATCGGATCCAAGCATGCCATTTTTTTCTCCCGTGGTTCTCCTCGTTCCTACGAGGACTTAGTGTCCGCCTCCCGGTCCACTTTCTTTCATTTCTGGTCCTATAGACAAGTGAGACACTTTCTCTCCTCGCAATCGACCTCGGAAATCTGGTCAAGGCGACTGACACCCTTTGAAACCATTTGTACGCAGACATCCCCACAAAGACACTTGATCTCCAGTATTTATCAGATTCTTTTGGACAGTAACCCGGATTTGCCGGACCCTGCTCACTCAGCATGGGAAACTGAACTCAACATTTCCCTGGGAGAGGACGACTGGGCCCGTATAAATGATTATACCCATAAGGGGTCCCTCAACATAGCTATCCAGGAAAATAGCTACAAACAACAAACGCGCTGGTATAGAACTCCAGCTCTTCTACACAAATTTGCATCAGTGGTTCCGGAAACGTGTTGGAGATGCGGAAAGGGGCGAGGGACCATGCTCCACATTTGGTGGGACTGCGAATCCATCCAGCCTTTTTGGAAAGAAGTGCATGACCTTATCGCACACGTGACTACTTATATGCTGGACTACTCCCCAGCACAATATCTCCTGCATCATACGCTTCTGACCAGATCCGAGTTCTTTAAGTCCTTGGCCATGCACATGGTGAACGCGGCGAGGCTCTGAATCCCAGTACATTGGCGCTCCACGCGCGCTCCGACGAGTGGGGAATGGTTTAATAGGATTTCTAAAATTGAAGAAATGGAGGAGCTTGTCCATATTTCACAAGAGCGCATCACGAAATTTTCCACTACTTGGGCCTGCTGGACCCACTTTAAAACGACTCAGCTTTTTCGAACCCATAATGCTTAAATTGCACCCAGGCCAAACTTAGGCTAGACAGGAACTTTCTTGGACCGATGTTTTGCTGCCCGACTGGGGTTGGCCCTTTGGGGGGAGACCGCCGGCGCTGACGTCCCTCAATCGCACCTTCCCCCTTCCCTACCTTCCCCCATCCCCCCCTTTTTTTTCTCTCTTCTCTCTCTCTCGCTCTCTCTTCCTCATTTTCACTCCCTTTCTGATCCTCCTTTCTCTCTTTTTCTTTTCTCTCGTCTTCCCTATGCCCTCTCTTTTCTTCCTCACAATAGAGATGGAAAACGACAAGTGGAGACGACCTTATGGTGGTTTCGTGCAGGATGACATTATTGTTACAGCCTATCGGTCTCAGGCCCTAGGTTTTGACTCCAGCCTAATGAGTTGGCCTTGGATCTTTACTTTTTGTTTAATTGCTTGACTTTATCTTTGTTATTAACATAGGCCGTGTAAACTTTTATCAACTCTTGTATCTGTACTCGTTTCTGTACAATGTATTGTTCGTTTGTCCTTCAATAAAAATCTTTATGAAAAAAAAAAAAAAAAAGGCAGCCAGAACAGAGTCAGGCCTCAAATGAACACATGGAGACAGGTAAACTGCCAGACTTTATTGCATATCCATGACACATACAGGTTTTGTAGAAATAATTAAAGGTATCATACACACAGACACGCATACTTATATAAATACATACATACACACATATAGAGAGCAGGGACACACAGAGTGCAAGCACACACTCGGCAAGACACCTCCCTTTGCTTTCACTTTACTAAGTGCATTCACAGTCTGACTGAGCTCCCGCTGTGACAATGCACAGTTTGGCTGAGGATCAGGAGCTAGGTCTCAATGCCTTTCTCTACTAGGATGCTGCGGAACTCCTGACATCCTTCAATGGCACCCTAGTAGAGACAGGGAATAGATTATCAGTGGATCCCAAGACAGTGCTGTCTTTTCATGAGGACTTTTTGTCATAGGCTCAATCAAATGTTCAGGAAAGCAGCACTCTCTGGAGCAAACAGCTTAGAAGATGTAAGTGATTGGACATATATTTGGAGAAAATACTTTATCAGGAATTGTTTTTATTGGTGCATCCTAATATAAGTAAGGTAAACCAGAGGAACATTTCATATTTTATAAATTTCATTTTAACACATTCTAGTGCACTTACCTATTTACATTTATATTTGGTGAAGCTAGCAGTCAAACTTGATTTTCAAGGCACATTTGAGACCTTTTGCATTCATTTACAACTGATCACTGGTTTTCTTTAATGAGAGTCAGATGAAATTACTGTGCCGAAGTATAAAATAAAACTATTAGGAACTGTTCAAATTACAAGATTAAAAAAATACATGTTCCACTTCAAGGATTGAACATGTCTTGTTTACATAGTCCCTGTTAGTTATGTAAATTTGCTCAGCTCCTGCAAAAGATTAAACCAGTGGCATACAAATTAATTAATTACATATGCACTGATGATAAGAGTATTACCCCTCAGGACATGAGACACACACTTACAGTGCACTCAGAATTCAGATGTTGCTAATATTAACCTTTCAGTAACTACTTATGATTCTGTTTTACCTTCAATATTTCTAATTACATTACATGTGTGTGTGTATATATATATATATATATATATATATATATATATATATATATATATATATATATATATATATATATACATCTCTGTATATATATATATAGTACATAAAAAAATGAATTTTTTAAATTTTAAATTGTTGTTGAAATTCAAATAAAGGATGGACAACAATGGCAAAGATAATGTGAAAAGAACAAGATTAAGATTGCATTTTTGTGTATGGAACTTTTTCTTTCAATTGTTTTTTATTGAAGTTTTTCAGAGAAACATTTATTGATACATTCTTTTACATAGAGGAATAATAAATCCATTGTAATGCAACGTATAAGAGAACGAGTTTCAAATAAATATATTTAGAAACAACTGTTTGTTGTTTGCTGTTTGTAGTGGGCGCAGGTACATCAATCAAACTTAAGGGGGGAAAGAGCCGCCCCTCTCCGGACATCCCAAATGGGTACAAGCTGTGTCATGGAAAGGGGAGCGGCCCATCCAACCCACACATAAAATGCTATTTAAACTAGCGGGGATGTGACCTTCTAAAGTTTGCTACCCACCTAACCAGATAATATTTTAGCAAAGGTGGTATTAAGGAATAAACAGAGAGAGAGAATGGAAAAAGAAGGGGTAGAAAAGAAAGATGTAATGAAGGAGGAATAAGATGTCCTTCGGAATGTTCTAAAATAGTTTTATCCAATTTCTACGAAGATGTCAAGGGGATGTGCATGTAAACTGCTTAAGGTTGCTAAGTGGCCTCAAATTTATGAACAGTAACTTGTAGGATACTAATCAACTTTTTCCTAAGCCATGATCCAATATTTTTCGTTTTGGCCTGGTCACTGAAAAAAATGGACTGCTTCCATGCTTTCGCTTTCGTAATTTTAGCTCCTGAAAGGAAAAAGTGAACAAGGCTCCTTTTTACTTTTAGAGGCCTTTTCTATTGGGAAGTTCAGCAGTGCTATGTGGGGGGACATAGGGATGGACAAACCTGTCGTCTTCCTGATGATTGCAAATATCCTCTTACAGAATCCTCTTAGTTTTGGACATTCCCACCAAACATGGATCATGGTACCTGTGTGATTGCATCCTCTGAAACATAGGGGGAAAGTTAAAGGATATCATTTTGCTAGTCTAGCGGGGACCAAGTACCATCTAGTTAGAACATTTAGGTCTGCCTCCATGAGAGCTACGTTGAATATACCTTGATTCGACCATGTGATCACTCGTCCAGCTCCCATTCCTGTTTGAGCTGTACAGTGCTCTACAGATAGTGACTTGTATATGACAGAGACCCCCCCCCCCCTCTGCTCTGTAAGCTGGCCACACCAATGTTCATATGGCATTATGCTAGGTGGTAAGGGTTTGGATTCCCAAATGGAGTGTAGGAAGTGAGAAATTTGTTGGTGTCTAAGCTTCAGTTGGGGGCGTTTCAAGGATATTGATACAGTGATTGAGGGTGAGTGGACTCGATGAGTTAAAATAATGGCCCATTCACCTCTGCAGCCAAGGTTCGGATCCCGGTCTCGGCTACATGTGAATTGAGTTTGGTGGTCTCAGCCCGGCTCCCGGTGGGTGTGCTATGCAAGGTACGCCTGTGCTTAGTACACCCACCCCCCCCCCCCCCTCACAAAAACCACCACACTTGCACACACACAAAATTGGTTTAACACACATGCACTTTGGCCATGCGGTCTCCTAAAATAAAGAGAGGTGAAGGACCTACGGGGCTGGCTGGGTGGGCTAGGCCCCCTCACTCCCTCATAGGGGGAGTCCCTCTGCCCCGTTGGGGTCCCGTTGGGCCCCAGTTGGGCTCCCAAGTGGAGCAGGTAGGGCGGGGTGAGTGGGAGGCCCCCCCTCACACCCGCCATTGCCACCGGGAGCATGGAGAAGGATGGCGATTGCCTCCGGGGGGAGGGTCTGCATACTCCCAACTCTGGCAGTCTGGCTCCTCTCTCTCAAATTCACGCACAAAAAAATACACTTAAAAAAAAATAAAAAAAAAATAAAATAAAAATAATGGCCTATTCTGTATAGCCCCTTGTTCTGTCACCATTGAAAGATGTTAATGCCTGGGGGGAATTGGGGATTGTGGAATAAATGGGCCAGTGGCTTAATCGGAGATATTAACTCCGGATTCATTTTGAGTTTGTTGGGGTGAGAATTGCTGGTCGTTTACTAGGGTGACTCCACAGTAAGAAATATGCACCCAATCAGGTTTGGTAATCCGGGAGTAGATCACTGATATTTGGACTAATTGTGCTGCTTGGTAATTCCTGTGTAGGTTAGGTAGTCCCATACCTCCCTTGTTTTGGGCTTTATAGAGGACCCCCTTAGCTAGCTTGTGCCCCTTTGATTCCCAAACAAAGGCTATAATTTTCACCCAAAAGCATTTAAAATGGTCCATTTTAATAGGTATGGGTAGGGACCGAAAGAAATGGAGAATATGTGGAAGTAGTGTCATCTTTATAGTGTGAACCCTCCCTAGCCATGATATAGGTAGTCAAGACCATTCACGCAAATCCGATTCCAATTTGCGAAATATTTTTGGATAATTGGTTGCATATAGATGATCTATCCTAGACAGTAAATGCACCCCTAGGTAGGGAATTGTGAGAATCATGCTATATAAAGACGAAGTGGCTTTTTAGCCGGGAAAATAAGGAATCTGGTAGATTAATTTTAAGGGCATGCAACTTTGACATATTGACATGTAGTCCCGAAACGTTTCCGAAATCGTCCAGTAGGTGGCAAACATTTGGTAGAGAGATTAGTGGTGAGGTGATGAAGAGGAGAAGATCATCTGCAAAAAGAGCGCATTTGTGTGATTGCGGGCCACATTGTACGCCACAAATATCTGGGTCCTGATCAATATGGCTAAAGTTTCGATCGCTATTGCGAAGATCAGGGGGGATAGGGGCAACCCTGTCGTGTGCCTTTAGAGATTGTAAATGACTCTGAGTAGTAACCCTGAAGACGTACTCACGCTTTGGGAATCAAATATAGTGCTCTTAGATTGTTAGTGAAGTGTTGGCCAAACCCTCAATACTGTAATAGTTTGAAAAGGTAAGGCCATGAGCCAGTATTGAAGGTCTTGTGTAAATCTATAGATAGTAAAAGTCCTTCTTGAGATTGCCCCCCCAGCCCAATCTCAACAGTGAGATAATGTCAATTGCTTGTCTCATTTTATCCGGGCCTTGCCTACCCCGGATGAACCCTGCCTGATCTTTATGTATGTATAAGCTTATGGAGGACACCCACTAACAATTTGGTTAGGATCTTCAGGTCATTAATAATTAATGATATGAGCCTGTCGTTGCTAACCTCCCCCGGTCTTTCTATGGTATTTGGAAGCACTGTGATAAATGCTGAGTTAAGTGAGTTTTCTAGGGTCGTTCCATTCCTCAGGGCGTTAAAGAATCATGCTAGATATGGGGACATAATGGGTGCAAACTTTTTGTAAAAGGGGTTTGAGAACCCATCTGGTCCAGGAGCCGACCTTCGTTTCAAGTTTTTGATTACCAAGGACACTTCTTTTGCCCTTATTGGGGATTCCAAACTATCTATATTGTGGTCTTACAGTTTGGGAATAGGTAACGAGTCTAAAAAGGAGTCAATACCAGCCTGATCCTCTTGCGCCCCTCCAACAATATAGAGTTTTATAGAAATCATGGAAGGCGCTCATTATTTTCTGAGGGTTGTGCATTCCAGATCCATTTGGGAGACATTTTTGGTAAGGTAGTAAAGCGCAATTTGGGAGTTAGGCCAGCTGCTAGCATTGAATTCATTTTATCTCTCATTTGGTAAAATTGGGCCCCACTCCATCATAAATTTTTCTCGGCTCTTGATGTAAAAGCAAGGTTTAAAGCCAGTCTTGCTTCATCGAGTTTGGCTGCCAGAATATATTTATGGTCTCTTATGTTGCTTGCTAATAGTTAGGAATTCCTTTTCTATTCTATCTATGTCTGCTTTATTTGCTCTTTGATTCCGGAGGAAATATGGATATGTTTACCTCTAATAGTGGCTTTATGGGCAGCCCACAGAGTTTCAGGGTTTATATCTTCCTTGTCATTTAGGGAGAAGTAGTCATTAATGGCTTTTTCAATTGATCTCACCGGGTCACTAAGTATTGATTTGTTTTTTTTTAAATCAAATAGTTTTTTTATTTTTCTTATTGCTTATTCCATACAAAGGTTAGACAAAGGAAAAATACAAACATTTCATTTCATTTCTAGATATAAAAAAATACAGAAAAATAAATAAATCAGACACTATAAGATATATCTAGGCTACAACAAACACCTAACACAAGACAACACCAAACATACATCATCAAGTTAATTTCCGAATCCATTTATATTGTCCTCAGTTATAAGTCACTTTCTATTCTGTTATAATTCGATCTCCTTGCCCCGCCTATCTCCCCCCTGCTCCCCCCCCTACCTCCCTACATAAGCCATTATACACTAAGTTGCTGGAATCAAGCCAATAGGACCATATTTTATAAAATGTATATCTGTTTATATGCTAATCTTTCTCTTTTTAACATATAATTTATTTTATTACCCCATTGTTTGTGGGTTTGTGGGGTAGTGGCTGTCCACTTTTGTGGAATATGTTTACGAGCTAGGTAAAGCGATCTAGTCCACATTGTATACATCTCTACAGGTAGGGCTCCGCCTGGAATTATTTCCAATATTGCTAATTTTGGAGTACTTATATTTCTGTCAAGCATATTGTATTCAGGATCAGGAACACTTTTTCTCCATATATCTACAGAGCTTGGGACAACGTCATAGCATATGAATAAGGGAGCCATTGGATATGGAGCACTGTGAACATAAAGGTGATATATATTTTCCCCAAGCATATAATTTTTGTGGAGTATAATGTGTTCTGTGCGGGATAAAAAGCTGAGTCAATTGCTGAGATGGTGAAATAGGTATTTCAGGTAGAATCTTCGTAGCCCGTATCCATTCTTCTTCATTAAGTTATATCAAGTCTTTGTGCCAATGGGTAAGACTATTTACCTGGCCATCTGCAATCTCTGCATTTAACAGCATAAGATAGAGATCTCCTATTAATCCTCATTTCAGAGGTCGTACTGAGGTTCCCCTTAGTAAAATCTCTGATGGATTGGATTGTAGTCAGAATGTTAAGGCCTGATTTTGTAATGCATGTCGTATTTGAAGATAATGATTTTTAAATTACTATTTAATAGTTGGAAACGATCTTTAAATATATCAAATGGCAATTAGGGAAGAGTCGAACCCCCCCCCCCCTTTAGGTTCGCACCAGAACCTTCGAACGGACTGATCACGCGAACATTTAGAACCCTATTGACGTCTATGGGACTCGAACGTTTGAATTCAAAAGTGCTAATTTTAAAGCCTAATATGCAAGTTATTGTCATAAAACGTCTTTGAGAACCCGAGTCTTGCCCCAGGGTTCATGTATCAATGGAAAAAGTTTAAAAAATGTTTTTTTTTTTTTTCTGGAGCAGTGATTTTAATGATGCTTAAAGTGAAAAAAAATGAAAAATTCCTTTAAATATCATACCTGCTGGGTGTCTATAGTATGCCTGTGAAGTGGCACGTGTTTAGAAATGTCCCTGCACAAAATGAGATTACTATAAGAAAAAAGTAATTTAAAACTGCTTGCGGCTTTAATGTAATGTCTGGTGCCTGCAGAGGACACAGGCAGTACACTCCACGTAGCTTTAGGTTCACACTGCAGAGGACACAGGCAATACACACCACATAGCTTTATGTGCACACTGCAGAGGACACAGGCAGTACACACCACGTAGCTTTAGGTGCACACTGTAGAGGACACAGGCAGTACACACCACGTAGCTTTAGGTGCACACTGCAGAGGACACAGGCAGTACACACCACGTAGCTTTAGGTGCACACTGCAGAGGACACAGACAGTACACACCACGTAGCTTTAGGTGCACACTGCAGAGGACACAGGCAGTACACACCAAGCAGCTTTTGGTGCACATTGCAGAGGTAGGGATGAGCTTCGCGTTTGATACGAACATATGTTCTACTCGAACATTGTCCGTACGTTCGACGAAATTCGTGCCAAATTCAAGTGAGGCAAAACAGCCCATAATTCACTGCGGCATTGCGCGCTGATGATTGGCCAAGCATGCTGTATGTCCCGCATGCTTGGCCAATCACAACGCGCAAAAAACGAAGAGCCATAATTGGCCAAAGCCTGGGTGGCTTTGGCCAATTATGGCTCAGGGCTTTAGCACACGCCCCACACTATAAAAGGCCGTCTGCTGGGTGGCCTCGTGTAGTGTGTTCCGGCTTGTTAATGAGAGCAGTCAGAGAGACAGAGAGATTGTCTTTTTGGATAGCTAGATAGAGCAGGCAGGCTACTCAGTTTAGCTTCAATTACAGTGTGTAGAGAATATATATACAGTGCCTTGCGAAAGTATTCGGCCCCCTTGAACTTTGCGACCTTTTGCCACATTTCAGGCTTCAAACATAAAGATATAAAACTGTAATTTTTTGTGAAGAATCAACAAGTGGGACACAATCATAAAGTGGAACGAAATTTATTAGATATTTCAAACTTTTTTTAACAAATAAAAAACTGAAAAATTGGGCGTGCAAAATTATTCAGCCCCTTTACTTTCAGTGCAGCAAACTCTCTACAGAAGTTCAGTGAGGATCTCTGAATGATCCAATGTTGACCTAAATGAGTAATGATGATAAATAGAATCCACCTGTGTGTAATCAAGTCTCTGTATAAATATACATCTGCACTGTGATAGTCTCAGAGGTCCGTTTAAAGTGCAGAGAGCATCATGAATAACAAGGAACACACCAGGCAGGTCCGAGATACTGTTGTGGAGAAGTTTAAAGCCGGATTTGGATACAAAAAGATTTCCCAAGCTTTAAACATCCCAAGGAGCACTGTGCAAGCGATAATATTGAAATGGAAGGAGTATCAGACCACTGCAAATCTACGAAAACCTGGCCGTCCCTCTAAACGTTCAGCTCATACAAGTAGAAGACTGATCAGAGATGCATCCAAGAGGCCCATGATCACTCTGGATAAACTGCAGAGATCTACAGCTGAGGTGGGAGACTCTGTCCATAGGACAACAATCAGTCGTATACTGCACAAATCTGGCCTTTATGGAAGAGTGGCAAGAAGAAAGCCATTTCTTAGGCCACGTACACACGACTAAATAAATCTGACAGACCGTTTTGATCGGATTTGTCTCCTGGGATATGTTTGATCGTGTACACATGATCAAATCAAAATCCCCGCCGGCAGACAGCGCGGTAATGTGGCGGTGACATTGACGCTGCCACGTCACCGAACCAGGAAGTAACCAGGAAGTAAAATACTTCCACGCATGCATCGAATCCATTCGTCGCATGTGCGGACAGATATGTCTGCTGGTTAGTGTACTAACCAGCGGACATTTCGGACGGACGGGTTTCAGCAGACAGATTTTAAAGCATGGTTTAAAATTTGTCTGCTGGAAAAACCTGTCTGTTCGCCCGTACACGCGATAGGATTTGTCTGCTGAAACGGTCCGTCGGACTGGTTTTAGCAGATAAATTTGATTGTGTGTACGCGGCCTTAAAGATATCCATAAAAAGTGTTGTTTAAAGTTTGCCACAAGCCACCTGCGAGACACACCAAACATGTGGAAGAAGATGCTCTGGTCAGATGAAACCAAAATCGAACTTTTTGGCAACCATGCCAAACGTTATGTTTGGCGTTAAAGCAACACAGCTCATCGCGCTGAACACACCATCCCCACTGTCAAACATGGTGGTGGCAGCATCATGGTTTGGGCCTGCTTTTCTTCAGCAGGGACAGGGAAGATGGTTAAAATTAATGGGAAGATGGATGGAGCCAAATACAGGACCATTCTGGAAGAAAACCTGATGGAGTCTGCAAAAGACCTGAGACTGGGACAGAGATTTGTCTTCCAACAAGACAATGATCCAAAACATAAAGCAAAATCTACAATGGAATGGTTCACAAATAAACATATCCAGATGTTAGAATGGCCAAGTCAAAGTCCAGACCTGAATCCAATTGAGAATCTGTGGAAAGAACTGAAAACTGCTGTTCACAAACGCTCTCCATCCACACTCACTGAGCTCCAGCTGTTTTGCAAGGAGGAATGGGCAAAAATGTCAGTCTCTCGATGTGCAAAACTGATAGAGACATACCCCAAGCGACTTACAGCTGTAATCGCAGCAAAAGGTGGCGCTACAAAGTATTAACTTAAGGGGGCTGAATAATTTTTCAGGCCCAATTTTTCTGTTTTTTATTTGTTAAAGTTTTAAATACCCAATAAATTTCGTTCCACTTCATGATTGTGTCCCACTTGTTGATTCTTCACTAAAAAATACAGTTTTATATCTTTATGTTTGAAGCCTGAAATGTGGCAAAAGGTTGCAAAGTTCAAGGGGGCCGAATACTTTCGCAAGGCACTGTACATCCCTAGGAGTTGTACATATATTTATACACTGTATAGCTTAGCTAGATCAGCTATTCCTATTTGTCAGGCAGGAGATTGTGCTAGCTGCAGTGTTCTAACGTGTTGTATTGCCTGTGTGCTGTTTAGTTTACACTTAAACGTACTTAGTGTTACTGCACTTGTCCTGTTTATTTGCACCTAAGCGCATTTGCTGTAAGTGCACGTTTGCTGTTTAATAGCATGCAAACACATTTGCTTTAAGTGCACATTTGCTGTTTAGTAGCATGCAAACACATTTGCTGTATGTGCACATTTGCAGATGGAGAGAATTCAAAGAGTCCTCAGAAGAAGTAAGTAATTTTCATGTGTACTCTGTTTAATAGCACCTAAACGCACTTTCTGTAACTGCTGTAACTACATGTGTGTTTAATATCACCTAAATGCATTAAAATGTCTGAAAGGACAACAAAGAGAGAGAGAGAGACGAGGGCAAGCAGGCTATGCATCTAGAAGCAACGCTGGTGGTGGACACGATGCATCCTCTTCAGCACGTGGCCATGGCCGCTTGTCCTTTTCGGGAGCTGGCCGTGTTGAGCCTCAACATGCAGAGAAATTAGTAAAGTGGATGACCAAGCCGTCCTCATCCTCCTCATCCTCTTTCACCCAGGCTGATCTTAGTTTGTCTGGCAAAGCAGCTGCCAAGGCGTCCTCTTCCCTCTGCACAATGGCATCACACAATTCTTCCCTAGTCCCACCATGTCCTGAGGAGTCCCCCGAACTGTTTCAACAGTGTTGGGTACATGCTGAATGAAGATGCGCAGCGTTTTGAAGGCTCCGATGATGGAACACAGAGGAAGGCATTGATGTGAGCCCAGGGAGAGGGGGTGGCCGAGAGGGACAGAAATCTGGCAGTGATGTTCCCCCAGCTTGAGCATGATGCCAGGTTTTCAACAGTGATGATGAGGAGGGAGGGGATGATGAGGTCACTGACTCTATGTGGGTGCCTGATAGGAGAGAGGAGGAGGAAGAAGAGGAGGAGGAGGAGGACGAGGCACAGGCACATCTCCAAAGAGGCAGGATGCCCTCCAGGGGCCAGCTTAAGGGCAGCACACCAACTGCATTACATCGCACATCTACGCCTGTGCATGGCGCTGCTGTGTCTCAACGGTACAGCAAAAGTTCTTTGGTGTGGGCCTTTTTTGAAACATGTCCATCAGATCGTACCTTTGCTATTTGTAACATGTGTTGCAAGCGTATCTCGCGTGGCCAAAACATCACCCGCTTGGGCACCACATGCTTGGTTGGACATATGTTGACCTGCCATGCAGTTCGTTGGCAATCATACCAGAAAGACCCACACCAAAGACCAAAGCGGACCTCCCCTTGCCTTTCTGGGACCTCCAACCCCACTAGACCCTCAGTCCTCTCTGAAGCCTGCACTGAAGGTGTACAAATAGGTGTTTCACAACCTAGTAGTAGTACGTGTGGGCAATCTACTGATAGTACCAGACAAATTTCCCTATCTTGGAGGATTGTATCAGCAGCATGGAGGTGGAGCCTAGCACTCAGCATCAGCAGCAGCAGTCTTCAAGGGCGATAATTTACAGTCCCAAGGAACATGTGGCGCATTGGGTGAACTTGCAGGGCAAGGTTTTTTGTGGCTGGGATCTCTCCCCACCCCTCCTCTTCTTCTTCCTCTGTGGCCTCTTCCTGTGGTGAGGTGGCTGCGGATCCTGTCGTCCTGGGGAAGAGGTTCAGTGACCCAGAGGATTGTGCCCCGAATGCCTCTGCAAAACTACAGGATGCTGCATGGCCTCCCTGATCCTGCAAAGCCTGCGTAAGGATCCTCGTGTATGTGCTGTGTTTTTTTTTCACCACGCCAGTCAAGGAGAGGGATCATTACTGGCTGGCAACTCTCCTTGATCCACGTTACAAGAGTAAGGTTGCGGGCCTTATCTTGCCATCGCAGAGGGAGCAGAAGATGAAACTTCTGCGGGAGGCCTTGCAGAAGGGTCTGTGCAATGCGTTCCCAGAACCGGGGGGGTTACCCAATCCTGGCCGTGGACAACGTCTTGCTGAGGCTTCAGTGAGTCACAGAAGGAGTGGTGGAGAAGGTGGCCATCTGACCAATGCGTTCAGACAATTTTTTAGTCCGCAGCCCCAAGGTCTGACCGGTTCAAGCAACCATCGCCAGCGTCTGGTTTACATGGTGCGGGAATACCTAGGGGCAAGATCCGACTTGGACACCTTCCCTACTGAAAATCCTCTGGGTTACTGGGTCTTGAGGAGGGATCACTGGCCAGAGCTTGCACAGTACGCAATTGAGCTACTGGCTTGCCCTGCATCCAGTGTTATTTCAGAACGCACATTCAGTGCTGCTGGAGGCTTTGTGACTGATCACAGGGTGCGCCTCTCCACCGGCTCTGAGTGACTGTCCTGTTATGCTGCTGATGGAATATCCTTCTCCTCCTCACTTTTCTTGCTGATAGCTATTAAGAAATGTATTGTTTCTGGGCTCCGCCACCAGTGCCTAAGGCCAAATTTTTGTGCCCCTGTTTAACAGGGGCGTCTAATAACAATTTTTGATGCAATACTTTGCACGTGGCTCTTTGTTGCACTCCAATTACAGTATCTGTGAGGGGTTGCGGTGTTGTGACACCGCCACCAGTGCCTAAGGCCCCTGTTCTAGTAATTTTCTTTGTTTGATTCTTTTCTAATTTGAGTTCATTCTAGCTTTCTCTGACGTTATCATAATGTCATATTTATTTTCCTGTACTAAATACTCATCATTGTCAATCTAAACACCACAAATCTAGATTTGTTCTTTTAGGCAGCATTGATATAATAAGAAGCCAGACATTGTTGAGTATCTAAAAATATTTATTGTATCACACTTAAAATGTGTGATTTTCATTTTTTTTTAAATATCAAAATATAAATTGTTAATTTATTTTTAAGAACTATGGGCCTAGGGATGAGCCGAACATACCCGCGTTCGCACCAGAACCGTCGAACAGACCGCGGGTTCGCGCGAACATTTAGAACCCCATTGAAGTCTATGGGACTCGAACGTTCGAATTCAAAAACGCTCATTTTAAACACCAATTTTCAATTTAATGTTGGAAAACGTCTTTCAGAACCCGGGTCTTGCCCCCAGGGAACATGTATCAATGGAATTTTTTTTTTTTTTTTAAAACTGTATTTTTTTCTGGAGCAGCGATTTTAATGATGTGAAAAAAAAGTGAAAAAATAAATAAAAATCCCTTTAAATATCGTACCTGCTGTGTGTCTATAGTAGTGGCACGTGTTTAGAAATGTCCCTGCACAACATGAGATTACTCTCAGAAAAAAAGTAATTTAATACTGCTTGCGGCTTCAAAGTAATGTTTGGTCCCTGCAATATGGATAAAAATCATGGAAAAAAATAGCATGAGTTTCCCCGCCAGCACTCCCCCCAGGTCTTTACAAGACCCAGTGCCGATCCTGACCTCCCTGGGGCCCTAAGCAAAATCTGACGACAGTGACATGTCACATTAAAGAAAGTTGAGAAGCGGGGGAAGGGGTGTTCTGCTGTCGGAAATGACTCAGCCAGCGAGTTTAAAAGCCGGGTGAGGGTGCGAAAATGACTTCTCACCAGGCGGAGCCTCTAGTAATTTTGGGGGCCCTTTGCAGCTTTGCGTGGCCCTAAGCGGCTTGCATAGTGCGCCTATAGGGAGGATCGGCCCTGACAAGACCCTATGGCCCTATATACTTTAAACGGCAGTATACAGGCGGTGCAAACAAGACGAGGAACTGTAGGTTTGTTACGTAGAATCTGATCCATGTCATACTTTGCTGCTGCATATTGCACAAGACCCTCAACAAACTACATGACACTTGTGCCTGGTAATGAGGCCATTGATGTTCCAGTGGTGGCCCGTGAGTGGTGGCCCCCCCAAAGCGCACGTGCTGTGTGGCAACAATTTGCCATTACAATTCCAGATCTTGGCTCAATCAATTATTTTTTTGTGAAAGAAAAATTTTAGAAAAAAGGGGGGTTGCCATCCAGGGCCCCCTTTGAACAAATTATGTGAAGAACTCCTGTCCTCTGGAAGCCTCCATTATTTCTGCAAGTCAAAATTTAGCAAAAAAAAATGTCAGTCAAGCCTTCGCTTTCTCCCCATATCTAACCCACAAACTCATCCACTGATCATAAAGTCTAAAAAACAAGTTTTGTATCGTCTTATTGCACGATTGTTTTCCCGACGTTTTCTACCGACTGTAAACGACGTTCTCTATCCCTTTATACACTGCGCATGTGAGAAGCTCTGCACGTTTCCACGCCCATGACGTTCGTTCTAGTCGTTGCCACGCCCCTTTTTAGTCGGTCAATGTCGAGAGGAGTCTGAAGACATGATGGAGGAGAGACAGCAAGCTGCAACCAGGCAGGAGACAGGCCAGGCACACACCAGGAGGAGCAGGAGGTACAAAGCCACCAACATGAGCTTTGAAGAGATGGTTGAGATGGTGGCTATTTTAAATGATGGCAAAAAAGGGCCCTACAAAAATCCCAATAAACTCAAGGCCCAGATCATGGATAAGGTACGGAGGAGTATCCATGCAAAATTCGGGGTGCAGAGGTCCAGGGAGCAGTTGCGCAAGAGATGGAGTGATTTGAAAATCCGAGAGCCAGAGCAGATGGAGAGAATTCAAAGAGTCCTCAGAAGAAGTAAGTAATTTTCATGTGTACTCTGAATATTTATTTTTTATTTTGTGGCATGTGCTTTTTATCGCAGGTTGTGTGTATATATACAGTTCAAGAACAGATGTTTGAAGGTTCATGTTTGTGTGGGCATAATAATTGGTTGGTCATTCTATTTAAGACCTTTTTATGTGAGACCAATTTTTAAATTAATGTGTTATTAAGTTGATTTAAATACTCCAACTTAAGTGTATATACATTAAAAGGAGAGTATGCTCAGCAAAGCAGTTGATTACACATATGCACTCAGTAGCACAATGGTTGGCATGGCCGATCCGCCCTATAGTCTCACTATGCAAGCCGCTTAGGGCCCCGCAAAGCTGTGAAGGGCCCCCCAAATAACTAGAGGCCTCGCCTGGTAAGAAGTCATTTTCGCCCCCCTAACCCCCGCTTCTCAACTTGCTGGCTGCATGGGAGAAGAGGCAAGAAGTCAGCACCCCTTGCTTCTCAATTTAATGTAAGATGTCATTTCAGACAGCACAACACCCCCTCCCCCCACTTCTCAACTTTCTTTAATGTGACATGTCACTGTCGTTGGCGCCCCCCCGCTTCTCATTTCATTAATGTGCCATGTCATTTGGCTTCGGGCCCCAGGGAGGTCAGGATCGGCACTGAGTGTTGGTCACAAGAACAACCTAGTTAGTTAGCATGTCCCACAGAGGTGATCCAGTGTCAACTTGTTGTTTTGCCATGCAGAAAACTTGGCCAAAGATAGAGAAATGCAGCAGCTTTGGTAATGGATAAAAATCCTGTGTTAAGCTTAGGATTGTAAAAACACACAATTGTACGACACTTTTTAAAAAGAATGATTGATATTCCTCTTTCAGGCCTCTAATCTTTTTGATACATCTATCCCTTTTTTTACAATCTCATAGGCCGAAATCAAGCTGCAGCAGTGGAGCCGACCAACCCCACACAGTGCCAAGCACCACCCTCGCCGGATGTGCAGGAAGTGCAAAATGCCACCACATCAGGTCAGTGTCATACAGCACAGCTTCAGATAATACATGTAGGCCTGCATAATTGTAATACATGTTTTTTTTTCCAAAATTTCAGGTGTACGAGCTGTTGGGGGCGGCTGACAGTGCCCAGGTGCTAATTGGGGGGATAATTTGCTGCATGGATGAAATAGAGGACACAAACCTCGCCCTCTTGAAGACCATAAAGAACAAGAAGGTGGTCCAAAACCTGAAAAATCTTGTTGACATTCTGGGGAGGGTTTAAAAAAAAAAAAAAAAATTATGATAAAAAAAAAAACAGTAGATGTAGACAATTATTTAAATGCAAAAATATAGGTCTTAAAAATAAAAAATGTATATTTTGATATTTAAAAAAAAAAAAATCACACATTTTCAGTGTGATACAATAAATATTTTTGGATACTCAACAATGTCTGGCTTCTTATTATATAAATGCTGCCCAAAACACTGCAACCCCTACAGATACTGTAATTGGAGCGCAATAAAGAGTCATGTGCAAAGTATTGCATCAAAAATTGTTATTAGATGCCCCTGTTAAATCGGGGCACAAAAATTGGGCCTTAGGCACAACACTGCAACCCCTCACAATAACTCTAATTGGAGGACAACAAAGAGCCACGTGCAAAGTATTGCATAAAAAAGGTACTAAATAGTAAATGGTATTCTGGCCAAGTGCCCTATACCTGGAAGTGCTAATAGTGCAAATAAATTCAAACAATATACATGCAAGTGTTTTCAATAAAAATAATGCAATAAAATAATAATAATAACAAAAGTATATATAAAAAAAGAGTACTGAAGGTTCAATTATTAGTATATGTGTAAATACAACTCAATCCATAGGTATGTAATCCGAGGTGGGAATGCGTGATGCCTGTGAATTAATATATTATTATATATACTTTTTATATACTTTTGTTATTTTTTATTGGAAACACTTGCATGTATATTTGAATTGATTTGCACTATTTGCAATTCCAGGTATTGGGCACTTGGCCAGAATACCATTTACCATTTAGTACCCAGCACTTTATTACTACATTAATCTTCACCTTATCACAGGAATCTTATAAGAACCTTACACTTTAGTGATACCTACCTTCACATTCTCAGGTACACCTACCTTATGCTAATTATCCATATTGACTAACGTAGGTCATCTCAGCACTTTGCTTCACATATTTATTTATTTTCTACATACACCCACCCCGGTTGGGTCCAAGTCCATCATTCAGCAAAAGGGCTATTCTCGGTATTATATTGTCTCCAAGGAGGCCCTATCCATGAGCCCACCTAAGTGAGAAGCCCGACAAGCTTTATTCTGATTGGAACCACCACTAGTTAGTTCACATAACACACCAGTGCAGCGCCACCACCCCTTACTTTTTATTATTTACACGGTCTGAACCTCGTGGGGGGAACTTCAGGGGGGCAGTAGCCCACTTATTTAGTCCCTAGCGCGGATCCCTATTTAAAAATCTATTGAAAAAGAAATATGGTCTGACATACCAATGGCCCCCCTACCTGCAAGGTACTCAACATATTTGTCACGAGCATCAGGAGCAGTTCGGGGGGCCAAGCCAGTATGGCCAGTGTTCAGGCCAACAAGGTTAGCTAATGGTTGTCCGGCCTCAAGCCCAATGTTGGTCATGTATGTCTCAGAATGCCTGCGCAAAAAGTTGTGCAGAATGCAGCAGGCAAAAACCACAGTGTTCAGTTTATATTCCCCCATGTGCATGGCTGTCTGGAACAGGTGGAACCGGCTGTCCATTATCCCAAAGGCATTCTCGACAACCCTCCGGGCTCTGGCCAGCCGTAAATTAAAAACCCTCTTCTTCGGGGTGAGGGTCCTTTGGGGAAACGGCCTCATCAGGTGTGGTCCCAGTCCAAACTCTTCATCCACGACAAACACGAAAGGGAGTCCCTCCACTGCCACATTGTCTTCATCCCATGGCAGTGCCAGGCCACCAGTCCGGAGACATTGGGCAAACTCCGTTTGCGCGAACACTCCGCCGTCGGACATCCGGCGTCAACATACAAAAACTTGTACTGTGCCGACACTACCGCCATCAACACAATACTATTAAAACCTTTATAGTTGTAATAGTATGACCCCAGAGGGGGGGGGGGGTTCTAGCTGAGTTTTGGCCCAGACAAAAAAATCCCTCTAGCACTCTGCCTAAATTGAATGAGAAAAAATACATTGGGACACATTTTAAGGGGGGGGGGGGGGGGCAGAACAAAAATGGAGCAGACAAAAATCAGGTTGGAGACAGACTAGGCTAGGTGTGTTTGGGCCTAGCATAGCATGCTGGACAGGTTAGTGAAGGGAAATATGCATGTAGGCCAAAAAAGGACCATTCAAAGCTCACAGCATGCATGGGGACAAAGGGGACATTCACAGCATATTACAATCATGGTAATTAGGGAATAATGCAAGGAATACAAGACATTAGCATACATTAAAGACATAGTTTGTGATGTGAAAGGAGAAAACTTACCTTAATATAGTCCTCCTGCATCACTTGGATGCTGGCAGAACACGTCTCCGGTATGATGATCCCAAGCGCCTGGGGGGAGATGCCTGTCGAGAACTTGAGGTCCTGCAGGCTCCTCCCAGTCGGCAGGTACCGCAATGTGGCAAAAAGCCTCTACTCGGCTGTGATAGCTTGGCACATCACAGTGTCCTGCCTCGTTATAAAGAGGGACAGAATATCCAAAAGACGGTGGAAAACGGGGTCCGTCATAAGTTTCTGAAGTCCTCAGTGTTATGCTCTGGATTTCCCTAAGCAGAGGCATATGAGAGAATTGGTCACGCTGGCGCAACCAATTCTTGACCCATGAACTTCTCCTCACCCTGTTCACATCCACAGATCTAGAAACAGTATGAACTGCAGAAGACAGCCCATACGCAGCACAAACTCGAGCATGAAAACGCGCCTCCAACATGGCTTCAAACCGGTCGGCTGGTCAGAACGCACTTAAAACAGAAAGCACCCAAATACAGCAAGACCTGTAAAGAACTCACTGAAAAACAGATACAAGTGGACAGGAATGCACTGCAAAACAGATACAACCTGACTACAAGCACTGAATGACAAATACAAACCCACAAAACAAACTGAACCCGAGAATACGATCTGCAAAGCATGGAGACTGAAAAGCGCAAATCGGCTCTAACCAAACTTTTACTAACACGCTGTAACACGGAATCAGCAAAAGCAGCCCCAAGGGTGGCGCCAAAGGCTTTGGCCTTCCCCTTTTATAGTGCCGTCGTACGTGGTTTACGTGTCCGCGTTCTGACACGATGGTGTGTGGGAGAGACGGACCATCAGTCAGCTTCATCGGTTAACCGATGAAAACGGTCCATCAGATCGTTCTCATCGGATGGACTGATCGTGTGTATGCAACATCAGAAAGGATACAACCCAGTATAACAAGTGCATTTAAAGACTAGAAGCACTTAAACTTTGATGAAAGCAGTATAAACAGTGTAATCTGTATAATTGGATAAACCCAGCATCCGGGATCAAAGAACAAAAATTCCAATTTACATCCCCAAAGTTTTTTTATTCTGGCAATCTCCACACTTTCCTCCACATTATGGAGAGATAATATGTAGGGTTAAGCGAACCCGAACTATAAAGTTCGGGTTCGGTACGGACTTTGGTTTTTTTTTGTACCCGAACCCGAATAATTGGAAAAAGTTTGGGTTCGGAGTTCGGCTATGTTATGGCGCGCTGCACTGCAGCCAATCGCCATTCGTTTTAAAACTGTGACTAGGAAGTGATCACAGCCATGCCTACTAATGGCATGGCTGTGATTGGCCAGTGCAGCATGTGACCCAGCATGTGACCGGCCTCTATATATCAGATAGAGGCACACAGCACAGCTCGTCACTTTGCTTTAGCTAGTGTAAGGAGAGGCTGCTGCTGCTGATTGAGGGACAGTGTCAGATTTTATCCTGCTTCAGCAATCTACAACTGCACTATTTATTTCTGTGAGATCTGCAACTTTTCGTTTAGGGACTGTGCATTACATCGTTTAGGGCTCATCACTCTGCATTAGCTAGTGTAGGGAGAGGCTGCTGATGATTGAGGGACAGTGTCAGATAGGGGTATGCTGCTTCAGAAATCTTCACCAGCACTGTTTATTTCTGTGAGATCTGCATGTCATGGTTCAGGGAGAGGTTCCAGCTATCTTCTATAGGGACAGCAATATATATGTGACTCTGCCTATTTCAACAGCACTCCTGTGATCTACTGTGTGTGTCCAGTACATAGTTCAGGGAGAGGTTCCAGCTATCTTCTATAGGGACAGCAATATATAGGTGACTCTGCCTATTTCACCTGTTACCTGTGATCTACTGTGTGTGTCCAGTACATAGTTCAGGGAGAGGTTCCAGCTATCTTCTATAGGGACAGCAATATATATGTGACTCTGCCTATTTCACCAGCACTCCTGTGATCTACTGTGTGTGTCCACTACATAGTTCAGGGAGAGGTTCCAGCTATCTTCTATAGGGACAGCAATATATATGTGACTCTGCCTATTTCAACAGCACTCCTGTGATCTACTGTGTGTTGTGGTCCAGTACACTAGTTCAGGGAGAGGTTCCAGCTATCTTCTATAGGGACAGCAATATATAGGTGACTCTGCCTATTTCACCTGTTACCTGTGATCTACTGTGTGTGTCCAGTACATAGTTCAGGGAGAGGTTCCAGCTATCTTCTATAGGGACAGCAATATATATGTGACTCTGCCTATTTCACCAGCACTCCTGTGATCTACTGTGTGTGTCCAGTACATAGTTCAGGGAGAGGTTCCAGCTATCTTCTATAGGGACAGCAATATATAGGTGACTCTGCCTATTTCACCAGCACTCCTGTGATCTACTGTGTGCGTCCAGTACATAGTTCAGGGAGAGGTTCCAGCTATCTTCTATAGGGACAGCAATATATAGGTGACTCTGCCTATTTCACCAGCACTCCTGTGATCTACTGTGTGTGTCCAGTACATAGTTCAGGAAGAGTTTCAAACTATCTTCTATAGGGACAGCAATATATAGGTGACTTTGCCTATTTCACCAGCACTCCACCTGTTTCCTGTGATATACTGTCTGTGCAGTACATTGTTTATCGCTAGGTTCACGCTTCTTGCTATAGGGAAATAATTTTATATAGGTGAATCTCTGCATATTACACCATATTACACTATTGTTGTATTTAAAAAACACCCATTTACGGCAAGATCCTACATTTGAGAAATATGAGGAAAACGTCAAATAAGTGACGTGGCCGCGGTCGTGGTGCTTCTGGTGGAGCTCCTGTTACAGGGAGAGGACGTGGTCGATCTGTGCCAGCTACAGGCACAAGTGAAACACCTTTCTCAGGTGTGAGTAGGCGACAGAGCCTGCAGCGGTATTTGGTGGGGTCTAATCCAGCTTTACAAATGTTGAGGCCAGGAGCAGAACAGGCGGTAGTAGATTGGGTTGCTGGCAGTGCCTCCAGTTCCTTCACATTGTCTCCCAACGAGTCTTGTGCTGAAAGTTCAGAGTAGAGAGGCCCGGAGCAAAAGAACAAGCAATAGGCGAAGGGCCGGGCATGACAGGGTTAACAGAAACCCTTACAAGCCAGGGGGGAGTGTCATAGAGAGTGCAGTAGGGAGGGGAGGAGAGGCTATAAATTCCTCCCCCCTCCTTTTACCGGGTAACACAGTCTGGGGAGAAAAGTTTCAGGTAGGATGCTGCTCTGGGGATTTGGGCTCTGCCTGTATTTTTTGCTGGGGTTGAAGCCATGCTCGCCCACCTGCTTCAGCAGACCGATCCGCACAGTGAGGGGTGGCTGCAGGCTACCTGGAGCCGCTCCTCAATCAGGCCAGCTAGCAGGACATTTTACCTGGCGGGGGGGGGGTACCTGCGCGATCGCGGTGCTCGCGGCCCTTTAGCACCCCCCCCCCCAGGGCCATCCACAAGCCAGGACACAAGGGTAGGGAGCCCAGCGAGGCGCGGTGCGGGGGGGGGCATCAGGGGGATGGGTTATGGCTCCCAGACGGTGGCCAGGCCTGGCCCTTCGTGTTGAGCAGGCTGCTGCGGGCTCTCACCCCAGTTGGGCACCGGGGGGTCAGAAGCCTTCGGCGAGGGAGATCTGTGTCAGCGGTGCCTAGCCCCTTGCCTTCCATGGCTAGCCACCTCCAATCCAGCTCGGAGGAGAGGGGGAGTGGGAGACAGAGGCAGAGGAGCAGCGCCCAGAAAGCGACGGGGAAATCCGTGCACGGGTCCAGAGTGCACAAAGGGAGGGATGCCAGCTCTGGGCCCTCGGCTGCCAGGCTCGAGCCGCCTGGTGGGCCACTATCTGAGGGGGACTTCTGGCCTGGAGATTGTCTGGAGGGGGAGCTGTCGGGTTCGAAGGAGGAGTTTGTGCCCAGGACACAGTTACAGCGCGGGAGACGAGTGTTTCGGCTGGTGGGATTGCTTCCAGGCAGCCCGGTAAGTCGTTTTCAGCAATTTTACTGTGTTACGAAATGCTGGTGTGTTGGTGGGGGGGGACGGGGGGAGGGTCCCCGTAGTCGTTGGTAGTGCCCGCAGTGGTGGGGGGTAGTGGAGGAAGGCCTAGTGCCAGGGCAAAAAAAAAAAAGGTTGGAGGGGATGCAGGTTTGCAACAGTTGTTTGGTAGGGTTGGAATCGTTGGTGAACCAGTTCAAAGGGGGGGGGACAATCCCGACTTTGTCCCTGCGGCAGCTTGGATGCCGGCAGAGGAATGTGGCTGGGGCAGGTGATGCTGCACAATCAAGGGATACGGTGGAGGCGGCGGGAGACTCCGCAAAAAAGGAGAGATTTGGTCCGGTTGGCAGAAGCGTAAAAGGGAAGTGTATACTTGTTAGGAGTCACCCCTGGGTTCACATTTGAAGCAGGAGGTGAGAGAGAAGATCTGTAAGGGCGAATATGTGGAGATATTGGCGCTGTGGCCTCTAGAGGAGTTTAACTGGACAGGGTTAAGCCTGCAGAGTCCAAAAGGAGCATGAAAGAAAAAGGAGGTATAGGTTTATACCCCAGACTTTTGTGAAGTGGTCGCAGGCGTACTAGATCAGGGCGAGCATGAGCGGTGAGAAAAAAAAAAAAAAAACCCTGAACACTGTTTCGGTGCTTTGCAGTTACCAGAAGGCGATTAGCGAGACCTAGCGGTGCTACCGAGGTACGGGATGTCTCCATTACGACGAACAGTTCAGGCACCGCAGGGCGGTGGGACCGGGCATGTAGGTGGAGAGACTGAGGACATTGGCCTTTGGATGCAGCTCATGTTGGCCCCACGGACGTCCACAGCATTTTTTTAGGGGGGGGGGCGGTGTAACCTATTCCCCCGGGACAGTCGGACGGAAAGAAAGGGGGTCTGTTGGCAGTGTAATAAGGGTAACTGCAAGTTTGGGGGGCCTGCCGGTTCAAGCAGGAGTGCTCCGGCTGCGGTGGTAACCATCCCTCTGCCCGTGTTTTGAACAAGGCAAGGGTGGTCCCTGAGATTTTACAAGTGAGGTGGAGGAATCCGGTGATGATAAAAAGGTTTCGACCGTTTTCTCGGTAGTATCCCGACTGGGCGGCTGCCCCGTCATGGGAGAGGGGTTTTGTCAGGGGATTTTTTTTAGCATCCTTTGCAAGTTGGTGGTGGTCCCCCCGTGCCAAAAAGAATTGGCTCTCCGCTCTACGTCACCCTGTGGTGGGTTCGGAGACACTGCGGTAGGAAGTAGCTTGGGTCCGGATGGTGGGCCCTTTCGCCTCGCCCCCCCCCATTGATATGAGTTGGGCGTTTCCCTTTTGGGGGGGTGCCAAGGAAGGAGCCGAACAAGTTTAGGCTCCCTCATCACCTGTCTTTACGAGTAGGGGGGGAGGGGCGGTCGAGGAGGCTATTAGCGCAGGATATTGTACGGTATGTTACACCTCCGTTGATGAGGCGGTTGATTGGGTCAGGGGTATGGTCGAGGGCCGTTGATGGCCAAGCCTGACATCGGTGCTGCCTTTCAGCTTCTCCCGGTCCACCCGGATAGTTTCCGGCTATTGGGCTGTCACGGGAAGGGGAAGTTCTAAGGGGACAAGTGTCTACCGAGGGGTTGCTCTGTTTCACGTGCCTTGTTTGTACAGTTTAGTTCGTTTTTAGAGTAGGTGGGTCGGTATGTGGCTGGAGTGAACTCCGTAATCCACCTTCGGGATGACTTACGCTGTGCTTGCCCGGCTGGGTCGCGTATCTGCGCGGTGTTGTTGGCCACGCAGGAATGCCTTGCGGAGCGATTTGGGGTGCCGCCGGCACCCGAGAAAAGGGAGTGACAATTGAAGTTGGTCATACAATTTTGGGCATAGTGATTGGCTCGTAGGCAATGGAGTGCAGATTTCCGTTGGACACACTGGAATGCCTCAAGGCGGATATTGGCGAGAGGTTGGGTTCACAGAAAGTACAAATCCGAGCGCTGCAGTCGCTCCTGGGAAAATATAGTTTCCGCGTGTCGTATTCTGCCTATGGGGCAAGTTTTTTGCAGGCGCCGCTCGGCAACCACGGTGGGGGTTATGTCACCCAAAACACTTTGTGAGGTTGGTGAAGGAACACAGGGAAGACCTGTCGGTTTGGCACTCCTGTTTTTTGGAGTCCTTTAACGGTAGGACTCTGTGGATGTTCGGTCCGGTCAGCAACTTTGACGTGGAACAGTTCACGTATGCGGCCGGGGGTGCGGGCTGGGGTGCATTTTTTTAGGGACAGTGGTGTGCTTCCTTCCGGGACCGGAAGGTTTTGTTTCCATGGTGATAATCTGGGGGTGGTACAGGTGTTCTACAGGGTGACGGGGTCCTCTCTATCGGTTATTCGTCTCTTGCGGCGCCAGGTGCTGTGCTGTTTACAGATGAATATAATAGTGTATGCGGTTTATTTACCGGGAGTGGACAATGTTGTGGTGTACGCCTTGTCTCGGTTTCAGTGGGGACAGGTTCTGGGGTTTGGTGTGGTAGGCAGAGGAGCAAGTGGTATGGGTCCTGATTCGGGATTGTTTGGTACAGGAACATGTAGGCTGGTATGTCACAGTTGGTACTCGATGAAAAAAGTTGGCGAGTCTGGTATTCTCGTTTGAGTGGCTAGGGTGTCCGAATTTTTACTATGGTTTTTGGGTGTGACAAGTGCTCAAGGGTTCTAGCCAGCAGGGACGGCGGATGTATGCGCGGCGCCCATTATTGTTACATCTTGAGCGGTGTTATGGGGAATGTGGGGACATTGGGTTTATCCCGGCATGGTGTTGTGTCGTTCTGCACAGTGTTTGCTTTTGCAAATTTTGGAGCGTGTAGGGTGGGCGAATTAGCCCCTCCAGGAAACAGTTCAAGGCGGCATGTTGGCTGTTGACGTGTGGAGGGCACATGAAGGGGCCACACTGCTTCTAAGTAGATCCAAAATGGATCAGAGGGGGTAGGTTAAGGCAGTGCAGGTGCCCACTATTGTTGGTCAGAATTTTGCCCAGTCGGGCTGGTGCGGGAATTCCTGCAGGTATGCCCGAAGGTGGGCAGTTCATTTGGTTCCATAAGCAGGGGGCTCCAGTGTCGCGGTATCAGTTCGTGGCAGGGTTTAGGATATGTGTGGGGGCAGTGGGCCTTTGTGGAGAAGGAATTCTCGGGCATTCCCTTGGGATTGGAGTGGCGACAGAGGCTGCACGCCATCATCTTGCGAGTAAACAGTCAATAGGATAGGCAGGTGGGAGTCGAGGAGGTTTCGACTAGATGTAGGCCACAATGGTTGGTGGGCCTGGCGTAAGGGTAATTTGGGGGCTGCATCAATGGTGGTATATGTTGCTTACTGTCTTTCAGGTACAGTGCAAGGATGGGTCTGGATTATGGGCCGCTCCTTCGGGTATTGGGGGGGGCTTGGAGAACGTGTGTGCGACCGGTGGGTCGACAGCTGGGGGTCCCGAGACGGCAGGCTCAGGTACATTGGTTGCGTTTCCCGGGAATGCTGGGGAAGTGGAGTGGTATCGGAAGTGCACAGGTTTGCACGTTTGAACCGACCACCGGAGGTACTGGGTCTACATGTGAGGAGAAATGATTTAGGGGTGAGGTCAATGCTGGGGTCGCGAGGTTCCCGGATACGATAGTGGTATGATCGGTCATGGTGGCTGGGACATCATAGAGGATGGCCAGACAGTGGAGGGGGTAAAAAAGAGCTTGGTGGAAGATGGACAGAGAGGTGGTGGAGGCACTGCGGTCAGTGGTTGTCTCTGAGCCAGCCTGTCAGCTTGAGGCCTATGACCAGAGGTTAGATAACGCAGTGCCAACCAAATGTTGTTTGTAAGTAGAAACGGGGGCCTGGCGGTCAGGCATCTGGGAGTTGGAGGTGTCTACGTGAAGATACCTTAGGGGTAATGGAGTTTACTGCACAGATGTTGGTATCGATATGGTGGGGGTTGGGCCCGTAGGACGGGGTACAGCAAGCATTGATGGTGTGGAGGTGCGCCCAAAGGCAAGGGGTTACCTTTGGGTGCTGGTGGCGGGTGTTTGGACTTTGCAAGAGAAGAAATTACCCCAAATATGGATGCCATTTGGCCATTACCCAGAGGTGGTATGGGTTCTGAAGGGGTGTGTTTTCCAGTCTTCCAAGGTGTAGCTGGAATGTTGGTTAATGGGGGCACTGCGGTCAGTGGTCTTCTCTGAGCCAGCTTGTCGGCTTGAGGCCTATGACCAGAGGTGAGGTACCGCAGTGCCAATAAAATGTTATAATGTTAAAAGGTTTTACAAGTCAGTGTTAGGTGCCGTACACACGGCAGAGAACCTCGACGGGCAGAACACATCGTTCCGCCCGTCGAGGTTCTCTCCCGGCTGTCGGATTCGGCGACCCGCCCGTCGGGAATGGCAACCAGCCATTCTTCCAGGCGGGCCGTCGAGGAAATAGAGAGCGTGCTCTCTATTTCGGCTCGACGGGCTTCCCGACGGGAAGCTCGCTGAGACCGTACACACGGCCGAGGTCCTCGCTGGAATGTGCATTCCAGCGAGGTTCTCGCTGATTTTCAGCGAGAACCTCGGCCGTGTGTACGGGGCCTCAGTGGTGCCTGCAAAGTCCAGCACTAGTATGAGAAGAACTGTTTTTCTCAGGAATTATATGCTTTATATATGTTATTTATTATTGGAAGTTATCTAAAATAAAGGAGGCTGCTACGGCCAGTTTTTACTCCAAGTTACAGTGGTGGTCTCATTATTATTAAAGGTTTAAGGGGAAGTATAAACAGTGGGTCTTAGCAGTAAAGGTTATATCTGGGATACCATAGTCATGGTGCCTGCAGCCAATGTCCACCATCAGTCTTTCACCTCACCCCCTTGCAAATCAGCCAAGCAGTCTGAGCCCCAAATCATGCAGCAGTCTCTTCTGCTTTTTGACGAGTCTGTTACATGTGTTCCCAGGGCCATCCACCTAGCCCAGCCCCAGAAGTGGAAGAGATTGAGTGCACCGATGCCCAACCACTTATATTTCAAGATGAGTACATGGGGGGACCATCACAGCACGTCTTGGATGATGATGAAACACAGTTGCCAACTGGTGCTTTTGCAATTGTGCAGACTGACAAGGAGGGCAGTGGTGAAGACTGGGTGGAAGATGATGTGGAGGACGATGAGGTCCTCGACCCGACATGGAATCAACTTCATGCAGGTGACCCATGTAGTTCGGAGGAAGAGGCAGTGGTCGCACAGAGCCACCAGCACAGCAGAAGAGGGGGCAGGGTGCCAAACCAGAGCGTCCGTCCCCTAGACAGTATGCCTGCTACTGCCCAACGCAGCAAGGGACCGAGCACACCAAAGCCAGGTCCAAGGAGTTCCCTAGCGTGGCAGTTCTTCACACAATGTGCTGATGACAAGACACGAGTGGTTTGCACGTTGTGCAATCAGAGCCTGAAGCGAGGCATAAACGTTCTCAATATCTGTGGAAAAAATTACTGCGCAGGTCTATGAAAAAATAATAATAATAAACAAAACAGTGAAGTGATTGGTTGCTGCTGCTGCATAAACAATGTGCGATACACATAAAATACCTATAAACTCTAAAAGTATGCTGCGCTGCGCTGACAGGTGAAACATATATTAAATGGTGACCATTCTTCTTATTGTGAACAAAGGTGAAACGTGAATGATATGACAATTCAAAAAATATCACTTTGAATACAACTAGTAAACAATAAAGTCCATGTGTGTCAAACTTGCACCCGAAGTGTGTTTGAAAAAAGTTCTTAGAGTAAGATCAGACAAAGGGCACCTCCACCTCTAGTAAAATTGCCTGCTTACCGACTCCCAATGATCTTATTGCTAAGATCACAATCGCATGTAGCTCTATACTTCTATGGTCTGCTTGCTTCTACTTCTCATCTACTTCAACTCCATATGTAGGTGACCATACATCGGTGCATGCCAGATCCCGGAGTGTAGATAAAAATAAAAGAAGGCCAAAATAGAGTAGTACCGTAGATATAATTGAAGTTTAATAAAAAAGGAGTTACACTCACATGGTAAGTGTACAAAATTAGCGTCTAAAATAAGTAGCCGGCCGGCTTCTACATTCGCTCGTCCTTCCGGATAGTCGATAGCGGTGACGTCAGCACGCCGCCTTCCCTACGCCGTTTCGTCACAGATGACGTCTTCCAAGGGCACGAGCGGCGCGCTGACTCGCCGCTAATTGTACATTTGCTAGGCCAATCAGACCGCCCAGTTCTGACATCCGGGAATCTACGATCCTCATCCGCCATATTGGAAATGGGACATTTGCCCTTACTGGTTGTACCTCAATGGCGAAATGGTCATATTGGCATTAGATATGACCGGATCGCAAGAGATTATACAAAACATTAAAAGGGCTTTTAGCTTGGCCTAAATTAGGAATGAGGATGGCACAGTGAACTGTTGATCTGTGAGCACTATATCATCGTCATTAGGGAAGATGAGACACGCACAAGGTTAAAAGTTAACCCCATAATACATAGATAGGATCTAACATCCTCATCTTAAGGGGCACAATTTGCAACATGTGCACATATGTTCTCAGCTATAAAAAATGCATGTTATTTTAAAACATGATTGCAACAATGTATTATTAAAATGATATAATAAAAAGAGGAAAATAGATATAAAAAAATTTTAATATAAAAAATTAATATAAATTAATCTAAAAATTTATTATAAAAAAAAAAAATTATAGTATGAAAAGTTAAAAAATTAATGCAAGAAAATTGTGGACTATTGACAGTCACATTCGACTCGCCATATAAGGGAGGAACCTCTACTCACTGATGGCAGCCAGCGAGACAGAAAAAGAACCCTTAAATAAAAAAACCATAATGTGGTCATTATGATCACCCTAAACCCTAGATGTGAGGATCCTTCCTGGCCTATTTGGCTCCCAGAAATGGATGTCATACCCTGCATGGATGTCCCTCCATGTCTGAGCTGGCCACAAATATGGTGGGTGAATCAAGGAAAATTAACTAAAATGAACAGTTAACATAAAAATGAAACATCATAAGATGGGGGATTTAATGTGGAATATGAGTCCCGGATCTCAGAACTGGTTCCCATTGATAATAACCCCATATATATGGAAATCCATGATATTTAAGAATGTGATAGATGATAGGACTCTCTAACTGTTATCAATGAATGCGTTCACATCTACATCCACATTCAATCCGTAGGGGGTATAAGTTCGAACTCTATGTATCCAGGCCATTTCTAGCCTGGATAGTTCCCTAACCAGCGACCCCCCTCTCCAGTGGGCATCAAATTTATCGATGCCCAAAAAGAGAGTCCCCTCTGGGTTACGATTATGATGTATATCGTAATGATGAGACACAGAATGTTGAGAAAAACCTGACCGGATGTTGGTGACATGTTCTCCCAATCGGACCTGCATCTGTCTTTTAGTGCGGCCTATATATTGAAGCCCACATGGGCACTGTAACATATACACCACGCCTGTAGAACTACAAGTGATAAATGGTTCTATCAGATGTTCTTTAGAGGTACTGTTTGAAAAGAAATTCAAAGTTTTTTTTGTAGTTATTTTGTTTAGCGTACATATTTGGCACCTACGGCACTGGTGGTATCCCACCAATCCCCTCTGAAAAAACGAGACTTTTTTGCTAGGAGGATCGACCACATTTGGTGCGATTTTATCCCGCAAAGATGGCACACCTCTAAATATAACTTGAGGATTCGAAGGGAGAACCGTTTTAAGAATCCTATCATTCTCTAATAGGTGCCAGTGCTTTTTAATTATTCTCTTGATGAGAAAATGTTGGGTAGAATATGACGTGACAAATGGTACCACTGGACCAGCTTTGTCACCTTTGGGGGTGGGATCCAAAAGTGATTTACGTTCAATACCTGCCACTTCTTCAATAGTTCTCTCCAGTTGACTAGGGTTGTAACCCTTCTCAGCCAGTCTGTCTTTAAGAATTTTCGACTGTGAATGAAAGTCGTCTAGGGTAGTACAGTTTCGCCTCATTCTAATGAATTGGCTCTTAGGCACTGAATTGAGCCAATTCTGATGATGACAACTACCAACTGGGATGAATGAATTCCTGTCAGTCTTCTTAAAGTATGTTCTGGTTTTGAAACCAGTCTCATCCTTTGTGATGGTAAGGTCCAGGAAATTAATCCTTTCTTGGTCAGCTTCGTGTATGAGGCGAATCCCCCTATCGTTATCGTTCAGATGGGAGATAAATTCATCCAATTGGGGTTTGGAGCCTTTCCATATCATGGATTTCCATATATATGGGGTTATTATCAATGGGAACCAGTTCTGAGATCCGGGACTCATATTCCACATTAAATCCCCCATCTTATGATGTTTCATTTTTATGTTAACTGTTCATTTTAGTTAATTTTCCTTGATTCACCCACCATATTTGTGGCCAGCTCAGACATGGAGGGACATCCATGCAGGGTATGACATCCATTTCTGGGAGCCAAATAGGCCAGGAAGGATCCTCACATCTAGGGTTTAGGGTGATCATAATGACCACATTATGGTTTTTTTTATTTAAGGGTTCTTTTTCTGTCTCGCTGGCTGCCATCAGTGAGTAGAGGTTCCTCCCTTATATGGCGAGTCGAATGTGACTGGTCAATAGTCCACAATTTTCTTGCATTAATTTTTTAACTTTTCATACTATAATTTTTTTTTTTTTTTTTATATAATAATTTTAGATTAATTTATATAATTTTTATATTTAAATTTTTTTTATATCTATTTTCCTCTTTTTATTATATCATTTTAATAATAAATTGTTGCAATCATGTTTTAAAATAACATGCATTTTTTATAGCTGAGAACATATGTGCACATGTTGCAAATTGTGCCCCTTAAGATGAGGATGTTAGATCCTATCTATGTATTATGGGGTTAACTTTTAACCTTGTGCGTGTCTCATCTTCCCTAATGACGATGATATAGTGCTCACAGATCAACAGTTCACTGTGCCATCCTCATTCCTAATTTAGGCCAAGCTAAAAGCCCTTTTAATGTTTTGTATAATCTCTTGCGATCCGGTCATATCTAATGCCAATATGACCATTTCGCCATTGAGGTACAACCAGTAAGGGCAAATGTCCCATTTCCAATATGGCGGATGAGGATCGTAGATTCCCGGATGTCAGAACTGGGCGGTCTGATTGGCCTAGCAAATGTACAATTAGCGGCGAGTCAGCGCGCCGCTCGTGCCCTTGGAAGACGTCATCTGTGACGAAACGGCGTAGGGAAGGCGGCGTGCTGACATCACCGCTATCGACTATCCGGAAGGACGAGCGAATGTAGAAGCCGGCCCGGCTACTTATTTTAGACGCTAATTTTGTACACCTACCATGTGAGTGTAACTCCTTTTTTATTAAACTTCAATTATATCTACGGTACTACTCTATTTTGGCCTTCTTTTATTTTTATCTACACTCCGGGATCTGGCATGCACCGATGTATGGTCACCTACATATGGAGTTGAAGTAGATGAGAAGTAGAAGCAAGCAGACCATAGAAGTATAGAGCTACATGCGATTGTGATCTTAGCAATAAGATCATTGGGAGTCGGTAAGCAGGCAATTTTACTAGAGGTGGAGGTGCCCTTTGTCTGATCTTACTCTAAGAACTTTTTTCAAACACACTTCGGGTGCAAGTTTGACACACATGGACTTTATTGTTTACTAGTTGTATTCAAAGTGATATTTTTTGAATTGTCATATCATTCACGTTTCACCTTTGTTCACAATAAGAAGAATGGTCACCATTTAATATATGTTTCACCTGTCAGCGCAGCGCAGCATACTTTTAGAGTTCATAAACGTTCTCAACCTGAGCACAACCTGCATGACCAGGCATCTAAGTGCAAAGCACGAGCTGCAGTGATGTAGACACCTCAAAAACCAAGAAAGGTCTCTGGCTCCTCCTGCTTCCTCTTCTGCATCAGTCTCGGGCCTCTCGGCCTCTTCATCCACCTCTGTAGTGACAGTGCCACCTGCCACCCCTTAATTAGAGGACCGGCAAGCAACACTACCACCTGGGTCACCAAACATCTCCACAATGTCCCTTGGAAGCATTCAGCTCTCTATCTCCCAAACACTGGAGCGGAAGAGGAAGTACCCCCCTACCCACCCGCGATCCCTGGCCCTGAATGCCAGCATTTCCAAATTACTGGCCTTTGAAATGCTGGCATTCCGTCTGGTGGAGACGCAGAGTTTTAAAAGCCTGATGGCATTGGCTGTCCCACAGTACGTCGTGCCCAGCCGCCACTGCTTTTCCAGGCGAGCCATCCCTTCCCTGCACAACCAAGTGGGGGACAAAATCAGGTGTGCACTGCGCAACGCCATCTGTGCCAAGGTCCACCTAACTACGGATACGTGGACCAGTAAGCACGGTCAGGGACGTTATATCTCCCTAACAGCGCACTGGGTAAATGCAGTGGCGGCTGGGCCTGAGGCGGATAGCAGTATGGCACATGTCCTTCCACCACCGAGGATTGCAGGGTGCTTTAGTTTGCCTCCTGTTCTTAACTCCTCCTACTCCGCTTCCTCATCCTCTACCGCCACCTCATCCAGTCAGCGTAACAAATTCACCACCAACTTCAGCACAGCCATGGGTAAACACCAGGAGGCAGTTTTAAAACGTTCCTGTTTGGGGGAAAAACCACACACCGCGCAGGAGTTGTTGAGGGACATGGAACAACAGACCGATGAGTGGTTGGCATCAGTGAGCCTCAAGCCAGGTCTGGTGGTGTGCGATAACTGGCGAAATCTCGTAGCAGCTCTGGGCCTAGCCGGTTTGACGCACATCCCTTGCCTGGCGCATGTGCTGAATTTGGTGGTGCAGAGGTTCCTGAAAACTTACCCCGATATGCCACAACTGCTGCAGAAAGTGCGGGCCGCACTTTCAGTGTTCTCACCCTGCTGCTGCTCGCCTGTCAGCGCTGCAGCGTAACTTTGGCCTTCCCGTTCACTGCCTCATATGTGATGTGCCCACAAGGAGGAACTCCACCGTGCACATGCTGGCCAGACTGTGCGAGCAGCAGCAGGCGATAGTGGAGTTTCAGCTGCAGCATGCACGCGTGAGTCGCTCTGCGGAACAGAACCACTTTACCACCAATAACGGGGGCCTCCATGCGAGACCTGTGTGCCTTGTTGCGCTGTTTCGGGTACTCCACCAACATGGTCAGTGCCGATGACGCCGCTCTCAGCGTGACTATCCCAGTTCTATGCCTCCTTAAAAAAACACTACGGGCTATGATGGAACAGGATGTGGCACAAGAGGAGGAGAAGGAGGAGGAATCGGGATCATTTTTAAGGCTTTCAGGGCAGAAATTCACAAGTGGCTCAGAGGGTGGGTTCGTGCACCAACAAAGGCCAGGTACATAATTGTCCAGCAAGGGCACAGTTCTGGAGAATGACGCGGTGGAGGATGTGGAGGATGAGGAGGAGGAGGACATGGAGGAGGAGGAGGAATCATGTTCACAGCAGGATGGCATCCAGACCAGCTCATGGCCATCACTGGTGCGTGGCTGGGGGGATACAGAAGACACAGATTATACACCTACCACAGAGGATAGCTTTTCGTTGCCTCTGGCAGCCTGGCACACATGAGCGATTACATGCTGCAGTGTCTCCTCAACGACCGGCGTGTTTCGCACATTTTGACAGGTGCTGATTACTGGTTGGCCACGCTGCTGGATCCCCGTTACAAGTACAATGTACCGTCTTTAATTCCCTCACTGGAGCGTGAACGCAAGATGCGCGAGTACAAGCGCGCGCTGGTAGACGCGCTGCTGGTGCAATTCCCACCTGGCAGCGGGGGCACAGTGGAAGCACAAGGCAAAGGCAGAGGAGGAGGAAGAGGTCGCCAACACAGCAGGGGCACCGCCAGCACCTCAGAAGGCAGGGTTAGCATGGCCGAAATGTGGAAAAGCTTTGTCAGCACGCCACAACAAACAGCACCACCAGCTGATATGGAACGTTTTAGCAGGAGGCAGCATTTCAGCAACATGGTGGAGCAGTATGTGTGCACACGCCTACACGTACTGAATGATGGCTATGCCCCCTTAAACTTCTGGATCTCCAAATTGGGCACATGGCCTGAGCTTGCCCTTTACGCCTTGGAGGTGATGGCCTGCCCTGTGGCCAGTGTATTGTCTGAACGTGTATTTAGCACGGCAGGGGGCGTTATCACAGACAAGCGCAGCCGCCTGTCCAGAGCCAATGTGGACAAGCTCACGTTCATTAAAATGAACCAGGCATGGATCCCAGAGGACTTGTCCGTACCTTGTGCAGAATAGACACCGGGCTGGCCTTACCCAGCCATTGTTTTTTTTTCTGATCTTTCTAGGGTTGCCATCTCATCCCTTTAAAAGCAAAAACATACAGTATTAATTACACAGGTTCTCTGGCTGATTAAGGTGCTGCTAATTAAACTCACTTGGTGCCTTATCGACAGTTTAGCCCCAGAAACTGTGTAATTACTCTGTGTTCAGGTTGAGATAGCAACCCTAGATCTTTCTCACTCTTTTGGGTTTACCCTAATTTAAAAAATACATATATTAAAAACCAAAACCTGCTGTGTTGGCTACCACCTCCTCCTCCTCCACCGCCGCTTCCACCTACACGGCCACATCCACCTCAAACTCCTAATACATATGGACCTCGTCCTCCTAGGTCAAAATGATTTTATTTTTATTTTTTTTAAGTTATTTTAACCACTTAAGACCCGGACCAAAATGCTGCAAAAGGACCTTGCCCCTTTTTGCGATTCTGCACTGCGTCGTTTTAACTGACAATTGCGCAGTTGTGCGACGTGGCTCCCAAACAAAATTGGCGTACTTTTTTCCCCACAAATAGAGCTTTCTTTTGGTGGTATTTGATCACCTCTACGGTTTTTATTTTTTGCGCTATAAACAAAAATAGAGCCACAATTTTGAAAAAAATGCAATATTTTTTACTTTTTGCTATAATAAATATCCCTAAAAATATATATAATTTTTTTTTCCCTCAGTTTAGGCCGATTACATATTCTTCTACCTATTTTTGGTAAAAAAAATCGCAATAAGCGTTTATCGGTTGGTTTTCGCAAAATGTATAGCGTTTACAAATTAAGGGATAGTTTTATTCCATTTTTATTAATTTTTTTTTTTTACTACTAATAGCGGCGATCAGCGATTTTTTCGTTCGACATTATGGCGGACACTTTGGACAATTTTGACACATTTTTGACAATTGTCATTTTCACAGCAAAAAATGCATTTAAAATGCATTGTTTACTGTGAAAATGACAGTTGCAGTTTGGGAGTTAACCACAAGGGGCACTGTAGGATTTGAGTGTTCCCTGTGTGTGTGTTTACAACTGTAGGTGGGTGTGGCTGTGTGTACGTCATGACGTCATCGATCAGTCCCCTAAAACAGGGATGACGCGATCGATGCTGCGGCCACAGTGAAGCACGGGGAAGCCGTGTTTACACACGGCTCTCCCCGTTCTTCAGCTCCGGGGACCGATCGCCGCACTCCAGCGGCGATCGGGTCCGTGAGTCCCGCGGACCCGGTCCTGGAGCTTCGGACCGGATCACGGGAGCGCGCCGCGGGCGCGTGCCCGTGACCCACGGCTGGGTACTAGAAACCAACGTATATATACGTTGATGTGCCCAGCCGTGCCATTCTGCCAACGTAAATGTGCAGTAGGCGGTCCTTAAGTGGTTAAGTTATTTCCCTATCCACATTTATTTTCAGAGTACTTGCCATGCTCCTCTCGACATTTTGCTGCCATTTGCAGCCCTCCAGCCCTTTCCCTTAGTTTTTTACAGACATTTTTGTAGTCAAAAGTCTGGGTCCCCATTGACTTCAATGGGGTTCGGGTCAAAGTTCGGTTCGGGTTCGGGTTCCGAACCCAAACTTTTTTTTCAAAGTTCAGGTGTCCGCTCAACTCTAATAATAACTCTAATAATATATGATAAGAGGTCTGGCATGTGGTATGATAAGCTTAACCTAGAGCAGGGGTGTCCAAACTTTTTTCAAAGAGGGCCAGATTTGATTAAGTGAACATGCGCGAGGGTCGAACCATTTTGCCTGACATTCTTTGAACCATTAAAACTCGGTCTAAGTGTGTTCGTCTGAGCACTAATACACGGCCCAACAGGAATTCTCTTGCCTTTGTGGCTGTGTGTGGAGAAGACATGAGCTTGGGCTTGTTATTTGGTTATACTGTATTTATTTCTTTTGTGGACCCTACGAATCCCAGAGTGCTGCTTAGGACTAAGGATGAGCTTGGGCATGTTATTTGGATATACCATATTAATCAGGGTATAACATGCACAGGCTTACCATTGCCATGAATGCAGCCTCACATGTGTCATGAATGCAGCCTTACCATTGCCCTGAATGCAGCCTTACCATTGCCATGAATCCAGCCTTACCATTGCAACCAATGCAACCTTACCATTGCAACCTCACCATTGCAACCAATGCAGCCTCACATGTGCCATAAATTCAGCCTCACATGTGCCATAATGCAGCCTTACTATTGCAATCAATGCAGCTTTACCATTGCAACCAATGCAGCCTTACCACTGCAACCAATGCAGCCTCACATGTGCCATAAATGCAGCCTCACATGTTCCATGAATGCAGCCTTACCATTGCCATCAGTGCAGCCTGAACGATGCCCATCTGCAGCCTCAGAGGGCAGAGGGAGGGGTGCGGGATGAGTGCTGACAGATTACAAACAGAAGAATCTCTTGTTTACACTGTGGCCTCTTTAATACAAAGTCCCACCTCCTATGATATACAGAACAGTCATCCAATGGCATCCCAGGAAACAGGACTTCCAATGGAGACGCTGCTGAGAAAACAGGAGATTCTCTTCATGTAATCTAACGGTGCTCGTCCTGCCCCCTCCCTGTCCCCTCCAAGGCAGCTGCAATAAATGAGGGCCACAAACAATATGTATATACAAATCTCCAGAGCCGGAAATCAGGATTTTTGGGCAGGTTGTATTCCTTTTGGAGGTCTGCCAGCTAAGCACTGGCATTATTTGACCGTCAGAGAGTCAGAGTTTTCTGGCCTTCTTCAGGACATCCTGTAAGCCCGGGTACCTGCCCAAGAACCGCTGCACCACCAAGTTAAGGACATGAGCAAAACAGGGCACATGTCCCTGTCGCAGAGCGGAGAGGAGGTTGGTGCCATTGTCGCAAACCAACATTCCTGGCTTAAGCTGGTGTGGTGTCAACCACCTCTGAGCCTGCCCCTGCAGAGCTGGTGGAACCTCTGCCCTGTGTGGCTCCTGTCCCCCAAGCACACCAGCTCAAGCACCGTATGGCATCTATTTGCCTGCATACCTATGTCACCAGTAGTAGTATTTTGGAGACGTGGTGGTGGAACAACCTCCAACACTACTGTACCTTGTCCTGCATCCTTCCCAGCTGCCAGCAGAGTCACCCAATGTGCCGTGAAAGATAGGTAATGTCAGTGGTAATATGCACCTTACCACTGATCGCCCTGTCCAGCGGGGCATGGACATTTCCTTCCACATGCCGGTAGAGAGCCTTCTGTGAGAAAAAGAGTTTGGCAACTTGCCACTGAGATACCGCACATTCCACAAACTCACGAAAGGGGGCAGAATCTACCAACTTAAAAGGCAGCAGTTGAAGTGCTAGCAATTTAGCTAAGCTAGCATTCAACCACTGGGCATGTGGATGGCTGGGAGAAAACTTTTCCCCGGATATTCACTCGTAATCTGCCTGGCAGGAGAGGGCTTCTCACCTGCCCAGGCACATTTCTCTGTCTTCACCAGCAGATTACGAGTGAATAGCTGGGGGAAAAGGTGAAGCAGGATCCCCCCTCCCTTCATAGTCAGTTCGATCAGAGCATACAGACTTGAAGCTGTGTGCAGTGCTGCTCGGCGGGACCCTGGAGAGGGGGGGGTTTCACCTGGGGGGGGGGTTTGTGCTGGTGGTGACGGGGCTGGCTGGCAGTGACAATACTAGCGCAGAGAGATGCTGCGGGACCCGGTGGTGGTTCGGCTGGTGCTGGTGGTGGCAGGCATAGATGGATTTAGCTGGGGGAATGGAGGTATATGAATGTGGCTGCTTTCGTTCAATTGTACCGCTCCTCTGACGCCTCCACAAGCTCTCCAGAAACCGGAAGTGATTTAAATGGCACTTCCCACTGACCTCTACTCTGGTCCCCCGTTGGCCAATCACATTAGACCACTAGGACATTTTAGCAAATGAAAGGACAGTGGGAGTGTGTGCGGGCGCACAGCTTGCACCCTGCACACACCCTAAACACGGGAAAATCAGCTTCCCTGCCTGCAGTCAGCTGATTGCAGGCTGGGCAGCTTCCCATAGACCGGGCCGCCACTGATCCCTTCACCTTTCTACCGTTAATTGTTTTTACCCGGCTGGGTAAAAAAAAAAGCACAGAAAAGGCACCTGTTGTGTGGACATTTCCTTTACTACAACTCTCATCAAGTACCCTAGACAGAGGATATGCAGAAGTAACATGCCACCCAAAACAAACCAGCAGCTCCTTCGGAGGCAGTGCTACAATTGTATAGACAAAAACGCTTGTGTCCCATACAGGACAGAAACTAGATATCCAAACACCTCTGGCAATTCAGTTCTCCAGTATAATAGTGTAACGGAATGGCCCATGACAGACTAAGATATTCCTATGTCTAAGGTCACCTTATGTCCACTAGGGCCATAGGGTGACAAAGAATCATAATTCATATATTACAGAAGACATTAATAAGGGACATTAATAATAATTCCTGTTTGCAGGATGTCTTCAAATATCAAAATCTGTTAGCTATGTAATCTGGGCACACATGCTTTTGAAAGGTGTTAATTCAGGTCTACAAGACCAGAGTGAGTCATACCTTTGTATAATATGCTATTGAAATATCTTAAGGTGTTGGCTATTCACTGTAAAGACATTCCGTTGAAGGTGTGGATTGCACCCACTCTCACAAGACTCTGCCATTGTGTGATAAAGCTGTATAGATAACTTATTCAACTAGATGTCTGTGTTATTATTCAAGGTTAATTGAACCCTACTGAAGATGCGTTGCCGACCGGTCTACATGGTTAGCTTACCTGAATGCCTTTTAGAGTGTGATTGAAGCCCCCCATGGTCTGAAGGGGGGTGGAGATTGCATTGTCCTGTGATTAACTGCATATGCTTGAGACTGTATAAGAAGCTGAGAAAATACTAATAAAGTGTCATATCTTTGGAAGCAAGAACGGAGCTCTGTCTCGTCTTATTCTGGGAAAGGATATGGATCGTGTATGCAATATTGTCGGAGTGTGTCAGATAAGCTTGACGTGGTTGGATGGAAAGTCGTAAGCGGTGGTGACAGTTACATTGGTGGCAGCGGTGGGATGATTCCATCTTCAGAAGGACGGCTACAAGGACACAGGACAATGGAGACGCTGTATGAACGGATGAAGCTCTCTTCCCTCATGGACTTACTGGAGAGCCGGGGCAGACCGGCCAGCAACTGTAAGAAAAGGGACATTATCGCAGAACTTGTCGAAATGAATAGAGCTAAGAGGCCCAGCGTAACAGACAGGACACCCGAGGAAGAATTTTTTGATCGGGCTGTTAAACATGGACTCGCACAATATGGTCCTAATCCTCCGCCGGAGATCATAGACCGGGTTATAGCGGCTGTGGATGCCACCTTGCGACAGCGAAGAAGTGCTGCAGCAGCTGAAGAGAGAGGAGAGGTGCAGATACCAGTCTCCATGGAAGAGGAATTCCAAAGGAGGTGCGGATACAGCATAGAGGACCAGTATCAGAGGAGGTCCTGTTGGGATGGTCGGATGTGATTCGGTGCCAACTCTGGAAGGAAGCGTTAGCTCTGGAGCAGCAACACCAAGGAAAGGTCCTGCCCTCCATCTATGCAAGGTACTGGCCGCAGTATGACGTACGAATGCTGTTTTTGGGGGAACAACCGAAGCAGGAGTAGATAGCAGAGTTAAGCAGGCTGATCCGGGCAGAGATGCAGCTGGATGAGAGCTACAGAGCCCTCCGGTGGTATGTAGCCCAAGAGTGCCCGTGGTCAGCGGATGACAGCCCCACAGAAAGCTATGACTATGATGGCCTGGGATTGTTGTATTGGAGGATGTCCAGTGATCCCGACTTTGGGGATGATCGGGAGTGGCGCTTGGAGGACATAATGGAGCACAGAGAGGAAAAATTAAATATCTCGGGAGGCCACTGGTCACAGGAAGATTTAGAATTTCTGGCCATTCGGGAATGGGAGCTGGAGGTTGCCTACAGACAGCTGCTAGACTCCGCTCAGCAGCAGGGTGGGGCTCCCATTGCCTGGGACTATGAGGAAAGTTCATATGACAACTGTCAACTTCTGGCTGAAGAATCGGCAGTGGAAAATACGGAGATTGCCTTCCCTAAAGCCAAAGCGGATGGTGTGGAGTTCCAGAGAGCCGGGGCAGTTGGCCCCTCTCTCCAACAACAAGCTGAGGTGGTAAAGCTTTTACCCCCAGCTGAATCACTGGCAACAGAACAGAGGGTCACGGACCTCTGCTCTTCACTAACGGAAGAGGGGGACCCTGTGGTGGTGGATGGGACTGTGGTCTCCACTCACAGCAACCCAGCTGAATCACTGGCAACAGAACAGAGGGTCACGGACCTCTGCTCTCCACTAACGGAAGAGGGGGACCCTGTGGTAGTGGATGGGACTGTGGTCTCCACTCACAGCAACCCAGCGGAAGAGCTGGCAACAGAACAGAGGGTCACGGACCTCTGCTCTTCACTAACGGAAGAGGGGGTTCCTGTGGTAGTGGATGGGACTGTGGTCTCCACTCACAGCAACCCAGCAGAAGAGCTGGCAACAGAGCAGAGTGTCATAGGCCTCTGCTCCTCACTAACAGAAGAGGGGGTTCCTGGGGTAGTGGATGGGACTTCAGTCTCCACTGGCACAACCCCAGAAAATGGTACAGGACTGGGACAGGAGGATGTCGGCTTTGCTTTGCATGCACCGGGGGGTTTTCACCAAGCACCAGTGGATGGGACTTCAGTCTCCACTGGTACACCCCAGGAAGGGGGGGCAGTTGGCCCAGACCCCCAACAGCATGATGGACTGAGCCCAGCCACCCTGCCTTCTCCCCAGCGGCAGGCGTGTTATCTGAGAGAGGCAGAGGTTGGCAGGGTGAGTAATGCTCAGTTTGGAGCCATTTATTTGGGGTACAGTATGGAGACCAGCATTGGAGGACTGGACCTACTGACGGACTTCGGAGTCAACCCGTTTGGGGCTACCACCTGTGTCCGTCTCCCACCGAAAGGGGAGAGATGTAACGGAATGGCCCATGACAGACTGAGATATTCCTATGTCTAGGGTCACCTTATGTCTACTAGGGCCATAGGGTGACAAAGAATCATAATTCATATATTACAGAAGACATTAATAAGGGACATTAATAATAATTCCTGTTTGCAGGATGTCTTCAAATATCAAAAGCTGTTAGCTATGCAATCTGGGCACACATGCTTTTGAAAGGTGTTAATTCAGGTCTACAAGACCAGAGTGAGTCATACCTTTGTATAATATGCTATTGAAATATCTTAAGGTGTTGGCTATTCACTGTAAAGACATTCCGTTGAAGGTGTGGATTGCACCCACTCTCACAAGACTATGCCATTGTGTGATAAAGCTGTATAGATAACTTATTCAACTAGATGTCTGTGTTATTATTCAAGGTTAATTGAACCCTATTGAAGATGCGGTGCCGACCGGTCTACATGGTTAGCTTACCTGAATGCCTTTTAGAGTGTGATTGAAGCCCCCCATGGTGTGAAGGGGGGTGGAGATTGCATTGTCCTGTGATTAACTGCATTATGCTTGAGACTGTATAAGAAGCTGAGAAAATACTAATAAAGTGTCATATCTTTGGAAGCAAGAACGGAGCTCTGTCTCGTCTTATTCTGGGAAAGGATATGGATCGTGTATGCAATATTGTCGGAGTGTGTCAGATAAGCTTGTCGTGGTTGAATGGAAAGTCGTAAGCGGTGGTGACCGTTACAAATAGTTTATGGTACTTCCCATTAAAGGGGTTGTAAAGGTACATGTTTTTTCACCTTAATGCAGTGGTGCCCAACCTTTTGAAGAGCGAGGGCCACTTAAGCAACTTGGTAACCAGTCGTGGGCCACAATGAGCGGAGCGGGCGGATGACAGGTCACGGCTTTTCTATAGGCCCTCCGATCTAATCCGCCCAGGTGGAAGGGGACAAATTCCCCTTGTTTTTGTGGATCAGATTGGAGGTAGGTGGGCATAAGCGGACAAAAGTCTGTTTACATCTGCCACTCTATAGAGGTGAATTAAGGGTCCGATTGGGTTGGGCCAATCGTGTGAAAAGTGCCTAAGACTGCTTTCACACTGATTTGCTGTGGTTTGCCACGTAGTGCACCTGTGTCTATCCTGCAGATTAGCTGAACTTTGCCGTAGACTTTGCCTGTGGCAAAAGCCAGCCCTGTACAGGAAGCATCTGCTTATGGGGCTCTTCTCCGCAGCCACTTTCCTTCTCTACCACCAACTTCATTCACAACACTAATGCTGTGGCAGGTTGGCAACCTGCAATCTGGGCTTGCTAACTCCCCATTCCAGAGCAGAAGGTCACAGGCCACTGGTTGGCCACCCCTGCCTTAATGCATTCTATGCATTAAGGTGAAAAAACATCAGAGGATTAGCGCCTCCCCCCCCAGCCCCCTGTTTACTTAACTGACCCCTCGAAATTCACGCGCTGGCTTCTCGGCCAGGCTTCTAGGCTCATTCATTGGTTGATTGATAGCAGCACAGCCATTGGCTCCTGTCAATCAAATCAATGACGCAGACTGCCAGGGGGTGGGACCAAGTAATACAGTCGGCGGCTATAGCCGCTGGCTGTATCACGAGAGCGTGCCCGAAAGCTAAACCCCTTGGGAGAGACCTTCCCATGAAGGGGGTTAGCTGATGCAGGAAGAAGCCGAGACAGCCGCTGAGGGACCACAGAAGACCAGGATCAAGGCCACTCTGTGCAAAACAAGCTGCACAGTAGAGGCAAGTATGACATGTTTGTTATTTAAAAAAAAAAAGGGAACCTTTAGGGCCAGTTCACACCATAGAAAAGCAATCCATATGCGTTCCAGGTGTTTTTTTTGCATGCGTGTTTTTGATTTGTTCCAGAGCATTATTGGTACGTTTTTAATGCAGTCCATTGCATTTTTTCACCCCCTTTTTTATTAACCTTAGATAAAGATAAGTGCATTCCAGTGCGTTTTTGGTGCCTTTTACATCGCTCCAGTGCAGGTAAAATGCAGCATGTTCTATTTTTTTTTCTGGAACTGCAAGCACTGGTGTGAACTATGCCATTGAAAACTATATTACCTACTTTCCATGCGTTGTTGGTGCAGAATAAAAACGCACTGGACTGCATGTGGTGTGAACTGCCCCTTAGTGTCCCTTTAAGCGTTTATTATGGATATAGGAAAAGCATTTAAAGTAAAGCTAAGCATAGAATATAGTTCCCTCCGTTTTTTTCACCACCGTGAATTTATCCACCACCAGTGTTGCTGCACCCCATTTAGATGTGCTCTCACCTAGATCAAATGATCAAGCTCTTATTGTAGGATCATAATAATAGTGTGTCTCCTTTAAGTGAACCTGCATTTGCCATCCAACTTCCTTCACCTGGATTCCTCCATGTTCTAGTTCCAGTCAGTATATAGGATGCACTTTTTTTTACTAAAAAAATCCAAGTCTTTTTCCCTTGACTACAATCTCCAGTCTCTCCTCTACTCTACCACATACAAAGGGAAACACTCCAAAGTGTGCTTTATCCTTCATAAAAGTTTTATTAAACCCCCACCACTTTAAAAATGCCACTCACGTTACATCTATAGATAAAAGGCACATATTTTCCTTAGAGTGATGACCTCATCCAGAGTAGCACCACCCCTATGTGTTTGGGCACCGGGTCACATAACTTCCTCAGGGGGATAGCCAATAAGTATTTTATCGCATAATGGATACAGTAGACAGGGAGTAGAATAATTGTCAGTTTGTATTGCTGTCTGTTCCCGTAAGAGGGATTCACACTCTCTAATTTTACTGTTTCTACTTATTGAAAGTGGAAGGGAAAGAAAATCCCACATTTCGAGTTGACATAGGAACACTAACAGAAAGGAACTCTTCTCAATGAGACACAGATGGCATAAAAAAAGGGTTCTAATCCCCCTTACTCAATCCAAAATGGGGAAAAAAAAGTTGTACCTTTGGTTACAGTTTAAAGTAATTTTTGCTGTGTTATTTGGCAAATTCATTGCTATATTTTTTGACATGAATGTTTTGTCTTGCTAGAGAATAACCATTGGGGAAGATTTACTAAAACCAATCAGCTGCTAAATTCACCTTGTTCAATGAAGCTTTGACATTAAGGCTGGGTTCACAATAGTATGACACGACAGTCGTACTACTTTGGATATGACTTTACCCTGCGACTTGAAGTCCGACATGCGTCCGACTTCAATGATCAGGGATCCGACATCGATCCCTGACAATACCAGGCACTGTGTCTGGTTTGAATCTTTAGGATGAACTCCACGCCAAAAAATCCCCCAAAAAAATGGCATGGGTTCCACCTTTAAGAGCATACCAGGCCCTTCGGTCTGGTATGGATTTTAAGTGGAACCACCTATGCCACAAAACCGGTGTGGGGGTCCCCCCAAAGTCCACACCAAAGCCTTATGCGAGAACACAGCCCGGCCGGTCAGGAAAGGGGGTGGGAATGGGCAAACAAGCTCCTGAACCGTACCAGGCCGCATGTCCTTAACATGGGGATGGTGGGTGCTTTGGGGCGGGGGGGCGTGCTCGGATAAGGGTCTGGTATGGATTTTGGGGGGACCCCCACATCATTTTTTCGTTGTAGGGGGTTCCCCTTAAAATCCATACCAGATCGATGGGCCTGGTATGCTCTTGGAGGGGGAACCCATGCCATTTTTTTTAAATTTGCCGTGGAGTTCCCCCTCAAGATCATCAGAGCACAAGTGGCATGCCAAAGTCGGATCAAGCAAGACAGCGATTCGATTTTGATCCTACTTCAGTGATATTGAATGGGCTGAAGTCAGACCAAAGTCGGACCAAAGTAGTACAGGCAGCATTTTCAAAGTTGGAGTGACTTGTGTCGGACCAGTTAAGACGGCTCAGATAAGGAAACATTGATTTTCACATGTCATGCAACATGAGCTCCCAATGTCGGAGTGTTTGTCGTACCAGTGTGAACCCGGCCTAACACCTAGTAGCTGATTGGTTTCTATGCACGGCTGCGCCAGATTCCCTGTGCTCCAGTTTCAGTAAATCTCTTCTATTACTGTTTTTGAAAGTTTCACTCTGGTGTCATTTAGGGGACACTACATTTCCTCAATGAATGCAATGCATTTTCTGGTAAGGCAAGTTGGGAACCCTGGGTGGTGAAGTCACAATCTCCATCTCATCAAATCAGCAAACACTTTGCATTTATTGAGGATTGCAAATTGTTCTCTAAACGGTACTCATGATTATTGAGTGACCTCCTGTTGAACGCAGACGGCCGCTCAATAATCATGAGTACCATTCAGAAAACAATTTGCATTCCTCAATAGAACACAATGATCAGTGTTGCCAAGTGTTGCCAGCTATAGCCCGTGGCACTGATTAAGCGAACAAAAAAACAAACTGAAAGGCTGGTTGATTTAGAAGTAGATTAAGGGACTGACTTCTGTACAACCAGCCTGCTCATAGGGATATCGCAAATATGTCTGTTTTCCTCCTAACCGGACACATTTTAATCTATCTATGAGCAGCTTAAGTCATTCATTTCAAGAGTTCTGTACTGAGCCTAAAGTACCAATAACAAGGCTTTCTTATTATTATCATAGTCCTCTGATACCAACACCTTAACCACCTGTCCACCGCCCACCGTCAAATGACGGCGGGCGGAGGACTCCATTGTTCTGACATCACGTCATATGACATGATGTATTTTTAAAGCCGCGGGCGGGCGCGCGCGCGCACCCGCCGCTCTGCGGGGATCCCGTGCGAGTGCCCAGCGGCAACGATCGCCGATGGGCACACGCGATTGCTCAGTAACTGAGCGGGGACGTGGAGCTCTGTGTGTAAACACAGAGCTGCACGTCCCTGTCAGGGAGAGAGGAGAGCGGTTGTGTCCCTTGTACATAGGGACACAATCGGTCACCTCCCCCAGTCACCCCCCCTCCCCCTACAGTTAGAACACTCATAGGACACACATTTAACCCCTTCCCCGCCCCCTAGTGGTTAACCCCTTCACTTCCAGTCACATTTATACAGTATATTTATAGCATTGTTCACTGTATAAATGTAAATGGTCCCAAAAATGTCACAAAAGTGTCCGAAGTGTCCGCCATAACGTCGCAGTCCCAATAAAAAAAATCGCAGATCACCGCCATTAATGATAAAAAAAAAAAAAAATGCCATAAACTATCCCCTATTTTGTAAACACTATAAATTTTGCGCAAACCAATCGATAAACGCTAATTTATTTTTATTTTTTTACCAAAAATATGTAGAAGAATACGTATCGGCCTAAACTGAGGAAAAAAATATTTTTTTTATATATTTTTGGGGTTATTTATTATAGCAAAAAGTAAAAAATATTGCATTTTTTTCAAAATTGACGCTCTATTTTTGTTTATAGCGCAAAAAATAAAAACCGCAGAGGTGATCAAATACCACCAAAAAAAAGCTCTATTTGTGGGAAAAAAAGGACGCCAATATTGTTTGGGAGCCACGTCGCACGACCGCGCAATTGTCAGTTAAAGCGACGCAGTGCCGGAAGCTTAAATTTCGTCTGGGCAGGAAGGGGGTATAGGTGCACAGTAGGCAAGTGGTTAATGCCGCGTACACACGATTGGACATTCCGACAACAAAACTGTGGATTTTTTTCCGATGGATGTTGGCTCAAACTTGTCTTGCATACCCAGGGTCGCACAAATGCCATAATGTTCTGAGCAATAAACCTTGCTCTGGTTAAGTAGTACATTGGCCTGTGTGTGTAACTTGCTGAGCAGATACTGGCAGCTTTGCTAGCAACACCTGAGAGACACAGAGCGTCCAGGGGACATAACAGTTAGCAAGGTTGATTGTATTGATGAGAGATCAATGGGACGTAATGGACAAAGTGAGGATATTAATTATAACACTTTGCAGTCTGTGTTAGATAGTGAATGGGCGGATCAGAAGTGGGTTCACTTTACATGCTGTAACCTCACAGCAGTGAGGTTAGGGGCCACCCATTCACTATCTCACAGTGTGGATATTAGGCATGAGCTTCGAGTTTCGAATCAAACTCATGTTCGTCTCGAACATTGCCTGTTCGCCAAACAATTTGGGGTGTTCGCTGCAAGTTCGTGTGAACTTTAGAACCCAGTTAAAGTCTATGGGACTCAAACGTCTGAAATCTAAAGTGCTAATTTTAAAGGCTAATATGCAAGGTATTGTCCTAAAAAGTGTTTGGGGACCTGGGTCCTGCCCCAGGGGACATGTATCAATGCAAAAAAAAGTTTTAAAAACTGCAGTTTTTTCGGGAGCAGTGATTTTAATAATGCTTAAAGTAAAACCATAAAAGTGATATATTCCTTTACATTTCGTACCTGGGGGGGGGGGGGGGGGGGTGTATAGTATGGCTGTAAAATAGCGGATGTTTCCTGTGCTTAAAACTGTCCCTGCACAAAGTGTCATTTATTTTTTCAATCAATAGTTTTTATTGTAGATTTTTTCAGGGGGTACGGAAAAGAAAAAGGGAAAACGTAAAAGCACAGGGTACAAAGGGGTATGCACAGTATTCATATCATACATGAAACATTGTATATTACAGAACAAAACAGAGATAAATATAGTTAAGACAAATAATCAAGTATTCAGTGGAACAGATATTTACAAACGTCAACAGTGCTTGGGCCATATAGACCAGCATATATCAAAATGTTTGTTTGTCATGGAGTTTAGTGCTATAAGCTTTTCAAAAGTGAAATTTCTGTGGACCTCTGTCAGTACATCTGAGACATTCACAGTGTTTTTTGATTTCCAATTTCGTAGAATGGACGTGCGCATTTCCAACAAAACATGTGTAACTACTGATCTCATGTGGAAAAGGAATCTATCAATGTGTATATTAAGAAGAGCTAATGCTGGGTCTGGTTGAGTCAATATCCTTGTCATGGAAGAAATGCGTTTAAAAACCTGGTTCCACAGGCTTCTCACGTGTGGACAATACCAGAATATATGCATGAGATTGCCCACTTGACCACATTCTCTCCAACAGTTGGCCGGGGTGCCAGGATAGAACGTGGCCAATCTCAGTGGAGTGTAGTACCATCTATTGATCAATTTAATGGTCAATTCCCAGTGTTTCACACAATGAGATGCTTTATGAATCGTCTGAAAGGCGCACGACCAATCCTCATTCGTAATTCTAGCACGTAGGTCTACCTCCCATTGTTTCATTGCTGTCGTCTTAGACATTTTCATCTTATCTTGAAATATATTGTAGAAAACTGATATGCCCTTTGAGACAGGTTGTGCGACAGAATACAATTTCCACATCCTCTTTAAAAGGGATATGGTTGGGGGAGGCAATGAGTGGAGGAAACGTACAATTCTGTCACAAGTGTGAAAAGATTTGTCAGGTAAATGGTATTGAGATACGACTATGGTAGGATGTAGAGGTATACCGTTCGTAAAAAAATCCGATATATTAGACACCCCGTGTGAATTTAGCTCAGAGACCGTCAACCTGGGTATTTTGTCTTCAAGTATTCGTAATGGTAGTTGGAAGTCAATATCTTGAAATTCTTGATGGTCTTGATTCAGTATATGTCTCCATGCTTTTAATGAAGTCTGTATGGTAGGGGGTAAAGAGGTCAGCTTCCATGGAGCCCACTTGTCGCTGAGTAACATAAGTTTTACGTTTGCCGTCGGTGACAGTATGTTTTCTATGTTTACCCAAGGTGGATGTCCAGGTCATGGAACCAGTGTTTAAGTTGGTCAAGTCGAGCTGCCCACATATAGTCATGTATGTCGGGTAGGCCTGCCCCTCCTACTTTCTTGTGAGACACCAGATTGTTACGTGAACACCAAGCTTTTTTACCTTGCCAAATATATTTCCAGCCCAACTTTGTGAGGCGATTAAGGTAATGGCATGGTATACACATTGGACTTGCGCGAAAAACGTATAGGATTTGTGGCATAATTAACATTTTGAAAGCCGATATTCTACCCATCCAGGATACTTCTTTTTCGGACATCCCTTTGAGTTGGGTTTCAATTTTGTCAATCAGTGAGGGGAAGTTAGCTTTGATAAGCGCAGAAACATTACTTGTAAGGGTGATACCAAGATATTTGAGATAGCCCGAACTCCAGGTGTAAGGTAATTGGGATTGTAGGTTACTCTTAATATGAGGTGGCACCCCCAAGTCAAGGATAAGAGACTTGGTAAAATTAACCTTGTGATAGGAAATCAGTACAAATGTCATTAAAACTTTGTGAACTTCATGCAATGATTTAACAGGGTTGGTCAACAGTAGTATCACATCATCGGCAAAAAGATTGATAGTGTGATTTTCATGGCCAAATTGAAAACCCGAAATCCCCAGATTAGACCTGATGGCTTCGGCTAGGGGTTCTATTATTAGATTGAAGATTGACGGGGATAGAGGGCAGCCTTGCCGTGTACCATTCGTTATAGGGAAAGATTCTGAAAGAAACCCAGAAGAGTACACTCGAGCAGAGGGACAAGAGTATAAAGCCAATATCGCAAATAGGATAGAGCCCTGAAATCCAAATTTCTCTAGAACCATTTCAATGTATGTCCAGTGTACTCGATCGAACGCCTTCTCTGCGTTAATAGATAACAACAGAGAAGGCGTTCGACTTTTCCCAGCATGGTGAACAATATTACACCTGGTGGCATCAGAGGCCTGTCTCCCCCTCACAAAGCCCATCTGGTCGCTCCGGACAAGTGTAGGGATGATGTGTTTTAATCTTGCGGCTAAGAGTTTTGCCTAAATCTTGGTATCAGTGTTAAGGAGGGAAATAGGTCTAAAGTTCGCTGGTTTTGGAATTGTTACTATGTGTGCCCTCAACATTTCTTGGGGAAGGGAAGCGGTGGTTATAAAATTGTTGAAGACTGTCGACATATATGGTGCCAAAATTGTTTGAAATGCTTTGAAATATTCATTGGAAAAACCATCGGGACCTGGTGATTTCCCCATAGGAAGGGAGTGTATGATTTTCATTACTTCTTGCGACGTGATTGGTAAGTTAAGATCTTCTAGTTGTTGGGATGTTAGAGAGGGGAGTTCCAGTTTATGAAGAAAGGATTGAATGTCGTTTACACTAGGTTGGGGAGTGTTGGCGTCTTCTTTAAGGTTATACAGAGAGCCATAGTATTTCGCAAATAGATCAGCAATTTTTTTGGGGTTCGTGACTTTGTGTAGGGAGAATGGGTCATTGAGGAAAGCTATTCTAGATTTATTGCGCATAGCCTTTAATCTATTTGCTAAGTACTTACCTGCCTTATTTGCGTTGTTATAATGGTTGAGTTTAAGCCTTCTCAAGTGTTTATCATATTGTTGCGATAAAAGCTCCCTGAGTTTTTCTCTAAGGTCTTTCAATGTGGCGGTCAAGGAAAGGGATGGTGACTGTTTATTACGGGTCTCAGTAACCTGTAGGTCATTGAGGACTTCTTGGATTTGTTTAGATCTATTCCTTTTTCTATTGCCCCGATTTGTATGAGAATACCTCTCATAACTGCCTTGAATCTGAATTGAGACGGAAATAATTAGTAAGGTGTTCCGTAATGGATTTTTGGTGGTGTGGATTTAGTATAGTCCTATTGTTACAGCGCCAGATGGGTGAGGAGGAAGAGACCCCTCTTTCTATTATAGACAAGAAGATAGCAGCATGGTCATACCACGTAATGTCATGTATTGATGTTTTATCTACGTCTTGTAGCAACCATTTGTCTGTCAAGAACATGTCTATTCTCGAATAGGAACCATGTCTCCCTGAAAAAAAGGTGTAGTCGCGTTCATTCGAATGAAGGCACCTCCATGTATCAAATAGTTCCTCCGAATGAGGAAGTGGTAGGAGTGTTGGTGCACTTCTCGTCCTTTCAGACCAGGAGTCCATCATTGGATCTGAAATGACGTTAAAATCACCGCACACCAATAGTCTGCCATGTCGTAAACAATTAGCTCTCTTAAGCACTCCATGTATGAATCGCAGCTGGTGGGAGTTTGGAGCGTAAAGTGAGACTATGGTGTATGGTTTAGCATTAATGTCACCAAAAATTATCACGTATCTGCCTTTGATATCAATGATAACATCTTTAGGTTTGAAAGCAAGAGAATTTTTGAACGCTATTAGAACACTTCCTTTTTTGGCCGTCGGGTTGGAAGCAGTATAGATGGTAGGAAAGTCTCTATGAGTAAATTGCGGAGTTTTATTCGTCTGGAAATGTGTTTCTTGTACACACAGGATATCCGCTTTAGATTTGTGAACCTCTTTCCATAACGAAAATCTTTTCGCCGGGTGGTTCAGTCCCCTAGCATTTATAGACAGTATTGTAATCACCATAGTGTTGTTGGTACAGCAGTGTGTTTAACATCCGTAGTTTGGTACTCACATATTAGGTAAAGATCACTTCCATTTGCGACTAGCAAGACAGTCGTGATAAGATGTGGGCCAGTTCCGGATTTGGCTGAGGAGAAGATGTCCTGAAGAAACCTGTGCATATCACGAAAACAAACAAATAAGGTAGAAACAAAAAAAACATAAACAGTCAACCAGATAAATTTAAGAAATGGATCCATCAACTGATCCTATCGCAGACGTAGCTGCTATTAAGTTAACGGGGGAAAAAAGAGCTACCGTTTAGCATCTTTATACCGGAGACATTTTAGGTAGGGCTTGAGTCAAACTTGAGCTTTGCTGCCGTTTGTAGATTTCTTGGTTTTCTTGCGGGAAACTACCTGCCAGTCGTGCTGAATCACTTGGGGGTTATTCATGGTGCGTGGATCCGTGGTTTGGTCCGGGGCTATCCCACAGCGACGTAGTAGTACCAATCCTTCCTCCAGGTTGGATATCAAAATATCAGAACCATCATGAGTAATCACCAATGTAGCCGGATATTTCCATTTGTGTGGTACGGCGTGACTTCTCAATGCTTTGGTGACCGACAGCAGATTCCGACGGCGCTGCAAAGTGTGCCTGGAAAGGTCTGGCAGGACCCTGAGATTTCTGTATTGTTGGGGAAGGCTTCCTGGTCTACGTGATGTTTGTAAAATTATGTCTTTCACATGAAAAAAATGGATTCGGAGTAAAACATCCCTAGGGATTTCATCAGGGAGAAACGACGGTTTAGGAATCCTGTGTATGCGGTCAATCAGGAGATCCTGGGCCCTTGCCTCTGGTAACATTGAGGAAAATAGAGTTTGTGCATATTGGAGGAGTTGGTTAGGAGGCACTGACTCAGGCACACCCCTTAATTTGAGGTTATTCCTTCTAGATCTGTCCTCGAGGTCTGCCATTTTGTCTTTAATCCATGTAATTTCATCTCTCTGACTTGAGTGTACATCCACCATAACATTGTGTGATGAGGCAAAATTCTCCATTCTGTGTTCCATTGTATCCACCCTGGTACCCAGAGTATGTACCTCTCTCTGACATTCAGTCAAACCTCTGTACAGATTTGCTTGCAGGGAAGATCTAAGGGAGAGCAGCATTTCCTTAAGCATTGTGTCAGAAATGGGTTTATCAGCCGTAGGAAAATTCTCAATGGGATCCCCTTCTCTTTCTCTAGGGTTAAGAGAGGTCTGAGAATGGGTGGCCATCTCCATGATGCATTCTGGCCTAGCTGGGGATTCCCTCCTCGGTTTAGATTTAACCGGGCTTCTGGTAGTGGGACTCGGTGTTCCCGAGGGAGTTCCGCTTAGTGTGCCACTCGGGAATGAATTGTCACGTTGCGTACCTTCATTGGAGCAGTGCAGTATAGCCTGCAGAATTCCCCTCATAGAAGCCGTGCCATTTTGAGGAGTCCCGCTCGCCGTGAGGGGAATGAAACTATCCAGCGTTTTTTTCCGGTTCCTTCCCATCACCGTGTCGTTCAGTGAGGACTCACAGACAAGCGGGACGTCTTGGACAATCGAAATGCCCCCGGTGTGTGCTGTTGTAGGCTGAAAATCTCCGGTGTGTTACAGAGCTCCCGGGTCAAGCGGCCATCTTAGAGGCCGGTAGCCACGCCCCTCACAAAGTGTAATTTCTGAAGGAAAAAAAGTCATTTAAAATCACTCGCGGCTAAAAAAGTCATTCATAAAATAAAAAAAATGCTTGGGGGTCCCCCCAAATTCAATCACCAGGCCCTTCAGGTCTGGTATGGATATTAAGGGGAACCCTGCATTAAAAAAATGAAGTGGGGGGTCCCCCCCCCCAAATATCCATTCCAGACCCTTCAGGCATTATTAAAATCACTGCTCCTGAAAAAACTGCAGTTTTTAAAACTTTTTTTGCATTGATACATGTCCCCTGGGGCAGGACCTGGGCCCCCAAACACTTTTTAGGACAATAACTTGCATATTAGCCTTTAAAATTAGCAATAGCACATAAGATTTGGAACTTTTGGCAATTCTTTCCCACCAGGGATTCTTGCACATTGCACTTTTTATTACAACAGCTCAGTAACTCAAGTGCACCTCTGTTGTGAGAAGTCCTCCAGTTGCTGAGTGTTTGAGCACGTTTGTGTGTTCCTAAAGAGGGTACAGCAATGCAGCACTGATAAAGGGCAGGATCCTCTGCGATGGATGTGCAGCAATTGGGACAAGCCGGGCGCACTCGTATGACAGCGGGAGCGTGGGTGTTGCCGTGGTGACAGAAAAGGACGGAAGGAGACAGGACTCAGGTACAGTAGTAATCGCTGGCTTGCAGGATGGCCGTAACGTACATGTTTCGCGCTGCGGCGCTTTTTCAGCGCAAAACATGTCAGTCAGTTGCCTGTCACAATGCGTCTGCTTGAGTCCTGCAAAGGGAATGGCGTTCCTGCTGTAAAAAAAAAGTGCAGGGACGTCCTTCCCACGCGTTCCCACAGGACTCGAGCCCTGATGTTTACTTACTCCTTGTTTTAATTAAATATGTTCTTTTATCAGAATTCTCCCTTTGCTGGCCCTAAAGTAATATTTGTTTCTTTGAAAGACATGCATTTTTCTATAAGACCAGTGTTGTTGAAAAGAAAGTGGACTAACTTGAGGGTTTCCTGCAAAACCTTTTTTTACTATATACAAAATAATCTGCGCAAAAAAAATTAGTATATCCCGATATGCTTGGTGCTATGGTGCAACCATTAACCACACAATTCCAAAATTAATCAGAAAATGCTTGAGTCCTTCAAATTAAATTGGTAGTTCCTGCACAATAGAGTCCAAGAAAATCCCAAAGGATATTGAAGGTGATAGTGATAAACAAATGGGTGTATATCGAAAAAAACTTCAAATGTAATGAAATATACAGTGAAGCAAAAATGTTGATGTTAAAGTTCTCGGCAGGTTAGATTAGTGACATCAAACCACAAATCACCCTTTAACAGTGCTGCGTAATAGGAAAGAGATCCTCCACCTTCAACTCAACTGCTGTTTACCAGAGGAAAAGATCTCAACTAGAGATCTGTTAGCAATTGGCCTATACCCCAGCCTGGGTCTCTACTGTATGTAACCGGATTAGATGTCTCCACTCCAGCTCAGCACAGCCTCCGTTCTCAACCTCTCTCATATGTTCTCATGTACTCAGAGATTGTATTTAGGCAGATATCCACTCCTGGCCCATCAGGGATGTCAGTCTTCTGGTACAAGACTCTATGATCTGTGCGGGGTACACAGGCTCATTCACCAGCCACCTCCTCCTCGTACTGTACTGTCACTATCTACAGCAGGATTTTGGCAGTATGTCCCCGAGCCAACGATTTATTGCTGTGACCTGCTGATTGGCTGTTTTCCCTGGGCATTCCCCAGGTTTTGTTGTTATCACAGCACAGAATCCTGTGTTTACAAACACACAGAGTTCTGCACACAGATCAGTGATCTGGCTGTTTCTTCTCCCTGTAAATCAGGGAGAAAAAACAGCCAGATCTGTTAGTAAAAGCAGCACATACCGTGTTTCCCCGAAAATAAGACGTACTCCGAAAATAAGCCGTAGCGGGATTTCGGCACAAGATCGAAATATAAGACACCCCTCTGAAAATAAGACGTAGCGATGTAGTGTCGAATCTCCGAAAATAAGACGTGGCGAATCTCCGATAATAAGACGTAGTGTCGTATGCGTAACGGCGCGGCACGGAGCGGGAAACAACACGTGATAGGCGTACAGTACTGTACTGGAACTGAAGTGAGGAGAAGAACGCTGTGTAAAGCTGTAAAGCTTCTCCCAGCACCGACCAGCAAACCCCTCTCTCACCCCACACAAACACCAGGGGATAGGGGGAAAAGCTGCTACTGAGCCCAAAGAGATCACCCCAGCTCCACTTTGCTCCACATCAGCTTTGCTGGCCTATCTTTCTGTACAGCCAGACAAGATGAGTGCAAAGAGAAGAAGTTGGATATCCGAATGGTCCAAAAATGGCGTGCAGAATACGATAATCTCAGTCTACAGGTGGACAGAGGAAATGCTAAGAAGCGCAAGTGTGGTTCAGGTAGGCAACCTTTATTTTCTGTAATAAAAATAAAACACCCCCCGAAAATAAGCCATAGTGTGATTTCTTGAGGAAAAAAAAATATAAGACGGTGTCTTATTTTCGGGGAAACACGGTATTACACTTGTTAGGCACACAGTTAACCCCTTGATTGCCCCTTGATGCTAACCCCTTCCCAGACAGTGTACAGTATTGTATCTGACCATGTATTAGTGCCACTATTGATGTCAGTGTCAGTTAGTGTACCCTCCAGCGAGAGTTTGTTAGTGCCAGACTGTCCGCCACACTATCACATTCCCACTATAAGTCACTGATTACTGCCATTACCAGGATAGCATCATAGCTGCACAAATTCTATTATATACTGTATACCATCATTTGTTAGATGCTATAACCTTCACATAAACTTTGGCTAAGATTAAGTGTAGTATCTGTTCTTATCAGTTGCCAGTAGGTGGTGCTATGCTAACTATCCTAAGTCACGGCGAGGTGGAAAGGGATGGCAGTTGGCAGATGCTAAACTTGCTGGCGTGGAGGTGGAAGCCTTCTGATTTGGATGAAGAAAGATGAGGTCAAAGCTGAGGGGCCGAGCCCCTGGCCTCTGGCCTGGATTTGATGGTGCCTGCCCTGGTCAGTTGTTCAGGAGAGAACACTAGCTCCTCCTTCCCCTTGGGGGGAGCGGTTAGTATTTCCCGAACATGGTTAGGTGGGAGTGATGGGAGTAGCCTATTGGCGTGGGCTCTCCCCAATCTCTCAGAGCTCCTACCTTCCTGGCTGGGATGCGGTCCTCGGGATCGCCCCACCAGGAGGTGAGCAAGCCAGGGTCCAGTAGCGGATAAGCAGACAAGGATAAAACAGCAGCGTGGTCAGTAAACAAGCCAAGGGATCAATCACGAGTGGCTGCAGGTTGGGATCAAACAGAAGAGTAGTCAAAGAACAGGCCAAGTGTCAAACATGGGTGGTTGCAGATTGGGATCAGGCAGAAGAGTAGTCCAGGAACAGGCTGAGGGTCAAACACGGTGGTTCCAGGTACAAATGGCAGCAGAGCAGACAAATCGCAAGGCACTAGCTGGGAAGGCACAGTAACCTGGCAATGGGAAAGTGCTGAGACAAGGCTTTTATAGGAAGTTCATGGGAGGAGCTAGGGGTTCAAGGTTTGACAACAATCAAGACACAAGGCAGCGTATTCCAATGGATCAGGTAGGTTTGTCCAGCAGATCAGACAGGGAGCTGTCCAGCATCCCAGATAGCTCAATGGGAAGAGTCAATGCCAGACACAAAAGAGGTCCCAGGTTCAAACCCAGGTCCTGACATCCACCTTCCTTCTCCCCCACTTTCTTTTTTATTTTACCCCGTGTGTTGTCACTTTTATGTCATTTTTTGTTGGTGCACGTTTGTACACCTTGTGTGTGATGATTAGGGTGCCGGTCCTCGGGCCAGCCCTGAAAGTCTTGGGAGTGGGTGGACATGGCCTTCTGGCTTAGTTTGCCTGCTCTCATGGGGTCTCCTTTTGGGGGAGCCGCACCTGGGAGGGTTCTGTTTCGGCAGACCCTCCAAGGAAGTTGAGTTTGTGTCAGCTTCGGCTGCACGGACCACTGTTTACTCTAGTCCCCGTCTGGAGCCTAATGCCCAGGGGGATCATTGTCAGGCCCTTCGTGAGGAGGGCCGTTTGACGCAGCACCCGTTGCACGTTTTTGTGATTACGCTCTTTATGTGTCTGCACCGGGTGGAGTTTTTGGGTTGTGTTTTGCACGCCACCGGCTTTTCAATAGAAAAAAAAACCTTCACACAAACTAATTAATATACACTTATAGGGATATTTTTTTTTTTTACCAAAGATATGTAGCAGAATACATTGTGGCCTAAATATATGAGGACATTTGATTTTCTTTATTGGATATGTCTTATAACAAAAAGTAGAATATATTGTGTTTTATTTTTTATGTTCTGTTTTTTTATATAATAAAAATAAAAATCCTTTTGGTAGTCAAATACCACCAAAAGAAAGCTCTATGTCAACATTGCTGGCACTGGTTGGGGGAAGGAGATGGGTAGAGAGAACCAACATTGCTGTTCTGTGGCGCTGGCCACTAATGTCAGGTTTTGTGACACTGATATAATACTGTAATACTATTCCTGGAATTCTACTTCAAAAGTGAATGAATCACCTCAATACAGGGCACTTTCACCCCCTTTCTGCCTAGGCCATTTTTCAGCTTTCAGCGCTGTCACACTTTGAATGACAATTTTTTCCCCCACAAATAGAGCTTTTTATCATGACTTCGATATTGTGGCGAACATATCGGACATTTTTGACACATTTTTGGGACCCTTCACATTTATACAGCAATCCGTGCTATAAAAATGCATTGATTACTGTATAAATGTGACTGGCAGGGAAGGGGTTAACACGCGGGGGCGATCAAGGCGTTAAATATGTTACCTAGGGAGCAATTCTAACAGTAGGGAAAGGGGACTCACAAGGAGCGGAGATCGATCGGTGTTCCTCTGTACAAGCAACACACCATCGGTCTCCTTTCACCTGTCAGGACGTGAATCTGTGTGTTTACACACACAGATCCACGGTCATGCTCCATTACTGAGCAATCGTGGGTGCCTGGCGGTCATCGCGGCCGCCGGACATACGCATCGGGTCCCCAGTGGCGCGGAGGGCACACAATCGCCCCCTAGTGGCCCAGGAAGGTGAGGACGTCATATGACGCCCGCCCAGAACTAGAACAGCACCGCCCAGCTGTCACTTGACGGCCAGTGGGTGGCAAGTGGTTAAATATTTCAAAGCTATAAAGCTATAAGTGCAATAAAAGTTCCTGGTGTTAAACTTTGAACTTCACTGTCTGTAACATACCTACTATACATATTTATAATGTTTGTAAAACAGACAATATATACTACATTGAATATTAAATAATTAATTATTTATTAACAGTAAAATAAATGCATAAATAGAACCACTCTCACAAGGAATACATGTCTAAGAGCAAAATTACGCACTTATTACAGAAATAATTTTTATTTTTTACAGAAGGCCTGATTCACATTGGAATAGTTAGGTCTCATTCAATTATGTGTACTTGAGCATAAGCCCATGCAAAGGCTGTGTTTGCCTGCATGGGAATGCAGAGAGGTTCAATGCATTTGTGAGGCCGGCAGTCCTATTTATGGGAATTGAGACATGGTGGCTGTATTTACACAGCCATTGCTCCCAATTCGACAGCTGTGTAGAGGTGGCTCCAGTGCTCTATTTTGGCCCAGGCCTAGGGACGCACTTTGCGGGGGGCAGCAAAAAAAAAAACCACCCCCAGCATGAAAAAATCCCCCTCCTCTCGAGTCTGCCCTCTCACTGCCAAAGTTGCTGGCTGCAGTGTTCGGACAGTGTCTCTCTCTCGGAGTATCGAGCGTGTGCTCACAGTTCCCCCCTTCCCCTTCCCTCCACACAGACAGGAAGGCAGAGAGAGAGAACTGGTCAGCTTTTCCTCCTGTATTGTGACCCCAGGTGCATATGAAAACATCGGGGGTGGTCAGATTGTGGGTTCAGTGGCGGGGCTGATCACTGACCCCTGGATGCAGAAATATTTCTGGCACCCCCACATGGTCAGAGACTGCAGTAATGATACAAGAGAAGGTCAGAGACTGCAGTCATGATACAAGAGATGGTCAGAGACTGCAGACATGATACAGTACAGGGGGCAAGAGAGTACAGTAAAGGGGCAGTAATGTATTATACAATGTATTATGTATTATACAGATATGGTCTCCTGAAGCAGAGCTGCTCAGGGAAGTTGCTGTTACAGATCCCACCTATTCCGGCAGGCTGTTACTGGGCTAAATTAAAACTTGATGACATTTCCCCCTCTACCTTCCCCTGCGGAGTTTCTGGGTCTCTTCTGGCATTCTGCAGGGGTTAAGGAAAAACCCTCAAGTCAGTTCGGTTTGGCTGTTAGTATGGTATCCCAAAGAAAGATTGTCATTCAGTCCATGATTATTGTATACACAATGGGCCAGATTCAGCAACACTTGCGGTGGAGTATTTCGATATGCGCCGTGTAACTGTGAAGATGCGCCGTCGTTTCTATGTGCTCGTACCCACCAAACTAGATGCGCCCAATAACGGGCCATTTGCGACCGGCGGAACGTTCCGGCGCCAGAGTATCGTCAGCGCTTAATTTCGCTTGGCGCATCAGTCGCGCCTATTGATTTCCCCTGCAAATATGCAAATGAGGGAGATTTCCCAATTCACGAACGGATTAGCACCATACGCTGGCTACATGCGCCGGGCGTATCTCGTCCGTCCGGCGCAAAGTTATTTCTACAAAAGGCTGCTTTATCTTTACTCCAGATGGCCACAGGTCAGCAGGAGAGCAGCTACAGCAGCGTTACCGACGATAAGAGCTAGCTGAGCACCCCCACTTGCAGGACAACACCTCTGTCCATGCTTGTCTGTCAAATTTTACAGCCATGGAGGAAGACATCATAGGTCTCCATAGCCGAGATGACGGCTGACAGCTCCTGGCCATTAAAGTTCAGCTTTCTCCTGTGTGTTTGCGGGGAACGGGAGCAGCCATCTCAGAACAAAAGTAACATCACTGCGGGGAGGGGGAGCAGGATATACTTTAGTGCCGGAATGGCGCTTCTACGGGCGCATTTAAACGCCCAACGGAAGACATTGCGCTGACGTTTCCCGTGAAGTGGTGCCGACGGAAGTTGTGAGCATGCGCACAAAGGGGGCGAGTGGAGCCTCACTCACTGCGCATGCTCCGTGGATGATGCGCTGAACGTAAGCCTCTGCGCTGGGCTCCGCCCATCATTTACATATGATCACACCCACTTCCCCTTGCGTCGGGTTACGCCAGCACATTATCGTTACTCTGGCGCAAGTTTACGCGCAACTGCTATGTGAATAACAGTACTTGCGCTGAAAGGGTCGTCAGAGTAACGTAAATGAGAAGCGTTACTCTGGAGCAAAGATGCTCTCATCTACCTGAATCTGGCCCAATGATGGAAGAGTCTTGTTAGTAGAAGCTGCCTTATGAATTTCGTTAATACATGTTATTAACGACAAGGGGAAAGATAATCCATTGATTGCTGCTTCACAGACTAATCAAGACTGGATTATAATCAATCACAATATTGCAGATACTGTGCGGGCGCATATGTGACCATTATTAAACATGCAATGTCATTGAAGAACAGTGCAATGATATATACACTACAGTAAGCTGTCTGTACATTACCCGTTGGTCGTTGGTAGTCATCCAAACAGGGCTATCGATCATGCCGATCATTGGTTAAATAATAGTACAGACTTTTGTGAAGGTAACAGCAGAGACTGTATATGCAGGTTAAGTAAGAAAGCAGGTCCTGGTTTAATGTGGCTCTGCATCAGCAGCGTCCCGGTATACTGGCTTTCCTATGCGCTCATCCGTATCTGTTTAGGTACTGTTTAGCCGAGCTTGGCTTCCTTCGCCGAATACGGCATCTCTGTCTCTGTCCCGTACACACGAGAGAAATGTCACGTGACGCGCGTCGGATGGTGACGTCACCAGTATTTGCAATATTGTGATTGATTATAATCCAGTCTTGATTAGTCTGTGAAGCAGCAATCAATTTACCAACTCAAAGGGACTGTTTATACATAATTGAAAGATTGCACCCAAATATGGATTATCTTTCCCCTTGTCGTTAATAACATGTATTATCGAAATTCATAAGGCAGCTTCTACTAACAAGACTCTTCCATCATTGTGTATACAATAATCATGGACTGAATGACAATCTTTCTTTGGGATACCATACTAACAGCCATACGGAACTGACTTGAGTACATGTGTGGCCCTGTTTCCTCTTAAGATAACCAATATTGCTGCAGCAGGAACATTTCTATTGCTTTCCTTCCTTCTCCTCTTTTTTACACACTGGGTTCAGTCACAGTGATTGCACTAATTGGCTGAATTAGGTTGGATATCAGGTGATACATTGTTTCCCTGATATATATTCCCCTTATACCTACTTCCTCCTCTTTATAAATAAATTGTATATTACCTTATTGATTAATTGCAGTGCATATAACCAGTGACTGAACTCTCAATGTCCGGACCAGTGTCGTGACTTTATGTTGTCTATGTGAGTCCTGTCTGTAATGTATGTTCATGGTAGTTTATTTACTTCCAGCTACTTTATGTGTATTTTTTATATAGGCTGTACTTTTTTGTATTAATATTTTTTGATACTATAATAAATTATCTTTTGTATCAGAATAGTATTTAGATCATTAATTTGTTGCTACTAGTAACCCCTTTTTTTCTTGACCTTCTCTGAGGCCATTTCCCATTTCCCTTCCTTATTCGCTTCTTTTTCTTTAATTTGCTAATCTCATGTTACTGCGTGTTAGGAAAAAGTTTGGTAAGAGACATTTGCACTTTTCAGTCTGTTACAGCGTGACTAATGTGCTATTTCAATTACAAATGCTACTTTTACAGAAAGGTGCGCAGGGTTTCTTAGCATACACACGCTCAAATTTCTTGACAGAAACCAGCCAGACGAGGAACTCGACTCCCGTCAAGGAAAAAGAGAACCTTCCTCGACAGTTTCCTCAATGAAAAACGTACATACGACCGGTTTCCTTGGCAAAAAAGCTCTCCCACGAGTTTCTTGATGGATTCTGCCGAGGAAACCGGTCATGTGTACGCGGCCTTAGAGGATGAGAGGATTCCTGCTACCTCTCAGACGCTAAAGATGCAGGTGCAATATTATGCAGAGATGGTGCATGCCACTTACAAATTGCCTCCTGTTGAAGCTTCTATGTCCTCTGTTTCCTCTTTGGGATCTCAGAAATCCCTGCAGGCTGCATGCTTTTTTCCAGTTCATACCTTGCTAGATAAACTGATGTATGATGACTGGGTTCACCCAGATAAACTGTTTATTCCTCCTAAGCAGTTTCCCCTCCTTTATCCTATATCCTAGGAAGGTTTCACTAACAAATGGGGGGTACCTGCTATTGATGCAGCTCTTGTGCAAACAAAAGCCTGACCTGTCCTATAGACAATGCTCAGGGTTTTAAGGATCCAACTGATTAGAAGATAGAGTCCCTATTGAAAGCCTCCTCCTCCATGGCTGGTGTTGTATTACAACCTGCAGTTGCAGCTATGGGTTTATGTCAGTTCCTCAAGGAACAAATTAAGCAGATAATTAACCTCCTCCCTACTGAGGAGATTGAGGTTCATAAGGACCTTCCTAAGGCCTTGTGTTTTGCGATTGATGCGATTCATCAAGCATCCCGCTTCAATCTCCTGCAGGTACACATGCGCAGGTCCCTTTTGGTTAAAACATTGGGAGGCCGAGGTTCATTGCAAAAAATACTTGGCAGCATTCCCTTTTGAGGGAGGATGCCTGTTTGGTAATCTTTTGGATGTATTTATCCAAGTCATCCCCAGAGGCAAGTCTACTCTGTTGCCGGCTAAAAAGAAGAGTAAACGTCCTTCATTTAAGCGTTCTCTTTCTCCATCCCCTGGAACCTCATTCTCCAGGCAGTGGCGATGGCCTCCCCAGTCTAACACTAGGGGAAAGGCCCAGAGCCAAGCCCAAGGGCAGAAAAGCACTTGGGGTTTAAAGTCTAAGCAGAACCCCAAAACTTCCCTATGAAGGGATGCCCCCACTCAGCCGAGTGGGGGGGAAGGGTGCTGCAATATACAAACGCCTGGCGGAACGAAGTTTAGGACAAATGGGTCATCTCCACAGTGTCCTCAGGCTACAAGCTAGAATTCAGAGAACTTCCGCCAACCTGTTTTCTGAGATCAAGAGTTGCCAAAGATCCAGAAAAAAGAAGGCCTTTGTTGGCCTTGGAACACCTGTTTTTCCAAGGGGTAATCAGGGAGTTAAAGTGGTTGTAAACACATGGAGACAACTTAATCATATAATTTAGTCCATAGCACAGGCAGCTGATCGATGCCTGTGAAAGTGTACTCACATCTCTATTTTCTCCAAATAGTTTTCCGTTTGAATGATGTCACCTGCGCTTGCGCACTATTGGCCATCATTAACGGCACCTATGAGGTGCCATTAATTTATAGTGTTTCCGGGAATGGCAGTGAGCGATCTTCTCCTCTGTGCCGCCTCGCAATGTTTCAGTCACTCTCTGCTTCCTTATTCTCCCCTATGTGATTGAATAAGATGTCACACGGGGGAATGTATTTTGGTTGCCGCGGTAACGGCAATCAAGAGCGAGGCTTGGTTATGGCGCTACTGCGCATGCGTGAGATTTCCTACAAGTGAACAGTAAGTGATGTCCGAAACTGATTCAGAAAACAGCAGTAATAATGGCACAGTCAGCACCTATAAATACAGAGAAACTATACTTAAAAACATAGGTATTTATAGCCCTCGTTTTTTGAAGCTTTATACCTAATATGCATTGCGATGATGTAGTGCAGTGTTTCTCAATTCAAGTCCTCAGGCCCCCCCCAACAGGTCAGGTTTTCAGGATTTCCATTATTTTGCACAGGTGATTTGATCAGTTTCACTGCCTTAGTAATCACCACAGCCTATTCATCTGAGGGAAATCCTGAAAACATGACCTGTTGAGGGGGCGTGAGGACTGGAATTGAGAAACACTGATGTAGTGCAACTGAAAATTTAAAAACCCCCAAAAAATGGCCTGGGTTTACTTCCTCTTGAACCCCAGAGGATCAGGGATCAGGGTTTTACTCAAACCTTTTCACGGTTCCAAAACCAAACAGGGATGTCAGACCTATCCTAAATCTGAAAACCCTGAATCAGTTTCTGAACATTTGCTCCTTTTGCATGGAGTCTGTCCATTCAGTTGTTTCCACCCTTCAAGGAGGAGAATTCCTGGCATCAATAGACATCAGAGATGCATGTCTACATGAGCCAATATTCCCTGCTCACCAAAGGTTTCTAAGGTTTGCGGTGGATCAGTGCCACTTTCAGTTTGTGGCCCTTCCTTTCGGGCTGGCTACAGCACATCGAGTGTTCACAAAAATACTGGCCCCGGCCCTGGCAAGACTAAGGGCACAGGGCATAGAAGTAACAGCCTATCTGGATAATCTGTTGATCATCGATCAGTCTGCTGCGCGCTTGGGCCACAATGTGCACAGCACAGTGGAATATTTACAGTACCTAGGCTGGGTCCTCAATCTGGAAAAATCCTCCTTGCAGCCTCAAAGAAGGCTGGAGTATTTAGGAATGATTATAGGCACATCCCAAAGCAAGGTATTACTTCCCAAGCCAAAGGCAAAAGCCATAGGAGACTTAGTCCTTGTGATAAAGACAAAGAGAAGGCCTTCCATCCGTCTATGCATGAGATTATTGGGAAAGATGGTAGCCTCATTCGAAGCTGTCCCTTACGACCAGGTTCACTCAAGGCTGTTACAGGGCAGAATTCTGTCTGCTTGGAACAAAGATGTTCAGGCATTGGACCTCTCTATGATCTTATCTTAGAGTGAGTAAGGGGTGCATTCCCAAGATGAGTGCCAGGCTGAGCGAAAGATCTGAGTATGCACCAAGGAATAACGGTGACTACTAGGTGGTGCCTTTAGACTTTTGCTATTAGTTGGCACCTTGGCCTTATAGCTATGTTATTACAAAATATCTTAGATAGACAGTAGGAGAGACATTCTTGTACAGCGTAGTTTAACAATTACTATGTGTGTATATGAGTAAACAACTAAAATCATTGTTTTTCTAGTTGTAGAAAAACTTAACATGATGCACAACTTTTCCAATATGCTGCATGTATGTTCCAGCAATCCACAGGGGGCCATGGGTCAAAACCATTAGTATTTATACCTGTTTGAGTCTCATTATGCTTCATTATTTCTGCATAATGTATTCTGCATCAATTGGATCAAGAATTTATTTTGAATTTATGGTACAATAATGTTCCATAAATGCCTCTTCTTTATTTCCTTCTCATGAGACTTCTTACTAATGGCCAAGTCTTTTAAAGATGTAGCAATTCTATTTGGCACTAGTGTTGAGCAGAATATGCCATATTCGATTTCGCGATATATCTCGAATATATAGTCGAATATTCGAGATATATTCGTTAAATGCGAATATTCGCGATATTTTTTGGAAATGAAATGATTGCGAAATTTCGCTATTGCGAATGCGAATGCGAATTACGAATGCAAATTAAATTTCGAGAAATGCGGAAGGAGCACTCTGATTGGCTCAGAATATTCGTGATATTTTATAATACAAAATAATTGCGAAATTTCGAGAAATGCGGAATGGAGCACTCTGATTTGCTCAGAATATTCGTGATATATTACAATACAAAATAATTGCGAATATTCGGCAAATGCGGAAGGAGCACTCTGATTGGCTCAGAATATTCGTGATATTTTATAATACAAAATAATTGCGAAATTTCGAGAAATGCGGAATGGAGCACTCTGATTGATTGGCTCAGAATATTCGTGATATATTACAATACAAAATAATTGCGAATATTCGGCAAATGCGGAAGGAGCACTCTGATTGGCTCAGAATATTCGTGATATTTTATAATACAAAATAATTGCGAATATTCGGCAAATGCAGAAGGAGCACTCTGATTGGCTCAGAATATTCTTGATATTTTATCGTAATTTCGCAAAAATGCGAATGAGAAATTGATTGCGGAATTTCGACAGTAACACTCTGAAATATATGTGTTATTTTAGCTAAAAACAATATTGCGAATTTCTCGAAAATAATCGCGCGATATCGCTATTGCCGAATAATCGCATCGCGATTTTTCGGCAATATAAAATGATCGCTGCAGCTACTCGGCCCAAGGTCTCTAATCATACCAGCAATGCTTTTAGACGTCAATGGGGATCTCTAGGATGTGATCTGTTCTAAAAAAAAATTGAAAAAATACGAATATTCGAAATAGCGAATATTCACCGCGAAATTCGGAATATATCGCGAATACTCGAATATGCCATATTCGAGCCGAATATTCGCAATACGAATATTCGTGAGCAACACTATTTGGCACTAGAATAGTATACGTGTCTCATATTCAATTTTACAAGAAATATATTGTTACCTCATTTCATAACCCAGCAAATTAAAACGGATACAGTCTCCTGTATCCTTGTAAAGCTTTAGCTGCTTTACATAGAGAGATATACATTGTCAAGGTTTTTGAGTTATTGACTTAATTCATGTAAGTATAGATCATTCATAAAAATCTATGGCTATAAATGGATGAAGGACTCAGATGGACACTTAAAAAGCAGAAAGAGCAACACATGCATAAAACATATATGTGCTGCAGCGCAATGCATGGTAATGATGCTTGGCCATTTTTTTGTGCTTTCTAGTAGGTATGAGCTTCTCGTTCGATGCGAACAAATCGGGTCGTTCGCGCCAAATTCGAATGACACGCAACGGCCCATAATTCACTGCGGCGTTGCGCTCTGATGATTGGCCAAGCATGCACCATGACCCCGCATGCTTGGCCAATCACAGCGCCCACAAAACGAAGAGACCTAATTGGCCAAAGCCTGAGTGCTTTGGCCAATTAGGGCTCAGGGCTTTAGCACACGCCCCACACTATAAAAGGCCGCCTCCTGGGCGGCCTCGTGTAGTGTGTTGCGGCTTGCTTAGAGAAGTGAGACAGACAGACAGACAGACAGAGAGAGAGAGAGATAGATAGATAGAGACACAGTGGGCCAGATTCAGGTACATCTGCGCATTATTGGACCGGCGTAGTGCACCGCCTTTACGTTAGACTTGCGCAATGTAGCCGCATAATCACCCTATTTTAGTAGCTTTTGCGCAGAAAATTGCGCATGCGTAACGTTATTTTAGAGGCGTAAGGCGAAGTAATACAAATTGGGAAGGACGTGGGCGTGTTACATTGAAATGAGCCGTGACCCCATGCAAATGAAGGAGACCGCGCGCGAGAAGGAGACCATGGTCAGCACCTCTCTGCGCATGCTCACAACTCGGGAACGGCGCAATCAGTGAAATTGGAAATGGACTAAGGACTACGCAGACAGCATAAATAGACAGACACAAACGCACTTCCATTGCAAAAGTACATCCCTTTGTCCCTTCCCATTTAACCAAGTGCTTTTGTCCCGTTGTTAGTTGCGTTGTGTTTTGTATTTGTCAGATTAGTGTACTGTGTGATCAAGTTTTTTTTAGTAGATCTTTGAAAGTGTTTTTTGATAAGTGTTTGAGAGACTGTTTGTTTGATATATTTCTGGTCGTTTGTTTTCTTGCTTAATTGTTGCTGTTTGTTTTTGTGACTAATTTTTGCTGAGTGATAGTGTAATTTTTTGGGTGTTAGTTTTCTCTTTGTGTGTGTTCTTGCTTGATTGCTTGTGCTTGTTTTTGTGACTGATTTTTGTTGACTGGGAGTGAGTTTTTTTGCAGTATGACAGAGAGAAAGTGAAAACTAAATTTCACTTTGGGGGAGAAATGAATTCTTGCCCAGGCCATTAGCAATTATGGGCGTTTCCTCCACGGTCCGGACAGTGCCAACACCACCCCGGCCAGGAGGAGGGAGATTTTGGACATCATCACTGACCAGGTGAATTCAGCGGGGGAGGGGGAGACACGGAAACGGTTTGGGATTGATAAAAGGATTAATGACCTCCGGCGTCTGGTCAAAAAGAAGCTGGCCAGAATGCTTGCCCATGCCAGGGGCACAGGAGGGGGCCCACCATGCCGTGTTAGGCTGACAGCGGAGGAGCGTGCGGTGGCCCTGACCTTTCATCGGCATGAAGTGGAGGGCCTGCCCGGCTTTGACTCAAGTCCGGAGCCTGTGGTGCCAGGTAAGTTTTTTTTTATATCAGGTGTGTAGCATGTGTGGGGAAGGGGGTGAAAGGGAATATGTGGCAAGTGTGTGGATCCTCCAACCTGTGAATGTTTTGTGTCATCCACAGATGTGCAGGAGGGTGCAGGGCCATCTGGCCTGACCGCACCATCCCCAGGACAGCAGCCTAATGAGGCCCCCCCCGACAAGGCCGGAGTCCGTGGAGGAGGTTGAAGAGGAGGAGGTTGAGGAGGAGGAGTTTGAGCAGGAGGAGGAGTCCATGTCAGGCACTGGACTATTGTTTTTGGAGGACTCTTCCCCTCTGGCTGGCAGCAGCCAGCCCTCCCTAAGGGGGAGCCCCCCCTCCTCCCCCAACATGGCTCCCCTCCCAAGGGCCTCCCCTTCTCCCCGGCCACAAGCATCAGCTGGAGGCAGGAAGGCGACCCAGAAGACCAGGGGGTGGCCGATCTCCTGCCCGCCACTATGAGAAGGGACCAGTTCCTCCAGACCCGCCATCTGGGACAGGTCAGCCAGACATTGGTGCGGATGGAGGAGAGCCTGTCCTCCATCAATGATACGCTGGGGAACCTGGACTGCCACTCCCGGGCTTTCACAAACTGCCTTAATGACCTGCAGACTACATCAGCAGGAGTTGGGCAGGATGTGAGGGCCCTTACCCAGGCTATCCAGGCCAACACGGCAACACTAGGTGGTGCCCTGGACAGAATAGCCGTGGCCTTGGAGGGCAGGCCGCCAGGTGGGCAGAGATCAGGGGCTGCTCCTCCTTCCCCGGTTTTCCCCCTCCCCCATGAGTCTCCCCTGAGGAGCCGGGGCCGTGGCCGGGGGTGCCCCAGGCGTGGCTCATGTCAAGGGCACTAATTAGTTTTTCCATTTTTTTTTTGGCCTTTTTATTTTTTTTGGCTGTAATTTTTTTGATTTTGCTGGTAATTTTTTTTTTTTTTGGTTGTGAATGCTGTTTGAATGTGGGGGTGACATTCCTGCCGGAAAAGGGATGTCACCCTCAATTTTGGTGGAGTAGGGTTCCCCAGGACCAGGGAGAAGTGATCCCCAGGTCCGTGTGAATGGTGTATGAATGTACAGTGACATAATTGGAGCCTTGGCGTGGCGTTGCTGCTCACAAGTCCTGCATAGTGGACTGGTGCCAATCCAATTTGATGAGGATGTGGGGTGTGTGTGCTAGGGACCACAGTGGTGTGCATGCATGCATTCTCAATGTGCCATGATTAATGTGTGTGTTTAACGTGCAAAGATGCATAATGTGAGCTGGCATGAGATGGGGTCATGAGATGGGGTCCCAGTGCATATGCAGAGTCACCTTGATGGGAAAAGACAGGAGGATGTTAGTAGTGCATGTGCCCCTTGTGATGTGTGCATCATGGGGGGGGGACAGTCATGCCTGCCACCCATGTCACTCACCAACCAGCCAGCTGTCCCCATACATGTTCTGTTCGAAATCTGTGGGGATGGGGCTCTGATTATATATGTAGCTGTCATGGGTGTCATGGGTAGTGTCATGTGTTGGGCTGGTGATGTCCTCCTGCAAGGTCGTGGTTAATTCCATGATGGCATGAGGGGTGAATCCCTCATTAGCATATTTGACTAGCAAATCAATGGTCTGTCTAGCGCAGTTTTGCACGGACGGATGCGCCTGTCTAACGAAATTACGCTGGACAAAAAAAAGTAGATTTCTTGCGTATCTCGTTTTGGGGATGCCGTGCATCGAAACGCACGCGCACAATTAGACTTACGCCGCGCATCTCCTGTTACGCCGGCGTAATCGCTCTGTGAATCTGGCCCAGTGTCTTTTCAGATAGATAGATAGATAGATAGAAAGATAGATAGATAGATCAGGGAGGCTACTAGTTAGTATAGTTAAATGTAAGGTTTGTAGAGAATATATTGACATCCCTAGCAGTTGTCAATATATTTATAAACTGTATAGCTTAGCTAGTTCTGCTATTAGTATCTGTCAGGCAGGAGATTGTGCTTGATGCTCTAACGTGTTAGTGTACACGTGTTAGTTAATTGCTCATAGAGGCATTAACTGTTACTGCATGTGTGCTATTTATTTGCACAGAAAGGCAGTTGCTGTTAATGCAAGTGGGCTATTGAATTGCACAGAAACGCAGTCGCTCTGACTGTGCGTGTGCTGTTTAATACCACCTGAGCGCATTTGGGGTCACCGCACTTGTGCTGTTACATACCACCTGAGCGCATTTGGGGTCACCGCACGAGTGCTGTTACATATCACCTGAGCGCATTTGGGGTCACCGCACGTGTGCTGTTACATATGACCTGAGCGCATTTGGGGTCACCACACATGTGCTGTTACATATCACCTGAGTGCATTTGGGGTCACCGCACGTGTGCTGTTACATATCACCTGAGCGCATTTGGGGTCACCGCACGTGTGCTGTTACATATCACCTGAGTGCATTTGGGGTCACCGCACGTGTGCTGTTACATATCACCTGAGCGCATTTGGGGTCACCACACGTGTGCTGTTACATATCACCTGAGCGCATTTGGGGTCACCACACGTGTGCTGTTACATATCACCTGAGCGCATTTGGGGTCACCGCACGTGTGCTGTTACATATCACCTGAGCGCATTTGGTGTTACCGTACGTGTGCTGTTACATACCACCTTAGCGCATTTGGTCTCACCGCACGTGTGCTGTTACATATCACCTGAGCGCATTTGGGGTCACCGCACGTGTGCTGTTACATATCACCTGAGCGCATTTGGGGTCACCGCACGTGTGCTTTTACATATCACCTGAGCGCATTTGGTGTCACCGTACGTGTGCTGTTACATACCACCTTAGCGCATTTGGTCTCACCGCACGTGTGCTGTTACATACCACCTTAGCGCATTTGGTCTCACCGCACGTGTGCTGTTACATATCACCTGAGCGCATTTGGGGTCACCGTACGTGTGCTGTTACATACCACCTTAGCGCATTTGGTCTCACCGCACGTGTGCTGTTACATATCACCTGAGCGCATTTGGGGTCACCGCACGTGTGCTGTTACATACCACCTGAGCGTATTTGGGGTCACCGCACGTGTGCTGTTACATACCACCTTAGCGCATTTGGGGTCACGCACGTGTGCTGTTACATACCACCTTAGCGCATTTGGTCTCACCGCACGTGTGCTGTTACATATCACCTGAGCGCATTTGGGGTCACCGCACGTGTGCTGTTACATATCACCTGAGCGCATTTGGGGTCACCGCACGTGTGCTGTTACATATCACCTTAGCGCATTTGGTGTCACCCTCCGTGTGCTGTTACATACCACCTTAGCGCATTTGGGGTCACCGCACGTGTGCTGTTACATATCACCTGAGCGCATTTGGGGTCACCGCACGTGTGCTGTTACATATCACCTGAGCGCATTTGGGGTCACCGCACGTGTGCTGTTACATATCACCTGAGCGCATTTGGGGTCACCGCACGTGTGCTGTTACATCTCACCTGAGCGCATTTGGGGTCACCGCACGTGTGCTGTTACATATCACCTGAGCGCATTTGGGGTCACCGCACGTGTGCTGTTACATATCACCTTAGCACATTTGGTGTCACCGTCCGTGTGCTGTTACATACCACCTTAGCGCATTTGGGGTCACCGCACGTGTGCTGTTACATATCACCTGAGCGCATTTGGGGTCACTGCACTTGTGCTGTTACATATCACCTGAGCGCATTTGGGGTCACCGCACGTGTGCTGTTACATATCACCTGAGCGCATTTGGGGTCACCGCACGTGTGCTGTTACATATCACCTGAGCGCATTTGGTGTCACCGTACGTGTGCTGTTACATACCACCTTAGCGCATTTGGTCTCACCGCACGTGTGCTGTTACATATCACCTGAGCGCATTTGGTGTCACCGTACGTGTGCTGTTACATACCACCTTAGCGCATTTGGTCTCACCGCACGTGTGCTGTTACATATCACCTGAGCGCATTTGGGGTCACCGCACGTGTGCTGTTACATATCACCTGAGCGCATTTGGGGTCACCACACGTGTGCTGTTACATATCACCTGAGCGCATTTGGTGTCACTGTATGTGTACTGTTACATACCACCTTAGCGCATTTGGTCTCACTGCACGTGTGCTGTTACATACCACCTGAGCGCATTTGGTGTCACCGTACGTGTGCTGTTACATACCACCTTAGCGCATTTGGTCTCACCGCACGTGTGCTGTTACATACCACCTTAGCGCATTTGGTCTCACCGCACGTGTGCTGTTACATATCACCTGAGCGCATTTGGGGTCACCGCACGTGTGCTGTTACATATCACCTGAGCGCATTTGGTGTCACCGTACGTGTGCTGTTACATACCACCTTAGCGCATTTGGTCTCACCGCACGTGTGCTGTTACATATCACCTAAACGCATTTGGTCTCACCGCATGTGTGCTGTTACATATCACCTGAGCGCATTTGGGGTCACCGTACGTGTGCTGTTACATATCACCTGAGCGCATTTGGGGTCACCGCACGTGTGCTGTTACATACCACCTGAGCGCATTTGGGGTCACCGCACGTGTGCTGTTACATACCACCTGAGCGCATTTGGTGTGACTCTGCTTGTGCTGTTACATACCACCTGAACGCAGTTGGTGTCACTGCGCTTGTGCTGTTACATACCACCTGAACGCATAAACATGTCTGGAAGGACAACAAAGAGAGGCAGAGAGTCACGAGGGCAAGCAGGCTCTGCATGTAGATGTAACGCTGGTAGTGGATGTGGTGCATCCTCTTCAGCACGTGGCCGTGGCCGTGGCCGCTCGTCCTTCTTTTCGGGAGCTGGCCGTGTTGAGCCTCAACATGCAGAGAAATTAGTAGTGGATGACCAAGCCATCCTCATCCTCCTCATCCTCTCTTACACAGACTGATCAAAGTTTATCTGGCAAAGCAGCTGCCAAGGCGTCCTCTTCCCTCTGCACAATGGCTTTACACAATACTTCCCTAGTACCACCATGTCCTCCTGAGGAGTCCCCCGAACTGTTTCAACACAGTGTTGGGTACATGCTGCAGGAAGATGCGCAGCGTTTTGAAAACTCTGATGACGGAACACTGATAGAGGAAGGCATTGATGTGAGCCCAGGGAGAGGGGGTGGCCGAGAGGGACAGCAATTTGTCAGTGATGATGTTCCCCCAGCTGGAGCATACTGCCAGGTTGTTGACAGTGATGAGGAGGGAGGGGATGATGAGTTCACTGACTCTACCTGGGTGCCTGATAGGAGAGAGGAGGAGAAGGAGGAGGAGGAGGAGGAGGAGGAGGAGGACGAGGCACAGGCACATCTCCAAAGAGGCAGAATGCCCTCCAGGGGTCAGCTTAAGGTCACACCCACTGCATTACAGCGCACATCTACGGCGCTTGTGCATGGTGCTGCTGTGTCTGACCGGTACAGCAAAAGTTCTTTGGTGTGGGCCTTTTTTGAAACATGTCCACAAGATCGTACCTTTGCTATTTGCAACTTATGTCGCAAGCATATCTCGCGTGGCCAAAACATCAACCGCCTGGGTACCACATGCTTGTCCAGACATATGTCGACCTGCCATGCAGCTCGTTGGCAAGCACACCAGAAAGACCCACACCAAAGACAAAAGCGTATCCCCCCTTGCCCTGCTGGGACCTCTAACCCCAGTAGACCCCCAGTCCTCTCTGAAGCCTGCAGTGAAGGTGTAGAAATAGGTGTGTCACAAGCTAGTAGTAGCGGTCAATCTACTGATAGTACCAGGCAAATTTCCCTGCCCCAGCTGCTGCAGCGCCGAAAGAAGTACAATCCCAGCCATCCACAGGCCCAGCAGTTGAATGCTAGCTTAGCGAAATTGCTAGCACTTCAACTGCTACCTTTTCAGTTGGTAGATTCTGCCCCCTTGCGTGAGTTTGTGCAATGTGCAGTACCTCAGTGGCAAGTACCAAAACGCCACTTTTTCTCACGGAAGGCTATTCCAGCTCTCTACCGGCATGTGGAAGGCAATGTCCATGTCTCGCTGGACAGGGCGGTCAGTGGTAAGGTGCATCTTACCGCTGACTCATGGTCCAGCAGGCATGGACAGGGACCTTACCTGTCTTTTACGGCGCATTGGGTGACTCTGCTGGCAGCTGGGAAGGACGCAGGGCAAGGTCCAGTAGTTTTGGAGGTTGTTCCACCACCACGCCTCCAAAACACTACTACTGCTTGTGACACACCTCTCTCCTCCACCCCCTCCTCTTCTTCTTCCTCTGTGGCCTCTTCCTGTGGTGATGTTTTCTCTGAACCAGCCGTGCTCCGTAGGCGTACGAGAGGCTACGCAGGAATGCAGACCAAGAAATGCCATATGGTGCTAGAGCTGGTGTGCTCGGGAGACAGGAGCCACACTGGGGAAGAGGTTCTGTTAGCTCTGCAGGGGCAGGCTCAGAGGTGGTTGATGCCACGCCAGCTTAAGCCTGGAATGGTGGTTAGCGATAATGGCACCAACCTCCTCTCTGCCCTGCGACAGGGAGTACTCACCCATGTGCCCTGTTTTGCGCATGTCCTCAATTTGGTGGTGCAGCGGTTCTTGGGCAGGTACCCGGGATTGCAGGATGTCCTGAAGCAGGCCAGGAAAGTCTGTGTGCATTTCCGGAGGTCATATAATGCCACTGCTCGGCTGACTGACCTCCAAAGGGAATACAACCTGCCCAAGAACCGCCTAATTTGTGACATGCCCACCAGATGGAACTCAACGTTGGCCATGCTGCAGCGGCTGCACACGCAGCAACGGGCCATCAATGAGTACCTGTGCCAATATGGCAGCAGAACTGGGTCAGAGGAGCTAAGTTTTTTTTCCCCACGCCAGTGGGCCTTGATTAGGGATGCATGCACTGTCCTGTCACCATTTGAGGAGGCCACGAGGATGGTGAGCAGTGACAGTGCATGCATCAGTGAGACTGTCCCTCTTATTCACATGTTGGAGCACACGCTACGTGGAATAATGGACAGGGCCCTTGAGGCAGAACAGAGGGAGGAAGAGGAGGACTTCCTTACCTCTCAAGGCCCCCTTTACCCAGACAGTGGTCCTGCTTGCCCACCTAGCACACAGGGAGAGGATAAGGAGGAGGAGGAGGAGGAGGATTGTATCAGCAGCATGGAGGTGGAGCCTAGCACTCAGCAGCAGCAGTCTTCAAGGGATCATTTACAGTCCCAAGGAGCACGTGGAGTTTTAAGTGGCTGGGATGAGGTGCCTGTGGATCCTGTTGTCCTCAGTGACCCAGAGGACTGTGGCCCGAATGCCTCAGCAAACCTACGCTGCATGGCCTCCCTGATTCTGCAAAGCCTGCGTAAGGATCCTTGTGTACGTGCTATTAAGGAGAGGGATCATTACTGGCTGGCGACTCTCCTTGATCCACGTTACAAGAGTAAGGTTGCGGACCTTATGTTGCCATCGCAGAGGGAGCAGAAGATGAAACTTCTGCGGGAGGCCTTGCAGAAGGGTCTGTGCAATGCGTTCCCAGAACCGGGGGGATTACCAAAACCTGGCTCTGGACAACATCTTGCTGAGGCTTCGGTGAGTCACAGAAGGGGCGGTGGAGAAGGTGGTCATCTGACCGATGCATTCAGGCAGTTTTTTAGTCCGCAGCCCCAAGGTCTGACCGGTTCCAGCAACCATCGCCAGCGTCTGGTTTACATGGTCCGGGAATACCTAGGGGCAAGATCCGACTTGGACACCTTCCCCACTGAAAATCCTCTGGCTTACTTGAGGATGGATCACTGGCCAGAGCTTGCCCAGTACGCAATTGAGCTACTGGCTTGCCCTGCACCCAGTGTTCTTTCAGAACGGACATTCAGTGCTGCTGGAGGCTTTGTCACTGATCACAGGGTGCGCCTCTCCACCGGCTCTGTTGATCGACTGACCTTCATCAAAATGAATCAGGCTTGGATCAACACCAGCTACCAAGCACCTGATGCTGATATTAATGAATAATATCTTTTTGTTGAAAAGTCGGATCCCTTTTAGACTGCTGATGCTGAGTGACTGTCCTCTTATGCTGCTGATGGAATATCCTTCTCCTTCTCACTTTTCTTGCTGATAGCTAGTAAGACATTTTGTGTTTCTGGGCTCCGCCACCAGTGCCTAAGGCACAATTTTTCAGCCCCTGTTTAACAGGGGCGCCTAATAATTTTTGATGCAATACTTTGCACGTGGCTCCTTGTTGCGCTCCAATTGGAGTTATTGTGAGGGGTTGCAGTGTTGTGTTGTGCCCAAGGCCCAATTTTTCTGCCCCTGTTTAACAGGGGCACCTAATAACAATTTTTGATGCAATACTTTGCACGTGGCTCCTTTTTGCGCTCCAATTGGAGTTATTGTGAGGGGTTGCAGTGTTGTGTTGTGCCCAAGGCACAATTTTTCAGCCCCTGTTTAACAGGGGCGCCTAATAACAATTTTTGATGCAATACTTTGCACGTGGCTCCTTGTTGCGCTCCAATTACAGTAAGTTTGAGGGGTGCCCTTTTTTCTAAAATTTTTCTTTCACAAAATAATAATGGCCCCCCACCACCGCTAAAATATTCGACATATTGTTGCCACACAGAACGTGCGCAAGTAGCATTAATTACTTTTTTTTTATAGTCCTCTCATGTTGTGCAGGGACATTTCTAAACACGTGCCACTACTATAGACACCCAGCAGGTGTGATATTTAAAGGAATTTTTTTTTTTTTTTCACTTTAAGCATCATTAAAATGGCTGCTCCGGAAAAAACAGCCGTTTTAAAAAACAAAATTCCATTGATACATGTTCCCTGAGGCAAGACCCGGGTTCTGAACGACGTTTTCCAACATTTGATTGAATTTTGGTCTTTAAAACGACCGTTTTTGAATTTGAACGTTCGGGTCCCATAGACTTCAATGGGGTTTGAAATGTTTGCGCGAACCCGCGGTCTGTTCGAACGTTCTGGTGCGAACCAAACCCGGGGGTCTTCGGCTCATCCCTACTTTCTAGGGCATTAACAGCTCCTGGGAAGTAGCATAACTTAAAGCGCTACATTATGCAATGCAATAGAACATAAAGGTGTAAATAGGCCCTTATGCCGCGTACACACGGTCGTTTTTTGTGATGAAAAAAAAGACGTTTTCTGTGAAGTAAAAAACGACGTTTATGAAACGTCACTTTCAAAGACGATGTTGCATACACACCATCGTTTTTTTCACAAAAAGCGAGGTTACGTTCACCACTCTTTTCCATTGAAGCTCGCTTCATAACTAGCTTCTGGGCATGCGTGGGTTGAAAAACGTCGTTTTAAAAGACGTTTTTGCTACACACGGTGACTTTTTGTGAAACAAAAAACGACGTTTTGAAAAACGACACAAAAAATTCAAGCATGTTGGAATTTTTTTTTGGTCGTTTTTTTTAAGACAAAAAACAACGTTTTGCCCACACACGATCAATTTAAATGACGTTTTAAAAAACGACGTTTTTTTTCATCGCAAAAAACGACCGTGTGTACGCGGCATTAGAGTGACTTACCAAAATTAAGTCCCTGTTCAGGGAGTCCCTGTAATATGACTTATAGCTAGTTTCATACTTCTGATAAATAGTATATTTCTGCTGAGAATTTTTAAGCAACTGTTTAGTTATTTTTTTTACATTTTTAGAAAACATCAGTCGTTTCAGATTGAATTGAAAAAGCACTTTTTATGTTGCACTCAATTACATAAGTAATTTTTCCTGACTTAAGACCCACAAGTGTTTTCTTTTTCTTCTGTTATAATAATGATCCTTTCTTTTGAACAAATTACAGACCGTACCATAATTTTTACTACTCACGATATGGATGAGGCAGATTATCTAAGTGACAGAATTGTCATCATTCAACAGGGCAGGTTAAAATGTTATGGTTCTCCATCATCTATCAAAGAAAAGTATACACAAGGTTATGAGCTGATTCTTACAAAACAGGTAAGTGATTATGTGTTTTCATTTTAGGTAAAACGTGGAGTTACCTGTCTGTAATATCCTCTCGTAAACATAAATCCTCAAAAGCCATGCAAACTATCAGTTTGATATGGACTCACTGATAATAAATGATAACAAAAGACAAACTATGCTGTTGCCAATGGATAGTTGCAATCTGATAACTACAGTCAGCACGTTTGTAAGAATTATTCTAGGCCACACCACGCTGAAGCAAATACAAAAAAACAAAACAAAAAAAAAAAAACAAGGCAAACAATCAAGTACCGTAATTAGTATGCTATGAGTTTTAGTTTTTGTACTTCTGGGAGTCACTTACTTTTTTTTAAATTTGATTTGCTGTTGAGGCTCAAATTTGACAAATGCAAGTTAACATAAGGTAATGGATATTTGATCTGAGGCAACTACTTCTTGGAAATAAGAGATTTAAATTATTGAGGAGAACTCTAGACCAGAGGTTCTTTAATGTTTTAATCTGTGGACCTACATAAGAAATGGGGTCCCAAGAGGAGAATTGTTACCAAAATGTCAAAAAAGCCATGCAAAGACAAACACAAACCATAAATACTGCATCTCTGTATTTATAATATATCATGGGGGGGCACATGGACTGCACATACAATAGGAACCACTGCAGAACAAACCTAACTGGTAATATGATGCAAGCTAGCTACCCACAGCTACTGCCTTATAGGCTAATTTTTTCTAAGTTCATAACACTGTTTTTAAGCTGTCTGTCCTGCTATTGAAGAGTTTCTAAGGTTTGCTGTCATGCTGTAGTTTGCTATTTTTAAGACATTTAATATTAAGAACTTCTCGATTTTGCAAGCTCTAGTAAAGACAAGATATTTTTTTTTATCTGTATTGTTTAGTAGTAGACATGTTCAACTAGCTTAACCTCCTTGCCTCGCTCTCTTGCCTGGTAAAAGGTTATGAAAAACAAGAAAACTTCCAGAAAATGCATATAATTGGGCCTTCTGATTAATTTCATCACCAGTGGGTCATGGAGGCAGAGGATATAGCTTATGTAAAGAACTGTTGATTGGATTTTATAAACAGTTTCCTGGATTACAAAGAACTGGCATACAAAGAACACCAACCATCAGCAAAAACTCAGAGTGAAAACTCATCAGATAATAGAACCTCACTGCATAAAGAGGTCAATATGTGTGTGTATCAATATAAAAGAAATGTAGGGGCAAGTGTTGTACTGTAGATATTCAAAAAAATAGAGAAATTTGGGACTTTATATGAGGCCTCTGAAATGTGAATCAGGAGTGCCTCCATCCCGGGTTTTGCGCAGCGAAGAGAAAAGGAGAGGATTTTGTGACTTTGAGTGAAGCATACAGCTGGAGAGCAACAAGACACTATTGATTATAAACATTGTTATGTCATGAGTATATCATTCAATACAGTACATCAATTAGCACAGATTGCATCATAAACTTTGAGCCATATTGGTTGAATTTCATGTGATAAAATACAGTATAACTGCATTGACTAAATATGCACATATGTAAACATCTCCCACACACACACATATATATATATATATATATATATATATATATATATATATACAGAGCTTTTTTTCTCAGAAAATAGGTACAGGAACTCAACCACGACCCGTTCAGATTTCACAAACAGTAGAAGGGTCTTAAAGGGGCATTAAATACCAGAATTGCATTACATACAGAGTGCAGAGTTCAGGGGGTTACAAAGCTGTCACTTGTAAACACAGAAACCAGACTTCTGTGTTTACAAGCGATTGTGGTGAGCGGGCACCAAAGGGTCTGAGCCAAAGGTGGTGGAACTGAGTTCCCCCAGAAAAAAAGCCCTGTATATATATATATATATATATATATATATATATATATATATATATAAAAATAGTTCTAAAATATAAACACATAATAACAGCAAAAACAGCGTTGTAGATATTCTCCCATTCAAGCAAAAAAAGAGAGCTCCGATGGTTTAATATTGTGACAGACTCGGACCCTCTTATGTCTAAAATCATCCTATGTCCACTAGGGGCATAGGATGACTAAGAAATGATACCTTGGACTACATGAGATGGGGTTATTATGTATTTATTATCCACAATATTCTGGGATAACTGTAGGACTGGTTGTTGATCCTAAACTCAACGTCTAATGCCGTCACCTCCAGCCATCTCTCTATTCTCTGTGCTAATTGACTCTTCTATTGTGTGAAGATGCTCTGTGTTTACACATAGGATAATGTGTATTGTATAATAGATGAATGAGGAGTCGGGGCGTCTAGTCACCTCGTCTGGGTAAAAGATTAGATAATTAGCTCATGTTAATTTATGTTCTGGCTACCCCCTCTTTACTGTATATAAGATAGTATTCTTGGTTCTATTAAACTCTCCATGTTCAGCAAACAGACAAGTCTTGTGTGTTGAGGGCAGCTGGAATATCTGATATCTATATCCAGACTGATAGGAAGCGGTATATGACAGAAGCACTCGGTCAGAGTGTGGGACATTTCGTTACAAATATAGTTGGTGAAATGTATTTAAAATCATGCAGCAATTAATTAAAATCAAGCCAGCTTAACTGATTGCCGACCGCCCGCCGTCATATTACTGCGGGACGGTGGCACTGCTGGGCGAGAGCACGTAGCTCTACGTCCTATCTTTTTCGGCCACTAGGGGGCGCGCGCACGCCCCCGGCGGCCCGCGCGCGCACCCCCCCGCACTCCCCCGAGTCCCGTGCGCGTGCCCGGCGGGCACGATCGCCGCCGGGCACGCGTGCGCGTTCGTTACAGAGCGGGGAACGGGAGGTATGTGTGTAAACACATTCCTCTCGTTCCTGTCAGCGGGGGAAACGCTGATCTCCCGTTCATACAATGTATGAACGGAAGATCAGTGATTCCCCCTAGTGAGTCAACCCCCCCCCATACAGTTAAAACACACGGAAAACATACTTAACCCCTTCCCCGCCCCCTAGTGTTAACCCCTTCACTGCCAATGGCATTTTTATAGTAATCCAATGCATTTGTATAGCATTGATTGCTATAAAAATGCCAATGGTCCCAAAAATGTGTCAAAAGTGTCCGATGTGTCCGCCATAATATCGCAGTACTGAAAAAAAACGTTGATCGCTGCCATTACTAGTAAAAAAAAAATATTAATACAAATGCCATAAAACTACCCCCTTTTTTGTGAACGCTATAAATTTTGCGCTAACCAATCAATAAACGCTAATTGCGATTTTTTTTTTTAACGAAAAATATGTAGAAGAATACGTATCGGCCTAAACTGAGGAAAAAAAATGTTTTTTTATTTCTTTTTTGGGGATATTTATTATAGCAAAATGTAAAAAATACTGCATTTTTTTTCAAAATAGTCGCTCTATTTTTGTTTATAACGCAAAAAATAAAAACCGCAGAGATGATCAAATACCACCAAAATAAAGCTCTATTTGTGGGAAAAAAAGGACGCTAATTTTGTTTGGGAGCCACATCGCACGACCGCGCAATTGTCGGTTAAAGCGACGCAGTGCCGAATCACAAAAAGTGCTCTGATCTTTGGACAGCAATATGGTCCGGGGCTAAAGTGGTTAAGCTCACAGTAAATGCTATCCGTAAACATATAATAGCAGTCCGCTAAGTCTCCCCCAGGAGTATGTTTTAGTTAAATTGTTTCTTAGATTTCCTATCTCCAAACTTATTTTTATTTTTTCAAATGGTGGTGGAGTCTGTATGAGATCCTGTTTATGTTGGAAATATAGCACTTTTGAAGGTTTTTTAAAAGAGGGTCTTGTCAGAAATTCAGTGGGGTTCAATTACTAAAGGCAAATACACGGTTGTACCCTGCAAGGGAATTTTCCCCAGACCTAAGTGAATGTGGTGAAACAAAAAATGTTTTGTTTTCACATGACTGAATGATGGAAGTCAATAATGCTTCTCCTTATTCACTGTTTACTCTTCTTCAGCCAATTGTAAGCATTCTGCTGTAAGTGATTTCAGCAGCCATAAAATCATCTGATGACTTCCATACACACCAGAATTCCCATCCACATGTATCCCATGCTCTGCTGCTGCCTCTCTGCATGCTCAAGGTGGGAGTCAACTAGTAGAGCATTATATCCCCTGGGTGAATGGACCTTGAAGAGACAAACATTTAGTCATGTGGGAGAAGCTAATCAAGTACCATCTGTGCCTGATTATTTTTAGATACCCTATGGACCCCCTCCAAATATCTCCAGGAGGGTGGCAACCAATTCACTTGGATGTACCTCTGAGGAGAAAGGGTGCAGGCTGTATCAGGGTGGGGATCCATGACAGAAATGCATTTGGAGGAAGTTCCTCTTTTTCAAACTTTCATGTGATTGGAGCTGCTTATTCAAGTGTAATATCTCCCTGTCAAATTCTTCAATCCTGTATATTATTGTTGCAGGCTCCAACTATCCTAATATCCCCCAAGGACACAGTTTACAAATTACCTTGTGCTTTTTCCTTATTTTTTCAACTATACCCGTTGAAATTTTACGGGGCCCAGATCTGTGTAAATGTATTTTTAAGTTGCAAAAAGAACTATACGGTTTTTCCCACATTCAGACAGTATATTAGAAAGCATTGTTTCTGGTTATGTTATGAAAATTAGTAGATCTGTAACATGAAATCATGGAAAGGGTCAATAGTCAACCTGGATGGGTTCTATTGCCTGAGGAAGAAAATCTGCTATGCATCCAGTTGCCTCAACCGCACCTGTAGGGTGGTAATACGTATGTTACTACTATAGCACTCTGTTTCCCCCAGCTAGTACAGAAGCCGCCATGCACATGCACAGTCTCATACACACCATCAAATTTGGCTCCATTTAGGTGATGTCTTTTTACTATTTATTGCTGAACAAAAAAGAACAGGAGAGGGGTTTAGGGTCACAGGATACTCCAAAACAATAATAGCAATCAATAGGAGGACAAGCTTCATGGTAGAAAATTCTTAAAGGAGCAGGCACACGCTACAGTCCCAAATCAGGTCTTACTCATGATGTCCTAGGACTGGAGCTGTGAGCCACCCAGCATCTACAGGAAGATTTTCAGTAAGAGAGGTAAAAGATCCTTCTTCAAAACAGAACTTCAGGGCAGTGCCCTCCAGCAATAATTCATCAGCAATCTTCTTCAGGCCCTCAGCCCAGCTGAGGCCCAGACTGCAACTTCTTGTCTCAGTAATTATCTTCCAGGGGCAGAAAACCCAGGAGAACTGGAACCCTCTCTAGAGAGGAAAGAACACTATAGGAAGGCCTTCCAAACACTTATCACCTTCCCACCAAAATTTTTAGGTTGCCTTCTTCCAGGCAGTGGCTGGGGAATGATAAATATTCATACTGGTAATTTGACTCCCCATGCCCTATATTTTGGAAGCTTCATCCAGAAGCAAGTAAGAGACATAAAAACCCCCAGCTAGAAAAACCTGACCAGACAAAAACAATCAATTACTGCACCACTAAGTACAGTAATGCTTACAACTAAATTTAGCCTAGCAGCCTAACTAGAACAGGGCTCTACATAACCAAGCCCTATATGTAATTAGTGTTGCTCACGAATATTCGCATTGCGAATATTCGCTACGAATATTGCATATTCGAGTATTCGCGAATAACGCGAATATCGCGGCGAATATTCGCTATTTCGAATATTCGAATGTTTTCAATTTTTTTTTAGAACAGATCACATCCTAGAGATCCCCATCGACGTCTAAAAGCATTGCTGGTATGATTAGAGACCTTGGGCAGAGTAGCTGCAGCGCTCATTTTATATTGCCGAAAAATCGCAATGCGATTATTCGGCAAATAGCGATATCGCGCGATTATTTTATATTGTAATATATCACGAATATTCTGAGCCAATCAGAGTACTCCATTCCGCATTTCTCGAAATTTCGAAATTATTTTGTATTGTAATATATCACGAATATTCTGAGCCAATCAGAGTGCTCCATTCCGCATTTCTCGAATATTCGCAAATATTGTGTAATGTAATATATCACGAATATTCTGAGCCAATCAGAGTGCTCCTTCTGCATTTGCCGAATATTCGCAATTATTGTGTATTGTAATATATCACGAATATTCTGAGCCAATCAGAGTGCTCCTTCTGCATTTGCCGAATATTCGCAATTATTGTGTATTGTAATATATCACGAATATTCTGAGCCAATCAGAGTGCTCCTTCTGCATTTGCCGAATATTCGCAATTATTGTGTATTGTAATATATCACGAATATTCTGAGCCAATCAGAGTGCTCCTTCCGCATTTCTCGAATATTCGCAATTATTGTGTATTGTAATATATCACGAATATTCTGAGCCAATCAGAGTGCTCCTTCCGCATTTGCCGAATATTCGCAATTATTTTATATTGTAATATATCACGAATATTCTGAGCCATTCCGCATTTCTCGAATATTCACAATCGCAATCGCAATTCGCATTCGCATTCGCGATAGCGAAAATTCGCAATCATTTCATTTCCAAAAAATATCACGAATATTCGTATTTAGCGAATATATGTAGAATATTCGACTATATATTCGAGATATATCGCGAATTCGAATATGGCATATTCTGCTCAACACTATATGTAATATGGTCTATTTCATGAAAAGCCACACAAAATGCCTTTAGGCATAAGTGAAAAAAAACAAGTGGAATCTTTCTGGACTATGAATAGTGTCTCCAGGTCCCACTAAAAGGCCATGTTTTATGTATTACCTTAGTGGGCTATGAGGACAGGGTTGATGACCACTGGTGTATGGTTTCTAAGGCCTCGTACACACCATCGGACATATCCGATGAAAACGGTCCGCGGACCATTTCCATCGGATATGTCCGATCGGGAGTTTGATCCGATGGTGTGTACACACCATCGGATCAAATTCCCCGCCGCCGGACGGTGCGGTGACGCGGCGGTGACTTTGACGCCGCCACGTCACCGCCACGTCACCGCACCAGGAAGTTAAACACTTCCGCGCATGCGCCGAATCCATTCGGCGGCGGCGCGGGCGGCGGGGGTGGGGGGACGACATGTCTGCTGGTAAGTGTACTAACCAGCAGACATGTCGGGCGGACAGATTCCACCGGATAGATTTCAAAGCTTGCTTTGAAATCTGTCGGGTGGACAAATCTGTCCGCTAGCCCATACACACGAGCGGAGATGTCTGCTGAAACGGTCCATCGGACATATCCCCTCGTGTGTACGAGGCCTGAGACATTGTTGGTCTCAGCTTGAGGTGAGCGCCAGCTGAAATACTGGCCTCAAATGAAGGCTTTATGTGCCTCCCACAAAGTAGAAGCCCATCATTTAACCACTTAAGACCCGGACCTTTAGGCAGCTAAAGGACCCGGCCAGGTTTTGCGATTCGGCACTGCGTTGCTTTAACAGACAATTGCGCGGTCGTGCGATGTGGCTCCCAAACAAAATTGGCCTCCTTTTTTACCCACAAATAGAGCTGTCTTTTGGTGGTATTTAATCACCTCTGCGGTTTTTATTTTTGCGCTATAAACAAAAATAGAGCGGTAATTTTGAAATTCAACATTTTTTTACTTTTTGCTATAACAAATATCCCCCAAAAATATATATATTTTTGTTATATATATATATATATATATATATATATATAACATTTTTTTCCCCTCAGTTTCGGCTGATACGTATTCTTCTACCTATTTTTGGTAAAAAAATATCTCAATAAGCGTTTATCGGTTGGTTTGCACAAAATTTATAGCGTTTACAAAATAGGGGATAGTTTTATTGCATTTCTATTTTTTTACTACTAATGGCGGTGATCACCAATTTTTTTTGTGACTGCAACATTATGGCAGACACTTTGGACAATTTTGACACATTTTTGGGATGCATTGTTTATTGTGAAAATTACAATTGCAGTTTGTGAGTTAACCACAAGGGGGCGCTGAAAAGCTTATGTGTGACCTAATGTATGTTTACAATTGTAGGGGGGTGTGGCTGTAGGTGTGACATCATCGATTGTGTATCCCTATAAAAGGGATCACAAGATCGATGACGCCGCCACAGTGAAGAACGGGGAAGCCGTGTTTACACACGGCTCTCCCCATTCTCCAGCTCCGAAGAAATACAGCTTTCTTTTGGTGGTATTTGATCACCTCTGCGTTTTTTTGTGCGCTATAAACAAAAATAGAGCGACAATTTGGAAAAAAAATCTATATTTTTTACTTTTTGCTATAATAAATATCCCCCAAAAATATGGAAAAAAAACAAGCATTTTTCCTCAGTTTAGGCCAATACGTATTCTTCTACCTATTTTTGGTAAAAAAAATTGCAATAAGCGTTTATCGGTTGGTTTGCGCAAAATTTATAGCATAAAAATAGGGGATATTTTTATTGCATTTTAAAAGAGATCACACGATCAATGACGCCACACACGGCTCTCCCCGTTCTTCAGCCCCGGGGGACCGATCGCGGGACTCCAGCGGCGATCGGGTCCTACAGTCCCGGTCACAGAGCTTCGGACCGGGTTGCGGGAACGTGCTGCGGGCACGCGCCCGCGACCCACGGCTGGGCACTAGCACAGGATGTACCTGTACGTGCATGTGCCCAGCCGTGCCATTCTGTCAACGTATATGTGCAGGAGGCGGTCCTTAATTGAAATAATTTCATCAAAGAGTTAGAAAGCCTATCAAATATTTCTGGATGTTTTAATAGTAACTCATTTAGCCTCCAATGACATGTTCTAAGACAAGCACTACTAAAGACCAAAAGACTTTAGGTGTGATCTGACCAAGATATAGAGTTAATTTCAGAAGTAGAAATATGACAAGGAATTGGTTCTAAGACCAGAAAATAGTAAATTCTAGAGTAGATCATGTGTATCGGAAAATAAAAAGTATATTGTTTGTAGAGAAAATGTTTCCCCCCCCCCAAGAGTAGTACAACCTATATTCCCTAACCAATTTGCGTAAAGAGGTTTACTTTTAAAAGAGGACCTTCTGATCTCTGTTAGGTAAGAAAGACTCATGAAAGTCCCCTCCTACTGCAGTGAATGGATGGGGAGTTTTCAACTGAGATTCAAGTACCTGGCATAGAAATTGGATTTGGCCAGAATTATTTGCATAGACAGTTAACAATATGGGGTGTACCCGCAAGTCTGCAGTTTAAATGTATAACTCTCCCATGAGAGTTTAAAGTGGAGGAAATGGCTTTTAAAGGAAAGAGAGAGACCCCCCCCCCCTCCACCCTAGCAAATGTGGGTTTCCTGGGCAAATATCAGACCTGCATTAAATTAAAAAATTAAGAGCACATTAGATAAAGGTACTAATACAAAAAAAATACTGACTTAAAACTGCCCCCCTCAGGGAAAGTGGTAACAAATATAGTAAATGTAGTATAAACAACTATAAACCAAATACAAAAAAAACATACAAACAGATATGGTCTAGGTCACGCCCAAATATAAGGTACCAAAGTCAAAGATGGCCTAAGGCCCCATACACACGAGCAGACAGATTTGTTTAAATTGGTCGGACAGACCGATTTGAACAAATCTGTCTGCTGGGGACGTATTGGTTTGATCGTGTACACACAATCAAACCAAAATCCCCGCCGGCAGATGGCGCGCTGACGTGTCGGTGACGTTGACGCCGCCATGTCACCGCACCAGGAAGTAAAACACTTCCGCGAATGTGTCAAAACCATTTGACGCGTGTGCAAGAAGACATGTCTGCTGGTTAGCGTACTGACCAGCAGACATGTCGGGCGGACGGGTTCCCAGCCGACAGATTTGAAAGCATGCTTTTAAATCTGTCGGGTGGCCAAATCCGTCGGCTCGCCCGTACACACGATCGAATCTGTCTGCTGGGACGGTCTGGCAGACCGTTTCCAGCAGACAGATTTGATCATGTGTACGCGGCCTAAGAGATTTAGTCATCTCAGAACACTTTGGGCTGACCCAAGATGAAGATAGGAGGACATATGTAGCATGATGGATGCCAGGGTTGGCTTGACGGATGTCATGGGTTGGCTTGCAAACTAAACTCTGTAAAAGACTGAGCAACAGTTTAAAATTCGCAGAATATTTTTATTTTTTTTCAAGAGCATGAAAGGTTATCCCTATAGGGATGACTTAATTAAAGGCACAAAGCCAATGTGTGATAGGAAAAGAAATAAAAGAAAACTTAGTGGGCCACATCACCTAGAGCCAAGTTGGAGACCTGAATGGAGACCAGCATTGCAAAGCTGGAGGTTGTCTTCTGGACTTGCATTTGGCAGGGCTCCAAAGCTTGCTAGAAGTCACTGCTGGTTGGATGTTAGGAAGTGAGATGACCAGGGCTTTCTCTGGAAGGGGAGGGTGGCCCAGGTGTTTAAGGAAGGCCTCTCCCTCCTGGAGCTCTCAAATGCTGCGTTGTGATTAGAGTTGAGTGGACACATGGATCTTCGGGTTCGGCGGGTTTGGCCGAACTTCGGAAAAAAGTTTGGGTTCGGGACCCGAACCCAAACCACATTGAAGTTAATGGGGACCCACATTTTTGACTACTAAAAAGTCTCTAAAAAACTAAGGGAAAGGGCTAGAGGGCTGCAAATGGCAGCAAAATGTTGGTAAGAGCATGGCAAGTACTCTGCAATCAAATGTGGATAGGGAAATAACTTAAAATAACAAAGTACATTAAAAAAAAATCTTGACAAGCAGGAACTTTCCCCAATGATGGGACAATATTCATCCCCCTAATACCAATGATGGGGCACTGACACAAATGATGGGGCACTATTCCTCCCAATGATACCAATGATGCGGCACTATTTCTCCCACTGACACAAATGATGGGGCACTATTTCTCCCACTGACACACAAGATGGGGCACTATCCCTCCCAATGATACCAATGATGGGAGACTATTCCTCACACTGATACCAATGATGCAGCACTATTTCTCCCACTGACACAAATGATGGGGCACTATTTCTCCCACTGACACACAAGATGGGGCACTATCCCTCCCAATGATACCAATGATGGGGCAATATTCCTCCCACTGACACAAATGATGGGACACTGATACCAATGTTGGGGCACTATTTCTCCAACTGACACAAATGATGGGGCACTATTCCTCCCACTGATACCAATGATGGGGCACTATTTCTCCCACTGACACAAATGATGGCACACTATTCTTCCCAATGATACCAATGATGGGAGACTATTCCTCCCACTGATACCAATGATGCGGCACTATTTCATCCACTGACATAAATGATGGGACACTATTCCTCCCAATGATACCAATGATGGGGCACTATTTCTCCCACTGACACAAATGATGGGACACTATTCCTCCCAATGATACCAATGATGGGGCACTATTTCTCCCACTGACACAAATGAAGGGGCACTATTTCTTCACTGATACCAATGATGGGACACTATTCCTCCCACTGATACCAATGATGGGGCACTATTTCTCCCACTGACACAAATGATGGGACACTGTTCCTGCCAATGATACCAATGATGGGACACTTTTCTGATGCAGTTAGATTTGTAAAGTAGGACTGACTCCTAACTAATTCTCTCCCTATAAGCACAATCAGGAACCTTTCCCTACAGTAGCTAATGCAGAGTATGTTACAGGAACATATTCAGTGCTGGTGCAATATGCAGAGTATCTGACAGGAACATATGCAGTGCTGGTGCAATATGCAGAGTATCTGACAGGAAGATATGCAATGCTGGTGCAATATGCAGAGTATGTCACATATTTAATGTTGCTGCAATATGCAGAGTATGTCAGAAGAACATATGCAATGCTGCTGCAATATGCAGAGTATGAAAATAGGGAGGGGGTGCAATCAGCGCAAAAAGATGAGGAAAACTTGAAAATTAATCAAAAATAAAAATTATGGTGAAAATAACTCCAAAGTTAAAATTTCACATGAATGCCAGCTGAACACAAAATAACTTTCACAAAATTCCCAAAATACATACAACATAGAAACAGTGCAGCGCAAACAATAAATATAATAAGTGTATTAATAGTACTTCTCTTGTACTATTAATCAAAAGGACCTGTGTTTACAGGAAAAAAAGTGAAGGGTGAAAAAAAACAACAATAAATCATATATGCATAAATATCTTGACAAATGTCCATATAATATTAAGTGCGATTTGTCCAATATTCCAATTGGTCTGATTTATCAGAATCCACCAGGTGAAAAAATGTTGGTAAAGGTGTAAAGTGATCCCACCACCACAAGGGTATTCTACTATTACCTCCAACTTAGACCACTGTTTCACCAGATGGTCAAACTGCGCATAGATATATAGAGATATGCAGAGTATGTCACATATGCAATGCTGCTGCAATATGCCGAACCCGAACTTTGAGCAAATTATTCGGGTCAAAAAAAAAGTTTGGTACGAATGGTACTTTACAGTTTGGGTTCGCTCAACTCTAGTTGTGATCCATCCTTAGAAACCATGAGCCTAAAAGGAAACCACCAGCAATTTGGTATGTGATGCGTCTGTAGATAGGATGTGATGGGCTTCAGTATACAGTACGTCTGGAAGAGTGGTAGGAGAGAGATTACCAAAAATTTGAATCTTTTTGCCTTTGTATTTTAACATTGATTCATTGCGTGTGGTGGTGAGAAGCACTGCCTTGCTGTCATACTAATGGAAGCAAACAATGATATCTCTTAGTGTCAGGGCATCAGAACTGCCCGATCGTGGCCGTTTACCGCGGGCGCGCGCGTGCACGTCTTAGGCGCGCGCGTGCGCGGTATAGGCGCGCGCCTCGGGCGCGCACGGACACGCTCCCCATCCGGCCAATCAGTGGCTTAGGCGGGCTATTTAAGCCATCCTCTTCCCCCTGTCTGGTTGCTGGCTTGTCACAGCTTCTGAGTGCATCTGATACTTCCGACCTTCTGATCCTGAACCGTTTGACCTTTGGCTATTGTTACCGGACTGCTGCTGCCTCCTGCCCTTGACCTTTGGCTTGAACTATCGGACTTCCTGATCTCTCCAACCCTCCTGACCACGGCCTGTTTCCCGGATTAATCTTCTGCTTGTTCCCAGCTCCAGCTACCTTGACTTCCGGACTACCTGCGTGTGCTTCCTCGTCTGACCCCAGCAACCTGCTTCCGGTTCAATCTCTGCTCCACGGATCCAGTCCTCGTCCGCCTGTCGGTACCGGTGCCTCCTGGTGCGTCCGTCCCTCTGTCCCCACTCCAGGGGGCGGATCGCTCTAGGTCGCAAAGGGAGCCCCCCCCAGCATCTTGGCCTTGGTGAGTTTATCCTTTAATAACCGTGATAGTACAAGCCAGCCAGATGTCCGAGGCTGACAGGGTGCGCTCTCCCTTTGAGACTCTCTGCCAACAAGTCTCAGCACTAACTGACGCGGTACAGAAATTGCAGGAAGGATATTTACAAATAGATGGTCGCCTCCAACAAATGGCTGTCACGCCTGGACCTGCGGCCCCTCCCGCGGCTCCAGCCACGGGAGCATCCTCCTCCCAGTCATCCCCAGGACCAGCGATGGTTGTCACCCAGCCAGAACCTCGTGTCCCAACACCTGAGCGTTTTTCTGGCGACCGCAAGAAATTCCGAGCGTTCAAGAATGCCTGCTCGCTATACCTGGCCTTACAACCTAGGACTTTCTGTTCTGAAGCCGTGAAAGTAGGTTTTGTAATTTCTTTGCTCGCAGACGAGCCACAAGCCTGGGCACACAGCCTAATGGAGCGGAGGAGCCCAATACTGGACACTATAGACACCTTCTTTAAAAACATGTCTGAACTGTATGATGATCCCCTGCGCTCGGCCACGGCCGAAGCTACTCTCCACCAACTCAGGGGAGGAGACCGGTGGAGGACTTCATTGCGGAATTCCGCAAGTGGTCTGCGGACACAGGGTGAAATGAGGCCGCCCTGAAGTATCAATTCCGACTCGGCCTATCAGAGTCCCTCAAGGACGAACTAGCCAGAATTGACCCACCTGCCACCTTGGACGCATTAATTCAATCAGCTACCCAACTTGACAGACGCCTACGAGAACGCCGATCAGAACGCTTTCAAGTAACTCGGTCCAGCTGGACCCCACCAAGGTTCCCTCCAGCTCCGCCGCCTCTCCCGGTTCCGCCCGTCTCCTCGCTTCAGGATCCGGAGCCCATGCAACTCGGTCTGGTCCGGGCTCCCCTCACGTCTGAAGAAAGGCAGCGTAGACGCCAGTCAAATTTGTGCCTGTATTGTGGTGGAGCAGGCCACTTCCTCCGCACTTGTCCCATTAGACCCAGTAAGTCTAGATCTCCATCCTCCTTCAATTACCACATTACCAACTTACCTCAGACTTATGTTGTCCTCTTTCTCTCCCTACAGCTCCCGGAGGGGGCGACCCGGCTGCCGGCCATCGTTGACTCTGGGGCCTGCAGCTGCTTTCTGGACTCCGCCCTGGCCCAAAAGCTGCATGTCCCCTGTCGTCCTAAGGACTCTCCCTTACAGATCCATCTGGCAGACGGCTCACTCCCCCCCTCAGGACTTGTTACCCAGGAGACCCTACCTATCTTTGCCGTCTCAGATACCGGACACCAAGAATACCTGTGCCTGGACCTTATCCCGTCTCCACTGGCCCCCATCATCTTGGGTCTCCCATGTCTAAAAGTACACCAACCCAGTATAGACTGGTGTGAAAAGGAGGTCAAGTTCCCCTCAATCTACTGTGCTCAACATTGTCTCGTACCCACTAAACCCGCTTGTTCCACCTTGATGACGACGTCAAAAGACTTCCAATATGTTCCCTCAGTCTACTGATTTTACTGAAATTAAAGATGTTTTCGACAAACAGCAGGCGGACCGCCTTCCTCCACACCGGTCATACGACTGTCCCATTGACCTGTTGCCTGGTTCTAAGATTCCCTTTGGGAGAATCTTTCCTCTATCAGAGACTGAATTAGTAGCCCTCAAGGCTTATATCGACGAAAACTTAGAAAAAAAGTTTATTCGTCCTTCTTCCTCTCCAGCCGGCGCTGGAATCTTTTTCGTCGAAAAGAAAGATGGCTCCCTCAGGCCTTGCATCGACTATCGGGAGTTGAACAAGATTACTATCAAGAATCGGTATCCGTTACCCCTCATCCCGGAACTGTTCCAGCGATTCCGTTCAGCCCGGGTCTTCTCCAAACTCGACCTCCGGGGGGCCTACAACCTTGTCCGAATCCGGCCCGGGGACGAGTGGAAAACAGCTTTCAGGTCAAGGTTTGGCCACTTTGAGTACTTGGTGATGCCTGTTCGGTCTCTGCAACGCCCCTGCCACTTTCCAGCACCTGGTAAACGACATCTTCCGCCAGTTCCTGGACGACTTTCTGGTCGTCTATCTAGATGACATCCTCATCTTCTCAGTCTCCCTTGAAGTGCACCGGGTCCACGTTAAACAAGTCCTGGCCATCCTTAGACAACACAAATTATACCTCAAAGCGGAGAAATGTGAATTTGAAAAGACCACAATTCAGTTTTTGGGCTTTATCATCTCAACCAATGGGATATCCATGGATCCACAAAAAGTTAAAGAAGTCCAGGACTGGCCAGCACCGGCCGACAAGAAGGGGGTACAGCTGTTTATTGGCTTTGCCAACTTCTACCGAAGATTCATTGCCGGCTTTTCATCCACTGTGTCCCCTATTACCAAACTAACCCAGCAGGGGTGCCGTTTCCACTGGTCTCAGGAAGCACAGGAGGCATTCACAAAACTCAAGACCTTGTTTTCTTCCGCACCTGTTCTAAAACATCCAGACCCAACCTTGCCTTTTCTCCTGGAGGTGGACGCCTCGGAAATTGCTATCGGAGCTATCTTATCGCAGAGACAGGGACCTAAGTCCTTGCTACACCCTGTACGCTTCACGAAAACTCATCGCTCCAGAAAGAAATTATGACGTCGGAACTACTGGCCATTAAGTTTGCCCTGGAAGAGTGGAGATATCTCCTGGAAGGTACCCTTCACCCCATTCTGATCTTTACGGACCATAAAAACCTGGAATACCTATGATCCGCCAAACGCCTAAGACCAAGACAAGCTCGCTGGGCCCTGTTCTTCACTCGTTTTCATTTTCACATTACCTTCAGACCGGGGTCAAAGAATGGGAAAGCAGACGCTCTTTCCAGAATGTTCACCGAAACGCCCGATCCACTGGAACCTAGTACCATCTTAACCCCCAGGAACTTTCTATTAATCTCTCCAGTTGACCTTCTGACCTCTCTTAAAAGGGCCTCCGACCAATGCACCGACCAACTGGCACTCTCTCTGGAGAAACAAGACGGCTTACTATGGTCGCGGGGCAAAGTCTTTGTACCTGCGGAAACAAGGCAGTTAGTGCTAAGCACGTTCCACGACCACAAGCTGGCGGGCCACTTTGGAGCACGGAAGACCTCGGAGCTGATAGGACGCTCCTTCTGGTGGCCAAAGTGGAAATTAGACTGTAAAACCTATGTGTCCTCTTGTACCCGCTGCCAGCGCTGTAAGGGTCCGAACACTAAGTCCTGGGGCCTACTCAAACCTCTCCCTGTTCCAGAACGCCCTTCAATGGATTTCATTGTGGATCTGCCTCCTTCCGAAGGTTTTACTACGATCCTAGTGGTAATTGACCGACTGTCCAAATTGGCACACTTCCTGCCCATGATTGGTACACCCTCTGCGGCTGAGACAGCCAAGATTTTTTTTAAGGAAATCATAAGACTCCATGGGGCACCCAAGAGCATCGTGTCAGACAGGGGTGTGCAGTTTACTTCCAAGTTCTGGAGGGAGCTCTGCAAGTCACTTGAAATTAAGATCTGCCTCTCGTCTGCCTACCACCCGCAGTCCAATGGTCAGACAGAGAGGACCAACCAAACGTTGGAGCAGTACCTCCGTTGTTTTTGTTCATCATCCCAAGACGACTGGGTATCTTTGCTGCCATCGGCAGAATTTGCCTACAACAATTCCATTCACTCATCTACTAACCAAACCCCGCTTTGGGCCCACCTCGGATACCATCCCTCCTTCCTTCCGGACTCTATTCCCGAAATATCGGTTCCAGCTGTCCAGGAACGCATAGCTGGTATGCAACAAAACTTCCAGAAACTCCAGGAGACCATGGAGCAAGCCCAAAGAAGTTACAAAAAGTTTTACGACAGGGGGAGGAAGGAGTGCCCGGACTTCGAAGTTGGGGAAAAGGTCTGGTTATCGGCCGCAAACCTCAAACTACCAATTCCTTCCCGGAAACTCGGCCCTAGATTCATCGGCCCGTTTAAGATCAAGCAGAAAATCAACCCCGTGGCTTTTGAATTAGAATTACCGGACTCCTACAGGATCCACCCTGTCTTTCATGCATCCCTGCTCAAGCCTGTCATACCAGACACTTTCCCTGACAGAGAAGAGCTCCCACCTCCTCCGGTGGTGATCGAAGGAGAAAAGGAATTCGAGGTGGAATCCATCCTGTGTTGTCGAAAAAGAGGGAGGCAACTTCAGTACTTAATCAAGTGGAAAGGTTATCCCCCTGAGGACAATTCCTGGGAGCCTTCCAGAAATTTACATGCCCCTCGGCTGATCCGAACTTTCCATCGAGACCATCCGGAGTTGATGGACAGTTTGGACCTCCAAAGCCCCTTGGGGGGGCACTGTCAGGGCATCAGAACTGCCCGATCGTGGCCGTTTACCGTGGGTGCGCGCGTGCGCGGCTCGGGCGCGCGCGTGCACGTCTTAGGTGCGCGCGTGCGCGGTATAGGCGCGCGGCGCGGGCGCGCACGGACACGCTCCCCATCCGGCCAATCAGTGGCTTAGGCGGGCTATTTAAGCTATCCTCTTCCCCCTGTCTGGTTGCTGGCTTGTCACAGCTTCTGAGTGCATCTGATACTTCCGACCTTCTGATCCTGAACCGTTTGACCTTTGGCTATTGTTACCGGACTGCTGCTGCCTCCTGCCCTTGACCTTTGGCTTGAACTATTGGACTTCCTGATCTCTCCAACCCTCCTGACCACGGCCTGTTTCCCGGATTAATCTTCTGCTTGTTCCCAGCTCCAGCTACCTTGACTTCCGGACTACCTGCGTGTGCTTCCTCGGCTGACCCCAGCAACCTGCTTCCGGTTCAATCTCTGCTCCACAGATCCAGTCCTCGTCCGCCTGTCGGTACCGGTGCCTCCTGGTGCGTCCGTCCCTCTGTCCCCACTCCAGGGGGCGGATCGCGCTAGGTCGCAAAGGGAGCCGCCCTCAGCATCTTGGCCTTGGTGAGTTTATCCTTTAATAACCGTGATACTTAGACTGTCCCTGTAGATGGTTTAGGTCTCTTTCTAAACACCAGTCTATATCAGAAACATTATGTGCCAACATGATGAACAGACCCAGAAGATATGATTGTAGATCAGTGTTTCAGGAACCTCTTTGATGCACAGGTTTTGATGGAATGTTTTTTAAAATCCTCTTGTTTATAATTGGTGCTTGGAAACAATTGCCCAAATTAACAGAGAGTGGGCGCACATTTACGCTGGCGTAGCGCGCACATACAGTACCCTATGCTAGCGCAGCACGGAGAGGCAAGCACTGCATTCAGCAAGCCATTGCTCACCAAAGATGCGCCAGCATAGCATATTTTCAAAGGCGTAGGCTAGCGTAAGTGGAAGTGGACGTGATTCATGCAAATGATGGGTCAAGCGCCAGACAAGTACGTATAACGAACTGTGCATGCGCCGCGCATGCTCACAACCACGTCGGAACAAATGCCTAAGATACGCCGGATCACTGTGTGAGTGAGTGAGTGAGTGAGTGAGTGAGTGAGTGAGTGAGTGAGTGAAAAACGTATATAGCACTGCACATGCAAACTGAATCGCCTCTGGGTGCTCGCTTGTCCCTTTTCTCCTTTGAACTCAAAAGAGATGGGTTTTGATCTTTCTCCTGAAGGTCAAGTGATTCTCCTCCAACCAAATGCTGGTTGGTAGAGCGTTCCATAGTCTGGGGCCTTGGACCGAATCTTCGCTCTCCTTTGGACTTGTATCTGGCTTTGGGTATTTGGAGTAGATTTTGATTGGTGGATCGCAAAACGCGATTGGGGTTATAGACTTTTATTTTTTCACATAGATATTGGGGGGCATTTCCCAGAATACACTTATGCGTCAGAGTGTTTTGAAAGTAATTCTGTCTTTTACTGGCAACCAATGAAGGGCCCTCAGTGAAGGTGAGATTGATTCCCATGTTTTTTTCCCAGTCACAAGTCTAGCAGCCGTGTTTTGAACGACTTGCAGATGGGTGATTTGGTACTTTGGGAGTCCAAGGTAGAGGGCATTTGCATAGTCCAGTCTGGAGTTGATAAATGTTCCCACCACGACTGCTATGTCTGCTTTGGGAATAAATTGAATAAGTCTGCGTAGTAGGCACAGCAGATGGTGAGATCCGCTCACTACTGACCCTATTTGTGCATCCATTGTCATGTAGGTGTCAAAGATGACTCCAAGACTTTTGACTTTGGTGCTAGGGGCGATGATTTTGCCCAGAATGGGCGGAGGTGTCCAAGTTGTTGCAGGTTGGTTCTTTTGATTGGCGTGAAACAGGAGAAGTTCTGTTTTGGAGCTGTTAAGTTTACGATAACTCTTTGTCATCCAGTTTTCTATCAAAGAGAGGCATTTCTCTAGACCGAGATGATGATCCTTTTTGTTGCAGATGCGAAAATACAATTGTGTGTCATCCGCATAAGAGTGGTAAAGTAACTTTTGGCTGCTGATGATTTCAAAGAGAGGGCGGAGATAGATATTGAACAGCACTGGCGACAAGGGGGATCCTTTAGGGCAGTGGTCCTCAAACTATGGCCCTCCAGTTGTTCAGGAACTACAGAACTACAGAGTCCGGAGTCTGCTGCCCATGCATTTCATACCACAGTGACAGAAAACACAAAAGTGGAACATGGCTTCTATGGAATAAAGATTGCAGCAGAACAATTTGAATAGTTGGCTCAAAAGGTACCATTTGGGAAGGATCTGGAGTTAAAGAAGAAAAAAAGAAAAAAAAGAACTCACACTGAATTAATGAGCTGTTCAGGAGAGTACAGGCCTGCTACACCATTCTGATGGTTCTGCTCTATGAGCGGCCGGAGTAAACGGACTCCGCTTTCAGTTTGCACCTAACTACCTGGGATCTGGCCGCTCGATCGAGGATTTTTGCAGCCTCGTCTGGATCAGAGGTCCGCCGCCATATTTGGGCCTGAGGAGATTCGATCGCTTTCCACACCGGCGAGTTCGGAGCAGCAGGATCCCCCCCATCGCGGGGCGCCATCGGCACATCTCTCCCCCAGTCTCCGGAGCCCTCTGGCCTGCTGCTTGCCATCTGCGGGTGCCGACACGCTCCCCGCCTGGAGTAGGAAAGACCGCGGATTCGGCCTAGTCCTGGAAGAGGCGGCCATCTTGCTCCACCCAGCGGCGACTCCAGCGCAGTTTCTTGGCCTTTCTGCTTTCACAGTGTCCAATCCCTCTGGCTATCACCTCCGGATCCTCTCTGGATGTCATTGTTGTGCTTCCAGGACCCTGCAGCGCTACCCAGGTCAGTCCCCGGCTCTGGCCTAGCTCAAAATCAGCGGCCATCTTGCTTCACCTGGAGGTATCAGCTCAGCTGCAGGCCCCCTCCCTCACAGACTCAGTCACCCCTTGCCATATACCTCATTCTCACAAGTAACAGACTGTCCTTACCACCACCTGGGGTAGACGAAACTGAAGGAGATCGCCCCCCCCCTCAATTTAAAAGTACATATAATTCATGTTTGAGTAGAGTGGAGTGTGGTGGACTAAGGTTGGGGCTCATCGACCAGAACAGGAGACCCTAAAGGAATATATGTGGATTATTTGTGGATTTGGTATAACAGCTGCTGCTGCGCTATTTCTATTGGAGGTTCGACTAAGCCTTTTCCTTTCCATAGATTCATTTGACCTATTGGGACATGAATAACAAAAAAGGCTCTATTACAGAGGAAGTAAGGAGCAATATTGCTAGGCTAGGTTTAGAGAAATATAGCGGGTTGAAAGGTAGGAAAAATAATAATTTAAAACTAGGCTGGTCAGCCAGGTGTGCACTATTGAATGTGCGCTCCTTGCCTGCTCACACGATAGAAGTCTTTGATTTTATAGAAGAATATAATCTAGACTTATTATTTGTAACGGAAACCTGGCTGTCAGTAAGTAACTACACGGCTTTAGAACAGGCTATTCCAGTGGGTTATGGCATTGTCAGGGAAGACAGGGGTAAAGGAAAAGGTGGAGGGATGGCAGTAATTTTTAAAAAAGATTTAAGGATAGTAAAATTAGAAGAAATTAGTGACAAGGGCTGTGAATTCATACGAGTTCACCTTGAATGGGACACAGATAAATTTTTAATGTTTTATGTATTTTACATTTCTCCAATTAATAAGGGAAAAGCCCTGGAGACTTTTAAAGACATTTTAATTAATAACATGTGTCACTCGGTTCCATGTATGGTTTTAGGTGATTTTAACATATGGTTTGAGAAACCTGACCTCATGGAGGTCAAGAATGTACTAGATATACTCTTAATGGCAGGTTTCTCCCAACTGAGTAAAGGACCTACACACTTAAAAGGCCATAGCTTAGATGCTATTTTTTTTAGAGACACTATGGTTGATAGTTTCTCAATTATAGAACATGGTTGGACGGACCATTGTTCTCTGCACTTTACCATTTATGGTAAAGAAGAGGTTAAACATAAAATCACCCCATTACCACTTATAGAATTTAGAAATTTTACAAATTTTCCAATAGATGAGTTTAAAACTAAAATATCTTTAGAACTCAATCAACCCTTTCCCCCAGATGTGGAAAGCATGTATAGTTTTTTTCCATGCATGCATGATTAAAGTATTAGATGAACTCTGCCCCATAATTAAAAAACGCCCATGTAATAGAAAAGACCTGGGGAACTCAAAATGGTATACCGTGGCTTTAAAAAAACTTAAAATTCAAGGGCGTGCCCTTGAGAGGCGTTGGAGAAAGAGCCATATGCCATTTGAGTTCCAAAACTGGAAGACATGGCGGCGGAGATATAAGGCCTCTATATTTAGAGCTAAAAAAGCTTATCTAGAGAGCCGTATTTGGGGTGCACAGAATAACACTAGAGAACTATTTAGAATAGTGACAGAGTTTCTCCAACCTGAAGCAATTAAAACCCAAGAAATAGCTACACCAGAGTATGCTCAGACTCTGGCGGAGTTTTTTATGGAGAAAGCTCAAAAAATACATGATGGCCTGGCCAACCATATTGTTGAAACTAAAAAAAATAATCTTTTAATACCCGACATTATTCAAGAAAGGAGAAACGACTGCCTGGACAATAGTCCAACCTCTATAGGCAGTGTTCCTATGTTTTATTTTTCACCAGTAACCGTAGAAGCAGTAGGACATTGCATTGCCACTGCTAAAGATAGTGCTCCCCCATCAGACCCATGTCCGGGTCTCGTGATGAAGTTAATAGCTGAAGAAATAAAGGGTTTTGTGGCTCAGCTAATCAACAGTTGTTTTGATAAGGGCGAATACCCAGAGCATTTCAAAAAAGCTATAGTTACTCCAATACTAAAGAAACTTAATTCTGATCCAAGAAAAAAGGAGGAAAGAAGACCCATCTCAGGGATAGCCTTCCTGGCAAAGCTGTCAGAGGGAATAGTCTGCCAACAGCTGCAATGTTTTGTGGAACAACATGGGTTGCTGGCGGAGCAGCAGTCAGGGTTCCGTCCCAGTCATGGTACGGAAACTGCAGTAGTGGAGATCATGGATGACCTATTGTTTGAGGCAGATGCAGGGCAGATCTCCATCCTCGTCTTATTAGATCTTTTGGCAGCATTTGACACCATCGACCACAAGATCCTAATGCGTAGACTAGTTGAGGTCGCGTATGTTAGTCCAGAGGCTTTAGGTTGGTTCATAGCCTTCCTAAAGGGTAGAGAATTCAAGGTACGACTGGGCCCATTCTATTCAGGCCCAGTACGCCTTGGTTGTGGGGTACCCCAGGGTTCCCCCTTATCTCCCCTCCTCTTTAACATCTACATGCGTCCTCTGCTGGATATGATAAAGGACCGTGGGATGAGATGTCAGTCGTATGCTGACGATACCCAATTGTATACCAGGATTGATGCCGGAGGCCTGGGGGACGAGGTGGATCTTCTGGAGACTCTTGGGGCCATCAAACAATGGATGGCCGACAATTGTCTCCAATTGAACCAGGCAAAGACCGAGGTACTCCGGACGGGATCGGCCCAGAACTTACACTGGGTGTTGCCTTGGCCGGACGAGGAGTGGAGATTCCCTGTAACTGCCGAAAAGGTGAAGACCCTAGGCGTTCTGCTGGACTCCGGTCTGTCCCTGGATGCACACATCGGCAGTATTACCCAGTTATGTTTCCTCAAGATGAGGCAGTTGTACAAGGTTGTACCCTTTTTGTCAAGCTCTGCCAGAATTGCTGTAGTTAGAGCGCTAGTCTTACCCCATTTGGATTACTGCAATGCCCTTTTCATGGGTTTGCCTCAGACCCAGATTAGACGCTTGCAGAAAATCCAAAATCAGGCAGTTCGGCTGGCACTCAGGCTACCAGGGCGGACGTCCACCTCCACCCACCTGAAGAGCCTCCATTGGCTCCCAATACGGGAGAGATCAGAATTTAAGGTTCTTTGTATTGCTTACAAAGCCTTTAATAATCTAGGCCCATGTTATATCCGCAAGAAATTGCGGCGACAGTCTGTGACGAGAGTCTTATAGGTTGAAAAAATGGGGGGGCAGAGCTTTTTCAGTTCAAGCTGCCCAGTTATGGAATCTGCTTCCATGCCACCTGCAACAACAGGAGAAGTACCAGGTATTCAGAAAATATCTGAAGACCCTGTTGTTTACTAGGGCCTTTAGTGGTTTGGGGTGAGATATCTCTTTCTCTATCTTTTCCCCTTCCCCTTTTCCCCTTTCCTTCCTTTCCCCCCTCTTCCTTTTTTGTTGTTTTTATACAGTTTTTAACGTTTATATAATGTATACATGTAGTACCGAGTGTTAGAATGTCTATATGTTTATTGTAACCGTCACTCGATTTTATGTTGTTTTTAAAGTTTGTTTTCTTGGTATGTTTCTGGTAATGTGACTGGATGGGAAGCAGGCGCATCGATGCAAACATGTTTTGTGAACTATGCGCCTTGTATAAGAAACAAACAATAAACAATAAACAATAAATATTTCCCATCATGCTCAGTCATGTCTGTGAATGTCAGAGTTTCACAATGCCTCATGGGATTTGTAGTTCCGCAACAGCTGGAGGGCCGTAGTTTGAGGATGCCTGCTTTAGGGACTCCGCATGACACTGTGCGTTTTTCAGAAGTGAAAGGTCCCAATTTTACTATTTGTGATCGGTTTTCCTAAAAGGAGGAGAACCAGGATAGATCACATTCCACGACTCTGGCTACTTCCGCTAGCCGAGTCAGTAATAGTTTGTGATCTACCGTGTCAAAAGCTGTGCTTGGGTCCAACAGTACTAGAAGACAAGATTCTCCTTCGTCTGCGGCCTCGAGAGTGTCATCCCATATTTTGAGCAGTGCTATCTCCGTCCCGTGCCCGGGACAGAAACCCAATTGCAATGGATCAAGCAAATTATGGGTATCCAGATGCTGTTGCAGCTGTTGTACCACTACTTTCTCCATTACCTTGGAGAAGACGTTTAGGCCTGTTATGGGACGACGGTGTTTTGGGTCTATGGGGTCGAGGGTGGGCTTCTTTAAAATGTGTTTGATTATGCCTTGTTTCAGCTGGGTGGGCACTATGCTTTCCTTGAAAGACTGGTTTATAAGATGCGTGATAGGTGGTGCCATGATATCTGCACATTCCTTCAGCAGTTTAGTGGGGATAATATTATTGGGTGCTGTGCTATTTCGCAGGGCACCAATTTATATTTTTAGTGGCCTCGATGGGGATGAGTTTGAGAGTGAACTTCATTGATTGCGACAAGTTTATGTGGGTATTGGGTGAATGATTGAGGGGGGGGGGTTAAAGGGGGTACTGTTTTGATGAATGCTTTAACAGATTTTTTCAATTTTGTTAACAAAATAATCCGATAATGCATTGCAAAATTCTTGGGTATCAGAGTTGGGGGCTTCAAGACAGACTGGATTCGTGGTCTGGGTGACTAGCTTGAAGAGTTTACCGGGGCGATTTAGGGCATTGGTGATGACATTGGAAAAATGTTTTTTTTTGGCTTTAAAGATTTCTTTGTGGTATTTTTTGTTATTACCTTATAGATGGTGTGGTTTTCCTCTGAAGAGCTTATTTTCCAGGCTGCTTCCGCTCTTCTGCGCTCTTGTTTTAGCAACCACAGCTGGTTAAACCAGCTGGAGTTGTTTTTCCGGATGCAGGTTTTGCGTTTGGGCGCTATTAAGTCAGCTGACTGTAATAGAGCTGTGTTTATGGCATCCAGTGTTTCTGTGGCTGTTTGATGTAGTTGGATTGTTTTTATTTTGTTCACTAATGTAGTTTTAATGAGTTCCGAATGGAGCTTCTTCTGAGATCTAGTCCAGTGTGTTGTCACTGGTTTTGGCGTTTTTCTTAAGGGGTTGATTTTGGCAATTATGGGCCAGATTCAGGAACAGTTAGGCTGGCGGATCCAGTGATCCGCCAGCCTAACTGTGACTTTGAGCCGGCGTTTCTGTTTTCTGTAACCAGAAAACAAGGAGCGCCGGGTTGAAGCTCCGATGCGAGCAGCGTAACTGAGTTTCGCCATTGCATCGTTACTTCAACTTAAAAATGGCGCCGGGGGCGTTCCCGCCGATTTACGCTCAAAAAATATGTTAATGAGCGGAAATCGGCAATTCACGATCGAATTCCGGCGCGACGCAATGACGGTACGACGTTTCCGGACGGGATACGCGGCGCATAGATATACCTACATGGGGTTGGAGTATCCTATGTTAGGTATAGGCGTCGTCATCGCGTCGGGAAAAAAAAAAAATCACGTCGCTTGCGTAAAAAGTTCATGAATGGGAATGTGACGTCATTGACGTTCATTCACAGAATTTGGAGCATGCGCACGGGGATGTTTGGACACTCGACGCATGCGCAGTACGTTGGCGGCGGGATCGCGCTTAGTTAGAATACTACACGCCCCGTACCCGCCCAATTTGAATTCCGCCGGCTCATTTGTGATGCGCTGCCGAAACTTTAGGAGCAAGTGCTTCCTGAATAACAGCACTTGCTCCTAAAATTTCAGCAGCGTAACGCAAATGAGATGCGTTACTCCAGAGCAAAGATGCTCTGCTCTACCTGAATCTGGCCCTATGAATTTAATTGCATGGTGATCTGTCCATGGTAACGGCTCATTTTCTAAGATGTTTGTTTCCAGATCTTGTCTGAAAATGAGGTTGAGCGTGTGGGCCCACATACTAGTTGCTGCAGACCTAATCCTTCCAAGTGGTCAATGCTGGCCTCGGCAACGGGATCCTGAGAGGAGTTAGCCCAGAGATTGAAATCCCCAAGCAGCAAAAGGTGTTTGCTGTTAAGGGTATAAGCGGAGATGAACGCTGTTAACGTAACCTACGCCCAGCCAGACACACGTCCAACGTAAAATACGCCGCCTTGTGTTCCCTGGTGCAGACCTGAGCATGTCTGTTGCTGAGTTACACCTCCTTTATGGGGAATAACTTTACGCCGGACATACAACTTACGCGCGTAGCCTGCTTCGGGCGCACGTACATTTGTGAATCGTCGTATTTACCTCATTTGCATGTTTGAATGGCTAGTCAATGGGAGCGGCACCATGCACCCAGCCTAAATGTACGCCCACCCTACGCCGGCGTAAGCAAGTTACGTCGGCAGGGTGTAGCCTGGTTTTAGGCATATCTGTTTGTGGGTCTGGCGCACAGATATGATTTGCACTTATGTCGGCGTAACTTGTTATACGTCGGCGTAAGTGCTCTGTGAATCCAGGCCAATGTGTTTAAGTAAGAACTTTTCTTGCTCCAGCATGTGTACTTATTGTAATATGTCATCAAACTTTGTTTTAAGATGGTCAGTATGTTCTCCCATGAGAGCACTCTCCCCCCTCGGATCTGTGGAAATGGTGCAAATGGTATTCTGCATCAGAATGTAAGTCTGTCATTTAGTATAGAGGTGGTGAGATAAGGTGCTCTTGACTTCAAATCAGAAGGTGATGGTATGTTAAAAAAAAAAACTATCTAGTTCAGTATCCTTACCTATATCAGATGGTGGCTTTGGGAGATCTGCCACAGGTTTCTGTGTGAGGGAAGGAGGAGATGATGGCCCCAGGAGAAAGTACTCTATTAGTGACATTCTGCTTTTCCTGTGATGGAAATGCGGCAGGCTAAATTTAGTCTGCTGATTTTCCCCATGAGGATGGCAGGGTGATTGTTGTATTTAGTTTGGGTCTCCCCAGTGAGATTGTGGCTAGTAGCAGCTGAGCGGGAGGACAAAATAGCAGACCCGCCGAGGAGCTCCGATCCAAAGTGTCTGCCATGTTAGCCACTGTGCATGTGCGCGCCCCCCCCATTTCTGCCTGTCTAGGTAAGTGTTCAGTATTACAGTTTTGACTGTCCCTTGCTTACCAGCATAATAAAGAAGGCATCAAGCAAACAAATTTGATGGAATGATCCATGTTCTCGAATCCGCCAGCTTTATTTAGCCCATCATGTGCTACATAGGAGATAAAAAGTTGTTTGATGCTCTTTGTCATCCTAAAGCTACATGTTGTTCTCTTTGCTTTTTCATGTTTTAACAGGAAGATTTTACTAATGCAACTCAAGTTACATCACTGGTTCAGGACTGCATTCCAACAGTTTTTCTTAGAGAAAACAATAGTACTGGACTGGTATATGAAATTCCTGGAAAAGTGGATGCAATGATGTGCCAAAATCTTTTTGTCACATTAGACAAGAATCTACATGCCTTACACATTTCTGGGTATGGAATCACTAACACAACCATGGAGCAGGTAAAATATTACTTTAACTATTAATACAAATGTGCTATATTGTTTATATTAAGTTATTATATTAATCCTGCATTTTACATTAAATTGCACTACCCCTGAGGTTATATAGTTAAATAGATAGTCAGGTTGAAAAAAATAATATATAATATAAATTAATATTTATTGCTTTGGCAGTTTTACACAATCTTTAACAATATTTTGAAAAGACCTGTCTTATAGAACTAAGGTCTCTTTCAAACAGGCATTCCGATAAGGCTGCCTGTCAGCTTCTCAGATGGACCTTACTGGAAGTTCTATGTAGCCCTATGGAGAAGTGTTGTAAACAGACTTGTGTATGCTTACACCCACCTACTCCGTGGTTTGTTACGTTTCAGAACAAAAAAAATGAAGAAAGACTGGGTCCTTTCCTGTTTTTTCAGACCAGATCGGAGTTAGGCTGTAGTAAACGGACAGCAGAGTCCCATTTACACCCGAAGCCCATAGAGCTGACAGGGGAGCTCAACTCCAATCAGCAGCCGATCTGCTCACAGATTCAATTTGGGAAGCATGGTAATACGATAACATTTTTTTTGGAGGTTGGCCCTGTAGCCAGAACTCTCTGGTGCTAGTGCTGAGTGTTACCTTTTGTAAAACTGTAAGAAAGGAGGTTCTAATGGACCTTATGCACCCCATAATTGTGGGATGAGACTTTTTTGAGTTTAGGAAACTGTAGGGAAGTGTAAGGAGGAAGGTACCTGATAAGTAGGCCACACCAGCTCCCCAAAAAGCAGATGAAGATAAGGTTGTTGTTGAAATGCCTACTGATGACTAGGGATGAGCCGAATACCCCTGCGTTCGGTTCGCACCAGAACCTTCGAACGGACCGAACGTTTGCGCAAACATTTAGAACCCCATTGACGTCTATGGGACTCGAACGTTCAAATTCAAAAGTGCTCATTTTAAAGCCCAATATTCAAGTTGTGAAAATAAACTACAGCGCTATTAAATTAATAATCCCAGGAACACCTAATAAAAAAAACAAATAATAGAGCTGCTATCCGAATGTTACCAAAATCAGAATAGAAACAGTGAAAATATATATATATGGATGCGCTAATATTAACTTATGAGTGAATAACGTACAAACTAATCAGGGAGAGACAATCTCCATATACTGTGAGTAAATGTGATACTGAACACACATAAACCATGTGGTAAATCCTTGACCATGTGCACAGTGATTAGCCAAAGCAAAAAGTTCCAATCAGGAAAAAACATACGATGCTTTCCTTCACTATGAATGCAGATCCCAGCACTTCACCGCTGCAGTTCGGTGAACAGGCACTCACAGGCAGATATGTATGTGAAAGGAAAAAAGGAAAACCTCATTGCACAGACATCAAAATCAAATGGATAATGCGATCCAATACATCACCAAATGCACTCACGAATCCCCGCTTTGTTAAAGCATTGAACGCCGCTCAGTATGCAGTCTCCTCAATTCGATCCGATGGGCTCGGATTCGATCGTAGGCTCCTCCCTATGCGTTACGTCACAGGCACGCGACTTAATCATGGGTTACTACGTGACTGAGGATAGCTTGTGCTTAAATAGCCACCTCCGCGTCAGCGTGTCATTAGAGTGAGCAACAGGGAAAGAAAAAACATCATTAAGGCAACAAAGCTTACACACATAGCAGAATTCTATGTGAGCACAAATGCAGATACATGGATATACATAAGTTTAATATATATGCGTAATAAAAGACCATAAAAATGATTAAAAACGTATTAAATAGTTGGTACATTTTCTAAAAAGCTGAATAGACCCTCTAGTGGCTAGATACCAAACTGAACATATGGTATCATACAAGACCATATGCCCTACTGGGTGTATTATAAATGAGAAAAAACTATAGTTAAAAAATTAAATTAATACATGTTAATCTTCACTAATAATAACTATAAAACCATCAATATATAACCCAGAAAAGATTCATTAGAATATTTAAAATACAATGTTTGTAATAAATTAAAAGAAATTAAGGGGAAGACTTAGAAATCAGAAACGAAACAATTTAAATCAAATTCAATATTCAGGCCATTGGGAGATAGAGTCTGCATCTCATGGATCCAGCGAGACTCAGATTTACTCAATTCCCTTATTTTGTGACTGCCTCTCCAGTGTGGAGTATATTTGGCAATGGCCCAAAATTTCATTTCCTTAGGGTTACTATGATGACACAAATCAAAATGTCGCGACACATTGTGTTTAGGGAAGACCTTCTGGATATTTTGGACGTGCTCCCTGATGCGCTTCCACATAGGTCGCTTTGTGCGTCCGACATACTGAAGCGAGCAGGAGCACTCCAAGACATAAACTACCCCCTCAGTCCTACAGGTAATGAGATCCTTTATGTCATATTCCTCCTTCGTCGCTGTGGATATAAATTTGGAACATTTTTGTCCATTAAAGTTAGTTTGCCTACACGCAAAACACTGTTTACACGGAAAGAATCCTTTTCCATGATAAAAGGTGAGTAGATTATTTCTCATTGGTGGGTCAGGAATATTTTTTGCTACCAAATCCCTTAGTGTTGGTGCTCTCCTGTACACCACCCTTGGGTAACTAGGTAGGATTCCCTGTAATTACCTATCCGTTTTCAATATTGGCCAGTGCTTTTTTTATATACTTATGTATATCCATGTATCTGCATTTGTGCTCACATAGAATTCTGCTATGTGTGTAAGCTTTGTTGCCTCAATGATGTTTGTTCTTTCCCTGTTGCTGACACGCTGACGGCGAGGTGGCTATTCAAGCACAAGCTATCCTCAATCACGTAGTAACCCATGATTAAGTCGCGTGCCCGTGACGTAATGCGTAGGAAGGAGCCTACGATCGAATCCGAGCCTATCGGATCGAATTGAGGAGACTGCATACTGAGCGGCGTTTCATGCTTTAACTGATTGCCGACCGCCCGCTGTCATATTACTGCGGGACGGTGGCACTGCTACGCGGGAGCACGTAGCTCTACGTCCTCCCTTAAGCAGCTTGTCACGCGCGTCCCGCGAGTCCCGCGCGTGTGCCCGGCGGGTACGATCACCGCCGTGCACCCGCGATTGCTCGTTACAGAGCGGGGAATGGGAGGTATGTGTGTAAACACATACCTTTCGTTCCTGTCAGCGGGGGAAACGCTGATCTTCTGTCCATACAATGTATGGACAGAAGATCAGTGACTTCCCCTAGTGAGGCCACCCCCCATACAGTTAGAACACACCAGGACCACACTTAACCCCTTCCCTGCCCCCTAGTGTTAACCCCTTCACTGCCAATGGCATTTTTATAGTAATACAATGCATTTTTATAGCATTGATCGCTATAAAAATGCCAATGGTCCCAAAAATGTGTCAAAAGTGTCCGATGTGTCCGCCATAATATCGCAGTACCGAAAAAAAACGCTGATCGCCGCCATTACTAGTAAAAAAAAATAATAAATAAAAATGCCAAATACGAAATTCGACCCGAATTTTTGCCGAATTGCGAATGCGAAATTGTAAACGATTGGCTAAATAAATTTTGCGAATATTCAAACGGAATGGAGCACTCTGATTAGATAAACAATACACAATTTGCTATTCGATGCGCTATTGGCGATTTTTTTTGCGAACGAAAAAAGGAGCAATTAGAATAAATACATATTGCGAATAATGCGGAAGGAGCACTATTGGCTCAGATATTCGTGATTTTAACGAAAAAAAATGAGCACTCTGATTGGCTCAAAATTCGTAATATATTATATATAAAATAATCATATCGCTATTTGGGATTTTTCGGCAATATAAAATGAGCTGAGCTATCGGCCCAAGGTCTCTAAAGCAATGCTTTTTGATTTCTAGGATATCTTTCTAATTTAAAACATTGAATTTCAAAATGTATTTATTAATATATATGCAAATTCGTAGCGAATATTTAATATTTGAAAATAGTTGTAATTAATAAAAATGCGCCCCCTTTTTTGTAAACGCTAAAATTTGCGCAAAAATTTAAACGCTAGCGCGAAAAATATAAAGAATACATATCGATGAGATGTTTTTTTATCATTTATTATAGCCAAAATAGCATAAAAAAAATAAAAACCGCAGAGATGATCAAATACCAGCAAAAGAAAGCTCTATTTGTGGGAAAAAAAGGACGCCAATTTTGTTTGGGAGCTACGTCGCACGACCGCGCAATTGTCAGTTAAAACGACGCAGTGCCGAATCACAAAAAGTGCTCTGGTCTTTGGACAGCAATATGGTCCGGGGCTAAAGTGGTTAACAAAGCGGGGATTTGTGAGTGCATTTGCTGATGTATTGGATCGCATTATCCATTTGATTTTGATGTCTGTGCAATGAGGTTTTCCTTTTTTCCTTTCACATACATATCTGCCTGTGAGTGCCTGTTCACCGGACTGCAGCGGTGAAGTGCTGGGATCTGCATTCATAGTGAAGGAAAGCATCGTATGTTTTTTCCTGACTGGAACTTTTTGCTTTGGCTAATCACTGTGCACCTGTTCAAGGATTTACCACATGGTTTGTGTGTTCAGTATCACATTTACTCACAGTATATGGAGATTTTCTCTCCCTGATTAGTTTGTACGTTATTCACTTATAAGTTAAAATTAGCGCATCCATATATATATATTTCCAATATTCAAGTTATTGTCGGAAAACATCTATGAGAACCCGGGTTTTGCCCCAGGGAATGTATCAATGTAAAAAACGGTAGTTTCTAGTTTCTTCTGGAGCAGCGATTTTAATGATGCTTTAAGTGAAAAAAAAAAAAGCAAAATTCCTTTAAATATCGTACCTGCTTGGTGTCTATAGTATGCCTCTGAGGTGGCACGTGTTCAGAACTGTCCTTGCACAAAATTAGATTATTAAAAGAAAAAACAAATTTAATACTGCTTGCGGCTTTAATGTAATGTTTGGTCCCTGCAATATGAATGAAAATAACTGAAAAAAATAGCATGGGTTTCCCCGCCACCACTCCCCCCATGTCATTACAAGACCCTTTGGCCCTATATACTTTGAACTGCAGTATACAGCAGTATACAGGCGGTGAAAACAAGACAAGGACTGTAGGTTTGTTACGTAGAATCTGAACCATGTCATACTTTGCTGCTGCATATTGCACAATTTCCTAAAGAGACCCTCAACAAACTACATGACACTTGTGCCTGATGAGGCCATTGATGTTCCAGTGGCGGCCCGTGAGCCTGGCCATACAGGCTTGCCCCCCCCCCCCCAAAGCGCACGTGCTGTGTGGCAACAATATGTCGATTATTTTAGCGGTGGGGGGGTCATTACAATGCCAGATCTTGGCTGAATATTTTTTTTTTTTGGGGAAAGAAAAATTCTAGGCCCCTTTGAACAAATTCTGTGAATAACTCCTGTTCCCTGAAGGCCTCCATTATTTCTGCAAGTCAAAATTAAGCAACAAAAGCTAATGTCAGTCAAGCCTCTACTACTAAGCTTTCTCCCCATATCTACCCCACAAACTCATCCACTGATCATAAAGTCCAAAATCAAGTTACGCACCGTCGTACTACACGATCGTTTCTTCCGCCTTTTTCTACAGACTGTGAACAACGTTTTCACTCACGCGATATCCCTTTATACACTGTGCATGCGAGAAGCTCCGCACGTTACCCCTTGCTCTTGAAGATTGTTCTTGTACTTTCCACGCCCCTTTTCGGTCGGTCAATGCAAGACAGTGAAGATACCATGGAGGACACACAGCAAGCTGCAACCTCAAACCAGGAGCGAGGCCAGGCGGTAGCACACACCAGGAGCAGGAGGTACAAGGCCACCAATATGTCCTTTTTAGGAGATGGTAGAAATGGCAATCCTAAGGAGGGAGGAATATAATTGCAAACATAGCCCTTACAAGAACCCAAACAAAGTGAAGGCCCAAAACATGGACAATGTGCAGAGGAGTCTCCATTAGAAATTCGGGGTGCGCAGGTCAAGGGAACAGCTCCAGAAAAGGTGGTCTGACCTTAAATTAAGAGAGCCGGAGCAGATGGAGAGGATTAAAAAAGTCATCAGAAGAAGTAAGTAATTTTCATGTGTACTCTGATTATTTGTTTTTATTATTGTGCGGCATGTGCTTTTTTGTTGTGTATATACACAGTTCAAGAATAGATGTCTCAAGGTTCATGTTTGTGGGTATAATAATTGGTCGTATGAGTCGTCGTTCATTCTATTTATGATCTATTTATGTGAGACCAATTTTTTATTTAATGTAGATGTGTTCTTAACTAGATTTAAATAATACAACTTAAGTCAATATACAGTAAAAGGAGAGTATGCTCAACAGTTGGTTACACATATGGACTCAGTAGCACAAGTGTTGGCAGGGCCGATCCGCCCTATAGGCTCACTATGCAAGCCACTTAGGGCCCTGCAAAGCTGCGAAGGGCCCCCCAAATTACTAGAGGCCCCGCCTGGTGAGAAGTAATTTTTGCCCCCTCACCCCGCTTCTCAACTTGCTGGCTGCATGGGAGAATAGGTAAGAAGTCAGCGCCCCCCGCTTTTCAGATGATGGATTGAACAGTGCTCCGTGAGATGTTCAAAGCTTGGGATGTTTTTTTTTTATAACCTAACCCTGCTTTAAACTTCTTTACAACTTTAGCACTGACCTGTCTGGTTGTTTTCCTTGATTTGTTCACTAATGCCACGTACACACGATTGGAATTTCCGATGAAAAAGGTCAGATGGACTTTTTTCAACGGAAATTCCAATCGTGTGTGGTCCCCATCAGACTTTTTCCATCGGTGTTTAGAAATAGAACATGTTCTATTTTCTTCCAATGAAAAAAAGAAACGATAGGAAATTACTATTGTCTGTGTGCCACTCCGACAGGAAAAAAACCCACGCATGCTCAGAATCAAGTTGACGCATGCTCGGAAGTATTGAACATTTTTCTCGGCTCGTCGTAGTGTTTTACGTCACCACGTTTTGGATGGTCGGAATTTGGTCTGACAGTGTGTATGCAAGACAGTTTGAATGGAATTCCAACTAAAAAATTCCATCGGATTTTAGGCCATCGGAAATTTCTGATTGTATGTACGGGGCATAAGGTTCTCTAACAAACCTGTAAAGGCTTCACAGAACAACTGTATTTATACTGAGATTAAATTACACACAGGTGGACTCTATTTACTAATTAGGTCACTTCTTTAGGTAATTGGTTCCCCTCGATTTTACTTGGGGGTATCAGAGTAAAGGGGGCTGAAGACAAATCTATGCCACACTTTTCACATATTTATTTGTAAAACATGTTGAAAACCATTTATGATTTTCCTTCCACTTTACAATTATGTGCACTTTGTGTTGGTCTATCACATAAAATTCCAATACAATACATTTACATTTTTGGTTGTAACATAACAAAATGTGGAAAATTTCAAGGGGTATGGATCCTTTTTCAAGGCACTGTATAGTATGGATGAGTCTTATTTGAGGGATAGAAATCCCTAGGATGGGCGTAAATAGTAGTTGGTTAGGGGGAGGTGGATATGGTAACAAGACATAGTAGAAGCAAAGGGCCAGATTCACATAGACGTAATATTCCGCTGCGTAATCGAAATACGCTACGCTGCCGTATTTCACCAGGCTCTACGCCGAATTCAGATAGTTTTTTGCGCGTACGCTACGGTGTCGTAGTCTATTTCTCGCCGCGCAATCGAAATACGTGATTAGGGGGCGTGAAGCATTTAAATTAAGCGCATCCCCGCGGCGATCGAACTGCGCATGCGCTGTTCAGGAATTTCCCGCCGTGCATTGCGCGAAATCACGTCGTGACGTCATTCGTTGTTTGAGTAGCGGCGTTTACGAACATTCCTATTCCCGGACGACTTACGTTTAAAAATAATAAAAGACGTCGGAAGACGTTGATATTCGACGCGGGAACGACGGCCATACTTAACATGGGCTGTCTAATATTAGAGGAGGTAAAAGGCTGGTATAGTGATACGCAAAAAAAAGATGACTAAAGGTGCCGTAAGAGATTGCGTTTGAAGTGCGAAATTTCTTGGATTGCAGGCAAAAGCTCATTAGCATACCCTGACGGCGAAAAACAACAGGAAGTCCGCCCAGTGGCCGCAATTTTCTTGCAGCGTAGATCTGAAGGCGTACTAACATGTAATCCAGTCGAATTGAAGCCCGCAGGTGTCTTTTCATGGTTTGAGGATTTCGACTAGCTAAAAATCGCCCGTAAGTCGAAAGTACTCCAGTCTAACACCAGTTAGACAGGAGTTACGGCTCTCTGAATCTGGCCCAAAGTTTTCTATTTGGCGCTGGATATGAGATATTTTCTTGCATTTCCAAAAAACATGAGCGATTGACCCCAGGGAAGGGCATCCTCTAAAACAGACTGATGAAACGAATGGAAAAATAGAGGGGATACTCAAAAAATTTGAATATCGTGCAAAAGTTCATTTATTTCACTAATGCAACTTAACCACTTGAGGCCCGCGCTACCGTCGGATGACGGCAACAGCGCGGGCCTCAATATCCAACATGCCGTCATTTGACGGCATGTCTTTCTGGCGTTCCCAGCGCGCGCTGTACAGCGCGCTGTGGGGAAGCCCTGTGTTGTCCGTGTCCCTTGGACACGGCCAATCACAGATCGCGGCAAACGGCCAATCAGAGCGGCCGTTTGCAATGCGATCTGTGGGCGAATGAGAGATGATCTCTCATAGATCATCTCTCATTGCCGGCTCACACAGAGACAATGTCCTGTCTCTCGAGGGGAGGAGCCCGATCTGTGTTCCTTCCTACATAGGGACACAGATCGGTCACCCCCCCAGTCACCCCCCCCCTCCCCCTACAGTTAGAACACACCTAGCATACACATTTAACCCCTTCCTCACCCCCTAGTGTTAACCCCTTCAATGCCAGTCACATTTATACTGTAATTAGTGCATATTTATAGCACTGATCGCAGAATAAATGTGAATGGCGCCAAAAATGTGTCAAAAGTGTCCGATGTGTCCGCCATAAACGTCGCAGTAACAATAAAAATCGCAGATCGCCGCCATTTCTAGTAAAAAAAAAATAATAAAAAATAATAATTCTCTCCCCTATTTTGTAAGCGCTATAACTTTTGCGCAAACCAGTCGCTTATTGCGATTTTTTTTTTTTTTTTTTACCAAAAATATGTAGAAGAATACGTATCGCCCTAAACTGAGAAAAAAAAATGTGTTTTTATTTTCAATTGGGATATTTATTATAGCAACAAGTAAAAAATATTGTATTTTTCTTCAAAATTGTCGCTCTTTTTTGTTTATAGCGCAAAAAATAAAAATCGCACAGGCGATCAAATACCACCAAAAGAAAGCTCTACTTGTGGGGAAAAAAGGACGTAAATTTTGTTTGGGAGCCACGTCGCACGACCGCGCAATTGTCAGTTAAAGCGACGCAGTGCCGGAAGCTGAAATTTCACCTGGGCAGGAGGGGGGTGTAAGTGCCCAGTATGCAAGTGGTTAAAAAGTGAAACTAATATATGAGAGAGACTCATTACATGCAAAGCAAGATCCACAATCTCAGAAAATTAGAATATTACATGCAATGATTGTACATAGAAGAATATCGGACCTCTGAAAAGTGTGTGTGTGTGTGTGTGTGTATATATATATATATATATATATATATATATATATATATATATATAAAGCATGCATATGTACTTAGTACTTGGTTTGGACCCCTTTTGCAGCAATTAATGCCTCAATGCGGCGTGGCATGGAAGCGATCAGCCTGTGGCACTGCTGAGGTGTTATGGAAGACCAGGATGCTTCAATAGCGGCCTTCAGTTCTTCTGCATTGTTCGGTCACATGTCTCTCATCTTTCTCTTGGCAATGCCCCACAGATTGCTCTCATCAGAAAAGTGATCTTTGGACCACTGAGCACCAGACCAGGTGTGTAATTCTTTATCCCAGGTAAGATGCTTCTGATGTTTGTTGCTCAGGAGTGGGGTGACAAGAGGAATACGACATTTGAAGCCCATGTCCAGGATCCACTCCTTGTGAAAGTCCCCAACACTTTTGATTGGCCTTTTCCTGACAATCCTTTCCAGGCTGCGGTCATCCCTGCTGCTTGTGCACTTTTTTCTTCCACACTTTTCCCTTCCACATAACTTTCTATTAACCTCCTTGGCGTTTTTCCCGTGTCTGACACGGGGTAAAAATTTGCTGCTACTATTGTTGATCCCGTGTCAGACACGGGCTCGCCTCGCTGAATCCAGAGACTGTTTACTTACCTTCTCCCTGGATCCAGCGATGCATCCACGCTGTGTGAGCGAGCGGGTGCTCGCTCGATTCACACAGCGTCCCCGTGTGCCGCCGAGCTCCGTTTCCTGCGACGTTACGTCGCACGGGGACGGAGAACGGCGCCAAATTCAAAAATGTAAACAAACACTTTACATACAGTACAATGTAATCTTATAGATTACAGTACTGTATGTAAAAAAATACACACCCCCCATGTCCCTAGTGGTCTGCCCTGTGCCCTGCATGTCATTTTATATAATAAAAACTTTTCTTTCTCCCTGCAAACTGTAGATTGCCCATAGCAACCAAAAGTGTCCCTTTATGGCAAAAATTGTTTTAGAGCAGCTAAAAAACAGCGATAATAAATTATAATCACTTGCAGAATTTAGCGATAGCGATCTGTGGGGAAATTCGTCATAAAAAAAAAAAATTATGACAGCAAAAATTCAGCAACTGAGCAAATTTCAGTGATTTTGATTTGATTACATTATTCAATAATTTTTACTATAATTATATTATTATTTGTTATAATTTTTTATAATTATTTATTATATTATAATTTTTAATAAAAAAAAAAAAAAAAAATCATACCCGGGATGCCTATTAGACTCTTGTTTAGATAGATTTAAGTAAGTACTTACTAAGAATTGCAGGCCTATAATACATAACACCACATTTCCTTGCAAAACAATTGCAACGCTTTTGGTACAAAATTCCAGACAGAATCATAACGCCAGGGAGGTTAATGTGCTTTGATACAGCACTTTGGGAATATCCACCTTCTTTTGCAATTACCTTTTGAGGCTTTCCCTCCTTATGGAGGGTGTCAATGATGGTTTTCTGTACAACTGTGAGGTCAGCAGTCTTTCCCATGATTGCGATTCCTACTGAACCAGACTGAGAGACAATTTAAAGGCTCAGGAACCCTTTGCAGGTGTTATGGCTTAATTAGCTGATTAGAGTGGGACACTTTGGCCCAGATTCACAGAGCGATTACGCCTGCGCAACTGGTGTTGCGCGTGCGTAAGTCTAAATGTGCGCGTGCGTTTAGATGCACGCGATTCAGAAAACGATTTACGCCAGAAATCTACTTTTTTTGGTCCGGCGTAATTTCGTTAGACAGACGCATCCGTCCGCGCAAAAATGCGCTAGACACACCATTGATTTGCTAGTCAAATATGCTAATGAGGGAGTTGCGGGGATCCACAAAAAAACGCAGTTGCTGCGCAGGCTACGCGATGTGCGCAACAGCAAAATGTCCTGTCTAAAGTTAGAGCACATAAAAGCTGGTCTAAATTTTGAAAAAAACGTCTACATCTCACAGAAAGCAACACCGTTACTGAGGAGCAGACCACACACACGTGTTGCACTACAATTTGACTGCCAACATGCCAGGGGCATCGTCGCTCATAGCTGCACTAGTGAATTTAGATGACCAAAGAAGGAGGGCACGGAGGATGGCACGGGAGAGGGTATACCGCACCCGCATAGACCTGTTTGGCATGAGTGATTCTGAGGTGTATCGCATCTTCAGATTCCCCCCTCATGCCATCCTGGAATTAACCACAACCCTGCAGGAGGACATCACCAGCCCAACACAACGCTCACATCCAGTGCAGCCACTGGTCAAGGTACTGGCAACACTCCATTTCCTTGCCAGTGGCTCTTTTCAGCGTACAAGTGGAGTGGTGGCTGGGATGTCACAATCCTCCATGAGCAGATGTGTGCACCAGGTTGTCCCAGCAATCCTCACACGCTTGGCCAACCTAATCATCAAACCCACCACTGAGGACCTGCGGCTGAAGGCAATGACAGATTTCTACAGAATTGCCAGCTTCCCACGCACCATCGGGGCCATTGATTGCACACATGTGGCACTTCAGCCCCCCCATGAGACAGAGCACATGTACCGCAATCGGAAGAATTGGCACTCCATCAACGTACAGGTGATAGTTGATGCCCAAGGACTCATATGGCACGTCCGTGCCAAACACCCCGGATCCACCCATGACAGCTACATCTACAATCAATGCCACATCCGAATGGAATTCGATCAGAACGTGTATGGGAACACCTGGCTGGTTGGTGAGTGACATGGGAGTCAGGCATGACTATCCCCTCCCGTGATGCACACCTCACAAGTGGCACATGCATGACTAACATTCTCCTGTCTTTTCCCTTCCAGGTGACTCTGCATATGCACTGGGACCCCATCTCATGATTCCTATCCGGAACCCCCAAATCCCAGGGGAGGAAAGATACAATCAAGCACACATCAAAACCCGAGCAGTGGTGGAGCGCACCTTTGGCCTCCTGAAGTCACGTTTCCGATGCCTGGATAAGTCTGGGGGTACACTGTTGTATTCCCCAAACTTTGTGTGCCATATCATCGTTGCATGTTGCATGCTGCACAATCTCGCAGTGAGGAAGGGCCTGCAGGTTGAGCTATGTGATGACCTGACCCCCCAACCAGACAATCAACCCCTAACCGAGGATACCCCGTCTTCTGAGGGAAGAGCAGTCAGGAGACAGCTCATATTGGGCATCTTTGCACGTTAAACACACACATTAATCATGGCACAATGAGAATGCATGCATGCACAACACTGTGGTCCCTAGCACACACACCCCACATCCTCATCAAATTGGATTGGCACCAGTCCACCATGCATGACTGGTGAGCAGTAACGCCACGTCAAGGCTCCAATTATGTCACTGTACATTCATACACCATTCACACGGACCTGGGAATCACTTCTCCCTGGTCCTGGGGAACCCTTCTCCACCAAAATTGAGGATGACACCCCTTTTCCAGCAGGAATGTCACCCCCACATTCAAACAGCATGCACAACCCAAAATTTAAAAAAAATGTCAGCAAAAAAAAAAAAAAAATGCCAAAAATGTCAGCCAAAAAAATAAAAAATAAAAAATAAAGCAAGAAAACAAACGCTCAGAAATATATCAATCAAACAAACAGTCTCTCAAACACTTATCAAAAAACACTTTCACAAATATACCAACAAGAACTTGATCACACAGAACACTAATCTGACAACTACAAGACACACTGCAACGAACAACAGGAACAAAAGCACTTGGTTTAATGGGAAGGGACGCAAAGGGATGTACTTTTGCAATGCAAGTGCGTTTGTGTGTGTCTATTTATGCTGTCTGCGTAGTTCACAACGTTGCCCTAGTCCATTTCCAATTTCACTGATTGCGCCGCTCCCGAGTTGTGAGCATGCACACAGCGGAGCTGACATGGTCTCCTTCACGCGCGCATGCGCGAGCCGGCCGGCCCTTCATTTGCATGGGGTCACGGCTCATTTCAATGTAACACGCCCACGTCCCTCCCAATTTGTATTACTCCTCCTTACGCCTCAGGAAAAAACCTTACGCTTGCGCAATTTCCTGCGCAAAAGCTACGTGAATCGGGGGATTACGCGGCTAGATGGCGCAAGTCTAACGTAATGGCGGTGGACACTACGCCGGACCGATAATGCGCCGATGTACGTGAATCTGGGCCTTTGAGCCTACAATATTGCACCTTTTCGCAATATTATAATTTTCTGAGATTGTTGATTTGGGGTTTTCATGAGCTGTAAGCCATAATCATCACAATTATCATAAATCACAGCTTGAACTATTTTGCTTTGCATGCAATGTGTCTCTCTTTATATATTAGTTTCACCTTTTAAGTTGCATTAGTGAAATACATGAAGTTTTGCATGATATTCTAATTTTTCGAGTTTTTCGCTTAAACCATAATATCTTTGTATTTTTTTTATGATGAGGTTTCTACAAATCTGCTCGGCAATTATTTTTTTTTCAATAATCCAGTCTTGTACATTTTTCACCCTTTTATAATGCATTTTTCTTGATTTACTGTATTTACCTGTACCACCAGTTTATAAGTAAAAAAAAAGCAGCCTTAAAGTGTCATTAAATCTATGATTAGTTATTATATGAACAACAGCTACTGTGTGCTGAATAAAGTAATAAAATACTTTCAAATACAATATTTAAGTCTTTATATGTGACAATCAGGTGACATTTATTCCCTTGCTCCGCACCCAAACATGCAATCAGTGCAGAGTAGCACTCTAGGTCATTCTCCCCACATAACTCCTGGAAGTGTTTTATGTTTCCCTTTGGCCACCAGGCATGCATTGTCGATGCTGTGGTCATGTGGTTCTGTCCTGCAATAACGTGTTATCATGTGGGGAGGCTTTCCAGGCAGGGTGTATGTGTGTCAATCAGTTGTAGCTGCCCCTCAAGCAGATAGTAAAAGTCATGTGGGGTGGATACAAAAGGAAGAATTGGTTTTGCACAGAGCAGCCCCAATACTCTTCTTCTCGAGTCCCTGCCAGCACACCTGGATCCTCCCCCTTGACCAGTTCCCTACAATAGCAAGCCACTGGTGTCCATAAGATAAGCCCCACACTCTCTCCTAATGGGCTCACTGGCTGTGATTAACATGAGTGGAAGACCTTTAGCCTTCACAACTACTTTAATGTAGCAGCCAGAGGATCAGCTGATACTGAAAGGTTCTTTAAACTGGCAGAAGACATTATTGTACATAATTTGGCACAGAACAATATTTCGGATTTATTGACACTTTAAGAAAAAACAAACATACTTCTTTATATTGGATTTATTTATCTAATTTATATTGGAGCTGTCTAAGTTGATTGCTAGACAATTGAGCATGCAGAAAGCCCAAGAGCTCAGCTCCTCCACTCCTTACCAGTCAAAATCCATAACCTACTGTTGATCAAAGTGCTTTCTGGCACACATGATCTATACAAAGATAATGACTCTTAGTGCAACCAGACAATGGGATTAGAAAAATTTATATCCAAGGCATTGAGTTCAAATAAACTAGAATTATAACGTGCTTGAGGCTGCCAATACTACAATTCTTTTTTAAATGTACTCACTATGTTTAAGGTACTTTGCCCAAGTACAAGGTGTGTTAGATCCTGTGTTTGGATTAGATGGTGCATGCACTGTTAGATACCCTTAATCGCTTCATAGGACACTATAAACAATACTCAGCTGATTTTTAAGTTGAAAGCTTATGGAGACTTAATAAATAATACTTTGAAAAACATAATTTTCATATATATCAGTAAAACATATTTCATATCTGAGTATTCATTGCGTTTGTAAATAATGTCCACTACAGACAGTATAAAAGATCTCTCTACATTGAGAATTTAACATATTCTGAGTCCTGAATAGTACGAATAGAAATATAATCATATTGTAATTACCCACTCCTCATTTATACATGAGAAGATATTTTTACTGAATTGAAAAAATAATAAGGAAAATTGACTTTCATCAGAAGCCATGAAAAAATGATTTCCCTTTGATTTTCCCTGCTCATTGTACACTCCTAGTCAATGTTTTATCACAAATCTCTCAAGAGCTCAGTTTCAAGAGCTCGTCTCCCAATATCAAAAGCTAGGTGTATTGATTAATCATTTTTAAAAAAGAAAAGTAAAAACTGACCCGTTCATTGAACTAGAATATTTTGAGATAGATTTTTTACAAGCTTAATATATGCTTCATAAACTTTGCAAAGCTATCGCTTCATGCACATTTTGGTTCAACAGTCACTGTGAAAAAATACAGATCAGAGCAGGGAGCATTGCTACAGTTGTAATAGACCTCTGGCACCCCTGAGCTTCTGAATTGAAATGTTGGCAGCATAACATAACAAAAACCAAATGAAGCTTTCTATCCCACTGTCATATCTTCTATCTCCTTTCTGCTTTCTCTTTACTATTACCACCCATGCATGTTAATACTAAGCTATCATGTAAAACTACTTACAACAGAATAACCATGTCTCTATGTTATTTTATTATTTTTGACTGCTGGTGCTCTAAAAACTGCAGTACTATTCTGTATATTTCCAGGAAAGTTTATGACCATGCGTTCTAACCTTTTGCTGCTCAACCCCCTTCCCAGCCTTGATGCTATCCATATTGTGGGCAATGGCCAGGGAAGACAGTCTTTTCTGATTACCTAAGGCTTCACTAGCCACCTTCAATGAGTCAGGGTTTGGTAGGGATGGGAGGTGTTTAGCAGCATTGGGCTGGAATGAAGGGCTTTCAACAGATGTGCAGAATAGCAGCACTGCAGCACACAAAAGCCAACATTTTAAATAAACAGCTATGTAGCAGTACATTTGCTTAATAGCTTAATACTAACATACATAGAGCTTTAACAGGGTCTCTTTAATCTTTTTAAACACTTTGGAAAAGCATTATAATCTGCATCTGTTACCTTACAGTCCTCCCCCCCAGAAAAAAATAAAAAAAGTCAGCAACTACCTGTACACATAGCTGCTGACTCTTAATATTAGGACACTTACCTGTACTGGAATCCAGCAATGTCGGCATACCAGCCGGTGTTTCCATCGGCTCTCAGGTGCTGCTGTCACCTTTCAGCTTCACAGCCAGTTACCCACTGCGTATGCGTTAAGCACACTGCACTTTTTGAATGGCAGCAGGGGAAGGAGTAGTGGAGCCGAACTTGAGTGATCTCGCCATGGTGGGTGCAATTTTGAAGCGTGACATGTTGGGTATCAACTTATCAGGCGTAACATTATATTTTACAATATTAAAACAAATGGCTAACTTTACCGTTGATTATTTATTTTTTAATTAAAAAAGTGTATTTTTTCCAAAAAAAGTGCTCTTGTAAGACCGCTGCACAAATACAGTGTGACAAAAAGTATTGCAATGACCGTCATTTTATTCTCTAGGTGTTAGAAAAAAATGTATAATGTTTGGGGGGTCTAAGTAATTTTCTAGCAAAAACACTTTTTTTTAACTTGTAAACAACAAATCTCAGAAAGAGTCTCCTTAAGTGGTTAACCCTAAACTGCGTAGAGGGCTCTTTACTAGGGATTAGTGTTGCTCACGAATATTCGCATTGCGAATATTCGCTACGAATATTGCATATTCGAGTATTCGCGAATAACACGAATATCGCGGCGAATATTCGCTATTTCGAATATTCGAAATTTTTTCAATTTTTTTTTTAGAACAGATCACATCCTAGAGATCCCCATCGACGTCTAAAAGCATTGCTGGTATGATTAGAGACCTTGGGCCGAGTAGCTGCAGCGCTCATTTTATATTGCCGAAAAATCGCAATGCGATTATTCGGCAATAGCGATATCGCGCGATTATTTTATATTGTAATATATCACGAATATTCTGAGCCAATCAGAGTGCTCCATTCCGCATTTCTCGAAATTTCGCAATTATTTTGTATTGTAATATATCACGAATATTCTGAGCCAATCAGAGTGCTCCATTCCGCATTTCTCGAATATTCGCAATTATTTTATATTGTAATATATCACGAATATTCTGAGCCAATCAGAGTTCTCCATTCCGCATTTCTCGAATATTCGCAATTATTTTATATTGTAATATATCACGAATATTCTGAGCCAATCAGAGTGCTCCATTCCGCATTTCTCGAATATTCGCAATTATTTTATATTGTAATATATCACGAATATTCTGAGCCAATCAGAGTGCTCCTTCCGCATTTCTCGAATATTCGCAATTATTGTGTATTGTAATATATCACGAATATTCTGAGCCAATCAGAGTGCTCCTTCCGCATTTCTCGAATATTCGCAATAATTTTATATTGTAATATATCACGAATATTCTGAGCCAATCAGAGTGCTCCTTTCCGCATTTCTCGAAATTTCGCATTCGCAATTCGCGATTCGCGAATAGCGAAAATTCGCAATAGCGAAAATTCGCAATAGCGAAAATTCGCAATATTTTCATTTCCAAAAAATATCACGAATATTCGTATTTAGCGAATATATCTCGAATATTCGACTATATATTCGAGATATATCGCGAAATCGAATATGGCATATTCTGCTCAACACTACTAGGGATGAGCCCGATGTTCGAGTCGTAACATCAGATTTTCGCAGAACAGCAAACATTATGCAGTGTTCGTGGCAAATTTGAAAGCCGTGGAACACCGTTAAATTCTATGGCATGCAAACATGAAAAAACTAAGGCCCAGATTCACGTACATCTGCGCATTATTGGAACGGCGTAGCGCACCGCCTTTACGTTAGACTTGCGCAATGTAGCCGCGTAATCACCCTATTCTCGTAGCTTTTGCGCAGAAAATTGCGCATGCGTAACGTTATTTCAGAGGCGTAAGGCGAAGTAATACAAATTGGGAAGGACGTGGGCGTGTTACATTGAAATGAGCCGTGACCCCATGCAAATGAAGGGCCGGCCGGCTCGCGCATGCGCGCTTGAAGGAGACCATGGTCAGCTCCGCTGTGCGCATGCTCACAACTCGGGAGCGGCGCAATCAGTGAAATTGGAAATGGACTAGGGCAACTTAGTGAACTACGCAAACAGCATAAATATACAGACACAAACGCACTTGCATTGCAAAAGTACATCCCTTTGTATCCCTTCCCATTTAACCAAGTGCTTTTGTCCTGTTGTTCGTTGCGTTGTGTTTTGTAGTTGTCAGATTAGTGCTCTATGTGATCAAGTGTTTGTTACTAGATCTTTGAAAGTGTTTTTTGATAAGTGTTTGAGAGACTGTTTGTTTGATATATTTCTGTTCGTTTGTTTTCTTGCTGATTTTTTGCTGTTTGTTTTTGTGACTGTTTTTTGCTGAGTGCTTGTGTGATTTTTTGGGTGTTAGTTTTCTCTTTGTGTGTGTTCTTGCTTGATTGCTTGTGCTTGTTTTTGTGACTGATTTTTGTTGACTGGGAGTGAGTTTTTTTGCAGTATGACAGAGAGAAAGCGAAAACTCAATTTTACTGTGGGGGAAAAAATAATTCTTGCCCGGGCCATTAGCGATTATGGGCGTTTCCTCCACGGCCCAGACAGTGCCAACACCACCCCGGCCAGGAGGAGGGAGATTTTGGACCTCATCACTGAGCAGGTCAATTCAGCGGGGGAGGGGGAGACATGGACCCGGTCTGGGATTGACAAAAAAATGAATGACCTCCGGCGTCTGGTCAAACAGAAGCTGTCCAAAATGCATGCCCATGCCAGGGGCACAGGAGGGGGCCCACCATGCCATATTAGGCTGACAGCGGAGGAGCGTGCGGTGGCCCTGACCTTTCATCCGCATGAAGTGGAGGGCCTGCCCGGCTTTGACTCAAGTCCGGAGCCCGTGGTGCCAGGTAAGTATTTTTTTTAATATCAGGTGTGTAGCATGTGTGGGGGAGGGGGTGAAAGGGAATATGTGGCAAGTGTGTGGATCCTCCAACCTGTGAATGTTTTGTGTCATCCACAGATGTGCAGGAGGGTACAGGGCCATCTGGCCTGACCGCACCATCCCCAGGACAGCAGCCTAATGAGGCACCCCCAACAAGGCCGGAGTCCGCGGAGGAGGTTCAAGAGGAGGAGGAGGAGGTTGAGGAGGAGAATCATGAGGAGGAGTCCATGTCAGGCACAGGACTTTTGGTTTTTGAGGACTCTTCCCCTCTGGCTGGCAGCAGGCAGCCCCTTCCTAAGGGGGAGCCCCCCCCTCCTCCCCCAACATGGCTCCCCTCCCAAGGGCCTCCCCTTCTCCCCGGCCACAAGCATCAGCTGGAGGCAGGAAGTCGTCCCAGAACACCAGGGGGGTGGCTGATCTCCTGCCCGCCACTCTGAGAAGGGACCAGTTCCTCCAGACCCGCCATCTGGGACAGGTCAGCCAGACATTGGTGCGGATGGAGGAGAGCCTGTCCTCCATCAGGGATACGCTGGGGAACCTGGACTCCCACTCCCGGGCTTCCACAAACTGCCTAAACGAACTGCAGACGACATCAGCAGGCGTTGGGCAGGATGTGAGGGCCCTTACCCAGGCTATCCAGGCCAACACGGCAACACTTGGTGCTGCCCTGGACAGAATAGCCGTGGCCTTGAAGGGCAGGCCGCCAGGTGGGCAGAGATCAGGGGCTGCTCCTCCTTCCCCGGTTTTCCACCTCTCCATGAGTCTCCCCTGAGGAGCCGGGGCCGTGGCCGGGGGCGCCCCAGGCGTGGCTCACGTAAAGGCAATAATTTTTTTCCCCCTTTTTTGATTTTTTTTTTTTTGCTGGAAAATTTGTAATTTTGCTGGTCATTTTTTTTTTGGGGGGTTGTGAATGCTGTTTGAATGTGGGGGTGACATTCCTGCCGGAAAAGGGGTGTCACCCTCAATTTTGGTGGAGAAGGGTTCCCCAGGACCAGGGAGAAGTGATCCCCAGGTCCGTGTGAATGGTGTATGAATGTACAGTGACATAATTGGAGCCTTGGTGTGGCGTTGCTGCTCACAAGTCCTGCATGGTGGACTGGTGCCAATCCAATTTGATGTGGATGTGGGGTGTGTGTGCTAGGGACCACAGTGGTGTGCATGCATGCATTCTCATTGTGCCATGATTAATGTGTGTGTTTAACGTGCAAAGATGCCCAATGTGGGTTGTCTCCTGGCTGCTCTTCCCTCAGAAGATGGGGTATCCTCGGTTAGGGGGGGATTGTCTGGTTCAGGGGTCAGGTCATCACTTGGGCAATCTGCAGGCCTTTTCTTACTGCGAAGTTGTGCAGCATGCAACATGCACCGATGATCTGGCACACGAAGTTTGGGGAATACAAGAGGGTACCCCCAGACTTATCCAGGCATCGGAAACGTGACTTCAGGAGGCCAAAAGTGCGCTCCACCACTGCTCGTGTTTGGGCATGTGCTTGATTGTATCTTTCCTCTCCTAGGGTTTGGGGGTTCCGCATAGGAGTCATGAGATGGGGTCCCAGTGGATATGCAGAGTCACCTGTAAGAGAAAAGACAGGAGGATGTTAGTCATGCATGTGCCCCTTGTGATGTGTGCATCATGGGAGGGGATAGTCATGCCTGCCACCCATGTCACTCACCAACCAGCCAGGTGTCCCCATACACGTTCTGATCGAATTCCATTCGGATGTGGCATTGATTGTATATGTAGCTGTCATGGCTGGACCCTGGGTGTTTGGCACGGACGTGCCATATGAGGCCTTGGGCATCGACTATCACCTGTACGTTGATGGAATGCCAATGCTTCAGATTGCGGTACATATGCTCTGTCTCCTGGGGGGGCTGGAGTGCCACATGTGTGCAATCAATGTCCCCCACGGTGCGTGGGAATCTGGCAATTCTGTAGAAATCTGTCATTGCCTTCAGCCGCAGATCCTCAGTGGTGGGTTTGATGATTTGGTTGGCCATGCGTCTGAGGATTGCAGGGACAACCTGGTGCACACATCTGCTCATGGAGGATTGTGACATCCCAGCCACCACTCCAGTTGTACGCTGAAAAGAGCCACTGGCAAGGAAATGGATTGTTGCCATGACCTTGACCAGTGGCTGCACTGCATGTGAGCGTTGTGTTCGGCTGGTGATGTCCTCCTGCAGGGTTGTGGTTAATTTCAGGATGACATGAGGCGTGAATCTAAAGATGCGATACACCTCAGAATCACTCATGCCAAACAGGTCTATGCGGGTGCGGTATATCCTCTCCCGTGCCATCCTCCGTGCCCTCATCCTTCTTTGTTCATCTAAAGTCAGTAGTATAGCTATGCGCGACGATGCCCCTGGCATGTTGGCATACAGATTGTTGTGCAACACGTGTGACTGCTGAGCTCCTCACTAACGGTGTTGCTTTATCTAACAAGTAGTCTTTTTTTCTCTTTTTAGACCAGCTTTTATATGGTCTAATTTTAGACAGGACATTTTGCTGTTGCGCACACTGCGTAGCCTGCGCTGCCCCAACGTTCTTTTGTGGATCCCCGTAAGTCCCTCATTAGCATATTTGACTAGAAAATCAATGGTCTGTCTAGCGCAGTTTTGCGCGGACGGATGCGCCTGTCTAACGAAATTACGCCGGACCAAAAAAAGTAGATTTCTTGCGTATCTCGCTTTTGGGATGCCGTGCATCGAAACGCACGCGCACATTTAGACTTACGCACGCGCATCTCCTGTTGCGCAGGCGTAATCGCTCTGTGAATCTGGGCCTAAATTGCTAATTTTAAAGGAGTAGTAAAGGAATGGACTGTTTACAGGGTATAGAGACATAATAGTTAACTGATTCCTTTTAAAAATGATTAAAAATAGATAAAAATCAATCATGTAATGTGCCTGCAGTTTAGTTTCGTTTTTAGACTAGTTTCAGTTTGTTCTGTGTGTACAGAGACACACAGAACAAAAACAAACACAGGGCAGTATTTGTTTTTAAAATGAATCTGATTGGTTCTGAGGAGTTTTAGACACATGGTAATAACATTTTCTTGATCATGGACCACAATGAAAAGCTATCATGAGTTTTTTCATAAGGAGCCAGACAAGCAGGAAGTGTGGAGTTCAGCAAGGGATTACACCAACTTGTAAGCAAAAAACAGACATGAAGGACATGAAAGCAGGACTTCTATAAGGTAAAGCAAGCTATTTAGCATTAACAATTTTTTCCTTTACTGATCATTTAAAGGCTTATATGCAAGTTATTGGCATAAAAAAGTGTAAGAGTACCCAGTTCCTGCCCCAGGGGACATGTATCAATGCAAAAAAAAAAAAAAAACGTTTTAAAAATGGCAGTTTTTTCAGGATCAGTGATTTTAAAAATGCTTAAAGTGAAACAATAACAATTAAATATTCTTTTAAATATTGTGCCTGGGGGTGTACTTGGCAAGCCTGTAAAGTAGCGCATCTTTCCCATATTTAGAACAATACCACAGCAACATTTAATTTCTAAAGGAAAAAATCTAATTTAAAACTGCTAGCGGCTGTACTGTATTGTTGGATTCCAGCAATATAGATAAAGATCATTGAAAAAAGTGGTATGGGGACCTGGGTCCTGCCCCAGGGGACATGTATCAATGCAAAAAAAGTTTCAAAAACTGACGTGTTTTCAGGAGCAGTGATTTTAATAATGCTTAAGTGAAACAATAAAAATGAAATATTTCTTTAAATATCATACCTGGGGGATCTTCTTAGTATGACTGTAAAGTAGCACATTTTCTCATGTTTAGAACAATACCACAGCAAAATGAAATTTCTAAAAGAAAAAAAAAAGTCATTTAAAACTGTTTGTGGCAATACAGAAAAAAAATCATTGACATTTTTTTAAAATAGCGTATGGGTCCCCCCCAAAATTGATACCAGGCCCTTCAGGTCTGGTATGGATTTTAAGGGGAACCCTGCGCCAATATAAAAAAATGGCATGGGGTCCCCCCAAAATTCACACCAGACCCTTATACGAGCACACAGCCTGGCAGGCTGCAAGAAAAGAGGGGGGCGAGAGAGCGCTCCCTCCTGAACTGTAGCAGGCCACATTACAAAGTACCCCATACCCATTCACATGGGGGGCAGAATCTGGGGTACCCTTGTTAAAGGGGGCTTCAAATTTTCGATAAGCTCCCCACCCACAGACACCCACAACCACCTGGTAAGGTTTGTGGAGATAAGGCCCTTGTCCCCATCAACATGGGGACAAGGTGCTTTGGGGCAACACCAAAGCATCCTTCCCATTTTGAGGTCATGTGGCCTGGTACGGTTCAGGAGGGGGGCACTCTCTCGTCCCTCCTCTTTTCATGCAGCCTGCCAGGTTGCATGTTCGGATAAGGACCTGTATGTTTTTTTCAGGGGACCCCAGCGCCAAATTTTTTCAAATTGGGTGCAGAGTTCCCCTTAATATCCATACCAGACCTGAAGGCCTTGTATGGATTTTGGGGGGACCCCAATGCCTTTTTTTTCTGGGTTCCCCTTAATATTCATACCAGTCCCAAAGGGCCTTTTAATGTACTGGGGGGGGGGGGGGGTATGTCGTTTTTTTCCAATACTTTTCATCTGTATTGACCTGACCGACAATTCATTACAGCTGCAAGCAGTTTTAAATTACTTTTTTTTCCTTTAGAAATTTAATTTTTCTGTATTATTTTGTTCTAAACACGGACACCCCCAGGCACAATATTTAAAGGAATATTTCATTTTTATTGTTTCACACTAGGCATTATTAAAATCACTGCTCCTGAAAAAATGGCCCTTGATAAAAAAAATTGCATTGATACATGTACCCTGGGGCAGGACCCGAGTACACTTTTTATGGCAATAGCTTGCATATAAGCCTTTAAAATTAGCATTTTTTATTTTTAATGTTTGTGTTCCATAGACTTTAATGATGTTTGTGTGTTTGTACACATTTTTTGCCTGTTTGCATGTTCTGGTGCGAACCGGGGGGGGGGGCGGGGGGGTGTTCGGCTAATCCCTATTGTCTACTGTAAGAGCAGTAAGGATGTGGAATTCTCTTCCACAAGCAGTTTCAGCGGAGAGCTTAGATAATTTAAAAAAATTAGATAGGCACCTAAACTACCACAACATACATTGATATACAATGTAAAATTAACATAAAAAACACACACAAGTTGGAATAATGGACTTGTGCCTTTTTTTTTTTTAGCCTTACCGACTATGTAACTATGGGGTTGATTTACTAAAACAGGAGAGTGCAAAATCTGGTTCAGCTCTGTATAGAAACCAATCAGTTTCAATTTTCTTTGTCAAAGCTTAATTTAACAAGATGAAATTAGAAGCTGATTGTCTACTATGCACAGCTTCACCAGATTTTGCACTCCCCAGTTTTAGTATATCAACCCCACAGTGTTAGAATGGCTCAGTCAAAGTCCAGACCTAAATTCAATTGAGAATTTGTAGCAAGACTTGAAAATGTCTGTTCAGACTCTCTGCATCCAATTTGACAGAGCTTGAGCTATTTTGCAAAGAACAATGGGCAAAAATGTCACTCTCTAGATGGGCAAAGCTGGTAGAGACATCCCCAAAAAGACGTGCAGCTGTAATTGCAGCGAAAGGTAGTTCTACAAAGTATTGACTGAATGTAAATGCATGCCACTGTTTTCAGATATTTATTTGTAAAAAAAATTAAAACCATTTATCATTTTTCTTACACTTCACAAGTATGTGCCACTTTGTGTTGGTCTATCATATAAAATCCCAATAAAATACATTTACTTTTTTGGTTGCAATATGTAAAGGGGTATGAATACTTTTTAAGGATATATATATATATATATATATATATATATATATATATATATATATATATATATATATATATATATATATATATATATATATATATATATATTATATATATTGATGTGTTTTTGTATGAGTTGGCTTTTATTGATGATAACTATGCATGTATTACTTTTTTTAAATAAATATATACTGTATTTATCACTGTTACTCTCATTGGCATAGTGGTGCTCACCTCATCTTAAAGTCCCAGGGGGAGATTCCTCTTTTTCTGTTGCACAATTCAGGTATGAAGGTGTGTTACCGGTGACTAGGGATGAGCCGAACACCCCCGGGTTCGGTTCGCACCAGAACGTTCGAACAGACCGCGGGTTTGCACGAATATTTCGAACCCCATTAAAGTCTATGGGACCCGAACGTTCGAATTCAAAAACGGTTGTTTTAAAGACCAAAATTCAATGAAATGTTGGAAAACGTCGTTCAGAACCCGGGTCTTGCCCCAGGGAACATGTATCAATGGAATATTTTTTTTTTAAAACGGCAGTTTTTTCCGGAGCAGCCATTTTTAATGATGCTTAAAGTGAAAAAAAAAAACAATACTATAAATATCACACCTGCTGGGTGTCTATAGTAGTGGCACATGTTTAGAAATGTCCCTGCACAACATGAGAGGACTATAAAAAAAAAGTAATTAATGCTACTTGCGCAAGTTCTGTGTGGCAACATTATGTCGAATATTTTAGCGGTGGTGGGGGGCCATTATTGTTTTGTGAAAGAACATTTTTAGAAAAAAGGGCACCCCTCAAACATACTGTAATTGGAGCGCAACAAGGAGCCACGTGCAAAGTATTACATCAAAAATGGTTATTAGGCGCCCCTGTTAAACAGGGGCAGAAAAATTGGGCCTTGGGCACAACACAACACTGCAACCCCTCACAATGACTCCAATTGGAGCGCAACAAGGAGCCACGTGCAAAGTATTGCATCAAAAATTGTTATTAGGTGCCCCTGTTAAACAGGGGCAGAAAAATTGGGCCTTGGGCACAACACAACACTGCAACCCCTCACAATAACTCCAATTGGAGCGCAACAAGGAGCCACGTGCAAAGTATTGCATCAAAATTTTTTATTAGGCGCCCCTGTTAAACAGAGGCAGACAAATTGGGCCTTGGGCACAACACAACACTGCAACCCCTCAAAATAACTCCAATTGGAGCGCAACAAGGAGCCACGTGCAAAGTATTGCATCAAAAATTGTTATTAGGCTCCCCTGTTAAACAGGGGCAGAAAAATTGGGCCTTGGGCACAACACAACACTGCAACCCCTCACAATAACTCCAATTGGAGCACAACAAGGAGCCACATGCAAAGTATTGCATCAAAAATTATTAGGCGCCCCTGTTAAACAGGGGCTGAAAAATTGTGCCTTAGGCCCTGGTGGCGGATCCCAGAAACACAACATTTCTTACTAGCTATCAACAAGTGAGGAGGAGAAGGATTTCCATCAGCAGCATAAGAGGACAGTCACTCAGCATTGCAGTCCAAGGGTCCGACTTTTCAACAAAAAGATATTATTCATTAATATCAGCATCAGGTGCTTGGTAGGGTGTTGATCCAAGCCTGATTCATTTTGATAAAGGTCAGTCGATCAACAGAGCCGGTGAAAAGGCGCACCCTGTGATCAGTCACAAAGCACCAGCAGCATGAATGTCCGTTCTGAAAGAACACTGGGTGCAGGCAAGCCAGTAGCTCAATTGCGTACTGGGTAAGCTCTGGCCAGTGTTCCATCCTCAAGACCCAGTAAGCCAGAGGATTTTCGGTGGGGATGGTCTCCAAGTCGGATCTTGCCCCCAGTTTCCCGGACCATGTAAACCAGGACCTGGCGATGGTTGCTGGAACCGGTCAGACCTTGGGGCTGCGGACTAAAAAACTGCCTGAACGCATCGGTCAGACGACCACCTTCTCCACCGTCCCTTCTGTGACTCACCGAAGCCTCAGCAAGACGTTGTCCAGAGAGGTTTTGGTAATCCCCCGGTTCTGGGAACTCATTGCACAGACCCTTCTGCAAGGCCTCCCGCAGAAGTTTCATCTTCTGAAAAAAAAAAATGGCAACAATAAAAACCTTACTCTTGTAACGTGGATCAAGGAGAGTCGCCAGCCAGTAATGATCCCTCTCCTTAATAGCACGTACACAAGGATCCTTACGCAGGCTTTGCAGGATCAGGGAGGCCATGCAGCGTAGGTTTGCAGAGGCATTCAGGACACAGACCTCTGGGTCACTGAGGACGACAGGATCCACAGGCACCTCATCCCAGCAACGTAAAAGTCCACGTGCTCCTTGGGACTGTAAATGATCCCTTGAAGACTGCTGCTGCTGAGTGCTAGGCTCCACCTCCATGCTGCTGATACAATCCTCCTCCTCCTCCTCCTCTTCCTTTGTGCTAGGTGGGCAAGCAGGACCACTGTCTGGGTAAAGGGGGCCTTGAGAGGTAAGGAAGTCCTCCTCTTCCTCCCTCTGTTCTGCCTCAAGGGCCCTGTCCATTATTCACGTAGCATGTGCTCCAACATGTGAATAAGAGGGACAGTCTCACTGATGCATGCACTGTCACTGCTCACCATCCTCGTGGCCTCCTCAAATCGTGACAGGACAGTGCATGCATCCCTGATCAAGGCCCACTGGCGTGGGGAAAAAAAACCTAGCTCACCTGACCCAGTTCTGCTGCCATATTGGCACAGGTACTGATTGATCGCCCGTTGCTGCGTGTGCAGCCGCTGCAGCATGGCCAACATTGAGTTCCATCTGGTGGGCATGTCACAAATTAGGCGGTTCTTGGGCAGGTTGTATTCCCTTTGGAGGTCAGTCAGCCGAGCAGTGGCATTATATGACCTTCGAAAATGCACACAGACTTTCCTGGCCTGCTTCAGGACATCCTGCAAGCCCGGGTACCTGCCCAAGAACCGCTGCACCACCAAATTGAGGACATGCGAAAAACAGGGCACGTTGGTGAGTTTTCCCTGTCGCAGGGCAGAGAGGAGGTTGGTGCCATTATCGCTTACCACCATTCCAGGCTTCAGCTGGCGTGGGGTCAACCACCTCTCAGCCTGACTCTGCAGAGCTGACAAAACCTCTTCCCCAGTGTGGCTCCTGTCTCCCAAGCACACCAGCTCTAGCACCCCATGGCATCTCTTGGCCTGCATTCCTGCGTATCCCCTCGTACGCCTACGGAGCACGGCTGGTTCGGAGAAAACATCACCACAGGAAGAGGCCACAGAGGAAGAAGAGGAGGGGGTGGAGGAGAGAGGTGTGTCACAAACAGTAGTAGTGTTTTGGAGGCGTGGTGGCGGAACAACCTCCAAAACTACTGGACCTTGCCCTGCGTCCTTCCCAGCTGCCAGCAGAGTCACCCAATGCGCCGTAAAAGACAGGTAACGTCCCTGTCCATGCCTGCTGGACCATGAGTCAGCGGTAATATGCACCTTACTACTGACCGCCCTGTCCAGCGAGGCATGGACATTGCCTTCCACATGCCGGTAGAGAGCCGGAATAGCCTTCCGTGAGAAAAAGTGGCGTTTTGGTACTTGCCACTGAGGTACTGCACATTGCACAAACTCACGGAAGGGGGCAGAATCTACAAACTGAAAAGGTAGCAGTTGAAGTGCTAGCAATTTCGCTAAACTAGCATTCAACTGCTGGGCCTGTGGATGGCTGGGATTGTACTTCTTTCGGCGCTGCAGCAGCTGGGGCAGGGAAACTTGCCTGGTACTATCAGTAGATTGACCGCTACTACTAGCTTGTGACACACCTATTTCTACACCTTCACTGCAGGCTTCAGAGAGGACTAGGGGTCTACTGGGGTTGGAGGTCCCAGAAGGGAAAGGGGGGTACGCTTTTGTCTTTGGTGTGCGTCTTTCTGGTGTGCTTGCCAACGAGCTGCATGGCAGGTCGACATATGTCTGGACAAGCATGTGGTACCCAGGTGGTTGATGTTTTGGCCACGCGAGATACGCTTGCGACATAAGTTGCAAATAGCAAAGGTACAATCTTGTGGACATGTTTCAAAAAAGGCCCACACCAAAGAACTTTTGCTGTGCCGGTCAGACACAGCAGCGCCATGCACAAGCGCCATAGATGTGCGCTGTAATGCAGTGGGTGTAACCTTAAGCTGACCCCTGGAGGTCATCCTGCCTCTTTGGAGATGTGCCTGTGCCTCGTCCTCCTTCTCCTCCTCTTAGGCACCCAGGTAGTGTCAGTGACCTCATCATCCCCTCCCTCCTCATTAGTGTTGCTCACGAATATTCGCATTGCGAATATTCGCTACGAATATTGCATATTCGAGTATTCGCTATGGCGAATATTCGTATTTTTTCAAATTTATTTTTAAAACAGATCACATCCTAGTGATCTCCATCGACGTCTAAAAGCATTGCTGGTATGATTAGAGAGAGACCCTGGGCCGAGTAGCTGATGCGACTCTTTTATGTTGCCGAAAATTCGCATTGCGAATTTTCAGCAACATAAAAGAATCGCATCAGCTACTCGGCCCTTCTTTTGCATCAGAGCCAATCAGAATAACTCGAATATTCGGCAAAAGGAATATTGCGCGATATTCCTTTTGCCAAATATTCGAGTTATTCTGATTGGCTCTGATGCAAAAGAAGGGCGGAGAAGAAGATCGCGCAATATTCCTTTTGCCGAATATTCGAGTTATTCTGATTGGCTCTGATGCTGCATCAGAGCCAATCAGAATAACTCGAATATTCGGTACTAGGGAAGTATTGTGCGAAGCCATTGTGCAAAGGGAAGAGGACGCCTTGGCAGCTGCTTAGTTAGAAACTTTGATCAGTCTGTGTGAGAGTGGATGAGGAGGATGAGAACGGCTTGGTCATCCACTCTACTAATTTCTCTGCATGTTGAGGCTCAACACGGCCAGCTCCTGAAAAGGATGAGCGGCCACGGCCACGGCCACGTGCTGAGGAGGATGCACCACATCCACTACCAGCGTTACCTCTACATGCAGAGCCTGCTTGCCCTCGTGACTCTCTGCCTCTCTTTGTTGTCCTTCCAGACATATTTATGCGTTCAGGTGGTATGTAACAGCACAAGCGCAGTGACACCAACTGCGTTCAGGTGGTATGTAACAGCACAAGCGGAGTCACACCAACTGCGCTCAGGTGGTATGTAACAGCACACGTACAGTGACACTAACTGCGCTCAGGTGGTATATAACAGCACAGGTGCAGTGACACTAACTGCGCTCAGGTGGTATATAACAGCACAGGTGCGGTGACACTAACTGCGCTCAGGTGGTATATAACAGCACAGGTGCGGTGACACCAAATGCGCTCAGGTGGTATATAACAGCATACGTACAGTGACACTAACTGCGCTCAGGTGGTATATAATAGCACAGGTGCAGTGACACCAAATGCGCTCAGGTGGTATCTATCTATCTATCTAAAAAGACACAGGGCCAGATTCTCAGTGGCGTTACGACGGAGTATCTCAGATACCCCGTCGTATCGCCGCTTTTTTTGTCTCGTATCTATGCGCGTGATGCTTAGCATCACTTTTGCATAGATACGCTTCTACATCCGACAAGTGTAAAACCATTACACTTGCGGATCGTAGTTGTAATGACAACTCCGGCCACTAGGTGGCCTTTACGTTGTTTTTGCATTTGCATATGCAAATGAGGCAGTACGCCGATTCCCGATCGCTTTTACGCCGCCCCGTCGTTGCGTACGTCGTTTTCGTCTGCGTAAGGTTACCCCAGCTTCTATGTGGAGTAACCTTACGAAGTTCCGTCGGATGCCGTCGGGTCCCGTCGGATGCCATGTTAAGTATGGCGTCGGGTCAGGGTCGGCTTTTTGTGTCGCTTACGTTGTTTTACTAACTCGTTCACGAATAGGGAGTTGCGTAAATGACGCTCACGTCGTTTTGACGTCGGTTTCAACGACGCTTTCCGACGTGAGCTGGAGCATGCGCACTGGGCTTTTTCCCCGGCCGGCGCATGCGCAGTTCATTCGACGCGGGGGCGCGCTTAATTTAAATACAAGCCGCCCCATTTGAATCGCGCAATATTCCTGATTGGCTCTGATGCTGCATCAGAGCCAATCAGAATAACTCAAATATTCGGCAAAAGGAATATTGCGCGATTTTCTTCTCCGCCCTTCTTTTGCATCAGAGCCAATCAGAATAACTCGAATATTCGGCAAAAGGAATATTGCGCGATATTCCTTTTGCCGAATATTCGAGTTATTCTGATTGGCTCTGATGCAAAAGAAGGGCGGAGAAGATAATCGCGCAATAGGAATATTGCGCGATTATCTTCTCCGCCCTTCTTTTGCCCCCTTATTCTCCTTTCTTTTAAGTAGAGTTAGTGTAGAGTTCGTGTTTAGTGCATATTAGTTTAGTAATACAGGAAATGATCTCCGTTTATGAGAATTTCGCAATCATTTTCGCATTAGCGAAATTTCGCATTAGCGAAAATTCTCAACATTTTTTTTGGATAAAATATCACGAATATTCGATATTAGCGAATATTCGCGAATATTCTTCTATATATTCGCGCAATATCGCAAAATCGAATATGGCGTATTCTGCTCAACACTATTAATCAATTATGTTTTACTAATGTGTGAAGTTGGTCTTAATTAGTAACAATCTGTTAGCCACACTGAAATACTGTACCATCACCAGCGCTGTTTGTGGTACAAATACTTGGACATTATTGTATGTTTGTATAAGTTTTTTATTTACCATTTCTTTTCATTTCTATACAATTTAAACAGCAGCTCAGTTTAAATTATTTCCCTTCTTGCTTGTGACTTTAGTCAAGAAGTAGTATCATTTTCATTTTATTGGTTAAATTTATTTTTTTTGTTTACAAAAGTTTATTAAGAAGTATAAATTGGGATACAAGCATAGGTATAGAAAAACATAACACTTTTCAAAGGCATAACAGTGAATTAATAACATGTAAGGCAGGTCATGATGAGCGGTCATGAGTGGTTAGAGGGTAAACTTAGTAATACATCATTATAGTACAGTGCGTATATCCGGAAATGGAGACATCAAAAAGTGGACTACCAGTATGACCATTTGGCATCAAAAACATGTAGGCTGTCATTGATTGTGTGGTATATTCTTTCTGATAGTTTCAACAGTTCCATCCTGTCGAGCACCTGTGACCATATTACCTCACTAGATCTCCAGTTTAGTGCGATCATCCATTGCACCGAGCTACATAGTGAATGGAGGAGTCTGGAGCATGGGGGAGGGATGTCTGGGACATCTCCATAGAGTAAACCGATTAATGGGGTGAGGGAGATCTTATGTTTAGAGGAGTCTTCAAATCTACGTGCTACCTCTAGCCAGATCTGTGATATTCGTGGGCAGCTCCAGAAAGTGTGAAGTAGCGTACCTTCAGCATGGCAACCTCTGAAGCAATCAGGGGAAACTGTCGGATAAAAGGTATGGATTTTGGATGGGGTTAGGTACCATCTTGTGAATAGTTTTGTTGGGGTTTCCCTAAAGGAGACTGCTTTGTTGCTTTTCCTGAGGTTTTCGAACATAGCAAACCATGTATTTGGGGGAAGGTCAATACCTAAGTCTGATTCCCATCGTAGCATGGGTTGGGTTTTCTCAGAGGCCGGGAAATCATTAAGGTTGTTGTATAACCTAGATATCATTCCTCTGTCCCTGGATGAGGATTTGCAAATTCTTTCAAAGACTGTCATAGATGGACTCGTGGAGAGTGAGAAATGTGTCTGAAAAAATGATTTAATTAAATGGAATCTCTCAATCTCTGAGGGGGGGAGTCTAAAGTCTCTTTGAAGGGATTCAAAGCTTCTAAAGTTCCACTTAGATTGTAGTGAGCCCAAAGAAGTCAGTCCAAGGTCTATCCAGGTAGAGACACATTGTCTATCTTTATATGCGAGAGGTAGTCTGGGGTCACCCAAAAATGATGTGAGTGAGGAGGTTGCTGAAGCTAGTGGGAAAGTGTCGCTAGTATTTTGCCAAAGTTTGAATGCATGGGCCACTATAATGTTACTTTTGATGAGGTCTTTATAAAGGATGTACCTAGACCAAAGTATCCCTTGTAGGTGTAGTGGATATATAGATGAGGTCTCGAAGCACAGCCAGGGAATGTTTTTATTTGGGGAAAACCATTGGGAGATTTGTGATAGGCGTGCGGCTAAAAAGTATTTCCATAAATTGGGGAGTCCCAGACCGCCTCTAGCCTGTGGTTTATATTGTAGGTTGTAACTATATCGTGGTCTTTTGTCAGCCCAGATAAATTTATTAATTTGTCTTTGAAGAGCCTCAAGTTTGGTTTTAGGGATGTTGATTGGGATGGAGCGAAAGTAATATAAAAGTTTGGGGAGGACGTTCATCTTAATTGCGCAAACTCTGCCCAAAAAAGAGATGTGGTAGGAGGACCAGGATTTCAGTAGGGATGTGATACGGGCTAGTAATGGTATGTAGTTAGCCTTATATAAGCCGTTGTAAAGAGGAGTGATATTAACGCCAAGGTATGTAAATGAGGAGGAGATCCACGTAAAGGGGAAGTTGGACTGGAGAAGACTAAGTTCTACTGGAGGGATGTTAATGGGTAGTGCGGAGCATTTGCTTAAGTTAATTTTTAGACCTGAGATCTTATGGAAAAGTTCTAGTTGGTTGAGTAGTACGGGGAGGGAGGTATGGGGGTTGGTGATGTATAGTAGTGCATCGTCAGCATATAGGCTGATCTTGTATTCCTGATGATCCTTAGTATATCCTCTTATATCTGGGTTGGCTCTGATAGCCTGGGCTAAGGGCTCCATGGCTAGAGCGAAGAGGAGTGGAGACAGGGGACAGCCCTGTCTGGTACCTCTACCTAATGGAAAAAAATCAGAGTTGACACCAGGCAAACGGATGCGAGTCTGTGGAGAATCGTACAGAGCATTGAATCCCTGCAAAAATGCCCCAGAGATTCCAAATTTGGGGAGCAGGTAGTTCAAGTACGACCAGCTGACACTGTCAAACGCCTTGTGGATGTCAAGGCTGAGAAGACAGGTTTGGCGTGAGTGGAGATTAGCATCTTGAATAACATTGGTGACAAGTCTGATGTTGTCCGTGATCTGTCTGTTAGGTATGAAGCCAGATTGGTCAATGTGAACTAGTGGGGAGATGACTTTGGCGAGTCTGTCTGCAAGGATCCTGCCAAAGATCTTAAGGTCGTTATTCAGGACTGAAATGGGGCGGAAATTCTGGGGGAGTGAATGGTCTTTATTGGGTTTGGGGATTAAGGAGAGATTAGCTAATAGCATTTCTCTTGGAAAGGAATTGCCTTCTAGGATGTGATTAAAGAGGTTCTTCAAGTGGGGGGCAAGGAGAGGGGCATATTTTTTGTAGTATAGGGATGAGTACCCATCAGGGCCCGGAGCAGTGGAGGTTTTGAGTGATTTAATAATGTGTGTAATTTCCTCGATTGTACAAGGTGTGTTAAGAGAGTCTAAGTGTTCGTGATTGAGGGAGGGGAGATTGAGGCTGTCGAGCCAGGATTTAGCAGCTTCATTTGGGGGAGTGTTGGGATTTGACATGAGGTTTTGATAGAAGGAGGTAAAAATTTCCATAACTTCTTGTGGGTGGGAGACTAGGTTGCCCTTATTATTTCTAAGTTTGTACGTATGTGTAGGGTTACTGTCTTGTTTAAGTTTCCTTGCAAACATTGCTGAATAAGAGTTGCAGTGTAGCATATATTTAGCTTTAGAGAACCTGAGGGATTTCTCGACATTAGTGGAAAGGAGGGTATCTAGGGATTTGCGTTTTTCTTGTATTTGATGGGTAATGGCAGGATCGACTGAATGATGTAGTTTAATGTAGAGATGGTGGAGTTCATTGGTGAGGCGTCTGATGTCGGCCTATCGCTCTCTGTTTTTGGATGCCGCTAGGCTAATGATGTGGCCTCTTAGAACTGCTTTGTGGGCGACCCATATGGAAGTGGGTGGGGTTTCCTCATTAATATTATCTGTGAAATAATTTTCTATGTGTGAGGAAATAGTAGAGTTGTTAGTAGGGTTTGTTAGTAAGGAGTCATTAAGACGCCAGTTATGAGGAGAGGGGGTTAGTCCTATGTAGGATGTAGTGAATGTGCAGACATCGTGGTCCGACCATGGGCAAGGGTGGATCTGCGCTTGAGTGGAGTTGGCAAGTAAGATAGGGGTAGACAGCACATAGTCAAGTCTAGCATAGCAGTCATGTGGGTGGGAATAATGGGTATAGGCTTTAATACCCGTGTTATGAGCTCTCCATGTATCTAATAATTGTGCCTTATTGATTAGACGGTTTATGGTCTTAGAGAAAGATTTTGTATGGGGGGATATGGAGCTTCTGTCAAGGATTGGGTGGGCAGCTAAGTTAAAATCGCCACCGATCAACATGTGGGGTGAGTGGTATTTGTCTAGAGTTTCGAAGAATTTAAGGAAAAAGGAGGTGTGGGTGTCATTAGGGGCATAAACCGAGGCTATGGTGATTTCCCTATTGTTAATGATACCCTTGAGAATGATATATCTGCTTTCAGGGTCTTTAAATATATGGTGAACATCAAAGATGATCGTGTTACGTATAAGGATGGCGACCCCCTTAGTTTTATTGTCAAAGGTGGTATAGTACACTTGGTTATAGGATTTGTGGAAGAATTTAGGGTGGTTAGCGGATGCAAAGTGAGTCTCCTGGAGCAGAATAATGTCTGCGCCTAGTTTTTTGTATTGTTGAAAGGCTTTTTTACGTTTATTGGGTGAGTTAAACCCATTCGTGTTATGAGATATAATTTTAAGACCCATGGTTAGAGTTATAACAATCTATCAACTGAACAGTAGAAATATATAAAAGCTGATAACATAAAGGGGCAACAGATCTAACCATAAAGTTGTCGCATGTGTGTGGTTTACCGTTACAAGGCAGGGAACACCTAAGCCATGCGAGAATCCTGCATGGAGTCAGCATCTCCGCCATACATGGCAGCTCGCAAGTAGGGCAAAAATATAAGATATATCGGTTATGTGTATCTATGAGTGAAAAATAATAAGAAAACATATACACTATGCCTGTGCAAAACAAATATAGTTTTTTCTGTGCGAAAACGCAGGAGAACATACTCCTGATATATACCAGATTTTGCAAAAAGGGTAATAACCCATTTGTTTTGGTATTAAATTGAACAAACATAAAAAATAAAATAGAAACAAAAAAGAACATATAGGATAAAGGAAAATTATCCTTATCCTGCGTCAGATCCAGCCAGACCATCAAGGTGGTGGTCAGGATGTAGATCGAGGCAGGAGTGGGGTCAAACCAACTGCGGCGGACGCACCCGGACAAAAGTACATGTTAAACTGTATAGAAGTATCATATAAGTGCATGGCAGCCTAGAACAATAATGTAATAAGATATAACATTTAAACATTAGAGAACAGGGTCAGCATAACCAACTATAACATTGTATAAAATGGATTGCAAAAAGGAAAGGGATGTGATATTGTGGTTTAAGTCTCAACCGTTTCAATATGGAAGAGGTAGATCAAGAGCAATTTGAGGCAGTCCTGTGCAGCATCCAGGGATTAAAACACAACAAATTCAGGACGGATGGTTCTTAGTGCAAGGGAAAAACAGGGCTGTAACATAAAATTGCTCTAAGCAACAAAGCACATGGTAGATTAAGATGATAGGAAGTAAGACTGCTATAGTGGCTTGAACAGTGCATAGAGCGTTGTGTATAGAGCTATTTGTAACATGAGCCCATGAGCCAGAAAAGTGGATAGAGACTTTCCAGAAGGGGAGGGGGGACCTCCAGTGGAGGAAGTGTGAATCAGGTGTGAAAAGTCTTGAAAGAAAGAAAAAAAAAGTCAAAAGAACTTTCCTGCCTTTCCTGCAGAGTCTAAATGATTAAGTTGTACTGGAACTCTTTGAATCCTGTAGTGTTGGGTATTCCTGAAGCAAGGGACCAAATGTCTGAAATGCAGCAATCTTCAGGAGGGATAGTGCAATGGCTTGGTGAACCATACGAAGATTTATATGAGGTAATTTCACTAGGGATTGAATAATCTTCTCTGGTCTCTCTGGCTGCGCCTGTTGGAAGGGGTAGACCAAATAGGTGAGGGTCTTGGGGTAGCTGGGAGTCGTGGATGAGGTTCGTTGGGCAATAAACCCAACTTGATTAGCAATTCTTTGCCTTCAATCACATTGTAGACCGTATAGGTGGATCCGTTGTGGGGTACTGTCAGCTTAAAGGGAAATCCCCATTTGTACCTTATTCTGGCTGATTGAAGGACTGTGGTAACTTCTTTCATCCTGCGCCTTCTATCTAATGTGGCTGGAGAGATGTCAGGGAAGATTTGTATGCGCTTACCCTCAAAGGAGATGTTGGGGCTGTTTCTGGAAGCACGCATTATGTCTTCCTTGACTAGAAAATCCTTCATGCACATGATGATGTCCCTGGGGGGGTTTTCAGGGGGGGGTTTGGGGCGGAGGGCCCTGTGGATTCTGTCACAGGCAAAGGCGGTTAATGCTTTTTCTGGTAGGAGACCATGGAAAATTTGGGACACAGCTGGAAGTAAATCAGTAGTGGATTCCGGTATACCGCGCAATCTAATATTTTGGCGGCGATTTCTATTGTCCAAATCTTCTAATTGGGCTTGCATAAAAGCAAAATTATCGGCCAGATTTTCATAGTCTTTCCTCAAGTCATTGTGTGCTAGGGAGAGTTCATCATGCTTTGTCTCTAGGAGGTCAGTGCGTCCTCCTATGCTAGCAATTTCCTGGGACAGTGCAGCAGTAGATTTATGCACTTCTTTTTCTATTTTGTCCACCAGTTTGTTAAATATTGCTGTAAGACTTTCATCTAAGTCAGCCTTGGAGAGGGGGGAGTTGTACTCACAGTTTTCCAGGGCTTTGGGAGGGTGTGAGATGGCTGCATCCTCTCCCCACATGCTGCTGCAGGCGCCATTTTGGGATTTCCCTGTCCTCTGCTCCATTGTAAGAAGAAAGTTCGTTAAAGAGCGATGCTGGCTCCGTTTTTTTCTTCTTGTTGTTGCCAGGCATGCACCTCGTATTCCCACAGGGGTGCTGATGATTTTGGGCGAAAAACGAGTGTTATAGCCCTGGGGAAACGGCCGCAATGTGTCCGGGTGTGGAGGAGATGTGACTAGGCACTTCCCATCAGCGTCGCGCCGCGCATGCGCCCCCATTGGTTAAATTTATACTCACTGCACTTGATTGTGCTTATTGGTATACAGCCAAATTGTAACTTGTTTCCACTAGGCACTGGGAGTTGTACTATAGGCCTCCACGTTACACCTTTTTTGCATGATCATCATCATCATCACCATCATAGAAAAAGTAATGCATGAGAGTGGACCTGGCATTCCATGTTTAGAAATATGAGTTTAATACCTTATGGGGGGGAGATAAGGGGTACTTAATACGGAAAAAGAAAGACACATGCATGGGGGACCTTGGCGCTGCGAACCCCGAGTGTGAAGTGAAAGAGAAAGAGGGTTTCCCCATGGGGCTTTTAACAGCATATTGGTAGAGGTCAAAACATGAATGGAACAGTGATACTGTAAAACATCATTTAATCGACAGTTGACAAAGGTCACATGGTTATTAAAAACATACAATGGAAGTTGGAACAACATTGCTGATCACACAAAAAAAGATTCCACAATGGATGAAAGCATATAAACAGGGTACATGATAGTGTTACGTTGCAAGATGATTCAGCACGATCTAGGTTCCCCGACGCGTTTCGACCTGTTATAGGTCTCTTCAGGGGGATAATGCATTCTAAAAAATATATACAATACATGCCTTAGAATTCAACATATTATTAGGTGAGACATAAATGTACCAAACACAGGGAACATTTACCGTAAAATTCGCGGATGGATAGTAGTGTGATCAGGGATGAAACAAACCATGAAGACAATCCAAAGTGGGGCCTCATGGTTGACGCACCAACGCCATAGGGGGGGGGGATGGTTCGCCCAAAGAGGCTTACAAGGAGCCAAAAAGTACACACCCTCCGGGGAGCAGGGAAGTGGATGCCTGTGAAAGATGCCCAAAAATTGTCATATTGAGAGATCATAGTATTAGCAGCATGTGGTGCTGAGTAAATAGGTATAAGTATTTAGGCATATTGAAGGTTGCTGGCGACTAGTATTAAAATAAGTAATCAATGTTATATAGTAATGAAATTAAATGATTGATGATAAGGGCAGATATACATAGAGGTCTCCCATAGACATCTAAAATGTAGAAGTATGTCAAATCAATATAGTGAAATCATAGATATTGAGGTAAAGAGAAATGATGTGTAAATGCTGAAAATGTCAAGTTGGGAAGTAGAAGGTGATGGCGAACTGCCTGCGTGTGTGTGTGTGTGTGTGTGTGTGTGAGGGGGGTGAGTTAATAAATAAAAAAGATGCAAAATATAAAACTGATTGAGTATGTGTGTGTGTGTGTGCATATGCGTGCGGAGGAATAGTGAAGAATCAAGGTATAAAGTGTGATAAATAGATAAAATGGGGGTCCCACTGAAGAAAAGAGTGGGAATAGTGATAAAGTGGAATGAATGTGTGAAAGGGATGAAGGAGAAGTGCTATGGGGATCAAAGGTGTAGATGGAAGGTATGGCAGTAAAGTATGTTAGTATACAAGGGGGGGGGGGGATAAACCCTAGGTGAGAAGTGTGTAACTATGAAACATGTGGGTAAAATGATTAGATAGGTGATATCACATAAAATTGTTAGATGTATGGATTACCTAGCTGCAAACGTGCAGGGAGGATAGACTGGTGCTATCGAGCAGCGGGGTATAATGTCTAACCAGCCAGGACTCCATGGAGCTAAATAGCTCAACAAGGAATCCACCTTATATATGTTTGGGAATATGATTGGGCTGCAGGCTTCCGACCTATCACCGCCCCCCAGAAGGAATGACGTAGGGCCACCACGTGGGCGACCCAACAGAGGCTCCCTCGGCGTCCCGGAAGGCCGGGAGGTTCCGCCCATCGACGTCACCTACTGCCGCAAGCTGCGTGACGCCATGGCAGCGAGAGCGCGCCGGAGCACAGCGCGCGCGGCTCTCGCCATGACAGTCCAGAGGTGCACGTGGGACGACCGCCGGCAGGGCAAAGCATCAGCACCGCGTGGTCGGGCACTGAGTGAAGCCCAGACGTGGTGGTGAGGGCCAAAACGGGGGGCGCAAAGGGATTTGCGACCCCCTACCCTGCCGGGAAGCATCAATATGGGCGGGATCCCATCCCCCAAAGGCGGGGCACCACCAGAGGCCCCCCAAAAAAGGATTGCTAAGGTGGCGAAATGTAAAAAAAGTTAGAATTGGATATAAATGTATAAAAAAGTATTGAAAAAAACAAGTTCTGGATAATACAGATAAATGAAAGAATAATGAGTATAAAAATTGTATATGAGCTATGTGTATGGTAAATCCTAAGTCCTCAAGGACCCTACACGATTGTTGGAAGTCGAATACCATTAGAGTATTTGAGCATGATGCAATCCAGGCATCTAAATAGAAGTGACTGGTGCATCGGGAGGAGAGGAGGAGTACCATCCAATCTACCCATAGGTGGGTATCTCCTGTGTATGGGAGAATACCCCATATGTTACCCCTAAATGATTGTTACGGGTACATATGAAAACGTGCGGGGATGAGGGATTACACATAGCTCATGTGGTCTCCGATGTGTCGTAAGGGGAAGCGGGTGTTTAACCACCCAGTGTTAAATTGGAAAAAGAAAGACACATGCATGGGGGACCTTGGCGCTGCGAACCCCGAGTGTGAAGTGAAAGAGAAAGAGGGTTTCCCCATGGGGCTTTTAACAGCATATTGGTAGAGGTCAAAACATGAATGGAACAGTGATACTGTAAAACATCATTTAATCGACAGTTGACAAAGGTCACATGGTTATTAAAAACATACAATGGAAGTTGGAACAACATTGCTGATCACACAAAAAAAGATTCCACAATGGATGAAAGCATATAAACAGGGTACATGATAGTGTTACGTTGCAAGATGATTCAGCACGATCTAGGTTCCCCGACGCGTTTCGACCTGTTATAGGTCTCTTCAGGGGGATAATGCATTCTAAAAAATATATACAATACATGCCTTAGAATTCAACATATTATTTAGGTGAGACATAAATGTACCAAACACAGGGAACATTTACCGTAAAATTCGCGGATGGATAGTAGTGTGATCAGGGATGAAACAAACCATGAAGACAATCCAAAGTGGGGCCTCATGGTTGACGCACCAACGCCATAGGGGGGGGGGGATGGTTCGCCCAAAGAGGCTTACAAGGAGCCAAAAAGTACACACCCTCCGGGGAGCAGGGAAGTGGATGCCTGTGAAAGATGCCCAAAAATTGTCATATTGAGAGATCATAGTATTAGCAGCATGTGGTGCTGAGTAAATAGGTATAAGTATTTAGGCATATTGAAGGTTGCTGGCGACTAGTATTAAAATAAGTAATCAATGTTATATAGTAATGAAATTAAATGATTGATGATAAGGGCAGATATACATAGAGGTCTCCCATAGACATCTAAAATGTAGAAGTATGTCAAATCAATATAGTGAAATCATAGATATTGAAGTAAAGAGAAATAATGTGTAAATGCTGAAAATGTCAAGTTGGGAAGTAGAAGGTGATGGCGAACTGCCTGCGTGTGTGTGTGTGTGTGTGTGTGTGGTGGGGGGGTGAGTTAATAAATAAAAAAGATGCAAAATATAAAAAACTGATTGAGTATGTGTGTGTGTGTGTGCATATGCTATGCGTGCGGAGGAATAGTGAAGAATCAAAGTATAAAGTGTGATAAATAGATAAAATGGGGGGTCCCACTGAAGAAAAGAGTGGGAATAGTGATAAAGTGGAATGAATTGTGTGAAAGGGATGAAGGAGAAGTGCTATGGGGATCAGAAGGTGTAGATGGAAGGTATGGCAGTAAAGTATGTTAGTATACAAAAAGGGGGGGGGGGGGGGATAAACCCTAGGTGAGAAGTGTGTAACTATGAAACATGTGGGTAAAATGATTAGATAGGTGATATCACATAAAATTGTTAGATGTATGGATTACCTAGCTGCAAACGTGCAGGGAGGATAGACTGGTGCTATCGAGCAGCGGGAGGTATAATGTCTAACCAGCCAGGACTCCATGGAGCTAAATAGCTCAACAAGGAATCCACCTTATATATGTTTGGGAATATGATTGGGCTGCAGGCTCCGACCTATCACCGCCCCCCAGAAGGAATGACGTAGGGCCACCGCGTGGGCGACCCAACAGAGGCTCCCTCGGCGTCCCGGCGGCCGGAGGCCGGTTCCGCCCATCGACGTCACCTACTGCCGCAGCAAGCTGCGTGACGCCATGGCAGCGAGAGCGCGCCGGAGCACAGCGCGCGGCGCTCTCGCCATGACAGTCCAGAGGTGCACGTGGGACGCCGCCGGCAGGGCAAGCAAAGCATCAGCACGCGCGGTCGGGCACTGAGTGAAGCCCAGACCGTGGGTGAGGGCAAAACGGGGGGCGCAAAGGGATTTGCGACCCCCTACCCTGCCGGGAAGCCAATATGGGCGGGATCCCATCCCCCAAAGGCGGGGCACCACCAGAGGCCCCCCAAAAAAGGATTGCTAAGGTGGCGAAATGTAAAAAAAGTTAGAATTGGATATAAATGTATAAAAAAGTATTGAAAAAAACAAGTTCTGGATAATACAGATAAATGAAAGAATAATGAGTATAAAAATTGTATATGAGCTATGTGTATGGTAAATCCTAAGTCCTCAAGGCCCCCTACACGATTGTTGGAAGTCGAATACCATTAGAGTATTTGAGCATGATGCAATCCAGGCATCTAAATAGAAGTGACCTGGTGCATCGGGAGAGAGAGGAGGAGTACCATCCAATCTACCCATAGGTGGGTATCTCCTGTGTATGGGAGAATACCCCATATGTTACCCCTAAATGATTGTTACGGGTACATATGAAAACGTGCGGGGATGAGGGAGGATTACACATAGCTCATGTGGTCTCCGATGTGTCGTAAGGGGAAGCGGGTGTTTAACCACCCAGGTTAAATTGGAAAAAGAAAGACACATGCATGGGGGACCTTGGCGCTGCGAACCCCGAGTGTGAAGTGAAAGAGAAAGAGGGTTTCCCCATGGGGCTTTTAACAGCATATTGGTAGAGGTCAAAACATGAATGGAACAGTGATACTGTAAAACATCATTTAATCGACAGTTGACAAAGGTCACATGGTTATTAAAAACATACAATGGAAGTTGGAACAACATTGCTGATCACACAAAAAAAGATTCCACAATGGATGAAAGCATATAAAAGGGTACATGATAGTGTTACGTTGCAAGATGATCAGCACGATCTAGGTTCCCCGACGCGTTTCGACCTGTTATAGGTCTCTTCAGGGGGATAATGCATTCTAAAAAATATATACAATACATGCCTTAGAATTCAACATATTATTAGGTGAGACATAAATGTACCAAACACAGGGAACATTTACCGTAAAATTTCGCGGATGGATAGTAGTGTGATCAGGGATGAAACAAACCATGAAGACAATCCAAAGTGGGGCCTCATGGTTGACGCACCAAACGCCATAGGGGGGGGGGATGGTTCGCCCAAAGAGGCTTACAAGGAGCCAAAAAGTACACACCCTCCGGGGAGCAGGGAGTGGATGCCTGTGAAAGATGCCCAAAATTGTCATATTGAGAGATCATAGTATTAGCAGCATGTGGTGCTGAGTAAAATAGGTATAAGTATTTAGGCATATTGAAGGTTGCTGGCGACTAGTATTAAAATAAGTAATCAATGTTATATAGTAATGAAATTAAATGATTGATGATAAGGGCAGATATACATAGAGGTCTCCCATAGACATCTAAAATGTAGAAGTATGTCAAATCAATATAGTGAAATCATAGATATTGAAGTAAAGAGAAATAATGTGTAATGCTGAAAATGTCAAGTTGGGAAGTAGAAGGTGATGGCGAACTGCCTGCGTGGTGTGTGTGTGTGTGTGTGTGTGTGTGAGGGGGGGTGAGTTAATAAATAAAAAAGATGCAAAATATAAAAACTGATTGAGTATGTGTGTGTGTGTGTGCATATGCGTGCGGAGGAATAGTGAAGAATCAAAGTATAAAGTGTGATAAATAGATAAAATGGGGGTCCCACTGAAGAAAAGAGTGGGAATAGTGATAAAGTGGAATGAAATGTGTGAAAGGGATGAAGGAGAAGTGCTATGGGGATCAAAGGTGTAGATGGAAGGTATGGCAGTAAAGTATGTTAGTATACAAAAAGGGGGGGGGGGGATAAACCCTAGGTGAGAGTGTGTAACTATGAACATGTGGGTAAAATGATTAGATAGGTGATATCACATAAAATTGTTAGATGTATGGATTACCTAGCTGCAAACGTGCAGGGAGGATAGACTGGTGCTATCGAGCAGCGGGGTATAATGTCTAACCAGCCAGGACTCCATGGAGCTAAATAGCTCAACAAGGAATCCACCTTATATATGTTTGGGAATATGATTGGGCTGCAGGCTCCGACCTCACATCCACGCCCCCAGAAGGAATGACGTAGGGGCCACCACGTGGGCGACCCAACAGAGGCTCCCTCGGCGTCCCGGAAGGCCGGGAGGTTCCGCCCATCGACGTCACCTACTGCCGCAAGCTGCGTGACGCCATGGCAGCGAGAGCGCGCCGGAGCACAGCGCGCGCGCTCTCGCCATGACAGTCCAGAGGTGCACGTGGGACGCCGCCGGCAGGGCAAAGCATCAGCACCGCGGTCGGGCACTGAGTGAAGCCCAGACCGTGGGTGAGGGCAAAACGGGGGGCGCAAAGGGATTTGCGACCCCCTACCCTGCCGGGAAGCCAATATGGGCGGGATCCCATCCCCCAAAAGGCGGGCCCACCAGAGGCCCCCCAAAAAAGGATTGCTAAGGTGGCGAAATGTAAAAAAAGTTAGAATTGGATATAAATGTATAAAAAAGTATTGAAAAAAACAAGTTCTGGATAATACAGATAAATGAAAGAATAATGAGTATAAAAATTGTATATGAGCTATGTGTATGGTAAATCCTAAGTCCTCAAGGACCCTACACGATTGTTGGAAGTCGAATACCATTAGAGTATTTGAGCATGATGCAATCCAGGCATCTAAATAGAAGTGACCTGGTGCATCGGGAGAGAGGAGGAGTACCATCCAATCTACCCATAGGTGGGTATCTCCTGTGTATGGGAGAATACCCCATATGTTACCCCTAAATGATTGTTACGGGTACATATGAAAACGTGCGGGGATGAGGGATTACACATAGCTCATGTGGTCTCCGATGTGTCGTAAGGGGAACACACACACACACATACTCAATCAGTTTTATATTTTGCATCTTTTTTATTTATTAACTCACCCCCCTCACACACACACACGCAGGCAGTTCGCCATCACCTTCTACTTCCCAACTTGACATTTTCAGCATTTACACATTATTTCTCTTTACTTCAATATCTATGATTTCACTATATTGATTTGACATACTTCTACATTTTAGATGTCTATGGGAGACCTCTATGTATATCTGCCCTTATCATCAATCATTTAATTTCATTACTATATAACATTGATTACTTATTTTAATACTAGTCGCCAGCAACCTTCAATATGCCTAAATACTTATACCTATTTACTCAGCACCACATGCTGCTAATACTATGATCTCTCAATATGACAATTTTTGGGCATCTTTCACAGGCATCCACTTCCCTGCTCCCCGGAGGGTGTGTACTTTTTGGCTCCTTGTAAGCCTCTTTGGGCGAACCATCCCCCCCCCCCTATGGCGTTGGTGCGTCAACCATGAGGCCCCACTTTGGATTGTCTTCATGGTTTGTTTCATCCCTGATCACACTACTATCCATCCGCGAATTTTACGGTAAATGTTCCCTGTGTTTGGTACATTTATGTCTCACCTAATAATATGTTGAATTCTAAGGCATGTATTGTATATATTTTTTAGAATGCATTATCCCCCTGAAGAGACCTATAACAGGTCGAAACGCGTCGGGGAACCTAGATCGTGCTGAATCATCTTGCAACGTAACACTATCATGTACCCTGTTTATATGCTTTCATCCATTGTGGAATCTTTTTTTTTTGTGTGATCAGCAATGTTGTTCCAACTTCCATTGTATGTTTTTAATAACCATGTGACCTTTGTCAACTGTCGATTAAATGATGTTTTACAGTATCACTGTTCCATTCATGTTTTGACCTCTACCAATATGCTGTTAAAAGCCCCATGGGGAAACCCTCTTTCTCTTTCAGGGGTACTTAATACAGTTTCTGAAATTTTCTTTCTTATAATGTTTTCTACTTACATGTCTAAAGATGTGTCTATTGGAGGTGTATGTACTGTATGGTCAACAGGATGTGGAAACAAAATAAAGACAAAGGGCCAGATTCAGGAACAGTTAGGCTGGCGGATCCAGTGATCCGCAAGCCTAACTGTCACTTTGAGCCGGCGTTTTTGTTTTCTGTACCAGAAAACAAGAAACGCCGGGGTTGAAGCTCTGATGTGATCAGCGTAACTGGAGTTTCGCCATCGCATCGTTACTTCAACTTAAAAAATGGCGCCAGGGGCGGTTCCCGCCCGATTTCCGCTCAAAAATATTGTTAATGAGCGGAAATCGGCAATTCACACGAGCGAATTCCAGCGCGACGCAATGACGGGTACGACGTTTCCGGAAGCGATACGCGGCGCAAAGATATACCTACATGGGGTGTGGAGTATCCTATGTTAGGGATAGGCGTCGTCATCGCGTCGGGAAAAAAAAAATCACGTCGCTTGCGTAAAAAAGATCATGAATGGGATGTGACGTCATTGACGTTCATTCACAGAATTTGGGAGCATGCGCACGGGGGATGCTTTGACACTCGACGACGCATGCGCAGTACGTTCGCGGCGGGATCGCGCTTAGTTTAAATACTACACGCCCCGTACCCGCCCAATTTGAATTCCGGCTCAATTTTTGTTAGCGGCTGCCGCAACTTTAGGAGCAAGTGCTTCGTGAATGACAGCACTTGCTGCTAAAATTTCGGCACAGTAACGTAAATGAGAAGCGTTACTCTGGAGCAAAGATGCTCCCATCTACCTGAATCTGGCCCATAATATTTGTATGTGTGAAGTCAGCACTGCAATTGCACCATTGGGAAGGTGCAAGGTAAAAACAGTTGAACGCCTAATTCAGCTTTTCTGCACAAATTAGCTGTGCTGGGCACTTGTTTATTAAATTACCATTCATGAGCTTAAGAATTTTTATATTTTCGGAGAAACCTAAAGGTTAAAACAATTTTTTTGTGCAATTTTGACATACCAGTAAAAATAAAGTAAATGCCTAGCTTTTTTTTATGCAAACACTGGGACACAGGTTGATTGTGTTCATACCATTATTTTTTAAACACTGATAGTGTCTTCATAGCGGCAGGCAAATAAAGCAACAGTTTAAAGGTGTGCAAGATATAACATCTATCTTCACATTTTGTGACATTGGATTTAAAAAAGAAGTGAATTAACCAAATATATGTTTTTTTCCCTAAAAGGTATTCTTACAATTGTTGCAAGATGGTAAGCAGACTTTAACTGAGCAAACTGTTTTGGATGTGGACATAGCAGACTACAAAAGTAACAATTCAAGTAGGTTTTCGTTTCCTTTGTTATTCATATTGAAAATGGTATTAGGGAAATTATTATGATACATATTTACTGTACACATAATCCTCTTTCTGGTAAAAGGAAAAATTAAACTAATATTTAACTAATTTGATGATAGCGCAAACCTTATTCACATTTATTTATTTGAAAAACATGCATTTGCACGTAATGGAGATACTGTTCTGGGACATGGGCCTCCAGGTTTGGCATGGCAACTTACTTAGTGAAGATCCTCACACACTGACTTCCTTGAATGCTGTGACACATATAATATTCATCATGCCTTGTAAATAGGGACTGCTGTGTCACTGAATTTAGAGGGCCAGATTCTCAAAAGAGATACGCCGGCGTTTCGTAGGAAACACCATCGTATCTCTGTTTTTTTTACTGGGTATCTATGCGTGTGATTCCTAGAATCACTTACGCATAGATACAGTGAAGATCCGACATGTGTAAAACAATTACACTGTCGGATCGTAGATGTAATGACATCGCTGGCCGCTAGGTGGCCTTTACGTTGATTTCTCATTTGCCTATGCAAATGAGCCTAATCCGACGATTCCCGAACGTTTTTACACCGCCCCGTCGTCGTTTACGTCTTTCCGTACGCGTAAGGTTACCCCTGCTATATGAGGGGTAACCTTACGAAGTTCCGTCGTTGCCATGTTAAGTATGGCGTCGAGTCAGCGTCTTTTTCCGTCGGTTACGTTGTTTTACTAAGTCGTTCGCGAATAGGGATTTACGTAGACGACGCTCACGTCGGTTTCATTCACTTTTTCCGACGTGAGCTGGAGCATGCGCAATGGGCTATTTTTGAGGCCGGTGCATGCGCAGTTCGATCGACGTGGGGGCGCACTTAATTTAAATACAAGCCGCCCCCTTTGAATTACGCGGGGATACGCAGAGCCATTTACACTACGCCGCCGCAACTTACGGAGCAAGTGCTTTGGAAATACGGCACTTGCTCTGTTAAATTGCAGCGGCGTAGTGTAAATGGCTTGCGCTACTACAGCGGCAATTCTACGGGAATCTGGCCCAGAGTCTTTATTCTAAACAACAGAGGTGCTGAAAATAGCAGTTTCAAAAGGCAAATTGAAATTTACAGTCAGAAGACCAAAAATGTACTAACAGCACCATTTTTTTTAGCTTAAGTATTTGATGACACTTTAAAAAATGTACATAAAATGACTGTCTTCAGTGCAAATCATTGAACATATCAATATTTAAGTTACAACGTTAAAGCCAATATTAAGAAATCGCAACAGTGTTTATATTTTTTTGTGGCTCTTTAGGAAGAACGGCTTGGGAAGGAAGGGACTAGAGATCTTCTATCGCTCTGCCATTGAGAGTATATTACTGTATTGTATTCTAGTTTGGTATCCTAGTTGTATGCGGGCAGATAAAAATGCTCTTAAGAGTGGTTCGAACAGTGCAGAAAATTGTAGGGTGTAAACTTGTTTCTCTAGGTGAAATATATGAAAAATAGTGAGAGACCAGACTCATTCTGGTTGTCATTTCTTTTAATAATTGCCATCTGGGAGAGGTTTTAGTGTGATTAACCACTTAAGACCCGGACCTTTAGGCAGCTAAAGGACCCGGCCAGGTTTTGCGATTCGGCACTGCGTCGCTTTAACAGACAATTGCGCAGTCGAGCGATGTGGTTTCCAAACAAAATTGGCGTTCTTTTTTTCCCCAGAAATAGAGCTTTCTTTTGGTGGTATTTGATCACCTCTGCGGTTTTTATTTTTTGCGCTATAAACAAAAATAGAGCAACTATTTTGAAAAAAAATGCAATAAGCGCTTATTGATTGGTATGCGCAAAATTTGTAGCGTTTACAAAATAGGGGATAGTTTTATTGCATTTTTATAAAAAAAAAAAAAAAATTACTACTAATGGAGGCGATTATCGATTTTTTTCGTGACTGCGACATTATGGCAGACACTTCGGACAATTTTGACACATTTTTAGGACCATTGTCATTTTCACAGCAAAAAATGCATTTAAAATGCATTGTTTATTGTGAAAATGACAATTGCAGTTTGGGAGTTAACCACAAGGGGGCGCTGAAGGGCTTATGTGTAACCTAATGTGTGTTTACAACTGTAGGGGGGGGCTGTAGGTGTGACATCATCGATTGTGTATCCCTATATCAGGGAACACACGATCGATGACACCGCCACAGTGAAGAACGGGGAAGCTGTGTTTACACATGGCTCTCCCCATTCTTCAGCTTCGGGGACTGATCGCGGGACTCCAGCGGCGATCGGGTCCGCGATTCCCACGGTCCCGGTCAGGGAGCTTCGGACCAGGTCGCGGGAATGCGCCACGGGCGCGCGCCCGCAACCCACGGCTGGGCACTGGCACAGGACGTACCTGTATGTGCATGTGTCTAGCCGTGCCATTCTGGCGACATATATGTGCAGGAGGCGGTCCTTAAGTGGTTAAAACCAGGACAAATGAATTTAAAGAGAGCATCTTTCCCAGGGTTATTAATGTAATCAATGCAGGTATTAAATGAAAGGTCACAGTCTTATTTTATTGTCTTGTTTAGTTTTTTAATATGAGGACACTTTTTTATACTTTTATAATATGTGGGAACTTGGGGGAACTCAGTTCCACCACCTCTGGCTAAGACCCTTTGGTGCCTGCTTACCACTATAACTAGTAAACACAGAAGTCTGGTTTCTGTGTTTACAAATGGCAGCTCTGCACTCTGTGTGTAACCCCCCTGAACTCCTGGTATTTAATGCCCCTTTAAGACCCTTCTACTGTTTGTGAAATTTGAATGGGGTCGTGGTTGATTTCCTGCACCTATTTTTTGAGAAAAAAGCTCTGTTATATATATGGGGGGCGTGGCCGGGATGTAAGAGAGGAAGAACGTGTCCAGCACAGGCTCCCGCCATCCGTCCAGCTAATCCGCCTAAATCCTTCCTTTTAACTGGCCATCCTGCTAAGCAAGCACCTTGCCGTGGTCTGGGATGCACACTCCGGTCCTCCCCATGACTGGGAAGCGCAGATTTTCACAGTAGGCAGCTGCTCAGGACTCCTGATTCTCACCTCCGGTCACTCGTGTGGTGGCCATCTTGCCCAACATCTCCTTGCCTCAGGCGTCTATTGCAATATAGGCGGACCCAGTGATTGCGGCTCCCGGGACATCTGGTGTGGAGGGAGCTTCGGCAACATCCCAGGCGGACTCAGAGTTATTGGGGGAGCAGTCCACTGCGGTGATCCTGGCTGCCATCGCCGTCGACAGTAAGTCCTCTGTAGAGGGGAAGATAGATACCCTAGCCATAGAATGTGGGCTCATAAGGCAGGACATGGACAAATTTAGAGTCCGCCTTACTTAAGCAGAACATCGCATCTCGGCAGTGGGGGACACTGCTGCTTCCACTGCACAATCTGTGTCAGAGCTGCAGCATGAGGTCTGGACCCTGATGGCCTGCTCGGAAGACGCAGAGAACGGCCTCAGGCGCAACAATGTGCGGGTGGTCGTGCTCCCAGAGGGTGTGGAGGGCCCTAACCCTGCTGTGTTCTCAGAAGCTTTTTTAAAGCAACTCCTGGGCTTACAACATTTGTCACCAGTGTATGTTGTGGAATGTGCTCACAGTGTTCCGACTGGTCGTAGGCCAGCAGGCGCATGGCCACGTGCATTCCTGGTCCATCTGCTCAATTTTAGCGATAGAAAAATAAAATCAAGGTCTGGTGTGACCCCTCTAACACCTCCATCCCTAGTGGTACACAAAAAGACAGAAGAGGTCGCCCTGGGACTTGAATGAGGTGAGAGAGGTTTAGCCAATGTTCACAGCAAATAATGAGACAAAATCAATTTATTATTTTCAAAGTGTGTTACGATGCGGCAACAACAATGATTGTGAGTTACCAGCATAATAGCCAATGTACACAGCACAGATGAAAGTAAATATATAAAGATTTATTACAAATGTTATACATCAATGAGCAACAATAAAACTTGAAAGTTTCAGGGCCAGTGAATACACATACACAATAAGCATAAAATGTGCATACATATAAACAGGGAAATATGTAGACATAATGAAGACATCAATAATATCCAGCATGTACAGACATAAAACAAGCATCAATGAAGTCCTACTAGTTTTGCAAGACCCTGCTTGCTTCTTCAGGAGCGGATGCATGAATGTTGTTGTTGGGGTTCCAAAGTTTGCGCGAATGTTCGGTCCGTTCGAAGGTTCTGATTTATACCGACATGGGGGGTGTTTGGCTCATCCCTAGTGTTGATCATATCCCCCCTATTCCCATCTTCTCAAAAGAGAATAAAATCAGTTCCTCTAATCTTTCCTCATAGCTGAGCTCCTCCATGCCTCTTATCAGTTTGGTTGCCCTTCTCTGTACTTTCTCCAGTTCCCCAATATCCTTTTTGAGATCTGGTGCCCAAAACTGAACTGCATATTCCAAATGAGGTCTTAGTAATGATTTGAACAGGGGCAACATTCTCTCTCTCTCTCTCTCTCTCTCTCTCTCTCTCTGTCCATACCTCTCTTAATACAAGAAAGGACTTTGCTTGCTTTGGAAACCACAGCTTGGCATTGCATGCCGTTATTAAGCTTATGATTTACCAAAACCCCCAGATCCTTCTCCACTATGGATTCCCCCAGTTGTGCTTTCCCTAGTATGTATAATGCATGCACATTCTTAGCCCCCAAGTGCATAACTTTACATTTTTCAACATTAAACCTCATCTGCCACATAGTCGCCCAATTAGACAGTGCATTGAGGTCGGCTTGTACATTGAAGACATCCTGTAAGGACGCTATTCAACTGCATAGCTTGGTGTCATCTGCAAAGACAGAAATTTTACTTTTGATCCCAGACCCAATATCATTTATAAAGATATTAAAAAGTAAGGGTCCCAACACTGAACCTTGGGGTACACCACTGATAACCTTAGACCATTCAGAGTAAGAATCATTAACCACTGCTATCTGAATTCTGTCTTTTAGCCAGTTTTCTATCCATTTACAAACTGATATTTCCAAGCCTATAGACTTTACCTTACACATGAGCCGTGTGTGCGGAACTGTATCAAACGTTTTTGAAAAATCCAAGTATACCACGTTTACCGCCACCCATCTGTCCAAGGTTTTACTTTTATTATTTTCTCCAGTATCTTCCCAACTATAGAAGTTAAACTAATAGGTCTATAGTTACTTGGTAAAGACTTTGTTCCCTTTTTAAATATAGGCACTACGTTCACCCTGTGCCAATCCAGTGGTACTATTCCAGTCATTAATGAGTCCCTAAAAATTAGATACAATGGCTTTGAAATTACAGAGCTCAATTCTTTTAGGATTCGTGGGTGGATGACATCTGGTCCAGGTGCTTTATCCACCTTTATTCTGTCTAAATATTTCTGGACCATATCACCCTTGAGGCCGCGTACACACGAGGGGATATGTCCGCTGAAAACGGTCCGATGGACCGTTTCAGCAGACATCTCCGCTCGTGTGTATGGGCTAGCGGACAGATTTCTCCACCCGACAGATTTCAAAGCATGCTTTGAAATCTATCCGGTGGGGATCTGTCCGCCCGACATGTCTGCTGGTTAGTACACTTACCAGCAGACATGTCGGCCCCCACCGCCGCCGCGCCGCTGCCGAATGGATTCGGCGCATGCGCGGAAGTGTTTTACTTCCTGGTGCGGTGACGTTGCGGTGACGCGGCGGCGTCAACGTCACCGCCGCGTCACCGGCACGTCACCGCGCCTTCCGGCGGCGGGGAATTTGATCCGATGGTGTGTACACGCCATCGGATCAAACTCCCGATCGGACATATCCGATGGAAATGGTCCGCGGACCGTTTTCATCGGATATATCCGATCGTGTGTACGCCGCCTGAGCCATTGTGGATCATTTAGGGCTGTGTCAATACCACCCCCATTATGGACATGAGCTCCCCCATGCTCCGTTGTATACACAGAGCTGAAGAAAGTATCTAATAAATTAGCCTTCTCTTTGTCCCCAGTAAAAAACTCTAGATTATTTTGTAAAGGGCCTACATGCTCAGACCTGACCTTTTTACTATTCTTACATCAGTAAAAAAGTTTACATCAGTGAGGAGATCCTAAGCATGACTGATGCGAGCAGCGAGGAGTTCTCAGCAGTGGCGTAGTGTGGGTTGTCAGCTCCCGGGGCAAGGCAAGTAATTTGCGCCCCCCCCTTAACCTGTGGACTTTTCGCACTCCCCGAGTCCCGTCCCCTCCTACACTAGTACTAACCAACCTGACCACTAATCTAACCGATTCCTATACTGACCACCACACTATACAATATACTGACCTACCTGATTCCTATACTGACCACTACACAATACACTGACCCATCTCATTCCTATACTGACCCTTACACTAACCTACCCAATTTCTACATTGACCACTACACACTGACCACTACACCACACGACCTACCTGATTCCTATACTGACCACTACACTATACTACACACTGACCACTACACTACCCACTAACCTACCCGATTCCTATACTGACCACTACACTATACAATCTTCTATCCACTACACAATCCACTATACTATACAATACGCTGACCACTACACACCACACTAACCTACCTGATTCCGATACTGACCACTACACAATACACTGATCCATCTCATTCCTATACTGACCCTTACACTAACCTACCTAATTCCTACATCGACCACTACACTACACCGACCTACCTGATTCCTATACTGACCACTACACTATACTACACACTGACCACTACACTACCCACTAACCTACCCAATTCCTATACTGACCACTACATTATACAATCTTCTATCCACTACACAATCCACTATACTATACAATACGCTGACCACTACACACCACACTAACCTACCTGATTCCTATACTGACCACTACACAATACACTGATCCATCTCATCTCACAGCGCAGAGAGGCAAGCACCTGAGGATGAGGTCATTGCCAGCTGTCTGGAGAAGGAGCAGGTAAAGGGCCTGGAGGGCTTTGACTCCAGTGACCAGGACTTGAGGAGAGGTAAGTGTGTTTTATCCCCCATCCGGTGTGGAGCATGTGAGCGGGTGGAAGGGAACATGTGACAAGTGTTAGGGGCCACCAACATGTGAAAGTTTTGTGTCATCCAGGCAGACTTAACCGGCTACTTCCCCTAGGAAGGCTCTGGCCAAGACTAGGGGGTAGCTGATTCCCTCCAAGAAGGGCTTGAGAGGGAGCAGGCCCAGGAGGTGCGCCACATGGCCGATATTGCCGGCGACCTGCATAGAGTGGCTGACAGCCTGGCCTCTTTTGCTGGATTCTCAGATATGCAGCAGTGCCTCAGCCAGCAGGCTGCCCATACCCAGGCCATAACGGACAGCCTGCAGGACATCAATGCCAACTGTGCAGCCATGGCAACAAGCCTCTGTGACCAAAGCGAGACCCTGGATGCCATGCATCAGCATATGTTAGCAGGGGGTCCCTCGTCATCTGGGGACATGCAGGCCACCCAGGACCGGCCCACTGCGGCTATTGTGGAGCTGCAGGCCACAGCATCTGAGAGCCTGCAGCATCTGAGATTCTGGCAGAGGTGAAGAGCCTGGGGGAGGCTGTGCAGGCCAACACTGCTGCCATCCATTTACGTGTAAGGTAAACACTAAGGCCGCGTACACACGATCAAATCTATCTGCTAAAAACGGTCTGACAGACCGTTTCAGCAGACAGATTTGATCGTGTGTACTAGTGATGAGCGGAATACGCCATATTCGATTTTGCGATATTTCACGAATATATAGAAGAATATTCGCGAAATATTCGTTAATATCGAATATTTGTGATATTTTATAAAAAAAAAAAAATTTGCGAAATTTCGCTAATGCGAATGCGAAATTTCGCTAATGCGAATGTGAAATTTCGCTAATGCGAATGCAAAATTTCGCTAATGCGAATGCGAAATTGATTGCGAAATTCTCGTACGCGAATGCACATGCGCGCGAACAACACGCGAAAACGGAGATCATTTCCTGGATTACTAAACTAATATGCACTAAACACTAACTCTACTTACACAAACTTATATGACTAAACTAAAGCTAATTTTTTTTTTTTATATATACACAAAACACAGAAGGGCAGAGAAAGTATTCGCGAATATTCGTAATACGAATATTCGCATTGCGAATATTCGGCAACATAAAACGATCGCCTCAGCTACTCGGCCCAGGGTCTCTAATCATACCAGCAATGCTTTTAGATGTCGATGGAGATCACTAGGATGTGATCTGTTTTAAAAATAAATTTGAAAAAATACGAATATTCTCAACAGCGAATATTCACCGCGATATTCGATTTATTCGCGAATACTCGAATATGCAATATTCGTAACGAATATTCGCAATGCGAATATTCGTGAGCAACACTGGTGTGTACGGGCTGTAACAGTAGGCGCTACGGTCACGTTGAAGTGGACACAGAGTCTGCATATTGGCTGAATGCAGAGCTGCAGAGATTAAATTTAAAAACGGAGAAAACTGCTTTGGCAGTTTTCTTGTATTTTTTCTGTATTCACATGGGTCTCTGTGGCTTGGAGATCCTTGGAGATCTGGGTGGGACGGGATCTCCAACCTGTGTCCAGGTTTTGAAGAGAACCTGCAAGCTGCCTTCCCAGGTGCAGACAGCTCATATAATGAAGGGCTGGGGAGAGCAGATGAGGGAAGGAAGGTGGAACAGTGGCTGTGACTGTCTCTGTGTCTCTGTGTTGGGACGGACGCTGTGTGCGTTGAAGGACTTTGGGGCCTTGTGCATCCAGGACCGTGGGTCTGGAGGAGCTGATGATTTGAGGAACCATTACCTATAACAGCAGTGCTGTTGAAGAGTAGCCAGGTGGGCTGGTATTTTCATTTATCTTTGGATGACGTTTAAACCCCTGCGTGGGCGCTGTGAATGGACTTTTTTTTGTTTTGTTTATCTCCATTTAATAAACGTTGGCTACCAGGCCCTTAACGCTAATTGCCTGTTTGCTTTGGACTCACTACACCAAAAAGCATCTGCCAGAAGAGTTAAACCCCCAACGTTTACAGTGGTGGATTCAGCGGGCATTCAGCAGGAGCTACTGCTAGCTGTGTGTGGCAGCCAGGCAAACTGCATTGCTCAGAAGTTTATTTTGGACTGTGTTGCATTCAGGTGGTGCACCTGTGAGATTTTATTTTTCCCTTTTTACTGTTGTGAACTGTGTAACAAGCTGCTGTGCATGGGACTGCAAGGATACGACAGTCAAAACACAAGAAGTTCATGTTGAATCAAGTTAAAGGGAAAGTGAGCACAGCGTGGCCTGAGATGTCTCCACCTAGGAGGGCCAGACAAAAGGGGCCAGTGGTTTATGAGACTGTGAATGAGTGGTTCAAGTGGAACCAGACTAAAGAATTGGATGCGGTACAAAGGGCTGAGATAGTGGCATCTGATTACATGCAATCCATGCTACCTACAGAGGAGGTTGGAGACTTCCTGGAAAAGTTTGAAAAAGTCGCTGTAAGGAGGAAATGGCCTAGAGACCGGTGGCCAAAATTGCTGCAAACCGTATTATTGATAGAGTACCGGTCGGTTTACCATTTGATGAACAGTGACCATGATGATTACTGCCAGTTTAAAGAGGAAATCCTTCTTAGAGGAGAGTTCAGTCGCATCATGGGCCGCCAGCAATGCTCCAGCAAAGGGAGATCATCACCCATAGCAACGGGAGAGGCATCACTGCGACAACAAAGCAACAATCAAGCAATGGCTCAGGAGAGCATGAGTGTGCGTCAGTATACCAGCTGTGCGTTTTCTGCAAACATATCGGTTGTCACCCCTGGCAACAGTGGCAAGAAGTCTGTGTGGCCTGCAGGGGGTACCAATGAGCAAAATAAAGACGTTTATTATGGCCGCTTGTGTGAAGTGGTCAGCCCAGAAAGGACACAACAGTCTGTAACCACCATGAGGTGTAGCCAATCATCTTTGGAGTGCTGGTCTGCCGTTACCCCTAGCAACAGGGATACTGTGTTACATGCAGGGGGTGTTGGTGGGTCTGGAAAGGCTGCAGTGTTTCTCCATGACCACAGGAAAAATTCAGCCTATAGAGACACCACAGATAAGGGACAACGCACTCAAATGAAGTTTATGACAACGGCTACAGGAAGTGGTAAGACTGTTGCAGCTTGTGGGACAGAACCCAATGAAATGTGTTCAGCGGGGAGATCCGCAGTACAGGTGGACTTGCTACAGTGTGCTACCCAAAATAGGGGGGAGGCACAGGGTAAAGCCCAACTGTCAGCAGGACTAAAGACTGAAAAGGACATGGGGACTCTGTATGTACCTGGTGGAATCCAGCAGAGTGCTGGAGAAGCTGTACTAGGGGTGACCAAAGAAATCCGTATACCATGTTCCCTAGTGACAGATATAGGTGCTGTGGGGTAGCCCAGAGAAACCTCCCAGGAGCCCACAGTGTTGGAGCGGAGGGTTTCCCAGGTCAGCTGTAGAGCTTCTCTAGTGGGTAAGGGGCCACCCACAATGGCTACAGCTATGTTTAAGTGTCATGATGATCCTCTAAAGGTTGAGAAATGTAGTTTTGGAAATGTCATATTTGAGAATATTGGTGATATGTTTACTAAAAAGGATGGGAGTAGGATGTCTTCCGTGACCACCAGAGGCAGAGCTGCAGGGTTGTCCATGGAAACCTTCCAGGATCTTCCTGTGTTGGAACTGGAGGTTGTTCAGGACCGCTCTGGCACTACTCTGGGGCAACAAGGAGGGACTGCACCACACCATGAGAGTGTGTGGGTGCCGACCACTCGCCTGGTATGTGATCAGTTTGGTAAAAAATGTATTCATACTGTAAAAGCTAGTAGTGTAAAGCGGGATGTGATGGTAGCGCCACCAGAAAAATCTGGTCAAAATGGGGTATTGCATCCTGTGGTTTGTGACGAAGCATCGTCCCAAGGTGACATAAGTAAAACTATGCTTGTACAATGTGATACGTCTAGCAATGACAAATGTACTGTATCGGGTAATGAGACCCAGGTTCCTTTGGTGCCTCTTGGAACAGGTGATGCAGTGCTGCAGAAGGCCTGTCAGGAAAGTACCACTGACTGGGACAGCTGGGCTAAACAATTGCTAGCCATGCTGGGTAAGGCTAGGTTGGGTAACACAGATGTGGACATAACACCTGCTATGCCCAATGGAGGGAGCGCAGGGTGGCCAGTGACCAAGGGCGTGTTGGCCCCTGCAGAGATTGGTCCCCTCCAGTCAGAAGGACCGGTTAAGGGCGCATGCATGGCAGTTGTGTTATCCGCAGCTCAACCGCTGGAAAATAGTGAGCGCAAAAATGGCAATGTAACTTATGACCTGCAGCGGCTCACTGAGGCTGTGACAGAGGGGATAAATGTGAGATGTACTTCTGACGGCGCTCCAGTTGAGCACCAGGCTGTAAAGACCGATACCGCCAGTGAGGTGAAGGTCGCTATAAATGTCTCTATCTTTCCAGCTTCAGTGGATGAGCCCCTCCACGTCATTGATAAGGGAAAATTCCCTAGAAAAGTCTTGTATGTAGACGTAGGTCGCATTAAGGTGACTAATGTATTGTTGAAAATGCTTGAGGTCCAAAACGCACATCTGTTATACACTTGGGTGTCTCCACCGTGGTCGGACGAGATGGTACTGCGTAGTACCAGTAGGTGGAGCCAAGTTGTACAGGCTATGCTTTATGTTAATTACAAGAGGAACTGGTTGGTACCATGTTTGTTAGCAGTGTGGCAGATGGTCTCAAAGTTCTCTGAGAGGGTGCTTCCAGTTACCGGTTTGGATGGAAGGCGCTCAGGAGAACGTTTGACAACATCAGAAGTCTCTCCGCCTGATGCGGTGACTAGGAAAATTTCTGCTGATGCAGTCCAAAGTAAGGCTGAGCGGTGGTCAGTAGAGGGCACGGACACTGCCTCACCCACTAGACTTTACATGAAGGAAGGGAGCGAAATGGACGTGGCAGTAGCGGAGATTTTTTCTGTCAGTCGCACAAAGGTACAAATTAAAGTACCCGGAGACGCTGTGGGAGAAAGTGCTAAAGAAACAGGTTCTCTATATGAAGAATGTGAGGGTATCAGGGAAGGCAGGGTTCCCCTGAGAAAAGAAAATAAGCCCAGGAACCCCAGAAGAGAAAGAAAGCGTAGGATAGAAAAAAGTGGGATCCCATGGAGAGTCAGGGTAGGGCTTACCTGGAAGCGCACCCGAAAAAAGGGTTGGGCCTACGCGGCTGACAGCCGGCACAGAGGTGTCCCAACCCTAATGACGTGTGCTGGTGTTCTGCCCCCTACGGGTTCGAAACAAGGGGGGGGAAGTATGTAACAGTAGGCGCTACGGTCACGTTGAAGTGGACACAGAGTCTGCATATTGGCTGAATGCAGAGCTGCAGAGATTAAATTTTAAAAACGTTGAAAACTGCTTTGGCAGTTTTCTTGTATTTTTTCTGTATTCACATGGGTCTCTGTGGCTTGGAGATCTGGGTGGGACGGGATCTCCAACCTGTGTCCAGGTTTTGAAGACAACCTGCAAGCTGCCTTCCCAGGTGCAGACAGCTCATATAATGAAGGGCTGGGGAGAGCAGATGAGGGAAGGAAGGTGAAGGAAGGAAGGTGGAACAGTGGCTGTGACTGTCTCTGTGTTGGGACGGACGCTGTGTGCGTTGAAGGACTTTGGGGCCTTGTGCATCCAGGACCGTGGGTCTGGAGGAGCTGATGGTTTAAGGAACCATTACCTATAATAGCAGTGCTGTTGAAGAGTAGCCAGGTGGGCTGGTATTTTCATTTATCTTTGGATGACATTTAAACCCCTGCGTGGGATTCCTGTGAATGGACTTTTTTGTTTTGTTTATCTCCATTTAATAAACGTTGGCTACCAGGCCCTTAACGCTAATTGCCTGTTTGCTGTGGACTCACTACACCAAAACGCATCTGCCAGAAGAGTTAAACCCCCAGCGTTTACAGGGCGGACAGACAGATTTGGCATGCTTTAAAATCTGTCTGCTGGGAATCCGTCCGTTCGACATGTCTGCTGGTTAGTACGCTAACCAGCAGACATATCTGCTCGCACATGAGTCGAATGGATTCGACGCATGCGCGGAAGTATTTTACTTCCTGGTGCGGTGACGTGGCGGCGTCAACGTCACCGCCACGTCACCGCGCTGGCTGCCGGCGGGGATTTTGGTTTGATCGTGTGAACAGCGATCAAACCAAAACAGCCCAGCAGACAGATCTGTTCAAATCGGTCTGTCAGACCGATTTGAACAGATGTATTTGGTCGTGTGTGCGCGGCGGCCTAACAGATTTTGCAGCTAATTAGCTTATGGCCTTCAGTTACTTTTTAATTTTACTCTTTAGTAGCGCGAAAGACACATCACAATGTTAAAACTTAGGCTCCTTTCACACGTCAAGCTCGCTCGGATCTGCTTGTCCGTTTTTCAGGCAGATCCCAGCGGGCCATCCATGGACTCCTATGGGGAGACGGATGCCAGCGGAGGTGGTGTTGGGAAAAAAATGTGTCCATAGTATTTATGGCTAGTTGGTTTTGTCTTCTGGGCACCAAAACTGCTGGAGTTTAAAATGGAGCGTTAATTTTATGGGTGGATATTTTACACCTAGTTAAAGCATGTAGTTGTGAATTATGGTTGAAAAATGAAAACATGTATCTTTTTTTTCCCATTAGATGAAAATAATCATTGCAATTATACTGTGAAGAGTAAGAAGCCTTTGCAAAGAATCCAACTTTACTTATTACAAATAAGTGCCTTGCTAATTTATAGTTTTCACCACACAAGACGAGACTGGAAAGGATCTTTGGCTAACTTGGTGTTACCTATTCTCTTTGTTACAATGGCAATGGGCATGTTTAATTTGAAGCCATTTTCTTTTGATCATCCACCACTTAAACTGTCTTCTGACCTATATTCTAATGAACAAGCTTTATTTTTCAGGTAAGCGTATAATTAGTGTCAGATTAGTGTTACAGTTTTAATTATGTAAATGTTCTTACCAGATTGTTGCTCCTTTGTCATTTCCAACATTGCCATAAGAAATGAAATCTCTGGGGAAACATAAAAGTTGGTTCTGTTCTCCTTACCATTTTGTGACACCTTTTTCAAGCAATGCTGACTTTGTTGGATTTGTGTGACAGAAGGAGGAAAAAGAAAGCCTTTTTGTTAAACATGAAGCTATCTTTTAACGAGCATGCAGTTCCTCCTTTCTTATATTATCTGCACCCATTTAGTTTATTTTAACCAATGTACCATTTACATATTACTGTTTCCAAAACATTTTGTTTTATAATTAGTTTTGATCACTGAAAATATACAGCAAAATTAAGGAATGTAATTTAGCTTTTTTTTTATACTCAACAGCACTGACTCTAGTCATTCAAACAGCTTTCCTGAAGTAATAGCAAGACATTTTGGAAGCCAAAACAGTACATGCACTTATACTAGGTAGGTTATCAATATAAAAATACAGACTATTGTGTATAGCAAAAGAGACCATGTGAAACGAACATTTATTGGTAAGTGGTTAACTATCATTTTTATTTAATCTTAAATACAATATATACCAGAGACTCCAAACAGAATGTTGTAGTGCATTAAAGTCTGCAAACTTTATTTAAAATAAATATATACAAGATCGCATCACATCATTTACTGCAAACTATGATGCATCTGTCCAAACGTCTAATAAAATGTTGCAATGATAGCAAAAAGCATACAAAGTCTTAATTAACTGAAACACCTTGTTACACAGGATAAAATCCCAGTATTTAATATTAACACTTTGCTTCTCTTCACGCAGTCATGCATCTTGAATTACTCTCTTGGGATTTCAGTCAGGAGTCCCATGTATCCTCACCAGGGCCGCCATCAGGGGGTACAGGCATTACACCTGTAAGGGGCCCGGGGGTCCCCAGGGGCACGGATGGGAACCCCCTAAAAAATTTTTATTTTTATATATTTTTTTTTTTTATTAAAGGGACAATTTTTTTTTTTTTTTTTTAGGGGTCCAGAGGTCCCCAGGGGCCCGGAGGCCCCCAGGGCACCAGATGGCAACCCCCTCTTTTTTTATTTATTTTTTATAAAATTATATATTTTTTTTATGTTTTTCTTTTATTTTTTATTAAAGGGCCAATTTTTTTTCTTTTTTTTTTTTTTTTGTAGAGGTCCGGAGGTCCCCAAGGGCCCCAGATTGCAACCCCCCTCTTTTTTAAGTTTATTTTTGATAAAAAAAATATTTTTTAATATATTAATTTAATTTTTTTAAAGGGCCAGAAGTCCCAGGGCCCCAGATTTTAACCACCCTTTTAAAAAATATATATATATATATATATATATATATATATATATACACACATTTTTTCTCTTTTTTTTTTTCTTTTTATTAAAGGGCCCAGAGGTCCCCAGGGCCGCGGATGGCTACCCCCTTTTTTTATTTCCTTCTTTTTTATATCTTTTTTTGTAAAGCCCCCCCCCTTCTCAATATTCGCAGCAGCCCCCCCCCCCCCCCGCTTCTCAATTTCAGGCAGCAGCACACCCCCCCCCCCAGGTTCTCCAGGGGGCCCATGCCTGAAGCTGTGTAATTGGGCCACATCGTTCCTAATGGCGGCCCTGATCCTCACACTCATCTTTGATCCAGATTCCTGACTGGCAGTCCACTATTGGTTGCTCAGTATCATCCTGTAGCATGCTAAACATGCATTTTCTTTTTCAATAGTCAGATGCATCAAATTACCTCAGACCTCTTCATGGCTGACAATTAATCTAAAACGTTATAGTCACTATGCTCTTCAGGATGCCATTTGTAACAGTTACAACAAAATATAATATATACAGAATAAAAAACAACACTTATTCACAAACCTGTAACATAACTCTATTCACCACAAAAATACATAAACCATAGAAAAAATAAAATTGTGGATTTTCATGTGTTCAATGCGATTTTAAATACATTAACTTCATAAAATATTAAAGCGGAGGTTCCACCGATTTTTTTTTTTTTTTTTTTTTTTTTAGCCAACAGCTACAAATACTGCAACTGCTGACTTTTAAAAAATGGACACTTACCTGTCCAGCGTGCCCGCGATGTCAGCAGACGAGGCTGGGCAATCGGGGGGAGGAAAGGGTTGACGTAGGGGGGCCAGACTCCCACGGGAGTCAGAACCAGGAAGTGGTGCAAATACCTGTCTTAGACAGGTATCTGCATCCCCCTCCCCCTGAAAGGTGCCAAATGTGACACCGGAGGTAGGGGTTCCAAAAAGCGAAAGTACACTTTGTGTGAACTTCCACTTTAAGTCCATTAACATCATGGCTATTTAATGTGTGCATTGTGTGTTTTTATTTAAATTTGAAGTGTTTAAGTTTGCATCTGAGTGCAAAAAACAAAACAAAGACCCACCACCTGATGATGGGAGCAACTCACTGAAGTGAGAGCAAAGCAGAATCTCCTAATACAAGGTTATGTTAATATCTCTCTAATACCAAGCTTGTAATATTCCCCCCTGCCTGTGCCTTCCTCCATGACTTGTCCATTAAGATTAATACTACAACCTTCCCCTCATGCGAGGATACTAGATGTAATCATAGACTCTGACCTGTCCTTTTGGCCCTAAATCCAATTGCTGTTAAAAACTTGTAGATTTCACCTCTGTAACATCTCTAAAATTTGCCCGTTTGTTACTAATAAAATCACCAAGCTACTCTTTCACTCCCTTGTTATCTCCCACTATTATAACTCCCTTCACATAGGCCTACTTCTCCATAGGCTATCCCCTATTCAATCTATCATAAGTGCTGCTGCCAGACTGATCGTTACCAACCACTCTGTATCTACCACTCCGTCTGCCAATCCCTCTACTGGCTTCCGATTTCCCAGCTAATTTAATTCAAATCCAAATCCATCCACAACTCTGCCCTGAGCTACATCACCAATCTTGTCTCCCAAACCATTCTCTCTATTCCTGCCATCAAGCTCTCTTTTTCTCTAGAGCCTCTCCCACCCTCTGGAACACACTACCTCAGTGTTATATCCTATTTGGGCTGCCTTTAGGTGATCACCTTTAGGTGATTCCTGAAACCTCATCTCCAAAGAGATGCAAAATTGTAAGTGACACTGAAGGTGCGGTGGGATAGATAGCATGAGAACCAGCAAACAGTACAGTCATGGAGACCAAAGGAGTGAGTAGGAGGGTGTGGTTCACTGTGTCAAAGGCAGCAGAGAGGTCCAAGAGGAGTAGTACAGAATAGTGTCCACTGGTTTTAGCCATTAGTAGGTTATTTATTTCTGAGTTTGAGGAGAGCAGTTTCCATGGAGTTTTGAGGGCAAAACCTAGACTGAATAGGATCAAGAAGTTTGTTCTCCGTCTGATGGTTACTCTGTCAATTGTAGACCAGACGTTCATGAGTTTGTAGGAAAAGGAGAGTAAGTAGACGGGTCGTAGGTTGTTAAGTTTGGTGGGGTCCAGTGAGGACTTTTTAAGGATGGGGTGACTAGTGAATGTTTTAGAGAGTTGGGGAAGATGCCAGAAGAGGGGGAGAGATTGAAGATGTGAGTTAAAGAGTGTAAACGAGAGTCAACGAGTAACCATAGCACTTGCAGGGGAGCAGGATCCAGAGGGCAGGTGGTTAAGTGGGCATTAGAAAAAGTTCAGCGACATTGTCAATAGTAGCAGAACTGAATGAGGGATATAATGATCCTGTGGGCATGAGGTGTAAAGTGGGGGAGGTATCTGCGCATTGGCGATCTCCTCACAATTTTTTTTTTTTCACAATCGAAGTTTATTAATGTAGATGTTGCAAAATACATCTTACAAAGTATTATAACACAATATCCAGAGTTATCAAACATTTAACCAGGGAATTGTTTTAACAGAGAAGATTCTGGACAAAAGTCTAATAACAAATGTTTTCAGTAAACAAAAACGTAGGTTAAACAATTGAGGATAGGGGGGAGGAAAGGAAGGATGGGTAGAGAAAAGGAGAGAAAAAAAGGGGGGAAGGGGGGTAGGGGGAAAGCCATATCCAAATGCAGTACAGATTTCAGTTGAGATAGGTATATCATATTATTATCGTTGTGACAAAGAGGGGTGTGTCAGCATAGATACAAACATAAATAGTTCAATACATGAAGGGTCGTAGTGAATGTTCAGACTTGTAATAGTTAATAATCATTGGTATATTTAAATATCACCCATGGTTGCCAAATCTGATGAAAGTTTAATGAGTTTTCTCTTTTCAAAGCTACCAACTCGTCCATTTTGTATATATATTGCACTCTCTCTAGCCAATCTCTAATTGAAGGGCAGTGAGTAGATTTCCAGTGTAAGGGAATTAGCGTCTTTGCTGCTGTCAGTAAGTGCCTAGTTTTTTTTAGGGATTTTTTGTAATTGCTGATTGAGAGGTGGTTGACATGAAGAAGACAAGTGGCAGCATCAAGTTAAATTCTTGCGTCTGTAATTAGCCTAATGCATCTTATAACTTGGGACCAAAAGTTGGATAATGGGGGACAAGACCACCAGATGTGTAGGAAGGAGCCAACTTTGTTTCCACAGCGCCAACAAATGTCTGAAGCAGCTGTGGACCACTTCTTGACCTTTGAAGGAGTGACATACCACTGGGTAAGAACTTTATACGATATTTCTTGGAACCTCGAACTCAAGGAACACTTATGTGCAAATACGCTGGCCTTCTCCCACTGGTCATCACTCAGTGTGGTGTATAACTCCCTTTCCCATTGATTTTTTTTGCTTATTGTGTGTCTGCAAACATATCTGGCAAAGCCAGGAGTAGGCCAGAGAGGTTGTTTTCAGGGTTTGGGAGCCTGAGAGACAAATTTGCTCCAACTGGGTAGGTTCCCTTCCATACTCCGCTTTGTGCTTGCTATTTATCAGGAAGTTCTGTATTTGTAGGTAAAACCAGATTTAACCATAATTCAGCCATGACTAAGCACTAAAACTATAGTGTGAAACGCGTCGGTTGTATAGTTTGTGGCTGTATGTAGATGTATTTTGCTGAATTTTATTGAATAAAGACAACGGGGCAGATTCACATAGATGTAATCTTCCGCTGCGTAATCGAAATACGCTACGCTGCCGTCTATCACCAGACTCTACGCCGAATTCAGGTAGTTTTTTTGCGCGTACGCTATTGTATCGTATTTTTTTTCCGCCGCGCAATCGAAATACGTGAGTAGGGGGCGTGAAGCATTTAAATTAAGCGCGTCCCCGCGACGATCGAACTGCGCATGCTCTGTTCAGGAATTTCCCGCCGTGCATTGCGCGAAATCACGTCGTGACGTCATTCGTTGTTTGAGTAGCGGCGTTTACGAACATTCCTATTCCCGGACGACTTACGTTAAAAATAATAAAAGAAATCGAAAAACGTTGAAATTCGACGCGGGAACGACGGCCATACTTAACATGGGCTGTCTAATATTAGACCAGCAAAAAGCTGGTATAGTGAAACGGAAAAAAAAGATGACTAAAGGTGCCGTAAGAGATTGCGTTTGAAGAGCGAAATTTTGTGGATTCCAGGCAAAAGCTCATTAGCATACCATGAAGGTGAAAAACAACAGGAAGTCCGCCCAGTGGCCGCAATTTTCAGGCAGCGTAGATCTGAAGGCGTACTAACACGTAATAAAGTCGAAATTTAGCACGCAGGTGTCTTTTCATGGTTTGAGGATTTCGACTAGCGTAAAAACGCTCGTAAATCGAAATTACTCCTGTCTAACAACATTTACACAGGCGTAATCGCTTTGTGAATCTAGGCCAACTTTTTCAAGAAGTTCCTTGGAGTGCGGCTATCCAAATTTTGCTTTGTTCTTCCTAAAGGCCAGAGAGGTCGTTTTCAGGGATTTGGGAGCCTGAGAGACAAATTTGCTCCAACTGGGTAGGTTCCCTTCCGTACTCCGCTTTGTGTTTGCTATTTTTCAGAAAGTTCTGTATTTGTAGGTAAAACAAGAATCCCGGGAAGGGGGGCGTGGCCGGCCAGCAAGCGAGATGGATGCCTAACTCATGAGCTCGTCTGCCAGGGAGAGGAACAGATCATTAGCAGCTCGTTCTACAACCGGATTTTATACCAGCCACCCTCCTAAGACCCTCTGGACACCTGCTGAGGATGTCTGGGAAACGGAAGACGGACCAGCACCCGCAAAAGCTGACAGCCTTCTTCCACTACACGGGCCAGGTCAGTCAAGCCCAAGATGGCGCCGCTGGCGTGGCGGCGATGGGGGCAAGATCCACCCTAACAAGCCCTATACAAGGTCCACAGGACCCCCCTTGCCCTACCTCACCTCCTGTGTCCAAAACGGGAGATAACCCCATAACGGGAAGCCCGGCGAAAGCGCGGCTCCGCACCGATCGCGGCCCGCCGCGGATACATCCACAAATCGAGGCCCCGGCTTGCGGCCTACTACAGGCGAATCAGGCACTGCATTCCTCCATGGCACAATTCCCCACCACAGGCCAACCAGTGGTAGATACCACACTGAAGGACATGTTACTGTCCCTCCAGTCCTCCCTGATGACAGACCTCTCCTCAGTTTTCTCAAAACTCACTACAGACATGCAAGGGTTGGATAGCAGAGTCTCACACCTAGAAAACAGTATGGGAGACTGCACAACCACAGTGAACAACCTCATAGACTCCTATGATGACATACAAAATGAACAGAAATGGATGAGGGCCAAGCTAGCAGATTTAGAGGACAGGTCCAGGAGGAATAACTTGAAACTGCGGGGAGTCCCTGAATCCGTAATGCCAGCAGACCTTCCCAAATATGCCAGGGAACTCCTTCATGCCATACTACCTGACGCCTCTCCCAGGGATCTTATAATTGACAGGATCCACCGCATAGCCAAACCCTCGCACCTAGCTGCCAAGGTACCGAGGGACGTCCTGATGAGAATTCATTTCTTTCATGTCAAGGAACGGCTACTAGCAACCGTCAGGGGAGGCCCACCGCTACAGGCCCCGTTCGAAGGGGTCCTAATGTTTCCGGACCTATCAAAATATACCCTACAACTCAGACGCCAACTCAACCCAGTCACAAAGGGTCTCCACAACAACAAAGTGCAGTACAAATGGCGCTACCCGGCTACCCTGCTTGTAACGAAAAATGGCTCCACACATGTGATCCAAGAGCTGCAGAAGGGTCTACAGATGATGCACTCATGGGGTATCCTCCCTGAACCACCGCAAGACCCATCTACTTCGAAAGCCCAAAGAGGACCCAGACCTGTACGTCGTGCCCCTGTGACCCAAGAGGATGATGCAGAGCAGATGACCTGATTATTCTGAGCTTGCTTTTCCATATCTACTCAACAGATGCTCTCCCTGGCATCCAGCCGTATGCTGTTTTCTCTTTTTTTTCTTTTTTTCGTTTGTTTCACTTGTTTCAGCCTTGGGACTTTTACCCCCCAAACCGGCGGTTTAGTTGACCTTTCGGTCCCTACACTCCGCTTCCTAACTGTATTGGTGGCTCAGCCACTCCAAACCGCACTCAGCAACACCACCAGTTATTTCTTGTTTGTTCAGTTATTTAACTCTTGATTCTCAGTTGCAGCACCTCCTCTACCTCCACAGAGACTAGCACGGGAAAGACCCTTGAACAACGACTTCCTGCCAGGCGGTACAGCGTTCTACACTCTGATAAGCTCAACCTGCTCTCCAAACTGTAAGTGACCTTGGTTATCCTACATATTCCCCGGCCCTTTTTCTCCAATGGCGACCAAGATCCTGTCCCTTAATGTAAATGGGTTAAACCACCCTGCTAAAAGACACTCCTTATGGAAAACTGCACTGGACCTAAACTGCGATATACTGTGTATCCAAGAGACCCACCTTCTGTCCAATGGGACACCTCTGTGCTCCAACAGACACTTTCCCCATGTTTTTGCAGCCCCTTTCACTTCCAAAAAGAGGGGAGTAATCATCGCAATCAGAGATACGGTCAAATTCCTCCTGCACTCAGTGGTAACCGACCCAAATGGGCGTTATGTCATTCTTTTATGTAATGTCAATGGTACAGATTATACATTGGTTAACATTTACGCTCCCAACGTCAAACAGATCGGCTTCCTTCGAAAACTAAAGAAAATTGTTCATCCCATTAAAAGGGGCCACCTGATTATGTGTGGAGATTTTAATTTAGTACCCGATATAACTATGGACTCTACCTCCACCTCGAAACGTAGAGAATCCCCTCTAAAACAATTCATAAAATCAATCGACCTGTTTGACGCTTGGAGGTGTCATCACGGATCAGAACGTGATTACACTTTCCTTTCCCCCCTCCACAAAACGTACTCGCGTATTGACATGTTTCTTGTTGACAAATGGCTGTTACAATCTATCAGCGCATCTGTGATCCACACTGCGACCTGGTCGGACCATGCCCCTATCACCATCACCATTTCGGACTCTCCTAGCACAAGGCCCACGTATGTGTGGCGGGCCAACAATTATATTTTACAACACCCTTCCTACTCCCCAACTATCTCTGACCACCTGTCAGAATATTTTGACCTGAATACGGGAACCGTGTCCGATCCAGGCGTGGTGTGGAACGCGCACAAAGCGTATGTAAGAGGGATCTTAATTAAACTCAGTGCATCACACAAGAGACGCAGAGCTGCACAATTGGACGCTCTGGTCTCCCAGATAGACTCCTGCGAACAACTAAACAAAACCAATCCAGACCCAACTAGGACAGCCCGTATCCTCTCCCTACGCCAAGAGCTGAGACTCCTTCTCCTCCACTCCTTTGAACATTATCAAAGGAAGTGGAAAGCAAACACCTACTCCACGTCCAACAAAGCGGGAAAAGCCCTAGCACAACGCATTAAGAGGCGCCAAGCTAAAAGCAAAATCGACTATCTCTACCACCCCCACACGAATGCAAAACTCACAAACCCTCAAGAAATAGCCGACGCGTTCAGCGCATACTATGGGGACCTATACAACCTTCGCAACGACCGTGACACTCACCAACCTTCCCTGACTGAAATAGACAATTTCCTCAATCACGTCAGTCTGCCATCCCTCACAACGGACCAATTGGCCCGACTTAATGAGCCCTTCACTGCCCCTGAAATCCTAACAACCATAAAATCCCTGCCAATGGGCAAATCCCCTGGTCCAGATGGTCTCTCAGGGGAATATTTCAAACAATTTGCCCAACAGCTGGCACCTTCTTTAACCGCACTTTTTAATACAGCGATCACCTCTTCCAAACTCCCTGCGGAATCCTTACAAGCACTAGTGGTTACATTGCCCAAACCGGGCAAAGACCCGACCTCCCCCCAAAATTTTCGCCCAATATCGCTCCTCAACGTAGACCTAAAAATCTATGCTAAAACGATTGCTACGAGACTTATCAACATTATGCCCACATTGGTTCATAGAGACCAGTCCGGGTTCACGATAGGTAGACAAGCGTCAGATGCTACAAGACGGGTAATAGACATTCTACATCATGCGGAGTCTAGCGGAACGCCTTCTCTGCTCCTATCGTTGGATGCAGAGAAGGCGTTCGACAGAATCCACTGGGGGTACCTGCGACGCGTACTTGAAAAATTTGGATTCCAGGGTCATATACTCACAGCTCTATTGGCTTTGTACACAACCCCTTCGGCAAGAGTGTTCTCAGCCGACATGGTCTCCCAACCATTCAACATAACCAACGGCACCAGACAGGGATGCCCGCTATCCCCACTGATTTTCAATCTTCTCATAGAACCACTAGCGGAACACATCAGACAAAATCCACGGATCTCTGGGTTCAAATTGGGTCCCACCACTCACAAGATCAGTTTGTTTGCAGACGATGTTGTGCTCATGCTCACCGACCCGACAACGTCCCTGGGCGAAGCCAATAAAATCCTCCATTGGTTCAGCGAAGTGTCATACTATAAGGTTAACGCTAACAAATCCTACATACTAGACTTGGGCCTTGACGCCACTTCTAAAAACCTGCTACAAGTACAATTTCCCTTTACGTGGGCAGATCGGGAGATCTCTTACTTAGGAATCCGACTGACTCGCTCCACCAAACATCTATTTAAATACAACTTCCTACCCTTCCTTGACAAACTCCAGAAAGACATTCAGGACCTGGCCAAACATGAGCTCTCGTGGTCTGGGAGGCTCGCAGCATTCAAAATGATGCACTTGCCGCAGCTCCTCTACCTATTCCGGACAATTCCCATTCCTATTCCAGGTTCCTACTTCCACTCCCTACAATCCACACTGAACACACTGCTATGGCAAGGCAAGAAGCCCCGCTGCACGGCACAACTGCTCTCCAGGCATAAACATGCCGGGGGGGCAGGATCCATTGATTTTAAGGAATACTACTGGGCTACGATCCTTACACAACTTTCGGACTGGTTCCAGCCGGCTCCTCTTACACTGTGGGGACAGCTGGAATCCACCTTGATAAACCCTAATAATCTCCGTGAATGGATCCTGGGAATACCGCACGGAGCTCTGGTGCCTAACTCACTCCCTCCCACAATGCGAGCATCAGCCTTAGCTTGGAAGTTTTTAGTTCACCAGGGTGAACTCCACCCTCGGCCGTTCCATCCTCCCATACCACTGCAGTGCCTCCGGCACTGCACTATTGATCTAGATCTGAAACGCTGGACATACAGCGGCATATCTCTCCTTCAAGACATTATACATGAGGAAAGGTTGCTTACATTTCCCCAGGTACAAACCAAATTCCACCTGGAACATTCGGAAGTCTTTACCTACCTTAGAATCAGACATTGCCTATCTCGGATACCCAATCCGTGCTACCCTATCCCCCCTTCTACGTGGTCTTTCTTGACTTCTGCTCCATCCAAAAAGAAAGGAATTTCCCTCTTCTACAACTCTTTCCGGCAAAAAACGGTGCTAGAGAAATCCAAACCACACTTCCAGTGGGACGCAGACTTGGGACAAATCCTGTCTGCAGACCAATGGCAGTCTGCACTTCGGTCCATCTATACAGCTACATGTAATGCGGCACTAAGGGAACTTACTACGAAACTGTCGCTACGTTGGTACCTCACCCCGGCTAGGTTAGCTAAATTTAGCAACAAAAGCCCCGACACCTGCTGGAGATGTAGAAATGCCAAAGGTGATCTACTGCACATATTCTGGTCCTGTCCGTCCATTACCAATTATTGGACTACCATCTTCCGAATACTCTCGGACCTAGCAAGTCACCCCATATCCCCATCAGCACCTCTGGCACTCCTGAACATAGACATTGACCAAACACCAAGGGACACACAACTAGTAGTCACTAACATCCTGCTGGCAGCTCGGCTGAGTATTGCCAGACTCTGGAAATCAACCGAGTCTCCGAAAATAGTAAATGTTATTGACCTAGTGAACCTCCACCACAACTTTGAGCTCACGCTGGCCTCCAGCAAAGGTCGTCTGGCGGAAGCTCAAAAGAAGTGGCATGCATGGGCACATTGGCCTAACGTAGCATTGTTTCTGTGACTCCGGAGGTCGGTTTAGACCGTCCGGACTACCAGGGATCTAGCATCAACATACCTCCTTATACCTTACACGTTTGAGAAATGTTCTGTGAAACCTAATACTGTTGCTATATATGGCTTAAGCTGCCTAATTGTAATGTTTGACAACATGCTGTTTGCTGACTCTGTACAACCATTCTTGACGAAAAACTGGAATGTACTCATTTTATTCTTATTTTGTTCTACTTGTAAACCAAAATGCTCAATAAAAAATATTGAAGGAAAGAATCCCGGGAAGGCACCCCAAACTCAGTTTTCAGCATGTCAAAAGTTTTAATTTTGTTTCTTGAGAGGCAATGAGTGACTAAGAGTTTCCCTGTAGCTAATGAGGATTTAGGAATCTTTATGTCTAGGCCCGGAGGGAAGTCTGGATTGTCAGTTAGCGGGGTTAATGGGCCGGGTATTGAGGCTAGGCCATAAGTTGAAGCTACACTGTGCCATTAATGGGTGGGTAATTCTGCCCCGTAAGTTTTGAAATGTTGGTCCAGGGGTGAAAAGCAATTGAATTAGCGTGTTGGGGTATTTCCAGTTGCACCCAGTCCTTAATCGTTTGGTGGCAATGCCAGTCTATAAGTCTGGTGATATGAGCGGCCACATAGTACTTTCTAAAGTCCGGAAGGCCTATTCCACCCTAATGCATTGAAATAGTACAACAGTCTTGGGAGAATTGTCATTTTCAGTATGGAGGCCCTGCCAAACCAACTAAAGAGTTTAGGAGACCATCTTTGTAAGTCTTTGGTAATAAATTGTAAGAGGGGAGTGAAATTTGCAGAGAAGATACCGTCAATTGTCGGGGTCAGTCTTATTCCTAAGTATTTGAGGTTTTTTTTGTTCCCACTTAAAATTATGGTTGCTTTTTAACAACTCATATTCATTAGCATTAAGGGTTAGATTAATGACTTCCGACTTGCTATGATTGATTTTAAGTCTTTGGTAATAAATTGTAAGATGGGAGTGAAATTTGCAGAGAAGATACCGTCAATTGTCGGGGTCAGTCTTATTCCTAAGTATTTGAGTTTTTTTTTGTTCCCACTTAAAATTATGGTTGCTTTTTAACAACTCATATTCATTAGCATTAAGGGTTAGATTAATGACTTCCGACTTGCTATGATTGATTTTAAAGTTAGAAATATATCCAAATGAGTTGAAAATCTTTACGATATTGGGCATAGATATACAGTACAGACCAAAAGTTTGGACACACCTTCTCATTCAAAGAGTTATCTTTATTTTCATGACTATGAAAATTGTAGAGTCACACTGAAGGCATCAAAACTATGAATTGTGCAATTATATACTTAACAAAAAAGTGTGAAACAACTGAAAATATGTCATATTCTAGGTTCTTCAAAGTGGCCACCTTTTGCAGCAGACACATCTCTAGAACAACTGTTAAGAGGAGACTGTGTGAATCAGGCCTTCATGGTAGAATATCTGCTAGGAAACCACTGCTAAAGAAAGGCAACAAGCAGAAGAGACTTGTTTGGGCTAAAGAACACAAGGAATGGACATTAGACCAGTGGAAATCTGTGCTTTGGTCTGATGAGTCCAAACTTGAGATCTTTGGTTCCAACCACCGTGTCTTTGTGCGACGAAGAAAAGGTGAACGGATGGACTCTCCATGCCTGGTTACCACCGTGAAGCATGGAGGAGGTGTGATGGTGTGGGGGTGCTTTGCTAGTGACACTGTTGGGGATTTATTCAAAATTGAAGGCATACTGAACCAGCATGACTACCACAGCATCTTGCAGCGGCATGCTATTCCATCCGGTTTGAGTTTAGTTGGACCATCATTTATTTTTCAACAGGACAATGACCCCAGACACACCTCCAGGCTGTGTAAGGGCTATTTGACCAAGAAGGAGAGTGATTGGGTGCTGCGCCAGATGACCTGGCCTCCAGTCACTGGACCTGAACCCAATCGAGATGGTTTGGGGTGAGCTGGACCTCAGAGTGAAGGCAAAAGGGCCAACAAGTGCTAAGCATCTTTGGGAACTCAAGACTGTTGGAAGACCATTTCAGATGACTACCTCTTGAAGCTCATCAAGAGAATGCCAAGAGTGTGCAAAGCAGTAATCAAAGCAAAAGGTGGCTACTTTGAAGAACCTAGAATATGACATATTTCAGTTGTTTTTACACTTTTTTGTTATGTATATAATTCCACATGTATTCATCGTTTTGATGCCTTCAGTGTGAATCTACAATTTTCATAGTCAGGAAAATAAAGAAAACTCTTTGAATGAGAAGGTGTGTCCAAACTTTTGGTCTGTACTGTATGTGGTGTGGAGACAAAAAACAGTAAGTCGTCTGCATAAGCGGCAATTTTAAATTCTCTATCGTGGACTGTGAAGCCTCTAACGTCTTGGGAGATATTGATTGTTCTGATTAGGGGTTCCAAGGACAGTATAAACAGGAGTGGGGATAGGGGGCACCCTTGGCTTGTGCCATTAGAGATTTTGATCGGGTACGAAAAGTGTTGTTTATTTTAATCAGGGCTTGTGGGTTGAAATATAAAGCACCTATCCAATTTAGCAAGTTCCTCCCTATGCCTATATGCGAGCAGGTAGCCATCATGTAGTCCCATGAAATCTTATCGAAGGCCTTCTCTGCATCAGTAGATAAGAGAAGGCCTCTAGTTCCTGTTTGTTTTGGCATAGTGGATCAGGCTTAGGGCTTTAGAGATGTTATCTCTCGCTTCCCATCCAGGCATGAATCCCACTTAGTCTGGGCCAATCACTTGCAAAAGGAGTGGTTTCAGTCTATTCGCAAGGACCTTTGCTAGTAGTTTGATGTCTATGTTCAGTAGCGAGATAGGGCTAAAGTTGGCGCACTCAGTATGGTCTTTATCCGGTTTAGGGATTACAGTGATGTGTGCTGTAAGTAGTGAGGTGGAGTTGTGGTTGTTTTCCGTTAAGTAGTTCAGTGCTTTTACTAATGGGGTTGTAAGGTTTTATAATATTGTGATATAAACCCGTCTGGGCCTGGGCTTTTGCCCTCCTTTAGAGATTTTACCGCGTCCTGTAGTTCAGTGAGGCCGGGTACACACGATCGAACATGTCCGCTGAAACTGGTTCGCAGACCAGTTTCAGCGGACATGTTCGATCGTGTGTACCGCCTATCGGACCGTTTTCCAGCGGACAAAAATTATCAAACATGTCCGCTGGAAACCTGTCCGTCGGACAGGTTCGATGGTTAGTACACAAACCATCGGACCAAAATCCCCCGCATGCGCAGAATCAAGTCGACGCATGCTTGGAAGCATTGAACTTCGTTTTTTCATCACGTCGTTGTGTTCTACGTCACCGCGTTCTGGTCCGAGGGGATTTTGGTCCAATGGTGTGTACGCACATCAGACCAACAGACAATTCAGCCTTGTCCGATGAAAATGGTCCGTCGGACATGTTTCCTCGGACATGTCTGATCGTGTGTACAGGGCCTTAGTGTGATGGGGTTCTCCAATAGTTTTATGTCTTCTGTTTGAATAGAGGGGATTTTACTATTTCTTAGAAATTCTGCAATAGTTTCTTCTCTTGGGGTTGCGACATGGGCTGGCCTGTGTTGTGGGGGCAAGTTGTATAATTTTGAGTAGAATTCATGAAAGAGTTTCGCAATGCGTTCCGGATCATGTTCTAGGATGCCCTGCTTGTTTCTGATAGCATGGACGCAATTTGCAGCGGCGGCATCCTTGAGAACCCTGGCTAGGTATCTGCCGTTTTTTTCCCCATGTTTATAAAAGATGTTCTTTTTAAACAAAAGATTCTATCCTGGCCACCTAGGAGAGGACCCCTCTTGTCCTAGGCGGCCACTCTGTGCCAGCGATCTTCTGGGACACAACACAGGTCCCAGAAGATTGGCTGGCCAATAGTAGAACGCAGTGCGCACTCAGCCATGAAGCCGTAAGTTGTCATGGCCGGGGTGCCCACAGTAGATTTGTTGGCGGAGAGGAGGGGGAGAGGAGTGGAGCTACAGGCGGCCGCAGAGGAGGGGGAGAGGAGTGGAGCTACAGGCGGCCGCATCGATGGACCGTGGGACAGGTGAGTGTCAGTTTAATAAAAGTCAGCGGCTACACTTTTTGTAATAAACTAAAAATAGGTTGGAACTCCCCTTTAAAAAGGTGCACTAATCCAGTGCACTACAGGGTTCAGGAATTCGCGCACACACTGCTGGGAGGTCAGAAGGAATTATAATCCACTGACAGCTCTGTGAGTTTCACTGCACTGTCTGTGTGCTGACATTTCTCTGGGCTTTGCACATTCCAGCACTCTAGGAGTTAACACCGTGGAATGTGCAGAGCCCAGAGAAATGCCCACACAGACTGCTGATAACCTTCCTCTGGCATAATAAATGCTGTTCTAATGCATTCAGCGGCCACTGCTGTATGTGCTTTTTAAAACAAATGCAGATTTACCTCATAGCTCCCTGTGTATTGCTGTACATGCTATCATTTGACTCCATGCTCGAGTCAGCCTCTCTCTTCTCCTCATGTCCGTTCTCAGCCCCGCCCACCGTCTGTAGCTAAAGTCACAGATCACAAGATAGGCGGGCGGGGCTGACGTCAGAGGAGACTTTGAGAGGAGAGATGTGAGAGGAGGGAGAGGAGAGGAGGGAGGAGAGAGGCAGGCAGAAGCATGGAGTCACATGATCGCAAGTACTGTTACATACGGAGATATAAGGTAGGAATCACATATATTTTCATAAGCACATACAGCGGCGGGCACCTAATGGATTCTAAAGCGCACGTTTTAAAAAACTAGTATTTTAAAGGACACGCGCAGAGCGATCTCCCGGGAGGGGCGGGGCATGTCGGATGACGTCACAAAGATCGATTTTCGGGGCCACATGCATCGATGCAGCATCGGGGGGCCCCGAATCTCGATGCATCGATTATACGATTATATTCAGCAGCCCTAATAGTTACCATAGGTGTCATGTGTTAGTTGGTTTGGTGTCTCTCTCGCGAGATGCTAATATTTGTTATTATAAAGAATGTGGGGTACACCTACAGATCCCACACGCATAGAAAATCAGAATTTGAGTAAGGGTAAGAGGACGACAGTAGTTATCACTGTTCGAGGTGTGCCAGTCTCTAGTAAGGCTCTGTGTCCCTCCTGTGGTTAAACCGAATATTGCAGTGATAAGTGCAGCACACTCCACAAGCCTGTGAAATAAAGCTCACCCTTGTCTAATGGAAATGGAGCCACTCATCTTGCAATGAATCCACCGGCGGTACTTTGCCAGGTGGGAGACAAAAAGTATAGAAGCAGCACAATAAGCCGGTTACAACATACATGTTAAGCTTTTCAGAAAGTATCAGTTTAAGTGTGAAATTAACTGGCAATATTGCATTACCTAAACCTTAGACAACAGGTCAGTTTAACGTTGTGTGGCCCCCCACCAGTCCCATATATAATTAACAATAGCGTACAATAGAGAGGAGGGTAATCAACTCCGATGTCTATCTGCCACAATAGCCGGGAGGGGTTTAGGCAAAGATGGTTATTATGATGTGCAGTTCCTTGGTGAGATATGTAGCCCTCTAAAAGAAACAAAAAAAAAGGGGGGGGAAAGGGCGCCATCTGGAGCAGCCATAACAAGCGCTGCAGGTTACACACGTGTAAGTAGGTAAGGGTAAAAACTGTGCTAATCTTAAAACAAAATAAAGGTGAGCAGCTACAAAAACAATTAGACAAAATTGAAAAATGAGTAGTGAATGTATGTGACGCCTACGCCTTATTAAACCTAAATTAGGGAGTAGTCAGTGACAATGGAGAATTCTCAGTATAAACCACCAGTTAACTCAATATTTGTTCAGAGAGTGAGGGGTTAATCTCATCACATTCTCCTGTAGACTATCTCGCAACAATGGTATCGTATATGATCTATAGGGGGAAGATGATATCTAGAGAGTCACAGTACAGACTATCACACAAGTTACTGGGAACAGAATCCTATAGAATTAGCATACACTGCATAAATAGTCAATGTCAGTTTTAGCTTGAATAGACTGATTCCTATGGTACTTGCGGTTGTGAAGGCTGTAAGATGATAAGTCTCCCAGGAGAATGTAGGCAGGGATTCAGGAGGAAGTAGAAGGTGTAGAGTGTCAGCTCTGTGGTCTAGCCCTCGGATTCCGGAAGTAGGCAGGGATTTCAGGAAGAAGTAGCAGCTGTAGAGTGTGAGCTCTGTGGTCTAGGTCTCGGAATCCTGAAGTAGGGAGTCCTGGGGTTGAGAACAACTCTCCTCCAGAAGGCAGGAGGTGAAGAGGGTCTCCAGTAGAGTCGTCCTTGATCACAGATGGCGCCGGGTGTCTAGTTCAATAACCGAACACCCAGCCGCCATCAGAGAGGGTTTAAATAGCCCGCCCAGCATGGGAACGAGCGAGCGCACTTCCGCGTTCCAGCGTGAAACGCAGGGACGCAGGGCGCACCGGAAGTGACGCTGAACAGACACTGGATGGAGCGCAGCTGTCTGAACAAGATACAGCTGCGCTCGTCTTATGTAAAATAACGCCGATGGCGTTACATACTCCCCTCCTCAAGGGGGTCCCAAAAATAGAACCAGAGGGTGATGGGCGGTCAGGGTATCTGCGGTGAAAATGCTTGATGAGTCTAGGGGCATGAATGTGAGAGGCATCTTCCCAAGAGTCATCAAGTTGGCTGTAGCCTTTCCAACGAATTAAATATTGGAGGGAAGAACCTTGTTTTTTGGAATCTAGAATTCTTTCTATCTCGTACTCGGTCTCACCTAGAACCTCAACAGGAGAAGGGGGTTGAGGAACTCTGTTAGGAAAGGGATTAGGTATGAAAGGTTTAATAAGTGAGACATGGAAAGTCGGATGTATCTTCCAATGTGAAGGTAGAACTAGTTTTACGGTGTTGTTGTTAATGAGGTGTGAAATGGTGAAAGGACCAGTAAATTGACGTCCTAGTTTCCTTGAGGGAATATTAAGACGTAAATTTCGGGTAGAGAGCCAAACTAAATCACCAACTTTGTATTTTGGGGGAGCAGTTCTACGGGAGTCGTAATATTTCTTCTGTCTTTGTTGGGCTGTACGAAGATTGACATGGAGTATTTCTGAAGTCCTCTTTAAGTTTGAGAGGTAATGCTCTACAGCAGGAACACTGTTAGGGAGAACAGAGATTGGTGCAGATTTGGGATGAAATCCATAGTTAGCGTAGAAAGGAGAAAATCCGGAGGAAGAACTGGAGGCGTTATTATACGCGAATTCAGCATGAGGAAGAAATTGGAGCCAGTCATCCTGTAAATGGGTGCAATAACAGCGTAAGTATTGTTCGAGTGTTTGATTAACCCGTTCTGTCTGACCGTTTGTCTGAGGATGATAGGCAGTGGACATACGATGATCAATTTGTAAGGCTTGGCAAAGCGCTCTCCAGAATCTGGAAATGAATTGGGTGCCGCGGTCTGAGATAATCTGGGAAGGGAGGCCATGTAACTTGAGAACATTCTCTAAGAAGGCTTGTGCGGTCTCGAGAGAGGTTGGTAACTTCTTTAATGGAATGAAGTGAGCCATCTTTGTTAATAAGTCGACTGTAACCATAATCGTGTTGGCACCTTGAGACCTGGGGAGGTCGACTATGAAATCCAGGGAAACAACATCCCAGGGTCTTTCCGGAATAGGAATAGATGTAAGAAGACCATAAGGTGGCTTCCTGGAATGTTTGTTGGTAGCACATATGACGCATGAATTAACATATTGAGTGACAGTGTGTGAGAGCTTAGGCCACCAGTAATCTCTTTTAATTAAGTGAATGGTCTTACTAATTCCTGGATGACCTGCTAGTGGAGCATCATGAAGTTGTTTGAGAAGAGTAGTTTGCAAAGCGGGAGGAACGTAAACTTTATTATTGAATGTATATAGCCCGTTAGAATGTTTTTTGAGACCCGGAGGCACCTCATTAGGGAGAGATTGGAGAAGTAAGTGTAAGAAGGGAACAGAAGCTCCAATGAAGCGATCAAGTGGAATTATCGAGGAGGGAGGAGTCTCAATTGTGTGATTGTCATGCATTCGTGACAATGAGTCAGCTTTGACATTTTCTGTACCAGGACGATAGGAGATGTTGAAATCGAACCTGTCAAAGAATAAACTCCACCTAACTTGGCGGGAGGATAGGGTCTTGCAGGCCTTAAGATGTTGCAAATTGCGATGATCTGTAAGGATGGTGATGGGATGTTTAGAACCCTCCAGAAGATGTCTCCAATTACTCAAGGCATCCTTTATGGCGAGGAGTTCTTTCTCTCCAATAGGATAGTTCATCTCGGCAGGTAGTAGAGTCCTGGAATAGAAAGCCACCGGATGCAGAGGATCCGAAAGAGTAGATCGTTGGGAAAGCACAGCACCCAAGGCAAAGTGCGAGGCATCTACCTCCAATGTGAAGTGACAATGTGGGTTAGGAAGTTGTAGAATTGGAGCGGAGGTGAAACTGGATTTCAAGAAGTCAAAAGACCGTTGTGCGTCGTCCGACCAGGAGAAAGGTGTCTTAGAACTAGTGAGACTGTTTAGTGGTTTCACAATCGCTGAGAAGTCTTTAATAAACTTTCTGTAGTAATTTGCAAATCCGAGGAACCGTTGTAATGCTTTTCTGGAATGGGGAACGGGCCAGGACAAAATGCACTCTACTTTCGATGATTCCATCTGTATTCCATTTGGAGTAATAAGATACCCAAGGAAAGAGATGCTGCGTTGACTGAAAACACATTTTTCAAGTTTGGCATATAATGAATGTGTTCTCAGTCTAGCCAAAACCCAACGGACATGTTTGATGTGTTCTTCAGGAGAATCTGAGTAAATTAAGATGTCGTCCAAATAAATAACGACGCAAACGTCTAACAAGTCTCGAAAAATGTCATTGATAAACCATTGGAATGTAGCGGGTGCATTGCATAAGCCAAAGGGCATTACCATATATTCAAAAAGCCCATAACGTGTCTTAAAGGCTGTTTTCCACTCATCGCCTGAGCGGATTCTCACAAGATTGTAGGCACCCCTAAGATCTAGTTTAGTGAAAAGTTTTGAGGTTTGAAGACGCTCGATGAGTTCCGGAATTAATGGTAGTGGGTATCTATTCTTTATGGTGATATTATTGAGTGCACGGTAGTCAATGATTGGTCGAAGTGAGCCATCTTTATTCTTTACGAAGAAGATTGCAGCACTTGCTGGGGAAGTTGAAGGTCTGATGAAACCTTTTTTAAGGTTCTCATCGATGTAATCCTTGAGGTGTACAAGTTCTGGTTGGGATAATGGATAGATTCTTGCCGTAGGAATAGGACTGTCAGGTATAAGGTCTATGGGGCAGTCATAGATCCTATGTGGGGGAAGTTTGTTTGCCATGGTCTTGCTGAAAACATCCGCAAAGTCATGTAAATAACCTGGGAGATCAGAAGGGTAGTTGTTTGTGATAGAGGTGGAACATATAGGATAACAACTGTGCTTACAGTGAAAGGACTGTAGATCTAGGGAACTAGTGGACCATAGGAAGGTTGGCTGATGAATACGCAGCCATGGTATTCCGAGAATGATTGGGAATATAGGTGATGAGATCACATCAAAAGCAAGGGTCTCAGTGTGACCAGAAGCACAAGTGACGAGAAGGGGGGAAGTTTGCAGGGATATAGGACCTGTTGAGGCACTAGAACCATCAATAAAAGTGAGTGACACAGGGGTATGCTTGGACACACAGGGTATTTTATTAGATTCTACAATCTTTGAATCAATAAAGTTGCCACAGGCTCCGCTGTCGACCATTGCATCAATGGAAATCCTTTCTAGACCCCACTGTAAAGTAAGAAGAATGATAATGTAGCGGTTTGAAATAGTACCAGTAAAGTTAAGCTTGGTAAGTTGGTGTTTACTTTTTTTACCTTCGGAATTCCTCTTGAGAAGGGGACAAGAGGAGACAACGTGGTCAGGGGCAGAGCAATACAAACAGAGGTTTTGGTCTCTGCGGCGTTGTTTTTCAGCTGCGGTTAGAGGGCCTTTAATCGCACCGAGTTCCATAGGAAGCTCCTTGGGGGGAGATCTGGCTCTCCTGAAAGGTGTGGGAAGAAATGCATTTGCACGTTCAGCTCTTCTTTCGCGGAGACGACGATCGATAGAAATGGAGAGTTGCATTAAGTCCTCTAGAGATGTTGGAAGTTCTATGCGTGCAATCTCGTCCTTTAAAGCTTCTGTCAAGCCAAGCCGGAATTGGTTCCTTAGTGCAATATCTGACCACTGGGTCTCTCTGCACCAACATTTGAATTCTGAAATGTAGTCTTCCACTGGTCTTTTCCCTTGCTTGAGGTTTCTGATGGAATTCTCAGCGGTTAACTGTTTATTGGGATCCTCGTAAAGGAGGGACATTTCAGTGAGGAAGGTGTCGAAAGCCCCCAGGAGATCACCATGCTCTTCTAGATAGGCGTCGGCCCAGACTCTAGGTTCACCCCGAAGATATGAGATAAGGGTGAGAATTCTTACCCTATCAGAATGATAGGTACGGGGACGTAGTTCAAACACCAACCGACATGAACTAATAAATTGGCGAAAAAATTTCCTGTCTCCAGAGAAAGGTTCAGGTGCACATACTTTTGGTTCAGGTCTCTCTCTGGCCTGGGCAAAATTCTGTTGGCGGAGGGCTTCATTCTCTAAACGTATCTCATTTAGAGAGTTAGTGAGGGTATCCACCCTTTGTGTTAGTCCCACTAAATGATTTGTTAGATCTGCGGGATCCATCTAGATTTTATTTTTAGGGTTCGGTTATTCTGTGACGCCTACGCCTTATTAAACCTAAATTAGGGAGTAGTCAGTGACAATGGAGAATTCTCAGTATAAACCACCAGTTAACTCAATATTTGTTCAGAGAGTGAGGGGTTAATCTCATCACATTCTCCTGTAGACTATCTCGCAACAATGGTATCGTATATGATCTATAGGGGGAAGATGATATCTAGAGAGTCACAGTACAGACTATCACACAAGTTACTGGGAACAGAATCCTATAGAATTAGCATACACTGCATAAATAGTCAATGTCAGTTTTAGCTTGAATAGACTGATTCCTATGGTACTTGCGGTTGTGAAGGCTGTAAGATGATAAGTCTCCCAGGAGAATGTAGGCAGGGATTCAGGAGGAAGTAGAAGGTGTAGAGTGTCAGCTCTGTGGTCTAGCCCTCGGATTCCGGAAGTAGGCAGGGATTTCAGGAAGAAGTAGCAGCTGTAGAGTGTGAGCTCTGTGGTCTAGGTCTCGGAATCCTGAAGTAGGGAGTCCTGGGGTTGAGAACAACTCTCCTCCAGAAGGCAGGAGGTGAAGAGGGTCTCCAGTAGAGTCGTCCTTGATCACAGATGGCGCCGGGTGTCTAGTTCAATAACCGAACACCCAGCCGCCATCAGAGAGGGTTTAAATAGCCCGCCCAGCATGGGAACGAGCGAGCGCACTTCCGCGTTCCAGCGTGAAACGCAGGGACGCAGGGCGCACCGGAAGTGACGCTGAACAGACACTGGATGGAGCGCAGCTGTCTGAACAAGATACAGCTGCGCTCGTCTTATGTAAAATAACGCCGATGGCGTTACAATGTATAAGTAGCGCTGCAAAAAATGACACTGTCCTGGACTCGCTTCCCGTACTCCCGGAGTCTATGGGTAAGCTATCTAGGCAGATGACCTTTCTCTGCGCACACAATAAGGCGGCGTACACACGAGGGGATATGTCCGCTGAAAACGGTCCGATGGACCGTTTCAGCAGACATCTCCGCTCGTGTGTATGAGCTAGCGGACAGATTTCTCCACCCGACAGATTTCAAAGCATGCTTTGAAATCTATCCGGTGGGAATCTGTCCGCCCGACATGTCTGCTGGTTAGTACACTTACCAGCAGACATGTCGGCCCCCACCGCCGCCGCGCCGCTGCCGAATGGATTCGGCGCATGCGCGGAAGTCTTTTACTTCCTGGTGCGGTGACGTGGCGGTGACGTGGTGGTGACGCGGCGGCGTCAACGTCACCGCCACGTCACCGCGCCGTCCGGCGGCGGGGAATTTGATCCGATGGTGTGTACACGCCATCGGATCAAACTCCCGATCGGACATATCCGATGGAAATGGTCCGCGGACCGTTTTCATCGGATATATCCGATCGTGTGTACGCCGCCTAATAGACTGCTGTTTCTTATCTTGTGTCTTTATTGGCACGTTGCAGATTTGAATATACATGTGGATGACACACGTGATATGCGGCAAAACTAGAAATAATAAGAATGGTATAACATTACTATACGATAATAATAACATCATATAAACATTATCAGAGATGGCTAGCTATCTCCCTAAGCTTGTGGAAGAAGAGGAAAGAGATTGCTTACCTCTGATGCCATGGGTGGGGACAGATTGCATGCAGGCCTTGCTGCCTTGATCTTAAACATGGAGATACTGAGACCTTCACTTCCTGGCTAAAGAGGAAATGATGATTTTGATGTCACAGCCTATCAGAGCTAACTAATAAAATTCACTACATTCTATCAACTATATTCATGTTTGGCCAGTAGATGGCGCAAGCATAACAGCTAACCTGAGACAACATACCTCTGGCTTACTAATGCAATAATACATTGTACACACAGTGAATTGTCCTTTTTGAGCCTGAAAGGTATCCTGGAGGCACAACACTCCCCGCCTGGCGTTAACCAACGCCACTACCGGCGTCATTAGACACAAGTAAAATCAAGTCCGATATGGGTCTGAAAAATGACTTTACTTCACCCTGTTTGGAAGTCTTAACTTCGACCTTTCTGACATATCCATCTTTGCTTGGAAATGTCTGTGTGATAAGCCCCAAAGGCCAGTCGTTCCTGTGTGCTTGACAGTCTTTAATGAGCACCACATCTCCTGACTTCAGGTCTGGTTTGTTAACTTGCCACTTATTCCTGGGTTGTAGGGTTTGGATGTAATATCTCCTCCATCTGTCCCAGAAGGTGTTGGCTAGGCATTGCACCTGTCTCCGTTGACGTCTGAAAAGGTCTTTATCTGTAAACTCTCCACTTGGAGCACTGACCGTATTGGTTTTCTGAGTGAGTAGAGTTGCAGGTGTCAGCAGCATGGGTTCCTCTGAGTCGTTGGTAAGTGGTACCAGAGGTCTAGCATTTATGATGGCTGAGACTTCGGCCATAAAGGTGGACAGGCATTCATGCGTGAGTCTAGCATTTCCCATTTGAAGGAAAATAGAATCCAAGATCTTGCGGGCTACGCCTATCATTCTTTCCCACACACCACCCATATGAGAAGAGTGAGGAGGGTTAAATGTCCAAGTACATCCCTGTTGGTTGAGATACCTTTCTACGTTGTTGTTGTCTAGATTGGAAAGGATTTGAAGTTCCTTGACCGCTCCAACAAAGTTGGTGCCCCTATCAGAGCGAATGTGCTTAACAGGACCTCTAATGGCAATGAAGCGCCTGAGAGCGTTGATAAAGCTGGAAGTGTCCATTGATTCAATCAACTCTATGTGAACAGCTCGAACAGTCATACAAGTAAATATAACTGCCCAGCGTTTGCTGCTGGCGTGACCTCCCTGGTTTGGCGAGTAGTAACGGACCAAGGACCGAATACGTCAAGGCCCACACTTGAGAAAGGAGGGTCTGAGTTGAGTCTGTCAGATGGAAGGTCAGCCATCTTTTGGGTTTGTAAGAGACCCCGGAGTCTGTGACAGGTGACGCAATTGAAGATACACTTGCTCACACATCTTTTTGCTCCTATTATCCACTGTCCAGCAGTCCTCAAAGCTCCTTCAGTGAATAGCCGGCCTTGGTGTTTGACTTGACTGTGATAGTGCTGTACAAGCAGGGCAGTGACATGGTGTTGAGCCGGGAGGATGAGAGGATGCTTCTCGTGGTGCTCCAAGGTAGCTTCTTTAAGGCCACCTCCTATTCTCAACAGGTCACTGCTGTCGAGGAATGGCTCGAGTTTCCTTAGGACACTGTCTTTTAGGGATTGTTTTTTTGTTGCGAATACAGTCAATTTCTCTAGCAAAGGTCTCTTGTTGCACAGTGTAGATGATCAGATGTTTTGATTGTTCTAGGTCAGTCACCGAGTAGGTATTTTCACAGAGGTGCCAGCCTTTGCAATTAGTCTTTTTCCCAAAGGAACGGGCTATGTGGGATAAGGTAGAAATAGCACTGAGTGATTTCCATGTGGAAAACCTGGAGAACCGATGAGATTTGAGTCGGTTTTGTGTAGCCACCGTGACTAATGCAGACACTTGTGGACGAACTTCAGCATCCTTGACTGCGTCTATATAGCTGAAAGTCTGATTCAGGAGTGCTCTGTTCTGAATTGTACAGGAATGCAGGGCCTGTAAACCATGTTGTGTCCTTAAGACAGTTGTCTGGGACAGCTCTGGTCGCTAGTTCTGCGGGATTGTGTTTAGTTGGAACGAAATGCCACTGTTTTGGGTGTGTGGATCTCCTAATCCTCAACACTCGATTACTGACGTAGACGTAGAAGCGTCTGGTTTCGTTGTAGATGTACCCCAGGACTACTTTACTGTCAGTGAAAAACTCAGTGTCTTTGATTTCTAGGTTCATCTCTCTAGTGATAGTGTTGGCTAACTCCACGGCTAACACTGCAGCACAAAGTTCTAGCCTAGGTATTGTGTGTTCTGGGAGTGGGGCAAGTTTTGCTTTTCCCATGACAAAACCTATATGGCACTGTCCATTCTTGTCCCTGATCTTGAGGTAAGCTACAGCAGCGATTGCTTTGACAGAAGTATCACAGAAAACACAAAGTCTTTGGTCTTGGACTTCTGTAGACGGTACAGGAGCATATGGTCGAGGGACCTTTAAGTTAGACAAGGTTGTCAAGGAATTTTTCCACTCTGTCCACTGATCTCTTTTCTCGGGGGGGAAGTGGATCATCCCAGTTGACTGTCTCTTGAGTGAGATCTCTGAGAAGTGCTTTACCCTCAATGGTGACTGGAGCTACAAACCCAAGAGGGTCATACAGACAGTTTATGGTTGACAGAACGCCTCTGCGTGTAAAGGGCTTTTCTTCCCGACTAACCTGGAAGGTGAAGGTGTCTGACCTTAAGTCCCAGAGTAGTCCAAGGCTACGTTGCGTTGGCAGAGAGTCAGAACCTAAGTCTAAGTCTCTGAACTCACCAGAGTGGTCTTGAGAAGGGAAGGCCTTCATCAGTTCTACGCTGTTAGAGGCGATCTTGTGGAGCTTCAAGTTAGAACAGGCTAGCATCTCCTGCACCCTCTTGAGGAGACTGATAGCTGCTTTCGCGGTGGGTAGGGATTTTAAGCAGTCATCTACATAAAAGTCCTTTTCTACCAAGTGTTTCACATCAGGCCCGTAGATGGCTTCACCTTCACGAGCTGAGCGTCTAAGCCCGTAAATGGCAACTGCGGGGGAAGGGCTGTTCCCAAATATGTGGACCTTCATGCGATACTCTACGATTTCTTTGGAAAGGTTGTTATCTTTAAACCAGAAAAATCTCAAAAAGTTTCTGTGTTCCTTTTTAACGAGAAAACAGTGGAACATCTGCTGGATGTCCGCCATAAATGCAACAGAGTCTTTGCGGAAACGGAGGAGCACCCCAATGAGTCTGTTGTTCAGATCCGGTCCTGAGAGGAGAACGTCATTTAATGACACGCCTTCTTCTCTAGAGCTAGAGTCAAACACCACTCTAATCTGACCTGGTTTCTTGGGGTGGTAAACTCCAAATATAGGTAAGTACCAGCACTCTTCATTGTCTTTAAGGGCAGGAGCTAACTCTGCGTGATTATTCTCAAATATCTTACCCATGAAGGTAAAGAAGTGATCTCTCATGTCTGGTTTTCTCTGGAAATTACGTTTAAGCGAGGCAAAGCGTTTAAGGACTTGTTCCTTGTTGTTAGGTAGACGCTGTCTATGGGGTCTAAATGGGAGAGGTGCGACCCAATTGTTTGTCTCCTCCTTGGCTGTCTCTTTTTCCATTATTTGCAAGAAAAGTCTATCTTCAAAGGACATTGCTACCTGCTGATCTTTCTTTGTTCTATGAAAGACTATACATCCTAGGTGGTCTGGGTCACTGTCACAAGCGTGGTCCTCTGTGTCTGGGTCTACAGAGGAGCAGGGCATGTGAGTACTACCTGGAAGTTCCTTTGTGATGAAGCTGTTGTGACATGGTTGCAAGGAGGAAGGGCGTCCTTTGTCAAGTACGTTGGTGAACATGCTACTGACCGTGGCAGGTCTGTGAACAGACTTTAGGCAGACGTCCCCTACGATGACCCACCCCAGGTCAAGTCTTTGGGCAAAGGGAGCATTGCGGGGACCATTAATCTGTTCCCTTACTTTATGAACCTGCAAAATGTCTCTTCCCAGGAGCAGCATTAACTGAGCCTGCTCATCATATTCTGGTAGAAGATGGGCTATGCGTTTTAGATGAGGCTGGTGAATTGCTGCGTCAGGTGTAGGGATTTCTGACCGGTTGTCTGGGATCTGGTTGCACTCTATTATGGTGGGTAAAGGTAGACGAGTCCGACCATCTATGGACTCTACACAAAGGGTGGTAGCTCTCCTCCCCGCCGTCTCAACAGTACCCGCACAAGTCTTTAAAGAGTAAGGGGAGCTTGGACCCCTAACATCGAAGGTGTCAAAGAATGCGGATCTAGCCATAGAGTGGTTGCTTTGGTCATCTAAGAGTGCATACATCTTGACAGCTTTGTTTCTTTGACCCATTGGATAAGCTCTAATAAGACAGATCTTTGAACAAGACCTACCGCCTGCAGGATCTTTGCATACTTCAGTACACTGTGTGGTAACCATTGGAGAGTCTGAACCAGTGTTCTCTTGCTCCCCGCCATGCTCGTTGGTATCGCTAGCTCGCTGGGCGGTCCAAGGAGCAGGGCCTGGATGTAGTGCTGAGTTGTGGTCTGATTTGTCACACTCTGTGCATGATACACTAACCTTACAGTCCTTGGCAAAGTGTGATATGGATGAGCAGCACTTGAAGCATATGCGGTTCTCTCTTAGGAAAGCTTTGCGATCTTCCAGAGACTTCTCCCTGAAGGTCCTGCATTTTAGTAGAGGGTGCGGTTTCCTGTGTAGAGGGCATTGCTTGCTAGGGTCTCCGACTTTGTCCTCTAGGCGAGCGATGTTGGAAGATCTATAGGAGAAATCTGTAGAGGAAACATGAGACTTGTTCACTGTCACTGGCATCCTATGCTGTTTGAAGCTAGGGGGCGTGGCTGATGGCAGTATAAAGTTGAAGCTGGGATCATTCAGGAACTTGGCTTGCTTTGTAACAAAGTCTACAAAAACGTTGAATGGTGGAAATGGTACCTGGAACCTTTCCTTGTGTTTAGAACCATATGTGACCCACCTTTGTTGTAGGTCATAAGGAAGCTTCAGAATCAAAGGTTTAATCCCTCTGGCTGCATCCAGGGAGGCGAGACCCGGCAAGTCTCCCTCTTCTTTTGCAAGAAGTAGTTCTTCTAGCAAGTCGGCTAATTCTCGTAGTTTGTGATAACCTTTGCTAGGTATTCTGGGAAAGTCCTCAATCCTTTTAAAAAGTGCATGCTCCATAGCCTCTGTTGAACCATAGCACTCTTCTAATCTGCTCCAAATCTTTTTGAGACCAATCTCTGGTTGTTTTATGTTCATGTTCCTGATTCTACTGGCGTGTTCGGCAGAGTCTTTCCCAAGCCATTGGACTAGGTAGTTTATTTCATTGTCCGGAGACATGTTTAGACCTTTTATGGTGTTTTGAAAAGACGACCGCCAGGCTCTATAATTTTCTGGCCGATCGTTGAACTTTACAAGTCCCTTTATGATTAGATCGCGACTGGCGAACAACTTGGCAAAGTCTGTTATAACTTGGTTGGTGTCAGAGCATGTTGGCGATGTACTACTGTAGTGGAAGTGTGGTGTGCAACCATACCTGTCAGAAGCTTCTGCTTGGGGCCTTCTTGTCTCGTACCGTTGTGTAGTAGAGGGGTTGTCCTGATGTTGGTTTGGAGGTTGAGGGTCATAGCGTGCAGAGACATAGGCTTGATCTGTAGCGTGCTGACCAGGGTTCTGCTGCTTGCAGCTCTGAGGAGTTTGGTTGCTCTCATGCTCTGTTACCTGCTGTGTTCGGTTTGTTTCTTCTAGGACACCGTCTATTCCCTGTAGAGGAGAGGTATCGTAGGTTGATTTGAAATGTTGGTGCAAGTACTCGTGTATTGCGTGGGATTCGGCTCTCCTTGTTCTGAGCCAAGCACATTGTTGCGTTCACCACTGAGGCTCACGGCTGCTTCCAGGGCTTCTGCTTCAGCTATGGCGGTTGCGGCTTCCCTTTCTGCGGTGAGCTTCTCCAGAGTGACATCTAGGAGGGCTTCCTCAGCCTCTAACTGTGCCTGTTGCTGCACTTTCTGTGCCTCTAACTGTGCCTGTTGCTGCACTTTCTCTGTCTTCAGCCTCACTTTCTCCTTTTTAATCTGCATTTCTTGCTCAGGAAAGGCTGCTCGGGTCTTTGCTGCTTCGGCTTTCCCTCGGGCAATGGTCGCTGGCTGTCATCGACTTGCCGGAACTGTAAACTTGTGATCGGGTTTTGAGCGAGGATGAGCTACTGCGTGACATGGCCGTTTGACTGAGTAGCGGCCTGTGGGAGCAGTAAGCATATAAGGCTGCAGTCTCTGTATGCTGCTTGGCTGTATGGAAGTGGCTGTATAGTCGGTTGCAGACTGTAGCTCTTCCGTGTGGCTAAACCTCTTCCCCTCTGCACTATCCGTAGTGTTACTGGGCGGAGTTTTACTGTCCTGGACTCGCTTCCCGTACTCCCGGAGTCTATGGGTAAGCTATCTAGGCAGATGACCTTTCTCTGCGCACACAATAATAGACTGCTGTTTCTTATCTTGTGTCTTTATTGGCACGTTGCAGATTTGAATATACATGTGGATGACACACGTGATATGCGGTAAAACTAGAAATAATAAGAATGGTATAACATTACTATACGATAATAACATCATATAAAAATTATCAGAGATGGCTAGCTATCTCCCTAAGCTTGTGGAAGGAGAGGAAAGAGATTGCTTGCTTACCTCCGATGCCATGGGTGGGGACAGATTGCATGCAGGCCTTGCTGCCTTGATCTTAAACATGGAGATACTGAGACCTTCACTTCCTGGCTAAAGAGGAAATGATGATTTTGATGTCACAGCCTATCAGAGCTAACTAATAAAATTCACTACATTCTATCAACTATATTCATGTTTGGCCAGTAGATGGCGCAAGCATAACAGCTAACCTGAGACAACATACCTCTGGCTTACTAATGCAATAATACATTGTACACACAGTGAATTGTCCTTTTTGAGCCTGAAAGGTATCCTGGAGGCACAACAGACACTATGAATAATTAAATCACAGTGATGTGAAAGTAAGTGTCCATAAGTGGAAGAAACATCAAAAGAAACACGTCCATCAATAGAAGGTATATGACCACATCATCATCATGAAGGGGACACTCTGCACGGTAACACAGGAGTAGATGGAGTACTCTTACCGGATAAGATGATCTGCTTGTCAGCGACAACAGATCGTAAGCGCATGGGAAAGTTCCACTCAGATCCACTCAGCTGGAAGGCCTGATGATGGATTCCTCACAGGGTGTTCGGCTGGTTAGCTGTAACCCTGGACCGGAACCTCATCTTAGGATGGATCGGCACAAACTGAGGTAGGTGGCGAAAAGCAAAAAAAAGTCTGCTCACTTCAAAAGGATGGTGGGAACAAAAGGAAGGGTATCCTCACAAAATAGGCACTCGTGGGGCATGAAAAACTTGATATCCAGGCAGGTCATGCGGAAGGAAGAAAAAACATGCTCCAAATGGTGCAGGTAAAAAAGGGTAGGTTTTTATTGACAAAAAACAAAATACATAAAAGTTATTACTAGGGTATAAAATAGTATAAAAGCAATATGGGGAGCAGGTGTACTAAGCCCGACGCGTTTGGTCTCAGAGGACTTTGTAGATGCCCCAGTTGAAGTCCTCTGAGACGAAACGCGTCGGGCTTGGTACACCTGCTCCCCATATTGCTTTTATACTATTTTATACCCTAGTGATTACTTTTATGTATTTTGTTTTTTGTCAATAAAAACCTACCCTTTTTTACCTGCACCATTTGGAGCATGTTTTTTCTTCCTTCCGCATGACCTGCCTGGATATCAAGTTTTTCATGCCCCACGAGTGCCTATTTTGCGAGGATACCCTTCCTTTTGTTCCCACCATCCTTTTGAACTAAGCAGACCTTTTTTTTTTGGTTTTAGCCACCTACCTCAGTATGTGCCGATCCATCATAAGATGAGGTTCCGGTCCAGGATTACAGCTAACCAGCCTAACCCTGTGAGGAATCCATCATCAGGCCTTCCAGCTGAGTGGATCTGAGTGGAACTTTCCCATGCGCTTACGATCTGTTGTCGCTGACAAGCAGATCTTCTTATCCAGTAAGAGTATTCCATCTACTCCTGTGTTACCGTGCAGAGTGTCCCCTTCATGATGATGATGTGGTCATATACCTTCTATTGATGGACGTGTTTCTTTCACCTCACTGTGGTTTAATTATTCATAGTGTCGTTTTTTCCAGCGCTACTTATATATTCACTACACACGTGTGGAAGAGGTTACAGTACCTTGTTCTCCTGCATGAGAGTGGGGGAAACCCTGAGGTGTATATTGAGAAACTACCTCTCGTATGTGTCCATGAACGGGATGAGGTGATCTCAGGAAACTTCCAGAGGGAGATGAGAGAGATTTATGGGTGAGGGATGCAGAAGTCCAAGCCGAAATATAAAATCCTGCGCGAGGTAAAAAATAATGCAAAATACAAAATAAGAGAGCTCAGGTCAGGGGGGAAAGAATACTCCACTGCTGCATGAACACAAATAGGGGGGTTAATATTAAAGGAAAAACGGAACCGCCAAATTAGGTGCTTTGTGCAGTGTACACCATATGCGAGGAACTGTGTTTCATCTGGCCTCTCTCATCCTGGAACTCTTGGCTGCTGGTGAGGCCTGATTCCCTTTTATAGGAATTTTTCCCATAATTGCCAGCATGGTAAGGCGACTTGGATGGTGACAGGTCTTGCGTGAGGGGTTGATGGATGAAAGCCGGAGGAAGCAGGAACTGGAGGTTTTCACAGAATTGTTGCAGCTCATCGGGAATCCAGAGCATGTGTTTCTTGCCATTAAAAGCAGATTGCAGAGCGAATGGAAACTTCCATCTGTAGCTGATTCCTTTGGACTTCAGAACTTCCAGCAGAGGCTTTAGGGCCCTTCTGTTTTAAAGTGTGATCGGCAACAGGTCCTGGAAAAGTTGGACGTCTGTTTCATTAAAGACGATCTGGTCGCTCACTCTGGCCTTTTGCAAGATCTCTTCTTTTAGGGTGTAATTCGGGAGACAGCAAATGTCTCTGGGGGGTGTGTTGTCCGAGGCTCTGGGACGCAGCGCTCTATGTGCCCTGTCAAAATCTATAGGCGAGGCTTTGGGCCTATCCAAAATACTGTTAAAAATGGATGTGAGCGCCAGTCTGATTTGGTCTGGGAGCACTGATTCAGGGACCCCCCTCACCCTAATATTATGTCGGCGTCCACGATTGTCCAAATCTTCTTTTTGACGATTGGCATTGATCAATTGCTGAGAGTGAACTTCAGCAATGTCATCCAGTCTTGTGAGTGCACGGTCTCTTCTCTTGCCTGCTCTCTCTGTCACCACCATTTGCTCCGATAGCCTAAGCAGTTCCATTTTTATGTTAGTTATAGCTACTGAAAAATAGTTTTTGATGTCGTCCGTGATTTCCATCATTGTAGCGTAGTTTAAAGGACAGTCGGGTGGTGCATTACCTCCACTGGAGTCCTTGGAAGCAGGGAGGGAAACCTTGTCGTCCTCCATGTCCTCTGCTCCATCTAGCTTGTGAGTCGGCCCCATCTTGGTTTTCGGATGTCCGCCGGTGTAACAATATTTGTTCAGGTTGGCGGGTGTATTTTTCCCTTTAGGGGTGCCCATCGACCTCAGCTGTCTGTCAGGAGTTTCCTTCCTGATGCTGGTGTTCATACTCCTCAGGTTGACGGATATTTCAGCGTCTGTTCCTACCTTGGGACCGGAGCTTCTTCACTCAGCATCCATCCACGCTGCTCGCCAAGCCACGCCCCCCTCTCCTCACCAATTATATCAATTTAATTTTGAAGTGATTGGCGATCACCTGGGTAGTGAGTGAAGGCTGTTGAGGACAAAGAAGAGAGTTGAAGGTAGAGAAGAGTTGATGGGGACTAGATGAAAAGGTGTTAATGCGAGTGATAAAATAGGTCTGCTTGGCAGTGAGGAGGCAGGAAAAGTATTTATATTGGCTTAAGTCTTCTGGGACTTAGCCTTACGCCACAGGTGCTCAAGAGTTTGAGTATGTTTTCTGAGACTTCTGGTGTCATCTGTTTGCTAAGGTTGTAGTGGTTGGGCCTGATTCTGTGTGTAGTGAGGGGGACAAGTCTAGGGAGGATGACCGTAGACTGTTGTAGACAGAAGTAGCTAGGTTGGGGCAGGACAGGTGTGAGATTTTGTCATAGAGGTGGTCCTTAGCAGAGCGGAGAAGGGAAGGGTTGAGGTGGCAAAGGTTTCTATGGGTAACTGTTAAGCGGTCAGAGGGAGAGGAGGTGAAAGAGAGGGAGAGAGCAAAACAAATAAGATGGTGGTCAGAGAGTGGGAGAGGATTATTGGAAAGGTTGCACGGAGCATAGATAGCAGCAGAATACAAGATCAAGGGTGTTGCCATCAGAGTGAATAGGAGGCCTGTATCCATTGCTTCAGGTCAAGAGAGGAGGTTAGAAATTTTAGGATTATTGTGTATGCTGTGTGTGGCATACTTCCAGTGAAATCTAAAATATATACATTTTACATATTTTTACTCCTCCAAAGATAAATATGGATGTGGCTTAGCCAATGTTGTCTACAAGACATTGTAGAAATACAGTGCATCCTATGTGCAGCATATTCCTTTAAGTGGAGTCCTTAACACTTAAGGACCGAGCCTCTTTCTGAGATTTGTTGTTTACAAGTTAAAAACAGTTTTTTTTATAGAAAATTATTTACAACCCCCAAACATTATACATTCTTTTCTAACACCCTACAGTAGGGGTGCCCAACCAGTGGCCCGCGGAGCCCTCTGATGTGGCCCGCGACCTCCTGCTCTGGGATGGAATAGAATATAATAGAAGCCTATTGCAAAGTGCAGAAAAGCCAAAGGTACACTGCATTGCACCCGCGGTGCGGGTAAACTGCATTGCATCAGTGTAAAAGCAACCATTGGCCCCTTTCACATGATCAGTCCGACCCAATTGGACCCTCCATTCACCTCTAAGGAGTGGCAGATGTAAACCTACTTGTGTCCTACCTCCAAACTGATCAGGCTGTGTCTGTGTCCGCTCTGCCATCCGCCCGCTCCACTGATTGTGGCCCGCGACCAGTTACCAAGTCACTTAAGTGGCCCTCGCGCTTTAAAAGTTTGGGCACCCCTGCCCTAGAGAATAAAATAGTGGTACTCTTTTTTTTTTTTTAATATAAAATCAAGACAACAGTAAAGTTAGCCCAATTTTGTGAAAGCTAATGTTACGCCAAGTAAATTGATTCCCAACATGCAGGGCTGGACTGGGATAAAAATGTGGCCCTGGACTTCATCCAGAACAGCCTAGGGCACAACACATCAGGGTACAGTGCACATCAGGGCAAGGTACAGAGCTCATCAGGGCACAGCACAATAGGGCCAGGGCACATCAGAGCACATAGCACATCAGGGCACATCAGGGCACATGGCACATCAGGACACGGGCACACGGCACATCAGGACACGGAGCACATAGCACATCAGGGCACATAGCACATTAGGGCACAGGGCACATTATGGTCCACATCGTTTACCAGCCAGCATGCAGAGTAGCGCAGGAAGCGTGTGTAATATGTTCTCTCTCCTGTGACGGCACTCACTCGGCTCCCCGGCGGCCCCTCTGCATGCTCGCTAAATCTCGATCTACCTGTCAGGCGCCAGCTGTTGGTGATTGACGGGTAGATCGCCGTGGACCTCTGACCAGCCCACTGAGCCATTGGCCCACTGGAATCTCCCGGTAGTCCCGATGGCCAGTACATCCCTGCCAACACGCTTAAATATTGTGCCTGCTCGTGGAATGGCGACAAACATTTACCCTTAAAAATCTCCATAAGCGATGTTTAAAAAAATTCTACAGGGTGCATATTTTGAGTTACACTAGGGATATAATTCTTGCTCTCACTCTACCAATCATGGCAATACCTCACATGTGTGGTTTCAACACAGTTTTCATATGCGGGCGCTGCTCATATATGCGTTCGCTTCTGTACGCAAGGCCGGCTAGACAGGGTGCGTTTAATTTTTTATTTTTTATTTATTTTAACTTTTATTTATTTTTATTTTTACACTGTTCTTTAAAAAAAAAAGTCACTTTTATTCCTATTACACGGAATGTATAATAGAAAAAAAAGCATGAGAGGACCTCTTAAATATGAATTTTGGGATAAAAAAATACCTCAGCTCTTATATTTACACTAAAATGCAATAATTAAAAAAATGTTTTATGTCATTAAAGAAAAAAAAAATGTTGCTTTAAAAGCATTGGGAAGAAATGATCTTTTGACATTGCTTCCACCCTGCAATGATATGGAGACGGATGGGGACCATCTTCCCCCTCACTCGTCTCCGGGCCACAGAGGAAGAAGGCCCCGATCGCCTCCGCCGCTACCGTTGGCTCCAGTAAGTGATGGAGGACACCAGAGAGCAGCGGGAGGGGGGCCCCCTTTCCTGCCATCGCTAAAAGTGATCTTGCGGTGAATCCACACAGATACCATTTTTATCAGAAACCAGACCGCTCACCGAAGTTAGCTACTGCCATAACAAAGATATCCCTGGAAAAGTCTGGTTTCTGTGTTTACAAGTGACAACTTTGTAACCCCCTGAACTCTGCATGCTGTATGTAATGCAATTCTGGTATTTAATGCCCCTTTAAGGCCGGGTACTCACGATCCAATTTTTCCGCTGAAACAGGTCCGACCTGAGCTGTTGTGATAGAAGAGGCTGAAGGGGTGTTTGTGTCTGCCCTGCCAACCTGAGCTGATCTGGGGGGGGGGGGGGGTTGCTGTGTGTCCATCACCACCCAGGTATAGTGTAGCTGAGCTGATTTTTTATTTATTTTTTACTTTAAAGATTTTTATTAAAGTAGACAAGAAATACAAAGGTGTACAGTATATCTCAAACGAGAGCAGGAATAATAATACATGCATATAAAACAAAGTCTTTAGAAACAGAGAAAGCATTTACGGTCTAGGCATGTCATTTAGAGCAGATATCTCCAGGCAATCCATGCCAGGACTGAGGAAAGTTAGTATAAACATATTTAACTTTAAACATATACCATAAAGTAGAACCGGAGATGTCAAAATTACAGTACTCAACTAGGTCTGCACTCCCATCAAGAAATACACTGTAAATTGACCTAAGGAAGTGAAATTTTTTCGGAGAAAAAAGAGTGAGGGGAGAGAAAGAGGAGGGAAATTCAAATAAGAAATTGGGAAAGCAAGAGGGCCAAAGCCAAGAATGAGCCAGAAAAAATAAATAAAAACAAAAAAAAAGGATAAGCTTAGCAACGTCTCAGTCTTATAAAGCTTATACGTGAGTTATTCGGGTTGGATACGTAGCAGCCACCATGGGGTCCACTTAGCATCATATAGCGGTACAGAGTCCCGCAATGTATAGAAAATACGTTCTGACAGCATAACCTGGTCCATCCTAGAAAGAATTTGAGGTAAGGAGATTGAAAGGGATTTCCAATTGAGGGCAATTGTCCAAAGCACCGCTGTACATAATGTATGTATCAACTTCCTCAATGGTCTAGAGGTGTCTGGGATTTTCTCAAAAAGCAGACAATGTACATATGATAATTCAATATGGCAATCTGCCAATCTGTCCACTAGATCGAAGACCTTCCTCCAAACTGAGGAGATTTTCTCACAATCCCAGAAAATATGGAAGAAGGTGCCCGGAGTAGGACATCCACGAAAACAATTTGGGGAAGATTGGGGAAAAATCTGGTGTATGCGATGTGGGGTGTAATACCAACGTGTAAACAACTTTATCGCAGTCTCCCTAAAAGAAACCGATATCATGCTCTGACGGAGGTTCTGCCAGTTCGTCTCCCAATCTTCTAATTCATATTCTAGGCCCAATTCTGTCTCCCACTTGGTCATATAAGTCAGTTTGTCTAGGGTTTGGGCGTTTGTCATTATATTGTACAGTGCTGATATCATCCCCTTTTGTCTAGGTCCTGATCTACATAATAGTTCAAAAGAGGAATGTGAAGGAGATGGGGCCTGTGGGTAATGGGTCAAGAAAAAGTGCCTGATCTGCATGTATCTGAAAAATTCGCCTACCAGGGCATTTTTAAGGGATTGCAATTGGGAGAAGGAAATAAGTTTACCAGTATGTTGAAGGTCTTCTAAGGTTGTTAAACCAGAGGAGATCCACCAACCAAAGGAGTCGGGGTTCGAAAACGCCAATGGCATTCTAGGGTCCCCTAGAAAGGAGGCCCCAGGGGGGGCCACCGAGGAAAGGGACATCGAGGAGCTATAGCGCCTCCATAGCTTCAAACCCTGAGCCACCAGGAGGTTATAATCATCCAACTCAGGGGGTCGGGGACCTGAGAACCATAAAAGGCCTGGTAGGTAGAGGGGGTATATAGAGTCATGTTCAAACTTAACCCAGGGGACCCTAGGATTTTTAATGGACCATTGTGCCTGTTGAGAAAATCTACTAGCCAAATAATATAACCATAGCTGAAGGACTCCCAGACCCCCCAACCTACTAGATCTATAAAGAACGGCTCTAGCAAATCTGGGGGGTTTATTTCGCCAGATAAACTTGTTGATGCAGGATTGAAACTTGAGGAGATATGCCTTGGGGACTATAAGGGGGCGAGCACAAAATAAATATAGAAGTTTGGGGGAGAATGGTCATCTTGACTGCCATAAATCTCCCCAAAAAAGAAATATTATAGGAAGACCAGGATTTTAGCAATTTTTTCAAATTGGCGATTAGGGGAGGGTAATTGAGATTGAATAACTCATTATGATCCCCCGAGATCTTGATTCCAAGGTAGGATAAGGAGGATGGAGCCCACGTAAAGGGAAGTATTTGTTTAATAGATACTAGTTCCTCAGGGGGGAAACCAATTGGAAGGGCTAGGGATTTTGAGCTATTGACTGTTAGGCCGGAGACATCAGCAAAAAGGGATAGGTTTTCAAGGAGATTTGGCAATGAGACTATAGGATTGGTCAGAAAAAGAAGTACATCGTCTGCATACATACAGAGTTTGTACTCAGATCCTGCTTTGGAATAACCATATATCTGTGGGTGTTGTAGGATAGCTATGGCTAAAGGTTCAATTACAAGGGCAAAAATTAAAGGGGAAAGTGGGCACCCTTGTCTTGTGCCTCTACCCAGCTGGAAGAACTCGGAATTACAACCTGGCAGTTTTATACGAGTGCGGGGGTTTAAGTCGAGGGCCTGAAATGCATTAAGGAATTCTCCCTGAAAACCCAATCTTCGTAATAAGAGGGACACAAAGTTCCAAGAAACACAATAAAAGGCCTTATGTATGTCCAGGCTTAACACAAGAACTTTCCTAGAGGAGGTATTAGCATCTTGGACAATATTACTTACAAGGCGGATATTATCTGTGATAAGACGGTGGGGGATGAAACCTGCTTGAAAAGGGGAGATTAGGGAAGAAATAATGCTACCGAGCCTGTCTGCCATGATCCTACTAAAGATTTTCACATCATTATTCATGACTGAAATAGGCCTAAAATTTTGGGGTAATGTATGGTCTCTCAGGTTTGGGAATCAGGGACATGTTGGCCAAAAGCATTTTATCAGGGAAGGAACCCCCCTGTAAAAAACTGAATTAAATAAACGGGTCAACCTAGGGGCAAGGAGGGCAGATTTTTTTTATAGTATAGGGCGGAATACCCATCCGGGCCAGGCGAAGAAGAGTTTTTAAGGGAGCTAATGACAGTAAGGACCTCAGTAACCGAGATAGGGCTGTTCAATCTCGACAGCTGTATCTGAGAGAGAGTAGGGAGGGGAAGGTCCCTAAACCAGGTCATTGATTCCATCGTAGGGGAGGAGTTTTGGGGGCCTAATAACGCAGCATAGTAATCCTGAAAATTTTTCAAAACCTCCTGGGGGTGAGTGATAGATCCCCCAGAGGGGGAAGCTAGCTTATATTTATGTGGAGGCTTGAAGGACTGATTCAGTTTCCTTGAAAACATCGTAGAAGCTGTGTTGCTATGGAGCAAAAACTTAGCCTTAGACCAGCGGAGGGCCTTTTCGGTTTTAGCTGAAAGTAGAGTATCTAATTCTAACCGTTTTTGTTAAATAAGGCTTCTAGTGGAATCTGAGAGCAGGGCAGAAGAGTTTCTATATAGCCCATCTAGTTCAGATGTGAGCCGAGAAATCCTAAGTTTGTTATTGGCGTTACGGGCAGAGGCCAATTTAATAAACCCCTCTAACCACCGCCTTATGGGCGACCCAAACAGTAGAAATCGGGGTCTCGGGGAGATCATTAAAGGAAAAATAGGACTCAATTGATTTGGAAATATCCGATTCAAACAAGGGGTCAGAGAGGAGAGATTCATTCAATCTCCAAGTGAAAGTAGAGGGGAGTAACCTGATAAATTTTGTGGAAAATTACACAATCTGATAGTCTGACCACACACATGCATGTATGCTAGCCGAGCTAGAGTTGGCCAGGATTACAGGGGTGGTAAAGATGTAATCAAGTCTAGCGTAACTTTGGTGAGGGTGTGAAAAAAAGGTATATTCCCTAGCCCCAACGTTTAAGGCACGCCACGAGTCGATCAACTGTAGGTCTATCAGTTTATGGGAGAGGGTCTTAGGGAAGGCCTTCGAGGAGGGGGAGATATGACTCCTATCTAGGGAGGAGGCAGATACCAAGTTAAAGTCCCCACCAACTATCATATGTGGGAATAAAAATCTGTCTAGAACCTGAAAAAAAGAAGCAAAAAAGGTTGCTGTCGGGTCAATAGGGGCGTAAACACTCGCTATTGTACATTCTCTGCCGTGTAGAACACCTTTTATAATGACAAATCTACTATCTTTGTCCTTATAGATGTGCTGGGCATCAAAGTGGAGGGAGGAATGCAAGAATATAGCAGCACCCCTACTCTTGGTAGAGTGAAGTGTGTAATAAGCTTGAGAGAAACTCCTGTGGAAATATTTTGGGTGGGATGCCTGCGAGAAGTGGGTCTCCTGTAGGAGCAAGATCTTAGCCCCAAGCTGCTTATATTGGGAAAATGCTTTTTTGCGTTTTAGAGGGGAATTAAACCCCTTGACATTATGGGAGATACAATTAATAGTCATCATAATATTCTGTGACCAGGGCGTCTGAGATGGTCCATGAATGTTGTCCATAGACCAGCCAGAGATGGAAACCCCTCCAAGCAAGCATCCTCATACCCAAAGGCATAGCACTCAAAGGAAAACAACCACAAGAGCAAACGGAGGTCAATAGTATTCCAAACCCCATATTGAAGCCGGAGAGCCCAAAAATCTTATTGGAGTCATTATGGCATCGGTCTAGAGAAAAAATATTATGGTAGCAACATTGATCTAAATAAAACATGCATTGAGACAGCATAGCATAAAGAACATAGGAGTAATAACTTGAGATAATAATAATGAAAAAAAAATAAATGAAAAAAAAAAGAGAAAAGAGTCATTGAACACAAAAGGGTCAGGAGAACAGGAAATCCTGACAAAAAAAAATTCCAAGACACTTGAGACTTCCACGTCTCGCAACCAGCGCGTCCAAGACTGCAAACCATTAAAGATTAAAACAAAACTCGTAGCAGTCTGAGGAGTCGCTGGGGGGGGAGAAAACCATGCAATGGCGCTTTAGGAGGGACCTCCAAGCTGATTAGTCAGTAGATACCAGGGCAGCATGTAAAGGAGGAAAAAGGTGAACAAAATAAACCAGAACTCCTGGAGTATCAGTCAACCATCCAAACCATCGAGTATGCAGAAATCAGGGCAGATCACTTGAATCAATCAATTCCGCGGTGATCCTTCACCATACCGAATCCTCCTCCTGTCTCGTCTCGACGGTGGAGTCTGCCATATCTGTGCTGGACGAGGGGTCAGGGGGGGGACGGCGAATCGCCTCCGCTTCCAGCAGGCCAAGCTTGACTAGGATCTCCTTCCCTTCAAATAAAGAGGTGGCTGTATATGTTGACCCGTTGTGAGGGATCGTTAGCTTGAAAGGGAATCCCCATCTGTAGTGGATACAAGCAGATTGCAACACCGCCGTAACCTCCTTCATCCCTCTGCGTCTGTCCAGAGTGGCGGGCGATAAGTCCGGATAAATTTGAACAGTGCATTCATCCAGGGAGATCCTGTGAGCGTTCCTGGCAGCTCTCAGAATTTCTTCTTTAATGAGAAAGTCCTTGAGACAGAGAACAATGTCCCTAGGGGGCTTGTCATCAGGGGGTTTAGGTCTGAGAGCCCTGTGAATTCTATCACACGTGAAAGCTGCAGCTTCACGATCTGGAAGCAGGGATTTAAAGAGTCTAATCACCGCAGGGATCAGGTCCGTGATGGATTCCGGGATCCCGCGCAGACGCAAGTTCTGACGGCGATTTCTGTGGTCGAGATCCTCGACTTGTGTTTGCAGATTAATAAAAGCTGCGGATAATTCCTCATGTTCTCTGCTCAAATCACTGTATGCCAGGGCGAGCTCATCATGTTTGGTCTTAAGTAAGTCCGTGCGGGAGCCCAGAGAGGAGATCTCCTGTGATAGAGAGTGTGAGGTCTTGTTGAGTTCCGATTGGAACTTTGAAGCCAAACGGGTGTACATGGCCTCCAGGCTGGCATCGAGATCTGCTTTGGACAGAGTTGCAGGGTACTCGCTGTTCACAGGATGAGTAGGAACATGTTCAGGAGGACAGGCCGGGGCTGAGGCGCCATCTTGAGCCATCCCGTACTGTTCTCTCGTACGGAGGAGGTAGTGGGTCAGAGAGGTTTGGGCGGCTCCCTTGTTCTTTTTCCTCGACTTCGAAATGCACCGTGGTTACCGGAGCCAGGGGGTGATAGTCTGAATGATAGGATCACAAGTTATGGCCCCCAGAGGGAAGATTTAGTCCCGCTGCGCCCGGAGCTGGTCTATCAGGCGTCCATCCAGTACCGCGCCGCGCATGCGCCCCAGCTGAGCTGATTTGATAGGGGAGCTGGTATTACTGTGTCCACCACCCACCTATAGTAGTAATATAGTATTAAATATTTTAATACATCATTTGGTTCAGAATATTTTTTTTCTTGTTTTCATCATCTAAAACCTGGGTGCGTCTTATGGTCAGGTGTGTCTTATGGGGTAAAAAATACGGTATGTTTGTGATTATATGTCAGTATTGCCTTATATATTCATGTTGTGGTTGTTCAGGTGCTTATCTAATAGTTTCTTGAAACCATCGATGCCGCCGCTCTTACAGTAAAGAACCTCTACATAGTTTAAAGTTAAACCTTGTTTCTTCTAATTTTAATGAGTGGCCACGTGTGTTAAACTCACTTCCATGAAAAAGTTTTATCCCTATTGTGGGGTCACAAGTATGGTATTTGTAAATTGAAATCAAATCCCCTCTCAAGCATCTCTTCTCCAGAGAGAATAAGTTCAGTACTCTCAAACCTTTACTAATATCCCCCAGACCCTTTATTAACTGTGTTGCCCTTCTTTGTACTCTCTCTATTTCCAGTACATCCTTCCAGAGGACTGGTGCCCAGAACTGGACAGCATACTCTAGGTGCAGCTGGACCAGAGTCTTGTAGAGCAGAAGAATTATTGTTTTATCTCTGGAGTTAATCCCCTTTTAAATGCATGCCAATATTCTGTTTGCTTTGTTAACAGCAGCTTGTCATTACATGCCATTGCTGAGCCTATCATATACTAGGACCTCTAGGTCCTTTTCCATCCTAGACTCCCCCAGAGGTTTCGACCCCCAGTGTACAGATTGCATTCAATTTTTTTGCCACCCAAATACATTATTTTATATTTTTCTACATTGAACCTCATGTAGTTGCCCACCCCATTCATTTGTTCAGATCTTTTTGCAAGGTTTCCACATCCTGCAGAGAAGTTATTGCCCTTCTTAGCTGAGTATTGTCTGCAAATACAGAGATTGCACAGCTTACCGGATCCTTTGGGTCGTTTATGAACGAATTAAACAGGATTGGTCCCAGCACAGAACCCTGGGGGACCCCACTACCCACCCCTGATCATTCTGAGTACTTCCCATTTATCACCACCCTCTGAACTTGCCCTTGTAGCCAGTTTTCAATCCATGTACTCACATATAGGTCCATGCCAACACACCTTATTTTGTACAGTTTATGGGTAACTGTGTCAAATTCCTTTGCAAAATCCAGATACACCACGTCTACGGGCCTTCCTTTATCTAGATGGCAACTCACCTCCTCATAGAAGGTTAATAGATTGGTTTGGCAAGAATGATTCTTTATGAATCCATGCTGATTACTGCTAATAATACTGTTCTCATTACTAAATTCTTGTATATAGACCCTTATCATCCCCTCCAAGAGCTTACATACTATTGATGTTTGCTAACTGGTCTGTAATTCCCAGGGATGTATTTTTGGTCCTCTTTAAATATTGGTGCTACAATGGTTTTTCTCCAATCAGCTGGTACTATTCCAGTCAGTAGACTGTCAGTAGAAATGAGGAACAATGGTCTGGCAATTACTTGACTGAGTTCCCTAATTACCCTCGGGTGCAAGCCATCTGATCCCAGTCATTTATTATTGTTAAGTTTTCCAAGTCTAATTTTAATTCTGTCCTCTGATAACCATGGAGGTGCTTCCTGTGATGTGTCATGAGGATAGACACTGCAGTTTTGGTTACTAAAGCCCCTCGATTTCCTTGTGAAGACTGAGAAGAATACATTTGATACCTTCGCCATCTCCCCATCCTTTGTAACCATATGTCCTTACTCATTCTTTATGGGGCCAATATGTTCTGTCATCCTTTTCTTTACTGTTTATATACTTAAAGAATTTCTTGGGATTTTTTTTGCTCTCCTCCACTCCTCCACTGTGTTTTTCATCTTAGCCGCCCTAATTGCACCCTTACATTTCTTATTGCATTGTAGGGATGAGCCTTATGTTGGGGGAAAACATAAGTTAGACTCGAACATCAGGTGTTTGCCTGTTCGCCGAATAGTGAACAATTTGGGGTTTTAGCAGCAAATTCAAAAGCCGCAGAACACCCTTTAAAAGTCTATGGGAGAAATCAAAATGCTAATTTTAAAGGTTAATATGCAAGTTATTGTCATAAAAAAAGTGTTTGGGGACCTGGGTCCTGCCCCAGGGGACATGTATCAATGCAAAAAGTTTTTTTTGGGAGAAGTGATTTTAACCACTTAAGCCCCGGACCAATATGCTGCTAAATGCCCAAAGGCGTTTTTACAATTCGGCACTGCGTCGCTTTAACAGACAATTGCGCGGTTGTGCGACGTAGCTCCCAAACAAAATTTGGCGTCCTTTTTTCCCCACAAATACAGCCTTCTTTTGGTCGTATTTGATCACCTCTGTGGTTTTTATTTGTTGCGCTATAAACAAAAATAGAGTGACAATTTTGAAAAAAGTGCAATATTTTTTACTTTTTGCTATAATAAATATTTTCTTTTTCCTCAGTTTAGGCCGATACGTATTCTTCTACCTATTTTTGGTAAAAATCGCAATAATCGTTTATGGTTTGTTTTGCGCAAAATGTATAGCGTTTACAAAATAGGGGATAGTTTTATTGCATTTTTATTATTTTTTTTTACTACTAATGGCGCCGATCAGCGTTTTTTTTTTTTTTTTTTTTCGTGACTGCGACATTATGGCGGACACTTCGGACAATTTTGACACATTTTTGGGACCATTTAAATTGCATTGTTTATTGTGAAAATGACAGTTGCAGTTTGGGAGTTAACCACAGGGCGCTGTAGGATTTAGGGTTCACCTAGTTTGTGTTTACAACTGTAGGGGGGTGTGGCTGTAGGTCTGACGTCATCGATCGAGTCTCCCTATAAAAGGGATCACTCGATCGATGCAGCCGCCACAGTGAAGCACGGGGAAGTCGTGTTTACATATGGCTCTCCCCGTTCTTCAGCTCTGGGGAGCGATCGTGAGCGGGCGGCTAGAAACTAATAGCTGTGCCCTCGTCCCAAGAACTTGTCCCAAGCTGTCTATTGTAGCTTTTAAATTTTTTTTTTTACTTTTTTTTTTGTGAAATGGTAGGGGTACAATGTGCCCCATTAACAATTCACGTGGGGGGCCGGGATCTGGGGGTCCCCTTTGTTAAAGGGGGCTTCCAGATTCTGATAAGTCAAGGACTTATCATACCTGGACAGTCAGGGTGATCAGTGTGGTGGGGGAGTTACAAGCACTGATCACCCTGTATAGATTTAAAAGTCTGACAGCCGTTTCTCTGCTTTTGCTCCCCCCTGTGGCTTTCAGCTGCTTTAGTGAAATCAGGTGTGATCGGTGCTTGTAACTCTGAACAAGGAAAGTAAACACCATAAATATGTGAATATATAAAGTGTATCAGTCCATAAACAGCGCTGTGAGAATAGTGAAATTCTCCTAAGGTGTCATAGAGAATCACAGTGCTTGACAAAGTATAAATATCTATATGATTAGATAAGTGCATAAATTCAAGCCGTGAATACAATATTATGTGTTTGACAAAGTCCATAAAAATTGATCTAAATTCTTCAGGGATCTTCCACCACACCAAGGTGAACAGTGCTTCCACCACCCATCAAAATGGTCACTCACCAGAACTAATTGCCTCAGCATTTGCGTACTTTGGCAGTTCAGCTTAAACTCATCAAAGGGAATCCTCAGAAGATCAAGTGATATCCTATATAGTGCTCCAAAAACGTAAAGGAAAGAAAAGGAAATATACCATAGTGTGATACCGTAAAAGTAGTTTTAATAGCACACCAAAGCAAATCCAAAAGTTAAACTCACAAACAAGGCTCAAACACTGAGCAGTGAATAACAGCAGTCAACGTCCTCCTAAAAACATCTTTTCATGGTTAGCACTTGGCCACGGCGGACCCACGATCAAACAGACACGATCTCACCACTTGGCAGGTCTGTGGTCGCATCGGCTGACGATTGGCTCTCCTGGTTGATGAAAGGCTCCAAACACAGCACAGCAAGCGTGATAGTAACTCAATCACTGACTATGTAGCCACGCCCCGACATGTTTCATCACTACTGATTTCCTCATGGGGTTGGCTACACAGTGTAAAATCCTCCCTTTTGAGTCAGTGACTCGTTTGAACTCCCCGCCTCCCGTGACGTCTAGAAGGTAACGCCCCGCTGCATGTCAGACCTCAGTAGCCATACAATGCCGTCCATGTCAGCGAGTAGCCAGCCTTCATAACAACGACGTCACATGTCGCGTCACGACCGCCCCGCCTTCCTCGTCGTGCGGTGCATGAGCTAACTCCCATTGCCATAGGTGAAGCGCTCGCATCGACACACACTGCGGTCTCTCCCCTCTACGGTCATGTGACGCAAATTCGTCACGCATAGATGGAAGGGCGGAAGTGTAGTGTTAGACTCCGGATGCCCGTAGCCATAACTAAGGGCGGAAATGATGACACTAAACTATTGAAGCGCTAGTAGAAGGCACTAGGTAACAAATGGTAAATGAACTTGTAATAATAAGCTAATCGAGTGTCCACGTGGCCAAGAACTACCCAAGTTACAGTCTCAAAACGACAAAATTAAAATATCAACTGCGCTTCTCATGACAAGAAGAGCGTTAGATTAATACATTGTAAAAAGTAAAATATAAACATATAAATCTATAAAAATATACTTAAAACAATGTGTCTGGGTAAGCTATATGGATGAATGGTAAAGGCACCAGTTGCACATTGTGAGTGGCAACATGACAATAAAGGGGGATCAATGGTATAAGTGAGTGCCCATATGGATACACTATAGCAATAATCCTCCTATTGAAGCATACAGCTCCACAAAGGGGTGCAGGGTATAATTATGTTCCCTCTACCCACCCTGCACAATAAGCCAAAAAACTGGTCAGCAAATTTGCAAGAAACATAAAGTGCAGGAGCTGTGGAGGAAATGATGATGGGCAACTCAGAGAGCTGAGAATGAATGGGCCAGTCACTCCTGTTGGTCTATTGAGTACATCTCAAGCTGGTTCTAAGAGTTATTAATAAAACAATTGAGGTCTACCTCTATATTGAGGCCCCTAGGCCATAAACATTTAAGTAAAAAGATCCAGTGAGTTTCACGTTGGGATAAATCCCGCACTCTATTGGATCCCCTCCAAGAGGGGTAGACACACTCAATCCCGCAGAACTGTAGTAGAGACGGATCTTGCTTGTGTTGCTTTTTGAAGTGCATGGAGACACTATGATCCTCATATCCTTTTTTGATATTAGCTAGATGTTCAGCTATCCTAATTTGCAGGAGTCTCTTAGTTCTGCCTACATAAAGTAGCCCACATGGGCACTACATAAGATAGACACTATGTGAGGAATTGCATGTACTGAATTCTCTGATTGCAAATGTTTTACCATCTGAACTCATTACTTCGTTCTTTCCTCTGTTGTGGATCTTCACTGTTCGACAACAAATGCACTTTCTGCAAGGGAAGAACCCTTTAAGATCAATTTTGATTCGTTGATCAGGTGGGTCCAAAATTTTCCGGACCACCTGATCTTCAAAATTCGGGGCTCGACGATAGATAAAATCTTGGTGCATCTGACAGCACCTCTCCCAGATGTCTGTCTCTCATAAGGATGTGCCAATGGTTCCTGAAGATGGTTTCTATCGCTCTATATTGATTGTGGAAGCCCGATAGAAAACTCAATTGGTGTTGTGAATCAGATTGTTGCGTCTCCTTTTTTCTTAAAGCACTGATCTCTTGGAATCTCTGCCACTTGATTGATAATTTTGTCCAGATGAGATTCATCGTATCCCTTCTGGATGAACCTTCCTTTTAATTTGAGTGATTGATCTATATAGTCATTGACCTCTGTACAATTCCGTCGTACCCTTAAAAATTGACATTTTGGTATGTTTTTTATTCAGGACGGATGGTGCCCACTTCGGATTGACAGATAGCTGTTCCGATCGGTTGTTTTGAAGAAAACTTTAGTTTTTAGCTTCTTTGCAGAATATTCAATCAAAACATCTAGAAAACTCAGAGTTCTTACTGATGACATATTCGAGTTTGATGTTGTTATTATTGACATTGAGGTCTTCCAAAAAGAGTCTCACATCTGATTCAGTCCCTTCCCAGATGATTAGGAGATCATCAATAAATCTTCGATAGAAGATTAATTGAGGTTTCTGGTTTTTGAAAATCCGCCTATCCTCCCACTCAGCCATCAACAAGTTCGCTATGCTGGGGGCAAACTTGGCCCCCATAGCTACTCCCACTTGCTGGGAAAAGAAAAAAACATTAAACCAAAAATAATTGTGTGTCATACAGAATTCTAAAGCTAGACCCAAGAATTTCTTCTGGGTGTGGGGTATATCATCCCTCCTGCTTAATGCCCAGTTAAGTGCGAGTGCAGCGTCATCATGTTGGACTATGGTATAGAGAGATGCTACAACTGCTGTTACCAGGAACATTTCTGATTCTGTGTTGATTTTTAGTTTTTCCAACGACATCAATAAATCGGTAGTATCTTTCAAATACGCTTTTTTCTTTGCTAAACGATCGAACGTCCTACAGAAGATTGGTTACTGATCAAACTGATGCATATAAAACGCAGCTTGAGTCGCTTGTTAATTTAGGTTTTCATACTAGTGCTCAACAGTAAAGAGAAAGCATATTTAGCCCCTTCTACATGTAGGATTCCAGTCATATACACGCTACCTAAGATCCACAAGCATGCCACATTACCACCAGCTTGCCCAATTGTCAACGGGATTGGATCGGTCACTGCAAGACTTGGAGAATACTTAGATAAGTTTCTTCAACCCACTGTCCGGGAAACTAAAGCGTATTTGAAAGATACTACCAATTTATTGATGTTGTTGGAGAAACTAAAAATCAACACAGAATCTGAAATTTTCCTGGTAACAGCAGATGTAGCATCTCTCTATACCATAATCCAACATGATGACGCTGCACTCGCACTTAACTGGGCATTAAGCAGTAGGGATGATATACCCCACACCCAGAAGAAATTCTTGGGTCTAGCTTTAGAATTCTGTATGACACACAATTATTTTTGGTTTAATGTTTTTTTCTTTTCCCAGCAAGTGGGAGTAGCTATGGGGGCCAAGTTCTCCCCCAGCATAGCAAACTTGTTTATGGCTGAGTGGGTGGATAGGCGGATTTTCAAAAACCAGAAACCTCAATTAATCTTCTATCGAAGATTTATTGATGATCTCCTAATCATCTGGGAAGGGACTGAATCAGATGTGAGACTCTTTTTGGAAGACCTCAAAGTCAATAATAGCAACATTAAACTTGAATATGTCATCAGTATGAACTCTGTGAGTTTTCTAGATGTTTTGATTCGCCAGAGGCGATTCAGTTCGCATGTGCTGCGCTATATAAGTTTTTCATTCATTCATTCATTCATTCATTTTGATTGAATATTCTGCAAAGAAGCTAAAAACTAATGTTTTCTTCAAATCGACCAATCGGAACAGCTATCTGTCAATCCGAAGTGGGCACCATCCATCCTGGATTAAAAACATACCGAAAGGTCAATTTTTAAGGGTACGACGGAATTGTACAGAGGTCAATGACTATATAGATCAATCACTCAAATTAAAAGGAAGGTTCATCCAGAAGGGATACGATGAATCTCATCTGGACAAAATTATCAATCAAGTGGCAGAGATTCCAAGAGATCAGTGCTTTAAGAAAAGGGAGACGCAACAATCTGATTCACAACACCAATTGAGTTTTCTATCGGGCTTCCACAATCAATTATAGAGCGATAGAAACCATCTTCAGGAACCATTGGCACATCCTTACGAGAGACAGACATCTGGGAGAGGTGCTGTCAGATGCACCAAGATTTATCTATCGTCGAGCCCCGAATTTTGGAGATCAGGTGGTCCGGAAAATTTTGGACCCACCTGATCAATGAATCAAAATTGATCTTAAAGGGTTCTTCCCTTGCAGAAAGTGCATTTGTTGTCGAACAGTGAAGATCCACAACAGAGGAAAGAACGAAGTAATGAGTTCAGATGGTAAAACATTTGCAATCAGAGAATTCAGTACATGCAATTCCTCACATAGTGTCTATCTTATGTGGTGCCCATGTGGCCTACTTTATGTAGGCAGAGCTAAGAGACTCCTGCGAATTAGGATAGCTGAACATCTAGCTAATATCAAAAAAGGATATGAGGATCATAGTGTCTCCATGCACTTCAAAAAGCAACACAAGCAAGATCCGTCTCTACTACAGTTCTGCGGGATTGAGTGTGTCTACCCCTCTTGGAGGGGATCCAATAGAGTGCGGGATTTATCCCAACGTGAAACTCACTGGATATTTTTATTTAAATGTTTATGGCCTAGACCTCAATTGTTTTATTAATAACTCTTAGAACCAGCTTGAGATGTACTCAATAGACCAACAGGAGTGACTGGCCCATTCATTCTCAGCTCTCTGAGTTGCCCATCATCATTTGCTCCACAGGTCCTGCACTTTATGTTTCTTGCTAATTTGCTGACCAGTTTTTTAGCTTATTGTGCAGGATGGGTAGAGGGAACATAATTATACCCTGCACCCCTTTGTGGAGCTGTATGCTTCAATAGGAGGATTATTGCTATAGTGTATCCATATGGATCCATATGGACACTCACTTATACCATTGATCCCCCTTTATTGTCATGTTGCCACTCACAATGTGCAACTGGTGCCTTTACCATTCATCCATATAGCTTACCCATACACATTGTTTTAAGTATATTTTTATAGATTTATATGTTTATATTTTACTTTTTACAATGTATTAATCTAACGCTCTTCTTGTCATGAGAAGCGCAGTTGATATTTTAATTTTGTCGTTTTTGAGACTATAACTTGGGTAGTTCTTGGTCACGGGGACACATGATTTAGCTTATTATTACAAGTTAATTTACCATTTGTTACCTAGTGCCTTCTACTAGCGCTTCAATAGTTTAGTGTCATCAATTCCGCCCTTAGTTATGGCTACGGGCATCCGGAGTCTAACACTACACTTCCGCCCTTCCATCTATGCGTGACGAATTTGCGTCACATGACCGTAGAGGGGAGGGACCGCAGTGTGTGTCGATGCGAGCGCTTCACCTATGGAAATGGGAGTTAGCTCATGCACCGCGCGATGAGGAAGGCGGGGCGGTCGTGACGCGACGTGTGACATCGTTGTTATGAAGGCTGGCTACTCGCTGACATGGACGCCATTGTATGGCTACTGAGGTCTGACATGCAGCGGGGCGTCACCTTCTAGACGTCACGGGAGGCGGGGAGTTCAAACGAGACACTGACTCAAAAGGGAGGATTTTACACTGTGTAGCCAACCCCATGAGGAAATCAGTAGTGATGAAACATGTCGGGGCGTGGCTACATAGTCAGTGATTGAGTTACTATCACGCTTGCTGTGCTGTGCTGTGTTTGGAGCCTTTCATCAACCAGGAGAGCCAATCGTCAGCAGATGCGACCACAGACCTGCCAAGTGGTGAGATCGTGTCTGTTTGATCGTGGGTCCGCCGTGGCCAAGTGCTAACCATGAAAATATGTTTTTAGGATGACGTTGACTGCTGTTATTCACTGCTCAGTGTTTGAGCTTTGTTTGTGAGTTTAACTTTTGGATTTACTTTGGTGTGCTATTAAAACTACTTTTACGGTATCACACTATGTTATATTTCCTTTTCTTTCCTTTACATTTTTGGAGCACTATATAGGATATCACTTTGTCTTCTGAGAATTCTCTTTGATGAGTTTAAGCTGAACTGCCCAAGTACGCAAGTGCTGAGGCAATTAGTTCTGGTGAGTGACCATTTTGACGGGTGGTGGAAGCACTGTTCACCTTGGTGTGGTGGAAGATCCCTGAAGAATTTAGATCACTTTTAATGGACTTTTTGTCAAACACATATTATTGTATTCACGGCTTGAATTTATGCACTTATCTAATCATATAGATATTTATACTTTGTCAAGCACTGTGATTCTCTGACACCTTAGGAGAATTTCACTATTCTCACAGCGCTGTTTATGGACTGATACACTTTATATATTCACATATTTATGGTGTTTATTTTCCTTGTTCATATTTTCACATTTACACATTATTTAAACAGCAGCTAGGCCTTTGGACATTACATCTCTTTGTGCGCAGCGGTGGATGATCAGAAGGGGAGCGCATTTTTCCAGATCATTCATATTTCTTTACGGTGCTTATAATTCCCCCACACACGATCACCACAGACTGTACGTGTATCCTCCAGCCCCCCTCCATTCTGCTGCTGTCTCCCTCTGTGTCCCCCTCCATGCTGCTGTCTCCCTCTGTGTCCCCCTCCGTGCTGCTGTCTCCCTCTGTGTCCCCCTCCATGCTGCTGTCTCCCCCCTTGATCTTTCAGGATGGAGAGCGTAGGTAGGAGCCGGTAAATCCGGTTATTACTGTTCCGAATGTACAGAGTCAGCATCATAAACTGTGTTTACGATGTTTCAGTTTGTGAAAAATAATAAAAAATAGAAATAAAAAAAACACACTCAGGCCGCGTACACACGACCGAGAAACTCGACAGGCGAAACACATCGTTTTCCCCGTCCAGTTCCTTGTTCGGCTGTCAAAAAATTTGTCGAGCCAAATTTTCCCATTGCCCGTCGAGGAAATAGAGAACATGCTCTCTTTTTGGCTCGACGAGTTCCTCGATGGGTTTTTCGTCAAAGTGTACATACGACTGGTTTTCTCGGCAGAATACGTCTCCCATCGAGTTTCTTGCTGAATTCTGCCGAGAAAACCGGTCGTGTGTACGGGACACTTTCCACCCCTCCCCCCTTTGAAAAAAGAAAACATTGTAAAAAAAAAAAAATGAATAAAATAAATTGTAAAAAATAAAAACTGTCACATGAGATTAGAATAGGTATCGGTGAGTAATTGAAAAAAAGTATCGGTACTTGTCCTAAAAAAGTGGTATTGGAACAACCCTATTAAAAACATGAACATTCAGTTGCAGTAACACAGGAAATTTGAAAGCCACTTACATTTTTTATTTATGCAATTCAATTTTTGGAAAGCACATAATAATAAATTGTTTTCCTCAAACATCAAATTGGCCAGTGAAGTTTTAAAGTTCATGATAATGAGATCAACTGTAATTTTTTTCTTTTTGACCGAGGTCTAAGAACCACATCATTAGTTTTTTAGCTTAGCTCTTGCTCATTTAAACTAAACTGTATGAGATCCTTAAAGGGACATTAACCCACATCACTAAAATGTATCAGTATATGCTGTATTACATGCTGTTCATACTCACTATGGTGTTTATTTGTTGCACTCTGCAAAACACTTGGTTGATCCAGCTTTCACTGACCCATACTGTATCTACCAAAATTTTAAAATGGGACTAAGGGACACCTGTTAGCAAATGTATGTAGGCATAGGACACATCCATGCCACGCCCCCTTAAAGGAGAATAAAAAAAAAGAAACAAAATTATACAGAATTATACAACAAGATTAGTTGATTATTTATTTTATTTTTGTATTTATTTTTTACAACCATTATTCATTTATACTGGCTTTTGACATTTACTAATGCAGCAATTTAGAAATTTAATACAAGGTTTAGTTTTGGGAAACACTATTTGAAAGATCAGACCAAAATGAGGGACACATGATGAGGAAAGGAGGGACAGTCCCTCAAACTCAGGAAGAGTTGGGAGCTATGCTGACCTTCCCTTCTCGTCGGTGTCCCTGCCTGTGATTGTGTAGACCAGCCGTTGCCTTGTCTACTAAGCATTCTCCAGTTTCAATGCCCTTCCAAGTTGTTAATTTCCTCCTTTTTCTTATTTGTGTAGGCCACATGATTATAGAATCACACATTCTGGCATATGCGATCTGAATAAATTTCAGCCTACTCAGTTTCAGGGTCTTGGCAATCTTATTATAGCCTAGGCCATCTTTATGTAGAGCAACATTTTTTTTTCTCAGATCCACAGAGAGTTCTTTGCCATGCGGTGCCATGTTGAACTTCCAGTGACCACACCTGCACCCCATTCACACGTGAGACCTTGTAACACTAATGAGTCACTTGACACCAGGGAGGGAAATGGCTAACTGTGCCCAATTTGGACATTTTCACTTTGGGGTGTACTTACTTTTTCTGCCAGTGGTTTAGGCATTAATGGATGTGTGTTGAGTTATTTTGAGGGGACAGCAAATTTACACTGTTATACACGCTGTACACTGACTACTTTACATTGAAGCAAAGTGTAATTTCTTTGGTCTTTTCACATGAAAAGATATAATAAAATATTTACAAAAATGAGAGGGGTGTACTCACTTTTGTGAGATAATGTATGTGTCACACCCTGTATTGTTTTGATTTTACAAACATTGATTTTACAAACATTGAAGTCGCATGAAAGTAGCGTTGTTGATTTTGCGCATGCGCAAGAGATCCAATATGGACACTTGAACATGGGCCTCCGCACCACCTCAGACCAACGGCACTCACAGCATCGCCCAGTTTGCCCCAGGAAGGCACACAGAAAGGGGATCGGTCCCCCGAACAGCCAGGGAACACCCCCAGCAACCTGGGACCAAAATTTAAGGCCTAGCCGGGTGTACCAAGATGGCCACCATGGCTGCTGCAGGCTCTCAGCCTCATGCTTCCCACATGGATTGAGGCACTGAACACAGGCAAGTGCCCTTTATCCCATGGCCACTCTAACATTTACCCCTCTATCCCATGGGAACTGTCAGCAGGCGATGACACCCTCACCTAGCTCCACAGGATCCCTCTTCGGCCACACCATTGGAGACCAAGCTTTCTCCCCTGCAGGGCCTAACTGGCCTTACTATTCTGACTTCACCATCCCAGACCTGCACCCCCAAGACCACAACTTTAATGCAGCAGACCTCTATAACAAACTGTCAGCCCTCCTAGAAAGGGGTTTAGCTACTACTGAGGCCAAAATAACAGGGGAAATAAAATCAGACTTACAAAATATAGGCTTCCAGATGAAAGCATTTAAAAATAAAGTGGAACTTACTGCTGCAGTGTCTAACCAAAACTTTAATCTAATCCAAACTCTACATGATCAACTCAACACCGATTTGTCACGCACAGATGACCTGGAGAATAGGTCTAGACAGTACAATTTCTGGATTAGGGGTTTACTAGAAACCATTACGGATGTATCAGTGGCAACCCAAGACCTAATCAAGACCCTGCTGCCTAACATGCGACTAGAACTGGATAGAGCCCACAGAGCCCTGGGGCCCCCTAGGGAGGATGGCTCTCCTAGAGACATAATAATCAAACCACACTATTATGCGTTAAAATAAGCTTACACCCAGTTGACCTGTCAGGGCCACGTAGTCCAGATTTTTGCCAACCTTTCTCCTTCAACCATACAACTTAGACGCACCCTAAAGCCACTTCTGTCTGAAATGGCCCAGAAGGACATCAAATTCAAGTGGGCATTCCCGTTTAAGGTGAATATCTCATATAAAGGGCAGAACTAGGCTTTCACCACAGGAGAAAAACTCCTACTAAGCCTCAAACTCATATCCCAGGACTTGGACATGGAAATGTCCTCTTCCTCCTCTTCAGCCCATAGACCCCCCTTTGAAACAAGACAAAGGCTCGAAAAACAGGTAACAACGGTCCAACCTGATCGCACACCCCAGTTAATCTCTGTCTTCTCTCAAACTTTCTGACACAATGTTAGATCTCCTAACTCTCTTGACTTAGGTCTACCTGCTGGCTTGGGGTCCTGGCCCCTTCTTCCCCAATAGTGGTCCTCAGCCACTCTAAATATAAGGCTCAGGTTTTTGCTCACCCATCCCCCATATTTTTTTACTTTTTTTAACTTTTTTGCTTCCATTCATTAGGGAGTCGGGACACAGACAGTCTTCTGCCGCCACTGCACCTCTGACACTATTTGCGAACGGAGCGGCACCTGCCTACTGATGCTGAGACTCCATTCCTTGCTACAGAGAGAAGAGAGTAGAAACATCAGTGGCCAGGCGCCCTAGGCAATTGGGAACCCTAGGTGGCTGCCTAGTTTGCCTAGTGGTACCCCTGGTCCTGATTTACCATAACTCACCACCAAAGAACCATACAAAATGTGCCTGCTCCTAAAGCTTGCATCGATACCACATACATGCGTGGCCCACTATGGTGCATAGTTTGCTTTTTTTATACTTCCTAAAACACACTAACACTAACTGACTCTGATACTAATTAAACATTTTCAAACAAAATACCTAAAATATACTGACCCCGACCTTTGACCCTTACCTTGACCCTAAACACTAACCCTGGCACTGACCTAGATCAAACCTTGATCTAGCTATTTAAAAAAATATATATATTATTATTTTATACACACTTTGTTTATATCTTTCTCTCCCAGAAGAGAAAGAAAACACAGGCACAGTAACTGATTAGTGTGATAACCAATCAGAAGCTGTCACAGCAATTAAGTGACCCGGAACTGGAAGTCCTGGTTCCCGATCATTAGTACGAGACCTGGGGCTCATAGTGAGAGTCCAGTCTCTGTGCTAAGACTGCACTGGGTGGCGCTCTCCCAGCACAAAGAAAGATACGCACATATTTAGCCTCACTTACTTCAGTAAGGCCGCATATCTGCGTCGGCAGCAAGGAGTTAAAAAAAACTCTGATAAGAAAAACACAATCAATGTTTGTTTAATATACATTATATAACCACTGTGACAAGTAAGAATATCAGCAATCCTTTAGATGCTGTTTAGTTAAATCCTAAAGATTGTGTTCTGTGCGTTTATTGCTTCAGCTATTGCTATTTAACACTGTAAGCAGTTCCAAATAACACAAGGAGATGATCGCTTGTGTCTTAAATCAATATTCTTTACTTTTTAAGATGTAGACATTTATTTGCATCTTAGTGGTTTAATCTCCGTAGGGTAAATGATTTATTGATCCACAAAAGGCAAAGCAAGTGAGACAGATAGCTACTGTCAAGGAAGAACACAAATTAGGTTTATGTTAAATGCACTGTAACTAAACTTATATATTAAAATAAACAAGTATGAGCATATACATCCAGTATATGAAAATCTTTGCTTTATTTTCTAACCATAACTGTAGAGCTGAACCTTATTAGTATAAAACAAGACATACTGAAGTATTTCTCTTATAAGTAAAATATGTATTGCTTTGAGTTTTAGATTTTGGAAACACAACGTAAACCATTTTTAAGGTGAAGCCGGGGGACTCTAAAAAAAAAAAAAAAAACTATATACTAACCTCCAGTCTGTACTGCAGCTTTCCCCCCTACCTCCTTTAAGCCCGAGAACTGAGTGATCACATGACCGCTGATCACTCAGCTCTTGGTCAGCTCTGTCAGCCACTGACACTCCAGTGCTCACTGCAGCGCTGAGCAGTAGAGGGGGTGTAAGGGGCTAGATAAGGCTCTCTGCAGCATGCTATTAGGCTGAGCCAGTTGCTTGTCAGGTATCTGGGTGGATCACAACTGTTACATCAGCCGACAGTGGGCTTTAGCTTGCTGTCAGCTGTCTCTGGGTCACAGAAGAGCACACCTAAGTGCGGTCCTGTGACCCAAAGGGAAGTATAGCCAAAAAATATTGAACTATACTTTTATTTAAAGCTTTGATTTGTTAGTTGAGTGTCTGTGCCCCTTAATCAGATACATTGAAATAACTGTGGTTTATTTCTATCTCTGTCAGTGTTTGTAAATATTACCACGTTCAGGTGTGGAATTGTCCTGCAGTTACAGCACAGAAAGGTCCAGCTTTAAAACATCCCTGTTCCCAGAACATGTATTTTAAAACAATCTTCTGATAAAATTATAGGTGTATTTATTGTATTTTTTTTTTAAACCAGAGGGAGAAGTGTTCAACTTTTGCTGTGAAAATATTGTAATGCCGCGTACACCTGATCATTTTTCAGCATGAAAAAAAAAAACCATTGTTTTTCAGCATGTCCATAAAATTGACGTTTTTCCAACTTCATCATTAAAAACTATGTTGCCCAAACACCATTGTTTTAAAAAAATGATAAACAAAGCACGGTGGCGTACAACACGAACTACGGCACTATAGAGGGGAAGTTCTATTTTCTTTTGGGCTGCTTTAGCTGATTCCTTGTTAGTAAAATACAATTTGCGCTTTTCTGTCTGTTACAGCGTGATGAATGTGCTTACTCCATTATGAACGGTAATTTTACCAGAACGAGCGCTCCCATCTCATAACTTGCTTCTGACCATGCGCGGGTATAAAACATTGTTTTAGCCCAAACACGATCATTTTTTACAACCCAAAAAATTACATCGATTTAAAATGACTTTAAAAAATGCAGCATGTTTGAATAATTTTTTTGTCGTTTTTCAGAACCTGAAAAATCATGTGTAGCCCACACACGATAATTTTAATTTTAAATGACGTTTTTCAAAAACGATGTTTTTTTAATGCCGAAAAATGATCGTGTGTACGCAGCATAAGTCCCTGACAGACAGAAAAACTCCCCAAAATTTTATGTATATACCCTAAATTCCCTCAAAGTAGATATATTATATTACCAAAAGTATTGGAATGCCTGCCTTTACATGCACATGAACTTTAATGCCATCCCTGTCTTAGTCCTTAAATTAGCCCACCCTTTGCAGCTATAACAGCTTCAACTCTTCTGGAACAGACTGTCCACAATGTTTAGAATAGACACACACAAGTTTGTTGGCAAAAATATTGGCCGTGGGAAGTTTACTGGTGTAAAATGGTTAAATAAAATTAACATACTTTGAATATTCACGCAACAATTTACTTTATAATTTTTATATTTTCCAACTGCAAAACTTAATAGCTGTCATAAAGGACTCTCAAGTCCAGCCTACCCCATGACCATGGCCATTTCGATACTTGTTTGTAATCCTAAATTAAAAATAATTAACCCTAAATTAAAAATAATTAACCCTATTTCAGATAAATGCACACCATCATTTCTAAATGACCATTCTAAATGTCTATACAAAAAGCCACCTATGAGAGGCATAAACTTTTCCATTGTTTTATTAATACAACATCTAATTTTCTCTAGCCTTTTTCTTTTACAAAGTTTTTATTAGCAAATTAGCCAACATAAACAGGAATAGTGATAGATAGATACAACATATAGGAATCAATGGACATAGGAGAGTAATGAAAAAATACAAACATACAGATAATTCTGATCTTATCCAAAGCAATCCTATTTACCATACAGGTATGTGCAATCAACACCGTAAGCATGGTATATTAGTAAATAAAAGGAAGCAACCTAGGAAAAATAAAAATAAAGATTTTGAATAAAAAATAAAAAAGGGTAAAAGAAGAGAAGTAGAGAGAGAGAAGAATAAGGAGAGGGAAAAGAATAAGGAGAGGGAGAGGAGAAGAGAAGAGAGGGAGTCCACGGGGTGTAGGCCAGGAGAGCCCTAAATTGAAAGCAGCATATCGTCAAACCAGGAAGGTTGAGCATACGCGATCCATGGCCGCCAGATCTTAAGAAACTTATCATGCGCGTCAAGCAAAATAGCTGTTAATTTCTCATTCACCATAACATCATTCATTTTTAACAGCCTCATAACTAAGCACATGGGTTTTCCAAGCCTTAGCAATTGTCATCTTAGTTGCGGTAAAAATATGTTGTGCTAACTGTCTCTCCGATCGCGACAACTCGGCAATAGGTTTGCTCAAAAGGGCTTCATAGGGATCCCTTTTGAGGTTAACATGAAATAAATTCCGGATAATAGCATAGACCCTGACCCATAGCCGACAAGCCTTCGGACATGACCACCAAATATGCGCCATAGAGCCTTCCTGTGGACATCCTCGGAAAAAAAGTGGGGAGTAAGATGGTATGAAGCGGGCCAATCTAGCAGGTGTGTAATACCACCTGTACAACACTTTATAAGCATTTTCCAAAATAAGTTGAAGTTTTAAAAATAGCTATAGTCATAGCCTGCCAGTCCTCTGGATCAAGCTGTCTACCCAAGTCTTTCTCCCATTGCAAATGATAGAGTCTAAATGGAGGTTTTTAGCCGAAATTATAGAAGAATAAATGAGAGAAATAAGGCCTGCAGAATGGGGTCTAGCTCTACACAAAGCCTCAAAAGGGGTCAGTGTATAAGGGGTCGGACTAAATTTTATAAGATGTTGGAGGAAATGTCTAAGTTGTAGGTAACTATAATGTTCCTGTAAAGGAATATCATACGAGGAACGCAGGGTCTCAAACGTTAGGATCCTAGTGGTAGTGAGCAGAGAGTGAATATCAGTAAACCCGTTGTTGATCCACCATAAGAATTGTGCCGGATTTTCACAGCCTGGAGGAAATAAGGGACAATGGAGCAATCGTAAAAGCGGAAGATGAGGGGAAATTAAACCCGCAGAATATTTAACCGAGTCCCAAAGATGTAAAGAATGGGCCAAGCAAGGTCCCATGACCGCCGGACGGTAGGTAGAAGGAAGCCAAGGGAGCGAAGAAACCGGTATAGGGTCAGAGTCAACAAGATCAATCGTAGCCCACAACGGCATCTGATATGTATCATGGAGACGAGAAAGTGGAGCAATGTTCGCCGCCATGTAATAGGCCTGCAAATTAGGGACTGAAAGGCCCCCATTAACCCATCGAGCATACAATATCTGCTTGCTGATTTGAGGGCGACCAGAACCCCAAACAAACTGTAACAGTTTACGTTGATGAATTTGCAAAATATGCGAAGGGACCGGAACAGGCAGGACCCGGAAGAAATAAAGGAGTTTCGGAAGATAGGACATACGGATTGCAGTTATTCTGCCCAACCAGGACATTGGTAGATGCGACCAGGAAGAAAGTGAGTCGGACAAACTGATATAATCCGGCATATGTTGGGGTAAGACAGATTCCCAGGTAAGGAAGAGAGGAGTACCATTGAAAGGGGAAGGACATTTTCAAGTCTTCCAAAATAGTAGGAGAGAGATGAATTGAAAGAGCCTTAGATTTGGAAGAATTAACTCGGAGACCCAAGAGAGCCAAAAGTGTCTAGGAGCGATAGTAAATTTGGCAGAGAGATCCTAGGGGAAGTCAAAGTTAACAAAATATCATCGGCAAAAAGGGATATTGTATGGGAAGCACTATGCCCATAACATCTGGATGGGATCAAACCGCTTCTGCCAATGGCTCTAAGGCTAGGATAAACAGGAGTGGTGAGAGAGGGCACCCCTGGCGCGTACCTCTCCCAACGCTAAAAAGAGGTGACTCAAAACCATAGTATCTAATTTTGGCCCTGGGAGAGTCATATAAAACCGAAATCCAACGTAAAAAGGAGGTCCCAAATCCATAATGGCAAAGAGCCGACGTCAAGTAAGGCCATGACAAAGTGTCAAAGGCCTTATTCACATCCAATGACAAAAGCATAGATTCTAGCGAGCGATTATGGGCAATATGTTGCACTTGCAATATACGTCGGATAGCGTCCGCAGCTTGTCTCTGGGGAACAAAACCAACTTGGTCTTTTTTAATCAAGCGGGGAAGAAAAGAATTTAAACGGTTTGGCCAAAATTTTGGTGAGAATTTTTATATCTACATTAATAAGAGATATGGGGCGTAAAATTGGCCCAGGAGGAATGATCTCGATCAGGTTTAGGGATCATCACAATATTTGCCGTCAGGAGATCTGGGGTAAATGATTGGCCTGCCTTAACAGAATTATACATTGCTGCCAGATGTTGCAGTATAGCCATCAGGTCCGGGTCGTTTACCCACTTTAAGATCTTTGATGCATTGAAGGACCTCCGAAATCTAAATAACTTGGTCCATTAAGTTCACATGGGCTTCTGACAGTGTGGGAAGTGAGAGATTATTAAGTAAGCAATCAGTAGCCTGAGTACTCGATTCCTCAGACGCCGAGTACAGCTTAGTAAGTCGGAAACAGAACTCCTCCAATACTTTCACTGGATTACCGATAAGCACATTATGTCGAGTTCGCAATGTAATAGGGGTGGGTTTAGGGGCAAAGGTGCGGAGCCTATTTGCCAACATCCGATTTGACTTATTTGCTTTAGCGTACCATGCCTGACGGGACCAGCGTAAAACACGCTCAGCACTATCAGTAAGACAGAGGTCCAACTCTGCACAAGCTTGGTCTAAAACTTTACGTTTAGCAGGGGTGGGAGAATGCTTAAAGTCACTAGAAAGGGCATCCAATCGGGCCTCTAATTCCCGTTGCTCCAAACAGCGATCCCTCTTACATTTCGAAGCCAGCTGTATGACCGCCTAATGACCGCCTTGTATGCCTCCCCTAATGACCGCCTTGTATGCCTCCCAGAGGGTTACAGGAGAGGTGACCGAACCCAAATTGGTATGAAAATAGTCCGTAGAGGCTCTCAAAATTTCCGCTCGGACCTCCTGGAGGGACAAGAGCGAGTCATTCAGTATCCAGGACGAGGAGGAGGGCTTTTCAAGAATAGATCGACAAACCACCAAGACCGGGTCATGTTCCAAACAAGGGGTGGCCAAGATGGATGTAGAGACCACTAGAGGAAGATGTTTCCTCAACATGAAGACATGGTCAATCCTGGAGTGAGAATGATGGGGGTGGGAATAATACGTATAGTCCTTTGTGAGGGGGTGAAATTCTCTCCAGAGGTCGACTAAATCATGGATTTGCAAGGAACGAACAAATTTGTTGGCGTTGGGGGGGGGAAGGACCACACGTTCCGAAGGATATTTGTCCACAGAAGGGCTCAATGCCAAATTGTAGTCTCCCGCAAGAAGGAGAGTACCCTTTTGGTGGGATGTCCGCAAACTACAAACGTGGGTCAAAAAAGGCCCCAGGGTGCAGTTGGAGGCATAGTATGTCATGATAGTTACATCTGTATCCTGGATGGTACCTTGCAATAACAAATACCTACCATCCGGGTCCGCTATCTGTTTTGTGCAATTAAAAGGAACTGACTTACGAAAGGCAATGAGTACCCCCCTGTGCTTAGTCGGGGCAGAGGCAAAGTAGATCTGCGGGTATTGAGCATCAAAATATTTAGGGCAAGAGGCAGACGTAAAATGCGTCTCTTGCAGACACGTTATGTCTACCTGCTGTTTCTTAAGAAATTTGAACAGAAAGAAATTGAAGAACATAAAAAAACACTTGAATCAAAGAATACTGAGACAACATAGTTGCATATAGTAGTGAGACAAAGGCCCACTAAGGAGGTCGGAGGTTGATCCAGACAAACGTCCAGGCCAAGTTCCGGCACAAATGGGGGAGCAGTGGTCGGACGGAACCACCCGGCGTTTTTTGTAACTAAAACATATAGATTTCGTAAAATAAAAAATAGACACACAATATAATTGTACATTAAAAGGTGCAACCAAAAAATAAAAAACTATACAGTTACATCAATACTTTGACAGTGTCAGGAGCATAGTATAATTCAAATACCAGTTCCATGGGTGAACCCCACAAATAGAGGCCAGCCGAAGAAGGGCATCAACAGACACAAAAAAAAAAATTTAATATCTCGTGATCTGACCAATATAGAAAGTTCCCCAACAAGGCAACAATAGACCCACAATAAAAACATACAAAAAGCTCACGTAAACATAAAAATCACGTTTCCAAGGCCCAGTGCTGCCATCTAACAGTTGGGGCAGTCCAAGGCAAAAGACCATCAGTGAGCAAGATGACCAAAAACTAAGGAGGATGAGATGAGGAATGGCCACAAACCAATAACAGGAGGGAGAAACATGTGGAGAGTTAAATGACAAGCCTGATTGGGCCAAAGTTAAATGGGGACAAAAAAAAAACATAACGTAGAACCGGACCCACAATGGGCGATGAGAGTCAGCTGACAAAAGGAAACCTCAAGATCCGAAAGGAAGAGACATCAAAAGAACACTGTAATCTCCAGATGAACCACATCAGTTGTCAGCCATTAGGGACATTTTGGAAGCGCTGGGCTTGGAGAGAGCGAAGGACTTGCGATCCCTGCTGGGACAGCTGAGAGGGCCTGCGAGGTTGCTGAGAAGATTTCTGGCGGGTAGATGTAGATGGTACTTCCTTTTGAGAAGGAGGGAGGTCAAGTTGAAGATCTTGAAAATGTCGCCGCAGGTCCGGCAAGGAAGAAGCGTGAAACTGGCGGCCATTGTGAGAGAAAGAGAGTTTGAAGGGGAACCCCCACCTGTACCGAATCCCCTGAGATTGCAGAACCTGCAAATATGGTTTTAGGCTCCGCCTCTTAGCAATAGTAACAGGGGAGAGATCTGCAAAAAGTTGAAGGGGATTTCCCTGGAATGAAAGGTCCTGGCGATCTCTTGCAGCTTGCAGGAGCCTCTCCTTAGTGCGATAATAGTGAAACTTTATAATGACATCCCTGGGAGGGCCCTCAGATGGTTTGGGAGCCAGACATCTGTGTATGTGATCGAATTCCAGGTGTTCAGGAGGAATATCAGGCGCAAGTTCCTGAAAAAAGGCTATAGCAGTTCCTTGCAAATTGGTGGTGGTCTCAGGGATCCCACGAACACGAAGGTTATCTCTACAGGCCCTGTTTTCAGCATCCTCCAACTTATCTTGCATGCTCTGGAGTTCAAGCTGTAGCTTATCTACCACCTCCTCATGTCCCTCTAACACTGTGGTGGCCAAGTCCATACGCTGCTCCAACTGATTTGTACGGTGGCCTAGTCAGCAGAGAGCTTGTGAGAGGGCACTGTAATTTCATCCCGCACTATGGAGCGGAATTTAGTGAGCAGGGCATCAGGATCCGCCATCAGGGGGCTGGCTAGGGAAGAGGGGAACTGATTCAGACTGTCCTCTGATAATTGCGTGGAGTCGTCAGGCTCCGGAGGCTCAGGCGCCATCTTAGCCTTACCTTTCCCCTTGCCTGGAGTGGCGGAACCTTCTGCTGCGAGCGGTAGCGATGTTTGTTTCTGGGTGTGCCGTACATACCCGGCGAGTCCCGACGACATCCGCTACCTCGGGAGCTGGATCAGTTGCGGGTGCAGACAATCTGTGTCTTGTTAGCCGGGAAAGACCGCTACGTCGACACGGAACGAGGAGACTAAGCGTCCATCTTCCTCGGTCCCGCGCATGCCCCCCCTTTTCTCTAGCTTTTTAATAGAGAACCGAATCCCAGTTCGGTTCTCACCAAAACACGCAAAAAATTTGTTCGAACACGCAAACACCGTTAAAGTCTATGGGACACAAACATGAAAAATAAAAAGTGCTAATTTTAAAGGTTAATATGCAAGTTATTATCATAAAAAATGTTTGGGGACCTGCCCCAGGGGACATGCATCATTGCATAAAATAGTTTTTAAAACTGACGTTTTTTCAGAAGCAGTGATTTTAATAATGCCTAAAGTGAAACAATAAAAGTGAAATATTCCATTACATTTCGTACCTGGGGGGTGCCTAAAGTATGCATGTAAAATGGCGCATGTTTCCTGTGTTTAGAATTGTTCCTGCACAGTGTAATTTCTGAAGGAAAAAAAGTCATTTAAAACTACTCCCGGATGTATGGAGGATACTACATGCAGAAGAAAGGGATTATTCTTTTTTTCTAATCCACATCAGATATACTCTTGTATAGATTTTTTTTTGATTCCACACTACTTGATTACATCGGTAACGAAAGTAGAGGTAGGGAATATAAAATGGTCAGATCATGCTCCAGTCAGTGTGTGTCTTTCCCTTTCCAGTACAGTTCTACCCCAGGACAGATGTTGGCGGCTAAACGAGAGTTTATTGCAAAACACGGAAATTAGGGAAGACGTTGCTAAAGAAATTGCAGCGTACTTTCAAATTAATGATACTCCTGGGACTGACCTGGGCATGGTATGGGAAGCACACAAGACTGTGATTAGGGGAATCCTGATCAAGCATGGCTTGATCCTAAAAAAGAAACGTGATAAACAAATTAAGGAACTACTGGAAGATATTCAGAAGTTGGTGTCACAATCCATATCGTGCCAAACAGACGGCGAGTCGTGGCCGTGCTCCAAGTGGCTTTGGATGGGCTTGAACCCAGGACCTCATCCTTGCTGTTTCAATGCTTTACCTCTGAGCCACTACTCAATTGGGGATTTCTGCTTGCTTTCCAGCTAAGGTGGTGCTGAATGTGCTGTTCACCATTAGCTGGATCTCATTACATTCTACACCTGATTATCTTGCTCCAGCTGACGCAGCTTACCCAATTAGCCAGCGTATAAAGCCCTGCCTCACTTTGAGAGCAGGGTCAGTTCATTGATATTGATCTCCCTGTCTGAGCCAAAGGTACCTGTAGATCTTCAGCTCCTAGACTGACCCCGGCTTTTGACCTTTTGCTTTGTACCTCGGATTGCTGCTATCTCCTGTCCTTTGACCCCGGCCTGTACCTTCGGACTTCCTCTACCATCTCCAGCCCTTGACCCACGGATTGTGCCCCGGACTTATCTTTGGTTCCTGTTTGTTGGACACCTGCTGTCACATTGATAGCTGCTGATCCGTTCTATACACAAATTGCTTGTATCTGCTTGGGACTTCCAGACATCTCCTTCGTCACCTGCTACTACTACACTCAGCAGAACCGCAAGTACCAAATACTACCTGCTTTACCTATAGTCTGTGTTTGTACATTGGCAGTAATACCTTGCATGTTTAAGATAACAGACACTTCCAACCTACCTTGTCTGTATCAGAGATACTTACCTGTTCCCCCTTAGTTAGTTGCTTATGAGGGAATAAGCATCTATAGTCTTTCAATTGGTTGTCCATTAGAGGTTGTGATGAATTAACCCCAAACTTTCTGTTTATTCTGAGAGAGAACTGGTGGTTGTACCCGAGAGACCTCTGTAGTTTAAATCCAATTGCACTACTGTATTTACATAGCAAGGATGTTACAGTTGGAAGTCCAACATAAAAAAACACAATTACCTAGTAGTGGGAGAGACTTAAGTTATTTAAGGAGACAGCTAACGGAGGTGATGCGTTTTAAAGCAAAAGCAACAATTCAAAGAAGCAAGAGACTTAACCTCCCTGGCGGTCTTCACGTGTGTGGCACGGGGTGAGATTTTCAAGCTACGATCGGTAACCCCGTGCCACACACGCGTTTACCTCGCTGGATGCAGAAAAAAGTTTTCTTACCTTTTCTCTGCGATCCAGCGATGAATCCCCGCAGTACTCGGCGGCCGGATGTCCGCCTGATGCTGTGTGTTCCTCCGATTCCCTTCCCTGCGAGCGTCGCGACGTAGGGGGGGGAACGGCGCCAAATTCAAAAATGTAAACAAACACTATACATACAGTACACTGTAATCTTATAGATTACAGTACTGTATGTAAAAAATACACACCCCCCATGTCCCTAGTGGTCTGCCCTGTACACTACATGTCATTTTATATAATAAAAACTGTTCTTTCTCCCTGCAAACTGTAGATTGCCCATAGCAACCAAAAGTGTCCCTTTATGGCAAAAATTGTATTAGAGAAGCTAAAAAACTGCGATAATAAATCAGAATCACTTGCAGAATTTAGCGATAGCGATTTATGGGGAAATTCGTCATAAAAAAAAAAAAGACAGCAAAATTTCTGCAACTGAGCAAATTTCAGTGATTTTGATTTGATTACATTATTGAATAATTTTTACTATAATTATATTATCATTTGTGATAATTTTTTATAATTATTTATTATATTATAATTTTTAATTAAAAAAAAAAAAAAAAATCATACCCGGGATGCCTATTAGACTCTTGTTTGGATAGATTTAAGTGAGTCATTCCTAAGAATTACAAGCCTACAGTATAAAACGCCAAATTCCCTTGCAAATAATGGTACCGCTTTTAGCACCTAAAATCTTAAAGAATCATACCGCCAGGGAGGTTAATTATGAATTTGGAGATAAGTGTAGTAAGTTACTGCCAGGAACACTCAAAGAAAAGAGAGGATCAACATACATCCCCCAAATAAAAGGGAAGGACAACTAATACGAAAACCAAGAGAGATAGCCCAGACATTTGGGGAATACTATTCCTCCTTATATAATCTTGTTATAGATGAGAAACTCCAGCTAGGGATGAAGGAATATTTATCCGCCTTGGAGCTACCAAGATTGCCATCCCCAGCTAGAGAGAGTTTAGAGAGACCTATCTCCATTGAGGAAGTAGATGCAATATTGAAAAAGATTAAGCCAGGAAAGGCGCCAGGTCCTGATGGATTTACTATAAGGTACTATAAGGAATTTTCCACACTATTAATAGGCCAAATGAAAAAACTTTTTGACGCTCTTGGAAGTACGGCGAAGCTTCCTCCGGACGCACTTCTTGCGCATATCACAGTGATACCTAAGGAGGGGAAGGACCCGGCAGACTGTGGTAGTTACAGACCTATCTCTCTATTAAATGTTGACTTAAAACAATAATTGCAACTTGTCTGCAACCCTGGATGGCGCAGTTAGTGAACTTTGACCAAGTAGGTTTTGTCCCTGGAAGAGAAGCCAGGGACAATACAATTAAGATAATTAATTTGATTCATTTTGCTGAGACAAAAAAAATCCCTAGCGTCATGGTGAATACTGATGCCGAAAAAGCATTTGATTGGGTGAATTGGGGGTTCCTGGAGGAGATGCTGAGCCAGGTGGGACTGGGGGCACATATGATCAGGTGGATTATGAGTGTCTACACGACCCCACGTGCCTCAGTAAAAGTAAATGGAGTCCTTTCCCGCCTGTTTAAGATCTCAAATGGTACAAGACAGGGTTGCCCCTTATCGCCCTTGTTGTTTGCTCTCTCACTGGAGCCTTTATTAAATAGAATTCGTCGGAATTTAGACATCCAGGGAATTCAGATGGGGGAGCAGATGCACAAGGTGGCAGCATACGCAGATGATCTTCTTTTTTCTTTGACTAATCCTCATATTTCACTTCCTAATCTGATAAACGAAATTGAGCTATAAGGAAGGATGTCTAATCTAAAAATTAATAGAACCAAATCAGAGGCAATGGAGGTGGCAATGCCAGCCAATATGGGGGAAACCATAAGACGGAACTTTGGATTTAAATGGGGGAAGGCCCTAAAATATTTGGGCACTCTCATACCAGCAAATTCAAAGAATATTTTTGGGTTAAATTTTCCATCCTTGTATGGCTCAATACGAATACTCCTAGATAAATGGCAACATGGACTTCATTCCTGGTTTGGTCGGAGTAGCATAGTGAAGATGTTGATTTTGCCAAAAATATTGTATTTTTTCCAGGCACTTCCAATTTCTATCCCAGCTTCTTTCCTTCGGCAATTAGATAGGCTGTTCATGAACTTTATATGGGCGGGAAAACGCCCTAGAATAAAGAGGGAATTATTGAAAATGCCGAGGAGAGTAGGGGGCATGGCTGTCCCAGATATAGTGAAATACTATAGAGCAACCCATCTGACAAGGTTGGTGGACTGGTGCAGGCATAGAGAGTCAAAATGTTGGGTAAATATAGAACAGGCTAGCCCAATCCTATTATCTAGAGCATCGTGGTGTTATGCAGATTTACCAATATATCTTAAAAAACACCCTACAATAGGACCTACATTAAGAATATCAGCAAAAACATATAAGAATCAGGAATTCTCGTCAAAATATTCACCATTGCTACCTATATTAGGAAATCCGAAATTCACTCCGGGTTTGGAAAAGGGCAACTTTGAGAACCTTAGACAGAAAGGAGGCTATCGGGCCGCATATTTTATACAGTCAGATGACTGGCCTTCAGTGGGTGATCTGACGAAAGAGGAGGGCTCCTTTGGGCTCACTTTCTGGCAGGCAATTCAGTTAAGCCATTTCCTGAGGTCACTAGGATCGGTGGAGGACTTTCAAAGGCAGTTGACAGTATTTGAACAATACTGTAGTGATGAGGAACCACTCTCGCAGGTGGTATCAAAGATGTATGGCCTTTTGAATGCTCCTCCAGAAGATTACGTGATGTCTGGAATTGGCAAATGGGAAGAAGCCCTGGAGAGAAATTTTTCTCTAACTGAACGGAAACAGATTATTCTTCTGACATTTAACTCTTCGATTTGTACAAGAACACAAGAAGCCAGTTATAAAATTCTTAGGCCTCGTACACACGAGGGGATATGTCCGCTGAAAACGGTCCGATGGACCGTTTCAACAGACATCTCCGCTCGTGTGTATGGGCTAGCGGACAGATTTCTCCACCCGACAGATTTCAAAGCATGCTTTGAAATCCATCCGGTGAAATCTGTCCGCCCGACATGTCTGCTGGTTAGTACACTTACCAGCAGACATGTCGTGCCCCACCGCCGCCGCGCCGCCGCCGAATGGTTACGGCGCATGCGCGGAAGTGTTTAACTTCCTGGTGCGGTGACGTGGCGGCGTCAACGTCACCGCTGCGTCACCGCGCCGTCCGGCGGCGGGGAATTTGATCCGATGGTGTGTACACGCCATCGGATCAAACTCCAGATCGGACATATCCGATGGAAATGGTCCGCGGACCGTTTTTCATCGGATATGTCCGATCGTGTGTACGAGGCCTTACACAATGGTATTATACCCCAGTAAGGCTGAATAAATTTGCAAAGGAAAGCTCAGACCAATGTTGGAGATGTGGGAGGGAGAGGGGAACTCTTCTGCATATATTCTGGACCTGTAAAAAAATTAGATATTACTGGGAGGAAGTGAGGAGAATATCTCAAAATTTTACAAAATACCAGATACCAAATGACCCTGCCTTCTTCCTGCTTCATTGCTCACAAATTCCAGTCCAGAGTTACAAGAAATCAGTCATATGTCACATGATCAATGCAGCAAAGATGGGAGTCACCCGAAGCTGGAGAGACCCTAGACCTCCCTCTATAGCAGGGTGGCTCTCGAGGATTCAGGAGATAGAGGCAATGGAGGATTTAGTTCTCTCAGCTCAAAATAGGAGGAAACAATATGATGATACCTGGTTGGGCTGGAAAAAATGTATTAATTCAGAGGAAGGGAAGAAAAAGTTGGAGGAAAAATAATGGAAAAAAAATAATTTTGGTTGAATTTGGACGAATATAAAGGGACTCTATAAGATTGGGTGCCGCAAATCCCAGAGAATAGTAGATATGGGGGGGGGCGGGTGGATTTTTTTTTTTTGGGGGAGGGGGGGTAGGGGGGTTAGTTTTCGGGTAGAAGAAGTACTGTAAAGGGGAGAGAGGGATACATTGAGTATAGGAAATACCCGCCCAATTAGGTTGATGGATAGAATAAGATATATGTTATATTTGTGTATCCGTATTATGTGGACATGGTGATGCTGTTTCTTTTTTCTTGTATATGTAATCTATTCTTGTACGAAAAAAAAAAATTACAAGAGTAAAAAAAAAACTACTCCCGGATATTAATGAATTGTCAGTCCCGGCAATACAGAGAAAAGTAATTAAAAAAAATGATAGGGGTCCCCCAGCCCATTACCAGGCCTTTTGGGTCTGGTATGAATATTAAGGGGAACCCCTGCCATTTTTTTTAAATGACTTTCATCTGTATTGCCGGGACCTGACAATTCGTTAAAAGTATGAGTAGTTGTAAATGATTTTTTTTTTCCCTTCATAAATTACATTTTGTGCAGGGAACCAAAATAATAAAAAAAAATGTGTGGTGGTCCCCCCCAGGTCTGATATGGATATTAAGGGGAACCCCCCATTCTTTTTTAAATGTCGTGGGGTTCCCCCAAAAATCCATACCAGACCCTTCAGGGGTCTGGTATTGACTTTAAGGGGAACTCCGCACCAAATTAAAAAAAATGGCGTGGGGTCCCTCCAAAAATCCATACCAGAACCTTTATCTGAGCACACAACCTGGCAGGCCGCAGAAAAGGAGGGGTGATGAGAGAGCGCCCCCCTCCTGAACCGTACCAGGCCACATGCCCTCAACATGGCGGGTGGTTTGTGGGTCTGCAGGCAGGGGGCTTATCATAATCTGGAAGCCCCCTTTTACAAAGGGGACCCCCAGATTCCGCCCCTATGTGAATTGGTAACAGGGTACATTGTACCTCTACCATTTTACAAAAAAACGTCAAAAGGGTAAAAAAACATTCAGACAGCTTGGCAAAAGTCCCTTAATAAAAAAAAAATTCAGCCATGTAAATCCTTCCACAATCCGGACCCACGCTACCTGCTGCTACCCGCCACTACGAACGATACAGCCTCCTCCATAGAAGGCTCTTGGACGAATGACGCATGAGCCATGTGACGTTTCTTTTAAACCCAAGGGCGGGGCCGCCCGTGATATGGATGAGTGACCCCGCCCCGTTCTGGTGTACAGGGGTTTCCGGCAGCTTTCCTGTGATGTCACGGGTGACACCGTCCCCTCTGGCACATCACGGGAATCCCCTGATTTCCCGTGATTATTTTTGCTCTTGTTTGCTGGAGTGGTTTATGTTTTCACTGGTTTCAGTGTATGTTTATTGGTGTGTGTCCACTGTAAGAAAATATCACTTTAATGCTAAATACTTTGTTTGGTCTCAGTTCCCTTGTGTAGCTACATGTCTGGTCTCCTTAGACGCTGATCCCTGACAATGTCATAATAATATTCTCCTTCAAACTGAATCCCCAATCAATTATCAGAAGGTGAAACGATAGGTAATAAGTGAAAAGTAGCCTTAATATCCACTTTGAAAAAATTAATAGTGGCTGTGTCACCCTGGTGGTTATTTTTTCAGTGGAGGGAGCAGCTTTCTTACATATAGTGTTAGGAACCACACAAGCATTGCACAGAACCAGTGTTAGCATTTCAATAGTTAATATCCGCTTTGGCTAGCAAGGCTGCTCTTCCAAATTTTCGGATCTTAAAAATTGCCTCTTCATGTATGCACTAAGAAACAGAAGCTATACTCCATCTATTTTATTATTTAGATATGCACCTTGAGGATAAGAGAGCTGATAAATGAGCCAAAATGAATTGGGCTTAATTTTTGGGACGATTCCGAGTGGAGAAATTCCAAAATTCTCAAATAGCGGGTTTTTAAAAGGTCCTGCATTTTGACCTTCCTTAAATATAATACAGGTAAAGGGAACCCCTTCAAAAACCTGTTATTTACAAAAAAATGGCCTTCCGAGAAAAAATATGGCGTTTGGGAACCTGCCACTGCGGTACCGCACATTCCGCAAATTCTCGAAAGGGGACAGAGTCTACCAGCTGAAAAAGCAGCAGTTGGAGTGCTAGCAATTTAGCCAAACTAGCATTCAGCCGCTGAGCATGTGGATGGCGGCTGGGAGCGAATTTCATTGGACGGTTTAGCAACTGGGGTAGAGAAATTAGCCTGCTACAATCGGATGTTGGTGTACCGCTAGCAGATTACCCGGAAGTGCTTGCGACACCTAATTCGACACCTTAATTCCTCTCAGTGCAGGTATCTGAGAGGACTGAAAGTATAGTGGGGTTGGAGATCCCAGCTGATGAGGAGCAAGAAGAGGTCCACCTTGTTCTTTGGTTTGGGTCTTTTAAGTACTGTTGCCAATGGACTGCATGGCAGGTGGACATATGTCTGGTCAAGCATGTAGTGCCCAAGCAGCTGGTGTTTTGGCCATGCTTGATACGCTTCAGACATATGTTGCAGACAGCAACGATGCGATCTGCTGCACATGTCTCAAAAAAGGCCCACACCAAAGAACTTTTAAAAAAACATGTCAGCAGTGCCCTGCACATGCATAGCTCTGGAAAAAAGTGTGCGTCACTAGGCCTAGAGGCACATCTCAGCGCCACAGATGCTGGTATGTTTGTAAGTAGAACACAAACAGTTAATAAATAATTGATAAATAAGGATAATAACAATTCACTTAAAGTCCTAAAAAAGAAAATAAGTGAAAAAAGCAGCTCAAACACTATCAGCCGAAAGCTGATAGGGTAAACATATAGTATAATATCAAAATTAGAACACAGAGTCCAGATGATAGACAGCGCTAATAAGGCTGGTTAAAATGTCCAACAACATATAATGAGCTCAGATGATGTAGAAAATAAATAAACAGTGATGGGTGCTTCTCAGAAGATTCTCAGGATCCTACACCTTGTCCCAGATATTTCACCACAAGTGAGGCACACTCCCCTTCGGGGTTTAAACTCACCAGAAAGGCTTGATATTACTGCCTTTCTGGTGAGTTTAAACCCAGAAGGGGAGTGTGCCTCACTTGTGGTGAAATATCTGGGACAAGGTGTAGGACAGTGTTTTTCAACTCCAGTCCTCAAGGCACACCAACAGGTCAAGTTTTCAGGATTTCCCTCAGATGAAATGGCTGTGGTGATTACTAAGGCAGTGAAACTAATCAAATCACCTGTGAAAAATAATGGAAAGCCTGAAAACATGACCTGTTGGTGTGCCTTGGTGTGCCTTGAGGACTGGAGTTGAAAAACACTGGTGTAGGATCCTGAGAACCTTCTGAGAAGCACCCATCACTGTTTATTTCTTTTCTACATCATCTGAGCTCATTATATGTTGTTGGACATTTTAACCAGCCTTATTAGCGCTGTCTATCATCTGGACTCTGTGTTCTAATTTTGATATTATACTACATGCATAGCTCTGCTGTGTGATGCAGTCGGTTTGGCTGTTCTTAAGCTGGCTTCCTGCCTCATTAAAGGTGTGCCCCCTCCTTCTCTCTTCTATCAGGTACCCACGTAAAGTCAGTGACCTCATCATCCCCTCCCTCCTCGCCACTGGAGCAAACCTGGCAGTATGCTGCAGCTGGGGGAACATGACTGCCAGTTTCTTGTCCTTTTTGGGCACCCCCTCTCTCTGGGCTCACGTTACTACCTTCATCCTCAACCTGGATACCATCATTGGAGCCTTCAAAACGCTGCACATCCTCCTGCAGCATGTACCCTACACTGTGGTAAAACAGTTCGGGGGAATCCTCAGGGCATGATGGTAGGGCTAGGGAAGGAGTGACTGACGACATTGAGCCGGTGGAAGAGGCTGCTTTGGCTGCTGCATTGACAGACAAAGTACTCCGAGTCTGGGTGATATAGGATAAGGAGGATGAGGACAGCTATGTCATTCACTCCACCAGCTCTTCTGCATGTTGTGGCTCAACACGGCCAGCTGCCAAAAAAAAGGCCAAGCGTGCCCCACGGCCACGTGCTGAGGATGCACTGTATCCACGACCAGCACTGTTGACTGTAGGGGACTGTGTATATATGTACAGTATGTGTATATATATACACACATATATATATATATATATATATATATATATATATATATATATATATATATATTGTAGTAGTGTGGTATCCCAGGGGTGTGGTGACCCAGGGTTCTCAACTGGATGGGTTGAGGGGCTCCATGGAGCTTACAATTTACAGACGAAACTGGCATTCCAGTTTCCTCAATTGTTAATAAAGTCCACTTTGGGACCTGCAGCCTGGGCATTTTGTAGAGATCTGGATGGGATGAAATCCCCAGTCCTGGGTCCAGATGTTCAGGTTTTCCAGCACACTGACTGGTCAGGTGTGTGCTGGCCTATTTATAGACACCTGACCATGGTTCTGGGCTCCACCCTCCCGAGGAGTCCAGGCTTGGAAGGGAGAACCCAGAGAGTGCAGGTGTGCACTGAATTAGCTAGAGAAGCTGGAGAGTGCAGGCTGCACTTTGAAACCCCAGAGACCTGAGTCTGAGGTTGCTGACACGAGTCAGGAGGGCTCCATGCTGGAGCCTGAGCAGTTGTGCTACTGCTGAAGAGAGCCAGGTGGCTCTGTATTATTTTTTGCATGTGTAAGCCAGGAGGCTGAAGGTATCATTTTGTATTTTTGCCTTTTTAATAAAAGTGGGCCAACAAGCCCTTAAAGATAGTTCCTGACTGGTGTGAATCACTAAAAAAATGGCTATACCACGAGATTTAAAAACCCCCAACGTTACAATTAGAGTTGAGCGGACACCTGGATGTTCGGGTTCGGCGGGTTCGGCCGAACTTCGGAAAAAAGTCCGGATTCGGGACCCGAACTTGACCCGAACCCCATTGAAGTTAATGGGGACCCAAATTTTGGACTACTAAAATGTCTCTAAAAAACTAAGAGAAAGGGCTAGAGGGCTGCAAATGGCAGCAAAATGTTTGTAAGAGCATGGCAAGTACTCTACAATCAAATATGGATAGGAAAATAACTTAAAATAACAAAAAATACATAAACAAATCTTGACAAGCAGGAACCTTCCCCAATGATGGGGCACTATTCATCCCCCTGATACCAATGATGGGGCTCTATTTCTCCCACTGACACAAATGATGGGGCACTATTCCTCCCAATGATACCAATGATGGGACACTATTTCTCCCAATGATACCAATGATGGGAGACTATTCCTCCCACTGACACCAATGGTGGGGCACTATTTCTCCCACTGGCACAAATGATGAGACACTATTCCTCCCAATGATACCAATGATGGGACAATATTTCTCCTACTGACACAAATGATGGGGCACTATTCCTCCCAATAATACCAATGATGGGGAACTATTTCTCCCACTGACACAAATGATAGGACACTATTCCTCCCAATGATACCAATGATGGGGAACTATTTCTCCCACTGACACAAATGATAGGACACTATTCCTCCCAATGATACCAATGATGGGGCACTATTTCTCCCACTGATACCAATGATGGGACACTATTTCTCCCACTGATACCAATGATGGGGCACTATTTCTCCCACTGACACAAATGATGGGACACTATTCCTGCCAATGATACCAATGATGGGACACTATTCTGGTAATTAGATTTGTGAAGTAGGACTGACTCCTAACTAATTCTCTCTCTATAAGCACAATCAAGAACCTTTCCCTACAGTAGCTAATGCAGAGTATGTTACAGAAGCATATGCAATGCTGGTGCAATATGCAGAGTATCTGACAGGAACATATGCAATGCTGGTGCAATATGAAGAATATGTCACAGGAACATATGCAATGCTGGTGCAATATGCAGCGTATGTCACAGGAACATATGCAATGCAGCTGCAATTAGGTTTGTGAAGTAGGACTGATTCCTATATATTTCTCTGCCTATAAGCACAATCAGGAACCTTCACCCTAAATTATCTAATGCAGAGTATCTGACAGAAACATATGCAATGCAGCTGAAATTAGGTTTGTGAAGTAGGACAGACTCCTATCTAATTCTCTCCCTGTAAGAACATCAGGAACCTTTCCCTACAGTACCTAATGCTATGTACATTGCTGAGTATTGTAATTCGATTTCTGAAGCAGCACAATCTTATCTAAATCTGTCCCTGAGAGCAGCCTGCAGCCTTTCCCTACTCTAGCTAAAGCAGAGTGACGAGCTGTGCTGTGTGCCTCTAGCTTATATAGAGGCTGGGTCACATGCTCGATCACATGCTGCACTGGCCAATCACAGCCATGCCATTAGTAGGCATGGCTGTGATGGCTTTTAGGTCACACAAGTAAAACAAACGGCGATTGGCTGCTGTGCAGCGCACCGTTACATAGCCGAACTCTGAACCCAAATTTTCAGCAAATTATTCAGGTTCGGGTAAAAAAAAAACAAAGTTCGGTACAAACCCGAACTTTACAGTTCGGGTTCGCTCAACCCTAGTTTTATTTATATTTATATATATATATATATATATATATATATATATATATATATATATATATATATAATATGCAATAAAAGTGTAGTGCTGGATGATGAACTATATGCAACCATATAGTTCAATATGTGAATATACAGTGAAAAAATGAAGAAAGTATAAAAACATAAAATAAGTTCATAAATGAATAAATGAAACTTCAATCCATTTGTGTAGAATTACAGTGATGGAAAATAAATAAACAAAATCCAATACGTGGAGAGACCCGCCACCAGGAGAAGTGGAGGCTTACCAACTAGCCAGTGACCGCCCTTTTTCAGGGGGGTCAAAACAGGCTCAGCAGACAGCAGACAAATAAACAGAATCCAATAAGTGGAGAGACCCACCACCAGGAGGAGAAGTGAAGGCTTACAAACTAGCCAGTGACCGCCCTTCTCAGGGGGGGTCGAAATAGGCTCATGAGGTAAGCTGGCTGAGCTTTACAAAATGGATTCTTGTCAGTGGGATTACCCTGGACACCCTAATGCTTCAGTGAGGAGCCTGTTTTGACCCCCCTGAGAAGGGCGGTCACTGGCTAGTCGGTAAGCCTCCACTTCTCCTCCTGGTGTGGTGTTTAGTGGCAGGACATCTGTCAAGGATACGTTTATTAATTTTTCAATTTACAAAATATTTTTACACCAAGCGCACATTTTTCCTTTTATGACTGTATATATATATATATGTCATGCACTGCAGATCACTGAGTCGCCTGCCTGCCTGCCTGAAAGTGTCTTTGAATACGCACACCAGGAATGGCCTACAATCAGGTATAGGCTTGGCTAGACTAGAATGCAGTGGATATATAAGTAGGGGACTGTATATATATTTTTATGCACTGCAGATCGCTGAGTCGCCTGCCTGCCTGTCTGAAAGTGTCTTTGAACACGCACACATGGAATGGCCTACAGTCAGGTATAGGCTTGGCTAGACTAGAATGAAGTGGATATATATATATATATATATATATATATATATATATATATATACACACAAACCTGTGTGTGTGTATGTGTATATATATATATATATATATATATATATATATATATATATAGTAAACGTTGGGGGTTTAACTCAATGGTAAATGCATTTTTTTAGCGAGTCCACATCAGTCAGATGTTATGTTTGAGGGCATGGCAGCCCATTTTTATTGAAGGAAACAAAAAGAACAGTTCACATACAGGATTTCCTTCGCAGGGGTTCTTCTCCAGTAATGTTCACAGAACTCAAAATACCAAGCCTCCTGGCTCCTAGGCTTACTTAGCATTGCTGTACCTGCTAACCTGGCACACTCCTGGCCTCAACAGGTTCTCCAGCCCACTGTCTCCCAGACTTCCGGACTTCCTTCAGCCCCTCTTGGACTCCCTAGTCACCTCAGGTCTACCAGCCTCCCAGTCCTTCAGACACGAAGTCCCCCCACACCAGGGATGTAGTCTCCAGGGCAGACATACAGACAGATCCTCACATACAGGTCTGTCTTGCAGCAACAGCCAGTTGCACACCTTCCACCTCCCTCCCTCTCTCTCTGTTCTGACCAGTCCCTGATTATATTGTCAGCGTTCAGCTGGGAACCCAACCTGCTGGCTGTCTGTAAGATCTGGACACAGGGTTGGATATCCCATCCCGCCCAAGTCTTTGCAGGATCTCCAACTACACAGCCCCATTCAAAACTATCAAAACCTGGAGAAAACTGACAGAGCAGTTTTCTCCATTTAAAACTATGCTGTGTAATTCTGCAGTCTGCTGACATGCAGACTCTGTGTCCATTTTTGCTGTGTCTCCATGGTGTATTACAATATATATATATATATATATATATATATATATATATATATATATATATATATATATATATATGCACTGCATATCACTGAGTCGCCTGCCTGCCTGCCTAAAAGTGTCTTTGAACACGTACACCAGGAAAGTGATATAAAATTACTGAAGCACTATTATAAATAAAAAATTCAGTGATAGTAACAGATGAATAAATGATTCCAGCTGCAATCAATCAAGGTGCTCTGATTACCAAAAATGCCCTAAAAACCAACCCCTTACTACAGCACAATAATAATTAATACAAATTTATAAATAAAGTGCTAAGTGTGCAATAAACAACCTATGAATAAAGGGGAAATAGTGGTTACAATTAGGGTTTGTACCAAACTTCTTATTTTTTTTACCCGAACCCGAATAATTTGCTGAAAGTTCGGAGTTCAGCTATGTAATGGTGCGCTGCACGGTAGCCAATCGCCATTTGTTTTACTTGTGTGACCTAGAAACCATCACAGCCATGCCTACTAATGGCATGGCTGTGATTGGCCAGTGTAGCATGTGATTGAGCATGTGACCCAGCCTCTATATAAGCAAGAGGCACACAGCACAGCCCGTCACTCTGCTTTAGCTAGGGTAGGGAAAGGCTGCAGGCTGCTCTTAGGGACAGATTTAGATAGGATTGTGCTGCTTCAGAAATTGAACTACAATACTCAGCGATCTACATATCATTAGGTACTGTTGGGAAAGGTTCCTGATGTTCTTACAGGGAGAGAATTAGATAGGAGTCTGTCCTACTTCACAAACCTAATTTCAGCTGCACTGCATATTTTCCTGTCAGATACTCTGTATTGGATAATTTAGGGTGAAGGTTCCTGATTGTGCTTATAGGCAGAGAAATATATAGGAGTCAGTCCTACTTCACAAACCTAATTGCAGCTGCATTGCATATGTTCCTGTGACATACTCTGCATATTGCAGCAGCATTGCATATGTTCCTGTCAGAAAATCTGCATATTGCACCACCATTGCATATGTTCCTGTGACATACTCTGCATATTGCACCAGCATTGCATATGTTCCTGTCAGATACTCTGCATATTGCACCAGCATTGCAAATTTTTCTGTCAGATACTCTGCATATTGCACCAGCATTGCATATGTTCCTGTCAGATACTCTGCATATTGCACCAGCATTGCATATGTTCCTGTAACTCTGCATTAGCTACTGTAGGGAAAGGTTCCTGATTGTGCTTATAGGGAGAGAATTAGTTAGGAGTCAGTCCTACTTCACAAATCTAATTGCACCAGAAAATTGTCCTATCATTGGCAGGAATAGTGTCCCATCATTTGTGTCAGTGGGAGAAATAGTGCCCCATCATTGGTATCATTGGGAGGAATAGTGTCCCATCATTTGTGTCAGTGGGAGAAATAGTGCCGTATCAGTGGGAGGAATAGTCTCCCATCATTGGCATCATTGGGAGGAATAGTGCCCTATAATTTGTGTCAGTGGGAGAAATAGTGCCCCATCATTGGTATCATTGGGAGGAATAGTGCCCCATAATTTGTGTCAGTGGGAGAAATAGTGCCCCATCATTGGTATCATTGGGAGGAATAGTGTCCCATCATTGGGGAAGGTTCCTGCTTGTCAAGATTTTATTTTTTTATTTGTATGTATTTTATGTTATTTTAAGTTATTTCCCTATCCACATTTGATTGCAGAGTACTTGCCATGCTCTTACCAACATTTTGCTGCCATTTGCAGCCCTGTAGCCCTTTCCCCTTTTAGAGACATTTTAGTAGTCAAAAATGTGGGTCCCCATTGACTTCAATGGGGTTCGGGTTCGGGTCAAGTTCGGGTCCCGAACCCGGATTTTTTTCCGAAGTTCGGCCGAACCCGAACATCCAGGTGTCCGCTCAACTCTAGTTACAATATCAAAACGTGCAATGTGCATATAGCAAACAATAAAAAAAATATTCCCCAAAGTGCAATGGTGCTGAAATAAATCCCTTTTGGAAGAAGGGAGAGAGAGAGAGAGGACCTCAATAGCTAGTAAAAAAAAGTACAGACATCACACCTGCACAGCTTAGTAGAATTAGGCCATCCAGCAGGAATCAGCTTTAGCTGATTAATCTCCTTAAGGCTTCCTAGTAAGGTGAATAAATGCCCAGGGTTGAAATATCTCACATGCAGAGAAAGATACAAGGATCATTGCACAATGCTGTAGCCACATATGACTGAGTTGTACCAGTGCATAGAAAACACCAAGTGTGTGTGGAGCACTGCTCATTGCTCCGCATCTGGTGTTTTGATACACTGCCGATCGCGTCACTAGGCTCCTAGATCACGTGACTTAATCAAGATCACTGAGTCACCTGCCTGCCTGCTTGAAAGTGTCTTTGAACACATACACAAGGAAAGGCCTACAGTCAGGTATAGGCTTGGCTACACTAGAATGCAGTGAATATATATATGTTATGCCCTGCAGCTCAGAGTCGCCTGCCTGAAAGTGTCTTTGAACACTTACTCCAGGAATGGCCTACAGTCAGGTGTAGGCTTGTGTGTGCGTGTATATACATATATATATAGTAAGGGGTTAGCTCAGTAGCGAGTGTGTGTGACCCCCTGGGTGGGTTCACTACACACTGATCTATACAGGCAGCCAAGGACAGTTGAAAACAAAGATTATGGTTTATTCTTCCATATTGCTGGAAACAAGTGCAAGCATCCAAACAGCATAAACAAAACATCTATGTAGTCTGGCACAGCCTACTGCTGGGCAGACACTGCTGGTCATACAGCAGTAAAACAATAGTCTTTTTTATTTTTATTACACAGAAAAATCAACACCACCTCACCTCTTCAGAAGTCTTTCTCAGCTCACTGCTCTCCTTAACTCAAAAAGCCTCAGGATGCAGCAATCAGTAGTCATCCTCTGGATAACTGGAGATACATTTCTAAACAAGGCAGAAATGTATCTCCCGTCTGTGACAACACCCACAGATTTACCTGACTTCCTGTCACATACCCCCTCTCTTGTTTCAACCCTAGGGTTGGGACACAGGTTTCCAGGCATGCATGCACTCGGGACAACCCATCTGCATTCCCCTTTTTAACACCGGGGCGATGCGTTACCACAAAACTAAATTCCTGAAGGGCCAGGAACCACCTACAGTATTTTTACTCCTATTGGTCTCCTTGTTCTGTGCCATCCACTTCAAGGGGGCATGATCCATCACTAGTTCAAACTGTCTACCCACGAGGTAGTACCAGAGAGAATCCAAAGCCCATTTCACCACCAAAAACTCTTTCTCAATGGTGGCATAATTCTCCTCATGGGCCTTCAACTTTCGGCTGAGGTACATAACAGGGTGTTCCTCCCCCTTGATAATCTGGGACAGTACAGCTCCTAACCCCACATTTGACGCATCTGTCTGAACCACAAAGTCCTGTGAAAAATCAGGCAAATTCAAAACTGGCTGACTACATAAGGCCTGTTTTAAAGCCTGAAAAGCTGTTTCTGCTGCGGGATTCCATTTGGTCATGACAGACTCCTTCCATTTGGTCAAATTGGTCAGGGGAGCAGCCTGTGAGGCAAAATGAGGGATAAGCCGGTGATAATAACCCGCGATCCCCAAAATTGCACGAACCTGTTTCTTGTTGGTGGGACGTGGCCAATCCTAAATAGCCTCAACTTTGTTTATTTGGGGCTTAATTAGACCACTTCCAATGGCATACCCCAGATACTTTGCCTGTTCTAGCCCAAGGGTACATTTTTTTTGGATTGGCTGTAAACCCGGATTTCCCGATGGGATCCAACACAGCCTGAACTTTTGCTAAGTGTGAGTCCCAATCCTCACTGTGGATGACAACGTCATCGCCATATGCTGCAGCATAGGCTCGATTAGGCCGAAGGTCTTATCCATGGTGCGTTGAAATGTGGCGGGAGCATTCTGTAACCCAAAAGGCATCCTCCGATATTGGAAATATCCGTCTGGAGTTACAAATGCTGTTTTTTCCCTGGCCGACTCAGAGAGAGGAATTTGCCAATAACCCTTGGTCAGGTCTAACGTTGTCATGTACCGGGCAGTGCCTAGGCGATCAATCAGTTCATCTATGTGGGGCATAGGATAAGTGTCAAACTTAGTGATTTTATTCAGGCTTGCGAAAGTCATTACAAAACCGCTAACTTCCATCTGATTTGGGCACTAAGACAATGGGACTGGACCAATCACTATTTGACTCTTCTATCACGCCCAGCTCAAGCATTTTTTTTTTTACTTCCTGGCGAATTGCCTCTCGCCGGACTTCTGGAATTCTATAAGGCTTCAACTTGACCTTATCCCCTGGTGTGGTGATAATGTCATGCTGAGTTTTGGACAGAGTCTCCGCTATCCCAACTTCAGGGACAGCCAGGTTAAATGGAGCAGAAAATCGGGTAGTCTTAGCGACCAAGGACTCTCTATCCTTCCATGGTTTCAACAAGTTCACGTGATAGAGCTGCTCAGGTTTTCATCTTCCCGGTTAGCTAATTTTTATAGTTTACCACCCCATTTTCTCCAACACTTCATAGGGACCCTGCCATTTGGCTAGGAATTTACTTTCAACCATGAGGACCAGCACCAACACCCTATCTCCAGGTGCAAAGGTGTTGAGCCAACTGGGCTTGGGCTAAATGTACCTTCACAATCGGCATCACTTGGGCAATTCTATCTTGCATTTGGGCCACATGTTCAATCACACTTCGATGAGGGGAACTCTCACTCTCCCATGTTTCCCTGGCAATGTCCAGTAGGCCCCGGGGGTTCCTCCCATACAGTAGCTCAACGGAGAGAACCCTGTAGACAATTGGGGAACCTCTCATATGGCAAACATCAGATAAGGCAGCAGATAATCCCAATTCTTTACGTCTTTATCTACCACCTTCCTCAATATTTGTTTTAAAGTTTTAACCTTTCCACTAACACGTCTGTTTGAGGGTGATATACTGATGTACGTAAATGGGTCACTTTCGGGAGTTTATAAAGTTCTCTGGTCACCCTAGACATAAATGGGGTGCCCTGGTCAGTTAGGACTTTCTTAGGAAGACCCACACGGCTGAAAACCTGAAATAACTCTTTGGCAATGGTTTTAGCAGAGGTGTTTTGGAGAGGAATCGATTCTGGGTAATGGGTGGCATAGTCCATTATTACCAATATGTGCTGGTGCCCTCCAGTGGACTTCAGTAAAGGGCCAACCAAGTCCATGGCGATCCTCTCAAAAGGGACCTCGATAATGGGCAGGGATACCAACGGACTGCGGAAATGTGGCATGAGTGCAGTAATCTGACACACTGAATAGGAAGAGCAGTACAATTTCACTTCCTTAATGATCCCAGGCCAATAAAACCTCTGGGTGATTCTCTCCTGGGTTTTTCTGCTCCCAAATGTCCCCCAATAATGTGCTCATGGGCCAGTTCCAAAACCATCTTGCGGTACGGTTTAGGCACTACCAGTTGCTCAATGGTGTCCTCTATCCTCTGTGACACTCAATATAACAGGTGCCTTTCAATAATAAAGTAAGGTAGGGCAACCCTCTCGTCAGGGTTAACTTAACTCCCCATCTATCTTCACTACATTCTCCCGGGCTCTTAGCAATGTGGGGTCCCTCAATTGCTCAGTGATAAAATTTTCTCTGTACACCTCAAGGTCACTGCTCCTCTTCTAAGGTAGCAGGCTCCTCCCTAGGGACTGGTGTTTCCCCTGCTAAGACTGAGAACGGAAACTCAGGAGAATCATCACAGTTAGAGGACTCTGGAGTAGATGTTTCAGGCTCAGAAGAACCACCTACTGGGGAATCTGGGCAATCCCAGAGTTCCCAGAACTTTGGGAAATCTCTTCCCACAATGGCGTCATGTGACAGTTTGGGAACTAAACCCACTTGGTGACACAAGTTACCTAGGGAGGTTTCAAAAGACACCGTATTCTCGAGTGTCCCCATGTACACAAACTACAGCCATTTTCTTAGGATGTAAGGTTTTTCCCACCACTAGATCACTTTTCACTAAGGTGACCAGGCTACCTGAATCCAACAATACCACAACATCTTTACCATCTAAGCACATTCTACATAAAGGTCTCTCATTCCCCTTTACTGCAGTGCATGTGGTTGCAAAAAGGGACTGTCATCTCTCTGTCACAAAGTCACACTGCATGGGTTCATCACCCGCTGGGCAAACCGCTGCTACATGTCCCTCTTCCCGGCAACGGTAACAAATCAACCTTCTGGTCCTCTCCTGTGGAATGGGTCTTCCAGGCCGCTCTCACCAAACATTAGCAGTAGTCCCGATAATACCTCTAGTTGCTCTTTGGTCCCTCTCTCCACCCCCATCCCTTTATGCAGTCTTACCTATAAGTGGGGAGGGTCTGGTCTTGGGGTGAAAAGTCTGTGCGTCTCTGGGGAAAGAGGACAAATTCTCTGTTAGGTACCTTTCGACCAGGTCTACTAGTTTGTTTGCAGTTTCTGGATCACCATGGCTCACCCATTTCTGAAGGTTGTTAGGAAGAGACCTAAGAAATTTGTCCATGACTACTCGCTCCAAAATTTTTGGTCCGGACAGAATTTCTGGTTGCAGCCATTTCCTAGCCAAATGGATGAGGTCATACATCTGCGACCGAGGTGGCTTCCTCAGCTGATAACTCCAATTGTGGACCCGCTGAGCACGGACATCCAGGGTTACACCAAAACGTGCCAATATTTCCTCTTTTAACCGATCATAATTTTTTGCATCTGCAAGCTCCAAATCAAAATATGCCTTTTGGGCTTCTCCAGATAATAGGGGGGCCACAAGTCCAGCCCATTGTTCTTTAGGCTAACTCTCTTTTTCCACTGTTCTCTCAAACGTGGTCAGAAACATCTCAGGATCATCATCTGCAGTCATCTTTGGCAATAAGTGGCTTACCCGAAAAGTCGCTATGTTACTGGCCTGACTCCCAGCCTCGGTCTGCTGTCTCTGAAGCTGTTTCACGATGGCCTCCATTTGCTGCTGGTGTCTCTGTTCCAAACATGCAATGCTCTCTTGGTGGGCCTGTTGTTGAGCTGCAATGCTCTCTTGGTGAGCCTGTTGTTGAGCTGCAATGCTCTCTTGGTGAGCCTGTTGTTGAGCTGCAAGGCTCCGCTGCAAACCTGCATTTGTCTGCTGTTGATTTGCATTTGCTATAGCCAGCTGTTTCAGTATCTCCTCCATTTTGGGTTTACTTTAACTGCCCGCATTCTCCACTATGTGTAAGGGGTTACAGTAGCTCGGTAGCGGGTGTGTGTGACTCCCTGGGTGGGTTCACTACACACTGATCTATACAGAGAGGCAGTCGAGGATGGTTGAAAACAAAGATTATGGTTTATTCTTCCATATTGCTGGAAACAAGTGCAAGCATCCAAACAGCATAAACAAAACAAAACATAAATTAAACCCTGGCCACAGCAACCTATCTATGTAGTGTGGCACAGCCTACTGCTGGGCAGACACTGCTGGTCATACAGCAGTAAAACAATAGTCTTTTTGATTTTTATCACACAGAAAAATCAACACCACCTCGCCTCTTCAGAAGTTTTTCTCAGCTCACTGGTCTCCTTAACTCAAAAAGCCTCAGGATGCAGCAATCAGTAGCCATCCTTTGGATAACTTATAGAGGCCTTAATTGCCTCATAATGAACAGCTGAAGTTTTCCAACGCCCTAAACCTTTCTGGCTACCTCTGTAGCCGACACCTGATAGTAATTGGTGAATTGTCTAAACAAGGCAAACATGGATCTCCTGTCTATGACAACACCCACAGATTTACCTGACTTCCTGTCACAATATATATACTAAATACACTGCAGCTGCAGCTAACTGAATTGCCTGCCTGAAGTATATTAGAAATAGTACAACAGGAAAGGTCTGCAGTGAGATCTAGCTAAACTGCATACAGTGTGTGTGTGTGTGTATATATAATATATATATATATGTATATATAGCACTACCCCTGAAGGAGCTGTTTTGGTATCTGTACTCTGGCTATCAACCCCTCAAACTGGCTTGAACCCTCCCTTGGCATAACTGGTATGGGTAAGGATTGTGGATCCCACTGACTGCTGGGGAAACACAATTCTATCACACTACAGTAAAATTTGTAAATAAACTGTTACCTTGTGTTGTACTGGTCCCACAGGATAATAGATAGACAGCACACAGGTTTAAACTTAACCAAGAGAACTTTACTTGGCAAGCAATTGATGTAAAGAACAAAGTAAAACAGTTAGTACTTACAGTCAATAGTTTCAATAAATAAATACAGGTTTTATTATAGCACTAAGATAGACCTGTGTAAGTACACAGAAAAGGGATTGCTTCAGTAAGATATGTCTAATACTGAAGCAGCTCTTCACCAGGCCTCACCCAGCTCTCACTAACAGCAACACTATGCAACTTGATATATAATCAAATACTTTGGATAGAAGAGTATATATATATATATATATATATATATATATATATATATATATATACATACATATATATGTGTGTGTGTGTGTGTCAGCAACTGACTCTTCCTAAACAAGCAGTCTTAAAGATATGTGTCTCACTAGCTAGGAAGGTTTGGTTGATCAGGCCAAACCTCAATACGATCGTTCTCAACAATCTGCGGATATACTCGTTGGCATGCGATGGCGCGCAATGAGTAATTTGTAATCCAGATATTGTTGGGCAGGTGCCCATTTCTCCCAACCAGGCCTGGTCCTTCTGAACTGCTCTGCCAGCGAAAACTTTGACACTATGTCCTTTCCATCACCGACAGTTCCCGGTCTTCCTCGCGCCCGTCACACACTGCTGATCAAACAGGTCACCAGATGCTCTTGGACACGGTCCAGTCACTCTGTCAGGAATCCCCCTCACTGGATGGGGCAATCTGCATTGGCGAGTAAAGGCCCAGGCTTCTCAGGCCTATACTCCAGAAGATAAGCATCAACACAGGCCTCCTTCTTGCTTGGAGAGGCAGTCCAGAAAGAGCAAGGCAAGGACTGTGCGGGGCGCAAAGCATTTTGGGATCACACCGTTGCACTCTGGACATTGTAGTCTGTCAATTGACCAGGGCAGTGGAGTCTTTATCTCCCTGTACTTCAATTCCCAAACTGCATTGCTGTACCAGGGTAATACCAAACAGGAGGGGGCTATAACACAAATTGGCCACCAGAGGGAGCTGAGTTGCTTCTTTATCTGCAAACAGCAGTCTTTTATCAATATCAAAGTGGCACCCCGCTATATATATATATATATATATATATATATATATATATATATATATATATATATATATAATGGGGTAGATTCATGTAGAGATCCGACGGTGTATCTACTGATACACCGTCGGATCTGTGAGATCCGACGCTCGGATCTATGCGGCTGATTCCTCGAATCAGGTTCCGCATAGATCTCCCTTAGAGCCGACTGGTGTAACTGAGTTACACTGTCGATTCTTAGGCTGCATTCTCCCGCCGTCCGCTAGGTGGCGCTTCCGTTCTTCTTCGCGCCGAATATGCAAATGAGCAGAAACGCCGATTCAGAATCGAATGCCCGGGCAACTTTTTTTCTTTACGTCGTTTGCGTTCGCCTTTTTCCGTCGGATTGTTACCCCTGCTATATGTGGGGTAAGTGCGGCGGATCCTATGTTAAGTATGGCCGTCGTTCCCGCGTCGAATTTTGAATTTTTTACGCCGTTTACGTAAGTCGTCCGGGAATACGGCCATACGTTAATAGCGTTAACGACGAACACAATGACGTCCTAGCGACGTCATTTAAAGCAATGCACGCTGGGAAATTTAGCCGGTGGCGCATGCGCAGTACGATCGGCGCGGGGACGCGCGCAATTTAAATAGTAAACTCCCCCTAGCCACGGAATTTGCATTCCGCCAGGGGATTTACGATCCGCCAGGGCTACTTACGAGGCAAGTGCTTTCTGAATACAGCACTTGCCTCAAAAACTGGCGCAGGCGGATCGTAAAACAGATAGATCACGCGGATCAAAAGATCCACTGATCTACATGAATCTACCCCAATGTGTGTGTATATACAAAGCCTGGATTTATATAGATATACTAAATACACTGCAGCTGAGCTAACTAAATCACCTGCCTGCTCAAACTAAATGAAATTACACTCTCTCAACAACGCCACCAACACACTACACACGGCCAATGTGCAAAGCATGCGGGTCATAGTGCATGTTTGGCCAATCATCAGCCAGCAATGCACTGCGATGACGCAGTGCATTATGGAGCGTGACACGCCCTATAACATACGAAATTTGGCGAACGATCGAACAGCCGATGTTCGAGTCAAACTCATGTTCAACTCGAACAGAAAGCTCATCCCTATTGCCAAATATAGCATGCTGAAAACCTCCAATTTGGACCTGAAGCTGTTGACAAGTCATGTTAAAAAGGATTCTTCCCCAAAGTTGGGAGTAGTCAACATTGGTTCTTTTCTCAATACTATCTCAATACTACCTAATTGTGCACAGACCAGGTTGAATTCCCAACATCTTTTGAGCAAAGGCACCAGTGATTGCACTCTGAAAGCTGAGTTTCCATTTACAGCAGTTTTTGTTTTCCCCACTGCTGGCTGTGAAGGAAAGCACTTTATCACTGCTTAAGTGGCTCTACGAGGCCTTAAAGGCAGAGTCTACATGTGAGTTGATATTTACTTTGTGTGTTTTACTAACTATCACCAGTAGTGTGCATTTTCATTGACACTGAAGCACGTGTGAGTGTGAACTGTGTCCATCACTTCATTTTTGTTCAGTTCCATTCATTCCATTCCATTCCAGCCAAACTGATCAATTTTTGGCTTCCTGTGGGCTTCTTGCCGTGTGCTCTATGTCTGATTCGGTTTACCATCCATGGCTTGTTCTGGACTATCCTTGTCTGCTTCATACCCTGTTCTTGGAGTGTGTTCTTTCACTACTACAAAACCTGGAGCCAGTTGCAGCAAAGTCCATCCCCACCACTAGGGGCTCTGGTGAACACCTGCTGGCTCTTAGACACCACGCCCTGGGGAATATTATGCTTTAGCTCCCAGTGGGATCCGTGTTGGTGCCTCAGAGGATCTGCTTTCCTGAACCACTCAGTGCTCCATCCGCGGCAGTCAGCCGTAAGGTTTACTACCTGACCCCAACAGCATGCATCTGTCACCTGGCCTCAGGTGACCTGACAGTGTTCTACCAGGCTTCATTTAGGGATGGTATACTGATGTCACCTTGACATGCAAAGGGTTCATTAATCTGTCTAAATTTCCTTAGGAAATCAAAAATGAGAAAAGGATATTTAGATTGTTGAGTAAATGGTCTGAAACTTATACAGCATTGCTTGTTACGAGACAGTGATGCATTAGGCATGCAGATTTAACATTTTTTGTATGAGCTGATGTCCCTTAAGGAGTGACATACTGCTACTGACAACTATCTCTCAGATTTTCTCTCCAAGCTGGTAACTGTCAGATTTAGAAAGACATCACCCTTGAGTAAAACTGTTCCTTTTTATGAAAAAGGAGGGGGATGAGACCCCCTAGATTCAAATTGCCTCCTAGCCCAGAAAGAGTCACATTCTTGAGAGTGACGTGTCATATTAGGTGCTGGTAGTGCTAAATACTGGGACATGTGGCTGCCAATTACCCCATATTACATGAACCTTTGAAATGTGAAAGTAGGAGTATATAACGCCTTGCCAAACCTGTTCTGACAGCACATTTTGGAACTGAGTATGGAGGGCAAATAATAATAATAATCCAATATCCAATTGAAAAGCAAAATATACTGTAATCTAAATTCCAAAAAATTAATAAATTAGCTGCCAGCAGAAATATCTATATACAGTTTGAGTTGCTATGGTGAAATATGAAAGAGTTTCATGACACTGATGTTTTCCAATACCATCATCACATGTGCTGCTGGTCACACAGGTAGCATCCTTTGTTTGCATATTGTTTTTTTTTTTTTTTTTTTTTTTACATGACCGATTTTGTCTTTTATGGTTTTACATGTGCTTTTTACAATAAAAATGTTTTAGTTGATTCATACTATTATGCCGCGTACACACGATCACTTTTTGTGATGAAAAAAAACGACGTTTTAAAAAACGTCATTTAAAATGATGGTGTGTGGGCAAAACGTTGTTTTATGTCTTAAAAAAAAACGACCAAATTATTTTTTAAACTTGCTTGAATTTTTTGTGTCGTTTTTCAAAATGTCGTTTTTTGTGTCATAAAAAGTGATGGTGTGTGGGCAAAACGACGTTTTTAAACCCGCGCATGCTCAGAAGCAAGTTATGAGATGGAGCTTCAATGGAACAGAGTGCCGTCGAAAGTGTCTTACGTCACCACGCTTTGCAAGACCATTGTGGAAAAACGATGGTGTGTATGCAACATCGTTTTTGAAAATGAAGTTTGAAAAACGTCATTTTGTTTCGTGAGATAAAATTACGTTTTTTTTTTGAGCTTTTTTCTTTCCATTGATGGCCAAATGTGAAAATCAAAGACAGATGAGGTGGCTGTGATCCATTTGTTAATAGAGTTAAGGGAATTGTACTATACTCATGCTTAGATTGACTTATAGGCTTCAAGATCCAACCTTCTGGTAAGCCTGAGGCCGCGTAGACACACTATCGTTAAAAAATGGTTGTGTGTATGTTTTTCGACGAGAAAACTGTTGTGGATCTCGGCAAGAAAAAAAGAGAACCTGCTCTCTTTTTTTCTCGTTAGGAGTCTCAATTTCCTTGTTGTGTTTCTCGTCTGGCTGGTTTACGACGAGAAACACATTTGTGTGTATGCTTAGAAACCCACGCATGCTCAGAATAAAGTATGATAAGGGAGCGCACCTTCGGTAAAAGTAGCGTTTGTAATGGAGATAGCACATTCGTCACACTGTAAAAATGATTGCATCGTGTTAGAATACACTAGTAATCATGGGAGAAATGCGAGCGTGATGAGGTGCACGTAGCACGCTCACGCTGAGGGAAGGGAGGAGCCTCGCCTTAGCCAGGAGCTGGAGGAAGAGGAAGGAGAAGGCGCGACCCGGAAGAACTACGGGACGGAGGATGGATGCCGCGAGAGACTGCAAAACTGCTGTCCCCGCTGATGCCTGACCGTCCACCCCCTCCGCCGAGACATCGCGGTAAAGCCCCTCTCCCCCTACACCCCACAGCAGCTGTCGAAGGAGAGCACCCACCGAGCGCAGTCGTGCGGAGCGGATGACACATCGATTGCTGTCTTACCCGCCCGTAAGCTTTTACCCAATCTCCCCATCCCAGACACCCGGCGGAACCAGGTAAAACGAACTTGTGATTCCCTCCTTGGCTGTAACTACCATATCATGAACGGGTGAGGCAGACAGTCCTATTCTGGTAAGGGCTCTTTGGAGCCAAAAAAAAAAAGGGGGGGAAGTTGCCAGGTTTAAATATATATGGACTATGCTTGTAAGAACTGGTTGTTGTCTTGGGCCGAAAAAAAGTGCGTTGCCGGTTAAACTGCTTATATTATCATCTGCATAGAAGTAATAAGGCCCCCCCACAGCTCATACATGGTTTATGTGAACAGGCTCACAGGCATGTTATTATAGCCCCACTTGGTGCTGGACAAATGCGGATGGGGCTGGAGATAAACTCTCATTGCCTAACCCAGTAAATAGAAGGAGGTAGCAGCAGTGGCAAAGGGTCCTCGGTCATTTTGTGCGTTTGGGGCAGACCCTCCTCCGTGCATTGGGGTTGTAGGCGGCTAGTATGACGTGTAAATGTAAACGACATAAAGAGGCATAATATCTACTGTGGTGCTCAACTGTATGCTTTAAGGGTAGAAGACAGGGTACTAGCACTGAGACCTGTCCCCCCCCCCGCGCCCCCCTTTCCGCTGGACACGGGTTGGAGAGTGACGGTCCTTGGGAATAAGAGCTCTTCTCTGGACCCCCCCCCCCCCCGGGCAAGCCATAGGAAGGACAAGGTGAGGTCCCAGAAGAGAAGGTGCAACACGTGCAAGTAAGCAGTTTAATAAACCCAGTAAACAAGGAAAGCCCGGAAAGCCCCTATATCCCTCCTAAAGCTGGGGAAAAGAATCAGGACTGCGAAGAAACATAACATGAGCAAAACAACTAGGGGTACCACCCCGAAGATACCTAAGGAAAATGCGGCTACCAGCACGATCAGACAATATATGACTCAAGATGGAAACATCAAAAGCCCTAACACTACAAAAAAAACGGAAAAAAAAGGGGAGACCAAAAAAGGAGCAGGAGGATCAAACAGCACAAATACTGACATATCAATAGAAGGGGAGCAGGATGTAAGCCACATCGAGGAAGCAAGAGCAGATGCCCAAATGCCTACAAAGAGCGACATGAATATCATGCTAAAGAGATTGGAAGATGTAATAAGGCAAGAAATTAGGCAGGAAAACAGCACGCTGAGGCAGGACCTAAGCCACCTCTTAACACGGGTGGAAGAGATGGAGACTACAAACGAACATTAAGCCCTGGAAATCAACCAATTAAAAGACCAACATTGCATAATGAAACAAAATCAGATTATTACAGTATCGTCTTGAAGACCAGGAGAATAGAAACAGGAGACAGAATTTAAGGATCCGCTCAATCAAGGAAGAAAAAGGGGAGGATCTAAGAAAAATCATGAATGATCTCTTTCTGCCCATCTTGGAGAAAAACCCCTCAAAATAGAGAGAGTCCACCGGATAGGACAATTAGGCCTTGTACACACGAGGGAATATTTCCGCTGAACATGGTCCGAAGGACCATTTCAGCCGAAAAATCCGCTCGTGTGTAGGGGCAAACGGACCGTTTTGGCCGGATTCCTCCGGCGGAAGAATTTGATCCGATGGTGTGTACAGCCATCGGATCAAAGCAATCGGGCGGACAGATCCGATGGGAACAGTCCGTCGGACCGTTCCCATTGGATATATTACCTCATGTGTACAAGGCCTTAAAGAACAGAGAAAGGGAGTGGCCAAGAGACATTATCGTAAGGTTCAGAAATTACGAAGAAAAAGCGGAAATTTGGTCACTACTAAGAAGGAGGCCACCCTTGAGTTTTAAGGGAGCAGAGATCCAGATCTTCACAGACCTCGCCTGGGAAACTCTGGCAAGGAGGCTGCTCAAACCACTGCTGGAGCAGCTGCGTTTACAGAACATTAAATATCAATGGGGCTTCCCAGCGTGTCTCATTGGGCAGAAAGAGGGCATCTCAGCAAAGCTAACATTCCCAGAGGAATTAGAAGCCTTTTGCAATCAGCTAGGACTCCCCATACCTGAAATACCAGGATGGGTTGACTAAGTAATACCATAACACCAATGACCAAAATTAAAAGTTTTCGGTGGGTCTGGGGGGAGAGGGGGTGGGATGGGGCGGGGGGAAGGCTGGGAACGGAGGCTTCTCTTTTCTAGCTCCCGGTCAGACCCCCCCTCTGGAGCTCACCGGAGAGAGGGAGTGGGGGCGGGGCAAGACCCACCTCAAACAAGAGAACCGTGGGAAAGGGAGAATGAGGGATCCATGGTTCAGAGGCCATTTCGTCCTGTGGGCCCGGGGTAGGGGGGGTGTGGGGGGGAGAGGGAGGGGGGAAGGGAATGTGACTCCCAACAGGAGGTGGAAGGGGATTTATCGCTGTAGAATGAGAAAGAGATGGCAGTAATCTAATTTCTGTCTTATAATGTTAAGGGTTTAAATTCCGCGACCAAAAGACATAGGGTGATTGAAAAAATTAGGCAATACAGCGCCGACGTGTTTTTTCTTCAAGAGACACATCTTTCCTTAGACTCAAATGTAAAATTAGGTTCCTTTTCCTATCCAGTATGGTTTTACGGGGATTCCATCTCAAAACGGGCCAGGGGCGTGGCAATAGGGTTTGCAAGGGACATGAGATTTATTGTGGAGGATAGAATAACAGATCCAGAAGGAAGATTTGTATTTTTAAAGGGTAAATTCGGAAGTACTACCTACACGCTTGTGAATATATACGCTCCTAATGCAGGGCCTGTAAAATACCTTAATAGGATCCTGAGCAAACTAAAATTGTTTTTCGAGGGCGATTTTAATTTCGGCATAAACCCAGGAGTCGATAGTACGTCCCGTGTACAGGGGAAGAATTGTGTGTGGTTACAAAAATTTAAACGGAAAATGCATGAAAGCCAGTTGGTGGACGTATGGAGGATGCTACATCCAAGGATACAGGACTACACCTTCTTCTCCTCTGTACACGGGACCTACTCTAGGATAGACTATATCCTAGTAGACCATAGGCTACTAGATAAGGTGGTTGAGGCTAAAATCGAAATAACGACCCTTTTGGATCACGCCCCAATAACCATGATAATGGAAATTTCCCCACAACAAAATCATACACCTACCTGGCACCTAAATGGAAATCTGATAAGAGATGAGGACGGGGCGAAGAAGGTGGAACAAGAACTCAAACACTTTTTTTTAACAAACTACAATGGGGAAATTTCAGGCGCTACCCTATGGGAAGCGCACAAAGCTTATATTCGAGGAATACTAATCGCCGAGGGGGCCAGGAAAAAAAAGAGGAAAGCAGGAAGTATGTGACCCTAGTTAAAGAAATAGCGCAACTGGAACAAGTACACAAAATCGAGAGAACGCAAGAGGCTTACCATAAGTTAATGTTAAAAAGAGAGGAATTTAGAGAGGTTCTAGAACTAATAACGAAAAAAAAATGTAACAGCATAGTAAAGGAGAGATATATCTGGGGTAATAAACCTAGCAGACACCTGGCGAAAATGGTTAAAAAAAAGCAATCTAGAAACTATATCGAGAAGATAAAAAAAAACTGAGATTTGGTATACACTACCAATGAAATAGCAGAGACCTTTAAAGACTACTACCAAGAGCTGGAAATACAATTCGATTGATCAGGGGCATGGTCATCAAATCGTAATTAGAATAAAAAATATTCAATAATGTAATCAACTCAAAAACACTGATTTGCTCAAGAGACTAAAATCGCTACCATTCTGAGATTTTATCTCAAAATCAGGATATCAATAAGATAGAGGAAATAGATAGATTTAATATGGACCGCCGTTCTCCGCTTCCGTGCGTCGTAACCGCAGGAAACGTAGATCGGCGGCACACGGGGACGCTGTGTGAATCGAGCGAGCACCCGCTCGCTCACACAGCGGGGATAGCTGGATCCAGGAAGGTAAGGTAGCCAGCGCGCGCTGCAGGCTCTGCATGGCTACCCCGCTTTAAAGAAAAAACCCACCCCGAGTAATACAAAGGCGAGAAAAAGGGGGGTCATCAAATCGGAGATAAAGAGACCCAGAGATTTTATCTCAAAATCAGGGATATCTAAGATAGAGGAAATAGATAGATTTAATATGGACCAACCAATAACGGAAGTAGAAATCAAAGAAGCTTTAAATAATACAAAGGCGAGAAAAAGCCCATGCCCAGATGGCTTCACGGCCCTGTACTTTAAAAAATTCGGCAACATCTTGATACCTAGGCTATGTAAATATTTTAATGGGCTGGGTTTAGAATACGAAACAAGTAGGGAAGCTCTAGCCGCTTCAATTACTATCATATTAAAAGAAGGTAAGGATAGTTCGCTCTGCTCAGGATATAGACCAATATCGCTTCTGAATGCAGATATCAAAATATTTGCAAAACCCCTAGCAGAGCGACTAAAAAGAGTTATGTATTTACTGGTCCACCCAGACCAGACCAGATTCATCCCCGATAGAGAGAGTAAAGACAATGGAATAAGAGCACTCCTCTTAATCCAGAAGTTAAAAATAGACAGGGTTCCAGGTCTACTCTTGTCGGTGGATGCCGAAAAGGCCTTCGATAGGGTAGACTGGGGCCTTATGTTTAAAACCCTAGAGGCGATGGGCTTCGGGGACAGGATGATTAGCTGGGTGAAAACACTCTACCACCATCCTACGGCAAAAATTAAAATCAACGGCACCCTATCTGCCCCCTTTGAAATAAAAAATGGGACGCTCCAAGGTTGCCCCCTGTCCCCACTCCTCTTTATCCTGTCCATGGAGCCGTTGTTATCTACGATTCGGAATAACCCCGAAATCAGCGGGGTAAAAGTCGGGAACGAGGAACTCAAACTATCGGCGTTTGCCGACGACATTTTATTCTATATTACTAACCCTCAGACAACTATCCCATCCTTAGCCAAGGTACTCCAACAGTATGGTACCATCTCAAATTTCAAAATTAATGAGTCAAAAACTGAAATTTTGAACATAAATTTAAATAAAAAAGAAGAGAAGATTATTAGAAGGAGATGTGTATACCCCTGGATAAAAGAGCTAAAATATCTAGGTATAAAATTAATAAGATCAGAGAAGGAAATGTATAAAATAAATGTTATCCCTCTGTTAAACGAGATCAAATCAGATATTAAAAAAAAATAAAAAAATAAACCAATCTCTTGGATAGGACGTATTAATACCTTAAAGATGTTCCTGGTTCCTAAGATCCTCTATAAATTCCAAATGATGCCCATTGCCCTTCCCCAACAATTCTTGAGGACATTAAACTCAATCTTAATAAACTATGTGTGGAAAAATAAAAAACATAGAATCTCACTAGCAATCTTAAAACAAGAAAAGATCAAAGGGGGACTTGCCATGCCGGATCTAAGAGATTACTATAAAGCGGCAGTATTGTCTCGGGTAGTAGTGGGCCCGAGATCGACGAGAAAAAAGATGGGTACAAATAGAAAACGCACAATTTAAAGCACAATTGAGCACTATAATCTGGATCCCCGCACAATATAGAGCACTAAATAAAAAAACTTTCGAACATACCACGAGATACACTGAGATTATGGGATAGAGTTCACAAAAAAATAGATAAGGGTTACAACTCAACCCTCATAAATTTGAAGGAAAACCCATATTTTGCACCGGGGGAGGAAAAAATTGGGGGGAATTGGATTAAAATAGATAAAGTACACTTAGGTGAAATAATAAATGAGGGTAGAATTATGGGGTTTGAGGAGTTGAAACACAGGCCAGCTTTCTGGATTCTGGATGAATTGGGGAATACCCAGCTATGCCACTTCGTGCAACACCTTCCGCACCCTCTGCGGACGAGCTTAGAGCTTACCCCGCTGGAAAAACTGTGCAAAAAAGAAAATTCAAAAGGCACAGTGTCGAAACTATACAAGATCTTGGTAAAGGTGGACGCGCTGGTGGAGCCGCCCTTCATCCAGAAATGGGAAAGAGAACTGTGGTCATTAAGAGGGGATAACACTTTCGAAAAGTTAATGAAATTGACCCATTCTTCTGCCATCGATACGAGAACCGCGGAGTCAAACTACAAATGTATCTCGGGCTGGTATGCCACGCCAGATAAAGTGAGTAGATTCAGCGTAGGAGAACCTGGTAATTGTAGGCGGGGATGCCCTGAAAAAGGAACTATGGCACATTTGTGGTGGCTGTGCCCAAAAATGAAAAAATTCTGGCAACAAATCATAGAGCAAATAAAAGAGATTACGGGGAAAGAAATAAAAAACGACCCGTGGGCAGTTTTATTCCACGGTGGACAAGCGGGGATAACAATGTATAAAAAATCTCACACCCCACCTCCTCAACGCAGCAAAAAGGCTTATTCCTAAGAACTGGCAGAAAGTAGAAACACCAATGATGTGGGAATGGATCAATGCGGTGGAGGAGACCTATAGAATGGAAGAGCTGAGGGAGATGGTGGGGGGGAAAAACCAGGAAAATCAGGTTTTTAAGGAAAAAATGGAAAAAATGGCAAGTGTACAAAAAGTCGTGGAGCTATGTGGAAAACCTGAGGGTAGAGAGTTATTGGAACTAAAAAACACAAATTAGAAAACAGAAACACAATTAGTATAAAGAAGGTCTCCTCGTTCTTGTTTCCTGTTGGGGGTCACGTGGGAGGGGGGGATGGGTGAATGTTTAAAAGACTGGATAGCCGAACAAACTATCCATTGACCTATATTATAAAAAATATTTAATAAAAAAAAAAGGGGGGCAAAAAGCTTGTTCGATACCACAGATGATGCAAAACCGTTATGGAGACAAAGGAAGCATGGATCTATGCGCTGCTCTCCAGTTTCTAGTTAAGATAATGTCCAAAACTCAGTATAATCGCGTCTGTTCAAATGACCAGAAAAGAAACACTGAACCTAGCGCACAATGGCTGATGGAAAGAGACACTGGAATTAATCTGTCTCTATAAAAAGGTCAGCAGTATAAGCAGCTGTTATAAAGTAAAGTATGTATTAAGGGTTATGTACACAAAATTAATGTTCTAAAAGTATCATCAATCTATAGCACATTAACAGCGCTAACTAGTAGGTTCATAAACTGATCTCAGAACCTGAAAACGTGAATTAACACACCCTGCTTTTGGGAACCACAAGTAATACCAGAAAAATGCATGTGAACGCATGCATATGAGCGCATGTGGATCTTAAATCATGGGCTATGCCTTAATCTAGATAGTCATCAGCTGGCATTAGTATGCAACCTTGTATCAAAAATACACGCGTTCTAATCGCTACAGAATAAGTATGTAAGTACTACTATAAATGCATATGTAATTATAATAAATTTACCATAAAATAAAATAAAATAATAATAGTATGACATATATAAAAGTAATGCTGTTAATAGCACAAGTCCATGAATGAGTCCTATATATCAAGATATGGAGAGCTCTTAAATCTATAGGTTCCTGCAGTTTAGGCTTGCATCAATAAACAGAAAATTTGCCTCGACGGGATCCCCCAAGAGGACCTCACTCACCAAATAGACGAGATAGTAGTGATTAGAACGCGTGTATTTTTGATACAAGGTTGCATACTAATGCAAGCTGATGACTATCTAGATTAAGGCATAGCCCATGATTTAAGATCCACATGCGCTCATATGCATGCGTTCACATGCATTTTTCTGGTATTACTTGTGGTTCCCAAAAGCAGGGTGTGTTAATTCACATTTTCAGGTTCTGAGATCAGTTTATGAACCTACTAGTTAGCGCTGTTAATGTGCTATAGATTGATGATACTTTTAGAACATTAATTTTGTGTACATAACCCTTAATAGTTTCTAGTTAAGGCTGACGTGGTAAAAAAAAAAAAAAAATATTGCATCGTTTAATGCTGCACATTTAAATCATCTTTAGAATGGTACGATAATGAACAATAATGAACTTCTTATGCTGCTGTTATTTACACAGAGTTCTGACTAACTTTTTGTAACATTTTTCAAGCTGATCTCATAAATATTTTTGATTAACTTATATATATATGGCCTGTGCCTCTTTCATCAGGGCCAGTGCTGCCTCGCTCACTCTCCTATCCCTCCTGGCCCTTCTTGTTGGAAGGCAGATGGGAGGCACCTGCCACCTTGTTCTGCGACTTGGCCATGCTACCTCCTTTGTGCCACTCACTCCTGCCACCTCCTCTCTGCCACTCACTCCTGCCACCTCCTCTCTGCCACTTACCCCGGCCTCCTCTTGCCTGACACTTTCCAGACCCTCATCCTGGCTGATGTCCTCCTGTGTATAAAAAAGGGACATAGGGCCAGATTCAGGTAGATGGACGCATCTTTGTGCCGGCGTGGCGCAGCGCATATACGTTACGTCAACGCAACCTAGAGAGGCAAGTACAGTATTCACAAAGCACTTGCTCCCAACGTTGCGCCGGCGTAACGTAAATGTGAAGGCGTAAGTGGAAGTGGGTGTGACCTTATGCAAATGATGGCCCCGGAGGAGGAGGTGGTCGCCCGGTGTCTGGAGAGGGAGCAGTTGGAGGGCGTGGAGGGTTTTGATTCTGTTCTGAAGCCTCGAGGACAGGTAAGTGTTGTTTATTCCCCATCCAGTGTGTAGAATGTGAGGGGGTGGAAGGGGACATGGGACATGGGACAAGTATGAGGGTCCACCAACATGTGAATGTTTTGTGTCATCCACAGATGTGCAGGAGGGAGCAGGGCCATCTGCTGCCGGTGCCCATCCCACATCATACCCGTAACATCAGCCTAATCCTGACCCCCTAGGAAGCCAGGATCCAGCGGTGGAGGGGAGTGACCACACCTCTCCTCTGGAGGTGGTTGTGGAGGAGACGGTGAATTTAGATGAAGATTCCCTTATCTTTGAGGAGTCCTCGGTTTTGCCTGGGCCCTCTCACACCTTCTCCCCCATCAGGGGAAGCCCTTCTGGCTCTGCCACCAGCAGGGTAAGCCCCTCAAGGGCGACACCTTACACCCAGATCCAATCCTCCTCTGCCCTCATGAAGGCGCACACCTATGAGTCAGCCAGTCAGTCAGTCAGTGTTAGAGCTTCAGAGAGCAGGACGCTCTCAAACGAGTCGGCTCTCTCCCAGGGATAGCACAGATTAGGCTGCTAGGCAGGCAGGCTCCTGCAAACCCCTTGCTGCATGATACAATCTGCAGCCCCTAGGACCAGCTCCTTCCTCCCCTTGGACTCCCTCTTCTCCAGGTAGGACCCTGTCCTTTTTTGGGTACGCTACCTCTACTGCAACCGTTGGCGGCCGTCCTTGTCAGGACAAGCCGCTACATCTTACGGCTCTCCCCCTCTCATATACCCCTCATCGCCACCCACACCGCCATCCACAATCAAGGCACCCCCCCGCCGCCTCTCTGGCTCAGTTCTGCGGCTTCTCCCCGATCCCGCCGGCATCCACGCCGGCCTGCTCACATTCGCGGCCGCCGCGGCTTAGGAAAGACCGCGGCTTCAGCCGCGGCCTAGTGGCGCGCCGCTCCTACGCCCAGGAAATAACCTGTAAACAGCCCAAAATACCCCCCCTACTCCTGGAGGATCCCATCCACCCCCCAGTGAACCATCCAGTTCACCATAGCCATCCATCCACCCAGCTGACAGCCCCCCAGCATATGCCCTGTGTCTTGGTCGGTGGCCATTTTGGTACACCCCAGAAACAGAGACACCTCTCACCCCCCCTTCCTCCTTCACAACCAATACTGCTTGATCCAGGGTTCTTGTCCGATCACCTCCCAGGGATCAGGAAGGAATTTTTTTTCCCTGGCCTCCGCACATTGGCTCAGCACAGCCAGGGTTTTTTTTGCCTTCCTCTGGACCAAGCCGGGGAGAGAGGATTCAATGAATCCCCCCTCCATTGCCATTTAAACATCATAGCCCCCCCCCGATGACTACAACTATGGCTCTTTTGCAATATTCTGCAAAAAACATTTGGGGTCTGAGGCGATTTGCCACAGTCTTACCAGCCGTCACCAAAAAGGCCTTAAAATTAGAGCAACTATTGAGAACCGATCAACGATCGACTATCAAGAGTTTCAGCCATTTACCCCAGCTTAACGCAAGATCGGCAGTAAAACACTGATCAGAAATCCATGATTTCATGCTACAATATGATATAGACTGCCTTTTTATTACAGAAAGCTGGCTCACAGCCAACTGTAACACCATTCTAGGAGAACTGGTGCCAGAAAACTACCACATTATAACGGAAAACAGAATAGGGCAAAGAGGTGGAGGCCTGGCGGTGATCCACAGAATTCATCTTGCGATCACCAAACCAGTCCTTCAAAATCCTCTTCCATTTATGGAAACACTTACCCTGCAACTGCAAGCAAACCCCCAGGAGACCGTCCACATTCTTCTCTGCTATAGGCCACCCGGGCCAAAATCGCAGCTACTCACATCATTGACGGAGTTTATCTCCACTTATACCCTTAACAGCAAACACCTTTTGCTGCTCGGGGACTTCAATCTCTGGGCGAACTCCTCTCAGGATCCTGTTGCCGACACCTGTATTGACCACCTGGAAGGATTAGGGCTACAGCAATTAGTATGTGGGCCCACACATGTTTCAGGTTACACGCTTGACTTAATTTTCAGACAAAATCTGAAAATAAGCATTATGGAAAATGAATCGTTGCCATGGACAGATCACCATGCAATTAAATTCATAATTCCCAAAATCCCCCCCATTGAGGAAAACACCCAAGCCGGTGACAATACACTGGACTAGATCTCATAAGAAGCTCCATTCGGAACTCTTCAAATCTACCTTGGGAAATAAAATAAAAAAATGCCATAAATGCAGCCCTACTACAGTCAGCCGACTTGGTGGCACCGAAACGCAAAACCCGCATCCAGAAAAACAAGTCCGGCTGGTTCAACAACCAACTGTCACTACTGAAGCAAGAGCGCAGAAGGGCGGAAGCCGCCTGGAAAAGAAGTGCTTCAGAGGAGAACCTCATCATCTACAAGGAATTAACAAGAAAATACCATAAAGAAATCTTTAAAGCCAAGAAACATCGGGCCAGATTCACAGAGAATTAGATTCTTGTAGAGTATCAGAAATACACTACGCTGCCGTATTTTACCTGGCTCTACGTGGAATCCAGGTAGATTTTGTCCAGTAAACAACGGCGGCGTAGTGTATTTCTCCCGTCGCAATCCATCTGCGCGAGTAGGGGGCGTGAAGCATTTAAAATAGGCGCGTTCCCGCGGCGATCGAACTGCGCATGCTCCGTTCGCAAATTTCCCACCGTGCATTGCGCGTAAACACGTCGTCACGTCGTAGTAGCGTCGTTTACGTACATTCCTATTCCCGAACGAGTTACGTTAAAAAAAAAAAAAAATATTTAAAATCGACGCGGGAACGACGGCCATACTTTACATGGGTTACGCACTGTTAGACCAGCAAAAAGCTCCTCTAACATTACGTAGCCAAAAAATGACGTAGGCGATTGCGAGGGACACTCGTACCTTCGTGGATCGCCGTAAAAAGTCATTTGCATATCCCGACGCATGAAAACGACGCAAACTCCTCCCAGCGGCCGTAAAAATATTGCAGCGTAGATCCGAAGGCTTACGAGGACGTAAGCCTCTCGGATCGAAGCCCGAAGCCGCCGTATCATGGTTTGAGGATTCAAACTAGTGATACGGCGCGCGAAATTTGAAATTACTCCTGTCTAACACCAGTTAGACAGGCGTAATTGCTCTGTGAATCTGGGACATCATTTTTCTGTGGCTATCAACAGCGCTTTAACCACTTAAGGACCCCCGCACGCACATATACGGCCACAGAATGGCACGTACAGGCACAAGGGCGTAAATTTACGTCCCCGCCTAAGTGCGGTTCGGGGGTCCCATCGGGGGTCCCCCTGGCTCCGGGAGCGATCCGGGATCAGCGGGCGGATGTCGGCGCTTACCCGCCCCCCCCGCGATCGCTCCCAGCCAATGGGAGCGCGCTCCCATCCTGTCAGTTCCTCCTCCTGTGTTTACACAGGAAGGAGGAAATTATGTCACCTCTCATCGCAGCGCTGTTTCCCAGCGCTGCTGATGAGAGAAGACATCACAAGTAAGTGTGCACCAACACAACACTGACACACACTCACATAGGCATATTAACCCCTTGTGATCGCCCCCCCCCACCCCCCTGTCACAGTGTCACTGAATGCAGTGATCTAATCACTGCATTTAGTGTCAGTGTGACAGGCAGTGTAAAAAACAGTTAGTGTTAGGTTCAGGATAGCCCCCCCACCCCCCCTAATAAAGTTTTAACCCCCTGATCACCGCCCTAGTTAACCCTTTCACTCCCTATTGCCAGCGTCACTAAGCGATCATTTTTCTGATCGCTGTATTAGTGTCGCTGTTCCCGCTAGGTAGCTATTTTTTTTTTATTGCGATTTTTTTTTTTTTTTTTACTAAAGACATGTGGCTAAATAAATTTTGGCCTAAATGTTTGACTAAAATTTAGTTTATTTGATTTTTTTTCAACAAAAAAGTAAAAAATAGTGTTTTTTTTTTCAAAAATGTCGCTCTATTTTTGTATATAGCGCAAAAAATAAAAATCGCAGAGGTGATCAAATACCACCAAAAGAAAGCTCTATTTGTGGGAAGAAAAGGACGCAAATTTTGTTTGGAAGCCACGTCGCACGACCGCGCAATTGTCTGTTAAAGCGACGCAGTGCCGAATCGCAAAAACACCTTGGGTCATTTACCAGCGTATTGGTCCGGGTCTTAAGTGGTTAAATTGCCCCCGCGAACTCTGCAAGTTGGTCACTCAGACCATGAACCCAGGTTGCCTGGAAGCCCCCAATTTAGATACCCAAGAATTTGAGGGAATTAAAATTGAAGGAATCCGGGAAAGCATTCGGCAAATCAATACCCCTCTCAACCCCCGTCCCAACCAACCGCATAACATCCACAGAAACCATCGACAATCAACGATGTTCACTCTGGAACCCATCTCCATCGATGCCACTAAAAATATCATCGGTACTTTGCGAAACAGCACAGCGCCTAACGATATTATCCCCACTAAACTGCTGAAGGAATGTGCCGACATCTTGGCACCACCTATCACGCAGCTTATAAACCAGTCATTTAAGGAAGGCATAGTGCCCTCCCTGCTGAAAGAGGGCACAATCAAGCCCATCTTGAAAAAGCCTAGCCTGGATCCCAAGGACCCAGCTCACCGCCGTCCCATAACAGGCCTTAACGTTCTCTCCAAGGTAATGGAAAAAGTAGTGGTAAAACAGCTACAACTGCATCTGGATACCCACAACCTACTTGGTCCATTTCAATCGTGTTTCCGTCCCGGACACGGAACGGAAACAGCATTACTCAAAATATGGGATGACGCCCTCGAGGCCGCAGACGAAGGAGAATCCTCGCTCCTGGTTCTGCTGGACCTAAGCGCAGCCTTTGACATGGTAGACCACAAACTTTTATTGACTCGGCTGGCTGAGGTAGCCAGAGTCGCAGAAGGTGATCTACCATGGTTTTCCTCCTTTTTGGAAAACCGATCACAAACAGTGAAATTGGGACCTTTCACCTCTGAAAAACGCATGGTGTCATGTGGAGTCCCTCAAGGATCCCCTTTGTCACCGGTGCTCTTCAACATCTATCTTCGCCCTCTCTTTGAAATTATCAGTAGCCAAGATCTACTTTATCACTCATATGCAGACGACACGCAACTGTATTTTCGCATCTGCAACAAAAATGATCATCATCTCAGTTTAGAGAAATGTCTCTCTTTGATAGAAAACTGGATGACTAAAAGTTATCTTAAACTCAACAGTTCCAAAACAGAACTTCTTCTGTTTCACGCCAGTCGCAAGAGTCAACTGGCAACTACTTGGAAACCCCCGCCCATTTTGGGCCAGATCATCACCCCTAGCTCCAAAGTCAAAAGTCTCGGTGTCATCTTCGACACCTACATGACTATGGACGCACAAATAGGGTCAGTAGTCAGCGGATCTCACCATCTGCTGCGCCTACTACGCAGACTTACTCCATTTATTCCCAAAGAAGACGTAGCAGTCGTGGTAGGAACAATTGTAAACTCCAGATTGGACTATGCAAATGCCCTTTACCTCGGGCTCCCAAAGTACCAAATCGCTCCTCTGCAAGTCATTCAAAATACGCCCGCCAGACTTGTGACTGGGAAAAAACCCTGGGAATCCATCTCACCTTCACTGAGATCCCTTCATTGGTTGCCAGTAAAGGACAGAATTGCTTTCAAAGCACTCTGTCTGACACATAAGTGCATCCATGGGAAGGCCCCGCAATATCTATGCGAAAAGATAGAAGCCCACAATTCCAATCGCGTTCTGCGATCCACCGACCAAAATCTGGTCAAGGTACCCAAAGCCAGATACAAGTCCAAAGGAGAAAGAAGGTTTGCTTTCCAAGGTCCCAGACTATGGAACGCTTTACCAACCAGCATTCAGTTGGAGGAAAACCACCTGACCTTCAGAAGACAGATTAAAACTCTACTCTTTTGATGTCAAGAGAGACAGAAACAACAAGCGCCCAGAGGCGATTTGGTTCGCATGTGCCGCGCTATATAAGTTTTTCATTCATTCAAGGCGACACGGAAGACCAGGGGGGGTTTCTGATGCTGTCCACAATGAAATGGCAAGGGACGGGGCCCGGCAGACCCGGCATATGGGAGAAAAAGTCAGACACCTGCACTGGGTGTCTGACAGCCTGGCCTCCGTGGCAGAGATGACTGATGGCATGCAGGATATAAGCGCCAACTGTGCTGCAGTGGTCACCAGCCTGGGGGAGCTGCAGGCAGAGACACACACCCTTACTGGGGCAGTACAGGCCAACACGGCTGCCATCCGGGAAGAGGGGAGGCAGAGGCAGCGCAACCAGCGTCATAATCAGAACCGCCAGCTGAGGATGCAGGCCCAGACGAACCACTTTCTCAGCCACATAGCCGTGGCCTTGGAGGGCAGACAGCCATCACCTGCCAGGAGTGGCCCACCCGGGGATGAGCCACCTCCAGATGCCCCACCTGAGGCTCCCTCCAGGCAGCTGAGGAGCCAGAGAGGTGGCTTTTTTTTCTGCTCTGGATATGAGTTTTTTTGTTGTTATTTATGCTCAGGATATGAGTTTTTTTTTTTTTATTTATGCTCAGGTCATGAGCCTTTTTTTTTAATGACTGCACATGGTAAGTAGTGCAGACTACAGTGTGAATGGTGTGTGAATGTGGGGGTGACACTCCTGCCAGTAAGGGGTGTCACCCTCGGTCGTTGGGGAGAAACTATCCCCACGGCCGTGTGAATGTGGTATGAATGGACAGCGACACCATTGGGGCCTTGGCGCGGCGTTGCTGCTCCCAAGTCCGGCATGCCGGACTTGGGCTAATCCAATGTGATGTGGATGTGGTGTGTGTGATCTAGAGACCACAGTGGTGTGCATGCGTGCATTGTCTGTGTGCCATGCTAAATGTGTGTGTTTAACGTCCAAAAATGCCTACCGCGAGGCATCTCCTGACTGCTCTTCCCTCAGCAGACGGGGTAGCCTCGGGCAGGTGGGGACTGTGTGGGTCGGGGTCAGGTCATCACATATGTCAATCTGCAGGCCCTTTCTCATGGCGTAGTTGTGCAGCATGCAACATGCACCGATGATCTGACGCACAAAGTTTGGGGAAAACAACAGGGCCCCCCCAGACTTATCCAGGCTTCGGAAACGGGACTTCAGGAGGCAAAATGTTTGTTCCACCACTGCACGGGTACGTATGTGTGCAGCATTGTATCTTCTCTCTCCTCTGGTTTGGGGATTCCGGAATGGAGTCAGGAGATGGGGGCCCAAGTGCATATGCTGTTTTACCTGGAAGGGAAAAGACAGGAGGATGTTAGCCGTGCATGTGCCCCTCGTGATGTCTGCATCATGGGGTCGGACAGTCATGCCTGACTCCCATGTCACTCACCAACCAGCCAGCTGTCCCTGTACATGTTCTGTTCAAATTCTGTTGGGATGGGGCTTTGACGGTATATGTAGCTGTCGTGGCTGGACCCGGGATGTTTGGCACGAATGTGCCATATGAGGCATTGGGCATCGGCTATCACCTGTACGTTGATGAAATGCCAGTGCTTCTGATTGCGATATATGTGCTCTGTGGCACGGGGGGGCTGTAGTGCCACATGTGTGCAATCAATGGCCTTGATTGTGCGTGGGAATCCTGCAATTCTGTAGAAATCCAGCATTGCCTTCTGCCGCAGATGCTCATTGGTGGGTCTGATGATGTGGTGGGACATGCGTCTGAGGATTTCGAGGAACAACCTGGTGCACACATCTGCTCATGGTGGATTGTGGCATCCCAGCCACAACTCCACTTGTACGCTAAATTGAGTCACTGGCAAGGAAATGGAGTGTTGCCAGTACCTTGACCAGTGGCTGCACTGCTTGTGAGCGGTGTGTCTTGCTGGTGATGTCATCTTTTAGGGCTGTGGCTAATTCCAGGATGGCATCAGGGCTGAATCTGAAGATGCGATACACCTCCTCATCACCCATGCCAAAGAGGCTCATGCGCGTGCGGTATATCCTCTCACATGCCCTCCTCCTCTGTACTGGTGTACCCATTTGTAGTGCTATGACCACGGCTGCCCCTGGCATGTTGGCAGACAGATGTGTTGTCCTGCAAGTGGGGTTGCTCAGCTTGCTAAGTTCGTCCGTAACGGTGATGCTGTAGCTGCTCTCTAGCTGACCTGTGCATGTCTGGTGCAAAGATAAACCAGCTATTTGTTGGAATAACTTTACGCCGGACGAACGACTTGCGCGCACCGCACGTAGCCTGCGCCGGGCGCGCGTACGTTCACAAATTGGCGTATCTCCCTCATTTGCATATTTGAATAGGAAATCAATGGGAGCGCCAGATGCGTCCAGCGTAAATATGTGCCTACGATACGCCGGCGTAGGAAAGTTAGGTCGGTCAGAGGAAGCCTATTTTCATGCGTATCTAGTTTTGTGGGTATGGCGCATAGATATGACAGCGCATATTTACACTTACGCTGCGTATCTCGAGAAACGCCGGCATAAGTCTTTCTGAATCTGGCCCATAGTTTGAGTTTTGAGTTCAACAATCACACATAATTTTCAGCTCAAATTGATTGAAAATAAATATAAAAGACAATCATTCTGACCCCAGCAGTTTTCATTCTTTTCATCCCAACTTTTTGGGCCACTACGGTCTATTGGTATGGAAAACACTTTTAGATCAAACATTATATATTTTTTACATATTAACATCGATTTTACCGCATTTTTTTTACACAATAAAATACATTTAAAATACTATACCTGGTTCCAGACAGCCACATCTGGGTCTTCCTCCAGGATGGAAGGCTCATTTTGCTCCTGAGAAGGCTCAGCTTGGCTGCAGTGAAGGCTGGAGGGTTGGCTGGAGGGAAGTCTGGAGGGAAGTCTGGGGGGAAGGCTGGAAAGTGACTGACTTGTTTTAGGGTGGTTGTCAAGAAAGGACAGTCTGCTGTAGTACAACAACGAGGGTACATATACCTTTCCTGCTGCTGCTCCAGACCTCTGAGAAGCAAGGACCTTGTTACGCTCACCCCTGTATGTGCCTCTCAAGGTCCCAATTTTAGTGTCCAGCTGTTCCGTGGTTACATGGGGCATCCTTGTGTGCAAAAATGGGAGCAGGCTCTTCGGTGCTGCTGTCTTTAGCCCTTTTTACCTATGGATGGGGTCTTATGTTGCCCAAAGAGCGGACAGCTTCCTTAATCGATCTATGAATTCACTAAGGAACTTCTTCTCATTAAATTAATTCATATTTTCTGCAAGACAAAACAAAAGAGACATTTGCTAATGTCAATCACAGTCTATAAACTCTAGTAATCTTTATCTCCATATAGGCCTTCAATATGCAGTATAGGCCACAGATGTCCCAATTTCAAATCCTACATTCGTTCACATGTTTGTCGCTTTTACGACTTCCTCCGCACACTGAACGTAGGTACAACACATGTGTGTTAAGCTTTATATACACTACGCATGCGTGACACTCCGCACACGTCACCCGCCCATGACGTTCTTACTCAATGTTTCCCCGCCTCTTCTCTTTTGCCACGCAAACGACATGGCGAAATCAGATGAGCAGGTGTCCCCAATTAGGCCTAGTTCAACCAAAAACGACAACATGGCGGTGTCTGATGAACAGGTGTCTGTACTTATAAATTAGTCGAACGATGACACAACAAGCCCGGAGCCTGATGAGGAAACGTCACAAACGAGGAGCAGATGCAAGGCATCTAACATGTCCTACGCGGAAATAGTGGACATATTGCTAAAGTCTGATTATGATGCCAGGCATGGGCCCTATAACCACCCTAATTTAGGGATGGCCAAAATTTTGGGGTGAAAAGATCGAAGGAGCAGCTCAGAAGAGGTGGTCAGACCTCAAACTGAGGGAGCCAGAACAGTTAAGGAGCATTAAGAGAATGCTTGAAAAAAAGTAAGTACTTCTCCTGTGTCCTTATTATTATTATTATTATTATTATTATTATTATTATTGTTTTTCAGAACTTGCATGTTGCTCCGCGTTGTTGCTTTTGAATATAGGTCCTTAGAAAATAACGGTTGTTTCAGACACATCATTCGGCCACTACATACGATGTTATATGAAGATACAGGGTTAAAAATATTTTAATATGCCTGTTTATATTCAAGAAATCTTTTTACATTGGTGTCTAGCTGATGTGCTTGTAACTAAAATTAAAATCAAAATGGCATCAGTCTAAAGGAGAGGACACTCAGCAGCTGTTTACACATCTGCACTCAAGAGCACTAGTGTGGGCCACTAGAGATGTCCCGAACTATTCGCCAGTGAATAGTTCCTGGCGAACATAGCTTGTTTGCCGTGGCGGGCGAACATATGCAATGTTCGGTCTGCCCCCTATTTGTCATCATTGAGCAAACTTTGACCCTGTACCACAGTCAGCAGACACATTCCAGCCAATAAACAGCATACCCTCCCTCCCTGCTCTGTTCTGGACACTTCCTGGTTGTCTGTTTCCTTATAACCAGAGTACTGGGAGCTTTCTCACTGTGGTCACTAGTGTTGCTCACGAATATTCGCATTGCGAATATTCGCTACGAATATTGCATATTCGAGTATTCACGAATAACTCGAATATTGCGGCGAATATTCGCTATGGCGAATATTCGTATTTTTTCAAATTTATTTTTAAAACAGATCACATCCTAGTGATCTCCATCGACGTCTAAAAGCATTGCTGGTATGATTAGAGAGAGACCCTGGGCCGAGTAGCTGATGCGACTCTTTTATGTTGCCTAAAATTCGCATTGCAAATTTTCGGCAACCTAAAAGAATCGCATCAGCTACTCTGCCCTTCTTTTGCATCAGAGCCAATCAGAATAACTCGAATATTCGGCAAAAGAAATATTGCGCGATATTCCTTTTGCCGAATATTCGAGTTATTCTGATTGGCTCTGATGCAAAAGAAGGGCGGAGAAGAAAATCGCGCAATATTCCTTTTGCCGAATATTCGAGTTATTCTGATTGGCTCTGATGCAAAAGAAGGGCAGAGAAGATAATCGCGCAATAGGAATATTGCGCGATTATCTTCTCCGCCTTTCTTTTGCCCCCTTATTCTCCTTTCTTTTAAGTAGAGTTAGTGTAGAGTTAGTGTTTAGTGCATATTAGTTTAGTAATACAGGAAATGATCTCCGTTTATGAGAATTTCACAATTTTTTTTGGATAAAATATCACGAATATTCGATATTAGCGAATATTCGCAAATATTCTTCTATATATTCGCGCAATATCGCGAAATCGAATATGGCGTAATCCGCTCAACACTAGTGGTCACTAATCAAGGAGGTGTGATTACTGTGTGTAAACTGAAACTAGATTGGGCTGAGGGGTTTTAGACAAACCATCACTGCCCTCTATTGGCTCTCTGGCTCTGTACATCAGAGAGACAGGAAACAACAGCAAAAACTAAACTAGAACTGTAGGTTGATTATATGATTGATTTTTATCTATTTTTAATCATTTTTAAAAGGAATCAGTTAACTATTATGGGCCAGATTCTCGTCTGTTGCGGCGTATGCTATTTACACTACGCCGCCGCAACTTACAGGAGCAAGTGGCGTATTCTCAAAGCACTTGCTCCGTAATTTGCGGCGGCGTAGTGTAAATGGCCCGGCTTATACCCGCATAATTCAAAGGGGCGGCTTGTATTTAAATTAAGCGCGCCCCCGCGCCGAACGAACTGCGAATGCGCCGGCCGTTAACGTAGCCCACTGCGCATGCTCCATAGTACGCCGCAAATACATTGATTTTGACGTCAACGTAATTAACGCACAGCCCTATTCGCGTCGAGTTACGTAAACAACGGAAAAACACGACGCTGTCCCGACGTCCATACTTGCGTCCATAACATGGGATACGCTGGACCTGTGCAAGGTTACCCCTCATATAGCGCGCAAATACATTCGGGATTCGGCGTATCAGGCTCATTTGCATATTCGACGCAGAAATCAACGGGAGCTCCACCTAGCGGCCAAACGCAACATTGCAACTTAGACCTAACGGTGTAAGTGACTTATGCCAGTCGGATCTACGCCAAATCTATGCGTAACTGATTCTAAGAATCAGTCGCATACATAGGAGGGCTCAGAAACAGATATACGATGGTGTATCTGAAGATACACCGTTGTATCTCTTCTGAGAATCTGGCCCTACTGTATGTCTCTATACCCTGTAAACAGTCATTTCAGCCCAAATTTTTTTCCTTTATTGACTCTTTAAAAACAGGTGAAACCGACTGGCCATTATCCCGAAGGCATTCTCCACAACTCTTCGGGCTCTGGCCAGCCGATAGTTGAACACCCTCCTCTCTGGGGTGAGGGTCCACTGGGGGAATGGCCTCATTAGATGCTGTCGCAGGCCAAAAGCTTCATCAGCCAGAAACACGAAGAGTCCTTCCACATTCTCGGCATCTGGTGGAAATGCAAGGTCATCACTCTGGGGACGAAGCGCAAACTCCATCTGCCTGAAGGCTCCCATATCCGACATCCTGCCGTTCTTCCCCACATCCACAAAGAGGAAGGGAAGGAGGAAAAAAATACAATACATTAGCATACATTAAATACATTAAATGTGATATTAAAGGATAAAACTTACCCTCATTCAGTCCTCCTGCAGGACTTGTATAATGGCAGAACAGGTATCTGGGATTATGAGGCCCAGAGCCTGGGGGGGATGCCTGTTGTGAACTTCAAGTCCTGCAAGCTTCTCCCAGTTGCCAGATAGCGTAACGTGGCAACTAGCCTCTGCTCAGTGCTGATGGCTTCCTGCATAATGGTATCCTGCCTGGTGATATAGGGCGACACCAAAGCCAAGAGCTGCTGGAAAACGGCGTCAGACATCCTAAAGAAATTCCTGAAATAATCAGGATTATTCTCCTGGATCTCCCGCAGCAGAGGCATATGAGAGAATTGATTCCTACAGAGAAACTCTTGGTCCATGAATGCCTCCTTACCCTGTTCATGGCTTCGTCTTGGTCTAAAACAATAAGACCAACACAAACTGACTGCACAACACAAACTCTACGATGAGCAGGTGCCTGCAACATGGCTAGAAAACTAACGTCTAATCAGAACAAACAAACTAAACAGAACGCACTGAAGAACAGCAAGTCCTATGAAGAACGACCTGAAAATCAGAAACAAGAGGACAGGAACGCACTGTGAAACAAATACGACCTGACTACATGCCCTAAAAGACATGATACAAACCCACAAGCACAAACTGAACCTCAGAAAACTATTTGAAGGCATGAAGACTAAAAAGCGCAAATTGTCTCTCACCAAACTTTTACTAACACGCGGTAACACGAGATTAGCAAAAGCAGCCCCAAGGGTGGCGCCAGTGAAATCAAACTTCCCCCTTTACAGTGGCGTCATACGTGTTGTACGTCATCGCATTTGAGAACAACAAGATTTTGTCTTGATAGTGTGTATGCAAGGAAAGCTTGACAAGAATCTTGTCAAGCTTGACAAGAACCTCGTTGAAGAAACAACGTTTCTTTTACGATGAGATTCTCGGTCGTGTGTACGAGGCCTGACATTCGATTGTGGTGGCAGTTGTTTACTGGGGTGATTATGGCAGTTATGGAAGTTTCACTCATGCTGTGGAATTTCTTTGGAAATTAAGTGATACAGTTGCACTTTTGACTTTTTATGATCATTGTGGTAGAGGACTTTATACTGTGAAAGATCCATATTATTATTGTTTGCACATGTGTGAGGACGTTTTGAATTTTATGGCTGAACTTTATATCTGTTTTCCATTCATACATGAAAAGTTTCACCATTCAACATATAAGCACTTTTATGTTGAGGAGTCTCGATACTGTTGTAAGGCAATGTGTAAGTCTTTAACTAGCACTGGTGTTTTCATATTTCAAGTTTTGTCCTATTACAATAGAAGGATACACAGTGGAGACATTATAAGATTCTGAAAACCTTGTCATATTGGTCTGTGCAAGTCTGATGGACCCTGCCAAACTTGATTTAGACTAAATGGGAGTACATTATATACTAAGCAATGCTAAACACTACCCTTATGGGATGATTTCACTTCAGAAACCTAGTAGAACTGTAAAGCAGGCCATGGGTCAGTTAGGAACTTCTAACGCAGGTGTCCTTTTATGAAACTGTGGTAAAGTACCGCAATTCAGTTCTCAGGCATTCTCGGATGAGATCGCTCTCCTCTGAGTGCCTGTTTATGAAGGTCTGTAGATCGGTTCTCATGTTGAGATGAGGAGCAGCTCCTCTCACTGTAATCTCGCGGGATTACAGTATGAGGAAGTGAAATACAAAAGAACACGAATCAGCACACATTATATACCACATATTAATAAAATAATAAAGTTACATTCCCACCAAACAATATACATTAACCTAATTATTAAACATTGGGCCAAATTCACAAAGCACTTAAGCCGGCGTTTCAGGAGATGTGCGGCGTAATTGTAAATATGCGCCTGCGTATCTAAGCGCCGTATCCCCAAAACGATATACGCCAGAAATCTAGAAATTTTCGACGTAATTTCGATAGACCGGCGCATCGTGCGCGTAAAAAATGCGCTAGACACACCATTTATTTGCTAGGCAAATATGCAAATGAGGGAGATACGGCGATCCACAAAAGTACGTTTGTGAGGCGCAGGCTACGCGCTGTGCGCAACAGCTGCACGTCCTGTCTAAAATTAGTCCATATAAAAGCAGGTTTTAAATGAGACAATCCGTCTACATGTCAGCTAAAGCAACACCGTTAGGGACGAGCTGAGCAGCCACACTTGCAGGACAACAATCTGTATGCCAACATGCCAGGGGCATCCTTGCTCATAGCTATACTACTGACTTTAGATGAGCGCAGAAGGAGGAGGACACGGAGGAGGGCACGGGAGAGGATATACCGCACACGCATAGACCTCTGTGGCATGATTGATTCTGCGGTGTCTCGCATCTTCAGATTCACCCCTGCTGCCATCATGGAATTAACCACAACCCTGCAGGAGGACATCACCAGCCCAACACAACGCTCACATGCAGTGTAGCCACTGGTCAAGGTCCTGGCAACACTCCATTTCCTTGCCAGTGGCTCTTTTCAAAGAACAAGAGGAGTGGTGGCTGGGATGTCACAATCCTCCATAAGCAGATGTGTGCACCAGGTTATCCCTGCAATTCTCAGACGCATGGCCAACCAAATCATCAAACCCACCCAGGAGGACCTGCGGCAGAAGGCAATGACAGATTTCTACAAAATTGCCAGATTCCCACGCACCGTGGGGGCCATTGATTGCACACATGTGGCACTCCAGCCCCCCGTGAGACAAAGCACATATACCGCAATCGGAAGCATTGGCATTCCATCAACGTACAGGTGATAGTCGATGCCAAATGCCTCATATGGCACGTCCGTGCCAAACACCCCGGATCCAGCCATGACAGCTACATATACAATCATAGCCCCATCCCAATGGAATTTGAACAGAACATGTATGGGGACGGCTGGTTGGTGAGTGACATGGAAGTCAGGCATGACTGTCCCCCCTATGATGCAGAAATCACAAGGGGCACATGCACTACTAACATCCTCCTGTCTTTTCCCTTCCAGGTGACTCTGCATATGCATTGGGACCCCATCTCATGACTCCTTTCCGGAACCCCCAAACCCCAGGAGAGGAAAGATACAATGAAGCACATGCCAAAACCTGTGCAGTGGTGGAGCGCACCTTTGGCCTCCTGAAGTCACGTTTCCGATGCCTGGATAAGTCTGGGGGTACCCTGTTGTATTCCCCAAACTTTGTATGCCAGATCATCGGTGCATGTTGCATGCTGCACAACTTCGCAGTGAGAAAGAGCCTGGAGATTGACATACGTGATGACCTGACCCCCGAACCAGACAATCCCCCCCTAACCAAGGCTACCCCGTCTTCTGAGGGAAGAGCAGCCAGGAGACAGCTCACATTAGGCATCTTTGCACGTTAAACACACACATTAATCATGGCACAATGAGAATGCATGCATGCACACCACTGTGGTCCCTAGATCACACACACCACATCCTCATCAAATTGGATTAGCACAAGCCCACCATGCAGGACTTGTGAGCAGCAACGCCACGCCACGGCTCCAATTATGTCACTGTACATTCATACACCATTCACACAAACCTGGGGATCACTTTTCCCTGGTCCTGGAGAACCCTTCTCCACCACAAATGAGGGTGACACCCCTTTTCCGGCAGGAATGTCACCCCCACATTCAAAAATAATTCACAAACCCCCCAAAAAATTAAAAAAAATTGCCCAGCACCAAAAAAAAGCCCAGCAAAAAAAAATCAGAAAAGACAAAAAAAAAATACCGCCGCTGGCGTGACCCACGCCTGGGGTGGCCACGGCCATGGCCCCGGCTCCTCAGGGGAGACTCATGGGGGGGTAATCTGGGGAAGGAGGAGCATTCCCTGGTCTCTGCTCACCTGGCGGCCTGCCCTCCAAGGCCACGGCTATTCTGGTCAGGCCAGCATTGAGTGTAGCCGTATTGGCCTGGATAGCCTGGGTAAGGGCCCGCACATCCTGACCAATGCCTGCTGTGGTAGCCTGCTGTTCATTTTGGCAATTGATCTGAGCCAGGGAGTTGCAGGCCATGTCCCCAACTGAATCCTTTATGGAGAACAGGCTCTCCTCCATCCGCCCCAAAGTCTGGCTGACCTGTCCCAGATGGCGGGTCTGAAGGGCCTGGTCCCTTCTCAGGTTGGCAGGCAGAACCTCGGCCACCCCCTAGTCTTGTGGGTTGCCTTCCTGCCTCCAGATGAGGCTTGTGGCCGGGGAGAAGGGGAGCCCCTTGGGAGGGGAGCCCTGTTGGGGGAGGAGTGGGAGGGGCTACCCCTGATGGAGGCCTGGCTGCTGCCAGCCATAGGGGAAGACTCCTCCAAAATTAACAAGTCATTCCTTGACATGACCTCCTCCTCCAACTCAAACTCCTCCTCCTCAACCTCCTCAGAGGACTCCGGCCAAGTCTAGGGGTCTTCCTCCAACTGTTGTCCCGGGGATGGTGCGGACAGGCCAGATGGCCCAGCACCCTCCTGCACATCTGTAGATGACCCAAAACTTTCACAGGTTGGAGGATCCACACACTTGCCACATATCCCCCCCCCACACATGCTACACACCAGATAGAAAAAAAAACGTACCTGTCCTCACGGCCTCCTCAATGGAGTCAAAGCCAGGCAGCCCCTCCACTTGCTGCCTGTTGAAGGTCTGATCCACCGCACGCTCCTCCTCAGTCAGCCTAACAGGGCATGGTGGGCCCCCTCCAGTGCCCCTGGCATGTGCTGCAATCTTGCCCAGCTTCAAACGGACCACACGCCGGAGATCATTGATCATGGATCCCCTGGCGTGTCCGGGTCTCCCCCCCCCAACGAGTTTACCTTGTCGGCGATGTCCTCCAATATCTGAGCCTTCCTGGCCGGGGTGATGTTGGCACTCTTCGGGCCGTGCACGAATCGCCCATATAGGGTTATGGCCCTGGCAATAATTGCCTTCTCCCGCAATGAAAAATTTAATTTTCGCTTCCTCTCAGTCATGTTCTCACAAACTCTCTCCAAAACAATTACCAAAAATCACTCACCAAAAAAGTCTCCAAAAACACTATCCAAAACACTATACAAAACAGTCACCAAATATCTCAAAGACAAGTCACAAACCAACAAACGCGAACAAACAACAGAACAAAAGCACCTTGCTGTAGGAAGGGGAAAAATTGGATGTACTTTTGCAAAGGAAGGGCATTTCTCTCTGTCTATTTAAACACTGTGCGGAGCTCACTAAGTTGACCGGGCCTAGTTCCAATCACACGGATTGGGCCATGTCGAGTTCTGAGCATGCGCATAGAGGTGCTGACCATAGTCTGCTTCATGCGCGCATGCACAATCCGGCCAGCCCTTCATTTGCATGGGTTAACGGCTCATTTCAATGGAACACGCCCACGTCCTTACCAATTTGAATTACACCGCCTTACGCCTCGGAATTTGCGTTACATCGGCGCAAATTTCTGCGCAAATATTACGAGGATACGGTACTTGCACCTCTACATTGCGCCTGTACATTGTGTCTGTCTAACGTAAAGGAGGTGCGCTACGCCAGTCAATATATGCGCCAATATACGTGAATCTGGCCCAATGTTTTTATCAATATTTAAAGCTCATACATGTGTTTATAATCATTAAACATTTTTTTAATAAAGTATACAAATATAAACCCGTATAACTGTAATAGAACAGTCCATGGGTAAAACCATCTATCGTCACAGACGGGAGATACATTTCTTCCTTGTTTAGTCAATTCACCAATTACTATTAGGTGTCGGCTGCAGAAATAGCCAGAAAGGTTTAGGGCGTTGGAAAACTTCAGCAGTTCAGAATGAGGCAATTAAGGCTTCTGTAAGTTATCCAAAGGATGACTACTGATTGCTGCATCCTGAGGCTTTTGAGTTAAGGAGAGCAGTCAGTAAGACTTCTGAAGAGGTGAGGTGGTTGTTGATTTTTCTGTGTGATAAAAATCAAAAAGACTATTGTTTCTCTGCTGTATGACCAGCAGTGTCTGCCCAGCAGTAGGCTGTGCCAGACTCCATAGATAGGTTCCTGTGTGGTGAAGGTAGACGCCCCAAGTGACCAGGGTTTATTTTTTATGTCTTGTTTATGCTGTTTGGATGCTTGCACTTGTTTCCAGCAATATGGAAGAATAAACTAAACTCTTTGGGCCAGATTCAGGTACATCTGCGCATTATTGGACCGGCGTAGCGCACCGCCTTTACGTTAGACTTGCGCAATGTAGCCGCGCAATCACCCTATTCTCGTCGCTTTTACGCAGAAAATAGCGCCTGCGCAACGTTATTTCTGAGGCGCAAGGCGGAGTAATACAAATTGGGAAGGACGTGGGCGTGTTACATTGAAATGAGCCGTGACCCCATGCAAATGAAGGGCCGGCCGGCTCGCGCATGCGCGCTTGAAGCAGACCATGTCAGCACCTCTGTGCGCATGCTCACAACTCGGGAACGGCGCAAACAGTGAAATTGGAAATGGACTATGGCAAAATCATGAACTACGCAGACAGCATAAATAGACACACACAAACACACTTCCATTGCAAAAGTACTTCCCTTTGTATCCCTCCCTATACAGCAAGGTGCTTTTGTTCCGTTGTTAGTTGCGTTGTGATTTGTATTTGTCAGATTTGTGTACTGTGTGATTTAGTGTTTGTTAGAAGATATTTGAAAGTGATTTTTGCTAAGTGTTTGTGAGATATTTTGTTTGATATTTTTCTGTTTGTTTGTTTTCTTGCTTGATTGGTCGTGCTTGTTTTTGTGAGTGATTTTTGTTGACTGGGAGTGATTTTTGGTCAGAGTATGACTGAGAGGAAGAGAAAATTAAATTTTTCTTTGAGGGAGAAACAAATTCTTGCCCGGGCCATTTCCGATTATGGGCGTTTCCTCCACGGCCCGGACAGTGCCAACACCACCCCGGCCAGGAGGAGAGCGATTTTGGACATGATCACTGACCAGGTGAATTCAGCGGGGGAGACACGGAACCATGCCAGGGGCACAGGAAGGGGCCCACCATGCCCTGTTAGGCTGACAGCGGAGGAGCATGCGGTGGCCCAGACCTTTCATAGGCAAGAAGTGGAGGGCCTGCCCGGCTATGACTCAAGTCATGAAGGCGTGATGCCAGGTAAGGTTTTTTTTTTCTATCAGGTGTGTAGCATGTGTGGGGGAGGGGGTGAAAGGTAATATGTGGCAAGTGTGTGGATCCTCCAACCTGTGAATGTTTTGTGTCATCCACAGATGTGCAGGAGGGTGCTGGGCCATCTGGCCTGACCGCACCATCCCCAGGACAGCAGCCTAATGAGGCCCCCCCCGACAAGGCCGGAGTCCGCGGAGGAGGTTGAAGAGGAGGAGGAGGAGGAGGAGGAGGTTGAGGAGGAGTCCATGTCAGGCACTGGACTATTGTTTTTGGAGGACTCTTCCCCTCTGGCTGGCAGCAGCCATCCCTCCCTAAGGGGGAGCCCCCCCTCCTCCCCCAACATGGCTCCCCTCCCAAGGGCCTCCCCTTCTCCCCGGCCACAAGTATCAGCTGGAGGCAGGAAGGCGACCCAGAAGACCAGGGGGGTGGCCGATCTCCTGCCGGCCACTCTGAGAAGGGACCAGTTCCTCCAGACCCGCCATCTGGGACAGGTCAGCCAGACATTGGTGCGGATGGAGGAGAGCCTGTCCTCCATCAAGGATACGCTTGGGAACCTGGACTGCCACTCCTGGGCTTTCAGAAACTGCCTTAACGACCTGCAGACTACATCAGCAGGCGTTGGGCAGGATGTGAGGGCCCTTACCCAGGCTATCCAGGCCAACACGGCAACACTAGGTGCTGCCCTGGACAGAATAGCCGTGGCCTTGGAGAGCAGGCCGCCAGGTGGGCAGAGACCAGGGGCTGCTCCTTCCCCGGTTTACCCCCCCTCCCCATGAGTCTCCCCTGAGGAGCCGGGGCTGTGGCCGGGGACGCCCCAGGCGTGGCTCACGTCAAGGGCACTAATTTGTTTTTCCCCCTTTTTTTTGGGCCTTTTTTTTTTTTTTTTTTGTGGGTTGCGAATGCTGTTTGAATGTGGGGGGTGACATTCCTGCCGGAAAAGGGCTGTCACCCTCAATTTTGGTGGAGAAGGGTTCCCCAGGACCAGGGAGAAGTGATCCCCAGGTCCGTGTGAATGGTGTATGAATGTACAGTGACATAATTGGAGCCTTGGCATGGCGTTGCTGCTCAGAAGTCCTGCATGGTGGACTGGTGCCAATCCAATTTGATGAGGATGTGGGGTGTGTGTGCTAGGGACCACAGTGGTGTGCATGCATGCATTCTCATTGTGCCATGATTAATGTGTGTGTTTACCGTGCAAAGATGCCCAATGTGAGCTGTCTCCTGGCTGCTCTTCCCTCAGAAGACGGGGTAGCCTCGGTTAGGGGGGGATTGTCTGGTTCAGGGGTCAGGTCATCACGTATGTCAATCTGCAGGCCCTTTCTCACTGCGAAGCTGTGCAACAGGCACCGATGATATGGCACACAAAGTTTGGGGAATACAAGAGGGTACCCCCAGACTTATCCAGGCATCGGAAACATGACTTCAGGAGGCCAAAGGTGCGCTCCACCACTGCACGTGTTTGGGCGTGGGCTTGATTGTATCTTTCCTCTCCTGGGGTTTGGGGGTTCCGGAAAGGAGTCATGAGATGGGGTCCCAGTGGATATGCAGAGTCACCTGTAAGGAAAAACACAGGAGGATGTTAGTCATGCATGTGCCCCTTGTGATGTATGCATCATGGGGGGGACAGTCATGCCTGCCACCCATGTCACTCACCAACCAGCCAGGTGTCCCCATACACGTTCTGATCGAATTCCATTCGGGTGGGGCTCTGATTGTATATGTCGCTGTCATGGCTGGACCCTGGGTGTTTGGCACGGACGTGCCATATGAGGCCTTGGGCATCGACTATCACCTGTACGTTGATGGAATGCCAATGCTTCCGATTGCGGTACATGTGCTCTGTCTCCTGGGGGGGGGGCAAGAGTGCCACATGTGTGCAATCAATGGCCCCCACGGTGCGTGGGAATCTGGCAATTCTGTAGAAATCTGTCATTGCCTTCAGCCGCAGCTCCTCAGTGGTTGGTTTGATGATTTGGTTGGCCATGCGTCTGAGGATTGCAGGGACAAACTGGTGCACACATCTGCTCATGGAGGATTGTGACATCCCAGCCACCACTCCACTTGTTCTTTGAAAAGTGCCACTGGCAAGGAAATGTGTTGCCATGACCTTGACCAATGGCTGCACTGTATGTGAGCGTTGTGTTGGGCTGGTGATGTCCTCCTGCAAGGTTGTGGTTAATTCCAGGATGGCATGAGGGGTGAATCTGAAGATGCGATACACCTCAGAATCACTCATGCCAAAGAGGTCTATGCGTGTGCTGTATATCCTCTCCTGTGCCATCCTCCGTGCCCTCCTCCTTCTTTGCTCATCTAAAGTCAGTAGTATAGCTATGTGCGACGATGCCCCTGGCATGTTGGCATACAGATTGTTGTGCAACACGTGTGACTGCTGAGCTCCTCACTAACAGTGTTGCTTTATCTGACATGTAGACGATTTTTCTTTTTTCAGACCAGCTTTTATATGGTCTAATTTTAGACAGGACATTTTGCTGTTGCGCACACTGCGTAACCTGCGCAGCCCCAACGTTCTTTTGTGGATCCCCGTAAGTCCCTCATTAGCATATTTGACTAGCATATCAATGGTCTGTCTAGCGCAGTTTTGCGCGGACGGATGCGCCTGTCTAACGAAATTACGCTGGACAAAAAAAAGTAGATTTCTTGCGTATCTCGTTCTGGGGATGCTGTGCATCGAAACACACGCGCACATTTAGACTTACGCCGCGCATCTCCTGTTACGCAGGCGTAATCGCTCTGTGAATCTGGCCTTTTCTTTTCAACCGTCTTCGGCTGCCTCTCTGTATAGTTCAGTGTGTAGTGAACCCATCCAGGTGGTCACACCCCCCCCCCCGCTACCAAGCTAACCCCTTACAATATATATAGATAGATAGATAGATAGATAGATATCTATCTTTATCTATCTATCTATCTATCTATCTATCTATCTATCTATCTATCTATCTATCTATCTATCTATCTATCTGTATAGATATATATTGGCAGTCCTTAACTTTGCCACCCAGTATTCAAAAGCAATTCCTTTTAGAAAAATGTCCTCTAAGGGTAAAGCTTTCCCATATTGGTGTTCATAAGGAAATTATGACAGACCAAGGACCACTTTTTGTGTCAAAGGTAACCAAATAGCTCTGTTGGTTGCTGACAAGTACAGTGCTCATCTATGCCGACTGTGAACCACCTCCACACTGATGAGATAAGAAATAAAATCAGGGATGTTAGCTACCAGGCATAATGAGAGTAATGATAGATGGAAAGAATGGATAAAGGACATCATAACCATAGTTTGGGAACATATACCACAAGCTCAAAAAGCATAGGTCAGAGTACACATCCACTCTGATAAAATCAGAACCTTTTACCCTAGAAACAGAGTCTTAGTTCTGGTCCCTATTTTAGAGAGTACATTTCACTTTTTGTGATTCGGCACTGCGTCGCTTTAACTGACAATTGCGTGGTCGTGCGATATGGCTCCCAAACAAAATTGGCGTCCTTTTTTCCCCACAAATAGAGCTTTCTTTTGGTGGTATTTGTTCATCTCTGCGGTTTTTATTTTTTGCGCTATAAACAAAAATAGAGCTACAATTTTGAAAAAAATTCAATATTTTTTACATTTTGCTATAATAAATATCCCCAAAAAATATCTAAAAAAACATTTTTTTTTCCTCAGTTTAGGCCGATACGTATTCTTCTACATATTTTTTGTTAAAAAAAATCGCAATTAGCATTTATTGATTGGTTTACGCAAAATTTATAGCGTTTACAAAAAAGGGGGTAGTTTTATGGCATTTTTATTAATATTTTTTTTTACTAGTAATGGCGGCGATCAGCGTTTTTTTCGGTACTGTGATATTATGGCGTGCCCCTAGCGGCCGCAAAAGATAGGACGTAGAGCTATGTGCTCTCGCCTAGCAGTGCCGACCTGTCGCCGTATAACTGCGGTGCGCGGTCGGCAAGCAGTTAACCTAATAAAACCTTGAAAAGATTGTGCGGCTCTCTCAACAGAAAGTTACATAGTTAGTCAGATACAAAAGACACAAGTCCACCTAGTTCAACCCATAAAAAACAAATCTGTCTGCTGGGATTTTGGTTTGCTCGCGTGTACACACGAACAAACCAAAATCCCCGCCAGCAGACAGCGCGCTGACGTGGCGGTGACGTGGCGGTGACGTTGACGCCGCCACGTCACCGCACCAGGAAGTAAAACACTTCCGCGCATGCGCCGAATCCATTCGGCGGCGGCGCGGCGGGACGACATGTCTGCTGGTAAGTGTACTAACCAGCAGACATGTCGGGCGGACACATTCCCACCCGATAGATTTCAAAGCATGCTTTGAAATCTGTCGGGTGGACAAATCTGTCCGCTAGCCCATACACACGAGCGGAGATGTCTGCTGAAACGGTCCATCGGACCGTTTTCAGCGGACATCTCCACTCGTGTGTACGAGGCCTTAGTGTTGTCCAGGGGTGAAGTTAGTGAGTAGATCAGTAAGCGAATGTAGGTGGTAGGAGGTAGGAGGTGGTAGGAGGTAGATAGGACAGGTTGATGAAATAAAGAAACCCTTGCAGTATCAGGCTTGGATGAACAGGAAAGCAAGCCTGCTTTCAGTAACTGTATATTGTGTCGCCACTCTAACCCGAGTGGGTGAAGTCCCCCCCCCCCCCCGGACAGACTTCTGCCACAAGCCTGGCAGCCAGAGTGCCACTTTAAGGTTGCTAGAAGGAACAGGTCCCCACCTTGGACCTGGCTCTGATTTGGTTTAAGATACCAGATGAGGCCTCTGCCACAGGCTCAATGCTGACAATGCGAACAGCAGAGCGAATCCCTCCAGTCAATTACATTTGGGTCACCAGTTGACAGTAGAAATGTACCTGTCAGTGTATCCGCCACCAGATCTCCGATGGTTCGTTCAAGTCTCTCAGATAACCTGCCTCCGTGTTCTCCTTGAGCCGATCCCCCACCGTACAGCTCGCAGCTTAGAATCTCTTTTATAGAAGTGGGGGGGCCCAGTAAGTCACTGGGGCCCCTTGGCAGAAACCGCAAGGAACTCCGCGTAGCTTTCGACCCCGGCCTGGTAGGCCATATCGCCCGGGTCTGTTGGATGCGCACACCCTAAAGGTGGGTGCCGCACCTGGAACCCATGAAGAACCCCGAAAAAATGACGCCTGCCACAGATCTACCCTTCCCCAGCATGCCACGTGAGGGGAAAACTCCTCCAATTGGCTGCTGGGGAAAGTGGCTCCGCCAGAACCCCTCTGACGCCATCTGTCACCCGGGAGTGAGATCAACACCCCCGGAGCGCAGACTGACCCACAGGACAGTTCCGGAATGACAGCAGCCCACATTTAGCAAAATTAAGAGTGGAAGCAACATCTCTCCCACTCCCCCACTAACTTTAGCGTAGTGCCCATACTGAAAGTAAGGGGGCGCTACAGGTATAACAGGTATCAAAGGATGTCTGTTACTTAGAATAAGAAGGTTCTTCCATTAAAAATTGAGAAGTGTTTTCTGAATTACCTGGCAAAACACATGTATTTTGTAAGTAATGGCATGTACCATACTATTGTGACTGAGCCTCACATCAGAGTAAAGTTTGTGATATTAAAGCTTCAAATTTTTTTTAATAACAAATTTGTTATACTTATCTACTCTGTGCATTTGTATAGTACACAACGGCCCTGATCCTCCTTTTCTGAGGTTCCCCTTCAGCGCTTTTGTCTTCTCCTCTTCTCCGTGTAACACCATACAAATCTATTTCCTATGGTGGCACATGTGTGGGCTTGACCCCAAGCCAGGTTGTACAGTATGTGTCTATTGAATCTCACAGTGCATCTTTGCATGTGAGCTAGATGATGCTCAGGTCTCCAACTCTCACTCTCTGGTAGCCTGCTGCTGTGTGAAAAGGCTGACAGAAGTGCTGACAAAACACTTAAGAGGTACATGTGCTGTATGTTGTGGCAAACCTAATAGGGTCCCCCCTGTTTGTCAGTAGGGATGAGCCGAACACCCCCGCGTTCGGTTCGCACCAGAACCGTCGAACAGACAAACCGTTCGCGCGAACATTTAGAACCACATTGAAGTCTATTGGACTCAAACATTCAAATTCAAAAACGCTCATTTTAAAGACCAATATTCAAGTTATTGTTGGAAAACGTCTTTGAGAACCCGGGTCTTGCCCCAGGGAACATATATCAATGGAAAAAAGAAAGAAAAAAGAAAGAAGGAAAAAAGAAAGAGCAGGACTCCTGAAAAAAATTACTGTTTTTAAAACTTTTTTTTTTCCATTGATACATGTTCCCTCGGGCAAGACCCGGGTTCTCAAAGACGTTTTGACAGGCAAACTATAGACACCCAGCAGGTACAATATTTAAAGGAATTTTTCATTATTTTTTTTAAGTTAAGCATCATTAAAATCACTGCTCCAGGAGCAGTGATTTTATTGATGCTTAACCACTTCAGACCCGCGCTACCGTCGAATGACGGCAACAGCGCGGGTCTGAATATCCAACATGCCGTCTTTTGATGGCATCTCCTTTGGGCGTTCCCAGCGTGCGCTGTAGAGCGTGCTGCGGGGAAGCCCTGTGTTGTCCGTGTCCCTTGCACACGACCAATCACAGATCGAGGCGAACGGCCAATCAGAGTGGCCGTTTGCGATGCGATCTGTGGGCGAATGAGAGATGATCTCATAGATCATCTCTCATTGCCGTTTTACACAGAGACAGCGTCCTGTCTCTGGATAGGAGGAGCCCGATCTGTGTTCCTTCCTACATAGGGACACAGATCGGTCACCCCCCCAGTCACCCCCCCTCCCCCCACAGTTAGAACACACCTAGGATACACATTTAACCCCTTCCTCACCCCCTAGTGTTAACCCCTTCAATGCCAGTCACATTTATACTGTAATTAGTGCATATTTATAGCACTGATCGCAGTATAAATGTGAATGGCGCCAAAAATGTGTCAAAAGTGCCCGATGTGTCCGCCATAATGTCGCAGTACCAATAAAAATCACAGATCGCCGCCATTTCTAGTAAAAAAAAAAAATAATAAAAAATAATAATTCTCTCCCCTATTTTGTAAGCGCTATAACTTTTGCGCAAACCAGTCGCTTATTGCGATTTTTTTTTATTTTTTTTACCAAAAATATGTAGAAGAATACGTATCGCCCTAAACTGAGAATTTTTTTTTTATTTTTTTTTTTTAATTGGGATATTTATTATAGCAACAAGTAAAAAATATTGTATTTTTCTTCAAAATTGTCGCTCTTTTTTGTTTATAGCGCAACAAATAAAAACCGCACAGGCGATCAAATACCACCAAAAGAAAGCTCTACTTGTGGGGAAAAAAGGACGTAAATTTGGTTTGGGAGCCACGTCGCACGACCGCGCAATTGTCAGTTAAAGCGACGCAGTGCCGGAAGCTGAAATTTCACCTGGGCAGGAGGGGGGTGTATGTGCCCAGTAAGCAAGTGGTTAAATAAAAATAAAAAATAAATTGCTTTAAATATTGTACCTGCTGGGTGTCTATACCTGTGATAACGTCTTTAAATAGCACAATCACCTGCCTGCCAGTAAATTAGGAAGAACTGATCTATCTAAGCTATACAGTGTATACATATATGTACAACTCCTAGGGATGTATATATATTCTCTACACACTGTAAATTAAGCTGACTAGCCTGCCTGCCTGCTCTATCTAGCTATCTAAAAAGACAATCTCTCTGTCTCTCTGACTGCTTTTCATTAACAAGCCGGAACACACTACACGAGACTGCACAGCAGGCGGCCTTACATAATGTGGGACATAATTGGCCAAAACCACCAAGGCTTTGGCCAATTATGGCTCTTCGATTTTTGTGCACTGTGATTGGCCAAGCATGCGGGACATACAGCATGCTTGGCCAATCATCAGCGCGCAATGCCACAGTGAATTATGGGCCGTTTTGTGTCACTCGAATTTGGCGCGAACGACCGCTTTTGTTCGAATTTCGTCGAACGTACGAACAGACAATGTTCGAGTCGAACATATGTTCGTATCGAACATGAAGCACATCCCTATTTGTCAGGAACTGACCTAAGTTTAGACAATGGCTCGGGTAAGCAGATGTTGTGCTTGTTTTATTATATAAACATGCTGTATTAAGACCTTATGATTTAAAATTGAGTGTGTTTGCTGATTTGCTGAATAACAGCTAAGGACAGGCCTGCTTGGACTGTTCCTGCATCTCCCTTTCTTTGTCTATGGTTTATCGCTGCCACTACAAATCCAGTCTGTCCCCTAAAACAAATATATATATATATATATATATATATATATATGATGTACACACACACTTTATCTATATATCTATGGCTGCATGATATCTTAACTAAATATTTCTTGATTCCAGTATGAATATATCATGTTTGCAAAGTGTAAAGAAGACTAAAAAAATGGAACCATGTGGATATTTTAGCAACAATGAGGTAATAGTTTCTTTATTGTTCTTCTTTCTTTTCTTATTCACTTTTCACAAGTTTGTCTTATCTTTGCAGAATTCTGTAAGCAATCATTCACTATTTTAATATCTTAATGACAATTAATATGTTCTCCCTAATTGCCAGATAATAGTTTAACCTTCTTGAATGTATCAGGGCTAATGTTCCATTAGATTATGACTTTTATTTGCATTCAGCTAACCTTTTCATGAATATGGTGCTGGGTGTATAATTGATTGCAGATATAATTAATCCTGCAGAATTTAATCTTTGATTTTCTACCTTCTGTGATGCTTTAATTTTACTCAAAAGCGAAAATCTTATTTCCCACTGCTCTAACCATAAGGTCAATGCTTTTAATCTTGCAAAACACTCCAACAGTTCAACAAGGACCATCATTATAGCTGGTAGATGAAGCACAATTTCACATGTTTTTCTACATACAGTAGTAAGTACCATATACCAAAAGCTATCACATGCTGTATATACAGTATACATATAGTGGACAGGTAATGAAACAGAAATGGACTAATACAATATAGGTATGTCTTATGGAAATATTAACACATTTCAAAAGGCAGTGATGCCATTAAACTGTTACATTGTGATAGTACACATGCTTATCTATGTCTTATATACTGTAGTTTGGGGTTATGCTGAAAATGGTGCTAAATCATTTTTAATTCACACTAGTTTGACTGACCAAGAAAGTATGTTAGGGGAAATAACTACAATGTAGGGCAAATAAACCTTATAGGAGATGTTTCCTATTTTTCAGGCATAGGTAGAAATAAGTCTCATATGTAAGGCAGCTTCAGGGGATGCAGATAACTACACCTTTCACCATTGATAATATTTTTCTTAGGATCTTTGTTTTTGTGTTCAAAACATGGTTTATGTACATCACATATACGCTGTAATTTACAAAAGAAATACAGCAAAAAATGTAAACAAAAAAATGGACATAGAAGGTGTATAATTTTTTAAGACACTTTGGGGGTTATTTACGAAAGGCAAATCCATTTTGCACTACAAGTGCATTGTACCTGTAAAGCTGCTGAAATGGACAGCAGGTGCAGCTATACTGCCAGAAAAGTGTCATTAGGGCTTTATTGAATTCCCTCTGTAGGCTGTTTCAACTGTATTAAATAAAAAAAGATATCCAACATGCAGGGCTTTTTTTCTGGGGGAACTTGGTGGAACTCAGTTCCACCACCTTTGGCTCAGACCCTTTGCTGCCTGCTCACCACAATCACTTGTGAACACAGAAGTCTGGTTTCTGTGTTTACAAGTGACTGCTTTGTAACCCCCTGAACTCTGCACACTGTATGTAATGCAATTCTGGTATTTAATGCCCCTTTAAGACCCTTCTACTGTTTGTGAAATCTGAACGGGTCGTGGTTGAGTTCCTGCACCTATTTTCTGAGAAAAAAAGCTCTGCCAACATGTCAAGCCTTAAAATTACATTGGCAACAAACTTTGATACCAAAAAAGGCAATGCTTTAAAAACACTTATAGGTCATCAGTTTAGAGTTACCTGTGAATAGAGATGAGCCAAACACCCCTTGGTTTGGTTCGCAGCAGAACATGCAAACAGGTAAAACATTTAAAGTCTATGGGACACGAACATGAATAATCAAAAGTGCTCATTTTAAAGGCTAATATGCAAGTTATTGTCCTAAAAAGAGTTTGGGGAACCGGGTCCTGCCCCAGGGGACATTTTTTTTAATTGGTGTGGGTTATCCCCAAAAATCCACACCAGACTATTCAGGTCTGGTATGGATTTAAAGGGGAACCCCGCACCAAAATGAAAAAAAAATGGCGTGGGGTTCTCACAATTTTTTTATAGCTGTGGGTAGTTTTAAATAACTTTTTTTTTAATAACTTTTTTTCCATTAGAAATGTCATTTTGTGCAGGAACTTTTCATGTTTACTGTTTACTGTTTCACTTTAAGCACTATTAAAATCACTGCTCCCAAAAAAAATGACATTTTTAAAACTTTTTTTTTTTTCTATTGATAGATGTCCCCTGGGGCAGGACCCATGTCCCCAAACACTTTTTTAAACATCAAAAGTTTATTGTAGAGAATGAAGCGGTACAGATCAAAGCGTAGGCATATTACATATAGCCTTGTAAAGAACATGCAAAGTAAAAGAGTCAAACACAAAGCAACAATATGGGTTTACATCATGGCATCACAATCTAAAACGGATACCTCTAAAAGATGTATAGAAAGCAACAGAGTAACCACAAGAGGTCAATATAGTGATACAGAGTAGACCATCATAACTATCTTTGATATAGTAAACCATTATATGGCAGTCTTGACTGCAATCTGCATGAGATAAGAGAGACAGAAAGCTTGAAGAGAATGAAAAAGAAAGAAAGGGGAGAAGTGAAAGAGGGAAAATGGGGGGAATGACGGACTCACTAGAGGACTCTCAGCGGGTCAAGTCAACGGACTATGTAATCAGTAGGTGGAACCCACCCGCTCCTAGATATGTCTTCAGACAAACAAACACAGGTACTACAGCTCATATTCTCCACTACTGACACATTAGTGAATCATATGCACTTGAGGCTTTGAAAGCAAACCACGGAGACCACGTGTCATGCTACTTCTTGGCACCCTCGGTAGTCTGGGCGAGAGTGTCTTCCATATAACAGATCTCCGACACTTTCCTCAGCCAGTCCTGTATGGATGGGGGAGTGACAGCGAAAAGTCAAAAACTTAAGGACTTCCAGTAAAGTTGACTGCTGAATCCGTGTTCATTTTAAAAAGAAGTATTTATTATACAAGCAAGCAAATAGTTTTGCAAGCTTGGAGAACAGCATATGTACATACAGGGACATACCTTTCAAAGATGTGCTCTAGTTAACATTGTGTCTCAAATACAATTTTATACCTTCTAAAAGGGGAGGCCCCTTGAATGTCTTTTCTTCTATGAAAACAAATGGTCATTTAGCATATATATGTCACTTCCCAGATTCTCTGGGAAAGTAGGCAGATAGCCCCTTTCTCAGCTAAAGGTGGGAATAGTATCTGTTCAAGACAGAATGTGACACCGTTAATATCCTGTGTCTTGATACATCAAAACACAGGCTATTTGAATACAGGATATCTGTTGTGTAATGATATATCCTGACTTAGAAGATACAAACAATATTACTATATCTAATATATATATATATATATATATATATATATATATATATATATATACATACATACATATTCATATACATATATATATATATACATACACATACATCCAGAGCAAATCAAACACATGCTTTGACAATTGTGAATAAACGTTAGGGTAAATGGAATATGCATTTATTTAATCAATCAGGGAGTAACACTCTTCCAGAGGAGTGGTATCAGATATTTTGCAGCATTCAATAAATGCTTAGTCAGAGATTGTTTATATCGTTTAAACGAGAAGTTCGTGATATGAAGCAGGCAGCACGCTGCAGAGAGGTCAAGTTTGGTCTCCGTGATCTGCCTCACCACCTCCCTAACCTTGTTCCAGAAGGGCCCTAGGACCCCACACTCCCACCATATATGTATGAGGGTACCTGTTTCCTCACCACACCTCCAACATAGCTCTTAGGAGTTGGCATACCACCTTTTAGGCTTATCTGGAGTGGCGTACCAATGCGTCAAAAGCTTATACGAGGTTTCCTGGGTTTTGGTGCTAATTGAGCACTTGTGTGCAAGTATGCAAGCCGTCGCCCACTGATTATCGGTAATATCCATATGAAGTGCACACCTGGCGAAATCTATCATTGCTATTAATACAGGAATTCTGTAACCAAGTATAAGCGAGTGAGGTCGCCCTGGTACATTGGGACCTCTCAGAACACACGTCCTCTAAGTCTGTCAGTGTCCTAGAAAAGTCCAGTGATCTGGACGTGTTGCTAGCATAACTCCGGACCTGCAGGTATGTCCACCAGCGGAGTTTCGGAAGATTATTATTATCTTTGAGAGCAAGAAAGCTTTTGAACTGTCTCCCCCTATAGCAGTCCCTCATCACGAGCGGGCGCTTACCCTCTGGGGTCGACAGGGTGCTGTTCCCGACTCCCGGAGGGAAATCAGGATTATCATTCACAAGAGACAATGGGCTAAATGTCGAGGTCAAGTCAGTCTTGTTAGCTATTTTGTGGAACAAACTGAGTGGTGCCAGTTAGTGGGTGCCCTTTAAGAATAGCTGTCTGATTCTGCCAGGACGTTCAAGGGGAGAACCTCAATCGAGACTGACTTAGAGAGTCCTCAAGTGAGACCCAATCCTTAGAGGCGCTATGACAGTGCCAGTCGATCACTCTGGTCAGGTGTGAGGCTAGATAATAGTTGTAGAAATTCGGTAAACCCGTCCCCCCTCATTCCTTTGGTCTGGTGAGCAATGAGAATTTTATTCTTGGTTTATGTTTCCATAAGAATTGCAGAAGGGCAGACTGCAAAGTATTAAAACATTTCTGAGGGATCCGAATTGGAAGCGTCCTAAAAAGATACAATAATCTCGGAAGGATGACCATCTTTAAGATTGCAGCTCTGCCAAACCAAGAGAAAAACTTAGGGTGCCAGTTCTGCAGGTCCTTCCTAATTTCCAGTAACAGTTTGGGGAAGTTACAGTCATAGTTGGACGTCAATCTTGGGGTCAGCCACATACCTAAGTATTTAAGCTCTACCGTAACCCAGCGGAAAGGGCAGTTAGATCTGGCCCTATTCAATGTATCCTCAGCAAGGGAGATGTTTATAGCTTCCGACTTATCAAAGTTAATTTTGAGGTTGGAGATATAACCAAATTGTTTAAAGTGTCGCATTAAGTTGGGCACAGTAGTGTGGGGATTGGACAAGAAGAACAGAAGGTCGTCGGCGTAGGCTGCGACCTTGTATTCGGACCCCGCTACCTCGAACCCCGTCACTGTCTTATCCCTGTTCACCATCCTGATGAACGGCTCCAAGGACAGAATAAATAATAAGGGAGATAACGGGGACACCCTTGTCGCGTCCCATTGGAGATCTTAACCTCCTCGGACAACGTGCCATTAATCCTCAATTTGGCTGTGGGGTTATCATATAAGGCAGAGATCCATGACATCATGTGTGTACCAAGTCCTATGTGCCAACAGGTGGCCAGCAGATAGTCCCAGGCGACCCTATCAAAGGCCTTCTCCGCATTCGTAGACGGGAGAAGGCCTCCTAGGCTCCGGCCACCCACCTCATGTATTTAGAGCAGGGCCTTTGTCACATTGTCCCTCGCCTCCCTACCCGGCATGAAGCCCACTTGTTCTGGACCTATGAGAGCTGAGAGGAAAGGGCGCAACCTGTTAGCCAACACTTTTGCAAGAATCTTAAGGTCTAGATTTAATAAAGAAATGGGTCTGTAACTGGAGCAAGCGGCTGGGTCTTTCCCAGGTTTTGGAACAACTGAGATGTAGGCTGACAAAAATTCAGTTGGCAATCTTTTTTTTTGATTTTAGCAGTAAGTGATGTTTGCTGGAGGAAGGCCAAACAACTCCTTTGGAATGCTAAAAAGTTGAGGTGCACTGTTGAGAAAAAATAAAAGGGACAAACTGAGTAACAATATTGGAATATTTGACATCATCCCAGCCTAAGAGAATTTGGTTGTTTCAATGATTGCACCAACTTGAGGGGGGGGGGGGGCTTTTGGGGGTAATAGTTTGGGGTAAGAGTTTTGGCAAGTTAGCTATAAACAAAATAAAGATGAATTTTTTTTTGCAAATTTGTTGCATGATTTACTGTTTGTTTTGTAATCTGTGTTGTAAATTTAAACTGGAAATAAACTGTTACTAATAATTGGCTTTCTTTCACAGAGTTGTCCAGTGTCAGATTTTTTCTTGCCATTTTTAAATCATGGAAAAACTTGCAACTTGTATAACTTATCTGGATTTAGTTCAGAAGAACTCCTACTTACTTTGGTCATCAAAGACAGGTAATTTTACACAAATCCTGCCATTAGGTTACCAGTAGGTTTTCTCATCCAGTCCTTATTTAAATGCCAGTACTGATGCAACTCTCATCAATATATAATTTTTTTTTTTATCAAATTAGTTACATAGTTAGACAAGTTGAAAAAAAGACACTAGGCCATCTAGCTCAACCAATAGAAAAAAAGGTGATAGAAAACCCCCATATACATAATCCTATACCTCAAACAGAGGAAGGCACAAAAATCAAAACAATAAAATATGATTCAAACTAAATGGGGGTGTCATTAACTTTCTATTGACACTCCCAGCTGTTTTTATAGGGCAGTGTGAACTGCCTGCGAGTTGTATGTGATGCGGGAACCCGCACTGAATTCACAGGATTCCCACTATGCTGCAGTGTGAAATGATATATAGGGATGAGCCGAACACCCCCGCATTCGGTTCGCGCAAACATTTAGAACCCCATTGAAGTCTATGGGACTCGAATGTTCGAATTCAAAAGTGCTCATTTTAAAGCCTAATATGCAAGTCATTGTCGTAAAACATCTTTGAGAACCCGGGTCTTGTCCCAGGACTCCTGAAAAAACAACCATTTTTTTTTTCCATTGATACATGTTCCCTTGGGCAAGACCCGGGTTCCCGGGTTTTCACAGGCAGATCATAGACACCCAGCAGGTACAATATTTAAAGGATTTTATTTTTTAAATTTAAGCATCATTAAAATCACTGCTCCAGGATCAGTGATTTTAATCATGCTTAAATTAAAAATAAAATTAAAAATTACTTTAAATATTGTACCTGCTGGGGGACGCATGCGCGGCGCGATAGTAGATGGACGCCTAACGGATCTGCTCCAAGCTCATCGGGACTGATTCTACCTCCCGGGGGCTGTTAGTAGCCGGGCTATATCCCAGATCATCACCCCCTGGATCCGGAGACTACAGTGCATGTCGCCAGCGAAGAAAAAAAACAAGGGAGCAGTCCAAACCTCTCTAACTCACTACCTCCTTCGTACAAGGGAAAAGTATTGCATGGCCCAAAATGACACCTTGGCTCCGGCCTTGCCTCCTGATCCGGCCTCTTCGCTTCCTCCCTTGGACTGTGAGTATCCTGCAACTCTCTCTAAGGCAGATCTTGATGCCAGCCTGCTCATACACTATCGCAGGAGATTGCTTCTCTGGGTTCCCGCACGGACTTGCTGGAGACTAAACATGACAAATTGGCCATGGCATACAGCGAATCAAGCAGAGATCATGAAAACCTCTCGTTGCTTTTGCCCAACTACAGTCTCAAGTAGAGGACCTCGATAATCAAAATCGCCGCCATAATCTACGTCTGCGGGGGTTCTCTGAATCGATTACTGTCTTTCCCTCGGTTGTTAAGTCCCTCCCTGTACCCTTCCGCCGAGAGGCGCAGCTTTATGACAAGGATCCATAGGGCACTCAGACTAAACCCCCTGCTGATAAACCGCCGACTATTAAAACCCTGAAAGATAATTCTTTCTGAGGGAGATTTCACAACTGGGATACACCAACACCCACACTAAGGACACCTTTTAGATGATTTACACAGTCCAAATTTTCCCTGATCTTCCCTGCTACTCTACCGACAGATACAATGAAAGGATTCACACTACCGTCCTTACAATTGGCACATATTCGCTACAAGTGGGAATTTCCCTTTCAACTAGTATTCCCCATAATGGATCTACATATTCCCCGACCCCCCATTCAACCAAGGAGATCCTGGTCAAACTTGATTTGCTGGAGGGCAAGCAATCATTCGCTGTCCCCCCCTATCCCCGCCCATCACAGATCTGGCAACCCACCCCCATCATTACAAGAGGAGGATCGATTATATCTACCCTCCCTCCGACAAATACACCCAAGCCTGTTCCATTTTGCACAGCGTTGATTACTTCAATTTTCCTTTATTCAATTTTATTTATGCACATATTATTTTATTACCATTTTTCCTTTAATTTCATGCTTTTATATTTTATAAACTTATTCTTTTTCATTTCTATCATGCTCCTAAACTTTTACTTTGATTTTTGTGTCACCGTCCGAGAGCATAACTTTGTGTTCTTCCCCCCTTGTCCGTCCTAAGCCAACAGACTGCCCCAAGATTCGACCTCTTTTTTTTTTTTTTTGGATCGAATTTTTTTCTTTTCTGTTTAGTTCTCCCTGATTACAGTCTACACTCTTGGTTTTGAGACGTTGAGGTCTCAGGTCTGGACTTCCTTTTTTGAACAGGATTCATTTTTTTGGATCATCTAACATGATCCCCAACCAACTTCCTTTTTTTTCCTTTTTTTTTGGTCACTTTTTTGTAGTGGTTTTAATTTTTCTTTTGGCAATTGCATTGTTTTATTTTCAGCTAAATGTTATTGCTCTCTGGATGTGTTTTTATGCCAATTCCTATGTGATAATTTTGGTGAGGCACGCTTCTGTCCTTGTACATACGGGAACATGCCTCTAGATGTTGGGGTGCCTGTTTGGGTGGGTTTCTATTTTTTGTTTTTCCAAGATGATCAGTTCTTTGTCTTTTCAGTTGCTCCCTTCATAGATTTTTATGATGGCTATTAAGTGTATATCACATAATGTTAAGGGATTTATTTCCCCTGTAAAGCGTAAGAATGCATTCTCCCAATATAAACAGTTGGGAGCTACGATTTTACTTTTGCAGGAGACTCATTTCTCACAGGCATCCCATCCAAAATTCTTTAGCAGAAATTTCCCACAGTCGTATTACACCCTTCATTCTTCTAAGAGTAGAGGGGCGGCTATATTTTTACACTCTTTTATAGGGATAAGGAGAGTAGATTTGTTATCATTAAGGGAATCCTTCACAACAGGGAGTGCACTATAGCGAGCGTTTATGCCCTGACGCCGCTGCAACGTTTTTTTCCTCCTTTTTTATGGTTTTAGAGAGATTTCTGTCCCCTCATATGATTATTGGAGGTGATTTTAATTTGGTCTCTGCTCCCTCTCTAGATAGGAGTCATGCCTCCCCTTTTTCAAAAGCCTTCCCTAAGTCCCTTACCCGTAAACTGACAGACCAACAATTGATTGACTCTTGGCACGGCCTTAATGTTGGTGTGAAGGAATATAATTTTTTTTTTGCATCCCCACCACAGTTATGCTAGGTTGGATTACATTTTTACCACACCAGTCATTCTTGCCAATACCGGCTCGGCCAGCATACACAGTTGTGTGTGGTCGGACCACCACATTACCGCCTTCTCTACAGCATTTATTAAACTATCCCACTCCTCTTACACGTGGCGTTTAAATTAAGCTCTGCTTTCTGATCCGTTGATTGAATCAGATATTTCTCAATCAATTGATTTCTACTTTACTGTTAATGATCTCCCTGAAACCCCTATTTCTACTGTTTGGGTCGCCCATAAGGCAGTATTGAGAGGTGTTTTCATAAATTTGGCTTCTGTTCGTAATGCCCCGAACAAACTCAAGATTGTTCAGCTATCTTCTGAATTAGATAAACTGTATAGGGATTTGGCTTCCTTATGTTTGGACTCTACTAGGAAACTAATTGATCAGAAGCGGTTGTAATTGGATGCTTTACATTCTGCTAAGACCGAAAAGGTTCTGCGTTGGGCTAAAGCCAAATTCTTACTCCACAGTAATGCGGCATCAACTATGTTCGCTAGGAAATTGAACCAGTCATTTAGACCCCCTCATAGTTATAAGTTATCTGCCCCCTCTGGTGGTATGGTCTCTCATCCCCAAGATGTTTTGGAAATTTTTCGAAACTATTACTCTAAATTGTTAGGGCCTCAGGGCACCTCCCCCTCCGAAGCTGCCGTGTCTTGGCTTAACTATTTACCTCTCCCTTCTCTTAAGCCATCCCAGTTGGAATCTCTTAACCATCCTATATCGGTGAATGAGGTCCTTCAGGCAATTAGTTCACTTAAAAATACCTCTTCCCCTGGCCCAGATGGGTTTTCCGCCCCCTATTATAAGACGTTTTCCGCGTTGCTCTCCCCTAGATTGGCTCGGCTGTTTAATTCTGTATTACGAGGGGGGCCCTTTCCTGAAGAAATGCTATTGGCAAACATGTCCCTGATGCCTAAACCCAATAGGGACCATACTGTACCCCAAAACTATAGGCCTATTTTGGTCATGAATAATGATGTAAAAAATGTCATCAGGATCCAGGCGGATAGGCTTGGCGGATTAATTCCTTTCCTAATTTCCCCTTATCAGTCAGGATTCATCCCCCACCGCTTTATTACTGACAATACCCGTTTAGTATCTAATATTATTCAGGATGCCACTATCTCCTCTAGAAAATGTTTTATGTTGAGCTTAGACATAGATAAGGCCTTCGACTGTGTCTCATGGAATTTTATATCCCTCCTGCTGCAACGCTTTGGTTTCCAAGGTGAATTTCTTAGTGCCTTTCGAGCCCTCTATTTGAATCCCCGCACCCGGATTAAAATTCCAGGGTGTAATTGAGAGTTTTTACAGCTTGGTAGGGGGACCAGGCAGGGTTGCCCACTCTCCCCCTTAATTTTTGCCCTGGCAATTGAGCCTTTAGCCATAGCTATATTACAACATCCAGATATATCTGGATATGTTAAAGCAGGTGCGGAATATAAGCTATGCATGTACGCTGATGATGTGCTGCTTTTTCTGACAAACCCCTTGGTTACATTGCGGAACCTTCTTGACACCTTATCTATATTTGCTGATATCTCAGGCCTGACCGTCAATGTGTCTAAATCTTTGGCCCTGCCGGGTGGTTTCTCCCCTGCTGAGCTAGAATCTTTTAAATCAACATTCCCTTTTTCTTGGTCCCAGTCTTCCCTTTCCTACTTGGGAATTAAGCTCTCTGGGGACTTCAGTGAGTTGTTGAATTTCCCCCCTTTAATTGCCCACTTAAAAAAATTATTGAAATCCTGGTGTCCTGGTGTCTATCCTCCCCAAAATTCTGTACTTATTTCATGCCCTCCCACTCATGATCCCTAAAGCATATCTCCTCAGTCTCCAGTCCTGCATTAATCGGTTTATCTGACATGATAAACCTGCTAGATTTTCTAGGGAGATCTTGTATAGACCTTATAGATTTGGGGGTCTGGGGGTCCCTCAGATTTGGCTTTATTACCTGGCTAGTAGGTTTTCTCAACAGGTACAATGGACCATTAGGAATTCTAGGGTCCCCTGGGTCAAATTTGAATATAACGCTATTTCCCCTTTCTATTTGGCTCCCCCGGGCACATCGTTTTTGCGGGATCCCAGACTGCCACCTGCCTTTTTTGACCCTGACTCATTCAGATGGTGGATCCCTTCTGGTCTGACAACTTTGGAGGACTTCCAATATGAGGGTAGGTTTGTCTCCTTCTCTCAGCTGCAATCTCTTAAGGGGGTCCCTGTGGGGAAATTTCATAGATTTATGCAAACCTGCCATTTCTTTATGACTCATTACCCACACTCTCCTTCTCAATCATACTATCCCTTTGAATCTATGTGTAGGTCCGGGCCTAGACAGAGGGGTATGATCTCAGTCTTTTATAATGCTTTGGCTTGTGATCAGTATAGATTTAAACTACAATATATGACCAAATGGGAGTCGGAGTTGGGCCTAGAGTATGAGTTGGATGACTGGGAGGCAAACTGGCATAATCTCTGCAAGAGCACTCTCTCTTTATCTTTCAGGGAGACTGCGATCAAGTTTTTTACTCGTTGGTACTATACTCCCATCGCATACACCAAATCTTCCCTCAGACCTCCCCTGACTGTTTTAGGGGATGCCCTATGTCTGGCACCTTCTATCACATATTATGGGACTGCGAGAAAATCTCCTCAGTTTGGAAGAGTGTCTTTGATCTTGTAGACAAGTTAGGAAGAGGTCACATTGATTTGTCTTATAGACACTGGGCCAGATTCTCGTAGATCAGCGCATATTTATGCAGGCGTAGCGCATATCAGATGCGCTACTCCGACATAACTTCGAGAGACAAGTTCCATATTCTTGGAGCACATGCGTCCAACGATGCGCCAGCGCAACGTAAATGTGTCGGCGTAAGTCAAAGTAGGAGAGAAGTGGGCGTGATCCATTCAAATGAAGCGTGACCCCATGCAAATGAACGCCGAAACGAACGGAGCATGCGCCGCAAGTGCCCCGCCCCTCTGCACATGCGCAAAACAACATCGGGTGTAACCCCCCTGAGATGGGCCGACCCAGTGCATAAAAGTGTCCACACATGCGCCCGTCGCGCGCAAAAGTACACCATTTTGTTTGTTGGTGGTGGCGTATGTGCTTTTGCATTTTCTGCTTTGCCATGCCTGCTCCCACGAAGGAGATACGAAAAAAAAACTTCTCCCCAGAGGAGAGGGCCATCATCATATCTGCCATGGAGAGGTATGATTCTCGCCTCCATGATGCAGATAGTGCCAGCACCAATCGATCCAAGAAGGATGAGATCCTCATGAGGAAAGTTGCCCAAGTTAATGCCCTATCTCATGAGGTCAGGACACCCCAGGACATATCAAAAAAAATTAATGACCTGCGGCGTCTGGTGAGAGGCAAGCTGACTCAGATAAGTCGGCATGCCAGGGGCACTGGAGAGGGACCACCCTGTGCGATCCGGCTGACTGAAGAGGAGAAAGTCGTTGCACGCTGCCATCAGGGGCAGCAGGTGGAGGGAGTTGGGGGCTACGACTCAGGTGAGCCGGCCTTGAGGACAGGTAAGTGTTTTATCTACTATCTGTTGTGAGGGGGTTGAAGGGAACATGTGCCAAGTGTGTGGGTCCACCAACATGTGCATCTTTTGTGTCATCCACAGATGTTCAGGGAGCTGGGCCATCTGATGCTGCCAGTGGCCATCCTACAACATCCCCGGAGCATTCTGTTCCTCTGGCTGACCCCCTGGGAAGCCAAGAGGCCTTGGTGGACAGGAGTGCCCAGACCTCAGTGCAGGAGGTGGTTGAGGAGGAGGTGGTCCATACGGACCAGGAGGTGTACCTGTATTTGGATGATTCCCATGTTTTGCCAGAACCATCACAACCAACCTCCCCCATATTCTCCAGCCCCTCAGGGTCCACCCCCAACCTCTCCAGTCCCTCCTGTTCCATTCCCCTCATCTCCTGCCCCTCAAGATCCTCCCCCTATGCAAGGGCCCCAGCCACTCCTGTCCCCAGGAAGGCGACCAGAAAGACAAGGGGTGCGCCGGAATTACTTAAAGAACATCTGGCCAGGCAGCAAGACCAGCAGAGCCGCCATATGGGCGAACTAGTGGGGGAGTTGAGGCGCCTAGCTGACAGCCTGGCCTCCTCGGGTCTATTACCGGATGTGATCCAGGATGTGGCTGGAAACAGCACAGCAACGGTGACCAGCCTTGGGGAGCTGCAGGCGACAACTGCTGAACTTGTGGGGGAGATCAAGTGCCTAAGAGTTTGCGCTATATTACACAAACAAAATATCAAATGGCCACTTGTGATGAAACGAACAACATAATAATCAATGACCATCAAAAATTGCAAATACAAATAAAAATACATATACATGTATAATACATGTTATAAGCAAAGTCCAAATGGTGAGTATGAATCAGAGAGAAAAAGGTCCCAATTGTGGTCCCAATTGTGAAGTAAATTCATGCAATGTGTGACTTGATGACAGACAAGAACCTCCACCCACGACAAACACTGACCCTTACCAGAGTCAAAGATCTCACAGAGATCAAGAACAGCATATATCAGGAGACATCCACTATCCACAGTGGGGAATGGTAGTATCCGTTCAATGCAGTATGGGTGGTCAAACTCGTATATGAGTACCGATCCAGGATATGAAAAAACAATCGGGAAAGCTCACATAGCGTAAAATTGTATGGATTTTAATAAAATAAAATATTGTGTGCACTTACAGCAATCACGATAATAACAGCGTATAAAAAGTTCAGCCGGCCGGCTTGTGGAAGCGTGTACCCGTCTCTTCCGGGTCCTCACGCGTGATGCAGTGACTTTGCTTATAACATGTATTATACATGTATATGTATTTTTATTTGTATTTGCATTTTTTGATGGTCATTGATATTATTCAGGTAATCACTTTGTTGTTCGTTTCATCACAAGTGGCCATTTGATATTTTGTTTGTGTAATATAGCGGGATCTCCTCCCCCTTTTTTCTTGTAACTTTTTGTGTTGTATAACACTTTTGAGACGCAGCTTAATTTTCTTTTTGTATGTTATGCGCAATTGTTTTCTTTCTATAAGTGCCTGTAGAGGCCCAGACAGCTTCCCTGGAGGCTGTGCTCAGCCGCATAGCGGTGGCATTGGAGGGCAAACAGGCAGCCACGGAGGGACCTGGGGATCCCCCCCACCTGAGGCTCCCCCCAGGCAACTGAGGGCCAGGAGCCTGGGCACCAGCCGTAGCCCGCGCCGGGGCAAGTGATTTTTTTTTATATCTTTTTTCTCTGGTTAAGAGCTTTTTATGTTATTTTTGCTCTGGTTAAGAGCTGTTTATGTTATTTTTGCTCTGGTTAAGAGCTTTATATGTTACTTTGACTGCACACGGTCAGTAGTGCAGGCTACAGTGTGAATGGTGTGTGAATGTGGGGGGGTGGCACTCCTGCCAGTAAGGGGTGTCACCCTCGGTCGTTGGGGAGAAGTTATCCCCACGACCATTTGAATGTCGTATAAATGGACAGCGACACCATTGGAGCCTTGGCATGGCGTTGCTGCTCCCAAGTCCTGCATGTTGGACTTGGGCTAATCCAATGTGATGTGGATGTGGTGTGTGTGATCTAGGGACCACAGTGGTGTGCATGCGTGCATTGTCCATGTGCAATGATGAATGTGTGTGTTTAACGTTCAAAGATTCGTTCCACGAGGCACCTCCTGACTGCTGTTCCATCAGCAGACAAGGTTGTCTCTGGCAGGGGGGTTCAGTGTGGTTTGGGGGGTCAGGTCATCACATATATCAATCTCCAGTCCCTTTCTCACGGCGTAGTTGTGCAGAATGCAACATGCCCGATGATCTGGCACACAAAGTTTGGGGAATACAACAGGGCCCCCCCAGACTTATCCAGGCATCGGAAACGCGACTTCAGGAGGCCAAATGTGCGCTCCACCACTGCACGGGTACGTATGTGTGCTTCATTGTATCTTCTCTCTCCTCTGGTTTGGGGATCACGGAATGGAGTCATGATATGGGCCCAAGTGCATATGCCGCGTCACCTGGAAGGGAAAAGACAGGATGATGTTAGCCATGCATGTGCCCCTCGTGATGTCTGCATCATGTCACTCACCAACTAGCCAGCTGTCCCTGTACACGTTCTGTTTGAATTCCATTGTGATGGGGTTTTGACGGTATATGTAGCTGTCGTGGCTGGCCCCTGGGTGTTTGGCACGGACGATATTCCATATGAGGTATTTGGCATCAGCTATCACCCGTACGTTGATAGAGTGCCAATGCTACCGATTGCGGTATATGTGCTCTGTGGCACGGGGGGGAGGGCTGGAGTGCCACATGTGTGCAATCAATGGCCCCGATGGTGCGTGGCAATCCGTCAATTAGGCAGAAATCACGCATTGCCTTCTGCCGCAGATGCTCCTGGGTGGGTTTGATGATGTGGTGGGACATGCGTCTGAGGATTGCGGGGAAAACCTGGTGCACACATCTGCTCATGCTGTGTTTGTGACATCCCAGCCACGACTCCACTTGTACGCTGAAAAGATCCACTGGCAAGGAAATGGAGTGTTGCCAGTACCTTGACCAGTGGCTGCACTGCATGTGAGCGGTGTGTCTGACTGGTGATGTCATCCTGCAGGGCTGTGGTAATTTCCAGGATGGCAGCAGGGCTGAATCTGAAGAGGCGATACACCTCCAAATCAGCCATGCCAAACACGTTTATGCGCGTTCGGTATATCCTCTCCTGTGCCCTCCTCCTACGCGCCTTTGCACACACTAGTAGTGCTAAGACCATGCCTGCCACTGGCATGTTGGCATACGAATGTGTTGTCCTGTAAGTGTGGTTGCCCAGCTTGTCCGTAATGGTGCTGCTGTAGTTGCTCTCCAGCTGACTTGCACACGTCTGGTGCAAAGCTACCCCTACTTTATGAGGGGTAACTTTAGGCCAGACATTTATCTTACGCACACCGCGCGTAGCCTTCGCCGAACGTGGGTATGTTCAGGAATCAGCGCATCTCGCTCATTTGCATATTTGAATACAAATTCAATGGGAGCGCAAGATGCCCTCAGCGTAAATATGCGCCTTCACTGCGCAAGCTTAGAAAAGTTAGGACGGACGGGAGAAGCCTTTTTTCTGTCGTATCTGGTTCTGTGGCTACGGCGCACATTTAGACTTACGCCGCGCAACTCCATATACGCCAGTGTAACTTCTTTGAGAATCTGGCCCACTGTCTACTTTTTGAGAAAATCCCTGACACCCCTAGACCGTTAAGGCACCTGATACACACGCTTTGCACCGCGGTTCTTTGGGCTGTAGCATTCAATTGGAAGTCCCCCGTGGTTCCCTTCTCGCAGGTTCTCTCTAGAATGGACCGTGTCATGTTGTCGGAACACATTTTTCATAGACTGCATGATACGGTTCATGTCTATGATGCTAAGTGGACTCCATGGTGGTTATTGCTTCTCCAATACTGAACAGGAATTATTTCCTTCCTTCTGGTTTAACCACTTCCTTACTGGGCACTTATAACCCTTCCTGACCAGGTGAAATTTCAGCTTCTGGCACTGCGTCGCTTTAACTGACAATTGCGCGGTCGTGCGACGTGGCTCCCAAACAAAATTGGCGTCCTTTTTTTCCCACAAATAGAGCTTTCTTTTGGTGGTATTTGATCATCTCTGCGGTTTTATTTTTTGCGCTATAAACAAAAAAAGAGCGACAATTTTGAAAAAAAATCAATATTTTTTACTTGTTACTATAATAAATAGCCCATTTTTTAAAAAATAAAATAAAAAAAATTCTCAGTTTAGGCCGATACGTATTATTCTACATATTTTTGGTAAAAAAAAAAAAAAAAAAAAAAAAAATCGCAATAAGCGACTGGTTTGCACAAAAGTTATAGCGCATACAAAATAGGGGACAGAATTATTATTAATTTTTATAATTTTTTTTTACTAGTAATGGCGGCGATCTGCGATTTTTATTGGGACTGCGACGTTATGGTGGACACATCGGACACTTTTGACACATTTTTGGCGCCATTCACATTTATACTGAGATCAGTGCTATAAAAATGCACCAATTACTGTATAAATGTGACTGGCAGTGAAGGGGTTAACACTAGGGGGGCATGGAAGGGGTTAAATGTATTCTGGGTGTGTTCTAACTGTTTGGGGGGAGGGGGGTGACTGGGGGAGGTGACCGATGCTGTGTCCCTATGTACAAGAGACAGATTGGTCACCTCACTCCCTGACAGGACATGGATCTCTGTGTTTACACACAGAGATCCATGTCTTATCCCTGTAACCGCTGATTGCGAGTGCCTGGCGGACATCGCGGCCGCCGGGCACGCGCATCGGCATCTCAGGAATGCAGCGGGCACGCGCGCGCCGCCGGCGGCGCTCGCGCGCCCTCTAGTGGCCATTAAAAGCACAGGGCGCATATATGCGCCCTGTCAGAGATTCAGGACAGCCCGACGGCCGCAAATATTCGTACGGCCGTCGGGAAGTGGTTAATATATGTCTTCATTTATTGGAAAGGGATTGGTTTTATCTTAACATATATTCCAGTATTACATGGTTCATCCTGAGCTCTTATAATTTTTCTTTTTCTTTTATTCCTCTCTTTTTTCTTTGCCTTATCTGTTGCTCTTACTTCTGTTCTTCTATTTACATTACCATTTCTAGCGTGAGTACACTACAATCTGAAGGTTTACTTTTTTATTACTATATCCCATGTCCTTGGGTAGGGTGTATTCCCTGAATATGTACTTGGCTGTTAAGTCTGATTGTTTTTACCATGCATTGATTACTCAGGATTATTTGTATAACTTTGTGGCAAGCAATCTTTGTACAATTGTTTTTGATGGACGTGATTAAGATGTACTGTACTCTTTTTGTATCTATTGTTATCCCAATAAACATCTTTGAAGTAAAAAATAAAATAAAAAACATTGTACCTGCTGGGTGTCTATACCTGTGATGACGTCTTTAAATAGCACAATCACCTGCCTGCCAGTAAATTAGGAAGAACTGATCTAGCTAAGCTATGCAGTATATAAATATATGTACAACTCCTGGGATGTATATATATCCTCTACACACTGTAAATTTAACTGAACTGACAAGCCTGCATGCTCTATCTATCTAGTAATAAAGACACTGGGGTAGATTTATATAGATCAGCAGATCTTTAGATCCGCGTGATCTATCTTATTTACGATCCGCCAGTGCCAGTTTTTGAGGCAAGTGCTGTATTCAGAAAGCACTTGCCTCGTAAGTTGCCCTCGCGGATCGTAAATCCCCCGGCGGAATGCAAATTCCGCGGCTAGGGGGAGTTTACTATTTAAATCAGGCGCGTCCCCGTGCCGATCGTACTGTGCATTCGCCGCCGGCTAAATTTCCCAGCGTGCATTGCTCCAAATGACGTCGCAAGGACGTCATTGGTTTCAACGTTAACGCAATTTCCGTATTGGCCGTATTCGCGAAAGACTTACGTAAACAATGTGTAAAAAAATTCAAAACTCGACGCGGGAACGACGGCCATACTTAACATAGGATACGCCGCACTTACCCCTCATATAGCAGGGGTAACTATCCGCCGGAAAAAGCCGAACGCAAACGACGTAAAAAAAAAAAAAAATCGACGGCCGGGCGTTCGTTTCTGAATCGGCGGTTCTCCTCATTTGCATTTTCATTGCGTATAACAACGGAAGCGCCACCTGGCGGCCGGCGGGAGATTGCAGCCTAAGATCCGACGGTGTAAGTCACTTACACCTGTCGGCTCTAAGGGAGATCTATGCTGAACCTGATTCGAGGAATCAGCCGCATAGATCCGAGTGTCGGATCTCAGAGATACGACGGTGTATCAGTAGATACACCGTCGTATCTCTATGTGAATCTACCCCACTGTCTCTCTCTCTCTCTCTCTACAGGACTGATCTCTTTAACAACGCCGCAACACACTACACGAGGCCGCCTTGCAGGCAGCCTTTTATAGTGTGGGGCGTGTACTAAACCCCCTGAGCCATAATTGGCCAAAGCCACCCTGGCTTTGGCCAATTATGGCTCTCCGTTTTTTGCACCCTGTGATTGGCCAAGCATGCAGGTCATAGTGCATGCTTGGCCAATCATCGGCGCGCAATGCCACAGTGAATTATGGGCCGTGACGCGTCACTCGAATTTGGCGCGAACGACTCGTTTTGTTCGAATTTCGACGAACGTACGAACAGACGATGTTCGAGTCGAACACATGTTCGTATCGAACACGAAGCACATCCCTATTTGTCAGGAACTGACCTAAGTTTAGACAATGGCTCGGGTAAGCAGATGTTGTGCTTGTTTTATTATATAAACATGCTGTATTAAGACCTTATGATTTAAAATTGAGTGTGTTTGCTGATTTGCTGAATAACAGCTAAGGACAGGCCTGCTTGGACTGTTCCTGCATCTCCCTTTCTTTGTCTATGGTTTATCGCTGCCACTACAAATCCAGTCTGTCCCCTAAAACAAATATATATATATATATATATATGATGTACACACACACACTTTATCTATATATCTATGGCTGCATGACATACGTTCGAATCGAACGCGGAGCTCATCCCTAATGATATACAGTACTATGACCAGATAAACAAGGCAGAAAATCACATGTGCTTTGAGCATCTGGTCAGGGCTTGTGATCTTATATCTGTTCTAGTTTTTGTAGACAGATAAAAAGGAAAAGGAAAAGTAACAATGGAAAAGGAGAAGTAAAAGAATGTTCCAGTGAAAATATGAAGAATTGTATGTATTCTATAAGAAGGTATGTTCCAGGCAATCTGCTAAACACATTTAAATATAAATACAGTAGGGGCGTGACCAAGATTGCGGCCAGGACAGACGTCTAGGTACAGAGCTCCGTAGCCAAGGGGCAAATTTATTCTGTTTTAACCCTCGCAAGCACTTCTGATCCTGTCGGTGGGCCCTTGATCTGCTTCGGGAGATGATGACGAGACGGAAGACCCAACCCGAACTCCAGACACCCAAAGCTACGCCAGTTAAGCCTCCCGGGAACACCACGCACATGCTAGGGGCCTGGAGTATGGCTTTGCAGGCCCCGGACGCGGCTCAGGCTGCGGCCCCAGCTTTCACGGCACAGGCCAGCTTTGAGGCCGTCATGCAGGCGATCACGGGCTGTCAATCCACCCTCACCTCCAAGATTGACTCCCTCCAATTGGAGCTGAGTCTCATGAGAAAGGACAATGATAAGACCAGAGGCCGCCTGGACGAGGTGGAGCGCCGCGCGGGCGACACAGAGGACATGGTCCGGGATCACTCTGCCACCCTGCACACGGTCCAAGTTTGGCTGAAACACCTTGAATCCCGTGCGGAAGACGTAAAAAAATGTAACAGGCGCAATAACCTCTGTATAGTCGGCCTGCCGGAGGGAGTGGAAGGACCGGACACTACGGCCTACACCGAATACATCCTCCGCACTCTTTTCCGCAAGCAGCCTTCTCGCCTAACTTTGTAGTGGAGAGGGCCCACAGAATGCCATCTCACCGGGGACCTCCGGGCACACCTCCCCGCACCTTTATTTTCAAGCTGCTGAACTTTAGAGACCAAGATCTGATCCTGCGGGAAGCCAGGAAGATGGATGCTGTTTACCTTGATGCTGCACGCAGTTTCTGCGCTCTCGGAATATAAAATACAGCATGCTATTCCCTGCCCATTTGAGAGTGGTTGATGGGGAATCAACCTGCTTCTTCACGTCGCCTAAGGACGCCACACGGTGGGTGAATACTCTGCCCCGGGCCTGATGCCGGTTACTGGACTGATATGCCGCTGGTCTGTGAGTACTAACTATTGTGGGTCCCCCCTCTCCTTGTCTATTCCCACCACCCCCCCAAAAACTGATCTGGGGCCACTGGTTAACTTTTTTTTTTTACTCCCCTGCCCTCTCACTGTAGACCTATCCCTTCTTCTCCACCCCCTGGCTGGGGAGATCAAGATTTCTACTACAGTATGCTCCAGTTGATGCTGATGCTTTGAGCCTGGAATAGTTTCTGACTTATTGTTACTTGGAGCCTATATCCCTGTGGAGTCAGAGGGAAACCGGACTGGGAGATGTACTGACCTGTTCTATATCCTTTTCTGAACTTTTGGATATTGCTGGGATACTTTGGGACTCACTTTCTACTTACTTTGTTCACGGTTCTAAGTTGGTGCCCCCGACTCGGGTCAGGAGATGTGGAATTGCTCTGCTCTGCCCCGTTGGCGGCGCCTCTGCAGTGTACCTCAGCGCCTTTTGCCTTGGGTGTAACCGCCAGATTGTCTGACTGTTCATGACCCTAGGTGGTTGGTAAACTATGTTCTATTTTGGGATCCAAATGCATCACGGTTGAGGTGGTGCATAGGGTGGGGGGGAGTTGGGGGTTTTGGTTTCTCTGTTTTGGAGTTTTCTGTTTTATCTGTTTTAGTTTTTCTGTTTATTGAAGGAATGTGTATGCTCTGTACGGTGTGGGACTTGTGTGTGAAGGGGCGATCTTGCCTCCTTGCCGGGCCTCCCCTATGTGGCGGGGGTGAGTTGGGGAGGGGAGTGCCCGCTGCTATTCTTCCTGACATGGCCCCTCTGACTTTTGTCTCCTGGAATGTCAGGGGGCTGAACTCCCCTATAAAGAGGGCGCTGGTCTTTAAGTTCCTTAAGAACCCAGATATATGCTTGTTTCAGGAAACGCACTTGATTGGGAGTAGGGTCCTTAGTCTCAAAAAGCTGTGGGTAGGACATTATTATCACTCAACGTATACTTCCCGTGTCTGGGGTGTCAGTGTTCTCGTACGTAAGTCCCTACCTTTCACTTTACTTGACCTGATGTTAGACCCTGAGGGAAGATATGTGGTGGTGCATGCGGTAGTGGATGGTCTCCCCCTGGTGATGGTAGGCTTGTATGTCCCCCCTGCTACGATGGGCCTCCTTACTAGGATCGCACAGGTGGTTGCCGAATTTCCGGAGGTGACCCTGGCTGGAGACTTTAATATGGTCCCTTGTCATATGTTGATAAACTGTCTCCGGATTCGGCACTAGATTCCCCACTTTCCTGCTAGGCCTCGGTGCTAGGCCTTACGGATGTGTGGCGATGGAAGCACCCTGGGCCAGGGGATATACGTGCAACTCGGCCTCGTACTTGGAAATGTCCCGTATTGACCTGATCTATGTCAGCAGCCCCGTCTTGAATAGAGTGGTGGAGGTGGTAGCCCTACCTAGGGGTATCTCAGATCACGCTCCGGTGTTGTTGAAATTGCAAACCTTTGGAGGTTATACAGATACTGGGTAATGGATGAGTGGGTGGAGCCACAGATAGACTCAGCTATATAGTGTCCTTTTGGTCCTCAAACCCCCTCCATGTAAATCCCCCACTAGCTGGGAATGCTTTAAAACCCACATTAGAGGGCAATATCAGGGCGCCATTGGGGCCGCGCGTCGGGCTTCTCGGGACTCCTTGTTGCGGGCGGAGACCTCTGCCCGGATGCTGAGGGGCGCAATATATGGTGATGGGGGATGAGAGTAGCAGGTCGACTCTTTCTGTAGCCTTACGGTAGGTACAGTTGCTCAGGATGGCGGTGGCCAAGAAGCAGCTGCTCTACATATCACAGAGGATCTTCGAACAGGGTGAGAGCATGGGGCGTATGTTGGCCTGGCTCTCAAGGGAGCAGACTGTATCTCCCCCGGTGGCTAATGTTAGAGATGACTCGGGGAGGCTGTTGTCAGACCCAGTGGAGATTAACGCCCGCTTCGCTTCCTACTATGCTGACCTTTACTCCTATAGGGTTGAATATTCTCCGGCCAAGCTTCAATCCTATCTGGATGGTGTCAAGCTCCCTGTGCTCACCCTGGAGGCGCAGTCAAGGTTGGATGCCCCCTTTACCCTAAAAAAGGTCCAGAATGCGGTGGCCTCCATGCAGGCCGGTAAGACTCCAGGGGAGGATGGTCTCCCTGCTGAGTTTTTCAAGACACAGTGAGTCGCTGGCTACGGTTCTGGGAGAGGTGCTGCGCACCTCGCTTCGGGAATCTAGGTTGCCGTCCTCAATGTTGACCCCGAGCTTTGATCATCGTACAGGCCCATATCCCTACTCAATGTGGACGCCAAGGTCCTCACTAAGGTCTTGGCCAATAGGCTCAATGGAGTGATTTTGTCCCTGGTGCATGGTGACCAGTCAGGTTTTATGCCGGGGAAGGGTACGGACATTAATCTGCGAAGGCTATTTACGGTGATTGATCGGATGTCTGGGGGCGAGGGGGCGGAGGTTATTGTCTCCCTGGATGCTGAAAAAGCCTTTAACTCGGTGGAGTTGGGGATACCTGTGGGCAGTGTTGCGCAAATTTGGGTTCGGACCGGTCTTTATTTCTTGACTGCAGATGCTATACTCTGACCCAACGGCCAGGGTTCATACTGGTAGTAGTATCTTGTCCGCAGGCTTCCCACTCCGTCGAGGCACCAGACAGGGCTGTCCCCTCTCCCCCACGCTCTTTGCATTGGCTGTTGAGTCACTGGCTGCAGTGATCCGATCCTCCAATGAAATTGTTGGCATCTCGGTGCCCCTTGGTAGAAAAGATATCAATGTACGCGGATGACACACTGCTATATCTTGGGAACCCCCATGCTTCCCTGGCGGCGGCCCTTGGGATCTCTGAAAGGTTCGGCAGGTTCTCGGGCATTAAAATCAACTAGGGAAAGTCTGTGCTCTTTCCCCTTCGGCCGATAGCTCCCCCTGCTGGGATACCGGCCCCCCTCCTGTGGGTGGATCAATTTAAATATCTGGGTGTCCTTGTTCAGAGGCACCTGCCGGACTATCTGGATGCCAATGTCCGCCCGGTTCTGCAGAACTTCCTCAGCAGGTGTGCGGCTTGGAAAACCTTGCCGCTTACGCCAGTGGGTAGAGTGAATCTGGTGAAGATGTCCTTTCTTCCCAAGTTCCTCTATGTTTTTAGACATACCCCTGTTAATATTCCCAACTCCTTTTTTGATGCGTTGGATAGGGCCGTCGGGGCGTTCGTGTGGCGAGGGGAGGTGCCTAGGATAGCCAGGTCCAAGCTCCAGCTCCCGGTTTCGGGGGGTGGTTTGGCGTTGCCTGGATATATTATCGGGTGGCTGTCTTGGTCTCGGTGAGGTGGTGGTTCACTCAGGACCGATCCAACCCTGCGGTAAACCTGGAGGCAGCAATATTAGGATCCTATGCTGAGCTTAGTAACTTAGTATATAGAGGGCCCTGCTCTACGACAAATATCACCACCCCTATGAGGACCACAGTTGGGGTCTGGCGGAAGGTCTCTGGGTCCCTGGTGGAGCCCTGGACCTTCTCTCCCTATACTCCATTATGGGGCAACCCTGAGCTGCCCCATTTGAAAACCGTGCCTGACCCGCAGGCTTGGGCGAGCCGCGGGATCAGGACTCTCAGGGATGTTATGCCCGGGGGTCGACTTCTTCCCTTTAGCGAGCTTAGGAATACGTTCTCCCTGCTCCCGTGGATCAGAAAAATGGAAACAATAACTATGGGGAGGTATTGATGGTCGGACTTTGAGGCCAAGGAAGTAGTTAAAAATATAATTTTAATATCATCATTTAGATCAGACAAAATAGTTGCATGATAACATATACATAAAAGTAACAAAAATAAATATAAAAATACATGGATAAACCACTGTGTACAAAAATCCCTAAAGTCGCCGACGCACGTTTCGCCGTGGGGCTTCTTCAGGACGCTTGTTAAGGATTTTGTGAGCAGATGTGTGCTTCAAAAAACAAATAATTGTATGGTCGATGATCCTACAACGAATGCAATCCAGAACGCATACCACAGTCGAGTATTCAATGGTATGGTGGGAGGACACCTCAGATCTTGTTATAGATCTTAAATTGACAGCAGAGTCAGAGTAAGGATGCTTTTAAAATTCATATAAAAGCGTGACGTTACTGGCGGCTTCCATTCAGTGATGAAAAAACCATAGAGCCAGCTGGGACACCTAACAGCATTAGCCTGAACTTGGGGTCCTTCAGGTGTGTTAAACGATCAATCAGCCCGTCTACTTTTAGGCTTCAAAATTTGAGCCAGACTGTAACATCCCTGCTACGCAACTACAGTATACAGTTGGTTTTTAAACTATAGAGGTCTCTCAGATACAACCACCACTTCTCACTCAGAGTAATCAGAGAGATTGGGGTTAATTCATCACAACCTCTAGTGAATAACCAACTGAGAGACTGCAGTAGTTTATTCCCCTATAACCAACTACCTCAGGGGAAAACTGGGTGTATCTCTGATACCACAAGGTAGTACTACAAATTACAAGCACAGACTATAGTATGTGGTACTTGCGGTTAGGAGAGTAAAGCCTGGTATGCTGGTGGTCCGGAGGGGGTGTAGAGCGAACTGTGGTGTCCACTGAGGTTCAGAGCGGGTACAGCAAGGTGGCGTGAAAGGGGGTTCTCAGGACAGCAGGCGTCCTTTCGCAATAGGGAAAGCAAGAGATAAATCCGGGTCACAAGCCGTGGTCAGGTGTTGGAGAAGTCACAGGTATCCGAAAAGTCCAAGCCTGGTCAAGGGTTCAGGCAAACAGCAGTCCAGAAGCAAAGCCAGGGTCAAAAGCCGGGGTCAGTCAAGGAGCTTAATATATAAGCAGTTTGCTTTAGCACAGACAGGGAGATCAAACCAAAATGAACTGACTGCTCTCTAAGTGAGGTAGGGCTTTATAGGTTGGCTAACTGGTTAAGCTGTGTCAGCTGTAGCAAGAATTCAGGTGTGGAAGGTAATGAAATCCAGCTAGGTGAACATTCCATTCAGCACCACATAGCTGGAAAGCAACATGAATTTTAATTCAACAGTGGCTGAGAGGTAAGGGTTTGGGCTGGTAACAAAGAGGTCCCAGGTTCAATTCACCCTAAGCACTGGAGCACGGCACGCCTGCGTCTGCCTGACACGATGGGGATCGTGACTATCCCCCTCCTCAAAGACGCCCTCGGGCGTTGGAAGGAGTACCTCATAGTGTAGTCATCAATGTGCAAACTACCCTCTTCACTAGAGTAGTCAGGCACATCATCCGTCAGGAGAGATATGTTGCCATAGGCATCCATGCCATACAGACAGTTCTCATCTAATCCATGGGGAAACAAAGTTTCCAACAACGGGGTCTGAAGATTTTTTCTTTTTCCTCTTGGTCTTTGAAATTTTTTGAAGTTCTGGTAGGGGGTGCACTTATGCTTGTAAAGCTCGCTCAAAATCTGTAAATCCTGTTTACGGACGATATTACCATTTGAGGCATATGTGCAGTCAGGTGGAAGAATTCATTTGGGACACTGGTGAGACAAGACCTGGAGACACTGAAACTGGTGAGACAAGACCTGGAGACACTGAAACTGGTGAGACAAGACCTGGAGAACACTGAAACTGGTGAAACTGGTGAGACTAAGACGGGAGACTCTGAAACGGGAGACTCTGAAACGGGAGACTCTGAAACGGGAGACTCTGAAACGGGAGACTCTGAAACGGGAGACTCTGACGGGAGACTCTGAAAGGGAGAATCTGAAAGTGGGACTGGAGACACAGGATTCGGGAACACTGGAGCGGAATTGGGGACACTGGAGCCGGAATCTGGGACACTGGAGCGAATTGGGACACTGGTGGAGCCGGAATCTGGGACACTGGAGCAGGAAAAAGGACTCCCTGCTAGTAGACACTGTAAAATCTTTGGCCGAGTGGTGGGCGAGTTGGGCAAAAAGATATAAAGTGCCCGCTTAACCCACAGTAAAAGCAGAGTCCATAATCTCTCCTCCGGTCTCTCTCTATCTTAGATAATGCGGACGGATGGTTCCGATCTGCATGGGTCCTCATATCCTGGGTTGGCTGTGGGCATCCACAGGGACGTCAATGCTCTGTGGTGTTGGAGCTTCATGCTGGGCATGTACTGGATTTGCTGTCTTGGCACATACTGGTATGACTTGGTGTATCTCTGTATTGGATTTCTTCTCTCTGGGGATACCGTAGGCACGTGAACGAAAGTGGACTGGGAACATGGTTCTCTTAGAACAGAAATATGGGAGTCCAGGCAGACATGAAAGTTTCCACGGTGTCCAAGATGGATATTTTCCTGCAACAACTGATGAGGCCATGTTTTAATTTTTCCCTGTAAGCAAGTTTATGGTAGCTGCGAACCTTAACATAGTCTTGGCATAGGTCCTAGGGTTTAAGAGCAAACAACAGCTCACAATCTATTTTGAAACATGAGAAGGCTGCACGGACTACCATCAAATCTCTTGGCATTATAACATATGGTTCCGGACATGCTGGTTCCGGGGCTGGGCGGGTGCCCCTTTAAGTAAATGAACTTCTTGTTGAAGTTCCATAATAGTATGTGCAGGCTGGAGACTTGCAGTGTCAGGGAGCTGAGCATTTTATTAAACTCTGCAGGCTCATGTTTTAAGTCAGTTCATTTTGTAACATCCCTGCTACGCAACTACAGTATACCGTTGGTTTTTAAACTATAGAGGTCTCTAGATACAACCAACTTCTCACTCAGAGTAATCAGAGAGATTGGGGTTAATTCATCACAACCTCTAGTGAATAACCAACTGAGAGACTGCAGTAGTTTATTCCCTATAACCAACTACCTCAGGGGAAAACAGGGTTGTATCTCTGATACACACAAGGTAGTACTACAATCTACAAGCACAGACTATAGTATGTGGTACTTGCGGTTAGGAGAGTAAAGCCTGGTATGCTGGGGTCCCGGAGGGGGTGTATAAGCGAATGTGGTGTCCACTGAGGTTCAGAGCGGGTACAGCAAGGTGGCGTGAAAGGGTTCTCAGGACAGCAGGCGTCCTCCTTTCGCAATAGGGAGCAAGAGATAAATGGGTCACAAGCCGTGGTCAGGTGTTGGAGAAGTCACAGGTATCCGAGTCCAAGCCGGGTCAAGGGTTCAGGCAAACAGCAGTCCAGAAAGCAAAGCCAAGGGTCAAAAGCCGGGGTCAGTCAAGGAGCTTAATATATAAGCAGTTTGCTTTAGCACAGACAGGGAGATCAAACAAAATGAACTCGACCCTGCTCTCTAAGTGAGGTAGGGCTTTATAGGTGGCCTAACTGTGTTAAAGCGATGTGTCAGCTGTAGCAAGAATCTCAGGTGTGGAGGTAATGAAATCCAGCTAAGGTGAACATTCCATTCAGCACCCACATAGCTGGAAAGCAACATGTATTTCTAATTCAACAGTGGTGAGAGGTAAGGGTTTCAGGGCTGGTAACAAAGAGGTCCCAGGTTCAATTCCACCCTAAGCCACCTGGAGCACGGCCACGCCTGGCCGTCTGCCTGACACGATGGGGATCGTGACACAGACTTTCGGATAGTTGTTTAGGAGAGGTTCGTGTCCCAGGGTGTACATGTACATGTGAGTGTGTCATTCACGAGGTGAAGTTGCTGCAGTAGTTGGGCTGCTCCTTTAGCCCGGCCACCTACTTGGATCAGCAGTCAGTGTCAGGCGGCAGAAACTACCTAGCTGCCTCATGACCGTTATGTTGCAAGGAATGCCGCCGCCAGACTGGAAAAAAAAATGAGTGACCGTGCAGCCTCCTGTGTGCCTGGATAGGAGGAGCATCTGCATATAGAGAAATTGATTTTTCCACACTCCTCCTGCAGCCGGAGTGTCGCTGACTGCAGGAGGTAGGGGAGCACAAACAGGCATTCTGCAGCTACGGGAGAGATATGGAAAAACCAATTCCTCTATGTGTAGCTGCCCTGTTGCTCTTCCTATCAAACATTTTTGCTGGCTCCCCAGTGCTCTTCAGCCCCCCGTGCTCTCCAGTTCCCCTACCAGTGCTCTTCATCTCTACCCCAGTGCTCTTTATCTCCCCCTGAGCTCCCTGGTTCCCCCCAGTGCTCTCCAGTTCCCCTCAGTGATCTTTGGCTCCCCCAGTGCTCTCCCCCATGCTCCCTGAACCCCTGGCACTCTCCAGCTCCCCTGCAATACTCTCCAGCCCCCTTCAGTGTTCTTCAGTTCCTTCTATTTTCTATCTCTGACCATCTCTTGTATCGTGTCAACAGTCTCTGCCCATCTTTTGTATCATGTCCATAGTCTCTAACTATCTCTTGTATCATGTCTGCAGTCTCTGACTATCTTTTGTATCATGTTTGCAGTCTCTGACCATCTCCTGTAGTATGCCTGCAGTCTCTGACATCTCCTGTACTATGTCTTCAGTCTCTGAACGTCCCCTGTAGTATGTCTGCAGTCTCTGACCATTTCCTGTAAAATGACTGCAGTCTCTGACCATTTCTTGTATCATATTTACAGTCTCTGACCTTCTCTTGTACCATGTCTGCAGTCTGACCTTTTCTTGTATACACACACACACACTTTTATTTTTGATGTGGGGGAGGGAAATCGTGGGTGAGTTTCCACATTTTTTTCCCAGGACTTGACCCCTGGTGTTATAGAACCCTAAATATGTTAATAACTTTATAACTACTCTGCCTCCCAAACTACAGGAAAAAAACAAGATTGATAATGAGGATTTTTTTATATCGCCAGCTGCCTGCATCGGTTTTTCCATACCCTTCAAAGCCCTTTACTGCATGAATTTGTATGTTTTAGAATGATATACTTGCTGCAGGAGGACAGTGTATGTTCTGTCATAGCTGATCCAACAGCCAAATAGCCTTGCCAGTAACACTGAGAACTGCCTCAAGCTCACAGCTAGAGCATGATTCTCTTCCTACTCTCGTGCATGAATAAGCTCTGGTCTTTTTTTACAAAAACTACTTACCAGAGCTGATTTTGAAGGCATAGCTACCAGAGTAGAGACAGCCTTTAAGGGGATGAGCTTCAAGGTTTGAGGCTGGATGTTACTGCAATCGACAACAGTGTCAGCTATTGAGAAGTTAACTCTATTGAAGCTCTGCAAACCACACAGTCAGACCTCACTTAACAAGTTAATCAGCTTTACCTACTAAGATTATGGGGTTCTATAGTGATGGCAGTCTTTATCAGGTTCCTTGACTATCTTCCCAAAACTGAGTTTTCACTTAACTTGACCAATAGTCCCAATAGCCTAACCGATAGTGTTTTAACCTTAAACTGCATAAGGGGTTCTTTTCTGTCAGAGCGATTAGGATGTGGAACTCCATTCCACAATCAATGGTGTCAGTGGGAGGTGCTAACAATTTCAAAGAACTCTTATATACAGTGGGGAAATTATTATTTGATCCCCTGCAGATTTTGTCAGTTGTCCCACTTACAAAGAAATGAAGGGTCTATCGTTTTTATCATAAGTGTATTTTAAATGATAGAGACAGAATATCAACCAAAAGTCCAGAAAAAACACATAAAACAAATGTTAAAAAATTAAGTTGCATTTCAGTCGAGTTAATGCCAAAGAGCTAAAATTTGGTCTTCTCTGACCACAGCACTTTCTTCCAATCCTTTTTTGAACCATTTAGATGTTCATTGGCATGCCTATACATGTGCCTTCTTGAGGAGGGGGACTCCCCGTGTCTGGAGTAAGAAAAATGCTGACTATAACTCAAGAACACCATCCCTACAGTTAAGGATGGAGGTGGAAACATTATGCTTTGGGGCCATTTCTCTGCTAAAGGTTCAGACCGACTTTGCCACATTGAGGGGTCAATGAATGGGGCCATGGATTGTAAAATCATGTATAAGAACCTTCTTCCCTCAGCCAGAACACTGGAGATGGCCATAGATAGGTCTTTCAGCATGACAATGACCCAAAACATACCACCAAGGCAACAAAGGAGTGGCTCAGGAACAAGCACATTAAAGGATCACTAAAGGATTTTTTTTTTTTAGCTAAATAGCTTCCTTTACCTTACTGCAGTACTGGTTTCATGTCCTTATTGTTCATTTTTGCTTTGAAGTTGCTGTAATCCTGCTCTGTTCTCCACACTTCCTGCTTGTCTGTTTCCTTATAACCACCATACTGGGAGCTTTCTCACGGTGGTTTAAGCTGTCATTACTGTGTGTCTAAAACTTCCCAGAACCAATCAGATTAATTTTAAAAACAAAACACTGCCCTGGATTTGTTTGTTTTTGTTCTGTGTGTTTATTTCTACTTTGCAGTAACATGAAGCCAGTTCAAACGTGAAACTAACCTGCAGGCACATTATATGATTGATTTTTATCTATTTTTAATCATTTTGAAAAGGAATCAGTATACGTTTATGTCTCTATACCCTGTAAACAGTCATTTCAGCAAAAAAAAAAAAAAAACCCTTTAAGGCATTGTTTCTCAACTCCAGTGCTCAAGCCCCCCCCCCCCCCCCCCAAAACAGGTCATGTTTTCAGGATTTCCCTCAGATGAAAAGGCTGTGGGAATTACTAAGGCAGTGAAACTGATCAAATCACCTGTGCAAAATAATGTAAATCCTGAAAACCTGACCTGTTGGGGGGCCTTGAGGACTGGAGTTGAGAAACACTGCTTTAAGGTCATGTAGTGGTCTAGCCAGTCTCTAGACCATAATTCTACAGAAAATTTATGGAAGGAGCTCAAACTTGATTTGCCAAGCGCCAGCAAGAGAAGATGTGTAAAGAAGAGTGTACCAAAATCCCTCCTGAGATGTGTGCAAACCTGGTCACCATTTACAAGAAATGTTTTACCTCAGTACTTGGTAGAAAAATCCTTCTTGGCGAGCACAAAATCATGTTTTGCTTGGGGATCAAATACCCATTTTACTCACCGAACTGCACCTTAATTTATAACATTTGTAACATTCTGTCACTATCATTTAAAATACACCTATAATAAAAATTATAGACCCTTTATTTCTTTGTGGGCAAACTTAGAAAATCTGCAGGGGACCAAATAATTATTTTCCCCACTGTTGGTATCTTAGTGTAATCAATATAAACTGATATGGGAAGTGCTAAATACATAAATGCATACACCCACCCACACTGTCAGTGATTCTAAATGGACCAGGACTGTGTGCCTACACAGAGGAGACCAACACTGTATGCAGTGAAATAAAAGGTGTTTATTTACAAAAACAGGTGAAGACAACCAGTGCACATATAACAACAAGCCTATATATAAGTCAAGGGGGAATGCCGAAATCATAAACAAAAGCCAAGCCGAGGTCATATACCAGGAGATCACAGAAGATGGGTGAGGACGGACACAACGGAGCAGGGAGCGGATGGATGGACAGGAATCCAGGGGGAACAGGATCCAAGGTAAAGGGGAGAGCAGGAAGGGCAGTCCAGGATAAGGATCGGGTCCAGAAAGCAGGCTCAGGGTCAGAGTAACAGGCTCAGGATCAAGGTTGTAGACTGATACCAGGGCGAGTTCTGCTTGAACTTGCCGGGTATATATAGTGGGTGTGTTGATTACGTTCAGGTCACACCTGAACGCAGCAAGGGCCAGGTGCTCCACACTGCCGGAGTCCATCCGCTGGTGGAGGTCAGTACTGCGTCCCAAAGGTGATATACCAGCAGGGGGAAGTTCCCCTGACAGCTCCGAACTGCCAGGAGACCCCTGCTGGTGGGACGCAGCACTGCAAGACAGAATATAAATAGCACCAGCGGATGGAACCTTTCCTGACACACACAGGTTGAAGTGCATGGACTGATGTCTTTATTAAACCTCACCAACTATGAAATCCATTTTCTGTAAGCTATTCCACTTCCTTTTCACACAATTGGAGTAATACCCTTTTTCTAATTCTGCTGATTAGATAAAGTGGTGGAGGAGCATGGGGACCTTGAGGGAGTCGTGTACCTCATGGAGGATGCAAACTACAGTGTGACTGGTGTGTGAATGTGGGGGTGGCACTCCTGCCAGTAAGGGGTGTCACCCTGGGTCGTGTGAATGTGGTATGAATGGACAGCGACACCATTGGGGCCTTGGCGCGGCGTTGCTGCTCCCAAGTCCCATGTGGTGGATTTGGGCTAATCCAATGTGATGTGGATGTGGTGTGTGTGATCTAGGGACCACAGTGGTGTGCCTGCATGCATTGTCCGTGTGCCATGATGAATGTGTGTGTTTAACGTGCAAAGATGCCTACTACAAGGACCCTCCTGACTGCTCTTCCCTCAGCAGACGGGGTAGCCTCGGGCAGGGGGGACTGTGTGGTTGGGGGGTCAGGTCATCACATATGTTAAGCTCCAGGACTTTTCTCATGGCGTAGTTGTGCAGCACACAACATGCACCGATGATCTGGCACACAAAGTTTGGGGAATACAACGGGGCCCCCTGGACGTATCCAGGCATTGGAAACGCGACTTCAGGAGGCCAAATGTGTGCTCCACCACTGCACGGGTACGTATGTGTGCTACTTTGTATTTTCTCTCTCCTCTGGTTTGGGGATCCCGGAACGGAGTCATGAGATGGGGCCCAAGTGCATATGCCGAGTCACCTGGAAGGGAAAAGACAGGAGGATGTTAGCCGTGCATGTGCCCCTCGTGATGTCTGCATCATGGGGTCGGACAGTCATGCCTGACTCCCATGTCACTCACCAACCAGCTGTCCGTGTACACGTTCTGTTTGAATTCCGTTGGGATGTTGCTTTGACAGTATATGTAGCTGTCGTGGCTGGATCGGGGTGTTTAGCACGGACGTGCCATATGAGGTATTTGGCATCGGCTATCACCTGTACGTTGATGGAATGCCAATGCTTACGGTATATGTGCTCTGTGGCACGGGGGGGCGTAGTGCGACATGTGTGCAATCAATGGCCCCGATGGTGTGTGGGAATCCTGCAATTCTGTAGAAATCCTGCATTGCCTTCTGCCGCAGATGCTCATGGGTGGGTTTGATGATGTGGTGGGACATGCCTCTGAGGATTGCGGGGACAACCTGGTGCACACAACTGCTCATGGTGGATTGACATCCCAGCCACAACTCCACTTGTACGCTGAAAAGATCCACTGACAAGGAAATGGAGTGTTGCCAGTACCTTAACCAGTGGCTGCATTGCTTGTGAGCGGTGTGTCTTGCTGGTGATGTCATCACGCAGGGCTGTGGCTAATTCCTGGATGGCATCAGGGCTGAACCTGAAGATGCGATACACCTCCAATTCCCCCATGCCAAAGACGTTAATGCGCGTTCGGTATATCCTCTCCCGTGCTCTCCTCCTCCGTGCCTGTGGCCACAGTAGTAGTGCTAGGACCACTGATGCCCCTGGCATGTTGGCATACGGATGTGTTGTCCTGCAATTGTGGTTGCTCAGCTCGTCCGTAACGGTGCTGCTGGAGCTGCTCTCCAGCTGACCTGTGCAGGTCTGCTGCTGCCAGATGCGTCCAGCGTAGATATGCGCCTACGATACGTCGGCGTAGGAAAGTTACGTCGGTCGGAAGAAGCCTATTTTCAGGCGTATCTATTTCTGTGAGTACGGCGCATAGATACGACGGCACACATTTTGAGTTACGCGGTGCATCTCGAGATACGTCGGCGTAAGTCCTACCTGAATCTGGTCCATTATGTTTAGGACTATTGTATTTATCACTTTCATTATAATCTGAAAACATATGTTTCATTATCATATTTCAACACTATAGCACATGGGTCTTCAAACTATGGCCCTCCAGTTGTTTAGGTACTACAATTCCCATCATGCTCAGTCATGTCTGTGAATGTCAGAGTTTTACAATGCCTCATGGGATGTGTAGTTCCGCAACAGCTGGAGGGCCATAGTTTGAGGATCCCTGCTATATAGGACATAAAAGGAACTCAAACCCCTGTAGCTATGTATAGCTTTCTTCCCTTTCTTAAGTTTTGAATTTCTTTACTGTTTGACATTTTGACAATTGATTCAGCTGTTTCCTAGAGTGATTCAAAAACTTTATAAAAAGGCCAAATCAATAGACAAAATGTCAACTTTTCCTGCAAGGCATCAATTAATGGCCCCAAAAAACATATACTAAAACTGGATGTTTTGCCTTGCTTTCAGAAACTATTTGCTTAATTTTCTTAAATCTAAGAATTTCATTTGGCATTGACAAGCCTGTGGTTTTACGCAGCAATCTTCAACAAGATAAACCAAAACGAAGAAAAAATTACATGTATTACATTATTGTGGCCTATAATTCAGTTACCATTCTAAGAAAGTTACCATTCTAAGAAACGTTATAGAAATACCTGCCATCTTGATTTATGAACAATTAAGTAAAATTGTATTTAGCTGTCTATCATGTTTCCTGGCTGTCAGTAAAGCTATTTGTCACTTAGACATACAGTAACAAGAGATTTTGAATGTCAAACTATATTTAGGACATGTTCTTTATTTATTACAGTTGTACTATTACCACGCTAATGCAAACAGCAATATTTTCCTTCTAGAAATGGCAGTTGGTTGGCTGCTATGCTGAGTTGTGTGTTTAACTGCTTTTTAGAGTCACTGACCTAAACACGTATGGTCATTATGAAAGCCATACATGTTTAGTTACTTAACATATTAAAAGCAAGACAGCCAAGTAAAAGGCATTCGTAAAAGAAGCAGTCAGCAATTACATCACTTATGTCAGTTGTTCATATTGATTGACTCTGTGTAGAATAGGATGAGATAGAACAGTAGTAGAATTTAAAGTATGCAGTTTAGTCTGTGAAAATGTTTCCAAAGAAAAGTAATATAATTGTTTTATTTTTTTTAAAAAGGACAAATTGTCCAGTATAACACCCTGTACACACGATCGGTTCATCCGATGAAAATGGTCTGATGGATTTTTTCATCAGATATCCGATGAAGCTGACTTTTATCAGTCGTATCTACACACCATCAGTTAAAAAAACGATCGTGTCAGAACGCGGTGACGTAAAACACAATGACATGCTGAGAAAGATGAAGTTCAATGCTTCCAAGCATGCGTCGACTTGATTCGTTTTTTTAGCCATCAGTTAATTTTAAAACAATATCCTAGTTTTTTCTCCGATTGATAACAAACCGATGGGTCCCACACACGATCGGTTCATCTGGATGAAAACGGTATGACCGCCATTTCAGACGGTCATACACAGCCAGTGCTCAATTGGCTGAAATTCAGCGGGAATTCCACCAGCCCGTAAACCGCCTGATTTGTGACATGCCCACCAGGTGGAACTCAACTTTGGGAATGCTGCAGTGGCTATACATGCAGCAGAGGGCCGTCAACGAGTACTTGTGTCAGTGTGGCACGATGACAGGCTCAGGCTGCTTCTGCTTTTTTTCCCCCACGCTAATGGCTGATCATTAAGGATGCATGCACTGTATTGTCACCATTTGAGGAGGCCACAAGAATGGTGAGCAGTGACCGTGCATGCATCAGTGACACAATCCGTGTTGTGTTCCTGCTGGAGCAGACTGCAATGTATTATGGGCAGGGCACTGGAGGCAGAGCAGCAGGAGGAAGAGGAGGACTTCTTTTCCTCTCAAGGCCCCCTTTATCCAGAAACCATTATTCCTATGTCACAGAACACACAGGAGGAGAGAGGGGAGGAGGATGAGGAGGAGGATTCTGGCACTTTCATAGGTGAAGAAGAAGAAATGCGTCAATCTGTAAGCAATGGTTTTCCAACCCCAGGACCCTTGGGAGTAGTATGTGACTGGGAGGAGGAAGTTCCAGATGCTGTCATCCTGAGTGACCCCAATGAGTCTGCTTCTTAAGCCTCTGCATATGTATGGCGCATGGGCAACCTCATGCTTTAAAGCCTTAGAAAGGACCCAAGAATACGTAGCATAAAGGAGAAGGATGATTACTGTTTGGAAACCCTCCTTGACCACCGTTCTAAGGGGAAGTTCTCTGAACTCATCCTGTCCCCACAGAGAATGTGCCATGGATATGAAGTAATGTCTGGCAGCTTACCTTCCTCTTCATGTGTTCACCTTAGAGGCCAGACACTCTCACCTGGCTGAATTTATCATCTCTCCTCCCTGTATGGCTCAAACCCCAGGCCATATCGGGAACTCTATATTAACCAGTGCACTGCAGGTCTGCATTGCTGATCAACATTGTTTGTTAAGCATTGTGTGTTTGGGTTCCTGCTTGCCGTGTACTACGTTTATCTATGTGTACCGATCTTGGCTTGTCCATGACTATTCCTGTTTGCTTGTGACCCTGACCTTTGGACTGGCCTTTGTTTATCCTGTCTGCTTGTCATCCTGACCTTGGCTTACCCCTCGCTATCTTTTGTATGCAGAGTGGCTGCTTCCCCTCTCTCCTCAATGCCCTATGGAGCGTGAGCTAGGGGACTCTGGGGCCGTGAACTGGATTCAGTAGCAGCTAAGGCCATTCTCAACACTAGAGGATATGGTGAATAGCTGCTGGATCTTAGACTCCGCCCCCGGGGAATCTTGTGCTCAAGCTTCCTGTGGGATCCCTGTTTGTGCTCCAGGAGACATGCCTCCCATATCCACTCTGTGTTCCATATGCAGCAGTCTGCCATAGGGTTCACTACCTTGTGGTGCACTCCTGACTCCAATAGGGGTGCATCTGTCATCTGGCCACAGGTAACCTTACAGAATGCAGAGGATAAAATCTCTTGAGGATGCATTAAAGAGGATCTTATGAATGTTTTTCCTGACTCTAGTAGGTTACAGTGTTTTTTAGTCCTCGCCGCCCAGGGCTGTCGGCTTCCACATCCCTTTGACAGTGTCTGCATCACATGGTGGACGATTACCTCTGGGCCAAAACAGAGATGGAGAGCTTTCCAGCTGACGATCCACTGACTTACTTATTGAGTTGTTGGGCTGCCCTGCATCCAGTGTCCTTTCAGAATGGGCATTCAGTGCTGCAGGAGGGTTTGTTACTGATCATAGAACGTTGGAGAAATATAAAGAACGGAAAAATTGACTTTTTAGGCACCACTAGAGATTTAATAAAAAATGATTTTTAATATAAATATTAATGATAAAAATTCATAATACAGGGATACTGGTAGCCAGTATCCCTGTATTATGAATTTTTATCATTAATATTTATATTAAAAATCATTTTTTATCAAATCTCTAGTGGTGCCTAAAAAGTCAATTTTTTCGTTCTTTATATTTCTCCAATACTCATTAGGACGAGGCACTATAGTTACCAAAGGTGTTAATTGCCACCTCAGGGCACAGCAATTAAAAAAAACTCCATATATGATCATAGAACGTGTCTGTTCACATACTACGTGGACCATTTGACTTTTATAAAAATGAATCAGTCCTGGATTACCAGCTTTAAAGCCCCTGATGCCAATGTCATTTATTAAGTTATTTTGGGATGTGGAATCTCTGCAGGACTTAGAGGCTGCCTAGCTTTGAGGGTGTGCAATCATTTCATCTGGAAGAATGTTTTTGGTATAGTTTTCATGGGCACAATTAACACCCAAAGGCCATTTTTTCAGCACCTGTTTGACAAGTGCATATCATTGCAATGTTTTACAGCAAGCCAAATTCTTGCTTACATCTTTTCAAATATTTTTATTAAATCAACAGACAAAGGTATACACAACAGCACCGTGTCAATGTACCACATACTAATAGTGAAACAGAATAATACATAAACATCGACACAAGCAACATTCAAGATAAAATAGAAAGGATACAGAGAACATGCCTGCTAGCAAATAACGTAGAAGGGCCTAGCATCCTACTACACTATGTGGATGCGTGAGTCCCTCGATAGGGTATAACGCAGGCACGGCATTCCCAATTTTTTAGAAAAGGTATCAGTAAAATAACCTATAGTCTGATAAACAACTGGTCAACTCAAAGAGAGATGACATTTTTTTTTTTAAACAAAAGTTTTATTGAGGTTTTCATAAAGTAATCAAAAACATCAGTGACATTGCTTATCAATTATATAGATGTTATAGCAAAACTAACAAAAAAAGAAAAAAGAGAAGTCAACAGGCAAGACATATAACCTGACAAGAGTTACACTATACCTACGACAAAGAACAGGATGTGTGGAGGAGGAGCCATCCACGAACCCCAACACCCCAATTTGGGAACTAACTGTGTCGAGAGCTCATGGGCGACACCACCAGACACCAACCACGAGTAACCTTTAAACAGTTGAGAAGAAAAAGGACAATTCTGCACATTTTACGCGAAAAAAAACATAGGCAATGTTCATTAGGCAAAATTCTCGATTGAGTGTGAGACAGACTGAGGGTGAAAGAAATAACTACTAAGAAATTCCAGTGAGTCAAAGTGCTGAGATTCTATGATCACCGATCTATAGTGCCCAGTTCCTGTAGAAAGAAGGGGTGGTCATATTGGCTTTGGCAAAGTAGAATTCCATTTGAAAGTGAATGTTTAACAGGACGATCAGATCCGATAGCGTGGGGGAAAGCAGCAACTTCCATTTCTTTGCAAGAGTGAGACGTGCAGCTATCAATATGTGAGAAGCCAACAGTCTAACATGTCTTGGCCAGCTGGGGATGGACAGCCCCAGGAGAAGGTCCAATGGGAGAAATGGAGAGGAGATATTGCAGATAGTTGAAATAAAAGTAGAGACTTCTTTCCAATAATCTTTGATGTTGGGGCAATGCCACCAGATATGTTGTAATGTGCCTTTGGTATTGCACCCTCTCCAGCAAAGAGGTGAGGTGTTAGAGTAGATAGCTGCCAGCCGTGCTGGGGTAAAAATACCACCTGTGAAAAAGCTTTTGAATCGATTCCCAATGAGAGGTACAATGTGACATGCGTAAAGGTAAATTCACAGCTTGCTGCCATAAGTCTTGCGCAGGTGGGTCATTTGTAAGCGAGGACCAGAAAGTAATCGAGGAAGAAGGTAGATCCGCATTGGGTGTAGTCAACAAGTTGTATGCCAGGGAGATTCCCTTAACTGAGGGATTAGGAGTTTCGTAGAACTTCAGAAGAGAGACTGGTAGAGCGTCTTCATCTAGTACGGTAACCTTGGACAGCGTTGATCTAATCCTGAGATACAGGAAGAAAGTCTTGGAGGAGATGCCATATTGTTGTTGCAGATGAGAAAACATGTGTAAACCAGAGGCGGAGAATAGGAGCCTGAGATTGGTAATCCCATTAATAGTCCAGGCTGTAAGGGAAAGGTCAGGCGAGAGTAGTTCAATCGCTTTGATAGGCAGGCGGTGTAAAATGAATCTAGGAATTCCTGTGGCATGCCGTGTGATAGCTGACCAAACCCGGAGAGCAGCTGTTGTTGAGCTGAGATATTGATGAGGCGGTTTGAAATTCAGGAGAGTGGCCGTAAGGAGTAATTTAGTGTCCATATTGAGGGCCACAGCTTCAATCTGAGTCCACAATTTTTCGGAAGAGGGTAGCCATCACTCTTTAAGTTGGTCCAGGATCACTGCTCTGTAATAGGCTTGTATGTTCGGTGCTCTCATACCCCCATGACAGACGGGGGTGAAGAGTAGTGAGGACTTGAGCCTGGGCCTCTTACGTTGCCATATAAATGTGTTGATCAAGCCCTGCAGTTCTTTCAGTTGATAGGGCAAGAGAGGCAAAGGGATCGTGCGAAACATGTAAAGTATGTGAGGGAGCAAATACATTTTGGATTGAGCAATCCTACCTGCCCAAGAGACAGGAAAATGGCTGAAGTCTTTGGACATGCGCAAAAGGCTCTCGCGGAGGCTTTCATAATTCACCTTCAATAACAACTTACTCGGGAAGGTCAAGTGTATTCCTAGGTACGGGAGGGAGGAACTAGGGGACCAGATAAAGGGTGTGTCTCCCGATTATTTTTCGTTTGGTAACTGGATCAATACCTAAGTCTAGCATTACAGATTTGCTGTAATTGATCTTGTAACGAGAAATTAAGCTGAAACGTTTCAGGATTTGTTGAACAGCTGAGAGGGAAGAATCCGGGTTGGTTAGAGTAATAATAATGTCATCGGCATATAGGCCCATTTTATGCTCAATTCCCCCAATTTTAATACCTGTCACTGCTGGCGTCGACCTGATGGATTGTGCAAGGGACTCCATCACCAGAGCGAAGATTAAGGGAGAGAGAGGGCAGCCTTGCCTCGTGCCATTTGTAATTGTAAAAGGGTCCGATTTTATGCCCGAGGTCCAGACCCTTGCACTGGGGACAGAATAAAGGTTCATAATGGCAGTTAGGAACAGACCGACTAGGCCAAATTTGCGGAGCACTGCTTCCATGTACGCCCAGTGGACCCTGTCGAACGCCTTCTCTGCATTCAATGATAGGAAGAGAGAAGGCGTCCGACCATGCTCCACCCACTGTATTAAATTAATGAGGCGTCTAGTGCCATCTGAAGCTTGCCTTCCAGGCACAAAGCCTACCTGGTCAGGATGGATTAAATGGGGAATGTGCCGGGAGAGGCGTTGCGCTAGGGTTTTGGCATATATTTTAGTGTCCGTGTTTAGGAGTGAGATTGGACGATAATTAGCCGGAGAATCAGGGGGTTTGCCCGGCTTTGGTAGAGTAACTACGAGGGCCTCCAGGGCTTTTTTCGGGATCATACCAGAAGATACATAATGATTAAAAGCATTGCTAAGGTGGGGGGCGAGCAGGTCTTGAAAGTGTTTATAGTATTCTTTAGAGAACCCGTCTGGGCCTGGGGCTTTATGTAAGGGCAGCTGTTTTATGGCATTTGCAATTTCGGCGGGAGAGAAAGGTGATGACAAGGATTCTAGTTGGGTAGGAGAGATAGAGGGAATCTGAATAGATGAGAGAAAGGCTTCTATATCTTCCTGTTTAGGTGGGGCTACCGCTTCAGAGTCTTTGAGATTATATAATTTAGTGTAAAAGGCACTAAATTCATTAGCTATGTCTAGGGGATTGGTTAAACGTTTACCCTGAGAGGTTGTAAGGAATTGTATTTTTTTTTTAGCTAATTGTTTTTTAACCTGTTTGGCCATGAATGCTCCCGGTTTATTGGCTGAGGAGTAAGCTTTGAGTTTCAAGCGTTTGATATAGTAATCAAACTTGTTGTGGAGGTGGTCACTGAGTTGGCACCTGAGGGACTTCAGTTCAAGGGACAATTTCGGGGAGGGGCACTGTTTGTTAATCTTGTCAAAAACACGGATCTGTTTCAAAAGGGCCTCAGCAGTGGCTGAGTGTTTCTTTTTATCCTGAGCTCCCAGCTTTATAAACAAACCTCTCAGGGTAGCCTTGTGCGCATGCCAAAGAATAGACTGATCAATACCTGAATGTACATTCCTCTCAAAGTAGCTCTCAATCTCGGACCGAATTGCACCCGTATATGCAGGATTAGTGAGAATAGAAGTGTTTAACCTCCACACAGTATGCGTCGGAGAATGGGATTGGGGGAATAACGTAATGGAGACCGGTGCGTGGTCAGACCATGATATTGTGCCTATTTTTGCTTCTGAAACTGACTGGAGTAGGTATTTATCAACAAGGAACAGATCGATCCGAGAGTAAGATTGTTGGGCATGGGAATAGAAGGAATAGTCTCGCTCCTCACCGTGCAAACACCTCCAAGGATCAAACAAGTCCTCATTATGTAACAAGGAGGAGAGTGCAGAGGGTCTCCTTTTAGTAGGATTGAATGTGTCAAGAGTCATGTCAACAATATCATTAAAATCCCCGCAGAGCACCACCGGGTCAGACCTGTAGGGGGTCAGCTTGGAGAGCAATTTGGCATAAAAGGGTTTTTGCGCTGTGCTAGGCGCGTACAGATTCACTATTGTGATGCAACGGTTTTCAATTGTCGCAGAGATAATCAAATATCTACCTTCTTGATCAGCTTCACAGTGATGTAACGTGAATGCCACTGAGGAGCTGATCGCGATCATGACTCCCCTTTTTTTTGGGGTGCATTGGCAAAAAAACAATGTGGGTAGCGTGTATGTGAACATTTGGGAGGATTATGCTGGGAAAGGTGCGTCTCTTGCATGCAGAACACATCAGCTTTTTGTGCTAGGGCTTCCTTCCACAGCATATTACGTTTAAACGGGGAATTCAACCCCTTAGCATTGAGCGAGGAAATTACGATGGCAATGATGATAAGTTGTATCTGAGGAGGAGAACGGAAGGAGCGAGACCACACCAGAGTAAAAGAATGAACACTGAGATCAAATTTGAGCGTCTGTCTACAAAATAGGGTTGAACGTGCAGTTAGTCACAAAGGAATCAAACAGATATCGGTATACTGAAGCAACAACAAAAACAATAAAAAAAACACACATACAAAACTCGGAACAGTGAGAGGTGTGCGCGGCACACAACTATCTGAAGGGGTGTATTCAAGGGTATACATACGCCCATGCCAGATCCATAGTGTGCTTGGAACCAATGACAATGGAATGGCACCTAGGTCAGTCCTTATCTGGTGCAGTATTACGTGGAGTTGAAGGGTGTGATTGGGAACTCGTGCGATTTGTAGCGTCATTTGGAAGAGGAAGAAATCCCCAATTGGTCAAAATTTTATACCCCTCCTTAGGCGTGAGGATGGGTATGGTTTGTTGCTTGTAAGTGACCAGTAATTTGGCGGGGAAGGCCCATTTGTAGATCAATTTACGATCCTGGAGAATGGAAGTGATTGGTTTGAATGACTTGCGCATATCCATAGTAGCTTTTGAGAGATCACTGAACAGTAGGACATTGGCGTATGGTGCCGGTAAAGGTCTGGCGTTTCTGGCAGCATGGAGAAGTTGATCTTTCACTGGAAAATAGTGTAGCCGTGCCAAAATATCTCTTGGGGTGTCCAAAGGGAGATGCGCAGGTTTGGGGAGCCTATGAGCCCTATCAATCGTAAAATCCTTGGCGTTTAAGCGTGGAAGTAATGTCTCAAACAGTTTTTGCAGGTATTGTGAAATCCTGTTAGATTTAACTGATTCAGGAACACCTCTGAATTTGATGTTGTTGCGTCTCGAGCGATCTTCTAAATCCGCGAGTTTCAATTTAATATGGCGGATTTCTGAAGTGTGATGATCATGTGCGTCTAGTAATTCATTGTGTGCCTTAGCATGATCATGTACTGTGTCCTCCAGTACATCAACTCTCTCTTCTATACACTCCACCCTATCATGTAATTGAGAGAGTGACATTTGCAGCTCTCTGTGTAGATCTTTCTGTAAGGTTAGCAGCATTGACTTCAGCATGGCTTCTGATACTGGGTTGTCCGACACAGGAATGGCTGCCAGGCCTGGAGTGTGAGCAATTTCAGACACAGCAGAGGGAGCGCTGCTCCATATCTGTTGTTTGGGCAGGGGTTCTTTCATGGGAGACAGCACTGGGGAGGATGCCAGACACTTACCTCTGTCTGTGTGGTGGAGTGAAGGAGAGTTGTCAGACGCGGGCAAAGTGTCCATATCATCCCTCGGTTCTCCTCCGGAGGATACAGAGTGTGAAGCCAGGGGTGCGCGCTGTGTCCCATTGCTGGTGCAGGGCGGGGAGTCTCCTCTGTTCTCAGCGTCGGCGCCATCTTGGCTGGAATGCATTGCTGCGCTGCTGATGAAGTAATCCGTCAGACGGCGGAGAGCTGGCGGCTTGTACCGCTTCTGGGGCATGCCCGGGATGAGCCAGCACCTGAATTGTGTGTTTGCAGGTGGATTGCGGATCGGTATGTCGCTAAGAGTAGCTTCAGATCCGAGCGATGGAGCGGAGCTAAGGACTCAAGCCTCCATCAGAGTCCGCAGCAGGCCACGCCCCTTGAGAGATGACATTTTAACTTAGAAACATGCTAAAATCAGTGTGTAGAGCACTGAGAAACAAAGATAATATATATATATATATATATATATATATATATAATATATAAAAAATTAAAGAATATAGTAAAATAATAATAACAATAAAATAAAAGAAAACAACTAAATAAGCATCAGCGTACCCAAATAGGATACATGTGTTTAAATCAATAAGAAATGGCTGTATCGAAAAGTTTTTTATATCCAAGTAATATTCAAAGTTTTAATCTACATTAACAAATCTAGCCGACCAAGGGGACCACTGACCGAGAAAGGAAGGAACCGAATTAGATTGAGTGGCAAAATGTTTTTCATAGGAATAGTGTATATTCACCCTTTGAATCACTTCAGAAATGGTTGGGACCTGAGTAGATTTCCATTTGGAGGTAATTGATAACCTAGCGGCAATGAAAATATGAGAAGCTATGGTTCTAAATTGTTTCGGGATACTGTTAATAGTCAAGGAAATGAGGGCCAATTGAGGGGTAGGCGTCACGAAGGATCCCACGACAGAGGACAATAGTTTAACCACTTCCATACTAGGCACTTATGCACCTTCCCGCCCAGACCAATTTTCAACTTTCAGAGCTCTCACACTTTGAATGACAATTATTCAGTCATGCTACACTATATCCAAACCAAATTTGTATCCTTTTATTCTCACAAATAGAGCTTTCTTTTGGTGGTATTTAATCGCCACTGGGTTTTTTATTTTTTGCGCTATAAGCAAAAAAACAGCGAAAATTTGAAAAAAAACACACTTTTTTTTAGTTTATATTGTGAAATTTTGCAAATAAGTGATTTTTCTTCATAAATTTGTGCCAAAATTAATACTGCTACATATCTTTTGTAAAAATAACCCAAATTAGTGTATATTATTTGGTCTTTGTGAAAGTTATAGAGTCTACAAACTATGGTGCCAATCACTGAAAATTGATCACATCTGATCACACCTAATGTACTGAAGGCCAATCTCATTTCTTGAGACAATAACAAGCCAGGAAAGTACAAATACCCCCCACATTACCCCTTTTTGGAAAGTAGACAGTCCAAGGTATTTATTAAGAGGCATGGTGAGTTTTTTGAAGTTGTATTTTTTTACCCACAATTCTTAGGAATTGTGTTACATAAACTGGTCATATTAACAGGTTATTTCTCTCACACAGCATATGCATAATTGCAACTACACCCCAAAATACATTCTGCTACTCCTCCTGAGTATGGCAATACCAAATGTGTGGGACTTTTACACAGCCTGGCCACATACAGAGGCCCAACATTGAAGTAACTCTTTCAGGCGTTCTACAAGCAAAAATTGCACAAATCCTTTCTCAACCACCTATTACACTTTTGAAGGCCCTGGAGCATTAGGACAATAGAATTGTCCACAAAATGACCCCATTTTGGAAAGCACACACCCCAACGTATAATCTATGAAGCATTATGAGTCTTTTGAATGGTTCATTTTTTTCCAAAAGGTTTTGGAAAATGTGGAAAAAAAATGAAAATGCTTTTTTTTTACACAAAGTTGTCCATTTATAAGATATTTCTAACACATAGCATATACATAGCAAACATGACACCCCAAAATGCATTCCGCTACTCCTCCCGAGTATGGCAATACCAAATGTGTGGGACTTTTACACAGCCTGGCCCCATACAGAGGCCCAACATTGAAGTAGCACTTTCAGGCGTTCTACAAGCATAAATTGCACAAATCCTTTCTCAACCACCTATTACACTTTTGAAGGCCCTGGAGCACCAGGACAATGGAATTGTCCACAAAATGACCCCATTTTGGAAAGCACACACCCCAACGTATAATCTATGAAGCATTATGAGTCTTTTGAGCGGTTAATTTTTTTCCAGAAGGTTTTGGAAAATGTGGAAAAAAAATTAAAATGCATTTTTTTTACACAAAGTTGTCCATTTATAAGATATTTCTAACACATAGCATATACATAGCAAACATGACACCCCAAAATGCATTCCGCTACTCCTCCTGAGTATGGCAATACCAAATGTGTGGGACTTTTACACTGCCTGGCCCCATACAGAGGCCTAATATTGAAGTAGCACTTTCAGGCGTTCTACAAGCATAAATTGCACAAATCCTTTCTCAACCACCTATTACACTTTTGAAGGCCCTGGAGCACCAGGACAATGGAATTGTCCACAAAATGACCCCATTTTGGAAAGCACACACCCCAACGTATAATCTATGAAGCATTATGAGTCTTTTGAGCGGTTCATTTTTTTCCAGAAGGTTTTGGAAAATGTGGAAAAAAATGAAAATGCATTTTTTTTACACAAAGTTGTCCATTTATAAGATATTTCTAACACATAGCATATACATAGCAAACATGACACCCCAAAATGCATTCCGCTACTCCTCCTGAGTATGGCAATACCAAATGTGTGGGACTTTTACACTGCCTGGACCCATACAGAGGCCTAACATTGAAGTAGCACTTTCAGGCGTTCTACAAGCATAAATTGCACAAATCCTTTCTCAACCACCTATTACACTTTTGAAGGCCCTGGAGCACCAGGACAATGGAATTGTCCACAAAATGACCCCATTTTGGAAAGCACATACCCCAACGTATAATCTATGAAGCATCATGAGTCTTTTTAGCAGTTCATTTTTTTCCAGAAGGTTTTGGAAAATGTGGAAAAAAAATTAAAATGCATTTTTTTTACACAAAGTTGTATATTTATAAGATATTTCTAACACATAGCATATATATAGCAAACATGACACCCCAAAATGCATTCCGCTACTTCTCCTGAGTATGGCGATACCAAATGTGTGGGACTTTTACACAGCCTGGCCACATACAGAGGCCTAACATTGAAGTAGCACTTTCAGGCGTTCTTCAAGCATAAATTGCACATATCATTTTCTAAAACCGATCACATTTTTGAAGGCCCTTCATATATCTAACACATAGCATACACATACCAAATAACAAAAGATTACCTGTTTGTTTTAGTAGTGCAGTGGTCCACAGAGGAGAGCATCGGTCCAGGCAGCAGGCAGGGATGAGGTCAGCGACAACAAAAGCAATCATTCAGGCAGCAGGCAGGAATACTGTCCATAGTTCGTACAGGCAGAGATACTGTCAGCACAGCCAGAGCACAGCCAAAGCACAGCCAAAGCACAGGTCCAGGTAGCAGGCAGAGGTGTCTTAGCAGAAATATTGTGAAAAGTCAGTAGAGGTAGCAGGCAGATATATGATCAACACAGCCAAAGTATTGGTCCAAGCAGCAGGAAGAAACATGGTCCATAATGTCATGGGTCAATACAGGCAGTAATATGGTCAGCACAGCCAAAGTATTGGTCCAGGCAGCAGGAAGGACCATTAAGCTTAGGGCCAGGGGGACAGGGGTAGAGGCTTCTCCCACCCAAATCGCTTTGAAGCCTCTGGGCAACCAGACCCTGTTCTGGGAGAACAGAAAACGAAAAACTGGTTTTCTCTACACAGAACGCTTTTCTGAAGCCCCTCACATATGTGAGACCCCTGTGTACTAAAAGTAAATGGCCAAAAGATCAGTCCAAGTGGCAGGCAAAAACATGGTAGATTAACAGGCCAAGGTCGGTGCACATGGAAGTCAGAAATGTGGTTTAAATCGGCAGGCAGAGGCATCGTTGGTAAACAGGCTGAGGTTGGTACACATGGAGGTCAGAAACGTAGTTTGAATCGGCAAGCAAAGACATTGTCGGTAAACAGGCTGAGGTTGGTACACATGGAGGTCGGAAATGTAGTTTAAATTGGCAAGCAAAGACATCGTCGGTAAACAGGCCAGGGTTAGTTAATTAACATGGTAGCAGGCAAATGGGGAAATGGCAGTCTGTTAACAAGGGGAACTAATATTGGATGGATGTATGATACTTTTTGAAGCACTGTCCCAGGCACAGGCCAGGTTGGGAGGGACAATCGGGACAGTAACAGGTGGTGTCTCTTCTTTACTTTCAAGATATTTATTAATTATATAGAAAACAATACAGATCAATTCACATCATTACAACATGGAGAGCTCAATAAAGATGCATTGACAAAATTAACAGGATTAACAGAATTGAAATGAAGGGAATCATAAATACACTATTCCGACATATGTTACTATAGAAACTGAGATAATAAAATAATAAGAGAAAAAAAAAAAAAAAAAAAAAAAAAAAACAATAAGAGAGGATAAATGAATATAACATGGGGGAGGAATAAGGTAGGGGGAAGTCCAAGATCTCCAGTCACTAGCACCCCTAAAGGGAACTTACTGTGCAAGTGAAAGGTGTCTCGGGGAAAAAGGAGGGAAGAGAAAAAAGAAAAAAAAAAAAAAAAAAAAAAAGGAGGGGGGGGAAAGAAAATGTGGATCCCCCTCAATGAAAACAGCATCTATATCAACATAAAGAAGTAGGTAAACAGAAACGGAACAGTGGAGCACTCAAACCAAAATGGATTATAATAACCAACAATACAATGATATGTAAGAAAGCAAATACTAAAAAGCAAGAGCTTCCATATAAACTAGAAGGTAATAATGAGGAAGAAGGTAAGAAAGAAAAAAGGAGAAGGAAGAAGGAAGGAAAGTGGAGGATAAAGAAAGACCATCAATGAACTCTCATGCGGCTCATCATAGAGGTAAAGTAACACCAGTCGTCCCTACCCCGATATACTTAGCCCAGGGCTCCCAAATTTCGTTGAACTGTATCGAGGTGTCTAGTAAGGAGCTGGCCATTTTTTCTTGGGACATGATCCATGAGATTTTACGTTTGGCGAAAATGACTGGAATCTTTGGGAGTTTCCAGGCCTTAGCAATGGTAATTTTAGAGCCAAGGAGAATGAAAAAAATTAGTCTCTGGGAGGATTTGGGGATATTGGGGGGCATGAAATTTAAAAGAGCTAAAGAAGAGGATTTTGAAATCCTAAACCCAGTGACTTTAAAGATAATATGAAAAATTTTATCCCAGAAACTCCGAACTCTTGGACAATCCCACCAGATGTGTAACATGGTGCCATATGACTTACAGCCCCTAAAACATAATGGGGAGACCGATGGAAAAATCTTAGCGAGTCTGGCAGGGGTTCTATACCATCTCGTAGCTACTTTAATACTAGCTTCTGTGAGAGAGATATTAAGGATACCCTTAAAGGATCTAAAAAAAGAGCTGTGCCAAGAGTCCAGGTTCCATTCATCCAATAGGTCAGTTTCCCAGGCAGTCATATAAGGGGCCTTCAAAGTAGATTTGGCCAGCGATGAGTAGATAATAGAGACTCCGCCCCTAAGCTCCTTCAGTTGGCCACACCATTGTTCATAAGGTGTAAAAAGGGGAGGAATGGGTTTAGAGAGCCAAATGGAGTGAAGAAAGTGTGAGATCTGAGAAAAGCGAAATCCTTCAGATAATGGTAAGTCTAACTTTCTGACACAATAATTATGGGTAAGAGGACCCGCTACTGTAAAAAAATGTCCGATCCGGTATAGGCCCTTATCCAGCCACCATTTAAATGCTCTAATATTCATGCCCGGTTGAAAATCGGGGTTGTGGAAGATATGTGCTAGTGGTTTACACTGAGAGATCAAAGCAGGGAGTTTTCTGAGTTCATCCCAAAGAGTCAGAGACTGTGACAATGCGGGGGAAAGGATAGAAGGGCGAGACTTAGATGGACACCATAAGAGAAAATCCAGGGTATAAGTAGGAATGGCCTGTCTCTCCATATCTACCCAGTCTGGTTTGTTGAACTTAGCATAAATAGTGGAGAGTTGGGCCAAGCGTGCTGAGCAATAATACCAATGTAAATTCGGTAGCCCCAGACCCCCTTCGGTCCTTAATCTAAATAAAACACTTTTAGGAAGTCTGTGACCTGCTGTACCCCAAACAAATTTGGCGATTTTACTTTGAAAGGAGCGTAAATGATCCCTCCGCACTGAGATCGGAAGAGAGCGGAATAAGTATAATAACCTGGGAAGCAAAGTCATTTTTACGGAATTAATCCTACCTAGCCAAGAAATTTCAATATCAGACCAGTTCTTGAGATCAGCTTCTAATTTTCTGAACATGGGAGGAAAGTTTGCCTCATACAACTGTTCGAATTTAGGGGTAAGATTAATTCCCAGGTATCTAATTGAGGACTCAGCCCACGTGAATTGAAAAGAATTCTTCAGCTGATTCACTAATTCCTGGCTAAGAGAAACATTAATAGCCTGCGATTTAGCATAGTTAACTTTTAGACCTGATAAGTTAGCAAAATCATCCAAAAGTTTACAAATGATCGGCAATGAAGTTACAGGGGATGTGATGAATAGGAGGAGGTCGTCAGCGAAAAGCCCACATTTATGGACCTTTGGGCCGCATTTCACTCCCGCTATATCTGGGTTGGAACGAATTGCTATAGCGAGAGATTCTATCGCGATAGCAAAGATAAGTGGGGATAGCGGACATCCCTGACGAGTGCCCCTTGCTATGGTGATCGGTTCCGAATATAGACCCTGAAGACGAACTTTAGCAGTCGGGTTGGAATAGAGGGACCCAAGCAGGCCTAAGAATCTAGGACCAAAGCCCCATTTCTCCAGAACTGCAAACAAATAAGGCCACGAGACAGAGTCAAATGCTTTTTGTAAATCTAACGACAAAAGCATACCAGCCTGCCTAGAACCTCCATCCCACCCCGACTGCAGGATAGAAACGATATCTATAGCCCTACGAATTTGGTCAGGCCCCTGTCTACTCGGGATGAATCCCACTTGATCTTTGTGTATATATCTCCCTATAAAGGATGCTAATCGGACAGCTAAAATTTTAGTCATGATCTTAAGATCATTATTGATCAAAGATATTGGTCTGTAGTTACTAATTAAGCTAGTGTCCTTATCAGGTTTGGGAAGGACTGTGATAAAAGCCATGTTCAAAGAAGGATCTAAAGGGTCTCCCTTAGTCTTGGCGTTAAAAAATCGGGTCAAAAACGGGGCTAATAATTCAGCGAAAGATTTATAATACAACAGTGGGAAACCATCTGGGCCTGGTGCAGAACCACTTTTAGAGTGTTTAATTACATCTAGCACTTCCTCTACTGAAAAGGGAGCCTCAAGTGATTCCCTGTGGTCAGCCGACACTGAAGGAATCGGGATACTCTCTAAGAAGGAAGTAATGGCTGAGGAGGACTGAGGTTTGTGAGAATTATAAAGGCTTTCATAAAATGTAGAGAACGCTTGCATGATAGTAACGGGATTCGTAGTAGGGTGCCCCCCATCTATTCTGATCTTGGGAAAGACACGGGAGCGGGTACGAGGAGAGAGCTTGGTGGCAAGAAGTGAGCCAGCCTTGTCCCTCTGGTAATAGAATCTCGCACCAGACCATCTAAGACTCCTCTCGGCGTTAGCTGTCAGTGCTAAGTTAAGTTCCAAACGAGCTTTGTCTAAAGAGGAGATCGGGACATTGGAGGGATTTTTTTTATGTTCCGCCTGTAAGAAAGTGAAGGCTTTATCCAATCTCTCGACCTCTATATGTCTAGCTCTCTTAAGGCGAGAAGAAAGTTGTATGATTTTACCCCTAACAGTAGCCTTATGGGCCGCCCAAAGGGATTCCGCAGAGACCTCCCCAGTATCATTCAATCGAAAGTAATCTAGAATGGAAGCTTCAATCTCGGATCTAGAGCCAGGATCCGAAAGCAAAGCCTCATTCAGTTTCCAATGGAAACATGTTGGAGGAGAAAAGTCAGTTTTAAGCGACATTGTAACTATCGAGTGGTCTGACCAAACCGTGTCAGAAATGTAGGATTTTAGAACCGAAGGAATCAGGGCATTTGAGACAAAAAGATGATCAATTCTAGCGTATGAGAGATGAGCCTGCGAGAAATGAGTATAATCTATCCTGGAAGGATTCAACTCTCTCCAGATGTCAGAGAGGCCCTGTTTAAAAATTAACTTAGCAATTTTAGAACTTGCCCTAGTGGGACGTATGTTTTGAGCTGAGAGAGGTTTTGACTTATCCACTCCTAAGTCGAATGCGGTGTTAGAGTCTCCACCCATAATAACTAGGCCTTCCAAATGGGGTTCAAGGGTTGAGAAAAGGGATGTAAAAAACTTAGGTTGACCTGAATTAGGGGCGTAATATGATACAAAAGAAAAGAGCTGATCATCAATGGAGCCCTTAATCAGGAGAATCCTACCCTCACCATCCCTAAATTCAGACTTGAGAGACAATCTACACTTTTTGGAGAAAAGAATAGCCACCCCCCTTGTCTTATCTTCTGCACTGGAGAGAAAAAAAACCGGATAATGAGCGTGAATAAACTTGGGCTTATACCGGATCGGAAAATGTGTTTCCTGAAGAAAAAGTATGTCTATGTTTCGGGATTTCATGGAGTCAAGTACCTTTTTACGTTTAGCTGGAGAATTTAACCCCCTGGCATTATGGGTAGCTACCCTCAGGAGGGGAGCCTGTGTGGTATCAGGAGCCATGGAGCCTAGGGACGAAGTCTGCATCTCTCACATCGTCACTTACCCATAAGTCTCGGGGGAATCTTGATGAAGGAACCGGGGCGACTGGCGTAGGCGGTCCTTTAGGTATGAGTCTTACGCATGAGGTCCAAGGAGCATCTGAAAAGAAAAAGAAGAGAGAGAAGAAGAAAAGCAAGGAAGAAAAGAAAAAGCAAAGAGAGCTAAAGAATACATCAGACCTTTGCATACACCGGGAAGAAATCCTCCCGAAGCCAGCAAAGACACAAAACCAACCCATACTAAAAGTATGGAGTTGAGACCCAACCCAAGGGTAGGAAAATAAAAGAAAATCCAAACCTAGGGAGGGTGAGGGCAATGCACAAATACCGCAGCATCAGGACACTTCAACGTTAGTAATGCTAAACAATAATAATTAAAAGAAAATGGGGAAACAATAATAAAAATACCTCAAAATTACCCCCACCCACCTAAAATAGGAAAAAAGAATGAATATGAGCGGGAGTTCGCTCAACCTGCTTGTAACCTCAAAAAATTAAGGCGGAGCAAAGGGTTTTAGTATTCTCATCGCCGTGGGGCGAATGCAAAAGGAGCCCTGAGACAAATCAAAATTATTTCAACAGTGAAAAAACACACACAAAAAGAAAACTAAAAATACAAAAATTTCTATCGCACTCAGACCCATACCAGTCCTGGTGAGAATGTAGTAAGTGAGATCACATCAAAGAAATCCTAAGGAGGAAGAAGTCCCAATTAAGCATAAAAAAAAACAAAAAAGCAAAAAATTCTTCAGTTGGGCCTAAAAAAGACCCCGAAATAAGACACACTAAATATAGGAGAGGTCACGGTGGTCTAGCGTCCTTCGCCCTCTTGCTCTTCGGTTTGGTCCAGACGTTTGAAAGGGGGCTCATCGGTGGAGGACGTTTCGAAGCACCCGATCCAGAATCATCAAAGTCCATCAGAGCCTCTTGAGAGATTAAGTTAAGACTAAGCAAAATTTTCTCGCCTTCCTGCAGATTGCGAAATGAGTAAGATTTTCCTTTAAGTTCAAATTTAAGAGCAAAAGGGAAGGCCCATTTATATTTAATCCCTCGTTGGGTCAGGACCGATAAAAGAGGCTTCAGGGATCTCCTTTTCTGCATGGTCAATGGTGACAGATCCGCAAAAATCTGGATAGTGTGTCCGCGGCATATTAAGGGGGATTGCGTACGACTGAGCTTCATCACTTCCTCCTTGATCGAGAAAAAGTGGGGTTTAACCACAATGTCTCTGGGCAGGCCATCTTTCCTCAGAGGGCCCAGTGATCTGTGCGCACGATCAATTTCAAGTTTCTGAGGGGGGATGTCAGGCATTAGTTGTTTCAAGAGATCCTGAACCACAGAGATGGAATCCGTAATAGATTCTGGTATCCCCCTAATACGAAAGTTCTCTCTCCGTGACCTGTTCTCAAGGTCATCCACTCTGGATAACGCTATATCTAGCTGGTCCTGTAGGACTTGAATTTGATCTGAGTTTTGATTTGTTTTGGACACCGTTATATCAAGTTTATTTTCAATAGCTTCCATACGTGACCCTAGCATCTGGAAGTCCTTTCTGATGTCCCCTGTAATTTGTGAGGCTGTTTGGGATAAGCCCCTATCCAGCAAAGCTGTGAGATGAGATAGGAGGTCTGGGACAGTAAGGATGGCTGCATGAGCAGCTCCAGGAGAATCTAGCTGAGTCCTCCCTGACTCCATGTTAGGCCCCAGGGGAGAATTTGCCATCTCTTCCAGCGTCTGCTCCAGGAGGGACTCGGTAGAGGCAGGAGAATATGGGGGTACAGGGGATTCACCTGATATTTTAGGTGTGAAGATTAGCATGGCAGGGGCTAGAGGAAGTCTTACCCTGGGAGACTCTTCGGGACCCGGAGTGTGTGGAAGCATGGCGCCCGCCATCTTGGCTCCGGAGCGCTCCTCTTCCCTGCTAAATTGCAGCCTCAGATCCCTCCGGGATGATCCGCCGGACATCTGCGGGTTCCCCAGAAGCTCCGCCAGCTGTAGAGGCTATGGGGGTGGGAATCAGGCTCCTGTGTCCCCTGCTATTGTGTCCGTTCAGCTGCGGTGGTGCGGAACTCCGGATTCAAGCGTCCATCACGGAGCCCGCCGCGCATGCGCCTCCTGGTGTCTCTTCTTACTCCTGCTTTGCTGCATACACGGCATTTTTTTTGGCGTCTTTTTCCAGATTCTGAGGGGGGGATGCTAAAGGGAAAGTGTCGCTCGTGAAGACGACTCACACAATCAGAGCGAATGCTTCCTGGGATGGGATCTTGTTGATAAATGAGGGCTTCAATGATATCTTCGATATACTTGAGGTAGGAGATTTGTGGGTTTTCAGTTGGCGGATTGTCTTTTTGGTAGCATACAAATGAATTAAAAAGGGCCATGTGAAACAGATGAAACGCAACCTTCTTGTGCCAAAAATAGGACTTTCTTGTTGATAAGTAGGGCTGTAGCATTTGGTCATTTAAATCCACCCCCCCCATGTACAAATTGTAATCGTTAACACATTCAGGCTTGGCAATATGTCTGCCTCTTTTTTGGATCTCCACCATGGTGTCATTGTGGATGGTAGAGAGGATGTGGACATCTTTCTTGTCCCTCCACTTCATGGCCAACACCTCCTCGTTCCTCATGAATGACGACTCTCCAGATTTCAAGTTTTTGGTCAACAAATTTTGTGGGAATCCCTTCCGGTTTTTTTTGAAGGTACCGCAGGCCAGGGTTTGCTTGCTGTAAAGTTGACGAAAAAGGGGCAGGCTGGTATAATAATTATCAACATATAAATGGTAGCCTTTTCCGAACAGGGGGTATGCCAACTCCCAGACAATTTTTCCACTGGTTCCAAGATATGTTGGGCAATCACGGGGCTGGAGCTGGGAGTCTTTGCCTTCATAGATCCTGAATGTGAACACATATCCAGTGGCTCGATCGCATAATTTATTTAATTTTAACCCATACCTGGCTCTCTTGTTTGGGATGTACTGCTTGAAGTGCAGTCGGCCAGTGAAATGTATAAGGGACTCGTCAACACAAATGTTTTGGTCTGGGATGAAAACTTCTGCAAATCGCTGGGAAAAGGCATCGATTAGGGGCGTATTTTGTATAATTTGTCGTAGTGGGGATGATTTTGGGGAGGGCACTGTGAATTGTCATTGAAGTGGATAAAACGCATTATCATGTCGTATCTTGTCCTAGACATGAGAGAGGAAAATATAGGCATGTGTTGGATGGGGCGTGTAGACCAATATGAATGGACTTCGTTCTTCTTTGTAATCCCCATATTGAACATAAGACCCAAAAAATTTTTTAAATTCTTCCAATGTTAGACGCCGCCAGTGGAACATGCGGGCGTAGGAAGAATTGGGGTTGGCGGCAATATATTGGGATGCATATAGATTGGTTTGATCCACTATATTCTGCATAAAATCTTCTGGGAAAAATAAACAAAAATAATCAAATTGAGAAAAATTCGTAGTGTCAGGCTGCACACCTGGCTGTGCGGTGAAAGGGGGGATGATAGCGGATCCTGAGTTAGCAGGCAACCATAAGGGGTTTGCCAGGGCATCAGGAAGGTAGGACTGGGGCAGGACTCTTCGGGTTGGGCGTGGATTTCCATTACTAGTACTGGGCTCCTCTTCCTGGCGTATGGCGCTGCTGGTGCTGGGCAGATCTCCTGATCTTGGTCCTGATCTTGGTCCCAATCGCATTCTTTTGGGAGGGACGGTTTCCTCCGGGGACTCGGACTCTGAGCCACTATCCTCCACTGGCTCATATTCCAAATCAGAATCGGATAATGGGGGCTCCTCGCTGTGCTCATCATCGGACATGGTGGACATAATGACATATGCCTCCTCGAGTGTGAAAAGCTTTTGGGACATTATGGCAGTATGTCAGTACTTATTGGTGGGCCTGCGTAATAGTACTGCTGGTGGTGGTGGTGGCGGCCTATGTGGTGGTACCGATGAAGGTATTGGTGTCAGGAATGTGTGGTGGTGGTGGTACCGATGGCGGTGGTGGTACGGTGGTGGTAGTACCGATGGCGGTATGGGTGGTGATACCGATGGCGGTATGGGTGGTGGTACCGATGGCAGTGGTACTGATGGCAGTACTAGTAGCCTGTGTGGCGGTACTGATGGAGGTATTAGTGGCAGGAATGTGTGGTGGTACCTGTGGTGGTGGTACCGGTGGCGGTACGGGTGGTGGTGGTACCGATGGCGGTACGGGTGATGGTGGTACCGATGGCGGTAAGGGTGGTGGTAGTAGCGATGACGGTACGGGTGATGGCGGTACAGGTGGTGGTGGTACCGATTGCGGTATGGGTGGTGGTGGCGGTACGGGTGGCGGCGGTACCGATGACGGTACGGGTGGCAGCGGTACCAATAGCGGTACAGGTGGTGGTGGTACCGATTGCGGTATGGGTGGTGGTGGCGGTACGGGTGGCGGCGGTACCGATGACGGTACAGGTGGTGGCGGTACTGATGGTGGTATGGGTGGTGGCGGTACGGGTGGCAGTGGTACCGATGGTGGTACGGGTAGCGGCGGTACCGATGGCGGTACGGGTGGCGGTGTTACAGATGATTTACAGATGGGCTGATTTACAGATGGGCTGATTTACAGATGGGCTGATTTATAGGGCTGTGTGACAGGTCCTCTTTATTGGTGGGGGGGGGGGGGGTAGGGTGGCTGTGTTGTATACAGTATATATGCAGACTACTGCAGACAAACTACACTGATCTCACTTACTGATCCCTGCTCTCTCCTCACAAATCGGTGTGTGAGGAGAGAGCAGGGATCAGATAGTAACTGCCTGCTTTGTTTACACTTGTGACCGGCTGTGATTGGCTGTTTACCCTGATCGGGGAAGCGCTGTGTCCAAGGGACACGCGCTTGCAACGATCCCCGCTCTGCAAGCCTCTGGCGGCGCGCACGGAGCGCGCCGCCGAATTTGTTTTGAAATGTGATCAGCTGTGTCTTTGACACAGCCGATCACGTGGTAAACAGCCAATGAAATTGGCTGTTTACCGTGATCGGGGAAGCGCTGTGTTCGAGGGACACACGCCGACCTCGATCGCCGCGCTGCGCGCACCTGCGGACACGCGCTGGGCAATCTCGTAAAAGCCGTTCCTAAACGGCCAGTCACAAATCTGTAACCACTTCCCGGACGTATATTTGTCATAGACCGGGCGGGAAGTGGTTAAAAACTTCGTACCAGAAACCGCGAAGACCTTTGCAGTCCCATAGTATGTGGTATATGTTCCCTCTGGCTCCACATTGCCTAAAGCAATAGGTGGAGTCCGAGTGGAACAGATAATCTCACCGGGTGAGATAGGATCTGTGAAGAATCTTTAACATTAGATCCCAGTGGTTAGTACAATGAGAGAATTTATAACTTGATCGGATTGCAGCCTTCCAGTCTTCTGGAGAGAAGGTTAACCTTAAATCTTTTTCCCAATTTAGCATACCAGAGGTTTTAGAAAATATATTAGAGTTTTGAAGAAGGGCATAGAACCACGACAAGCCTTTAGGTTTATGATAGTTGGATTGGAGATAGCTCCATGCACCGCCATGTAAGCTGTACGAACAGTTAACATGTTTGGAGCGAAAATGCAATAGTTGGGATTTCGCGTAGGGATTAGAGGTGGGATTTTTAAGGAGTAAATCGCCCCAAGAATGAACACCCTCCGTCAGCCATAATTGAACACTAAAGTTTGGGATTAAGTATTCATAGATTTTAAGGTTAGTAAGTTCTTGGCACATTTTAGAGTCAGAGCTAGTCGCCTTATGAAGCTCTTCCCAGGCTGAGAGAGATGCTACAATGGAGGGTAGTGAGGGGGAAGTAAAGGGAATCTTCGTTAATTTAGCTAGAAATAATGAGGGAAGGTTCCTACTATGTAAAATGGACTTCTCTATCTGCACCCAGAGTTTAGGAGACTCCGGTTCAAACTACGGTTCAGCTGGTCCAGGATAGCAGCTTTATAGTAATTTTGGATATTAGGGAAACCCGTCCCCCCCATGTGTCTAGGTTTTTAAATAGATGAGTAGGTGAGCCTGGGCAGTTTACCTCTCCAAATGAATTGCCTAAACATCTTATCAATTGATTTAAAAAAAGCTTCCGGTAAGCTCATAGGGATTGTCCTAAAATAGTAAATCAATTTAGGCAAGAGAATCATTTTCAGGGCCGCAATCCTACCCAGCCATGAAAGCTCATAGGACGCAATATTTTGCAAATCCGTTTTAACAGTGTCAATTAGAGAAGGGAAATTAACAGCGTACATAGATGCAGTTGGACACGTCAACTTAATTCCAAGATATGGGATAGATTTGGTCATCCATTGATATGGGTATTCCTCCTTAAGGGTGGATATCTGACGCTTGTTAAGATTCATAGGCAGTAAACAAGATTTCGATACATTCAATTTGTAATAAGATATTCCTCCGTAATTCTGCAACACTGTGTTGACCTTAGCCAGGGAAGAAACCGGATTGGAGAGTATTAACACCACATCGTCCGCAAATAAGCCAATCTTATGATCACAATTCGCTATTTTAATTCCAGAAATGTTATCATCTGCTCTAATAGCCTCCGCCAGGGGTTCCATCATTAAAGTAAAAATGATGGGTGACAATGGGCATCCCTGACGAGTGCCATTGGTAAGGGCATTACACGTGAACACCCCAGCTGAAGGTAAAGAATACAATGCTAAAACCGCAGAGAGGATCATCCCTTTAAGGCCAAATTTTTGTAGAGTCGCTTTGAGGTATCCCCAATGGACCCTATCAAAAGCCTTCTCTGCATCCAAGGCTAATACTACTGCAGGGGTCTTTCTAGTTTCTACCACATGGAGGAGGTCAAGCAATCGCCGTGTACCGTCCGGGGCTTGTCTACCCTGAACAAAGCCAACCTGGTCAGCCTTAATCAAAGTATGAGTGATTTTGGCAAGTCTATTCGCTAAGATTTTGGAGTAAATTTTCAGATCCGTATTCAATAAAGATAAAGGCCTAAAATTTTGTGGAGAATCCGATTTCTTACCTGGCTTTGGCAAGGTAACAATCGTAGCTTGCAACATCTCCTCGGGGAAAATTCTTGCTTACATCAAGATTATCTCTATAGGGTTACAGTGGGAAGCCACCATCAACACCCAAAGACCAATTTTTCTGCACCTGTGTGACAGATACATATAATTGCCATTTTTTACAGCAAGCCTAATTCTTGCTTACATCAAGATTATCTCTATAGGGTTACAGTGGGAAGGCGCCACAACACCCAAAGACTAATTTGTCAGCACCTGTTTGACAGGTGCATATCAATGCAATGTTTTACAGCAAGCCAAATTCTTGCTTTCATCAAGATTATCGCTATAGGGTTATGGTGGGAAGGCACCAAGAGACCCAAAGACCTTTTTTAATGCACCCGTTACTTCTATCCAAAATCAAAGTTACACCATAATGTATATTTTTTGGGGGGCTTTATAAATTCAATTATTGCTGCAGCAGATTCTAGACATGGTACAGATCTGCCACTTTACAGTTAGACTAATGTCGCGTACACACGATCACTTTTTGTGATGAAAAAAAAAACAACGTTTTCAAGAACGTCATTTAAAATGATGGTGTGTGGGCAAAATGTCGTTTTATGTCTTCAAAAAAACGACCAAAAAAAATTCGAACATGCTTGAATTTTTTGTGTCGTTTTTAAAAATGTCATTTTTTGTGTCATAAAAAGTGATCGTGTGTGGGCAAAACGACGTTTTTAAACCCGCGCATGTTAAGAAGCAAGTTATGAGACGGAGCTTCAATGGAACAGAGTGCCGTCAAACGTGGTGTACGTCATCACGCCTTGCTAGAGCATTTTGGAAAAACTATGGTGTGTAGGCAACGTCGTTTTGGAAAATGAAGTTTGAAAAACGTTGTTTTGTTTCGTCACATAAAACATCGTTTTTTTTTCATCACAAAAAAAAAGTGATCGTGTGTACGCGGCATAAGGGGACTCCCTAGGCACTATATTGTAAGGAATTTTTAATTTTTAGGCTTTCACTTTTAAAATAAAAATAATCACTGCTCATTTAAAAATGAAGTTTTTCACAAACTTCTTTTTTATTGCTACATGTCCCCCAGAGCAGGACCCAGACCCATATAACCATTGTATGCCCAATTACTTGAATTTAAGCCTTCAAAATGGGCACTTTTGATATTTGACATTCAGGTCCCATTTGACTTTAATGGGGTTCTTTAATCGGGTCCAAACTTTCACAGTGTTTGAAAGTTTGGGTCTGAACCAAACAGGGGTCTGTTCAGCCTATCCCTAGTGTCAAACTGAAGGTCCTCCAGCTGTTGCAGAACTTCAAGTCCCACCATGCCTCTGCATGTGGGAGTCATGCTTGTAACTGGCAGCTGTGCAATGCCTCATGGGACTTGTAGTTCCTCAACAGCTGGGGGGGCCGCCAGTTTGACACCTGTAGTCTAGAGGAACTATTTGAGGGAATTTTTTGGGGAATTATTAATAGAGGGTGGTTATTAGAGGCAGATGAATAGATTCACAAGATTTAAATTAGGCTGTACAGCCTGTAATGACATTTGCTGGTCTACCCCATGTGACTCTACATACTCTTCTACCTTCACCTGTGGACAGCAACACATAACACAAGAGTTAAGCAGAGAGCCTAGCAAATGTTTACTCAAATTCAATGCATTTTTTTTCTCTAATACTAATAAGCAAACTTGATATAAGTGATATTTCTTAGTATTTGCTTCAGCTGATTTACAGCCAATCTTATGCTTAAAAATCTGGGGGTTTATATTAATATACTGCTATTAATTGTGCCGATTTTCTCTTTCTTAAAACATACTTGGTATACACGTAGGGAAAAGCGTGCACTTTCCAAATAATGTCAGACTGGTACCGCACATAAATGGGCCTTCCATGGGACTGGGATGTTTTATGACTACAAAAAAGAGGGTCCCAAGTGGTGACCCAAGGTTGGACTTTACTGACACGGTAAACAATAAAACTTCAAAATTAAAAATATCCAATCCCTCTATGACATGCATGTGGTGTGCCTCAAACCTGTATGTGGTTTTACAGAGCATTATGATTCTCAGGGACAGCATCAGCAACACTGTATTGTACATGAACTGCATGTGTGATAATTTGGTTTATTTTTACATTATTCATTTTCTTACATTCAGCAGCAGCGACCCAATAAAGCTAAAGTAAATTTCATCCAAATTGCTGTTGTTAATACTAGTCATATAGCATAGCTTGTGATTTTATTTTCAGTATCATAATGTATTGTGTACAAATTTTAACAAAATGTGAACCCAAAGTGCACCAAAACACTTCAAAAAACACAAACCCACATTTCAAAGATGAAGCAATACTAAAACAATTACAGTGCCATGTTTCAGAGACAGCAGCTAAACATATGGCACAGTGGCTGGAGAATATGTAAGCAGCTTGATTGAGGCCGTTGCAGCAATGTAAGAGAGAGAGATAAGTCACTTCTTCTCAAGAAAAAACTGAGTATGATATTTTAAAGACAGCAGCCATACATTTTGCATAATCTTGCTGAACATCATGCTAACACTTGTACTTGGCCATTTTGTTAGTGTACAACACTAATACAATGAACAAGGCTCACATATTATTTTTTTGAATGCCATTCAGTGTAGTAGAAAGGACTTCCCACTGTTACCACTGCTAGAGAAAAAATGTACGTAAACTCATCCGATCACCCAGAAATATGCATACATACAGTATATTCAATATATCTGTTTGTGTTTTTTTTTTCCTACTAGCCTGAGAGTTTTACTTCCTATCTTTTGAAACAAAAAGGAGATGAAACTGTTTTGAAACTGTGTGAAAATTAAACACCGCCAAAAGTAACTCTGTTTTGGAAACATTATATAAAATAATTGTGGGTACTGTGCATGGCAATGTAATTATCAGTCAAAATAATACAATGCTGGTAATGATGGGGGTGAAACATGTCAGTTAAAGCAATACCATGCAATACTAATAAGATGTGGCAGTTTCTATGCAGGTCTGCACTAGATTTTGCACTCTAGAGTTTTAATAAGTCAACCCCAATGTGTCTTATTGTTAACATACTTTGCAATTAAATCAATCTTGCAATTTATTGAAGTACTGTATTACCTTTCTTGCTTCAGAAATATTTGCTTTTGCTACTTTAGAGAAATACGCTATGAACTTTTTTTTTCCTTTTTAACATTTACAGCTATGGTGGTTGGTCTTTTACAAGGAAAGCTCATTCAACTGGCAAGAACAAGATTCAGGCAAAGGTGAGTCCAAGATGGTTGACATCTTGTTTGCTGTGTTTTAATTGAAAATGCAAAATGTTTCCACATCTATTTAATAATTATTATATTATAATTTTTTCACCCCACTTTTCTAAAACATGGATGGTATCAACGTTTTGCAGTATGTAGTCAGACTAATAAAAAATGTGTAAAACTTATGAATACATGTAGAAATTTTTTTTTAATCCACCTTGGGAAAAATTAAGTTTGCAGCTTCCCTCTTTTGAAAATAGCATCTTATGCCAAGCTTATGGTGTTAAAAAAAATCTTAACATTTTTAATGAAAAGAAAGTAGAGGAACATTTTTACCAATTTATAAAGCTGTTCCTACTGTGCACCTGTCGTCAGGTCCCTGTGCTCCAGGAGCACCTCAAATACCTTAGACATTGCAAGTGATTATGCTGCCTATGACATGAAAGATATTGAAATCCTATATTATGGGATACAATTTCTCTTTGAATGAAAGTAACATAAATCTCAGTTCCATAAATGAATAAATATGTGGTGGCCTGAAGGAGCAAAAATGAAAAGTAGTTCCAACTATTAACCCAAGCATTATCCTTTGCAGACTTGGCTTCCTAAAAGAATGCTGCAGGAAAAGTTGCCATATTGTTACATGGTGCCATTCTCTACAGCATTCAAAATACACCTGCTGCTGAAAGAGTAGGAGGAGGGGCCCTGATTGCCAAAGGCCAGAAGCGTAACTAGAATCTTCAGGGCCCCGGTGCAAGAAACTTTGAAGGGCCCCCACCAGGGTCGTTGCTAGGTCTACAAAAGATCTCAGGCTAGAGCCCATAGCAGCAAAGTAAATAAATGTATACGCTTGGGCAGGCATACACATGTATATAATATACATGTGTATGTGTAATATATATGTTAGAATATCGGTACAAATCTAAGTGCGGATTCCCTCTTACATCAGGGTCCCCAGAGAGACCCCTCTTACATCAGGGTCCCCAGAGAGCCCCCTTACTTTAGGTCCCCAGGGAGCCACCCTTACATCAATATCCCCAGAGGGCCCCCCTTACATCAGTGTCCCCAGAGGGCCCCCCTTACATCAGTGTCCCCAGAGGGCCCCCCTTACATCAGTGTCCCCAGAGGGCCCCCCTTACATCAGTGTCCCCAGAGGGCCCCCCTTACATCAGTGTCCCCAGAGGGCCCCCCTTACATCAGTGTCCCCAGAGGGCCCCCCTTACATCAGTGTCCCCAGAGGGCCCCCCTTACATCAGTGTCCCCAGAGGGCCCCCCTTACATCAGTGTCCCCAGAGGGCCCCCCTTACATCAGTGTCCCCAGAGGGCCCCCCTTACATCAGTGTCCCCAGAGGGCCCCCCTTACATCAGGTTCCCCAGAAGGCCCCCCTTACATCAGGTTCCCCAGAAGGCCCCCTTTCCTCAGGGTCCCCAGAGGGCCCCCCTTACATAAGGGTCCCCAGAGAGCCCCTTCTTAGATCAGGGTCCCCAGACAGTCACCCTCCCATCCACATCCAGAGGTTCCCCAATACCTGGCTGGTCTCTTGGGGGAGGTGGTGATCGGCAGCTCTATGGTGTTCACGGGCGTCGGGATCTCCTTGGGGCTTAAAGTTCTCTCTCTAACTGTATCCACTGGAGAGAGGCGGGGCCTCTAACTCGGTGTGTATCAGCAGTGTAGAAGGTCCCGGGTCAGAGGTCCCTCCCCCTCGCCACTTTATACATTCGGAGAGAGAGAACTACAAGCCCCTGGGAGATCCTGCGGTGTGCAGACAACATAGAGCTGCCATGCGCAGGAGCAAAAAGGCAGGGAGGGGGGAGAGGAGGACAGAGCAGGGCTGTGGATGACAGAGGCACATAAACTGACCACAGTGTCAGGGCTCAGCAGCCATGATAAACCATGGTCAGTTTACAGAGGGGAGGGTATAGCAGGATCAGCCAGGTTTTTTAGGTGATAGAAGGGGCCAAATTAAACAGCACAGCACGGCGCTGTATAATATGCTTTAAGGGAACACAATTTTTTATTTTATTTTTAAGTTAACAAACACTTTAACTTGCAAGGTAACATGTACTATTTAACAAGTGCCACTGAAGAGCTTACAAAGACAAAAACTGCCTTATCCCTTGCCTAGACTTGCATCTTAAATAATGTGGTATTTTATACAATATGTCTAACGGGCAGCGCCAATAAGCTTTTGTTCCCTTATGTCCCCATTCAATAAAAAAATATGAGAATGCAAATTCAGCTGAAGTGGCTAAATGCAAATCCATTTAATCTGCAATGAATTATGAATAATCACACAACCATTTTATATCAAAGTATGCTGCATTTGCCTATCGACAGATCCTAATAGTGTATGTGGATGGGGGATGCTAAATGTGAGATTTGCAGGAAAAATATTCCTTAGCTTAGTGAATGTGGTGAATTCACTCTGTGAAGAATATCCCCCCCAAAAAAAATATATTTTTGTAAGGAGAAGTGAACTGATTTTTTGCCTTTAGTAAATAACCCCTATACTGTACGATTAGTAGGGTCAATGCAAAAGCTTGCATTTTATTTACGCATAAATCAGTTCTTTAACCCCATTCACATTGAATCCGACTTTGAAATTGTGCGACTTCACTTAAAATTGCACAATTTCAAAACTACAGGTCAGTGCTACTTCAGGTGCCACTTGGCTGACGTGTGCGACTTCATGCACAGATGTCTACGCAAGGCACACCTGAAATTGCCAAAAATAGTGCTGCAGAAACCTTTTTTCAAATGAGTGCTAGGTCAGCGTTTCACCATTTTAAACAGTTCTATTGATAAACTGTATATAGCATTAGCTACATACAGTATACAGTAGTGTGTTCCATTGCTAGAACAAAACCTTTGTATTATTTCAATGAATGTAGGGCTTCTCCTGATTGGCTGGATTGGAGATCACAATGTCAACTGTCCACCTGAGCAGCACTCAGTTTAACTTCTGGGAATGGGATGGCATGACCACATACTACTGACAGAACACAGCGTTGTATACTGCATATAGCTGATAATACAGTGCTGCATTAGTGAAAGAAATAGTTCAGAAAGATTGCAGAGCAGAACATAGATCTTGAAAGTATGAAAATCTTTAAATTTGTTTCATAAAACTGCTTTTGCTGAAGGATACTTAATTTTTCTTTTTCTAACTGTGGATTAATTATGATTGCATTTTTTAATTCTCATAAAAAAAAAATTCTCCTTAATGTTATCCTTTTTTTTCGCCATGTGCTGTGCACTCCTGGGAAGGACTGCAATCTGATAGTGATGTAAACAGAGCTGCTGGTAAACAGCTTTTTTCCCCCTCACACTAATAGGAGGACGAGAAAATAAAAACCTGATTACTGTCTGGAGTAAATGGGACATTGGTCCTGTACACTGCAGACCCACTGCTTCTAAGCAGTGCCACATACCAGTGCTCCCCACCAGTGACATCTATCAATGCCCATCAGGGGCACCAACTAGTGCCCAGCAGTGCCTCATCATCAGTGGCACCTATCAGTAATGCCTATCAGTGTCCCCTACCAGTGCCTATCAGTGCTACCTATCAGTGCCCTTCAGTTCTGCCTACCAGTGCCACTTATCAGTGACCATCAGTGCAGCCCATCAGTGACCATCAGTGCAGCCTCATCAGCGCACCTTAACCACATTGTACCGGGTGGACGTCCATGGATGTCCTTGACTTTGAGCCAGCATATCTAAATAATGCCTGCAGCTACAGGCATCATTCAGATATCATCTTTTAGAGCCGGCGATTCTGTGCACCATAAGAATAATCATAGCGGCAGTTCCACCGTTTGATCCATCTTTCGGGAGGCAAGAGGGGAAATCCCCCCTCCCACCACCCTCTGGTGCTTCTACCGACTCATAGGTGAAAACAGATCCGCCGGCCCCGGATGCCTATCATAGAGATTTCCGGTGGACCAGATAGTCACCGGAGTCTCTATGCTCGCCGGAGGCCGGGCACAATGTAATGACGTCACACCCGGGGCCGGGCACAATGTAATGACGTCACACCCGGCCTCTGCATTAAAAAAACGGAGCCTCTTTGGCTAGGAATCGGTAATGTTTTTTTTATTTCTGGCTACCCAGCCTAGAGGTGAGATGTGGGGTCTTATTGACCCCATATCTCTCTGTAAAGAGGACCTGTCATGCGTATTCCTATTATAAGGGATGATTACATTCCTTGTAATAGAAAAGTGATCAATTTTTTATTTTTTTAAGTAGCAAAGTAAAAAGTTTAAATGAAAATAACAATAACAAATAAAGTGCCCCTGTCCCCGGTAGCTCGCACACAGAAGCGAACGCGTACGTAAGTCCTGCCACACATGAAAACGCTGTTCAGACCACACATGTGAGGTATTGCCGCGAACGTTAGAGCGAAAGCAATAATTCTAGCCCTAGACCTCCTCTGTAACTCAAAAAAATGTAACCAGTAAAAAAATGTAAAGCGTCGCCCATGAGGATTGGCGCCATTCCACGAGCATGTGCAATTTTGAAGGGTGACATGTTAGGTATCTATTTACTTGGCGTAACTTGATATTTCACATTACAGGCATACCCCACTTTTAAGTACACAATGGTTTTTTTTTTTTACTAAAGCTGGAAAGTGCAAAATCAGGCTCACTTCTGCATAGGGACCAATGAGCTTCCAGATTGTATTACCAAAGCTTAATTGAACATGCTGGGGTTAGAAGCTCATTGGTTTCTATGCATAAGTGAGCCTGATTTTGCACTTTCCAGCTTTAGTAAATAAACCCCATTGTGTACTTAAAAGTGGGGTATGTCTGTATGCAAAAAAATTGGGTTAACTTTAATGTTTTGTTATTTTTTAATTTATGATACTGTTTTGTTTTCCAAAAAAAAAAGTGTTTGAAAAATTATTGCGCAAACACTGTGCGAGATAAAAAGTTGCAATGACCACCATTTTATTCCCTAGGGTACTTGCTAAAAAAAATATAAAGTGTTTGGGGGTTCTGAGTAATTTTCTAGCAAAAAAAAAAAAAATGATTTTGGCATGTAGGAGAGGAGTGCTATATTAGAATTAATGAAGGAGAAAAATTACATGTTTGCAAAAATGTTATAACAAACTCTGAAAACTGTTTTTCTTTCTGTCTTTTTTTGTTGGTTTAGCAAAAAATAAAAACCAGAATGATGAAATTACAAATTATTGATTGTATTTAGGTACCACACTTATTGCATACACTGTTTTAGATTTAAGGGCTGGTTCAAAATCATATTGCATGTGATTCGCCCAGTAATTGCACATCATTCCTGTGCAATTCAAATGCGATTATTTTGCGGTGTGATTTGAGCCCATCATTTTGTATGGCTCAAATTGCACTGCGATCGGATAGCATTGGGTGTTCATGTCCAAGAGATCTGATTTAGGCAAACACACTGCATTCTACTATCTGATTTTGGGGAGTTAACTTTTAGTTGACACCCGCAGCTAGGGTTGCCACTTTTTCTTCAAACCAAACCAGAAAAGTATTTTATTTTAGTATACACTATAGGATTGTGACAGACCTGGGACACTTTTGGGCAATCCAAAGAGAATAGAAATGTGGTGCACATTCTCCCTCCTGTCAAGCCCTATTCCAAGCCACATTCCTGTTTGAATAATGTGTCCAGGTTTCAGGTGGACTGAAACCCAGACACGATTCAAAACCTGGGCTGTCTGGGTGAATCCCAGTCAGGTGGCAAAACTACCCACAGCATACAGCAATTCCTGTGCATTTCTTGCATTGCATCAGTGTGAACCAAGCCTATTGCCGCGCACACACGATCATTTTTCGGCATGAAAAAAACTGTTTTTCGGTATGTAGAAAAAACTTTGTTTTTCCCAACTTCATCATTAAAAAGACGTTGCCCACACACTTTCGTTTTAAAAAATGCTCTAGCAAAGCGTGGTGACATACAACACGTACGACGGCACTATAAAGGGTGTTTCAAGTAGAGAAGATAGGGCAAAAATATTGGCATATTACAGTTGGTAATGTTAAAGTTTACATGTGTCTTAACTATGCACATTAAACTACTTACATATCCTCAACAGACCGTAAAAGAGATTTAAAACAAGTGCAAATTCTCACCTGTAGCTATAGACATTATGAATGAATTCATTTTTTACAATAAAAGGCGAAATCTCAGCTTTTTTTTTTATGAAAGCAGAGCTAAGCAACCTGCCAACCTTCTAATGGAAACAACTAGCATACTATGTTGTTGGAAATAGACTGAAACCAAATTTTTTGTTGTACATTTTGAGGATATTTGAGAATGAATAACTTCATATTTTAAGATGAGGGAGGGTCTGTTTTAAAGCACTTTTGCATCTTAAGAAAATCTTAATGCAATATCCAAATGTTGGGCACAGGTTTTACAGACCTATAGTAGATGTGTGTTCAATTAATGGTGCTGATTAAAAAAAATTCCCAACAACCAAGTGTATAACTTGAAACAAAACTCACTTATACGTTGGCAATAAAATGGCCTTATTAACCACTTAAGACCCGGACCAATATGCTGCCAAATGACCAAAGGGGTTTTTGCGATTCGGCACTGTGTCGCTTTAACAGACAATTGCGCGGCCGTGCGACGTGGCTCCCAAACAAAATTTGCATCCTTTTCTTCCTACAAATAGAGATTTATTTTGGTGGTATTTAATCGCCTCTGCAATTTTTATTTTTTGCGCTATATACAAAAATAGAGCGACATTTTTGAAAAAAAAATCAATATTTTTAACTTTTTGTTATAAGAAAAATCAAATAAACTTAATTTTAGTCAAACATTTAGGCCAAAATGTATTTAGCCACATGTCTTTAGTAAAAAAAAATCGCACTAAAAAAAAATTAGCTACCTAGCGGGAACAGCGACACTAATACAGCGATCAGAAAAATGATCGCTTAGTGACGCTGGAAATAGGGAGTGAAAGGGTTAACTAGGGCAGTGATCAAGGGGTTAAAACTTTATTAGGGGGGGTACAGGGCTACCCTGAACCTAGCACTAACTGACTTTTACACTGCCTGTCACACTGACACTAAATACAGTAATCATACATGTATGATTACTGCATTCAGTGACACTGTGACAGGGGGAGGGGGGGGGGCGATCGCGGGGGTTAAATGAGTTTTTTGTGTAGTGTAGGTGCAGTGTAGTGTTGTGCAGACTTACTTGTGTTGTGATCTCTCCTCAGCGGTGGTTGAAAAAAACACCGAGGGAGAGATCACGTCGCTTCCTCCTTCCTGTGTTTACACAGGAGGAGGAAGTGCACTGCAGGGGGAGCGCGCGCATTGGCTGGAAACGATCCGGAGGGGGCGGACAAAAACGAATAGCCGCCCCCTCTTGTCGGATCGCTCCTGCAGCCGCGCAGACCGCCACATGTACGGGGGGGGTCCGATCGGACCCCCGATCCCCCCCAAGGCACCAACGTATATATACGTTGATGTGCCTGTCGGTGCCATTCTGCCGACGTAAATGTAAATGCGGCGGTCCTTAAGTGGTTAATTAAATTATTAAGATAGAATGGTGAGACATAGGTAGTCAAGATAAGGGTGACCCGGAAAACAGCAGAAGCAAATATAAGGCAGAAAGAATCTTCGGAGCAAACTTTAGTTCATTTTTCCCAGATGCCTTTTGAGAATCAAAGTTGACAAAAGTAACACTGAAACTCAGATTCAGCTCAAGACATCTGTATTCATATAATTTGGTCCAAATTTACTCTAGTGACCTGTCATTCCTACATTGCACAACAATCACACACACAATTCAGCGTATGCTCCCAAAAACTGAAAACCTTTTACCAAAACAATATCTACACATTGACATGAATTATTCCCTCAGTTAATTTATCAGTCCAGCAAACAGCCAATCTAGTCAAATTTAATTTAAAGATAATGACACTGAAATAAAGATAACACTTATAGCCATATTCTGTCCTTATTTATCAGGGAATTTTTTATATTTCTCCTAAAGAATATAGCAGACATGTTCCAGTCAGTGCCCAAATCCTATTTTATGTATGGATTTGTTGAACTTTTTATTTACCTAAAAGTACAGGGAGTTGGAAATATCAAAATCTTAGAAAGCTGGTATAACAAACACTGTCAATTTATCAGGTAAGAATGTGCTTTAAACAGATCATGCCAGACCATTCATTTCAACAATAATCTTCCTAAAAATTATTTGTACACCTTACTTATTTTAGGCACTTTTTTAAATGTAAAGGCCTCCCTTGTGTAGGGACAACTACTAAAAGTGCTGTTACTGAATTGTCGCTCTATAATATATAAAAGGTTATGTAGGGAGGTGAGGGGGCATTTAAAATATATTGTTTTTTTTTTGTGATTTGTATCTGCATTTTGCAAGTTAGTGGCAGGGACTCTAATAATTTTGCAAACGCCTTTAAAAAAATAAAAAAATAAAAATGGCTTCATGAATTAAAAAAACAACAAAACAATAAAGTTAGCCCAATTTTTTTTGTAAAATATGAAAGATGATGTTACACCCAGTAAAACGATACCCAACATGTCACACTTTAAAATTGCGCACACTCATGGAATGGCGCTAAACTTTGTTACTTAAAAATCTCAATAGGCGACGCTTTGATTTTTTTTTACAGGTTACCAATTTAGAGTTACAGAGGCGTACTAGTGCTAGAATTGTTTCATGTGCTCTAGCGCACGTGGTAATACCTCACATGTGTGGTTTAAACAGTGTTTACATATGTGGGCGGGACTTGCATGTGCGTTCGCTTCTGAGCGCGAGCTACCGTGGACAGGGACGTTTTAATTTTTTTTATTATTATTTTTTTTATTTTTTTTGCACTTTAAAAAAAAATGTATTACTTTTATTCCTATTACAAGGAATGTAAACATTCCTTGTAATAGGAATGTGTGTGACAGGTCCTCTTTATGGAGAGATTCGGGGTTAATAAAACCCTGTATCTCTCCTCCAGGCTGGAAAGCATGCGATCGGGAAAAATAAATCACTGATCTCATGCTTACTAGCCGCAATTGCGTGAAAAGAATGATATCTGAATGATGCCTCTAGCTGCAGCCATCATTCAGATATCCCCCCACAAAATTAAGGACGTCATATGACGTCCACCCAGGATGGGAGATCCCATCTGTGGACGTCATATGACTATGGGCGGGTAATGAAGTGGTTAATCATTGAATCCTGTTGTTTTCTTTGAAGAATACAAGCCTTATTATACAACATGAACAATTGTATACTGTACATGATAAACTGTTTTTATGTTAATAGTTTTATTAGTATTTTTGTTTTCTGATTTATTCTAGGTTTGGTACAGTCAAAAAGGATTCCACACATTGCCAGCTTATCTTAATTATCTTAATAACATTATACTGTGGAAAAATCTGCCTGCTGATGCCAACTGGAAACAATACGGTATATATCATTACTATAGTGAAACAGGTGTCACATACCTTGTCCCGGAAGGGCAAGTTGATGAGAGGACTTCCCTTGTGCCTCTAGTCTGAGCACCCCTGAATTTGGTGACAGAGGTACAAGACTTAAAGAAGCATGGGTGCCGGTAGCTTGGTATCAGGTAATTGCCATGGATTGAGACATAATCAAGGTGAGTCAAGGTCAAACACAGTGAGCCATCTGCGTGGACAGGTGGCAGGCAGAGCAATTCTCTTGGCAGGGCAACCCTTCTATTTATATCTGAATCTGTCCTCTCGCTTTCTACAGTTCAGGATGGATTCAACATCAAATTCCATTCTCCACCCACAGTTATGCCGCGTACACACGATAATTTTTCGGCATGAAAAAAACATCATTTAAAAAAAATGTAATTTAAAATGATCATGTGTGGGCTTCACATAATTTTTCGGGTTCTGAAAAACAACAATTTATTTTTTTCGAACATGCTGCATTTTTTTACGATATTTTAAACATTGTCCTTTTTCAGGTTGTAAACAATTATCGTGTGTGGGCTAAAATGATGTTAAAAACCCATGCATGCTCAGAAGCAAGTTATGAGATGGCAGCGCTCGTTCTGGTAAAACTACCATTCATAATGGAGTAAGCACATTCATCACGCTGTAACAGACAGAAAAGCGCAAATCGTCTTTTACTAACACGGAATCCGCTAAAGCAGCCCCAAGGGTGGCGTCATCCGCAAGGAACTTCCCCTTTATAGTGCCGTCGTACGTGTTGTTGTCATGGTCTTACCTCCTTGCAGGCTTCTTATCACTAACATGTGCTGGCAGCCATCTTGCTTCATGGGGTTCTTATAACTTACCACACCCTGCGGCTCCTCCTTCCCACTGGGAGGAGATGGATGCTCAGCATATATATATGATGGCAGCTGGAGCATTTCCTGGCTTGGGCCTCTCGTCTGACACCCTTCTGTGATCGTGCTGCTTGTTCTTGGTTACAGACCCGGCTCCTACGGACGATCCTCCTGGCTCATGATGCCCGGCTTCGTTTCACCACCTCTCTGGCTACTGACTCCGGCTTGGCTGACTCCCATTCCTGACTATCGACCCTGGCTCCGGTGGAAGACTCTGCTGGCTGTTTGATCATCCGTTTGGACTTTAACCTTGCTGTTTGGTTTTCAATAAAGCCTTCATATTCATTTATCTAAACAGACAAATTTCTCACCGCTCCAGGTGAGCCCCGTGTGCAATCAAGGGTTGTTGAACCACCAAGGTGCTGGCAATGCTAATGATAGCAAATTGAAGGACGCAAACTGGACAGCCGCACTCCGAAATCACTTAAAATAAGTTGTCTTTTATTTTTCAACTGTACATACAGTCACTGCAACCAACAAAATACAGTATGGCCGACGTGTTTCGCACATACAATCAGTGCTTAGTCATGACTAAGCACTGATTGTAAGTGCGAAACACGTCGGCCATACTGTATTTTGTTGGTTGCAGTGACTGTATGTACAGTTGAAAAATAAAAGACAACTTATTTTAAGTGATTTCGCAGTGCGGCTGTCCAGTTTTTGTCCTTCAATTTGCTATATTCATTTATCTGTTGTTGTACGTCTGATTCATGCTTCCGTGACAGTTGTACGTCACCACGCTTTGCTAGAGCATTTTTTAAAAACGATGGTGTGTGGGCAACGTCGTTTTAATGATGAAGTTGGAAAAACTTTGTTTTTTCTACATGCCGAAAAATGATCGTGTGTACGTGGCATTACAGGTGAAGGTGGCAGAACATTTCTTCCAGGAAAGGGATCAAGCACAGCTGGCTTAAGCAACTAGACATGAAACACTGGGTGAATATTGAAAGTACTGGGTTACACTTGTTTGTAAGCCACATGATTGATTTTCCTTTTGCCTTTAAAAGACCCAATTTATCTTGTACCTAAGTTCTGTAAAGGGCATGCAAACTTCAGGTTAGCCGTGGATAGCCAGACTGTCTCCTTTTTTTAACCTCCCTCCCGGTATGATTATTTCAGATTTTAGGTGCTGAAAGCGGTACAATTATTTTGCATGAAAATTTTGTGTTTTATGTTGTAGGCCTGTAATTCTTAGGCCGCGTACACACGATCGAATATATCTGCTGAAGACCAGTTTCAGCGGACAGATTTGATCGTCTGTACGGGCTAGAAGACAGTTTCCAGCAGACACAAGTTTTAAAGCATGCTTTAAAACTTGTCTGCTGGAAACCCGTCTGTCCGACAAGTCCGCTGGTTAGTACGCCTATCCAGCGGACAAAAATCCCCCGCATGCGTCGAATGGATTTGACGCATGCGTGGAAGTATTTTACTTCCTGGTTCGGTGACGTGGCGGCGTCAACGTCACCGCCACGTCACCGTGCTGTCTGTCCACGGGGATTTTGGTTTGATCGTGTGTACACTGATCAAACCAAAATAGCCCAGCAGACATCTCCAATGAAAACAGTCTGTCGGACCGTTTTCATCGGATAAATCTCCTCGTCTGTACGCGGCCTTAGGAATAACTCACTTAAATCTGTCCAAACAAGAGTCTACTAGACATCCCGGGTATGATAAAGTTTGAAAAACAAAATCATAAATTGTAATATAATAAATAAATATAAATAATTATAACAAATAATAATGTAATTATAATAAAAATTATTCAATAATGTAGTCAAATCAAAAACACTAAAATTTGCTCAGTTGCAGATTTGTCGCTGTCATTACTTTTATTGTTTGATGACGAATTTCCCCACAAATCACTATCGCTCAATTCTGCAAGTGATTATAATTTATTATTGCTGTTTTCTAGCTGGCCTAAAACCACTTTTAATGTAAAGGGACACTTTTTGTTTGCTATGGACAATCTCCAGTTTCCAGGCAGAAAGAACAGTTTTTTTATATAAAAGTACATGCAGGACACTGGGCAGACACTCAAAGCGTACAAAAACGCAAGAGGCCATGGCATCTTTAATCTAAGTTCCAAAACCCTAATTGACTCTGAAAAATCCATCTTGGACAAAGGACTTAAATTTGCTCCACCCAAGAGCCTGAACAAATTCAATACTTACATGGATATCCATAAATTCATTAGAAAATGTAATATTAAACACTATATGATTGGCAATTCATCTGCAAATCATCCACGCACCAATGGCTATGTGCACTCTCGTCTAGCCAATGCTTCTTTGTTCAACCCTGCAGGCAGGCTGGCACCATCTCTTAAAATCTTCCGAGATGTATTGATTAGAGACCTAGAGGCTATTGAAACTAAGAAAGCGAGACTAAATAATATTCTCCAGGAAGGGTTAGACTCATGGGGCCAGATTCAGGTAGAGTTAGGCTGGAGTATCTGTGATACTCCAGCCTAACTGTCACTTTAAGCCGGCGTTTCTGTTTTCTGTAACCAGAAAACAAGAAACGCCGGGTTGGAGTTCCGATGCGATCGGCGCAATTGAATTTCACCATTGCATCGCAACTTTAATTTAAAAATGGCGCCGGAGGCGTTCCCGCTGATTTACGCTGAAAAAATATGTTAATCAGCGGGAATCGGCAATTCACGATCGTATTCGGGCGCGACGCAGTGACTTTCCGAAGTTTCCGTAAGCGATACGCGGCGTAAAGATAAAGCAGCCCCCTAGTGGAGTATCCTATGTTAAGTATAGCCGTCGTCATCGCGTCGAAAAAAAAAAAAACGCGTCACTTGCGTAAAACGTTCATGAATTGGGATGTGACGTCATTGACGTTCACTGACAGAATTTGGAGCATGCGCACTGGGATGCATTGACACTCGACGCATGCGCAGTACGTTCGCCGTGGGATCGCGCTTAGTTTAAATAATACACGCCCCGTACCCGCCCAATTTGAATTCCGCCGACTCATTTGCGATGCACTGCCGCAACTTTAGGAGCAAGTGCTTCATGAATAACAGCACTTGCTCCTAAATTTTCGCAGAGTAACGTAAATGAGAAGCGTTACTCCAGAGCAAAGATGCTCCCATCTACCTGAATCTGGCCCATTGTGTACAAACAAGGAACTGGTAATAAGACCAGCAGATAAGGGGGGGGGGGTGTCATCTTGGATAGAGCAGATTACCTCAGGGAAATGCATAATATTGTGGACGACACAAACACTTACACTTTATTACGAAGTGACCCCAAAGCTAAATATAAAAGGGATCTGGAAGCACTTATATGGAAGGGTTTTTACAAGGGAATACTGTCTCTTAAGGAGAAACTTTATTTGATACTTAAGGCCCCCCGTACCCCAACCATTTATTACCTACCCAAACTCCATAAGAATCCGGAAAGCTGCTTTCTTTCTAAAACCCTTCTTTCAGGTTCCCTATCTATATCATTTACCCAAAATCCATAAAAATATAAACAATCCGCCTGGTCGCCCCATTGTAGCCCCTATGGATAGTATTACCACAAGCTACTCACTATATATTGATCATTTTCTAGAACCCTTGGCCCAAGCATTACCGTCTTATATTCGAGATGGCACCCATTTAATCGAATTACTGTTCCCTTATTCTTGGGAGCATACTTACCACTGGTTATCTTTGGATGTATGCTCGCTTTATACATCAATTCCACATCAGATAGGACTAGAAGCAGTTTCCCATTTCCTTAAAGAAGATTCAAATCTTCATCACCAACAAATTGAATTCATCCTTCTGGCCACTCGTTTTTGTTTAGAACATAATTATTTTTAATTCGATAATGACTTTTATTTACAAAAGAGAGGCACAGCTATGGGCGCTAATTTTGCACCTAGCTATGCAAACCTCACCATGGGCCTTTGGGAAGCTACCTTCATCAATCAAAATAACCCTTTTTCAGCTAATCTGGTCTTCTATGGTCGTTATATCGATGACATTGTTATAATATGGGATGGACCTCTTGACTCCATCATCAATTTTGTGACTTATTGTAATAATAACACCTTTGGGCTCAGTTTTACTTCCGTCCAGGATCCGGAGTCCTTAAGCTTTCTAGATTTGGAATTATTCCACAGTAATGGCATTATTAGTGCAAGAAATTTTACTAAACCAACAGCGGTCAATTCATACTTGCATTATTCCAGCTGTCACCACCCTAGGTGGATTAAAAATGTCCCAAAGAGCCAATTCCATCGACTTAGACGGAATTGTACAAAAATTGATGACTACAAAGCCCAAGGTACTGATCTCAAAAATAAGTTCATTGCCAAAGGCTATCCTTCTAACATTGTTCAAGAAGCCCATGATTTATATGTACAAGATCCGCCTCCGCAGTCCAAAAAAGGCGACTTAGTCCCCACTACCCGTTTCATTACCCAATACCACATTAAACATAAGAAAATGGAGAAGATTTTCGAAAAACATTGGCCTATACTAATTCAGGACCCTCATCTTGCCTCTTCTTTAACTAAGTTACCAAAATTTGCTTACCGAAGGGCTCCAAATATTAAAAGCAAAATTGCTCCAAGCAAAATTAAACCATCAAATAATTTTAAAGGAAAAATGCTCAAACAACTCACCCTTATTCCATTGGTGGGTATGTTTCAGTGCATGAAAACAAAATGCCTAGCTTGTGTTAATGTCCCTCACGGTAAAAAGAACTTTGTAGCCAACAAAATGACATATAATCTGAATGCTTTCTATAATTGCTCCACTATGTATGTTATTTATTGCATTTCCTGTCCCTGTGGTCTGTTATACATTGGCCGAACTATTAGAGCCCTTCGCACAAGATTTGGCGAACACAGACGGGCTGTACAAGCATCCAACCCAAAGTATAGTGTAGCACGTCACTTTGTTACACATCACCATCAGGATACGTCCCTATTGCAGGTATGGGTAATTGAAGCCATACCGGAGACTCCTACTGCTGCGGAAAGGTTTCAACGGCTATGCAAACAAGAAACCTATTGGATCTATTCTTTAAATACGATGTCACCCCATGGATTGAATGAAGAAATTGAGACCAATAATATATTATAATATAATATAATGTAATTTAGTAATCTAAAATCTTAGTCCTGACCTATCTTGTCCCTTTGTAATGACCGTTTGATATATGTATGTGGATATATATGTACACATATATATATATATATATATGCATGTGTATCTGTGTTTTAAAACACTGGCTGTTTATCAGTTTTTATTACTATTACTATTATCATTAGTTGTTATTCCCATTTCTGTATAGTATCTAGGTCTCTCTATATACACATAGTTGTGGGTATGTGTGTGCATGTATGCACACTCTAAATTAAACAATTCTGTGTATATAATTAGTCCCTATATATATGCACATATATTTTAGATGTGTTTCCTTGTGTATTATATATTTTTTTAATATATACACATGTTTCTAATATATACACAGGTTTTTTATGAATGGCCATAATAGTTTACATTTTTAACATTATTTTCAATACATTTTTAATATTCCAACATATCTAGTTTTAAATAATATTTTAATAACATTTTTAGCGTAATGACAGACGGAGATCTTCCAATTTCTTCCATTTTCTCTATTTCCAGTATTGTCAGGATTTATACATTTGTTTATTTATTCTTTTTTTAAATGTCTCCGGATCGCCATCTCTTTTCTCTTAATTGTTAATTGCGATCAAATCTTTTTATTACTAGTAATGTCTCTCCATGGCTTGTAGCTGTTATTTGTTTGTTTTGTTTGGTGTGCCATTTCCAACCAATCACATTTATCTTGCTCGTATAACTCACGTCCGTTCCATACGGACGCCATGGGTCTGACGAAACAGCTGACGCTGTGAAACGCGTAATCCGATTGGCTGGCCGGGTCCCTCGCGTCACTTCCGGGGCGACGACGATACGCCGCGCTCCACGGTGGAACGCACGCCACATCAGACGGCTCTTCCTGGTTTCCTGCGTCCACTATACCACACTTGCGGCTCACAAGCCTTGGACGAAGAAACCTTATTCGGAGGAACTTCTCATGATGACCCCAGCCTCTTAGCCACACCAATGCCTATATTACTCCATGTTTGTGAGTAGTTACTTTATTGTATTGATTTACTACTGATTAAAAACGACATACTGCACTTAGTTTGGCGCATCTCTCTCTTGTATTTTTTGACTCTTCTAGAGGCTTGCTTCTGCTTCAGGTGCTGCCGCTAAGTCCCCTCATTTATCTAACTGCTGAAACTGGACTGTCCGGAGTATTTTGTTACCATATGGACTTATATTGATTTATGTTTATTTCAACTTTAATTTTAGACTAGGTTGCTTGCTCAAACTGATTGTGCGCCACAAATCTATTTTTTCAATTTTTTCTATATCTATAAGAATCCGGTCTGCCGGAAATATTGATTTTTATTTGCAACCACTAGTTAAAAAAGTCCCGTCTTATGTTAAGGACTCCAGACATATTATTAACATGCTTTCTGGTTGTTCCCCTACAGCTAATTAGTGGATGGTCACAATAGACGTTACTTCCTTATATACAATTATCCCCCATGAATTAGGTTTTGAAGCTGTTCATTGTTTCCTTGTAAGAGACTCAGGGCTCCAGTCCAAACAAGTTGACTTTGTGATGTCACTATTGACTTTCACAGCTGCATCAAATTATTTTTGGTTCGATGATAATTTTTACAGACAGGATATGGGGGTTGCCATGAGGGGCAAATATGCCACCAGTTTGGCAAACCTATTTATGGCCAAATTGGAGGAGGATGTCATCTACTATAGGGTTATACCTCAGATGACCCTTTGGGCCAGGTATATTGATGACATCCTCCTCCCATGGGCCGGGAACACCAGGATTTGGCCGACTTCATGGTATCCCTCAATAACAATGAGAGAGGGATCCAATTGAAGTATGAGGCCAGCCGTACTGATATCCACTATTTGGACATTAAAATTGAGGTTAAGGATGGTAAATTTGTCACCTCTACCTATTTTAAAGAAACCAACCACAATTCTTTCATTTCGACAGACAGTTGCCACCATGAGTCGTGGCTTCTAAGAGTCAATATCACAGACTGAGGAGGAATTGTTCTGATTCCCATCAGTTTTTTGCTCAGGCTGAGATTTTGACAGGTCGCTTTTTAGAAAAGGGAATATTTTTATGAGTCCTTACAGGGATCTCTAAATGGAGTTCTGGCCACCAAGAGGGAAGTCCTCCTTTGGGAAAAAGTTGCCGGTGACGGTGAGAAGTTCCCTGAGGGTGTGCCTTTTATAACCACCTATTCTGTTTAACATAGGGCTATCACACATTTTGTTAACAAACACTGGCATATAGCAAAGAGCGATCCCGTATTAAAGGAGATTCTGCCCGCCAAACCCCGGGTTGTGTTTAGGGGTTCAGTCTATAAGGAACCAAGTGGCATTGAACGTTGTAGATCCTCCTCTCAGGGGTATAGGTTTTTTTGACCAACTGAAGGGATACTACAGGTGCAGACACTGTAGGGTTTGCTCTTTGAAATCTAACACACAGAGGTGTGTGACTGTTTTTTCCTCTACAGCCACTGGAAGGGAATACAAAATTAGACCCTGTATCACCGTTGCCTCTACTGGCATAGTATACCTATTGCAGTGCCCATGTGGCCTGCAGTATGTGGTCCAGACCAAAAGGTTTGTGTGAACGAACACATCACCAACATTTTGACAGGATTTAAAAATCCCTCTGTTTCCAACCATTATAGGCTGAAACACCAAAGAGAACCATCTAATACCCTTTTTTTGAGGATCGACAAGTTCAAGCCACATTGGAGGAGGAGTCGCCTTGTGAGAGAAATCTCAAGGATGGAAATGGGTTGGATCTACCGCTTAAAAACCTATGCCCCCTATGGGTTAAACATAGAAACCGATGTAAATGCGTTCAACAACAATGCATGATATGTAAACTCATTGTGAACTGCACCAATAGAAGCAAGATATATACATATATTTTTTATATTTTACAATTTTTTGTTTTTTTGCCTGGTTCATTTAAAAACTTCATACCATCAATATTTTTACACTTATTCATTTTTTTACACCTTCTAGAAGGAGTGTCACTCCCCTAGTTATATGGGCACAATCTATTTTTCCCTCAATATGCACGCTAATATTGACACTTAATTGTGGTTCCTGCACCTTAGGTTGTCTGTGGTTTTTATCTATTTATGCATATAAGTTCACAAATTAACTTAATTAATTTAATTCACACCCACATAAAGTAATTGTGTTTTCAATTTATTATTAACTTAACACTGAGATGTACACGGTATCTCAAATGCACGAAGGGGGAGGTCGCCTACCTTTGCCGTTGGAGGGGTTGTTCCCTAATAGTAAAGGGGCGATTTTCTTTTCTTTTCTTTTCTTTCTTTTTTGGTCTAATGACCATTCTCTATTTTTAATTTTTTTTATATTTCATATAATTTAAATTTCCCTTGTTGGTTCATACTCTTGTATGAGGCGACAATTATACTGTATATACAGGCATACCCCACTTTTAAGTACACAATGGGGTTTATTTACTAAAGCTGGAAAGTAAAAAAACAGGCTCACTTATGCATATAAACCAATGAGCTTCTAACCCCAGCATGTTCAATTAAGTTTTGGTAATACAACCTGGAAGCTCATTGGTTCCTATGCAGAAGTGAGCCTGATTTTGCACTTTCCAACTTAGTAAATAAACCCCATTGTGTACTTAAAAGTGGGGTATGCCACTGCACGTTTGCTGTTTAAAAGCACCTAAATGCGGGGGATGATGTGTGACATGTGACGCACGCACGCCTAAGGGAGGGGCCGATCGCGCCACGGACCGCACTGGGAGACCGCATGGAGGACGCCGGAGGATCCGTGGGAGAGCATGCAGTGTTGGTGGCGGGGTGAGAGCCTGCTGTCCCGCTGACCGAACTCCCAGACCAAGCATCACAGCAGCGGGAATGGAGACCCCCACATCCTCCTGTGCTCAGATGATCAGGACCAAACGGCGGGGTAACACCCGGCGATTTGCGGCACTTGTTTATGGTTGCCTGGACACGGACATGGACCCGCTTGCTCCCCCTGCCTGAAAACCCTCCTCACACCGCCCAGGTAACATCCACCCTTATGCACCCCCGATATGGAGGTTGTATAGATAGATGCAACAGAGACTGCCAAACGGGTAAGAAAATCAAAATCAACAGCATTATAATGTGGTGAAGATGAAAAGGTGTAAATAACGCCAGGGTTTGTGTTGCTGTTTGCATTGTTTGCATTGTTGCCATGATAATTCTGGGTGCTATGTGAACATTCAGTTATGTTTCAATCATCTCTCATCGCACTAGTACAGTTATAGAGTCTCTCTGGGGACATATGTAATATATGGGATTGGTTACTAGCTGGGACAGTAAAGACTGACCCAGCAAAGAGCTACCAACATCTCGGTTTGCTTCAATCACCCCCCCCCCCTTTCATTAGTGCAGCAAAAGTGTCTCTCTGGTGACATATGTAATTTATTGAATGGGCACTAGCTGGGTCAGTAAAGACAAACCCAGCGAATGAGTTACCAACATCTGGTAGCCAGCAGTCTATACCTGTATCTCATTATAAAACGGTTCCATGTGAGAGGATTCCCGGGGACAGCACGGTATTATATCAGTGGATTTTGCATACACCTTCCTCATGGTGGAACGGCGACATAAGTTAATTTACCAACATCATTGTCTCCTTTTTTTTCCTTTGACTGGGTCCCAACTCCCTCCCATAGTGGAGGATTGCAATAACAGGAAACCTACGCTAACTTTCAACCTTTGAGCCCCTTAGGTACTAAATGTGTGAGTGACCTACCCCTGGTGGAAAGGGGCCCGTGTAGGAGAGGTTGGCTTATAAGCTGGGTTGGGAAGAGCGTCCCACTGGATGGATGGGCTGCTTCGGTGAGGGATAACACGGGGGTCGAATCGTCGCAGTAGGCCGCACCACCCTAGGCGTGCTGGGGGTCGAGCTCCAGTATACACCATGGAGTGGTCAAGCCGACTTGCGGGAGCCCCCACCTATTAACCCTTCATCTTGGGGCAACAGTATACACTAAAAAAAATGGAAAAAAAAATATAGAATAACTACTCTAGCTATATATAGTAGGCCGGAAGCCGGGAAGGCAAAAGCGGTCTCGGGTCCTGCATAAAGTTTATAGGGGACGTACAACAAAGCCCCCCATTCATGCCCCAAAGTTGCCTAGGACATAAGTAACATCCTTATTGAAACTGGGGAAGCGAATCAGAGCGAGGAACAGTCATAGTAAGACCACAAGGGGCTCCGCCCCGAAAACCCCAAAGGAAAATCCAACCACTGGTTTAATAAGACAATATATGTCTCAGGAAGTATGCACCAAAAGCACAGTCACGGAAAAGAAAATGGCAAAAACTGGCTTCACCAAGAAAGGGGCAGGGGGAGCGAACCCTTCAGTCATCGACACGTCTACAGAAGGGGACCAGGAATTAAGTCATGCCCAGGAATCGAGAATAGGGACGCATATACCAACAATGACCGAATTGGATGGGATGTTAAGGAGGCTGGAGAATGCCATCAAAGAGGAAATTGGTATACTAAGAAATGATATAAGTCATATTCTGTCACGGGTAGAGGAGATTGAAATGAGAATGGAAAAACAGGAATTAGAACTAAACCAGCTAAAGAATCAATACTCTGACATGAAATTGAACCAAAGGCATTTACAATATCGTCTGGAAGATCAGGAGAACCGGAATAGAAGGCAAAATCTGAGAATCAGATCGATCAAAGAAGAAAGGGGAGAAGATCTGAGAAAAATAATGAACAACCTGCTCGCCCCTCTCCTAGATAGCGGGAAATCCCTTAAAATCGAACGGGTTTACCGATTAGGAAGACTTAAGGACAACGTGAGCGAAAGGCCAAGTGACATAATAATCAGGTTTAGACACTATGAAGAAAAGCCAGAGATTTGGACCAAAATGAGAAAAATGCCGCCCATGAGCCATGGTGGTGTCAAAATACAAATTTTTCCTGACCTGGCTTGGGAAACGCTAGCGAGGAGAAGGCATCTCAAACCCCTGCTTGAGCAGTTGAGAGAGCATAATATTAAATATCAGTGGGGTTTCCCAGCATGTCTTATTGGCCAGAAGGAGGGGACCTCGGCAAAACTAATCTTCCCAGAAGACCTTCCAGGCTTCTGTAGCAAATTAGTTTAGCAAATGGTAGAAATCCCAGGATGGGTAGGATAAGGGCAGTGAGAACGAGGGAGGGTTTGTGGGGGAGGGGGGTGGGGGGTCTTCGGGTCAGGAGGGATGATTAGGGGGGTCCCCAGTGCGAGCCTCCTGCCCTGCCTGACAAGATCTGCCCCAGTGGGAGAGGGGACCCAGGCGGGGTAGGGCGTGGAGAGCCTTACCTTACTAGCAAAGAACCGGTGGGCAATGGGGCTAGAAGACCCATATGGTTTAGAGGCCTTATTTAGGTTTGGGAAGGGGGAGGGGGGGTGGAGGGAGTTTGGGGGTGGGAGGGAAGGAGGGAGGGGGGTGGAGGGAGTCTGGGAGTGGGGGGTAGGAATGGAAAAAAGGGAAGGATGGGGGAAGGTGGCCCTCAGAGACTCCACATGAAAAGTTAGGTCATTAGTGGTATAGTGGGACATGGCGGATGTAAAGTTTCTATCATACAATGTGAAAGGTCTAAACTCAAGAGGCAAACGACTGCAGGTACTGGAAGAAATCAAACAATATAGGGCGGACGTGGTATTTATCCAGGAGACCCATCTCTCCCTTGATTCTAATATCAAATTATATTCATCCACGTACCCCACTTGGTTTTATGGAGATGCCATCTCCAATCGTTCCAGAGGCGTTGCTATTGGCTTTGCCAGGGGGGTCGACTTCGCCTTAGAGGCGAGGATGACTGACCCGGAGGGCAGATACCTATTCTTGAAAGGTAAAATCGGGAATAGTGCTTATACCCTTGCCAATATCTACGCCCCTAACATCCACCCTATAAAATATCTTGGCAGAATCCTGGACAAACTGAAAATATTTGCCACGGGATACATGATATTGATGGGGGACCTAAACTTTGTTCTGGACCCGAGACAAGATAGCACCTCCTTGGGGAGGGAGACAACCAGTGTACAGTTAAAAAAGATAAAACAAAAGATGCATGACTGCCAATTGGTCGATGCCTGGCGGGCCTTTCAACCTCACGCACATGACTACACGTATTTCTCTCCTCCCCATGGAACGTACTCTTGAATCGATTACATGTTGATAGATCACAGGCTATTAGATGTCACCACGGAAACCGACATAGGGATCATGACCATCTCCGACCATGCCCCAATAACCATGAAAATAAAGTCAGCCTACCCAAACAATAAACAGGGGGTCTGGTGCCTCAATGACTATTTGATTCGCGATGAAGCTGGGGCCGGGAGGGTAGTGGAGGAATTAAAACAATTTTTTGACATGAATGACACAGAGGAGATCTCAAGAGCAACTCTCTGGGAGACGCACAAGGCTTATATTAGAGGGGTATTGATATCAGAGGGGGCACGAAGGAAAAAGGAGAGAAACAGGCTATGTAAGCAATTGGTTAAAGAAATAACTCACCTCGAACAAACCCACAAAGTAAGGGGACAAAAAGAGACGTATCGGAAATTAATTATAAAAAGAGACGAACTAAAGGCAATTATGGAACAAGCTGCCAGGAAAAATCTTAATCTTATAGCCAGAGAGATGTATCTATGGGGGAACAAATCGAGTAAACACCTGGCAAAAATGGCCCAAAAAAAGAAAACAAGGAACTACATTGAAAAAATCAAAAAGAAAAATGGGGACTGGGCCTACGCAACGGTAGATATAGCAGACACGTTCAAAAATTATTACGAAGAACTATATAACCTCAAACAACCATTGGGGCAGGCGGGAGACAGGGAGGCGGTGGTCTCGACCTTTCTCGAGAGGGCAGGACTACCAAAGGTCGATGAGGAGGAAAGTGTAACCATAGACAGGCCCATCACAGAAGAGGAAATCAAAAACGCCCTGAAAAATATGCCCATTGGGAAAAGCCCTGACCCTGACGGGTTTACGGTTTTACACTACAAGAGATTTAGCGATATCTTGATACCCAGACTCTGTAGCTACTTTAATGGCCTGGGGTCAGAGTATGAGATGAGTCAGGAAGCATCAGCAGCTTTAATTGCCATTATTTTGAAGGAGGGCAAGGATAGATCCCTATGCTCTGGGTACAGACCCATCTCTCTTTTAAATATAGATGTCAAGCTGTATGCAAAGGTCCTGGCGGAACGCCTCAAGAGTCATGACTCGGCTGATCTACCCGGACCAGGTTGGGTTTGTCCCCAACAGGGAGGGCAAAGACAACGGCATAAGGGCACTCCTTCTACTACAGAGGATAAGGCAGGTCGGGCCCTCCAGTCTATTCCTGTCGGTAGATGCCGAAAAAGCATTTGACAGGGTAGACAGGGGACTCATGATGCAGACACTAGCAGCAATGGGAATGGGGAATAGGCTCATCAAATGGATTGAAGCACTATAGCGTTGGCCCACAGCAAAAATGAAGAATAACGGATCTCTATCGGATTCCTTCGAGATGAGGAACGGAACAAGACAGGGCTGCCCCCTGTCCCCCCTTCTCTTCATCTTATCACTAGAATCGCTGTTGGCCACGATCCGAAAAGATCCCGATATCAAGGGGATCCAAGTCGGAGATGAGGAACATAAACTATCGGCGTTCGCCGATGATATACTGTTTTTTATCACTGATCCGGTGAATACTATTCCTAAGTTATCTCAGACCCTGCAACAATACGGCCTTATTTCCAACTTCAAGATCAAAAACTGGGTGTAACTGGATTAAAAAGGACAGAGTGCACTTAGGGGACATTAAAAGGAGCGGTGAGTTGGCCACCTTTGAGGAGCTGAAGTCCAGACATGATCTTTGGAACCTCGATGGGTGGCACTATGCGCAGTTACATCACTTCGTGCAGCAACTTCCCCATCCACTAAGGATGGGGACTGAGCTGACACCATTAGAGAAGGTTTGCACCGGGGAGAATTTAAAGGGCACTATTTCGAAATTATACAAGATAATTATTAAGATTGGGGCACGGGGAGCAATATCCTTTGTGGATAAATGGGAAAGGGAGTTGGGAATTCCTAGGGGGATAAATACGGTTAATAAGATAATGTCTCTCGTTCACGCTTCCGCCACTGTTTTGCGAACTTCAAAGATGAACTATAAGCTCATCTCCGGGGTGGTATATCACCCCGGCCAAATTGAGCAAATTCAAAACCGGGCAGTCTGCTGAGTGCTGGTGTGGGTGTTCCGACAGAGGTACGATGGCTCACTTGTGGTGGACCTGCCCGATAATTCAAAAATATTGGGACTCCATATTGCGTCAAGTAAAGGAAATTACGGGCATGGTGATAAAAAAAGGTCCGTGGGCAGTTCTCTTTCACGGTAGCTGCGAGGGAATTAAAAAGTACAAGCAGTCACTACTACCCCACCTATTGAATGCAGCGAAAAGGCTCATACCAAAAAAATGGCAAGACACCGGATGCCCACAGATGTGGGAGTGGGTAGCTGCTGTGAAAGAACAAGGGCGAACAAGGGATACGTCTAGAGAGCGCTGCAGAAGTAGGATCGGGGGTAGCTAATAGTGTACACACCGAGTCAATTAGGTTATTCGATGTAACAGCGGGGCTGTCTCTTTATACATAAAAAAAAAAAAGCAAAGCTACAAGATGCATGAATAGTTTCACAGATGATGCAAAACCGCAAATAGAGATGATCGAGGCATCAAACTATGAGTGGCACTCTAAAGTTTGGTAGTGGCTGATGTGAAAAAAAAAAAGAAGAAAAAAAAAAGTGGGGTATGCCTGTACATGTCTTCTTGCTAGGACTATATGTATGCAGTTTTGCCTCTAGGTTTGCACATATGAAGCTAAAGGGGTTAACACAACTTGATTCTCTGGGTCACCTTGAGCTAGTTATGTTTGTTTGTTACAGGGTCGGGCCTGTGTGTGCTGCCCGTTTACTCACGGGCGCCGCGCACATCTAGATGCATGTTAGAACACTTCAAAATTCAACAGCTCTAAAGAGGTGGCTAAATATCTCTCTTGCATCAGCGCTGCCTTTTGCTGTACCCTAGATGACGAGAGAGAGCGGTTGGGATGATCGAATGAGGAGTCAGGTGGCTTGTGCCAGGCCAGTCTTGTCCATTGTTGTGATCCCTTGCTCAATTTCTCATGATAGATTTTAACTTAGTTTTTTTTTCCTTTATTCCTATTTATTATTGTCATTATTTTCATGATTTTTCGAATACATGGTATAATTGCCTGTAGGTGTAGTGCTACACTGCCAACTATGGGCACTTTTACCTCAATCAAGATGGCGTTTTAGCCACTATTGCCATGCATTTCACAATGAGGCTTAGCTATATATAAACTGGTGAATCACTGCTAAGCCCTACCCCATTGAGAAAATGTTTTTGATGACGAAACGCATCAAAGGAAGGGCTCCTTCAATCTGCCGGCCGGCACTTTCATTTATGCGATTTTTACTTTGTCGTTTGTGAGTATATTTATGTTTTAAATAAATCTATTTCCTTCAAACGGAATTATGCTATGGTGCATCCTTTTTTCTTATCTTTATCATTGGGTGAGCCTGAGTCTATTCCTGTCGTGTTGTGCTTGGACCTGTCTCCCTTATCGATCCTGGGAATCCTAAAGGCCGCGGCTGGGCTATAGTCGATTGCACATTGTGCTTGCTTTCTGTTAAGCGGCCTCACACTACTGGTGAAGGGATCACTCAAAAGTATAATACCTGTTACTTTTGGTGGTGTGAAGTTCCAGGATTGTTCTGCATGTACTGTACCTAAGGGAGACCTATGCTGATTATTATGAATTTATGGACTTGATTTACATCTTATCCCCCTAAGATCATTGCTTATTGTGTAAGGTTCTGTGGCGCGGCTTTGTTCCTATGTTTAGGACACTGGGCAGACCACTGGGGACAAAGGGGTGTGTATTTTTTTTTCATACAGTCCTGTAATCTATAAGATTACAGTATACTGTATGTATTGTGTGTACTTACTTTTTTAAAGTTGGCGCCGATCTCTGCCCTGTGCATTGTAACGTCGCTCGGCGGCACACAGGCACTGTGTGAATCGAGCAAGGACACAGCTCGATCACACAGCGGGGAGGCATCGCAAAATCCAGGGACAAGGTAAGTAACTCCCTGCCTGTGGACACTGTGAGGCGATCCCAAATCTGGCTCGGGGTTACCGATTTTGCTTCTGAAATTCCACACCGAGCCTGACTCGGGAATACCGCCAGGGGGGTTAAAACCAACTCCCCTCTCTGTTTTCTGTCAGAGACTTTTACTGTCTTTCTGAGCTTTCTGCATGACTTATTTGAATAGCTGTGAATTAGACTGAAAAAAGGCTAGCTTACCTTGGACAGCAGGCATTTCTGTTTCTGGCATGATTCCTGGTAGAAAGGTAGGGTGGAACCCATAGTTAGCCCAAAACGGAGCCTGATTTGTGAAAGAATATACTGCATTGTTATAAGCAAATTCTGCAAGGGGCAGCAGAGCAGCCCAATCATCCCGTGAAAAGGCAAAAACCATCTGAGGTACTACTCTGTCTGGCCATTACTCTGAGGTCGTTATGCAGAGCATAAGCATATCAGGAACCATGAATCTGACATAGACAGAAAATGCAGTAAAAATCACACCTTTTAGGTTTAGGATCAGGAGCCATAAAAGACGTCAGCCAGGCAAGTCTTCAACAGGAACACAGCTGAGAGTCTCCAGATATGTTTGACCACGGTGAAGGCACCAAAAGAATGAACCAGGCAGTTTAAATAGCCAGATAAGTCCTGGCAATTAACCATCAGCTGAGCACCGAGAAAGGAGGGCTGAGAGCCCAGACCTGTCAAAGCAGATTTCAATCTTCAAGCACTTGCAGAGTAACTTATAAAATGTAGAAGTGAATTGTACACACCTGTCAATGTTCCTTGATACCCTGTGTAGCAACACTACTTCTTTAACCACTTGCCCACAGGGCACTTTCACCCCCTTCCTGCCCAGACCAATTTTCAGCTTTTAGCACTGTCACACTTTGAATGTCAATTGCGCAATACCCAAATGACATTTTTATCATTTTTTCCCCACAAATATAGCTATCTTTTGGTGATCACCTCTGCGTTTTTTATTTCTTGCACCATAAACAAAAGAAGAGGGACAAGCTTGAAATACAACACAATATTTTTTATTTTTAGCTATAATAAATATTTTTTTTTCTTAAACAAATTTGTTCCTCAGTTTAGGCCGATACGTATTATTCTACATATTTTTGGTAAAAAAAAATCGCAATAAGTGTTTATTGATTGGTTTGCGCAAAAGTTATAGCGTCTACAAAATAGGGGATAGATTGATAGCATTTTTAGTATTTATTTTTAACTAGTAATGGTGGCGATTGGCGATTTTTATCGTGACTGCGATACACATTTTTAGGATCATTCACATTTATATAGCGATCCCTGCTATAAAAATGCATTGATGGGGGCCTGACCGGAAGCCAACTCGGATGCAAGCCTAGCCTAAGAGCTCTCTCTCTGCCCACAGCATACCGGCTATTTTGGGGATTTTTCCACCCGCCATTCATGGGTCGCTCCAGGACGACCAGGTCCACTACGACCAGGGGATCATCCCAGCCCCCTCCGGGGACATCCACGGACCTCAGGGCCTTCTTCACTCAGCCCGGTCTCCCGCAGGACAGGGAGTCCAAGATGGCGCCGGACACGAACGCGCCTGACATGCGGTCCCCCCCGCGGCTCTCTCACTCTATCCCAGCGCCGCTCCGGACCCCGATTGACCAGATGTCCGTCCCGCAGACGATCAGGAGCGGGCGCTGCTGGTCGGGTGAGCACACACCCCCTGCCTGGTCCCCTTCCACCGATGTGGCCTCACAGCCGAACTTGCGGGCCGCCGCCATCTTGGGATACCCGGAGCACTACACGCAGTGCTCCGAGGCCTACCCGCAGCTTCTCCGCTCAGCATCTGATCCGGCCATAAGGAGGGAGGAGGCCAGATCACCAGACCCCACAGGGGGTGCGGGGCACTTTCCAGCGCTGCCACAGTCAGCCCATCCCAGCTCCCACCCGTTTGCTCCATCCAGCTGGGCAGTACACTAGTCCGGGAGAGGACTCAGTGAGGACACCATCCCCCCCTGGGCTTCAGCATCAACCTCACCCCAGGCCTCTCCAGCACGCTGCACCCCATCCGGTGTCACTGGCATCTTTTGCTCAACTGACATGCCCCCCTGCCCCCTCCTCACCCCGGGACAGGGGAGAAGAGGACTCCCAGTCCCAGCAGGCCCGGGGCTGTGGAACTCAAGAGGGCTGGAGACATGAGAGCCCTATCTGGGGGCCCCCACAGCAGGCTCGCACACAGCTTCCCTCACATCCTGCTTCTCCTTCACAAACACCAGATGTAGCTGCATTCCAGTCCATCCCCCCACAATGGCTTGTATACCTGCAAGCAATGCCTACCAAGGAGGACTTTAAACAACTCATATTGGACGTGAAATCCACTTGCAGGTCTGAGATCCAAAACCTCCAATCGGGCCTCAAACACCTGGCTGATCGCGTGGAAATGGCAGAGGAGGAAATCCAGGAAACTAAACTGGCAGTTCATCGGACACAAACACAAGGTACGGAACACCGCACATTGCTTAGAGACATGCAGCGTCATTTAGAAGATCTGGACAACAGGGGGCGCAGGAACAACATTCGCGTCCGGGGGATACCGGAATCGGAGGGTCCCGAAGATGTACGCTCCACTTTACACACCCTGTTCAACAACCTGATTGGGGCCCCCCCGACTAAACCCATAGAAATGGACAGAGCTCACCGGGCGCTGAGCCCCAAAGGGGCCACCTCCAAACCCAGGGACATAATATGCAGGCTAAGCTCCTACCCCCTGAAGGAGAAAATAATGCCTCAAGCCCGCAGAGTGACCTTGGATGAAGTCCCCGTTCAGCTCTTCCCAGATCTATCGTGGATCACCTTACAAAAGCGCAGGCTTCTACAGCCATTACTGCACACCCTGCAGGATGAGAATATCCCGTACAGATGGGGTTTTCCATTTAGCCTCACAGCGAACACCCAAGGCAAGTCAGCTGTCCTGAGATACCCGGAGGACCTTCAAGCATTCTGTGAAACCTTGGACATTCAGATTCCCCAGTTGCCAGATTGGGATCTCGTGGCCACACCACCTCCGCCACCCTCGGTGTGGCAGAAAGTCCCACCACCCAAACGGCCCAGAGGCTCGGAGGGATCCAGAAGAATCCCACACAGGCACCACAGGAAGAACTGATCCAATCCTACTGGCACGGGTCCCGACCCACAAGATGCCCCCCCCTTTTTTTTTTTTTTTCGCCAATCAGGGACCCGACCCTGGACACCCTTCTAGTAGCATTACCCATTCCCCATGCCCGAGACTTTAGTCAAGTTTAGCATCAAGGGCAAGTCCCGGCTGAGACTTTAGAGAGAGACCTTTCACCCCCCTTCTCCCACTCCCCTACCTAGTTCCCAGATGTTTTGGACTTTGACACATGCGTTTTTGTTGTTCAGCATGATCGCTTCAGGGTTCCCCTGGGCTCCCCTGGCACGACCCCCAGGGGCCGGGCTGGTGGGGCCCACGGGAAGCCGCTCAGACCTGGGCCTGTTGGCCCTGACAGGTCGACACTTAGAGTTATTGTTTTGTTACAGTTGCCTCATTCTAATGTTTTCACTTCTTTCTTCTTTTTATTCTAGATTCTTCTCTCCATCCCTCCACCCTTGTCATCGTGTGGCTCTACACAGTACTTCCGGAATGGTCTTGGTTCTCCTCCTGCGGTGTCTGGCTCCCAGCCTTTGGCGCCCAAGTCCCCTCCATCAGCATCAGATAAGTACGGCTCCCTTCACCACCACACACCCTCATGGCTAAGATACTTTCCCTAAACGTCCACGGTTTAAACTCCAATAGAAAGAGACACCTGGCCCTGTCAGAGTTTAAGCAGTCGGGGACGGATGTAATTATGGTCCAGGAAACACATTTAGATAAAGGAGGTTCTTTTTCATTTGCGCCACGGTACTACTCTCAGATATACCTCTCATCAGGGCCCCGCAAAAAGGCCGGAGTGGCCATACTTATTAAGAAAGGGTCTCCCTTTATCAGCTCACACCACTATAGCGACCCACAGGGTCACTTCATCATCCTACAGGGACTGTGGCAGAACCAACAAGTGACTTTCTGCACTGTATATGCCCCAAACGTCCGGCAACTTGGGTTCCTCTCCAAGGTGTATGCACGCCTCTTCCGCACCGACAATGGGATCTTAGTAATCGGAGGGGACTTCAACCTGGTCCAATCAGCCACTTTAGATCGCAATGTGGTGAACCCCAGGGTGCCTTCAGACCGAGTACTTAGAGACTCGAGGCTGTTCCGACAGATATCCAGACGTTATGCACTTTTTGATGCCTGGCGGGTTCTCCACCCTGGCGATCGCCAATTTACATATTACTCAGCCCCTCACCGCACACACTCCCGAATCGATTATTTTTTTCTGAACAATACTACCCTACAGCTGGTCAAGGCAGTGCAGATCCGTCCGATCTCCTGGTCTGATCACGCTCCAGTCCTGCTGACCTTAGCAATAGGCTCCCCGGTGGCCAAACCCTGCACATGGCGCCTGAACACATTTCTCCTCCAGCACCTCCCCTCAAAAATAGAGTTGGAATCTACCTTGAAGAATTACTTTGAGGACAATGATACTCCAGATATAACCCTCTCCACTTTGTGGGAGGCTCACAAGACGGTTCTGAGGGGGAAGTGCATAGGCTTGTCTTCAGCCATGAAAAAAAATGCTCAGGCATTGAAACAGCGTACAGAGGTAGAACTCAAGGCTTTGGAACGACGGCTGCAGGACTCCCCTACTCTATCACTCCTGAAAAAGATCTCTACACTGAGGGCCACCCTGGGAGACATAGCGCTGGGCAAAGTGGAAAAAGCACTACTTAGATTTAGACAAAGGTTCTACGATAGGGGTAACAAAGCCCACTCCCTCCTGGCCAGAAAACTATGCGACAGCACCCAGGCCATGACCCCGCACCAGGTCCAGAATAACACGGGAGACCTAGTCTCTCACCCTAAAGACGTAGTCCAAACCTTCGCAGACTTTTACACAACTCTATACAATAACCCTGACATCCCCCATGATCCTCCATCTCCTGACCTCATTCAACGCATGACCAGTTACCTGGAGCAGAGTGGTGTCTCCAGGCTCAAACCCTCAGATCTGGCCCCTCTGAATGCTTCTATCTCGGAGGAGGAGCTAGAACAGACCATTAAATCCCTGCCCTCACACAAAGCCCCGGGACCCGATGGATTCCCCTATGAATACTACAAAACATTCCTCCCCCTACTCTTGCCTCACATGTGTAAACTATTTAATGCATTCCTCAGGGATACTCGTATTCCTGGGGACATGCAACGTTCCTTCATCACGGTGATTCCAAAGCCGGATAAGGACCCCTCCCTGTGTGCCAACTACAGGCCCTGAACTCCGATTTGAAGATCTTCACTAAATTACTGTCCATCCGACTGAATTCAGTACTTCCCTCCCTCATACACAAGGACCAGGTGGGATTTGTCCCGCTTCGTCAAGCTGGGGACAACACTAGGAAAATTATTGACCTAGTAGAGGTGGCGAACAGAATGGGTCAGAGGTCCATATTACTGGGCCTAGACACCGAGAAGGCCTTTGACCGCTTGGGGTGGCCATTTCTGTTTGCTACGCTGCGACATGTGGGATTTAAGGGGCCATTCCTGCGGGCTATCAAGCACCTGTACTCCGACCCATCCTCCCAGGTCAAGACCCCCTTTGCCCTCTCCTCCACATTTCCAGTAACTAACGGCACCAGACAGGGGTGCCCTCTGTCTCCCCTGCTGTTCGCGCTATGTGTAGAACCCTTAGCCGCCACCATCCGTCAGAACCCAGATATCAGAGGGATCTTAGTTAGAGATCAAGAGTTCAAAATATCATTATTTGCAGACGATGTCATCCTCACACTCACCCAACCCAGAATCTCCCTCCCAAACCTGCACGCGGAGCTTGATCGCTTTAGAGCGCTGTCAGGCTACAAAATAAATGCGTCCAAATCAGAAGCGCTCCCGCTTAACATCCCCGACGGGGAGGTGGCCCACCTACACACAACTTTCCCTTATAGCTGGAAAACCTCCTCACTGAAATATCTGGGGATCCACATCACTCCCACCTACGCTACCCTTTATCAGCAGAACTTCCCCCCCCTTTTCCGTACTATTAGGACCCTTCTACAACAATGGAGAAAGCACTGCATCTCCCTCTTGGGGAGAGTAGCGGCAATAAAAATGGCGATCCTCCCAAAACTACTCTACCTGTTCCAAACCCTACCTATTCCAGTGCCCTACGCCCATTTGAGAAAACTCCAGACTGAGCTGCTCTGGTATACATGGAACTACAAGCGTCACAGAGTCCCCTGGTCGGTGCTGCTGGCGGCAATATCGGAGGGAGGTCTAGCATACCCTGATCTCGTAAAGTACTACTAAGCAACCCAGTTGAAGGCAGTAGCCTCCTGGTTCACGTTGCGGTCGTACAATAAATGGACTCAAATAGAAAAGCTCTGGCTGGCCCCGGTACATCCAAACAGCTTACTGTGGAATGCGGATGTGGAGGTTGATCCCGGTAGCATGTTAGGTCCAATGACCCAGCTTAGACGCACGTGGCACAAATTGGTACGCCAGCATAAATTATCCTCTGACGGATCCCTTCTGACCTCCTTCGCCGGCAACCCCAAAATCCCAGATAGCCTCACCCACAGAATGTCCGCTCCATGGACAGCAAGGAACCTTTTTCACTTCAGGAACCTAGTGGATCCCCTGACTCGCAAAATGCGCACATTTGCGGACATTCAGGCCAAATATGATATGCCACGCCAAGAGTTCTATGGATATCTCCAGATTCGCCACTATGCGTTGACTTTCACCCCAAACCTGCAGTTTTCCCCCCCAACGGCTTTTGAGAGGCTGATATTGGCGGCACAGCACAGCAGGGTTTGATCTCTAACATATATAAAATACTGAATTCTCGGCCTGTAGATACTAAGGGCAAACACGCATACATGCTTAAGTGGGAAAAGGCCCTGGGTGAGGAGATATCCATGGAGCAATGGCAGGTGATCTGGTCCCAAGCGGCGAAAAGTTCGATTTGTACGCTATACAAGGAGAACATATATAAAATCCTCTACTTTTGGTACATGACACCAGATGTTCTTCACGCCATTTACCCGACCACCTCGGACCGCTGTTGGCGCTGTCGACAAGACAGGGGTACGCTTGTCCATGTCTACTGGAGTTGCCCACTGATCGTCCCCTTCTGGAACTCTGTCCAGCAATTATTGGACAGACTTCTAGATAGGACGCTTCCCCTGACCCCGAAAGTTTACTTATTAGGATTGCCCCCACCAAACCTTCCGGCACCCTACAAGAAACTGACCAGACATATCCTCACGGCAGCGCGATGTCTGGTGGCTCTACATTGGAAGCGCCCCGCCCCTCCCCCCTTTGAGGCCTATATGCAAGGATCAAGGATGTGGAACTGATGGAGAGGATGACGGCCAGAATGATGGACAGATTGGAGGCCCACGACGAGGTTTGGGAGCTTTGGCACCGTCGGGAGGAGACACCCTGATCAGGTACCTAGACCACACTGGTGATTTACCATCCCATTCCCCTCCCCCCCCTCCTTCCCTGCCTCCCCCTATCCCCCTCCTCCCCCTATCCCCCTCCTCCCCTTCTTCTTGCTATTTCTTTTCCTCTCTTCTTATCTCTTCCCGTGCAATCACGGTTGTTTTTAGATTGTTCACTTGTATACTGCTGCACTGACGTGTGTTTTTTTTTTTTGTTCTTTTCTTGTACCTTGCACTTAACTGGTCTATGTGGCTGTGAATCAATACAGACTCTCAGCTGCCTTATATGAAGGTACATAGTGAGTCAGATAAAGCCTTGGACACTGTCATGTAGAGTAATGACCACTCCACTTGATGTTGCTTATGTGAATGATCTTACATGTATACGTGTATTGGAAATTTCTAAATAAAACTATTATTGCTAAAAAAAAAATGCATTGATTACTGTATAAATGTGACTTGCAGGGAAGGGGTTAACACTAGGGGGCGAGGGGGCTATATACAAGGGACACTCCATCGCTCAAATTACATAAAAAACTAGGGCTGGGGAAAGTAAAGATTAATTCCTTGATTAATCTTTAATTTTTTTGATCGATCAAAATTCCTAAAGTCACCGGACAGCCTGGACAGTGAGACTTACCCTGCTGGATGCGAGCAAACTGCACCCATTGGATTGAGGTGCATCTGTGGAGCAGGAGGACGCATCATGCTCCATTGGGTGAAGGGGGCAAAAATAACTATTGTTTTCCTGTCCTAAGCAGTTTTGTGCAGACAATTTTTGTGTATCGGCAACATCTGTTCCGTGCGAAAGACTGTTCAGTTCTTCAGGGTATATTGTCAAAAAATGCGATCATGTCTGCTTCCAGAAAACGTAAACAATCTGGTATGTCTGCATGACTGGCTAAAGTGATGCCTACTTGCCTACTATAAAGTGACTGACAGTCAATATACTAGATACGTTTTATAACTCGAGATTTTCCTAGCTTGTGATGGAAAATATTAATTATATGAAGACAGGAGGCGATTATCTTATGCATTATCTTTCTTTAATAATGCCCATAGCAGAAATACAACCTTTAGTGAATTTCAACAAGAAAAAAAAAACATTTTTGAACCAAACCAAAGTCCCAGCAGCCCTCTGGATAGGGCTGCCAATCACGTGGTAGGTCTGTAGGTATATAAAGGTCTGTCTCTTTGAACTCCTCCTCTTTCTTGGAGCGAACCGGCATGAACCTGGAAACTGGAACGCAGCTTGAACTATTCTTCCAATCACAGATGAATCGGACCCAGTGGGTCAAACAGGTAGACATCCCAACGGGGAATAACAATGAAGATAACTCCGGAAAAATTTCAGCCTATGGCTTGTGAGACGCGTTCCTCAATAACCTGGAACAAAGAAAATAAAACCATGATAGGGTTGGGTCGGGCGGGAAGATAATCGCCTCCTGTCTTCATATAATTAATATTTTCCGTCACAAGCTAGGAAAATCTCAAATTATATATCAGACAGGAGGCTCATATCTTATGCAAGTTCAAAGCTATATATATATATAAATACATGTATAAATAATAATAACAAAATTTACCACATAAAATAATCACAGAACCGACATAGATACAGTGGGGTAGATTCACATAGAGATCCGACAGTGTATCTACTGATACACCGTTGGATCTGTGAGATCCGACGCTCGGATCTATGCGGCTGATTCTTCGAATCAGGTTCCACATAGATCTCCCTTAGAGCCGACTGGTGTAAGTGAGTTACACTGTCGGCTCTTAGGCTGCATTCTCCCGCCGTCCGCTAGGTGGCGCTTCTTTTTTTCTACGCGACGAATATGCAAATGAGGAGAACCACCGATTCAGAACCGAACGCCCGGCCGTCGCTTTTTTTTTACGACATTTTCGTTCGGCTTTTTCCGGCGGATCGTTACCCCTGCTATATGCCGTCGTTCCCGAGTCGAATTTTGAATTTTTTACGTCGTTTACGTAAGTCGTTCGGGAATACGGCCATACGTTAATAGCGTTAACGACGAACACAATGACGTCCTTGCGACGTCATTTAAAGCAATGCACGCTGGGAAATTTCGCCGGCGGCGCATGCGCAGTACGATCGGCGCGGGGACGCGCGCTATTTAAATAGTAAACTCCCCCTAGCCGCGGAATTTGCATTCCGCCGGGGGAGTTACGATCCGCCAGGGCTACTTATGAGGCAAGTGCTTAATGAATACAGCACTTGCCTCAAAAACTGGCGCAGGCGGATCGTAAAAAAGATCCGCTGATCTACATGAATCTACCCCAGTATGTGTTCCTCCGGTCTAAAGTAGAATTTGTGGAAGGTGGTCTCGGAAGACCAGTCTGCCGCCATCAATAGATCCGACAGTGAGCCTCCAGAGGTGACAACCTTGGTAGCCATCGCACTCCTGGAGGAATGGGCACCGAACAGGGAAACGTCAATCCCTGCCATGTCCATGGTGGACCTTACCCACCTGGCTAACGTAGCCGAAGAAACTGGGCAATGAGGGCGAACGTAGGAGACGAGGAGTTGGGGGCATTGCGATGATCGCAGTGAAGCCGTCCGTGACTCATAAGCCTGTAGACAGCGAACAACACATAATCGTGGATGTGCGGGAAAAAACGGATAGAAAACCGATTGGATTCCCGTTTTTGTCCTACGAACGACTGAGAATTGAACTCCTTGTGGTGAAAATTGATGCCTGGAGATATCTAAGGCCTTGACGTCAGAAACACGCTTGATGGAGATCAGGCATAAGAGAACTGTGAGTTTAAAAGACAGTAACTTCAGCGGAAGAGCGTCATTGTCTGCCCATGCCGAGAACATGGTTAACACCTTAGCAAAGTCCCAAGTGCTCTGATACTTGGGGCGTGGAGGGAGTTTAAACTTGACGCCTCTTAATAGGTGACACCCCAATGGGTGTTTACCAACTGGAAGAGAATCTACTGAAAAGTGATAAGCCGAAATCGCAGAGCGATATACGTTAATGGAGCTATAGGATTTCCCGGCTCAAAGGAATCCGCCCGGTAATTGGCTACTACCGATACAGGCGCCTGAACGGGATTAATCTGTCGTTGATCACACCAACGTACCCAGATTCGCTAAGGCTGATCGGTATGCCGATCTAGTCCCGGGGGCCCAGGCCAGGGCGAGGAGGTCCCTAGCTGTTCGTGAAAGATCGATATCCGCGTCCGGCACCCCGAGAGCGACCATGCAAGGAGATGTAGGTTGTGATACACAATCAGGGGATGGAGATCCCCGCTCGGGTTGGATAGGAGATGAGGGAAGTGAGGAATTAGCCTGGGAAAATCCACGTTCATCCCCAGAAGGAGTGGGAACCATGGTTGTGTCGGCCACCACGGCGTGATTAGCACGACCGACACTCTCAGGTTCGCAATGTGTGGGAGAACCCTGAGGATCATCGAGAAGGGAGGGAACGCGTAGTGTGTCCCCTGTGGCCAGGTCTGACGAAGGGCGTCTATCGCCTGGGCCTCCGGATCCGGCCTTCAGCTGTAGAAGTGTGGGAGCTGATGATTGAGGCGGGAGGCGAACAGGTCCATAGAGAATGGACCCCACAGGCGAGCCAGGGAGAGGAATACCGATCGGTCCAGTCGCCAAACGCTGGAGTCGGTAAGGTAGCGAGAATTCCAATCCGCTATCAAGTTTGAGGCGCCTGGGATGTATTCCGCTACAGGAACAATGTTGCGGTCCAGACAGAAGTGCCAAAAATCCCTTGCTAGGTCCGTTAGGGTTCTGGATCTGGAGCCCCCCAAGTGGTTGACATATTGGACTGCGGTGACATTGTCCATGCGCAATAACACACAGCAGTTGGACATATTTGGAAGAAGACTCCTGACGGCAAAGAAAGCCACCAGGAGTTCCAAGGTATTGATGTGGAGCAGAGACTCCTCTGCGGACCAGGTCCCTCCTGTGGACGAGGGCCCGCACCGAGCACCCCAGCCGTGACGGCTCGCATCCGACTCTATGATATTATCCGGATTGGAACTGAAAATGGTCTTGCCGTTCCATTCGACGGCATGACGTAACCACCAACGTAGTTCCTCCACTGCTTCCGCATCCAGCGGTACTTCGTCTGCATAGAGAAGTCCCTGGCGTAGATGAAGAGCCTTGAGCCTCTGAAGAGCTCGATAGTGGAGAGGTTTCGGAAAGATTGCCTGGATTGAAGCCGACAAGAGTCCCACCAAACCTGCCAAATTGCGTAAGGACACTCGTTGTTTGTTCAACACAGTCCGAATCTCTTTGCGGATGGTAGCCAATTTGGTCTTGGGTAGGCGGAGGACGGTGCGCTTGGTGTCCACCAAAAATCACAAGAATTCCATCTCCTGGGATGGAACCAGGATAGACTGTTCGTGATTTATGACGAACCCCAGCTCCTGGAGCAATTTGACGGTCCAGGAGGCATGTTCGTGTGCCTGGTGACTGGATCGAGCCATAATGAGCAGGTCGTCTAGGTAGATGATCAACCTTACACCTCTGCTCCGTAATACTGCCACCACCGGTTTCAGCAACTTGGTGAAGCACCATGGGGCGGACGAGAGACCAAAGGGAAGGCAAGTAAATTGCCACATTCTGTCCCTCCAAAGGAAGCGTAGGAAGTGTTGGGAGGATGGATGAATCGGGACCGTAAGGTAGGCGTCCTTCAAATCCACTTTCACTAGCCAGTCCCCGGGACGTAGGAGATCCCGAAGGCAATGGATCCCCTCCATTTTGAAATGTCGGTAAACGACATGTTGATTGAGGGTTCTTAGGTTCATAACAGGGCGATAACCGCCGTCCTTTTTTCTGACTAGAAAGAGGTTGCTGAGGAACCCCGGGGAGAGAGGGTCCACCTCTACCACAGCCTGTTTGGTCAGAAGGGCTTGTAGCTCTTGGTCTATGAGTGTAGAGCATTCAGCCCTCAATTTATTACGATTGGCCTTGTCCACGGACCTGCGGGCCAAGTTTTGTACGTATTGGGCGACCTCTGGGAGAGGTGCCCAGTCTCCAGATCGGGGGTGAGATATCCCATCTGGGTCAAAGAAAGGCTCTCCCCGAGCATCTAGGATGGTTTCGCCTTGGGTTACAGGGGTGGCGTCCTCAGGGAGCGCCATGTGCCCACTACCCTCGTATTCCTCGTCTTCATCTCTAGACTCATAGGCGTCTACCGCCTCGGATTCCGCGGATGAGTCTGATGCATCCACGTACGAATCCGGCTTGGACCGTCTAGCGGACTGTGGCCTCTGCAATTGCTGCTCCCCAAGGCTCAGGGGTCGGTGGGAGTCTGGGAGGGTAGTGGGTCGGCAGACCGGGGAGGGTGCTGCCTGAGGCAAATTATTTACTTCCCCTGCCGGGGAGTCGAGTATTGCAGTGATATTTTTGCGTTTCTGAGACGCTTTGCCCTTTTTCATGGGCGGTTCACCGCAGCCTGAGGGACCAGGCATGACAGGCGCAGATTGATGCGCTACGGGGCCTGAAGCCATTGCAGCTTGTACAGACTGATTAATCAATTCCTGAATCTGTGCAGTGGTCAGGAATATGGGGTTGTTAAGAGAAGGTTCACCCCCAGCCGGGATTTTTGGTGACCCGGAATTCCTCTCATCGGCCATGATATACTAATAGCAGATGATATAATGAGTTAGATGAGTTAGCTAGTCTTGCTAGTCAAATCTAATAATATGTCACTCAGTGGCGGCCTGTCCATAGGGGCCGCCCCCCCAAGCTGTAAATTTTTTTTTTAAAACTGTCACTTTAAGAGTGATCAGGCGCCGGACATGCAGCGGTCTATGGGAAGCTTCCCAGCCTGCAATCAGCTGACTACAGGCTGGGAAGCTAATTTGCCCGTGTTTAGGGCATGTGCAGGTGTAGAGGAGGAGAGATGAGTCTGCCCATGCAGCTGGGACAGCTGGACATCGCTAGCACCAAGCTTCAATCCCCCCCTTCTCATTCCGTGGGTCAGAGGAGGGAAGGGAGAGCTGTGTCTGCTCATGTAGCTGGAACTGCTGGACGTTAGCACCAAGCTTCCCCCCCACTCGTTTCTTACTGCGCGGTGCAGAGGAGGTGAGGGAGAGGAAAGAATTGTGTCTGCAAGCATCTGATGTAATGGGGGGCCTCCGTGCAGCCTCTGATGTAATGGGGGGAGCCTCTGTGTAGCCTCTGATGTAATGGGGGAGCCATGTAATGGGGGGAGCCTCTGTGCAGCCTCTGATGTAATGGGGGAGCCATGAAATGGGGGGTCTCCGTGTAGCCTCTGATGTAATGGGGGGAGCCTCCATGCAGCCTCTAATGTGATGGGGGGAGCCTCCGTGCAGCCTCTAATGTAATGGGGGGGCCTCCATGCAGCCTCTGATGTAATGGGGGAGCCTCTGTGCAGCCTCTGATGTAATGGGCGGAGCCTCTGTTGTAATGGAGGACCTCTGTGCAGCCTCTGATGTAATTGGGGGGCCTCCGTGCAGCCTCTGATGTAATGGGGGGCCTTTGTGCAGCCTCTGATGTAATGGGGGGCCTTTGTGCAGCCTCTGATGTAATGGGGGGCCTCCGTGCAGCCTCTGATGTAATGGGGGGAGCCTCTGTGCAGCCTCTGATGTAATGGGGGGCCTCTGTTGTAATGGGGAAGCCTCTGTGCAGCCTCTGTTGTAATGGGGGAGCCTCTGTGCAGCCTCTGATTTAATGGGGGGAGCCTCCGTGCAGCCTCTGATATAATGGGGGGAGCCTCCGTGCCGCCTCTGATATAATGGGGGGAGCCTCCGTGCAGCCTCTGATTTAATGGGGGGAGCCTCCGTGCAGCCTCTGATTTAATGGGGGAGCCTCCGTGCAGCCTCTGATGTAATGGGGGGAGCCTCTGTGCAGCCTCTGATGTAAAGGGGGAGCCATGTAATGGGGGGCTCCATGCAGCCTCTGATGTAATGGGAAGCCTCTGTGTAGCCTCTGATGTAATGGGGGGTCTCCGTGCAGCCTCTGATGTAATGGGGGGCCTCTGTGCAGCCTCTGATGTAATGGGGGGGGCCTCCGTGCAGCCTCTGATGTAATGGGGGGCCTCTGTGCAGCCTCTGATGTAATGGGGGGAGCCTCCGTGCATTCCATCCTGTGCATCTGTGTAATGGGGAGCGTGGCCTCTGAGCCTCCGTGTCTGTGTAATGGGGGGAGCCTCCGAGCCTCTAATGTGGGGGGGCATGCCCTCTGATGTAATTCCGGCATCCTCTGGTAATGGCCCTCTGTTGTAGGAGGACCTGTGCAGCCTCTGATGTAATTGGGGGGGTGCCCTCCCTCCGTGCAGCCTCTGATGTAATGGGGGGGCCTCGTGCAGCCTCTGATGTAATGGGGGGAGCCTCCGTGCAGCCTCTGATGTAATGGGGGGCCTCTGTTGTAATGGGGAAGCCATGTAATGGGGGGCCCCTGTGCAGCCTCTGATGTAATGGGGAGCCTCTGTGTAGCCTCTGATGTAATGGGGGGTCTCCGTGCAGCCTCTGATGTAATGGGGGAGCCTCTGTTGTAATAGGGGAACTCTGTGCAGCCTCTGATGTAATTGGGTGGCCTCCGTACAGCCTCTGATGTAATGGGTGGCCTTCGTGCAGCCTCTGATGTAATGGGGGGGCCTCCGTGCAGCCTCTGATGTAATGGGGGGAGCCTCCGTGCAGCCTCTGATGTAATGGGGGGAGCCTTTCCGTGCAGCCTCTGATGTAATGGGGGGAGCCTCTTTGCAGCCTCTGATGTAATGGGGGGCCTCTGTGCATCCTCTGATGTGATGGGGGGGCCTCTGTTGTAATAGGGAAGCCTCTGTGCAGCCTCTGATGTAATGGGGGGCCTCTGCTGTAATGGGGGAGCCTATGTGCAGCCTCTGTTGTAATGGGGGAGCCTCTGTGCAGCCTCTGATGTAATGGGGGGAGCCTCTGTGCAGCCTCTGATGTAATGGGGGGAGCCTCTGTGCAGCCTCTGATGTAATGGGGGGAGCCTCCGTGCAGCCTCTGATATAATGGGGGGAGCCTCCGTGCAGCCTCTGATTTATTGGGGGGGGGCCTCCGTGCATCCTCTGATTTAATGGGGGGAGCCTCCGTGCAGCCTCTGATTTATTGGGGGGAGCCTCCGTGCAGCCTCTGATTTATTGGGGGGAGCCTCCGTGCAGCCTCTGATTTAATGGGGGGAGCCTCCGTGCAGCCTCTGATTTAATAGGGGGAGCCTCCATGCAGCCTCTGATGTAATGGGGGGAGCCTCTGTGCAGCCTCTGATGTAATGGGGAGCCTCTGTGTAGCCTCTGATGTAATGGGGGGTCTCCGTGCAGCCTCTGATGTAATGGGGGGCCTCCGTGCAGACTCTGATGTAATGGGGGGCCTCCGTGCAGCCTCTGATGTAATTGGGAAGCCTCCGTGCAGCCTCTGATTCAATGGGGGAGACTCTGTGTAGCCTCTGATGTAATTGGGGGCCTCCGTGCAGCCTCTGATGTAATTGGGGGAGCCTCTGTGCAGCCTCTGATGTAATAGGGGAGCCTCTGTGTAGCCTCTGATGTAATGGGGGAGCCTCTGTGTAGCCTCTGATGTAATGGGGGGCCTCCGTGCAGCCTCTGATGTAATGGGGGGAGCCTCAGTGCAGCCTCTGATGTAATGGGGGAGCCTCTGATGTAATGGGGGGAGCCTCCGTGCAGCCCCTAATGTAATGGGGGGGGCCTCCATGCAGCCTCTGATGTAATGGGGGAGCCTCTGTGCAGCCTCTGATGTAATGGGGGACCTCTGTGCAGCCTCTGATGTAATTGGGGGGCCTCCATGCAGCCTCTGATGTAATGGGGGCCTCCGTGCAGCCTCTGATGTAATGGGGGCGCCTCCGTGCAGCCTCTGATGTAATTGGGGGGCCTCCGTGCAGCCTCTGATGTAATGGGGGAGCCTGTGTGCAGCCTCTGATGTAATGGGGGGGCCTCTGTGCATCCTCTGATGTAATGGGGGGTCCTCTGTTGTAATGGGGAAGCCTCTGTGCAGCCTCTGTTGTAATGGGGGAGCCTCTGTGCAGCCTCTGATGTAATGGGGGGAGCCTCTGTGCAGCCTCTGATGTAATGGGGGGAGCCTCTGTGCAGCCTCTGATGTAATGGGGGGAGCCTCCGTGCACCCTCTGATTTATTGGGGGGAGCCTCCGTGCAGCCTCTGATTTAATGGGGGGAGCCTCCGTGCAGCCTCTGATGTAATGGGGGGAGCCTCCATGCAGCCTCTGATATAATGGGGGGAGCCTCCGTGCAGCCTCTGATTTATTGGGGGGAGCCTCCGTGCAGCCTCTGATTTAATGGGGGGAGCCTCCGTGCAGCCTCTGATGTAATGGGGGGAGCCTCTGTGCAGCCTCTGATGTAATGGGGGGCCCCTGTGCAGCCTCTGATGTAATGGGGAGCCTCTGTGTAGCCTCTGATGTAATGGGGGTCTCCGTGCAGCCTCTGATGTAATGGGGGGCCTCCGTGCAGACTCTGATGTAATGGGGGGGCCTCCGTGCAGCCTCTGATGTAATGGGGGAGCCTCCGTGCAGCCTCTGATGTAATGGGGGAGCCTCCGTGCAGCCTCTGATGTAATGGGGGAGCCTCTGTGTAGCCTCTGATGTAATGGGGGGCCTCCGTGCAGCCTCTGATGTAATGGGGGCCTCCATGCAGCCTCTGATGTAATGGGGGAGCCTCCGTGCAGCCTCTGATGTAATAGGGGAGCCTCTGTGTAGCCTCTGATGTAATGGGGAAGCCTCTGTGTAGCCTCTGATGTAATGGGGGGAGCCTCCGTGCAGCCTCTGATGTAATGGGGGGAGCCTCTGTTTTAATGGGGGACCTCTGTGCAGCCTCTGATTTATTGGGGGGAGCCTCCGTGCAGCCTCTGATTTAATGGGGGGAGCCTCCGTGCAGCCTCTGATTTAATGGGGGGAGCCTCCGTGCAGCCTCTGATGTAATGGGGGGAGCCTCTGTGCAGCCTCTGATGTAATGGGGGGAGCCTCCATGCAGCCTCTGATATAATGAGGGGAGCCTCCGTGCAGCCTCTGATTTATTGGGGGGAGCCTCCGTGCAGCCTCGGATTTAATGGGGGGAGCCTCCGTGCAGCCTCTGATGTAATGGGGGGAGCCTCTGTGCAGCCTCTGATGTAATGGGGGGCCCCCTGTGCAGCCTCTGATGTAATAGGGGTCTCCGTGCAGCCTCTGATGTAATGGGGGGCCTCCGTGCAGACTCTGATGTAATGGGGGGGCCTCTGTGCAGCCTCTGATGTAATGGGGGAGCCTCCGTGCAGCCTCTGATGTAATGGGGGAGCCTCCGTGCAGCCTCTGATGTAATGGGGGAGCCTCTGTGTAGCCTCTGATGTAATGGGGGGCCTCCGTGCAGCCTCTGATGTAATGGGGGCCTCCATGCAGCCTCTGATGTAATGGGGAGCCTCCGTGCAGCCTCTGATGTAATAGGGGAGCCTCTGATGTAATGGGGAAGCCTCTGTGTAGCCTCTGATGTAATGGGGGGGAGCCTCCGTGCAGCCTCTGATGTAATGGGGGAACCTCTGTGCAGCCTCTGATGTAATTGGGGGGCCTCCGTGCAGCCTCTGATGTAATGGGGGGCCTCCGTGCAGCCTCTGATGTAATGGGGGGCCTCTGTGTAGCCTCTGATGTAATGGGGGGGCCTCCGTGCAGCCTCTGATGTAATGGGGGGAGCCTCCGTGCAGCCTCTGATGTAATGGGGGGAGCCTCTGTGCAGCCTCTGATGTAATGGGGGGAGCCTCCGTGCAGCCTCTGATGTAATGGGGGAGCCTCTGTGTAGCCTCTGATGTAATGGGGGGCCTCCGTGCAGCCTCTGATGTAATGGGGGGAGCCTCCGTGCAGCCTCTAATGTAATGGGGGGCCTCCATGCAGCCTCTGATGTAATGGGGGAGCCTCTGTGCAGCCTCTGATGTAATGGGGGGAGCCTATGTTTTAATGGGGGACCTCTGTGCAGCCTCTGATGTAATTGGGGGGCCTCCGTGCAGCCTCTGATGTAATGGGGGGGCCTTCGTGCAGCCTCTGATGTAATCGGGGGGCCTCCGTGCAGCCTCTGATGTAATGGGGGGAGCCTCCATGCAGCCTCTGATGTAATGGGGGAGCCTCTGTGTAGCCTCTGATGTAATAGGGGAGCCTCTGTGTAGCCTCTGATGTAATGGGGGGGGCCTCCGTGCAGCCTCTGATGTAATGGGGGGAGCCTCCGTGCAGCCTCTAATGTAATGGGGGGGCCTCCATGCAGCCTCTGATGTAATGGGGGAGCCTCTGTGCAGCCTCTGATGTAATGGGGGGCCTTCGTGCCGCCTCTGATGTAATGGGGGGGCCTCCGTGCAGCCTCTGATGTAATGGGGGGAGCCTCCGTGCAGCCTCTGATGTAATGGGGGGAGCCTCCGTGCAGCCTTTGATGTAATGGGGGGAACCTCTGTGCAGCCTCTGATGTAATGAGAGGGGCCTCTGTGCAGCCTCTGATGTAATGGGGGGGCCTCTGTTGTAATGGGGACGCCTCTTTGCAGCCTCTGATGTAATGGGGGGCCTCTGCTGTAATGGGGGAGCCTCTGTGCAGCCTCTGATGTAATGGGGGGAGCTCCTGTGCAGCCTCTGATGTAATGGGGGGATCCTCCGTGCAGCCTCTAATGTAATGGGGTGGGCCTCCATGCAGCCTCTGATGTAATGGGGGAGCCTCTGTGCAGCCTCTGATGTAAAGGGGGAGCCTCTGTTTTAATGGGGGACCTCTGTGCAGCCTCTGATGTAATGGGGGGCCTCCGTGCAACTTATAATGTAACGGGAGGGAGGACCTCTGATGCTTACATAATAATGTACGTAACGTAATGTACCAAAAGATGCCAGTCAGACTCATCTCTCGTACGTTCTCCTCCATATACAAGTCATAGATTACAATGTAGCCAGCGAGAGGTCACTTCTCTGGATACATTACACCCCCCCCAGCACTGTACTCTGTGTATAGGATGGATACATTACACCCCTAGCACTGTACTCTGTGTATAGGATGGATACATTACACCCCTAGCACTGTACTCTGTGTATAGGATGGATACATTACACCCCTAGCACTGTACTCTGTGTATGAGAACAGAGTACAGTGCTGGGGGTGTAATGTATCCATCTCATAAACAGAGTACAGTGCTGGGGGTGTAATGTATTCATCCTATACACAGAGTACAGTGCTGGGGGGGTGTAATGTATCCATTCCATACACAGAGTACAGTGCTGGGGGTGTAATGTATCCATCCCATACAGAGTACACTGCTGGGGTTGTAATGTATCCATACTATACAGAGTACAGTGCTGGGGGGGTGTAATGTATCCATCCCATACACAGAGTACAGTGCTGGGGGGGTGTAATGTATCCATTCCATAAACAGAGTACAGTGCTGGGGGTGTACATCCCTCACTGTCCGCAGTCTCTGGTAATTACTAACAGTGTAATTTTTTAGTTTTTGATTGCGCCGATCTGTAAGGCTGCGCTATATACCATGATTTGTGATGCTGGGGCTATATACTCTGTGCTGTGATGCTGAGCTGCATACTCCTGACACTATGAGTGGAAGCAAGTGGAATACAGGGGACGGAGTGGGTGGATTCTATGATGGGTGTGGCTTATGATAAGTGGGAGGGGCCAGATGTGGAGGGGCGGGGTCTTGCGCCCCCCCATCCTAAAACTTCACCAGCCGCCACTGTCACTCACTGAGAGGAAAAATAATTATACAGCAATCTGGCTGCAGGAGAAAGATTAGGTACTCCTATAGACAGCCAGACAGTTAGGAAGGACAAGAACGTGTGAGGAAGATTCCCCAATTAACAGATGGGTAGACAGAACGTGTATGGAATAAATTCCCCAACAAACAGATGGGACCTGAATTAAGGGCTCCACTCAGTACACCACTCGCCGACACACTGGCGTAGCGGTGCAGGAGGAGCGAGGTCTGGAGCCTGAGGCCGTACTCTCGCGAGACTACAGGCCTCTGTGTGATTGGTGGGAACGTACCGTCACGCCCCCTAGAGACGCGCTGCTCTGAGGAGAGCGCGCGGTGAGGAGAAAGGGGAAAGTAGGATGGCGCCAGAGCTAACAAGATGGCGCTGTCCACCGCATGAGAGGAAAGTTAAATGGACCAGCCAGAGCGCACCGGTACCGGGGTGCGAGCCGACCGGGACTCAGCTGGAAAGTTGGGCTGAACAGCGCAATACAGACAAATAAATGAAGCAAAGAAATAATATAAAAATAAAATAAAATAAAATAAAGGAAACACAGATGTGAGCCTGAGGGGATAACAGCGGGGAAAAAAGCCCCCCAGTAGAATTAGATCTCCAGTAGTGTTGCTCACGAATATTCGCATTGCGAATATTCGCAACGAATATTGCATATTCGAGTATTCGCGAATAACTCGAATATTGCGGCGAATATTCGCTATGGCGAATATTCGTATTTTTTCAAATTTATTTTTAAAACAGATCACATCCTGGTGATCTCCATCGACGTCTAAAAGCATTGCTGGTATGATTAGAGAGAGACCCTGGGCTGAGTAGCTGATGCGACTCTTTTATGTTGCCGAAAATTCGCATTGCGAATTTTCGGCAACATAAAAGAATCGCATCAGCTACTCGGCCCTTCTTTTGCATCAGAGCCAATCAGAATAACTCGAATATTCGGCAAAAGGAATATTGCGCGATATTCCTTTTGCCAAATATTCAAGTTATTCTGATTGGCTCTGATGCAAAAGAAGGGCGGAGAAGAAAATCGTGCAATATTCCTTTTGCCGAATATTCGAGTTATTCTGATTGGCTCTGATGCTGCATCAGAGCCAATCAGAATACCTTAATACCTTAACTCGAATATTCGGCAAAAGGAATATTGCGCAATATTCCTTTTGCCGAATATTCGAGTTATTCTGATTGGCTCTGATGCAAAAGAAGGGCGGAGAAGATAATCGCGCAATAGGAATATTGCGCGATTATCTTCTCCGCCCTTCTTTTACCCCCTTATTCTCCTTTCTTTTAAGTAGAGTTAGTGTAGAGTTAGGGCCAGATTCAGGTAGATGAGAGTATCTTTCCTCTGGAGTAACGCTTCTCATTTACGTTACTCTGAAGACCCTTTCAGCGCAAGTCCTGTAATTCACATAGCAGTTGCGCGTAAACTTGCGCCAGAGTAACGATAATGCGCTGGCGTAACCCGACGCAAGTGGAAGTGGGTGTGATCATATGTAAATGATGGGCGGAGCCCGGCGCAGAGGCTTACGTTCAGCGCATCATCCACGGAGCATGCGCAGTGAGTGCGGCTCCCCCTCGCCCCCTTGTGCGCATGCTCCACAACTTCCGTCGGCACCACTTCCTGGGAAACGTCAGCGCAATGCGTTCCGCTGGGCGCTTAAAAGCGCTGGCGGAAACGCCATTCCGGCGCAAAAGTAGTTCCGTTTCCCCCCACCCCAGGGAAGATACTTTTGCTCTGTAATGGCTGCTCCCGCTACCCCCAGAGAGAGGAGGAACCTCAATTTTAATACCCAGGAGGTCTCTGTCATTATCTCGGCTATGGAGACGGAGAATGAATTTCTCCATGGCAAAAAAAGCCGCAAGACCAGCCGGGAGAGGAAGCAGGGCATCCTGGAGTCGATTGCTGCCAGGGTCAATGTCCTGGGCTACTCCACCCGGACTGCTGGGGACATACAAAAGAAAATCAATGACCTGCGGCGCAAGGTGAGGGACAAGGTGGCCTCCATCAGGTATGGAGGGGCACAGGTGGTGGTCCCCCCATGTCCTGTCACCCTGACCGCAGAGGAGGAGGTGGTTGCTCGCTGCCTGGAGAGGGAGCAGGTGGAGGGGGTCGCAGGCTATGACTCCGTGGAGGAAGGCACAAGGACAGGTAAGTGTTTTATAATCCCCTATTTGATGTTTTGCATTTGGGGGGGTGGGGGGGGGACATGTGCCAAGTGTGTGGGACCACCAACATGTGTCTGCTTTGTGTCATCCACAGATGACGGAGCTGGGCCATCATCTGTCAGCCTGCATTCCACCCCATCCCCCCCACGCCATCATGTGCCCGAGCCACTGGGTGGTGAAGAGGTTGTGGAGGAGGAGAGTGGCCACACCACACCTGCCGAGGTGGTTGTGGAGGATCCTGCTGTGGCAGAGCAGGACTTTTCATTAGTCTTGTCTGTCTCCTCCCCTTCTCCTGGCCCGTCTGTCGTCCCCTCCCCCACCTGATGCGCCCACCCGCATCCATCTTCGAGGAAACCCAGAAGACCAGGGGGGTATGGTGTCCAACGTTGGCTCACGAGACGACAGAACAAATGGGGGCCATACGGACCACTCAGAAAGTGGACGCCTCTCCGGCCAACGCAACGCAGTTGTCCTCTAATTGCGCGCAGTGGTCGGGGGAGGTGCAATATGCACCTTACGCAGCCGTTGCTGCCATCCATGGGAACAGCTGCCATCTGAGTCGGCGGGCCCAGCATTACCAGGACCCGTGCTCCGGATAGGCGACGGGACATAGCAGGGCCTAGACGCAACGCCAGGAGTCACCTGGGATCGCAGCCACCTCCAGCCCCCCCACTCCTCCAGGCAGCTTCCCCGACCTTTTTTTTGCTGGCTTATTATTTTTGCATACTCAGGTCAAATAGGTTATGAGATTATTTTTCTCAGGATATGATCAATTTATTTTTGCTGCACAGGTGGAGTTGTGAATGGTGTGTGAATGTGAGAGGGTGGCGAAAGTGGGGTGTCAAAGTCCCCACGGCTGAATGCAGTGACCATTGGGGCCTTGAGTGTTTAGTGCATATTAGTTTAGTAATACAGGAAATGATTTCCGTTTATGAGAATTTCGCAATCATTTTCGCATTAGCGAAATTTCGCAAAATTTTTTTTGGATAAAATATCACGAATATTCGATATTAGCGAATATTCGCGAATATTCTTCTATATATTCGCGCAATATCGCGAAATCGAATATGGCGTATTCCGCTCAACACTAATCTCAAGCACCACAATAAAGATTATAAATCTGCTTATGGAGGATTGTGACATCCCAGCCACCACTCCACTTGTACGCTGGAATGATCCAGTTGCAAGGAAATGGAGTGTTGCCAGGACCTTCACCAGTGGCTGCACTGCTTGTGATCGGTGTGTCTTGCTGGTGATGTCATCCTGCAGGGTTGTGGTTAGTTCAAGTATTGCATCAGGGCTGAATCTGAAGAGGCGATACACCTCCTCATCCCCCATGCCAAAGAGGTTCATACGAGTGCGGTATATCCTCTCACGAGGGGACCCATCAGTAAAGGACCACGAGTGCCCCTGGCATGTTGGCACACAGAGGTGTTGTCCTTGCAAGTGGGGGTGCTCAGCAAGCTCCTATCGTCGGTAACGCTGCTGTAGCTGCTCTCCTGCTGACCTGTGACCGTCTGGAGTAAAGATAAAGCAGCCTTTTGTAGAAATAACTTTGCGCCGGACGGATCAGATACTACCAGCGTATGGTGCTAATCCGTTCGTGCCCTCATTTGCATATTTGCAGGGGAAATCTACTGATGCGCCCAGCGAGGGCTGCTGGGACTTGTAGTTTGGTTCAAAAATGTTTTTTTTTTCTTGTTGAAATTCACTAAAGGTTGTATTTCTGCTATGGGCATTATTAACCACTTCCCTACGGCCGTACGAGTATATACGGCCGCAGGGTGGTTCTAAATCTCCGGGCTGCCGTGTTTTCACGGCAGCCCCTTTCCTCATTCCCAGCGCGCGCTCCAGAGCGCGCAGCGGGGAACTTGTGTACTGGCCGTGTCCCTTGGACACAGCCAATCACAGATCGCCGCGAACGGCCAATCAGAATCCCGTTTGCGATGCGATCTGATGGGCCAATGAGAGATGATCTCATATGTAAACATATGAGATCATCTCTCATTGCCGGCTCTCACAATGACAGAGTCCTGTCATAGAGAGAGCATACCGATCTGTGTTCCTAGTACATAGGGACACAGATCGGTCACCCCCCTCCCCCCACAGTTAGAACACAATGCAGGAAACACATTAACCCCTTCCTCACCCCCTAGTGTTAACCCCTTCCCTGCCAGTCACATTTATACAGTAATTAGTGCATATTTATAGCACTGATTGCAGTATAAATGTGAATGGTGCCAAAAATGTGTCAGATGTGTCCGCCATAATAAAAATCGCAGATCGCCGCCATTACTAGTAAAAAAATTAAATAATAAAAAATAACAATTCTGTCCCTTATTTTGTAGGCGCTATAACTTTTGCGCAAACCAGTCGCTTATTACGATTTTTTTTTTTTTTTTTAACCAAAAATATGTAGAAGAATACGTATCGACCTAAACTGAATTTTTTTTTAAATTGGGCTATTTTTTATAGCAACAAGTAAAAAATATTGTATATTTTTTTCAAAATTGTCGTCTTTTTTTGTTTATAGCGCAAAAAATAAAAATCGCAGAGGTGACCAAATACCACCAAAAGAAAGCTCTACTTGTGGGGAAAAAAGGACGCCAATTTTGTTTGGGAGCCATATCGCACGACCGCGCAATTGTCAGTTAAAGCAACGCAGTGCCGCAAGCTGAAATTTCACCTGGTCAGGAAGGGGGTTTACATGCCCAGTAAACAAGTGGTTAAAGAAAGATGATGCATAAGATAATCGCCTCCTGTCTGATATATAATTAAAGTTAAACTAACTTTCTACGTTTTTCTTAAAGTTTAATAAGAAAAAAATTATTTACGTCAGTGCTAGCGTTTGAATTTAAAACATATTTGTGTGAACTGTGAAGTTAAGTCATGGATTGTGGAAAGTAACTAGTGTCGGTTGATTGTATATAGCATATACCATATTTACCACTGACTAATGCAGAGTTGCAATGCAAGGAGATCAGCTAAAAGTAGTTGGATCTGTATGTGCGTTATAATTAATCAAAATGAGTTGATTAATCGATTTAATTTTTTTTTTTTAATCAGTAACAGCCCTATAAAAAACACATCATAGAAAAAGTAGATGAATACTGTATATTTGAATGGTACGCTGTCCCATATATGTGACCAAAACAAATAGCTGAACACAGAATGGAATGTATGGTCCAAGAATGATGACACTGTAGTTCTAGAAGGTCCCTTCTGGCTACAGACCAAACAAGCGGAATGTCAGCTCCAATGGATTTTAATTGGGCAACTAAGTGGTAAATAAGTTTTAATGTTGATAAAGGGGTCTAAGAATATGCATGCATCATACATACTAGGGGGAGTACAACTCGGGGAATCCATAGAGAAGGATCTTAATACGAGCATGCAATGCTAAGCTGTGGTTTCTAAAGCAAGCAAAGTCCTTTCTTGTATTAAGAGAGGTATGGACTTCAGAGAGAGAGAGATATCATTATGCCCCTGTACAAATCATTTGTAAGACCTCATCTGGAATATGCAGTTCAGTTTTCGGCACCAGTTCTCAAAAAGAATATCAGGGAACTGGAGAAAGTCGAGAGAAGGGCAACCAAACTGATAAGAGGCATGAGGGAGCTATGAGGAAAGATTAGAGGAACAGAATTTATTCTCTCTTGAGTAGAGGAGATTAAGGAGGATATGATCAACATGTACAAATACATAAGTGGTCCATATAGTGAACATCATTACAGGGAACAAGGGGACATGCTTTACATCTAGAGTAAAATGAAGAAAGGTTTCTTCACAATAAGAGCTGTGAAAACTCCCTCCAGAGTTGGTTCTGCAAGCTCAGTAGATTGCTTTAAAAAAGGCCTGGATTCTTTCCTAAATGTAAATAATATAACCAGATACTAACATTTATAGGTAAAGTTGATTCAGGGAAAATCTGATTGCCTTTCCAGGGACCAGGAAGGAATTTTTTCGCCTGCTGTAGTAAATTGGACCATGCTTTGCTGGGGTTTTTCACCTTCCTCTGGATCAACTGTAGATAACGGATTGTGTATATGGCATTGTATGGTTTTATTTTATTTTTTCCCCCTTGTAGCCATATTGGCTTAAACGTGCCCTGTTTTTCGGTTCCTGGGTCGTATCCTTTCTGGGGTTTCCGTCCCTTCCCTCGCTCCCACACATCGATCCCACTGGGACTTTGCTGACCCTCCAGACTCTTCCCTTTCTAGGTGATTTAGCAGGTCTAACATCAACTCTGGTTGAATTTGTTTGTGATCTCCTTTACTCTCTCTCTTTTCTCTTTATACCTCCCCTCTGTCCTTCTTCTGTTCCTTTTCCCCCTGCTTTACTTCTCTCCCTTTCCCCTTTTTCTTCCTTCTCTTCTCTCGTGCTCCCTTCCTCCACTTCTTTTCTGGTTCTCTACCTAATCCCTACCTGTCCCTGTTGGTTGAATCCACGCCTGCCCCTCCGGTGGGTTATAGCATTGACGCCCCTATATTTGCACTCTGCCCCTTGAACCCAACAACTCCGTTTTATTTTATTGCATACGATTCTTCAGCGTTGACCACGAGCTATGCCTCCCCTGACTTTGAAATGTCTTTCCCTCAATGTAAAGGGCCTTAATCTGCCGGAGAAAAGATCGCAAGTTCTATCGTCCCTTTCCAAACATAGAGCTCACTTCATTTTCCTCCAAGAAACTCACATCCGCTCCGACGCTGTTCCTAAACTTTCCAATCATATCTACCGCTCAGCGTATCACGCCACTAATCCCACCTCCAAGACGAAAGGCATCTCTATCCTTAGATCTAAAAATGCAAACTTCCACCTATCCGACTCCCTCATTGACCCGGATGGCAGGTAAATCTTTCTCAAGGGCTCTTACGCATTTAAACCTATCACGCTCGCTAATCTATACTGTCCCAATGAACACCAGGTGGCCTTCTTTAGGAAAACATGCAATCTATTAGCTTCCTTCCAGTCAGGTATCTTGCTTCTAGGAGGGGACTTTAATTTCCCCTTGAATCCTCTACTGGATTTATCCACGGGTTCTTCCACCTTGACCTACAAAGCGTTGAGACAGATCAACTTACACCTCCAATCTTTAACCCTGCATGATGTCTGGCGCACAATGTTCCCCTCAGATAAGGACTATACATTCTTTTCAGCTCCACATCAAAAATATTCTAGGATCGACTATTTTTTTTCTCTCCCAATCAGACCTCCCCCTCCTCCAGCAGTCCACTATAGAACCTATGTTTCTGTCAGAACACCACCTGATCAGTGTCACTTTATCTTTTCCCGAAACGTTCTCCAGAACTAAGACTTGGCGTTTGAACTCTTCCCTGATTAAGGATTCTTCTGCGTCTGAACATATACGCACGCGCATTCAACAATATTTTGTGGAAAACTAGAGCCCGGAGATATCACCGGTCTCCCTCTGGGAGGCGCATAAATGCATGATCCGAGGTGAATTAATTGCCCTAGCCACGAAGGCCAAGAAGCAACACCAAGATTACATAAATTCCCTCATTGAGAAGATTAAATGCCTTGAAATATTCCACAAACTGTCCAAGCGCGAGCCACCTTACAAGACTTGACGCAAACCCGTGCATCTCTCTTGGAGGAGTTGGGTAAGTGTTCTAAGAGAAGGTACATTTGTACAGGTACAAGGTGCTGGCGTCTTTTGGCACGCACAGTGCAAAACTCAAAACCCACATCTACAATTCACCATATACGTAGTCCTGGTGGTGATCTTCTGGTCAAGAATGAGGACATTGCTAAAGAATTTGAGACATTTTATTTTAAGTTGTACAACCCCCACCCCCATGTTCCCTCGCAGACCAAAGCCAACCTAAGGGCCACGCAAATTAAAGAATTCCTCTACTGATATAGCCCCAAGCCAATTTCCCCTCAACAATCACTTAAACTGGAAAGCCCCATACTGGCGTCGGAAGTGGATTCTGCAATAAAACAAATGAAGACATGGAAATCCTCGGGACCCGATGGCTTTTCCCTCCAGTACTATAAGTCTTGAATAAGCACTGACCAAGTGTGAAACGCGTCGGCTGTATATGATTCTTGCTGTGTATTTGCTGTGTTTGCTTATGTTTCTTCAATAAAGACAACTCAAGAGTTCTTTGGTGTGCGGCCGTCCATCCGTTTCCTGCTATTTTCCATTGCCTAGTGCATTGCCAGCACCCATATTTACCTGGGCCTATCCGTGGTTGCATTCGGGACCTCCCTGGAGCGGTGAACCCCATTTCACTATAAATCTTTCAGTGACACGCTTACCACCAGACTCCTGGCTATATTTAACGCCTTGTCAGACCCCCAGACCAAGCCGGACAACATGATTACAGCTCACATCGTGGTAATCCCTAAGGAGGGTAAGGACCCCTCTCTGGTTGCTAATTACTGACCGATATCACTTTTAAATGTGAATATTCGAATCTACGCAAAGATTCTAGCCAACAGGTTGTCCCCCTTGGTGCCTGGACTTGTTTCGTTGGACCAGGTGGGCTTTGTCCCTGGACCCTCGGCCGCAGTTAAGGTCAATGGCCACCTATCGAACGCCTTCCCCATCAGCAATGGTACACGCCAGGGATGCCCACTGTCACCACTAATATGTCCTTACCCTGGAACCCCTTCTTAACAGATTGAGGGACAAGTCGCTGCTTTTGCTAATGATGTTCTCGCTTCTTTACGATCTCCCCGCATTTCCTTACCCAACCTTCTTAAAGACTTAGACCGTTTCGGTACCCTCTCAAACCTCAAAATTAACCACGCAAAATCGCAAGCGCTGAATGTTTCCCTTCCCTCCAAATAGGTGTCACACTGCCATAATGCTTTTCCTTTTCAGTGGGAACAGAATTCACTCACCTACCTTGGTATTCACATTCTCTCGCACTTGACGGACTTATATTCAAGAAATTTCCATTTCTTATTCAGGTTCAAAAACACTTTAAAGACTGGATGGGCCTGAACGTCTCTTGTTTCGGCCGATCGGCCCTGATTAAAATGATAATTCTGCCCCGCTTACTTTACCTAATGCAGTCAATTCCTATTTCCCTACCCCCGTCTCACTTTGCCTAAATCTGGAGGGGGAATTGGCCTTCCGAACCTTCAGAAATACCACAGCACCTGTCATCTTACAAGGATTTCGGACTGGAATATTCACGCCTCCAAGAAGCTGTGGGTACTCCTTGAGAGGGCCTGCTCATCATCGCCTTTTCATCTACTCCCGTGGGTGCCCTCTGGGAATTGCTAACCCATCCGCTCATCTATCCTTCGCTTCTGGCTCTCAAGAAGGCCTCGTTACCCGGACCCTCGCCCTCACTTCCGAGCCCTTTGACAACTCTACAGGGGAACCCAGATTTCCCCCCGGGGATGTCTGAGGAATTTTTGAGACAGGAATGGCCCTTCGAAGATGTGCTAACACTCCAGTTCTACTCTGATGGGAGGCCTTTATCTTTTAAAACCTTAAAAACTTTCACCAAGACATCTTCTTTTCCCTTTTGGACCTACAGACAAATCCGACATTTTCTTACAACTTACGCCCTTTGAATCCTTGTGCTAGAGTAAAATGCCACAGAGACACTTGATCTCCACTTTGAATACCCTCCTGGTGGACGCCCCACCACAGACTCCCACCCCACCTCAGATTTCCTGAAATAGAGATCTCCAAACGTCCCTGACAGTGAAAGATTGGAACACTATCTATGAATACGCTCACAAAGGCTCTGAGAATGTGGCTTTCCAAGAGAATGGCTATAAGATCATCACTAAGTGGTATAGGACCCCGTCACATCTTCACAAATTTTCCCCTAGTGTTCCTGACACTTGCTGGAGGTGCGGGTTGGGGGTGGGTACTATGCTCCATGTATGGTGGGATTATGGACTCCTTCAACCTTTCTGAAGGGGGGTTCATAGTCTCATCACACATGTTACTACCTACACTCTTGACTTTACCCCATCCTAGTTTCTCTTACATCATTCATCGCTACCCAAAAAAGACTATTACAAATCATTAGCCATGCATATGGTTAATGCTGCCAGAATCTGTATCCCTAGACACTGGCGCTCCACTGCTGCTCCGACAGTAAGGGAATGGCTCGCGCAGATTTCCTCCATAAAATAAATGGAAGAATTGATCTTTATCTCGCAGGATAGAACGCATACATTTTCCACCATTTGGGCCTGCTGGAATCATTTTGTCACCACTGATCGCTACCGTCAGTGCGTTTCCTAAATTGTCTGCTTTAATGGGCTACACCCCTTTTGTGTTACGGGGGGCTAGGGGACTGCCGTGGATTCACCCTCACCCCTTCCCTTTCTCCCCTGAATCTGCCGACATGTTCTTGCCTTTTCTTCCCCTTCTCTCTCTCTCTTTCTTCTTCCTCTTTTTCTTTTTTCTTTTCCTCTCTTGTCTCTTTCTTTTTCCTCTTTGTGGACACCTGGCCCTTTTGCCGTCATGATACATTGCACTTAAAATATGGAACATGATCGGTGCCTTGCGCAGTGCTCCCCCCCATTACTCATTGGGGGGGAGACGGGGGAGGGGAAAATTGAAATATACGATCCTCCGCCCTTTTCCGCTACATCACACCTCTTGTGTCTAGGTCATGGTCAGAAATTAACTGAAAACTTTTTGTTGTATCATGTCATGTGTTCCTTTCGTGAAGTTCTGTTACTTCCTGTTGTGTGATAATTCCTTGCACTGTTTGTTATGCTATGTTCTCAATAAATAAAACTTTCATGGAAAAAAAAATAGGGTCCCAACGAAAAATTATACAGTTCATAGAAATCCAGTGTCAGAAAATAGTGCTGTGTGATAATGATTGCTCCACCAAACAAATAGATAGTCCTTCACCAAACAACTTGAGAAGCAACACCCAAAATGCAAAGGATAAGTACCGTAATCTGCTTACCAGATGTATCCGACTTCTTTAGTTAAAAAGAAAGTCAGATATCACTTTGACAGGATAGTGCCTGCTGACATATAGATATGACAGGAGTAGTATGATAAACCTCTTCCTCGTAGTTAAAGGCAAAATATATAAAAGGAATAGAAGACATCCATAACGTAATACTGATATACTATACTGAATAGGATTGCATAGGGTCTGCATTTATCGCTTTTAAATGTATAAATATATGTAATCAGTATCAATTCTCAAATTAAAATATTAAATATTTCTTTCAGGAATAACCGTGTTTAGCAAGCCATATCAAGACACCATGATGGATGAAGATAAGATGTAAGTACTGCTAAACTAACTGCACCAATTTTCTATATACGGTTTACAAATGCAATGTATACAATTTGACATTATAGCAAATGACAGTGTGTGTGACAAATGACAGACCATTAATGGGATCTACATCTACACTAAAAATGCATTTGGGTGGCAAAAATATGAATGCAATCTATACACTGGGGTGGAACCTCTGGGGGAATCTTGGATGGAAAAGAACCTGGTGGTCCTAGTAAATGATAGGCTCAGCAATTGCATGCAATGCCAAGCTGCTGCTAACAAAGCAAACAGAATATTGGCATCCATTGAAAAAGGGGATCAACTCCAGAGATAAAAAGATAATTCTCCCACTCTACAAGACTCTGGTCCAGCCGCACCTAGAGTATGCTGTCCAGTTTCGGGCAACATTCCTCAGGAAGGATGTACTGGAAATGGAGCAAGTACAAAGCATGGCAACAAAGCTAATAAAGGGTCTGGGGGATGGTGCTTATGAGGAAAGAACTGAACGTATTCTCTCTGGAGAAGAGACACTTGAGAGGGGATATTATTTTTTATTTACAAATACCATACTGATGACTAGGGATGAGCTTTATGTTCGAGTCGAACGTGAGTTAGACTCGAACATTGGCTGTTCGCCCCTTCGACGAACAGTGAACAATTTGGGGTGTTCGCGGCAAATTCGAAAAAAAAAACACCCTTAAAAAGTCTATGGGAGAATTTAAAAGTGTTAATTTTAAAGGTTAATATGCAAGTTATTGTCATAAAAAGTGTTTGAGGACCTGGGTCCTGCCCCAGGGAACATGTATCAATGCAAAAAAAAGTTTTAAAAACTGCAGTTTTTTTGGGAGAAGTGATCTTAAGTAAAACAATGAAAGTGAAATATTCCTTTAAATTTTGTACCTGGGCGCTGTCTATAGTATGTCTTATAAAGTAGAGCATGTTTCCCGTGTTTAGAACGGTCTCTACACAAAATGTAATTTCAAAAGGAAAAAAAGGAATTTAAAACTACTCGTGGCTATTCATGAATTGTCAGGTCCCGGTTATACAGATCAAAGTCATTGAAAAAAATGGCAGGGGTTACCCCGAACCAATATTAAAAAAAAAGTGTGGGGTCCCCCCCAAATTCCATATCAGGCCCTTCAGGTCTGGTATGGATATTAAGGGGAACCCTGCGCCATTTAAAAAAAAAATGGCATGGGGTTCCCCCCAAAAATCCATACCAGACCCTTATCCGAGCACACAACCTGGCGGCCACAGGAAAAGAGGGGGGGGAGAGAGAGCTCCCCCCCTCCTGAACCATGCCAGGCCACATGCTCTCAACATGGGGAGGATGTCCCCATGTTGATGGGGACAAGGGCCTCATCCCCACAACCCTTGCCCGGTGGTTGTGGGGGTCTGCGGACGGGGGGCTTATCGGAATCTAGAAGCCCCCTTTAACAAAGGGGACCCCCAGATCCCAGCCCCCCCTATGTGAATTGGTAACAGGGTACATTGTACTCCTACCATTTCACAAAGAAAAAGTGTGAACATTTTTAAAATCACAGTAGACGATTTAGGACAAGTCTTATTAAAAAAATGTAATCCAGTCTCTCGATTTAATCAAAAATGAGTGAGTGCGCTGGTTAATAATAATAATTAATAATAAATAATAGTGAAATTTAAGTGAAATAAATTATTGAATAAATGCAAGTGTCACATCAGCCTGCCTAGTAAACAACAGTATATAAATGTCAAAAGCCACATTAACACCAAATGATTCTAGTGTAACAGGTACCTAATATAAACCTAACTTGATAACTTGTGACCATTGGTGAAAATGTCTACAAATCATAACAACTAAACATGCACAATCTCAATAATTCGTAAATTCATGTGCTGCTGCAATTGAGTCCTTGTAATTATTAGTGTTGCTCACGAATATTCGCATTGCGAATATTCGTAACGAATATTGCATATTCGAGTATTCACGAATAAATCGAATATCGCGGTGAATATTCGATATTGCGAATATTCGTATTTTTTCAAACTTATTTTTAAAACAGATCACATCCTAGTGATCTCCATCGACGTCTAAAAGCATTGCTGGTATGATAAGAGACCCTGGGCCGAGTAGCTGAGGCGATCCTTTTATGTTGCCGAATATTCGCAATGCGAATATTCGTATTACGAATATTCGCGAATACTTTCTCTGCCCTTCTGTGTTTTGTGTATAAAAAAAACAAAAAACAAAAAAAAATTAGCTTTAGTTTAGTCATATAAGTTTGTGTAAGTAGAGTTAGGTGTTTAGTGCATATTAGTTTAGTAATCCAGGAAATGATCTCCGTTTTCGCGTGTTGACGAGAATTTCGCAATCAATTTCGCATTCGCGAAATTTCGCAAAATTTTTTTTTTTATAAAATATCACGAATATTCGATATTAACGAATATTTCACGAATATTCTTCTATATATTCGTGAAATATCGCGAAATCGAATATGGCGTATTCCGCTCAACACTAGTGATTATTGTGCACTGCAAAAACCACGACAGATTGCACGAACATCCAGTGTAATAGCATTCAGTGAGAAATGCTGTTGATGATCCACCTTCACCGACTATACATGTGGCCACCCCAAAAGTGCTCAAAAGATGGCAGCTTACCACAAGTAGTTGACCCTTTTACTGAAAAAAGTGGTCAAATGTGCCTCACAGAAAGGTAAACCTTGCTACCAATGGATGAATATGAAGATATTGGAAAAACGTCTTAGCCCATGGAGACTCAGGACGGTATATGCAAATAAAGAAATGGGATCCGAAATAGTGTAATCCTGTTTAATAACTTAACCACTTAAGGACCGCTTCCTGCACATATACGTCGGCAGAATGGCACGGATGGTACGCCCTATTTAAGTGCCCAGCCATGGGTCGGTCCAAAGCTCCATGAACTGAAGAATGGGCAGAGCTGTGTGTAAATACAGCTTCCACGTTCTTCACTGTGGCGCCGTCATCGATCGTGTGTTCCCTAATATAGGGAAACACAATCAATGACGTCACACCTACAACCACACCCCCCTACAGTTAGAAACACAGATGAGGTCACACTTAACCCCTTTAGCGCCCCCATGTGGTTAACTCCCAAACTGCAATTGTCATTTTCACAGTAAACAATGCATTTTTAATGCACTTTTTGCTGTGAAAATGACAATGGTCCCAAAAATGTGTCAAAATTGTCCGAAGTGTCTGCCATAATGTCGCAGTCACAAAAAAAGTAGTAAAAAATAAAAATAATAAAACTATCCCCTATTTTGTAAACGCTATAAATTTTGCGCAAACCAAACGATAAACGCTTATTGCGATTTTTTTTTACCAAATATAGGTATATTTTTGTTTATAGCGCAAAAAAATCAAATACCACCAAATGAAAGCTCTATTTGTGGGAAAAAAAGGACGCCAATTTTGTTTGGGAGCCACGTCGCACGGCCGCGCAATTGTTAGTTAAAGCGACGCAGTGCCGAATCGCAAAAACTGGCCAGGTCCTTTACCTGCCTAAAGGTCCGGGTCTTAAGTGGTTAAAAATGTTCAACATAAAAAGCCAAGTGGCTTCTTACTTAGGGAGTGCCAAAGGCCCAGCACTGAGGCTGGATGGCATTGTATCTATTGGGGGGAAAGTTCCCGACTCGTGTGTGCTGGCGTGCGTTCCACCTTCCATCGCGGCTAGCCAGAGCAACCGGAAGTGACAAAAATGTGTTAAAAATACACTAAATGCTAGATAATACAAGTAAAGAATACATCCCCATCATACCCAGTAATAAAAAGCATACATACAAAACTTGACATACACATACCCACATACGCCCAGCTAAAAAAGAACCAAGTGGTGCTGCAGTATATATAATATAGTAAAATTTACCTAGGGATTAAATACTTTTGCTCCACTCTTTGCTCAATAGTGCCCCAATAGTTGCTTTTTGCTCTGGAGGCATCCCATCTAAATTATGACAAATCGGTAACCCACACCCCTATAGTGGTTGAGTTATCTCAACAGTAGCAAATTATATTTGTGTGGTTTTTTTTGTTTTTTTTTTACATTATCAAACAGTCTCCCTAGGTTGATTGCTGTGAACCTAGATGGGATGAAGCCAGACTGGTACAGTCAGCAGCTCTCTGCCTGGGGAGCTGGTTACTGAGCAATCAGAGGTGTTCAATTGCTAGGTTCTCAGTGTTAGAGGCGCTGGGTGACTGATGCTAAGTAAGTATAAATCTTAAAAAAACAAAAACTCATACATCTCTTTTAAATATGTTATAAATAAATTGGTAAGGGGTTTCTTTGATTAGATTATGTTATATATTTTTTTATATATGTATTTACTTTGCATTGGCATATAGTAAATATCCAAGGAATTCAAATCTATTTTTTACATCTCAAGTGTAGCACTTTCACAGATTATCAGGGTAAGTGCAGACAGAAGCTTGATATGGCCTCAAATTCTCATAATAAAGCAAACTATATACTGTATTTATTGGCGTATAACACTCACTTTTTTACCCTGAAAATAGAGGGTAAACTGTGCCTGCCTGTTATACGCAGGGGGCTGTGAATTTTTTTTCCCTGAAACTTCCCTCTTAGGCCACGTACACACGACCAAATATATCTGTTCAAATCGGTCTGACAGACCGATTTGAACAGATATGTCTGCTGGCTGTTTTGGTTTGACCTCTGTACACACGATCAAACCAAAATCCCCGCCGGCAGACAGCGCGGTGACGTGGCGGTAATGTTGACGGCGCCACGTCACTTCACCAGGAAGTAAAACACTTCCGTGCATGCGTCGAATCCATTTGACGCATGTGCGGGCAGATATGTCTGCTGGTTAGCGTACTAACCATTTAATAAAGAAGGGGATTCGGGGAAGGGAATGGTTCGCAAGTTTAAGCCATTAGTAGAGGTTGAAGTGTACGCCTTTACCTCAGATCCTCCATCAGGTGATGGTTAGGTTGCCGTAACCAAATATGCATAAGTAACAATGATGTGAAAAAAAGGGGGACCAAGAATAAGGGGAGGTGGGAATTGTGGTCTTAGAGGAGATCAAAGAAAAAAGGGGTTACTTGTGGCAACAAATTAATGATCCAAGATATATATTAGATACAGTATAGAGTTTTATTGAGTTATCAAAATATATAGTTGTACAAAAAGGAAAGGGGTTGTTGGTCTTAAAAAGACATATCAAATATTAAAATTGATATAGTACCATGAACATAAGTTACAAACAATAGGCACAATGAACAACATAAATCACGACACTAGTCTGGACAAAGGGAGTTCATTCAACAGTGTCTCAACATTATGTTACCAATTAAGGTTCGATTTTGATTGGTTCTACAAAGTGAAATTAATATAGTCAGGAGTAATAATGTATCTCCTAACGTTCGACCAAATTTACCGAAATCGTATGATATCTGTTGAATGAACCCTGTGTGTGAAGAGAGAGAAATGGGGGGAGAATATGGTAATGGTGGAAGTTTAACCTGCTGCAGCCAGGTGAAGTCCTTAACTATTGTGGAATTGCTCATTTACTTCAGTTCGTTATAGTTCATGAAGAAAAGCTGGATTCATTAGTTGGCATATAATCCACAATTTATAGTTAAAGATTTTTGGAGAGAAGGTCTATTAGTACAGCCTATCCTCAAGAATACATCAACATGGTGTTGGGAAAGATAAGGGCTTTGTTTGGGTTCAAGATCTCGCTCTGTAGTCCATTAGGGTATCCCTGCGTTTGGACTGATGGTATGTCACTATATTGTTGCTTACATAAGCATGTTTATTTTGCCAGTGTAAAAAATCCCAAAACTAGGTCCAATGGCGTCCTTCAACGACTGAATGCCTGCCGCGAGGAATTACGGCAGGTACTCAGGGCGGATAACGACACCTTCTTTAAGAGACTAAAAGTTACCTATTACTCGCAGAATAACAAGGCAGGAAAATTGCTAGCCTCCCAACTCAAAAAAAGACAGGCCCACTCCAACCTTACGCATATCAAACATCACATCACTGACACGACATACTACAACCCAAAAGATATTGCCAATGTCTTTAAGGACTACTACGAAGCGTTATACAACCTGAAAACAGACACGACCACTCACCAACCGACGGACGGGGAAATAGACGGATTCCTGCAGGGGGTACACCTACCCTCTGTGGATAGCCCCACACTGCAGAAACTAAACTCACCTATAACACAAAAGGAGGTGGTGGATGTCATTGAATCACTGCCCATGCACAAATCCCCAGGTGCAGACGGATTTTCCACCGAATACTACAAGGCATTCTCCACATTACTCGCCCCCCCACCTAGTGGAGGTTTATAATATTGCAGCTTCCTCAGGATCATTCCCTACAGAAATGCTCCAAGCAGTGATAGTCACGCTACCAAAGCCTGGCAAGAACCCAACGACCCTGCAAAATTTCAGGCCCATATCATTATTAAACTCTGATTTGAAAATCTACTCCAAAATTCTTGCAAATAGACTAATGGATATCACTCCCTCCCTTATTGGGTTGGATCAAGTTGGCTTCGTAAAGGGACGGCAGGCTCCGGACGGGACTAGGAGAATGTTAGATCTCCTACGACTGGCGGAGGCCACGCAAACCCCTAGTGCATTCCTGGCCCTTGATGCGGAAAAGGCCTTCAATAGGGTCCATTGGGGATACTTGTCGAAGACCTTGCATAAATTTGGTTTATCAAGATTAATGCACTCAGCAATCATGTCACTGTACACTAACCCTACAGCCAGGGTCTACTCTTCCAACCTATTATCTGACCCCTTTACTCTTTCTAACGGCACACGTCAGGGTTGCCCACTATCCCCTATCATATTCTCCCTGGTGATAGAACCATTAGCGAAATACATTAGATCTAGCAATGAAATAACAGGTATAGAAACTGGCTCTGAAAGTCATAAGATAGGGCTGTTTGCCGATGATATAATACTCACTATATCCAACCCAGTTAAGTCCCTGCCTACAGTCCAGTCGCTGCTATATAACTTCGGTCAAGTCTCCTTTTATAAAGTTAATGCACTCAAATGTCATGCCCTAACTCTGAACCTGACTAAGGCTGAGAAAATTTGCCTTCAAAACATCTTCCCTTGCGATTGGGACCCCCCCTCAATTACTTACCTGGGTATCCAACTAACGGCCTCTTCGAATACAATTTATGCCAGCAACTTCCCCCCCCCCCTACTTTCTACAGTGGAGGCAGAACTTACCCAAATAGGAGCTCTGCACCTTTCGTGGCTAGGCAGGATAGCTGCATACCAAATGCAAGTCTTCCCTAAACTACTGTACCATTTTAGAACACTGCCCATCCCAATTCCTCAGAAATTCTTTACGCAACTAGAAACCTCCCTGCGGAAATTTATTTGGGGCAACAAGAAGCCTAGAGTTGCGTTAGCACAGCTCTACAAACCCAAATCCTTGGGGAGGGGTTGGGCTGCCTGACGCCCAATGGTATTATAGAGCGGCAATCTTGGACCAGATGCGCTACTGGTTCTCCTGCCAAACTGACAACCGATGGTCAATAATTGAGCATGCGGTCACGCCTGGCCACGACCTCCCTGCACTGGCGATAGCTGCTAGCTTACACCACAATCCGAGTACCCCACCGTACCCGACCATCCAAGCTACTGTTAACGCATGGTCTACCCTCATAAACATATGTTTTACTGACGTCCCTGTCCAAAAGCTACATATCCCGTTGGCAGCATACGAATACCTCATTCCGAACTTTGCGGTTAAAACATGGAAAGAGGCGGGGGCGCGCTACACTACGCCCCCTCCGAATCAACAAAATTCTATGGATAGATACAGGATATTTCAAATGCGACACTACTCTAAAATCAACGAAGGAAGGCCCGTTGAACTCCCGCAGATCCTTTGGGACTTTCTACGGAATAAACCTTCCAAGAAAAGGAAGGGGATATCCCTATTCTATAAATTTGCGTCTCCCCTATATATTCAAAACAAAAGCCCTACCATGTTAAAATGGGAACGAGACCTCCAATTAGAATTTCCATTGCACCAGTGGCACGAAGCTATTAAATACAATGGGAAATCTTCGGCTTGTGTGGACCACTGGGATAATGCACAAAAATTGTTACATAGATGGTATTTAACTCCTGCTAGGTTACATAAAATGTCCAGTTCTATTACACCCTTGTGCTGGAGGGACTGCCAGGTGACAGGGAGCTTGATCCATGTCTTCTGGAACTGTACTGTCATTCAGGGATTCTGGAAGAAAGTGCACTCGATTATTATGAAAGTTACGGCAGTAAACTACACGCTTACCCCTGCATTCACGTTACTGAGCCTGGGTATTGAGAACTTTCCACCACTTGCGAGAAAAGTGGTTGTGCATATATTATTTGCAGCTCGTATTTCAATAGCAAAAGAATGGCGCTCCCAACGAGCACCGAGTATTGCTGAAGTGATCTCTAGAGTGAACTCACAGTACACCATGGAAAGAATACTTGCATACACAGAAAGGAGATCTCCCAACTTCCATAAACATTGGGAAATATGGAAAAATTCTCCATATGCCCCCTCGCACTTGTGACTCATACACTTCTGATCTTGAAAAATTGTGATTATTCTGACATCTAGTGGTGGGACCTGGAATTAGGTATGACCTTGGTTACCAATGTTAGATTAATGATGACGGTCACTGTTGACTTGTTTCATAGTTTGTTACTGTTCTCATTGAACCCCGCTGTATCTAGAGAATGATTACACAACGGAAAAGCACCATGGACCCTCGTCAAGGTCCTGGACAAGCTGCATACTATTACATTTGCGCTTGGCCTGCTCACAGTTTGTACCCGAAAGGGGTGAAAGGCCTAACCTCAAATGGAGGTTGTCCCATAAAGGAATATGTAGCTCATATACGAGAGCTATACGCTGTTACACTGCATGATGTTCTCTCTTTATTGCTTTGTGATTTTGATACAATCCAATTGTAATATCCAACTGTTTTATCTCTGTATAACATGGCAATATCTCAATAAAAATCTTATGTTTAAAATATTTTGCCAGTGTAACACCCAGTTATTTTATTCTCAGTCAGTGTATTATGCAGGAACTCATTAATGGCCAACGATAAGCTGTAAGTTCACTTAGAGTCATACAATGTAGTACTTTAAAACAGGTTCTGTACATTACCATAAGTTGCTGGTATTCCTCCTGGGCAAAGCAATGTATGTTGCCATTTGTTTGAATTGTATGGCAGTACAGACCTGTAAAGTATGGATAACTGTGGAATCTGGCTGGAACGTTGAATGCAGCTAATATTGATGGTTGCCGTTTAGTATCACCCATATGCAGTCGGGTGTATTTTGCAGTCGTGCTTGTCCATGTAACGGGACGGTTTAAGCGGTGACTACTCGCAGAAGTAGTTACAGCATCTCCATCTCTCTCCATCTCTCTTGCACACGTTCGATCGAGACGTCACATGACTAGCGTCTGATGGTGATGTCGACGCGTTTCGCTGTACCCAATGGCGTAGCTTCTTCCTGGACGTGGTTTCTCGTCAGCTGATGTGTGCTTTTTTTTGACGGATATCAGCTTTTGCTTGTCACCATACAGCAAGATGATTGGTTGTTCGATGATAATGTGGAGCGTGACAAATTGTAACGGACATGGTAATGTTTCACTAGAACAGTGATGGCGAACCTATGGCACGCATGGCACGCGTGCCACAGCTGGCACGTCAAGCCCTCTCTGTCGGCACTCCAGGGGAATCCCCAGCCAGGCAGTCACTTACACTAATGGTGCAGACAGGCATCAGTCATGTAGGTGAGTATAATGGTCAGGTAGGTCAGTGTATGTTGCGCAGTGCATTCTGCATTCTTTTTGGTTCCTTAGGGCTCATTCAGAGTAATGATCAGTCCCATCCTCTGTACAGAGCCTTTTTTTTTTCCAAGAAGTTTATTAAACAGAAAAATACACTTACAATATATTGCAGCAGGTAAAGATTAACAGAAACTACGAGTCAGCGGGCGCAGCCGCTTCTTATCTAAGAACATAGGGATACTCGAACAGGAAACATAACGGTATCCAAAGCGACATTTCAGTGAGTCAAAGGGAACGCTCATCATTCTTAAGATAGGTCATTAACCACGGAGGATGGGAGGGGGGTTATGATCAAGTCTGTCGGGGGGGGTGTCTTCGTCTTTTTTATGTTTTACGTTTTATGTTTTAAGTTTTAATGCTCATGGAACAGGTCAGGAGAACGTTGCTGTCGGGGGGATAAAGGGGGGCCAGCTATGGAGGGGGGCACAGGGTAGGAGGGAGAGGGAACAAGGAGAGTGTTATCCTCTCCCCTGCTTTCCTCCCTTTTTGTGTTTGGGTTCGTCCATAGTCAGAGTCTTAGCTCGCCTATTCGCCTAGGTGCGGCTGTCTGTCGAAACCCACCTAGGCTCCCGGGATCTATGGAGCCACAATGTTCTTAAATTCCTCTGTGGAAGTGAAGTGTACCCAACATGCCCAGGTCTCAATATATTTTGAAGGGGTCGTGGGCTTCGTGTATCAAGTTTTCCATGCGGTTTGGGCGATTCGCCTGAACCAGTCGGCTATCGTCGGAGGCTCAGGGGATTGCCACTTCACAGGGATGCAAAGCTTTGCTGCGTTGATCATGTGCATTGCAAGAGAACGGGAGTAGGACTTCGAAGGTTGATTAGAGTGGTGAAGTAGAAACTGTGCAGGGGAGAAGTCTAAGTTAGAAGCGGACACTTGGTTGGTGAGGCGATGGACCTCAGTCCAGAATGGTTGCAGTTTGGGGCACGTCCACCATACATGTAGCATGGAGCCTACCTCCTTTCCACATCTCCAGCACAAAGGGGAGACCAAGGCAAAGATGGCGTGTAGCCTGGAGGGTGTTCTTAACCACCTTGTGAAAATTTTGAATGCGTTTTCCTGGGTGTGGACATTCACCGAACCCTTGTGAATGCAGCTTAATATTGCATCCCAGTCCTGGATTGGCAAATCCAGTGACAGTTCTGTTTCCCATTTATGGCTAGCCCAGTTACTTTTAGGGTCATCGCTTGGGAATAGAAGCGCGTAGATAGTTGAAATTAGGTGGGTCAAGGGGCCTGTGCTCGAACACAGTGTTTCAAAAGGAGTCGGACGGTGGGACCAGACCGAGTTCGGGCTCGGGTTTCCAAAGAAGTGCCTAATCTGGACGTAGGTCCAGAACGGGAAAGAGTGGTTCCGCATCTTGAGTTTCAGTGCGTCAAGCGAAAGGAGTCGATCATTATCAAAGAAGTGACCTGCGCGTACGTGTGTGTGAGGCCAAACTTCGGCTAGGAAGGAGGGAGAGAGCCCCGGGGTGAAGTCAGGGTTAAGGTGGAGTGGCGTCATGGGTCCAGCCTGGGAAGAGATCTGGTAGGTGGAACAAACCGTCTTAAAAGTGGTCAGAGTCGGTGCTAGTAAAGGATGGGTCTTACAGGAAGAGGGAAGGAGGTTTGGTTTGATCCACGGGGCATGAGCTAAAGGAATGGGCAAAAATGCGTGTTCTAGCCCTACCCAGTCTTTGGAAGAGACATGGACGTTCCAGTCCACTATTCTGGACTGATGACATGCCTGTTGATATCTGCGCAAATCTGGAAGGCCCAGGCCCCCTTTAAGCTTGGGTATCACCAGTTTATCATAGCTAATCCGTGGTGGACGCCCTCCCCAGACAAAATTAGTGCAGGCCCTTCTGTATGATGCAAAGAATGCTGGGGGGAGTTGGATAGGTACTGTTTGAAGCAGGTAAAGGAGCCGGGGTAAAATGTTCATTTTAATTGCCGACGCCCTGCCAAACCAAGAGAATAGTCCCGGGGACCAGTGTCGAAGGTCTTTCTGAATGTTTTGTAGTAGGGGCAGATAGTTGGCAGAGTAAAGATCTCTAAGTGATGTGGTGAGCTTAATCCCTAGATAGGTGAGTGAACCGGTGGCCCACTTAAATGGAAAGGTCAACTGGCAATGGGAACAGAGATCAGGGGGGAGAGTGACATTGAGCGCTGTGGACTTGGCAAAGTTGATTTTCAGGTTAGTCAGGCGGTTAAATGACGCAAGGTCTGCTAATAGGTTGGGCAAAGTGGTGATTGGGTCTGAAAGGAAGAGTAGGACGTCGTCAGCGAAAGCCGCCGTCTTGTAGGTACGATTGTTAATATCAATACCCTTGATGCTGGGGTTGGCTCTAATCCTTCGCAAGAGTGGTTCAAGTGTGAGGACGAAGATGAGTGGGGAGAGGGGGCAGCCCTGGCGTGTACCGTTGGAGATGGAGAAGGCATCCGATAGGTGGCGGTTGACACGCACCCTAGCAGTAGGATTGGCATAGAGAGCAAGGATAAAGTGAAGCATGCGTTGGGGTATGCCCAAGAAAGACAGTGCCTCCGCCATGTATTCCCAGGCCACTCTATCGAATGCCTTCTCCGCGTCGAGTGATAGCATGAAACCTCTGTTTATTTGTCATGAGCCAGTGGTGAATGGATATGGCCTTGAGAGTGTTATCCCTCGCCTCCCTGCCCGGGACGAAGCCAACTTGATCTAAATGTATTCGTCGGGGCAGAAGAGGGAGGAGGCGGTTTGCTAGTATTTTAGCAAACCACTTAAGGTCCACGTTCAGTAGGGAGATAGGCCTGTAGTTCGTGACCGAAGAGGGGTCCTTCCCTGGTTTCGGTATTACTGAAATGTGGGCCGCAAGCAGGTCGCGTGGTGGCGTGGAGGATGAGGCAAGGGAGTTGAAGGCCGTCGTGAAATTGGGGATAAGGATGTGAGCAAAGGATTTATAATAGCCCACAGTTAGCCCATCGGGGCCTGGGCTTTTCCCTGGTTTCATTTGTTTTAATGCAATTGAGGCTTCTAAAGCTGTCAGGGGGGCGTCGATATCAGCGGCCATGGATTCCGAGATAGGCGTGGGGCTACATTCTGTTAGGAATTCTTTTATGGCTGTTTTCCTAGCCTGACAGTCAGAGGGTGCGTCGTTTGGGTGCAAGTTATAGAGCTTCGAGTAGTAGGACACAAAGAGTTTGGCTGTCAGGGGAGGACGAGACTTTCTGGCCTTTTCGAATCAGTTAAGGAGTGAACTGTAGTGGAGGCCCTTTTGGACCGTAGCGCTTTGGCGAGCATTCGCCCCGATTTGTTACTGAACTCATAAAAGATCCTTTTAGACAGAATATATTTGCGCTTGATGTGTTTACCCAGAAGCTCCAAGAGCTCTGACCTAGCGAGTTGAAGTTGTTGCTGGGAGGACACCGCTAAGGAGCGTTTGTGCATCCTCTCCAGGCGATGGACCCGTGCGGTGAGCTCCGCTACTTGGTGGCGATGAGCGCGTTTGCGTTTAGCTGCTGCTGCCATTAAGGTACCCCTGATAACGCATTTATGGGCTTCCCACATTACAAGAGGTGAGGTGTCAGCGGGTTTGTTTTCTTCAAAATAGTGTTTCAAATGGAGGGCGACCTCGGCAGCAATTAAGGGATCAGTGAGCAGCGAGGGGTCCAGTCGCCAAGAGCATGAAAGGGAGCGTCGTTCCGGGAGTGCCAGTGTCATAGAAATTGAGTGGTGGTCGGAAATGACCATGGGGTCAATGGAAGCGTGGACTAAATCAGGGAGGTCGCTTTGGGATAGAAAGAACAGGTCAATTCTCGAGTACTTATTGTGTGGGGGAGAGAAAAATGTATAGTCTCTGCCGGTTGGGTTGAGAGTGCGCCAGGTGTCGTGCAGTAGCAGCGACTGTAGTTGAGACTTTATGGCTTTGAGGGCTGGGTAGGTGAGGGAGGAGGAACCTGTGGAGGTGTCTACCACCGGATCAAGGGGAACATTAAAGTCGCCTCCTAGGATGAGCATGCCCTCCTGGAAGGTTGAGAGGGCGTTGGTGATATTTCGGAAGAAAGAGACCTGATGGGAGTTTGGGGCATAAACGTTCGCTAGGGTGATGATTCGTCCAAGAAGCGACCCTTTGAGGAAGACAAACCTTCCTTCTTCGTCAGTAAGTGTGTCCATGAGTTGAAAGGGGAAATTCCTCGCTAGAAGTATTGAAACTCCTTTAGATTTAGAGGCGGGGGTAGTCGCGTGAAAAACAGTAGGGTAATAATAGTTGTGAAGCTTTGGCGTTGCATCCGTGCGAAAATGTGTCTCCTGGACAAAGACGACATCTGCTTTAGCGTGGTGCATAACAGCGTTCTGGGGTATTGAGTCCCCGGGCATTAAGAGAGACCAGTTTAACTGGGAGCATGTTAGCAGCTGGGCAAGAATGAGCCATCAGTAGGGGGGGTGGTAGTGAGGTAGTAGGAGGTGCGAGTCCCGGGAGCCGAGGCGGGCAGCAGGCTGGGTCGAGGTCAGTAAGTCAATTTGGTCAGAGGTGGCGTAGAGTCGGTGTAAAGGGAGAGGGTGGTAGTTAGTGAGGAGGGGGAGCCAGGTAATGCTGGGTAGGGGTGTAGTCGGGTGGAGGATCGTGAGAGGATGGGATGAGTGTCGTGGTCCGGTAACAGGTGGGAAACGTCCCACCAGTCTAGTGCAAGAGGTGTCCGCTGGTGCGGTAGTACCGGATAATATCAGTGGTATGCAGTAGGCTTAGCGTTAGATGTATAGTGGAGCAAGGTAAGGACCACTGTGTAGGGGTCGATACGTCCTGGAGGGAGAGAAGTGAAAATCAATGAGGCAGACGGACCATCAGCCACAGACTGTCTAGGTGGTAAAGCAGTTAGCTGGCGGAGACCAGTAGGTGCATGGAATGGGGTGTAGAGGGGGCCGAGGGCATGACCTGACGGGATGCCGTCAGGCAGACATAGTCAGAGGGGTGAGTAGGAACCCTTCGTGATATGGTAATGCGTCAGTCAGCCACCCAACGGGGGCATTGGTAGACTGCTCTGGCTTAACCGTGAGGGGTGTTAGTCAGGCGGGAGAGACATCTTGTGAGGCAAACCAGTGCTAGAAACAACAACATTCAGAACTAAACAGAAATAAACAGTAATAACATTGCGTGGAAGACAAGCGCGGGCCCATAGAGCCCAGCCAGTCAGGGGGAGGGGGGATGAGATGGGGAAAGAAGGGGGAAGGGAGAGAAAGGCAGTGAGGAGAGAAAAAAGGAAAGGGTAAAGAAAAGGAGTGGCGAGGGGGGAAAAGGGGGAGGATGTGTAGTGGGGAGGGCTATAGGGTAGGGGGGGCGGGCGTTAGGGGGGTATAGTGGGGGGGTATGCTGGCCAGGGAGCGGAGGGAGGGGAGGGGGGGTGGAGTGGGGGGATGGAGGAAGGAGGGGGTGGGAGGAAGGGAGAGGGAAGAAGGGGGAGGGGCAGGGGGTGAGGAGAGAGAAAGAGGGAGGTGTAGGGAGGGAGAGGGGGAGTAGTAAAATATATGGGGAACTCGGAGAAAGGGAGGGAGATGAAGGGCGGAGTAGGGAGAAGTGAGGGGCACCAGCGGGATTAAGAGAAGGAGCTTAGAAGTCGGTGCAATCTCTGTCTGAGTGAGCAAGGGGTATTAGGCATAACATCTATAAGTAGTAAGACAGAATACATATATTGAGCATCAATAGAACGCACACTAGGCACGCTTTAGATGTTACCTGAGGTGGATCAGGGTCATGTAGGCTCATTTACAAGTCGCGGAGATCGTGTGAGGCTGGCAATAGAAGTATACATAGAAAATCAAAATAAAGGTCAAAATAAAAGGGAGAAACCGATAAAAGCATAAGAAATAACAAGAAGGCAGACAGTCCATACTTGATAACAGGCAGTTCATAGGCAGTTTATAGCACCCCAGGGAGATCACAACCTCCGGGTTCTATCTCAGGACAGGCATAGCTGCTGCACAGTATGGCATATGGAGTCCCGATAGGAGGATAGTAGGTCGTGTGATCACCCGAGCTGAGGGCAGTAATGACCGAGAGGTGCAGAGCAAGAGGGTAGCCGGATGCCATCAATGGGGTGCATAGAGTTTATCCTTTACCTTATGCTCAGAGTCACTGGGAGCGTGTATTCAAAAAAGAATGTATGAAAAAATGAACGGCATCTCCGGGGGGGGGGCGAGGGGGGAGCAGGCACGAGAGAGGTATAAGGGATGTTGAGAACGGTGACGTAGAGCAAAGTAGGAGTCGCTTACGTGTGTGGACTACATGGCTGTGTGTGAGCAGAGCCGGGCAAAATGGAGGGGGGAGAGATGGTGGCGTAGGGGAGGGTGGGAGATGGTGAGAGGGGGTAAGGAGGCAAGAAGGGGTGAACTTATCTGACTGTTCCGGGCCGCGAAGTCCACTGTTCCTTAATGGTCACGGCGAGCCCTGCGGGGCTGCGGAGCCATCTGCGGGCTGGACGGTGGGTGTCTCGGAGACGAGGTTGCTTCAGGTCTCGACGTGGATGGAGAGCGGCGTTTGCGGAAGCGCGTTGCCTGGGCATCCATCGGCTCTTCTCTAGGCGGATGACCGTGGAGGGTGGGGATGTCAAATTTGGCGTACCAGTTCGGGAGCTCAACTGGCGGGATATCCAGTATTCTGCAGAATTCGTGGATCTCCTCTGGGACTCTCAGAAGGGCCGTGCAAACGAGGTGGGACGCTGATAGTGCAAACGGGAACTTCCAGCGATATTGGATTCCTCTGGCCCGGAGGACATCCAGCAAAGGGCGGAAATCCTTGCGGTGCCTAAGGGTGATTGCCGACAGGTCTTGATAGACCTGTATGGTGCCGCCTTCATGTTCGATTCGGGGCTTTGATCGGGCTTTTCGAAAGGATGTTCTCCTTAATCTGGAAGTCCTCCAGGCAGCACACTATGTCTCTCGGGGGGTCAGTGTCCTTGCCCCTAGGCCGCAGGGCTCTATGGATACGCTCAATAGGGATAGGTGTCTGAGGGGGTCTATCCAGGATATGATTGAAAAGCTCCGTTACCGAGGGGAGTATACGGTCCGGTTCTATGGATTCCGGGAGGCCCCTTACCCTCAGGTTCCGGCGTCTGCCCCGGTTATCCAGGTCCACGACGTGCCTCTGTAGGTCCCGAAGTTGCAGGGTGTGAACATCTAGTTTGTGGTCTACTTTCCTGAGGGCTGTGCGGTGCTGTGAGGTGGTGACCTCGACTTCCTGTACTATGGCCATGATGGTCCGGATCTCGTGACGGAGGTCAGTGATGGCCGCGAACAGGGTGTTCTTTATGTCTGCTGCCACCTCGTGCAGATCAGTCAGGCTCGGCTGTACAGATGTCCACGGGGTCACGGAGCCATGCGCGGGCGGTGGCTGGGCCGTAGGTGTGAGGATAATTTCTGGATAGGTGGGTGGAGGGGCTGAGGCGGGAGAGGTCGTCGCCATATTGGGCCTCTGTGTCCTGAAGATGTCCGGTATTTGCTGATTCAGCCCTCCGTTTGTGTCCCTCGGGGAGCGAGAACGAGATGCCGAGGAGTGTCGGGAAGAGGTCCCCATAGTTTGGATTAAGGGGAACCCCGCCGTCAATTTAAAAAAAAAAATGACGTTGGGTTCCCCCCAAATATCCATAACCAGACCCTTCAGGTCTGGTGTGGAATTTAAGGGGAACTCCACCCCAAATTAAAAAAAAATGGCGTGGAGTCCCCCCCAAAATCCACACCAGACCCCTTATCCGAGCACGTTGACCTGGCGGGCCGCAGAAAAGAAGGGGGGACAGAGAGCGGCCCCCCCCTCTCCTGAACCGAACCAGGCCACATGCCCTCAACATTGGGAGGGTGTTTTGGGGTGCCCCCCAAAACACCTTGTCCCCATGTTGATGAGGACAAGGGTCTCTTCCCCACAACCCTTGCCCGGTGGTTGTGGGGGTCTGCGGGCAGGGGGCTTATCGAAATCTGGAAGACCCCTTTAACAAAGGGGCCCCCCAGATCCCGGCCCCCCCCTGTGTGAAATGGTAATGGGGTACCTTGTACCTCTACCATTTCACGAGAAAAAAAAATGTCAAGGGTTAAAAACGACAAGAGCCGGTTTTTGACAAGTCCTTTATTATCTTCTTTCTTCTTTCCTTCAGGTTTCTTCTTCCTTCTTCTTCTTCTTCCTCTGCTTCTGTCTTGGGTCTTCTATTCCCGCATCTTTCCCGGCGTGTTCTTCCATCTTCTTCTCCTTCCGCTGTCCTTCTCGTCCGCATCTTCTTCTTGTTTTTCTTCGCCGGAGGCGCCGCTTCCAATTGAAATCCCTGCTGTCTGCCGGACCACGCCCCCCCTCTGACGCCACGGACAAGCTCTTAGGAAAGTCCCCGTGTGGTGCCTGTGCGTCAGAGGGGGGCGTGGTCACATGTTCCAGAAAGCGGGCAATTCAATTGGAAGCGGCGACTCCGGCAAAGAAAAAGCCGCGCACAAGCTTCAAATTGAATTGCCCGCCCTCTGACTTGTGACCACGCCCCCTCTGACGCACTTGCAACACACTCCTAAGAGCTTGCCCGTGGCGTCAGAGGGGGGTGTGGTCCGGCAGACAGCGGGGATTTCAATTGGAAGCGGCGCCTCCGGCAAAGAAGGAGAAGAAGATGCGGACGAGAAGGACAGCGGGAGGAGCAGAAGATGAAAGAACACGCCGGGCAAGATGCGGGAATAGAAGACCCAAGACAGAAGCAGAGGAAGAAGAAGGAGGAGGAAGAAGAAACCCGAAGGAAAGAAGAAAAGAAGAAGAAAGAAGATAATAAAGGACTTGTCAAAAACCGGCTCTTGTCGTTTTTAACCCTTTACATTTTTTTTTCTCGTGAAATGGTAGAGGTACAAGGTACCCCATTACCATTTCACACAGGGGGGGGCCGGGATCTGGGGGGCCCCTTTGTTAAGGGGGTCTTCCAGATTTCGATAAGCCTCCTGCCCACAGACCCCCACAACCACCGGGCAAGGGTTGTGGGGAAGAGACCCTTGTCCTCATCAACATGGGGACAAGGTGTTTTGGGGGGCACCCCAAAACACCCTCCCAATGTTGAGGGCTTGTGGCCTGGTGCGGTTCAGGAGAGGGGGGGCCGCGCTCTGTCCCCCCTCTTTTCTGCGGCCGGCCAGGTCAACGTGCTCGGATAAAGGGTCTGGTGTGGATTTTAGGGGGGACTCCACGCCATTTTTTTTTTAATTTGGTGTGGAGTTCCCCTTAAATTCCACACCAGACCTGAAGGGTCTGGTTATGGATATTTGGGGGGAACCCCACGTCATTTTTTTTTTAAATTGACGGCGGGGTTCCCCTTAATATCCATACCAGACCTAAAGGGTCTGGTTATTGAATTTGGGGGGACCCCCACGCTTTTTTTTTTCGTTTTTTTAATGAATGAATTCTCCTGCAATTGCCGGGAGCCGACAATTCATTATAGCCGCGAGTCAGTTTTAAATGGCTTTTTTGCTTTGAAAAATGACATTTTGTGCAGAGACAGTTCTAACCACGGGAAACATGCGCTTTTTCACATGCTGACATTAGAGACCCCCATGGTACGAAATTTAAAGAAAAATTACACTTTTATTATTGCACTTATAGCATTATTAAAATCACTGCTCCCGAAAAAACGGCCGTTTTAAAAAAGAAAAAAAGCATTGGTACATGTCCCCTGGGGCAGGACTGAGGTCCCCAAACACTTTTTAGGACAAAACTTGCAGATTAGCCTTTAAAATTCACAATTAAGATTTCCCCCATAGACTTATACAGGGAGTTCGGCGGCGGCTTTACTTATCAATCACATCGCGCTGCTGCTGCGGCCGGTTCATGCGCCTAATTAGGGCTTCATCCAGCGCACCTATTAAGGCATGTACCGGCGCAGCGCAGCTTCAATAGTAAATCACCCCCACTGTCACTGATCGTCTGTTCCCTCTCATCACTCCCTAGGTCACAGTTAACCCCTTCAGCGCCAACATGTATAGCACTGATCGTTGTAAAAATTACAATGGTCCCAAAAATGTCCCAAAAATGTGTCAAAAGTGTCTGATGTGTCCGCCATAAAGTCAAATGACGTAACCAAAAATATGTAGAAGAATACACATCGGCCTAAACTGTGGGAAAAAAATATAGATTTTTTGGGGATATTTATTATAGCAAAAAGTTAAAAATATGGATTTTTTTTTCAAAATTGTCGCTATTTTTGTTTATAGCGCAAAAAATAAAAACCACAGAGGTGATCAAATACCATCAAAAGGAAGCTCTATTTGTGGGAAAAAAAGCCACTTTGCACGACCGTGCAATTGTCCGTGCAATTGTCAGTTAAAGCGACCCAGTGTCGAATCGCAAAAATGGTCCGAGGCTGGAGTGGTTAATAAATTATTACAATATAATGTTTCAAAAGGCTATTCCATTTATCATTAAAAAGCAGTCTTTAAGACAAGGGACTTTGCTTAGATCAAGGCCCCCTATACATTACTATTTTGATTAGGTCCACCTGTCAGTTTTTCAGGCGGACCTGATCGGACGGTCCATTCACCCCTAGGACTGGCAGGTGTAAAAGGACTTGTGTCCAATTACACCTGTCTACCTCCAATCTGATCCGGGCCACCCAAAAAAACAAAAATGAGGGAATCCATTCTCCACTGTCTAGGTGGATCGGATCCAAGGGCAAACAGTTGTAAATGGACATCAGAGTTAGTTTACAACAGCCACCTATAGAGCAGAGCAGAGCAGGCTCTGTCTGTGTCCACACTGCAGAAACTGAGAAGACATGGACCTCTCATCAATCCTAATCTGCTCTGATGGAGGGCAGGAGATCGGTGGGCAGGTCCTCTGCTTGTCAAAATGGAGCATAACAAGGTGAGGCACTGCAACAAGGATTTGTTAGAGTGCAGAAAATTAATGTTGCCTAAGCAAGATAGTTCTAGAGAGAAAGCATATTAAATGATCAGGGGGAGTTTTGAAATCTCTGTATGAGGTAAAACTTACTTAAGGTGGAACGTTAGTCATACAATTAAGTCCTGCTCAATCATTTGAGGCTGGCCCCTTTTGCAGGTATAGCTATCTAAAACATAAACATAACATAGTGTCTATACTGTTTAAAATCCAGTAATACTGTCTTACCCTGATCTGCACATGCTCAGTTGCTCTCTATTTTTAGGCACTGCTGAATTTGTAGAGGCTGACAGCTTTAAAGCTGAACTAAACTCCCCCTATTTGTTTGATCTGCAGTTGTCATAGCCAGCCATTTCATTGCTTGACAGTTTTGTTGAGGAAGAAAATGTGACAGTTAGTATTTTTTTTTTAAACCATTAAATCAATTAATTTAGTTCCGCTTCATGATTTACTAATGTTCAGGGGCTCTGGGCTTCAGCAAAATCTTGCCTCCAGCAAGAACAAACAAAAGCAATGCTGGAGGCAATTTACAGCACACACTAATTGTGGTAACAAAATTATTAACCACTTGCTTACTGGGCACGTTGACCCCCTTCCTGACCAGGTGAAATTTCAGCTTCCGGCACTGCGTCGCTTTAACTGACAATTGCGCGGTCAAGCGACGTGGCTCCCAAACAAAATTGACTTCCTGTTTTCCCCACAAATAGAGCTTTCTTTTGGTGGTATTTGATCACCTCTGCGTTTTTTTTTTTTGCGCTATAAACAAAAAAAGAGCGACAATTTTGAAAAAAAAAAAACAATATTTTTTACTTGTTGCTATAATAAATAGCCCATTTTTTTTAAAAAAAAAACATTTTTTTCTCAGTTTACGCCGATACGTATTCTTATACATTATTTTGGTAAAAAAAAATCGCAATAAGCGACTGGTTTGCGGAAAAGTTATAGCGCTTACAAAATAGGGGACAGATTTTTTTTTTTTTTTTTTTACTAGTAATGGCGGCGATCTGCGATTTTTATTGGGACTGCGACATGGTGGACACATCTGACACATTTTTGGCGCCATTCACATTTATACTGCGATTAGTGCTATAAATATGCACTAATTACTGTATACATGTGACTGGCATTGAAGGGGTTGACACTAGGAGGTGAGGGAGGGGTTAAATGTGTACCCTGCATTGTGTTCTAACTGTGGGGGGAGGGGGGTGACTGGGGGAGGTGACCGATTTATGTCCCTATGTACAAGGGACACAGATCGTTCTCCTTTCTCCCTGACAGGACATGGATCTGTATATTTACACACATAGATCCACGTCCTTGTCCTTTAACTGCTGATCGCGAGTGCCTAGCGGACATCGCGGCCGCCAGGCATGCGCATCGACATCTCAGTGATGCAGCAGACACACGCGCGCCGCCGGCAGCGCTCGCGCCCCCCCAGTGGAGCGGAGGCCATAAAAGATGGCAGATCAGAGAATTAGAACCACCCTGCGGCCGTACAAAGTCGCACGGCCATCAGGAAGTGGTTAATGTTCCTAGGTAAATAACACATACAGTTGGCAACAAGAGATACTTTGGGGTTGATGGCAGATCAGAGAATTGGAACCACCCTGCGGCCGTACAAAGTCGTACGGCCATCAGGAAGTGGTTAATGTTCCTAGGTAAATAACACATACAGTTGGCAACAAGAGATACTTTGGGGTTGATGCACTGAAACTGGGAAGGACAAAATCTGGTGCAGCTGTGCATGGTAGCCAATCAGGTTCTAACTTCAGATTGTATAATTAAGCTTTGACAAAAATATCTGAAAGCATATTGGTTTCTTAGCAGAGCTGCACCAAATTTAGCATTCTCCAGTTTTACTAGATCAACCCCTTTGTTGCATCCATACGTCAGTTATGGTCAAATATAATTTGATAAGTGGGGTAATGGACAAGTTTGTCTCCTTTCCCTCCACTGCTTTCCTTATTCTTCGTCCATTTTCATTTTTTCCTAAGCTGCTATTTTCATTCTATCTACCAATGTTTTTTTTCTATTTCTATATATTTTATAATTCATCTGCACAATATAAGTAATATTCTTTTATCATATTCACCATTGAAGACTGTAGGGTCAATTCATTAAAGGCAGATATGCTGTTGCCCCAGTGCTTGTGAATGAGGTGAAGCTCTGATGACTTCCATTATCCAATACTGTGCAAGCAAAAATGCTGTTTTTTTTTTTTGTCGTAATGAAGTATTTTATGCAAAGTGAAATTTCACCACATGACTAATCTCAGGGGCTTATTCGCTTGCAAAGTGCAAATTTCATTGCAAAGTTAACAGCCTTACTTCCCTTTATGAAATTAACCTGTCTCTATAAATAACAAATGTTGTGGATGACAGTCACTGCTCTGCTCTTCTGTAGACCATCAGTGTGGTAAGCATTTACCACTTTGTTGCAAGAAAATAGTTGCTATTCCGTAGTTTCAAAACCTCATTAGCACACATTAACTTAATCGATAAATATTAATGTATTTAAGACATAATTTATTCTACATTTGGAAAATGCTCGAAACATGTTCGTTCTGCATAACATAGTAGTGCGTCTATACTGACACCTCTATTGGGAGCGGCATTGTGAAAGATTGGGAGCAATTGTATTTACGCACCAGTGACTGGATATAAAATCTACACCACATCCCATTTCACATATAACATGGTTGGTCTTATAATTTAACTGTAAAAGGGTATTTCAGTTTGGTCACATTGAGAATTATACAGTACTTAAACTGGCTGTTAGCAGCTACAATAATTTACAGACCTGAACTAAGTATATAGCCAAAACTCCTTTACTGCCTAAATGTTCTGGGCCAGGTTCTCAGAATGCATTGACCTAGTAAAATGGAAAAATACATATTTCTCCAATGACAGTTTGAATTGTAAGTGGTATTAAACCTATAAACAAAGGCATACGCCTTGTCGAACGCTTTCCACAGACTGCCTGCTCCTCTGTCTGACATTTTTTAAATAGCTAAGGGCGGAGTCACCTGATGACATCAGTGTGTGCCTCCATCCTTGTGACATCACCTCCCAGGGCATGCTGGATTGATGTCACAAGGGTCGGGGTCACCAGGTGATGTCGTCAGGTGTTGTTGGCCTTTACCAATATAAGAAATGTCATATGGAGAAGCAGGCAGTCCATGAGGAGTGTTTGACAAGGCCAGAGGTTTCTTTGTTTCAGGTTCGTCTCTGTGGTCGGAGGCATGAGATTAATCAACATTTTAGGACATTGTTTTGTTAACCTCCCTGGCGGTATGACTCTTTCTGGTTTTAGGTGCTGAAAGCGGTACCATTATTTTGCAAGGAAATTTGGCGTTTTACATTGTAGGCCTGTAATTCTTAGGAATAACTCACTTAAATCTGTCCAAACGAGAGTCTAGTAGATATCTCGGGTATGATAAAGTTTGAACAACTAAATCATAAATTATAATATAAGAAATAACTATAAATAATTATACTAAAAATTATTCAATAATGTAATCAAATTAAAAACACTGAAATTTGCTTAGTTGCAGAATTGTCGCTGTCATTCCTTTTTTTTTTTAGCTGCTCTAAAACCACTTTTGACATAAAGGGACACTTTTTGGTTGCTATGGACAATCTACAGTTTGCAGGCAGAAAGAACAGTTTTTATTATACAAAAGTACATGTAGGGCACACAGGGACACTGTGTGAATCAAGCGAGGAGGACGCCGCTCGCTCACACAGCGGGGATGCATCAAAGGATCCAGGGACAAGGTAAGTAACTTTGCCTGTGGCTGCTGTGATGCGATCCCAAGTCTGGCTTGGTGATACCACTTTTGGTAATGAAATCTTACCCCAAGCCAGACTTGGGAATACCGCCAGGGGGGTTAAAGAAAGGAATTATCAAAAACTTGTTTACAATCTTTAATCACTTTTCACACATTTCTGCTGATTGGGTAGGGGTACTACCCCTTACTCATTCACATAGGGGGGCACTTGTTAAAGGGGGCTTCTCAGATTCCAATAAGCCCCCCACCCGCAGACCCCCACAACCACCAGCTAGGGTTGTGGGGATGATGGCAGAGCCTTCAGGAGGGGGTGTGCTCGCTAGTCCCCCCCTTTCCTGGCCTTCCGGGCTGCATGGGAGTTCCTTTTAGAGTCCATACCAGACCCAAAGGGCCTGGTATTGATTAGGAGGTAAAGCCTCGCATTACGGTGGTGAGTTACAGACAAAAGAACAGGAAGTGAGCATTTCTCAGAAGAAATAAGGACATTTAAAAGCAAAATGGAAGGATGAGGTAAGTAAAGGAGGACTGCACTAAGGTAAAGGAAGCTATTTAGGGAAACATGTTTTTTTCCTTTACAACCCCTTTACAGTAACTACTTCAATACCGGGCATTTTCACCCCCTTCCTGCCCAGGCCAATTTTCAGCTTTCAGCACTGTCACGCCCAAATTTGACATCCTTTTTTTTTCCCCCACAAATCGACCGATCTGAATTTGAATGTTTCTGAAAATTTGCAATTCATTAGAATATTAATAAACAAAACTACATTTAATGAAAACTAAATGAAATTTTATGAAAACTAAATTTAATTAAACAAATTCTGAAGCTAACTGAAATTAGTAACATAACAAATACAAATATACAAAAATACAAAAATACTAATTCTGTTCTTCACATGTATGTTAAATAGTTTGCCTCAATCCTCTAGCTGCTATTTTGTCTGGACAGCTTTGTCTGTTCAAGTAAGTTGAAAACTAACAGGCTGGATCCCAAGGTGATAAAAGAAAATTCCTAAAAATACAAAACAAACAAATACAGCCACCACATGTAAGAATTAGTGAGCTCAACATATTAAAATGTTTGTTTTTGGGCTTAATACTGCTTTAAGCAGCTAGTAAAACCTTTCTAAAGGTAAAGTATTCAGTCAGACATTTGCTACATTGTTTAACCTCTTCACTCTGACAGTATGCAGATATGCTTTTTGCTGTGGGGCTGCATATCTGCCTATATGCCTTCTTTCTGGGAGTGTGCTCTCAGCACATACTGTAGACAGGAGTATCAGCGGGAGCCCTGGGTCCTGTACTAATGATCAATACCCAGAACCCCTTTTCTGGGTCACCTGATCACTGTGATTGCCTTTGATTGATCAGTCACTGTGAAGCCTTCCCCTGTGTTCTCTCTCTGTGAATGGAGGGGAGAGATACATTAAAGAGAGAAAAAAAAGTGTGTGTAAAAATACATAAATATCTAAATACACTAATAACACTTATGATAAAATAAAAAATAAAAAATCAGCTGATCTAGATCAAGGGTGAGTTTGGGTCAAAGTCAGGGTCAAAGAGGGTTAGATATTTTGGGAGGGCGGTTTTAAACCACTTCCTTAGTCACTTAAACACCCTCGTGCCCAGGACCAATTTTCAGCAGGGCCCTCCACACTTTTTAAACGACTCGGTCATACAACACTAACCTTACTGAGGGCCCTTTTTTTCCCACAAATAGAGCTTTCTTTTGGTGGTATTTGATCACCTCTGGGGTTTTTTTTGCGCTATTAATGAAAAAAGTTTTTTTCTTAGTTTCTGTGATAAAATTTTGCAAATCATAAAAAAATTATCACATATGATCACACCTGATGTCTAATTTCTTGAGACCCTAACAAGCCAGGAAAGTACAAATGCCCCCCAAATAACCCATTTTTGGAAAGTAGACATTCCAAGGTATTTAGTAAGAGGCATGGTGAGTTATTTAAAGTTGTAATTTTTTCCCACAATACTTTTCAAAATTAAGATTTTTATTTAAAAAAATTCTCAAAATTGTCCTTGTAATAGCTTATTTCTCTCACATGGCATGTGCCAAAATACACCCCAAAATACATTCTGCTACTCCTCCTGAGTAAAACAATACCCCATGTATGAGACTTTTTCACTGCCTGGCCACATACAGAGATCCAACATGCAGGGAGCGCCATCAGGGGTTTTAGAGCATAAAATGCACATCTAACTAGTTGACTACCTATTACAATTTTAAAGGCCCTGGAACACCAGGACAATGGAATTACCCACAAAGTGACCCCATTTTGGAAAGCTAACACCCCAATGTATAATCTATGAGGCATATTGAGTCTTTTGAACGATTCATTTTTTTCCAGAAGTTTTTGGAATATGTTGAAAAAAATGAAAACGCATTTTTTTTTTACACAAAGTTGTCCATTGATGAGATAATTCCAACATGTAGCATGTACATAGCAAAAATGACAACCCAAAATACATTCTGCTACTCCTCCTGAGTAAAACTATACCTCATGTGTGAGACTTCTACACAGCCTGACCACATACAGAGATCCAACATGCAAGGAACACCGTCAGGTGTTCCAGAGACACATAGCATGCACATACCAAGAATTACACCCCAAAATACATTATGCTGAGCAAAGCGTAAACAAAAGATTACCTGTGGTAATAGTAGAGCAGTTCTACACAGCAGGATAGCACTGGTCCAGGCAGCAGGCAGGGACTTGGTCAGCAACGGCATACACAATTGTCCAGGCAGGGATACTGTCCCATCAGGGTTAGTGCAGGTGGTCAGTTCATGCAACAAGCAGAGGCATGATGGCATAGGTCCTACAGGCAGCAGGCAGAAGTAGGGCCTCGTTCAGGACAGAATGCGGACAGGGGTAGAGGCTTCTCCCACCCAAATCTCTTTGAAGCCTCCGGGCAACCAGACCCTAATCTAGGATGAGAAAACATCTTCATCCAGAAAAACTTTTCTGGAGCCCCTCACATATGTGAGACCCCTGTGTTGAATCCCACTAGTCCAGTAGCAGGGTACAAGATCAGTCTAAGAGGCAGGTAAAAGGCATGGTCAAACAGTCCAAGGTCAGTTCCAGATCAGGCAGAGGCATTACAGAATCGTTAGGCAGAAGAATGGTCGAAAAACAGTCCAGGGTCAATTCCAGATCAGGCAGAGGTATTACAAAATCGTTAGGCAGAAGCGTGGTCCAATTACAAAGCAGGCAGTGGCATAAGGGGTGTGAAGGTGTGTGAAGGCAGGAACAGAGGATTACGTTTACCATACTAAACTAATAATTTAGTTTAGTATGGTAACGGTGAAAACAGCCAACTACACAGAGGCATGGTTGGGAAGGACACTCGGCACAATGATAAACTGTCTCTTGTCTGACTCCTTCACTGGCACACACTTTAAAATTTTTTTTACCTATCCTGCCGGATGCTGTGGGAGGGACTTTATCTGGGAAGTGACGTTCGGAGAGTCGACTTAGAACATCTGATCGGATAGTTTGGGGTAGGTCAGTCTGGAATATCAGGGTAGTGGTGATTTCCTCCTGGTAGCCAAGGAAGGTTAGGGGGTTTTGGGTGGACTTACGATAAATGATATAGGAATTGTAGACGGACAAATGAAAAAAAAAATTGCTACTTTTTTGTACCAATGGTATGTGCGCCTTGTGGCAAGGTATGGTTCCAACATTTGGTCGTTTAAGTCGACTCCCCCCATGAACGAATTGTAGTCCCGGATACATGTGGGCTTTTGGATGGTGGTGCCACCCCTTCTGCAGGTATCCACAAAGGAATTGTTGTGGATGGAGGGCAATATGTATACGTTTCTTCTGTCCCTCCACTTCACTGCCAGAACCTCCTTGTTGCGCAGACTTGCTGATTCCCCTTTCCTCAGCTTTTTATTCACAAGGCGTTGAGGAAAGCCTTCCCTGTTCTTTCTGATGGTGCCACATGCTGGGGTCTGCTTCCGATGAAGGTTGTGGAACAGGGGAAGAGAGGTGTATAAATTATCGACCTATATATGGTATCCTTTACCCAGTAGGAGGTTAATAAGTTGCCAAACAACTTTTCCACTTGATCCCAAGTAGTCTGGGCATTTGGGGGGATTCAGCTGTGTGTCCATCCCTTCATAGACCAAGAAGGAATACAGGTACCCAGTGGCTCGTCCACAAAGTTTATAAACCTTCACCCCATAGCGGGCCCTTTTGCTGGGGATAAACTGTTTGACTTTAAGTCGGCCACAACATTTTACAAGGGACGCATCGACACATCTGTGTTGTTCCGGGGTATATAATTGGGGGAATAATTCCGAAAAATAATTTAAGGGGTGAATTTTGAAAAGCATGTCAAAATTTGGGTGATTTCGGGGAAGGCACTGGGTGTTATCATTGAAGTGGAGGAACCTCATGATCATAAAATATCTGGTTCTGGGCATTGTTGCATAGAAAATTGGCATGTGGTAAATGGGGCGTTTTGACCAAAAGGAATACTTTTCATTTTTTGGGTTGAGTCCCATGCAAAATGTGAGGCCTAAAAAAAAACTAAACTCCTCCACCGTAAGGTCTCTTCAATAGAAGGGAGGGGCATAAGACGATGTTGGATTGTTGGTAATAAGTTGTTGGGCATATAAGTTGCACTGGGCCACAATGCTAGATAGCAGTTCCTTTAGTAAAAAATAAATTAAAAAAATTCATTGGGGAAAAATTGCCGTGTCCACCTGGACTCCTGGCTGGGCAGTGAAAGGGGGAATGTTGGCTTCTCTGAGCCTGTCTCTGTTCCACTACTGTAGACTGGCTCATAGTCTACGTCCGAATCAGAATGGTAATCGGAAGAAGCGAGCTCCCCGTTGCTCTCGTCAGCCGCGGAAATAATTTGATGTGCCTGCTCGGCGGAAAAGAGACGTTTTGACATGGTTGCTGGCGACTTCACAGGTGTGTGGCACAGATGTGCACTGAGGACGGCACAGATGGGCAGAGATGGGTACTGAGGTGGCAGAGATGGGTACTGAGGTGGCGGAACAGATGTACACCGATGAGGCAGCACAGATGTGTACTGATTGCACAGATTTGCACTGATGAGGCAGCATAGGTGGCACTAATGAGGCGGCACAGGTGGCACTAATGAGGCGGCACAGGTGGCACTAATGAGGCAGCACAGATGTGTTTTGAGGCGGCACAGATGTGCTTTGAGGCGGCACAGATGTGCTTTGAGGCGGCACAGATGTGCTTTGAGGCGGCACAGATGTGCGTTGAGGCGGCACAAATGGGCACTGATGAGGCGTTACAGATGGGCACTAATGAGGTGGCACAGATGGGCACTAATGAGGTGGCACAGATGGGCACTAATAAGGTGGCACAGATGGGTACAACTGAGGTGACACAGATGGGTACCGATGAGGTGGAATAGATGTGCACTGATGAGGTGGCACAGATGTGCACTGATAAGGTGGCACAGATGGCACTGATGAGGCGGCACAGATGGCAATGATGAGGTGGCACAAATGGCACTAATGAGGCGGCACAAATGGCACTGAGATGGGTACTGATGAGATTGGTACTGATGTGCACCAATGAGGCCACAGATGTGCGATGATTAACTGCGGCACTGATGAGGTGGCACAGGTGGGCACTGATGAGGTGGCACAGGTAGGCACTGATACGCACTGAGGTGGCAGATGGGCACTGATCACAAGTGGGCACAGATCACAGGTCACAGGTGGGCACTGGTGGCACAGGTGGGCACTGGTGGCACAGGTGGACACTGGTGACACAGGTATCACTGGGCACTGATTGGGCGCTGGGCACTTTGTAACCGTTTTTACAGATTGAAAGATACCTTGTATCAGACTCACAGATTCTCTCTCTCCTCACACGCACTGTCTGTGTGAGGAGAGAGAGCCGGCAATGAGAGATGATCTCATATGTTTACATTTGAGATCATCTCCCATTGGCCACACAGATCGCTCTGTAAATAGCAGCTGTGATTGGCTATTTACCGCGATCTTTGATTGGCTGTGTCCAGGGGACACGGCCAGTACAGAAGTTCCCCGCTGCACGCTCGGGAGCGCGCGCGGGGAACGAGGATAGAGCAGGACGCATATATGCGTCCTGTCAGAGATTCAGAGCCACCCCACGGCCGCACATATTCGTACGGCCGTCGGGAAGTGGTTAATATGCATTTTTTTAATTAGTATCAGTATGTTTTAAGTAGGATAAAGAAAAAAGCTAAATATGAACTATTGTTTTTGGGCTGTATTATGGGTACATACAACAACTAACATACACACTGGGTATTGCTGCAATCACCTGGGGCAGGATAATTTATTTTCGGTTTTTCTTTGGTGGTAGGTTATTGTAGTAAAAATTATACATATGAAAAGAATTATACATATGATTTTATATTATATATATATATAATAATATATATATACTAATAATATATATATAATATATTTATGACAGGAAGTCAGGTAAATCTATGTGTGTTGTCATAGACGGGAGATATATTTCTGCCTTGTTTAGACAATACACCAATTACTATTAGGCGACGGCTGTAGAAATGGCCAGAGAGGTTTGGGGAGTTAGAAGCCTTCAGCTGTTCAAAATGAAGCAATTAAAGCCCCTATAATAAAGCCTAAGGATAACGGCTGATTGCTGCATCCTGGAGCTTTGGGAGTGAAGGAGCAGTCACAAGCACTTCTGAAGAGGTGAGGTGCTAAAGGATATTTCTGTGTGAGAAATATCAAAAATACTTTTTCTGTTTTCTGCTGTAAGACCAGCAGTGTCTGCCCAGCAGTAGGCTGTGCCAGACTCAATAGGTAGGTTCCTGTGTTGGGAAGGTAGACGCCCCAAGTGACAAGGGTTTATTTTATGTTTTGTTTTGTTTATGCTGTTTTGATGCTTGCATGTGTATCCCGCAAGATGGAAAAATAAACCATATCATTTGTTTTCAGTCATCCTCAAGTGCCTTTTTGTACAGTTCAATGTGTAGTGAACCCATCCAGGGGGTCACACACACCCGCTACCGAGGTAATCCCTCACAATATATATTATATATATATATATATATTGTAGTAGTCTGGTACTCCAGGGGTGTGGTGACCCAGGGTTCTCAACCGCTCTGGTTCAGGGGCTCCAGGAAATGAGTAGTTTACAGAGGAAACTGGCGTTTAAGTTCTCTCATTTAATAAAGTCCACTTTGGGACCTGGAGCCCGGGGATTTCAAAGAGATCTGGGTGGGATGAAATCCCCAGTCCTGGGTCCAGATTTTCAAATAGATCAGCACACTGATTGTGCAGGTGTGTGGGCCTGATAGGAGACTCAGGACCAGCATTCTGGGCTCCACCCGCCCGAGGAGTCCAGGCATGCAAGGGAGAGTGCAGGTGTGCACTGAACAAGCTGGAGTGCAGGCTGCACTGTAATAGACCAGAGACAAGAGACCTGAGTCTGAGGTGGCTGACAGGAGTCAGGCTACTGCTGTGGAGAGCCAGGTGGCTTGGTATTTTCATTGCATGGGTAAGCGAGGAGGCTGAACGTATCATTTTTCGTGGACAGTAAAAAAAACCTGTGTGGGAATACTATGTTTGGATTTTTTTTGTTTATTTTTGCCTTTTGAATAAAAGTGGGCCAACAAGCCCTTAAACAGAGTTCTGGACTGACGTGAATTGCTTAAAATTGCATATCCCACTTGAGCTAAACACCCCCAATATTATAATATATATATATATATATATATACAGTATATATATATATATATATATATATATATATATATATATATATATATATATATATAGCAGCCTTGTGATTTCTATCAGTTCCTAGTAAAGCTTGTAGGAGGAGTTTTCATTCTCCCCTGATCCTCTGTCTAGACATGTCCGGACAGTGCTGATTGGCCCTGTGCTGATAACATGCACCCTCCCAAGAAAAAAAAACTCTCTAGTAAGGATGAGCTGAACACCCCCGTGTTCGGTTTGCACCAGAACCCTCAAACGGAACTCCCGTTCGCGTGAACGTTTAGAACCCCATTGAAGTCTATGGTACTCGAACGTTCGAATTCAAAAGTGCTAATTTTAAAGCCCAATATACAAGTTATTGTCGGAAAACGAGTTAGGGGACCCGGGTCTTGCCCCAGGGAACATGTATCAATGGAAAAAAAGTTTTAAAAACGGTTGTTTTTTCTGGAGCAGCGATTTTAATGATGCTTAAAGTGAAAAAAAAAGAAAAATTCCTTAAAATATCGTACCTGCTGGGTGTCTATAGTAGTGGCACATGCTTAGAACTGTCCTTGCACAAAATGAGATTACTATAAGAAAAAAGTAATTTAAGACTGCTTGTGGTTTTAATGTAATGTTTGGTCCCTGCAATATGGATGAAAATCAATGAAACAAATAGCATGGGTTTCCCCGCCACCCCTCCCCCCAGGTCATTACAAGCCCCTTTGGCCCTATATAATTTGAACAGCAGTATAAAGGAGGTGCAAAAAAGACAGAGATGTGTAGAATCTGTTTGTAATTTTCAACTGGTACTTCTTTAACCACTTAAGGACCGCCTACTGCACATTTACGTCGGCAGAATGGCACGGCTGGGCACATCAACGTATATATACGTTGATTTTAGTACCCAGCCGTGGGTCGCGGGCGCGCGCCCGCGACCCGGTCCGAAGCTCCGGGACCGCGGGATTCGCGGACCCGATCGCCGCTGCAGTGCGGCGATCCGTCCCTGGAGCGGAAGAACGGGGAGAGCCATGTGTACACACGGCTTCCCCGTGCTTCTCTGTGGCTGTAGCATCGATCGCGTCATCCCTGTAATAGGGGGACGCGATCGATGACGTCACACCTACAGCCACACCCCCCTACAGTAGTAAACAAAACACATAGGCACACATCCCCTGCAGCGCCACCTGTGGTTAACTCCCAAACTGCAACTGTCATTTCCACAGTAAACAATGCAAATTTAAATGCATTTTTTGCTGTGAAAATGACAATTGTCCCAAAAATGTGTCAAAATTGTCCGAAGTGTCCGCCATATTGTCGCAGTAACGAAAAAAATCGCTGATCGCCGCTATTAGTAGTAAAAAAAAAATAATTAATAAAAATGCAATAAAACTATTCCTTATTTTGTAAACGCTATAAATTTTGCGAAAACCAATCGGCCTAAACTGAGGAAAAAAATGTTTTTTTAAATATTTTTGGGGGATTTTTATTATAGCAAAAAGTAAAAAATATTGCATTTTTTTTAAAATTGTCTCTCTATTTTTGTTTATAGCGCAAAAAATAAAAACCGCAGAGGTGATCAAATAACACCAAAAGAAAGCTCTATTTGTGGGGAAAAAAGGACGCCAATTTTGTTTGGGAGCCACGTCGCACGACCGCGCAATTGTCAGTTAAAGCGACGCAGTGCCGAATCGCAAAAAGGGGCAAGGTCCTTTACCTGCATTTTGGTCCGGGTCTTAAGTGGTTAAAGTGTAGCTTCAGCCATAAAATCTTTTTTTAAGCTTTACTGAAAACATAGAGAAGGGTTATCACCCCTGTAACATTTGTTTTGCTGTCTGTGTGCATCTGTTCAGAAGATTGCACCCCACTTTCTCTCCCAATGTCAAATGATTTTTAAATTTTTCTTTTTTTCTTTTTTTTACTTTAAAGATGTTTATTAAAGACACAGTAGAGAAAAAATCACAAAGAGGTACATTCTATCGTGACAAAGTCACTCAGTAACATTAGTACAAAGCTTATGCAGAATTAACAATAACTGATCTGAAATCAAAGACAGTATAAGATGCAATACTACCAGAATGTGGATTCAGTAAAAGAAAAATGCGTATTACGCAACTGGTACAAGAACACATGCTAAATATCCACATAATGGTACATCAATTATAAATGTATAAATGTATCAGAAAATCAGAAGGAAGAAAGAGGAAATAAAGGAAAAGCAAGAAATCATGGTAACAGAAAAAATAAAATAAGAGAAAAGTTATATTCACTCAGGAAAGACTGTATATAAAGGGAGCACTTCAGAAACAGAGGTCCAGCCCTTTCAGAACAAACAGAGGGGTAGGGAGGCGGTCTAGAATGGAAGGCGTATAAGCCACCATGGATTCCATTTAGCTTCATAAATAGGCATTGTATCATGTAGTTTATGAAAAATTTGTTCTGACAGCCTAATATGGTCCATTCTTGAGAGGACCTGGGAGAAAGGGACCGTGGGAGACTTCCAATTGAAAGCCACAGCCCAAAGGACTGCCGTGCAAAGCGAGTGTATCAATCGCCCCAGGGGTCTAGGGGTGTCAGGAATTTTTTCAAACAGCAGACAATGCCTGTATGAAAGATCTACATGACCATCCACCAATCTGTCTACAAGATCCAAGGCAGCTTTCCAAACAGGGGAGACTTTCTCACAATCCCAAAATATATGAAAAAAAGTCCCCGTGTCGGGCAACCCCTAAAACAATTCGGGGAGGACTGGGGGAAAATCTGGTGAATGCGCTGGGGAGTTAAATACCAATGGGTAAATAATTTAATAGCAGTCTCCCTGAAGGACAGTGAGACCGTGCACCTACAGAGAGTCTGCCAGTTAGCTTCCCAGTCCCCCAACCCATACTCCAGACCCAACTCCGAATCCCAACTAACCATATACCTTAACTTGATCCGGTCCCGATCACCAGTCAACGTGGTATATAGAGTAGATATCATACCCCTCTGTCTTGGACCAGACTTACATAAAGACTCGAAGGGGGAAAGAGAAGGGGATGGGGACAGTGCATAATGAGTCATGAAGAAATGCCGAATTTGGAGAAACCTATAAAATTCCGGAGCCCCCATAGGAGACTGCAGCTGGGGAAAGGAGATAAACTTACCATCCTTCTGCAGGTCCTCTAAGGTCGTCAGACCAGAAGAGATCCACCATCAGAATGAATCAGGGCCCGAAAAGGCAGGTGGGAGTCTGGGGTCCCCCAGGAAAGAAGTTCCCGGGGGAGCCACAGAGGCCAGAGATAACTGAGAACAATAGCGCCTCCATAATTTCAAACCCTGAGACACCAGAAGGTTAAGGTCAGATAATTCAGGTGGGCGAGGGCCCGAAAACCACAACAGGCCTGGTAAGTAAAAAGGGGAAATAGCATCATATTCAAATTTGACCCAGGGGACCCTAGGATTCCTGATAGACAATTGTGCTTGTTGAGAAAATCTACTAGCCAAATAATAAAGCCATATCTGTGGAACCCCTAAACCTCCCAGCTTATAAGATCTATATAAAATGGCCCTAGAGAATCTAGCCGGTTTACCACGCCAGATAAACCTGTTTATGCAGGATTGAAACTTAAGTAAATACGCCTTAGGGATAAGGAGGGGAAGGGCACGAAACAAATATAGTATTTTGGGGAGTATGGACATTTTGACAGCCGTTATCCGTCCCAAAAATGATATATTATAAGAGGACCAAGATTTTAACAGATTCTTTAAATGGGCTATAAGGGGGGGGAGTTCAGATTAAAAAGCTCGCCGAAATCCCCAGAAAGTTTAATTCCCAAAAAGGGGAGGGAAGAATGAGACCAGGAGAAAGGGAAGGTTGTTTTAATGGAAGCCAACTCCTCAGGGGAAACGCCCACTGGAAGGGCCTGGGACTTGGGTACATTAACTGTCAAGCCTGAGATATCTGCAAAGATAGAAAGTGTTTTCAGGAGGTTTGGCAAAGTAACTAAGGGGTTGGTCAGGAAGAGCATCACATCATCTGCATACATACAGAGTTTGTAATCCGAGCCAGCTTTAGTATATCCAGCAATATCTGGGTGTTGTAGAATAGCTATTGCCAAAGGTTCTATGGCCAGGGCAAAAATTAAGGGGGAGAGTGGGCATCCCTGCCTGGTACCCCTGCCAAGCCGGAAAAACTCAGAGTTAAAACTTGGGATCCTGATTCGAGTGCTGGGATTAAAGTAAAGGGCGTGGAAAGCATTGAGAAATTCATCTCTAAACCCAAAGCGACTTAACAGAAGGGAAATAAAATTCCATGAGACACTATCAAACACCTTATTAATGTCTAAACTTAACAAGAATAGTTTCCTAGAGGAACTCGTGGCATCCTGAATGATATTTGATACTAGGCATATATTATCCGTGATAAAACGGTGAGGGATAAAACCTGACTGATATGGGGAAATTAGGGAGGAAATTACGTTACCAAGCCTGTCTGCCATAATTCTACTAAATATTTTTACATCATTATTCATGACTGAAATGGGCCTATAGTTTTGGGGTAGCGTATGGTCTCTGTTGGGCTTAGGGATCAGTGACATGTTCGCTAAGAGCATTTCTTCAGGGAAGGAGCCTCCTTTCAAAACATTATTAAACAACCTAACTAGTCTAGGGGAAAGAAGGGCCGAAAATTTCTTGTAATAGGGGGCCGAGAAACCATCAGGGCCTGGGGAAGAGGTATTCTTGAGGGATTTAATTACATTAAGGACCTCGGTCACTGGAATTGGGCTGTTAAGCTTCTCTAACTGAGACTGGGAGAGAGTTGGAAGGGGAAGGTTTTCAAACCAAGATACAGAAGCCCCAGTGGGGGCGGAGTGCTGAGAGCCTAATAAGGTAGAGTAGTAGTCATGAAAGATCTTCATGACCTCCTGGGGATGCGAGATTAAGCCTCCTAAAGGGGAAGATAATTTGTAAATATGTGGAGGTCTAAAGGACTGATTTAATTTCCTTGCAAACATGGAGGTTGCAGCGTTACTGTGGAGCAAAAATGTAGCTTTAGCCCAGCGTAGAGCTTTTTCAGTTTTAGCAGAAAGTAATTCATTCAGCTCTAACCGCTTTTGAAGACAAAGAAAAATGCATAGCCGCACTCCAAAACCTGATGGGTGGTCTTTTATTCAATAGACAGCATGTACAAAAATAGGGTCACAGCAGTGGAAACAAGGAACATCCGACGCGTTTCGCACTGGATCAGTGCTCAGCCATGTATAAGCACTGATCCAGTGCGAAATGCGTCGGCTGTTCCTTGTTTCCACTGCTGTGACCCTATTTTTGTACATGCTGTCTATTGAATAAAAGACCACCCATCAGGTTTTGGAGTGCGGCTATCCATTTTTCTTTGTCTTCATTTTGCTTAGTGCACCGCCAGCACCCTCGGTATCCTGCACCACCTGTAACCATTTAGTGATCCCACCTGGAGCGTTGACTCCTTTCTTTCTAACCGCTTTTGGTCGATCAGAACTCTAGTGGACTCCAGAGGCAGGGAAGCCGAGACCCTATATAATTTGTTCAGCTCAGAAGAGAGCCTAACGATCTTGGCTTTGTTTGAAGCATTACGAGCTGAAGCCAATTTAATAAAGACACCCCGCAACACCGCCTTATGAGTAACCCAGAGTGTAGAGATTGGGGTCTCAGGGAGATCGTTAGTAGAGAAGAATGATTCAATAGTTTCAATAGTTCCGATTCAACCAAAGGGTCAGAGAGAAGTCCCTCATTCAACTGCCATGTAAAGGTAGAGGGGGGCATCCTAATGAACTCAGTGGAAAAAGCCGTTATGTGATGGTCAGACCAAACACAGTTATGTATACTAGCAGAGCCGGAGTTAGCGAGAATGACAGGAGTAGTAAAAATATAATCCAGCCTCGCATAGCTCTGGTGGGGGAACGAAAAAAAAGTAAATTCCTTTGAGCCAACGTTAAGGGCTCTCCAGGAATCAATTAGTTGTAGATCAATCAGTTTGCGGGAAAGGGATTTAAGGAAGGCTTTTGAAAAGGGGGGGGCGTGGCTCCTATTCAATGAGGGAGTAGAAACTAAATTAAAATCGCCACCTATGATCATATGGGGGGATAAATAACGTTCCAAAACAGCAAAAAAATAAGAAAAAAATGTAGCAGCAGCTTCGTTAGGAGCATACACACTTGCTATCGTACATTCCCTATCATTTAAGATTCCTTTTGTGATAACAAATCTACTCTCCTTATCTCTATAAACATGATGAACCTCAAATGGGAGAGAGGAATGAAAAATATAGCTGCACCCCTACATTTAGAAGAATGGAGGGTATAATAAGCTTGTGGGAAATGTCTATCAAAAAATTTCGGATGGGATGCCTGCGAGAAATGAGTCTCCTGCAAAAGTAAAATCTTAGCCCCGAGAAGTTTATATTGTGAAAACGCCTTTTTCCGCTTCACCGGGGAATTGAATCCCTTAACATTATGGGAAACACACTTAATAGCCATCAGGGGAGTAATAGGATAGATCAACTGAAAAGGCTAAAAAGAAAACTTCTAGGAGTGGTTGAGGCAAGGAACCCATCTCAGCAGGCATCCCACTACCGAATGAGAATATCTCCCAAGTTAAAGGATAGCTGCAAAGCATACATGAATACATCAGAGATCCCATATCAAAAACAGAGATTAACAATAGTAACTTAGCAACATTAAGCAATAGGTCTTAACCCGTGAGCACTGACAGTTATAAGAAATCAACCAGTGGGTAGAATAGCATATTAGAGTCAACCAAAAAAGAATAATGAAAAAATGATAAATAAAAGAGAAGAAAAAAGAAGACATAGATATGGAAAGAATGGATCAGGAAAAGTGTAAGTCCTGATGAAAAATTCAAAAATACTGAGACTTCCACGTCTCACGACTAGCAAGTCCACGACTGCAAACCTGTGGAAAAAAAAACCGAAAGCAGTCTATGGATTCACTAGAGGGGGGGCAACCTGCGACTACGCTACGGAACAGACAACAAGAAAAAACAGTGATAGGAAGTTCCAGATGCATGTCAGGGAGAAGAAGCGCAATCCACAAGCCTCATGCCAAAAAAATAAATAAAAAAAAGGGAAACAGGTAGACTGAACAAATGAGTTCCGGCTAAGGAAAACATAGGCAATGCTGAGGATCAGACCGGCAAGTTCCTTGGGGAGCCTTCTCCATACCGAATCCTCCTCCTGTCACGTCTCGATGGTGGTGTTTGCCACATTTGAGAAGGGCGAGGAGTAGGTGGTAAGCGGCGAATCGCTTCAGCCTCCAGTAAGCCAAGCTTGACCAGGATTTCTTTACCCTCAAAGACCGATGTGGCATTATATGTGGAGCCATTATGGGGGATCACCAGCTTGAAGGGGAACCCCCATTTTTGTAGCGGATCCGAGCTGACTGTAGCACCGATGTGATCTCCTTCATACCCCTCCGTCTGTCCAGCGTAGCAGGGGACAGATCAGGGAAGATCTGAATAGTGAAGTCATCCAGGGTGATCCGTGGCGAATTGCGGGCAGCTCTCAGGATCTCCTCTTTGATCAAGAAGTCCTTTAGGCAGAGAATTATATCTCTTGGAGGTCTGTCCTCGGGGGGCTTAGGTCTGAGAGCCCTGTGGATCCGGTCGCACGTAAAAGCTGCGGCGTCGCGATCTGGAAGCAGGGATTTAAATAACCGAACCACCGCCGTTCTGAAAGAGCGCTGGATGCAGGACAAGCCAGTAGCTCAATTGCGTACTGTGTGAGCTCTGGCCAGTGATCCATCCTCAAGACCCAGTAAGCCAGAGGATTTTCGGTGGGGAAGGTATCCAAGTCTGATCTTGCCCCTAGGTATTCCCGCACCATGTAAACCAGACGCTGGCGATGGTTGCTGGAACCAGTCATACCTTGGGGCTGCGGACTAAAAAATTGTCTGAACGCATCGGTCAGATGGCCACCTTCTTCACCGCTTCTTCTGTGACTCACCGAAGCCTCAGCAACACGTTGTCCAGGACCAGGATTTGGTAATCCCCTAGGTTCTGGGAACGCGTTGCACAGACCTTTCTGCAAGGCCTCCCGAAGATTTTTCATCTTCTGCTCCCTCTGCGACGGCAAGATAAGGTCCGCGACCTTACTCTTGTAACGTGGATCAAGGAGAGTTGCCAGCCAGTAATGATCCCTCTCCTTGATCAGGATCAGGGAGGCCATGCAGCGAAGGTTTGCTGAGGCATTCGGGGAAAAGTCCTCTGGGTCACTGAGGACGACAATATGCACAGCCACCTCATCCCAGCCACGTAAAAGTCTATGGGTTTCTTGGGACTGTAAATGATCCCTTGAAGACAGCTGGTGCTGATGCTGAGTGCTAGGCTCCACCTCTATTCTGATGATACACTCATCCTCCTCCTCCTCCTCCTCCTCGTCCTCTTCCTGTGTGCTAGGCAGGCAAGCAGGAACACTGTACTGGATAAAGGGGGCCTTGAGAGGTAAGGAAGTCCTCCTCTTCCTCCCTCTGTTCTGCCTCAAGGGCCCTGTCCATTATTCCACGTAGAGTGTGCTTCAACATGTGAATAAGAGGGACAGTCTCACTGATGCAGGCACTGTCACTGTTTACCATCCTCGTGGCCTCCTCAAATGGTAACAGGACAGTGCATGCATCCCTGATCAAGGCCCACTGGCGTGGGGGAAAAAACCCAAGCTCCCCTGACCCAGTTCTGCTGCCATATTGGCACAGGTACTCATGTTGCGTGTGCAGCCGCTGCAGCATGGCCAATGTAGAGTTCCATCTGGTGGGCATGTCACAGATTAGGCGGTTCTTGGGCAGGTTGTATTCCCTTAGGAGGTCTGTCAGCCGAGCACTGGCATTATATGACCTTCGGAAATGCACACAGACTTTCCTGGCCTGCTTCAGGACATCCTGTAACCCCGGGTACCTGCCCAAGAACCGCTGCACCACCAAATTCAGGAACAAAACAGGGCACATGGGTCAGTTGTCCCTGTCGCAGGGCAGAGAGGAGGTTGGTGCCATTTTCTCTAACCACCATTCCTGGCTTAAGCTGGCGTGGCGTCAACCACCTCTGAGCCTGCCCCTTCAGAGCTGACAGAACCTCTGCCCCAGTGTGGCTCCTGTCTCCAAAGCACACCAGCTCTAGCACCACATGGCATCTCTTTGCCTGCATTCCTGCATAGCCCCTCGTACGCCTACGGAGCATGGCTGGTTCCGAGGAGACATCAGCACAGGAACAGGCCACAGAGGAAGAAGGAAGAATAAGAGGAGGGGGTGGAGGAGAGAGGTGTGTCACAACCAGTAGTGGTGTTTTGGAGGCGTGGTGGCGGAACAACCTCCAACACTACTGTACCTTGCCCTGCGTCCTTCCCAGCTGCCAGCAGACTCTGCCCAATGTGCCATGAAAGAGAGGTAACGTCCCTGTCCATGCCTGTTGGACCATGAGTCAGCGGCAATATACACCTTACCACTGACTGCCTTGTCCAGCGAGGCATGGACATTGCCTTCCACATGGCGGTAGAGAGCCGTAATCGCCTACCGTGAGAAAAAGTGGCGTTTAGGAACTTTCCACTGAGGTACTGAACATTCCACAAACTCACGGAAGGGGGCAGAATCTACCAACCGAAAAGGCAGCAGTTGAAGTGCTAGCAATTTCGCCAAGCTAGCATTCAACCGCTGGGCATGTGGATGGCTGGGAGAGTACTTATTTCGGCGCTGCAGCAGCTGGGGCAGGGAAATTTGGCTGGTACAATCTGACATTGGTGTACTGATAGTAGATTGTCCGCATGTACTACTAGGTTGTGACACACCTAATTCTACACCTTCAGTCTTATCAGTGCAGGCTTCAGAGAGGACTGAGGGTATAGTGGGGTTGGAGATCACAGCTGATGAGGGGCAAGGGGAGGTCCGCTTTGTTCTTTGGTGTGGGTCTTTGAGGTATGCCTGCCAATGAACTGCATGGCAGGTCGTCATATGTCTGGTCAAGCATGTGGTGCCCAAGTGGGTGGTGTTTTGGCCACGTGAGATACGCTTGAGTTGCAAATAGCAATGTGTGCGATCTGATGCACATGTCTCAAAAAAGGCCCACACCAAAGAACTTTTGCAGTAATGCTGAGGCACACCAGCGCCCTAGCTCTGCGAAGTAATGCAGTTGGTGTGCTGCCCTTAAGCTGTGCCCAGGAGGGCATCCTGCCTCTTTGGAGATGTGCCTGTGTCTCCTCCTCCTCCTCCTCCTCTTACTCCTCTTCCTCCTCCTCTCTCCTATCAGGCACCCACGTAGAGTTAGTGACCTCATCACTGTCGAAAACCTGACAGTATGCTCCAGATGGGGGAACACGACTGCCAGATTGCTGTCCCTCTCGGGCACTCACTCTCTCTGCGCTCACATTACTGCCTTCCTGTGTTCCATCATCGGAGCCTTCAAAACGCTGCGCATCTTCAGGCAGGATGTACCCAACGATGTGTTGAAACAGTTCGGGGGACTCCTCAGGAGGACATCGTGGGACTAGGGAAGGAGTAAGTGATGCCATTGAGCAGAGGGAAGAGGACGCCTTGGCAGCTAATTTGCCAGACAAAGTAGCCTGAGCCTGGATGAGGGAGGATGAGGATGGCTTGGTCATCCACTCTTCCAATTTGTCTGCATGTTCAGGCTCAACAAGGCCAGCTCGCGAAAAGAAGGACGAGAGTGTGCAATGGTCATGTGCTGAAGAGGATGCACCGTGTCCACCACCAGCATTGTTTCCTCTAGATGCAAAGCCGGCTTGCCCTTGTGACTCTCTGCCTGTCTTTGTTGTACTTCCAGACATTATAATGGCCTGCAGAGGACAAAATCAGTACACACACCTTGTAGCTTTAGGTGCAAACTGCAGAGGACACGTGGAGTACACACCAAGTAGCTTTATGTGCAAACTAATGAGCACACTTGCAGTATACACCAAGTATGTGTAGGTGCAAACTATACGGCCCAAGTGCAGTAACACCAAGTATGTTTAGGTGAAACCTATACGGCCCAAGTGCAGTAAACACAAAGTACATGATGGGACTGCGATGTCACAAGACAGGCCTATATAACTCGCTGCGAGCCGCTCGCCAGCCATAACAGCGGAAGGATCAATATCTGGAAAAGAAGAAGAGAAGAAGACGTCACAGAAGAGGGGACTCGCCGCCGCCAGTAATTGAGCTAACACACGAAGATAGCGGCGGCGAGTCCTGAAGAAGAAGAAGACCCCCGGAGAGCCGTAGAAGACCCCCGGAGAGCCGTAGAAGACCCCCGGAGAGCCGTAGAAGACCCCCGGAGAGCCGTAGAAGACCCCGGAGAGCGGGAGAAGACCCCGGAGAGTGGGAGAAGACCCCCCCGCCACCGAAGATGTCGAAGGAAGCCCGCCGGGTGGTGGGCGCTTTTATCAAAGCGCCCCCCCCCCGGCGGCAGAAGAGAACCAGACGGCGGTGAAGAACAGCGGCACCCAACCCCCCGCAGAAGCCCGCCGGAGGGGGGCGCTTTTATAAAAGCGATCATACACACCCCCCCCCCGGCGGCCAACTAATAAAATATTTCAATACACTGTGTGGTTTATTTGTGTTTAAACTTTTCTTGCAGGTGAATGGGTAGGGGTGTACCCCATACTCATTCACTTAGGGTGGGGGGCCGGTATCTGGGGGCCCCCTTATTAAAGGGGGCTTCCAGATTCCGATAAGCCTCCCGCCCGCATACCCCGACAACCAACGGCCAGGGTTGTCGGGAAGGGGCCCTGTCCTCATCAACATGGGCCTGTTATGCTCCTGAGGGGGGAACCCATGCCGGATTTTTATTTAAAATCCGGCAGGGACTTCCTTCTCAGGATTCATAACAAACTCCACCCACGTGTAGAATTGGCGGGAATCCGCGTCGAATCCCCGTCGCTTCTATGACGCACTCGCTGGAATGTGCTTTTACTATTCCAGCGAGTGCGAGATGTCGGCAGCCTGTCGCCGAGAATCAGCGCGATGCTGTCGTGCTATAAACACATTCTCGGCGGCAGGCACTGTACATGTAGGTGCAAAGTATATGGCCCATATGCAGTAACAACAAGTACGTTTAGGTCCAAAGTATACGGCCCATGTGCAGTAACACCAAGTACGTCTATGTGCAAACTATACGGCCCAAATGCAGTAAACACCAACTATGTTTAGGTGAAAACTATATGGCCAAAGTGCAGTAAACACCAAGTACGTCTATGTGCAAACTATACGGCCCAAGTGCAGTAAACACCAACTACGTTTAGGTGAAAACTATATGGCCAAAGTGCAGTAAACACCAAGTACGTCTACAGTATATGCAAACTATACGGCCCAAGTGCAGTAAAAACCAAGTACATTTAGGTGCAAACAGCACAAGTGCACTGAACTACAAGTAGGTTCAAGTGCAAACTATACAGCACAAGTGCACTGAACTACAAGTAGGTTCAAGTGCAAACTATACAGCACAAGTGCAGTAAACACCTGGTACGCTTAGGTGTAAACAGCACAAGTGCACTGAACTACAAGTAGGTTCAAGTGCAAACTATATAGCACAAGTGCAGTAAACACCTGGTACGCTTAGGTGCAAACAGCACAAGTGCACTGAACTACAAGTAGGTTCAAGTGCAAACTTACGACTTACGCAAACGACATAAACTACGACAACGGCACGCAAATACGCTCAGAAATTGGCGTATTAGGCTCATTTGCATATTCGACGCAGAAATCGACGGGAATGCCACCTAGCGGCCAGCGTAACATTGCAACTTAGATCCGACGGTGTAAGTGACTTACGCAAGTCGGATCTAAGCAAAATCTTTGCGTATCTGATTCGAAGAATCGGTCGCATAGATACCCAGCAAAAAAAAATTAGATACAACGGTGTATATGGAGATACTCCGTCCTATCTCATATGAGAATCTGGCCCACTGATTTTAACTTGTAAACACCAAGGGCCAGATTCTCATATCTGGCAGCGTAGCGTAGCGTATGCTATTTACACTACGCCGCCGCAACTTACAGGAGCAAGTGCCGTATTCTCCAAGCACTTGCTCCGTAATTTGCGGTGGCGTAGTGTAAATGGCCCAGGGTATCCCCGCGTAATTCAAAGGGGGCGGCTTGTATTTAAATTAAGAGCGCCCCCGTGCCGAACGAACTGCGAATGCGCCGGCCGTAAACGTAGCCCACTGCACATGCTCCATAGTACCCCGCAAATACATTGGTTTTGACGTCAACTTAATTAACGCACAGCTCTATTCGCGACGAGTTACGTAAACTACGTAAACGACGGAAAAACACGATGCTGTCCCGACGTCCATACTTAACATGGTGTACACCGGACCTACGCAAGGTTACCCCTCATATAGCAGGGGTAACCTTACACTTACGCAAACGACATAAACTACGACGATGGCGCGCAAATACGTTTGTGAATCGGCGTATCAGCCTCATTTGCATATTCGATGCAGAAATCGACGGTAACGCCACCTAGCGGCCAGCGTAACATTGCAACTTAGATCCAACGGTGTAAGTGACTTACGCAAGTCGGATCTAAGCAAAATCTACACGTAACTGATTCTAAGAATCAGTCGCATAGATACACAGCTGCAAAAACAGAGATACGACGGTGTATCTGGAGATACACCATCGTATCTCATGTGAGAATCTGGCCCCGAGTCTGAAAAATAGGCCCGGTTCTTAAAAAAGGGTAAGAAATTTACAGATGGTATACAGTATTCTCTACCCTGCTAAGTTGCGAGTAGTGAACAGAGGCAAGGTCCATTTCTTCACCACTCGTAGGGATGACTCTCGCTGGTTAGATGCTAGGGTGCGCCCTAGCCCAGCTGCTACTGTAACTGCCAAATGACCAGTCTCTTTGCTGAATGACACTGTCATAGACTAGGAACTTTGTTAGACTGCTCATAACTTTCTGTTACAATTTTTTTTTAACACTGAGTATGAGTACTTTGTTTTAAGTACTCGCCGATACCAATTACTGATACCTATTGCCTAGGAAGAGTAGGTAGAGGGGTGGTTTGGGAGGTGGAAGAGGGGGGTGTGTGCACGGGGAGATGGTTGAGGCAGGGTGAGGAGAGGGAGTAGGTTGTAAGTGAGGGCTGGGTGAGGGGAGTAGGGGGCTGAGGACAGGATGGGAGGAGTAGGGAATGAGGACAGGATGGGGGAGTAGGGGGGTGAGGACAGGATAGGGGGAGTAGGAGGGTAAGGGCTGGGTGGGTGGGGAGTAGGGGGTGAGGACAGGATGGGGGTGTAGGAGGGTAAGTGAGGGCAGGGTGGAGGGAGTAGGGGGGTGAGGACAGGATGGGGGTAGGAGGATAAGTGAGAGCAGGATGGGGGAGAGTAGGGGGTGAGGACAGGATGGGGTATGGAGGGTAAGTAAGGGCAGGGTGGGGGGAGTAGGGGGGTGAGGACAGGATGGGGGGTAGGTGGGTAAGTAAGTGCAGGGTGGGGGGATTGCAGATTGTCAGACTGTGGACAAGGCGCATAGTATGATGATATGATATTTACATAGGAAATAGTCAAAGAGCCCTCAATAATCAGTGAGGATCCCAGTACAGCTATCAGAGGATTATCAGTATGTTGTGCAGATGAATCTTATTTTCATAATCCTTCAGGACCTTCACACAGATTAGATGATGACAGATAACCCTTAATTTTACTATCAATCAGGAAGACATTAGGTGGGAGGTGTGACAGCACACAGCACAGCTGTTAGGGACTTGGTAGAAGGCTGAGATGCTGGGAGGGCTCCCCTTGTGGCCGAGCGCAGACACCATTGAAGGTGATACAGCAGGTGTGGTACCCACAGAAGCACGGGTGCCGTGAAGCTGGAACTGGGGACAGGCATGCTTGGGTGGTCCAGGAATCAGGAAACTGGAGGGCAGACTAGATAGCAGAGTCGGGAGCCAAGCCAGGGGTCAACTCAGGAAATCAGTCCAGAATCAGAGTCTAGTTCAGGGAGCAAGATAAGCGAGTCTAGTAGCCAGGCCGGGATCAGATGCAGGAAGCTGGTGAAGAGAAGTCAGGTGCAAGCCAAGGATCAAGCCAGAAGGTCAGAAAGATCAGGTCAGGGCAAGCTGGGTGCGTACACAGATCAGGAACAGCAGATACACGAAACTCAGGAATGCAGGACAAGCTGAAGATACACCAGCGATGCGCCAGTGTCAAAATAGTTTTTGTCAGTTAAAGCGACGCAGTGCTGAATCGCAAAAAGTGTTCTGGTCCTTGGGCAGCAATATGTTGAGATAGTACTGCTCTTGTGGCCACCTCCGAAGCATCGACTTTCAGGACATAGGGTAAGGTGGGGTCTGGATGCTTTAAGATGAGGTAAAGAGAGATTTGAGTTGATCAAAGGTGGGTTGCGCTGCTTCAGACCAAAAGAACTTGGTATGTTGGCGGGTTATCTGAGTAATAGGAGAAACAATGGAGGCAAAGTTCTTTATAAACCGCCTGTAAAATATTTTTCAAAGCCAATGAATCTCTGGACACCCTTCTTGTGGGAAGGTGCCGGCCACTCCAGGATAGCCTTGACCTTCTGAGGATCCATAGCTATTCCACCAATTGTGATGATGAGCCCCAAGAACTGGATTGACGTCTTCTTAAACTCACACTTTTTAGCTTTAGCGTACAGACTGTGAATTCTGAGGATGCTCATCACATTTTTTATGTGCGTTCTGTGAAGTTTCAGAGAGGCAGAGAATATGAGAATGTCGTCTAGGTAGACGACAACAAAGTTGTCTAAGTACTCCCAGGAAATGTCATTTATAATATATTAAAATGTGGCTGGGGCATTGCATAGCCCAAATGGCATTACTAAGTATTCAAAATGTCCGAATCTTGTTCTGAATGCTGTCTTCCACTCATCTCCTTTCCGTATGCGGATTAGATTGTAAGTTCCGTGCAGATCTAGTTTGGTAAAGATGCGGGCTGTGCAAAATCTCTGGAAGAGTTTGGGAAATCGGGGAGCGGATAGCGATTTTTAAGGGTAACCTTGTTTAGTTCCATATAGTCCACACAGTGCCTTTAAAGTCTTGTCTTTCTTCTCAATGAAGAAGATACTGGCACCGTCAGGGGATTAGGGAGGGCGGATAAATCCTTTCATAAGGTTTTCGTCTATATATTGCCTCAGTGTCTCAAGCTCAGATTCAGAAAGAGGAAAGATCCATCCGAATGGAATCTCTGCTCCTGGCAGCAACTCGATGGGGCAATCATATGAACGATGTGGGGGGTAGAGTACCTGCTTTCTTCTTGTCAAAAACATCTAGAAAGTCCTGATATGCTGCGGGTATACTGTGGTTCACACTAGGCGTAGGTTGAACGGTCAAACAACTGGAAGCATTCTTGGATGCAGGAGGATTGTGCGCCTGGAGTCATGGGATTCCCAAAATGACAGGGAATATAGGAGAGCTCAAAACGTCAAAACGTAGGAATTCCTGTATGTTTATAATATGGAAATACGAATAAAAATATTTGGGGAAAAAAAAAAAACGTAGGAATTCCTGATGGCTTGAAATGATAGAGGTCAGGATGGGGACAGTTCCTTGAGTGACGTGCCCTGAGCTGGGCATTGAGCCATCGGCCAGATGAACAGTCAGTCTTTGCTTCTTCTGGTAGAGCGGAATAGCAAGTCTCTTTGCCAGGGCTAGATCCAAAAAACAACTACACACCCTGGAGTTGAGTATTGCCTGGAGATGGATTTCTTCTCCTACTAACTGTAATGTCATTTGAAAAGAAACATGAGCTGAGGAAGACTTTGATGCTTGACAATAGACCAGCGTACGGGAAATTTGTTTCCCCGGTCTTACGGGGCTATTATCTATGTAGTGTCCCAAGCCCCCCACAGTGGAAGAAAAGATTTGTCCGTCAGCGGCGGAATCTCTCCTCTGACGATAAAGCTGGACGGAGCAGGCTAACATGCATGGAATTTAATATGGGCCAAGCTTCAGAACGTATTCAAGCAGGTTGGGAGGTTTGCATACGTTCAGACTGGCATTCCCATAGGCGTCTATCAAGCTGAATCACAAGTTGAATGAGATCTTCTAGTGTTGAAGGGGTCTCCACTCTGGCTAGTTCATCTTTGAGGGGATCGGACAGCCCCAGGCGATACTGAAATCTTAAGGCAGCCATGTTGAATGAATGAATGAATGAATGAAAACTTGTATAGCGCGACACATGCGAACTGAATCGCCTCTGGGCGCTTGTTGTTCCTGTCTCCATTGATATCAAAAGAGAAAAGTCTTGACCTTTTTTCTAAATGCTAAGTGGTTCTCCTCCAACCGAATGCTGGTTGGTAAAGCGTTCCATAGTCTGGGGCCTTGGATCGCGAATCTCCTTTCTCCTTTGGACTTGAAGTTGGCTTTCGGAACCTGGAGTAGGTTCCGATTCGTGGATCGCAAAACGCGATTGGGATTATGCGCTTTTATTATTTCGCATAAATAAAGTGGGGCATTCCCATGGACACATCTATGCGTAAGACAGAGAGCTTTAAAAGCAATTCTGTCTTTGACTGGCAGCCAATGAAGTGCCCTCAGTGATGGTGAGATGGATTCCCAGGGTTTTTTCCCAGTCACAAGTCTGGCGGCCGTATTCTGAACGACTTGTAGACGGGCTATTTGGTACTTGGGGAGGCCGAGGTAAAGGGCATTTGCATAATCCAGCCTGGAGTTTACAATTGCTCCCACCACGACCGCTAAATCTTCTTTAGGGATAAACGGAGGGAGTCTGCGTAGTAGGCGCAGTAGATGGTGAGATCCACTGACTACTGACCCTATTTGTGCGTCCATTGTCATATAGGAGTCAAAAATGACCCCTAGGCTTTTGACTTTGGCGCTAGGGGTGATGATTTTGCCCAAAATGGGCGGGGGGGTCCACGCTGTTGAAAGTTGATTCCTGCGCTTGGCATGAAACAGGAGAAGTTCTGTTTTTGCTCCATTGAGTTTAAGATAACTCTTTGTCATCCAGTCCTCTATCAAAGAGAGACATGTCTCTAGATTGAGGCGGTGATCCTGTCTGTTGCAGATGCGGAAATACAGTTGCGTATCATCTGCATATGAGTGATAAAGCAGTTTTTGGCTGCTAATAATCTCAAAGAGAGGACGAAGATATATGTTAAACAGCACTGGTGACAGAGGCGATCCTTGAGGGACTCCGCATGTTACTGTGCGTTTTTCAGACGTAAAAGGTCCTAACTTCACTGTTTGCGATCGGTTTTCCAGAAAAGAGGAGAACCAAGATAAATCGCCTTCTGCGACTCTGGCTACTTCAGCAAGCCGAGTCAGTAACAGATTGTGGTCTACAGTGTCGAAAGCTGCACTTAGGTCCAACAGAACTAGAAGACAAGATTCTCCTTCGTCTGCGGCCTTGAGAACATCGTCCCATACTTTCAGCAATGCTGTTTCCGTCCCGTGTCCGGGACGGAAGCCTGATTGCAATGGGTCAAGTAGCTTGTAGGTATCTAGATGCTGTTGCAGCTGTTGTACCACTACTTTTTCCATTATCTTTGAGAGTACGTTAAGGCTTGTTATGGGACGGCGGTGGAGTGGATCCTTGGGGTCCAGGGAGGGTTTCTTCATGATGGGTTGGATTATACCCTCTTTCAACTGTGAGGGCACTATGCCCTCCAAGAAAGACTGGTTGATAAGCTGCGTGATGGGAGGAGCCAGAATGTCGGCGCATTCCTTCAGCAGTTTAGTGGGGATAATGTCATTTGGCGCTGTGCCATTACGCAGAGTACAAATGACATTTTTAGTGGTCTCGATGGAGATGGGTTCTAGGGTGAACTTACCTGATATCGGAGAATTACTATGGGTGTTGTGTGAGAGGCTGCAGGGGGGGCTGAGGGGGGAATTGTTTTGCTGAATGCTTTCACGGATTACCTCGATTTTATTAATGAAGTAATCCGATAGTTCATTGCAAAATTCTTGTGTGTCCGAGCTGGGGGTTTCAATGCATCCTGGCTTCATGGTCTGGGTGACCATCTTGAAGAGTTCGCGGGGGCGGTTTAGGGCGCCGTTGATAGCCTCCGAAAAATACTTTTTCTTAGCTTGGAAAATTCCTTTGTGGTATTTTCTTGTAGTCGCCTTGTAGATGGATAGGTTTAGCTCTGAAGAACATCTTTTCCAGGCAGATTCGGCCCTTCTGCGTTCTTGCTTCAGTAACGACAGTTGGTTGTTAAACCAGCTGCGGTTGTTTTTCCGAATGCGGGTTCGTCGTTTCGGCGCTACCAAGTCGGCTGACTGTAGCATGGCCGAGTTTATGGCTTCCAATGTTTCAACGGCCGTTTGATGCGGCTGAGTTGTTTCTATTTTTTTCCTTAAAGTGGTTTTGAAGAGTTCCGAGTGGAGCTTCTTCTGACATCTAGTCCAGTGTGTTGTCACTGGATTTGATGTTTTTGTTGCAGGGGGGATGGTGGAAATACTGAATCTAATTGCATGGTGGTCTGTCCATGGCAATTTTTCATTTTCCCAAATTTTTATTTCCAGAGCTTGTCTGAAAATAAGATCAAGTGTGTGACCTGAAGCATGTGTGGGTCCACATACTAGTTGCTGCAACCCTAATCCTTCGAGGTGGTCAATACAGGCGTCGGCAATGGGGTCCTGTGAGGAGTTGGCCCAGAGATTGAAATCCCTGAGCAGCAAAAGTTGTTTGCTGTTGAGGGTATAAGTGGAGAAGAAATCCGTCCATGATGATAGCAGCTGCGATTTTGGGCCGGGCGGCCTATAGCAGAGCAGAATGTGGACGGTCTCCTTTGAACTTGCTTGCAGTTGCAGAGTAAGGGTTTCCATGAAAGGAAGAGGGTTTTGGCAGACTGGTTTGGTGATCGTAAGATGAGTCTTGTGGATCACCGCCAGGCCGCCTCCTCTTTGCCCTATTCTGTTTTCCGTTATGATACGGTAATTTTCTGGCACCAGTTCTCCTAGAATGGTGTAACAGTCGGCTGTGAGCCAGCTCTCTGTAATAAAAAGACAATCTAGATCTTTTTGTTGAATGAAGTCGCGGATTTCAAGTCAGTGTTTTACTGCCGATCTTGTGTTGATCAGAGCACATGACATGTGCTTGAGCTGGGGTAAATGGCTGAAATGACTGACCGTCGATCTATGATCGATTCTCAATAGTCGCTCAGTTCTTAGGGCCTTTTTGGTGATGGCTGGCAGTATTGCGGCGCATTGCCTCAAACTCCAAATGGTTTCGGCAGAATATTGCCTACGTGCCATGATCGCCAATACACCCGGGGGGGGGGGGATTTCGGGGCAGTGGGGAGAGGAATTGGCTAACTCCTCTCTCCTGGCTTGGTCCAGAGGAAGGCAAAAAACCCTGGCGGCGCTCGGCCAATATGCTCCGGCAGGGAAAAAATTCCTTCCTGACCCCTGTAAGAGGCGATCGGGTAACCCCTGGATCAGGCTTCTGTGCTTTGGAAAGACAGGGGGGGGGGCTGGGGCTGTGAGGGGGACCCTGTTGCTGGTCTGGTGGGATGGCTGCTCAGGCAGTGGGATGAGGGCTGACAGGGTGTTTCTTTAATTAAACAGGGGGCTGAGGGGGTGGGAGACAGGCCGGGTAACTGTCCTTCTGGGGTAAGGGGGGGTTCCTGGAGGCTGAGAGAGGACCACAGAGGCGTGGGGAGCGGCGCGCCGTTAAGCCGCAAGTGAAGCCGCGGTCTTTCCTAGACCGCGGCCCCGCGATTCAGAGCGGCCTGGCGCGGTGCCCTCAACAGAGCCCCAGAACGGCGAAAACTTCACGGGCGGAGGATAGAGGAAGGGGGCCCTTGGGGATGATGGAGGTAAGGGAGGTGAGGGAGTGCAGGGAAACCAAGGATGGGGAAAGAAAATTCCTGTCTCTCGGGATAGAGAAGACTGCGGCTTGTCCTGACAAGGACGGCCGCTTTTAGTCCCCGGGAGAGCAGGCAGACTTACCTTCAGAGGATGGGGGCTGGAGCAGGGAAGGAGCTGGATCAGGAACGGGGGTGGCCAAAAAACCCTGCCTATCCAGGGAGTATGAGCCACACGTCCCACTGCTGGGATCCGTGCGCCAGTATCTGCTACTCCCTGGTTCAAGCCCTAGGAGAGAGGGGGGGCCGACACAACCAGCAGTAGACACCTGGTCGTGAAATCAGCACAGAGAGAGGAGAGAGCACGTCTTGCTACACGTCTTGCTGCTTCCTTCTCCAACCTGAATCTCTGGCCCTGGTGTGGAATTCCACGTGTAATCCTCTGCAGGGCGATGGCCTTGCTGTAAGGTATGTAGAGCAGCCTCAGCAGTGGCTACCCACAAAAGATCGTCATATAACCGAGCCATAGTTTCAAAGAACTCTTCCACAGAGTCTATAGCAGGATATTTCTGTTCCAATAGACCATGGGCCCAAGCTTGAGGGTCACCACTTAGTAGTGAAATAATGAACCCCACTTTTATTGATTCATTGGAAAAAGTTTGTGGCTGCAGGTCCAGGTACAGGTAACAGGCGTTTCTAAAGGCCCTGAACTTCTTCCGATCTCCAGAAAAGCGTTCTGGTGCTGGTACTCGTGGCTCCGGATGGGAGCATCACTGCAGTAGTGTCAGGGAACCAGTAGCTCCAGCGGCCAATTTGCGCTACGGCCCATGCCCGTGCGTGGCGCGCGAATGCGTGCTGCTGCCTTCCAGCGTGGCTCCGTTCTACGGCGCGCGTCCACCAATCAAGACTCAGCCCGGCCTATTTAAACCAGCCCCAAGTCTATGGCGGGTTGCTGGTTTGTTGTCAGCTTATCCTGTTGCAGTACTCTTGAAAACCTGAAAACCTTGACCTATTTTTGACCCGGATTGGACCTGACTCCTCTACGCCTTCTCCTGCACTTGACCCTCGGCTTGTGTCATCGGATCTGCTGCCCTCTATGACCCTTTGACCTCTGGCTTGTATCTTGGACTTCCAACCTTCTCCAATCCCTGACCATTGGCTTGCATCCTGGATCTGCTTATCGTCCTGATCTGAACTGATTCTCAGTTTCCTGAACTTTGTTGCACCTGGATCACTATCAGTATCTGCCACGGCCTTGCTCTGTGACCACGGATCAAGTCTTCAGTGATCTGCTATCAAACTATCATCCACCGCTGGTAACCATTTCCTCTTTGTGCCCTTTCCCACTGTCTCCACCTCCAGGGGGTGAAGTGCACAGAGTCGCAAAGGTAGCCGCCCTCAGCATCTCGGCCTCGGTGAGTACTTATCCTGACAGTTCTGACAAGTAGGAGGAGTCACAGGTATACCGGCTGAGGAAGAATCTGGAACTGTGAAGATCAGTGTGGTTGGTGGATGTAGCCCTCTAATTGGGAGTGTTCCTCCTGTAGTCTTTGGATGGCCCGACAGAGAGCCGTGACATTCTGGTTAACGGCTTCCAGTGGGGAGACACCTCCGTTGACCTCTGACATGGCTGATGTATACTGTCAGGGACTTTGTAGAAGGCTGAGATGCTAGAAGGGCTCCCCTTGGGGCCGAGCGCAGCACTCCACTGAAGGTGATACAGCAGGAGTGGTGCCCACAGAAGTAAGATGCTGGAACTGGAGACAGGCGTGCTTGGGTGGTCCAGGAGTCAGGAACCAAAGGGCAGACTAGATAGCGGGGAGCCGAGCCAAGGGTCAACACAGGAAATCAGTCCAGAATCAGATTCAAGTTCAGGGAGCAAGATAAACGAGTCCAGTAGCCAGGCCGGGATCAGATGCAGGAAGCAAGCGGAGAGAAGTCAGGTGCAAGCCAAGGATTAAGCCAGAAGGTCAGAAGGATCAGGTCAGGGCAAGCCAGGGCGGTACACAGATCAGGAACTGCAGATACACAGAACTCATAAATGCCAATGGACAAGCTGAAGATACACCAGTGATGCGCCAGTGTCAGCAGCTGTTCATGGCGCCATGCATCCTTGTGTGCGCATGTGCGTCAATGTGTCTATTTCCCTGATAACAGCCTTTAGGTTACCTGCAGACTCGCCCCAGTAATCCAAACTTGCTCCCATAACCTGCATTCCTATGAAGGGATCTACCGACACAGAGACAGAATAAAGGAATCTTGTGTATGCCGGGCTGCGCTGAGTGATAACATCCCCGCTGTCCCTCCAGCTTGCAGTGCCTTACAGTGCAGATTGACAGATGTCAGCACGCACTCCAGTCTGAGCAACAAACAAATCATCAGAAAGGATTACACACACATACACACAAGAGGACAGGGAGAGCTGTTACAGTTGGGTGAAGCTGAGCTTGAGTCCCTGAGAAATGGCTGAAGAGAGGAGGGAGGGGGGATCCATTCTGCAAGGACATGTCTTGGAGGAACGATAGGCAGCTGAACACTTTCACTATCATCTATTCACCCTCTGCTAAGTCTTCCCCCCCTTGCTTTCCTGTAGCAACATAACATGAATGAGCCAAACACCCCCGCTTCAGTTCGCAGTGGAAAATGCGAACAGGCAAAAAATGTGTTTAAACACACGAACACCGTTAAAGTCTATGGGACACGAACATGATAAATTAAAAGTTCTAATTTTAAAGGCGTATATGCATGGTATTGTCATAAAAAATGTTTGGGGACCAGACAAAAAAAAGTTTTAAAAACTGCAATTTTTTTGGGAGCAGCGATTTTAGTAATGCTTAAAGTGAAACAATAAAAGTGAAATATTCCTTTAAATTTCGTACCTGGGGGTGTCTATAGTATGCCTGTAAAGTAGCGCATTTTCCAGTGTTTAGAACAGTCCCTGCGCAAAATGAAATTTCTAAAGAAAAAAAGGTCATTTAAAACTGATCGCAGGTGTAATGAATTGTCGGGTCTCGGCAATACTGATAAAAGTAATTGAAAAAACTGCATGGTTTCCCCTCCCAGTCCATTGCCAGGCCTTTTGGGTCTGGTATGAATATTAAGGGGAATTTAAAATAAAACATTTCTACAGAGGGGAGGGACCTACGTTAGGGGGCATAGATATACTTAAATCTGCTAAACGCATCTTGGGGATATGCCTAAGGCCCCATACACACGAGCGGACAGATTTGTTCAAATCTGTCCGTCCAACAGATTTGAACAAATCTGTCTGCTGGGATTTTGGTTTGCTCACGTGTAAACACGAGCAAACCAAAATCCCCGCCAGCAGACGGCGCGCTGACGTGTCGGTGACGTGGCGGTGACGTTGACGCCGCCACGTCACCGCACCAGGAAGTAAAACACTTCCACGCATGCGCCGAATCCATTCGGCGGCGGTGCGGCGGCGGTGCGGGACGACATGTCTGCTGGTAAGTGTACTAACCAGCAGACATGTCGGGCGGACACATTCCCACCCGATAGATTTCAAAGCATGCTTTGAAATCTGTCAGGTGGACAAATCTGTCCGCTAGCCCATACACACGATCGGAGATGTCTGCTGAAACGGTCCATCGGACCGTTTTCAGCGGACAAATTCGATCGTGTGTACGAGGCCTTAAACATATCTCTGACCAACCTCCACATTTATCTCCCAACGCTCCACTCTGGTTCAACCCATGTCTAATTAATTCTTTCATTTGGAGGATGGGTACAGATGGTCTCAGTTTGGGATCAAAGATATTCATCAAATATATGACATGGGTAGACTCAAATCCTTTGCTCAACTGCAAATGGAGCTAGGGATACTTAGTGCTTGGCGGTTTTAATATACAAGACTGCAACATGCAGCACATTGTGAGTTTGGGACTGAACCAATTACACTGGCTAAAATGAACTTGAAAAAATGAAATGAAAAACTCTTATGCCGCGTACACATGGTCGTTTTTTGCGATGAAAAAAAACGACGTTTTCTGTGAAGTAAAAAACAACGTTTTTGAAACGTCACTTTTCAAAGACAATTTTGCATACACACCATCGTTTTTTCACAAAAAGCAAGGTTACATTCACCACTCTTTTCCATTGAAGCTCGCTTCATAACTAGCTTCTGGGCATGCGCGGGTTGAAAAACGTCGTTTTGAACAACGTTTTTGCTACACACGGTGACTTTTTGTGAAACAAAAAACGACGTTTTGAAAAACGACACAAAAAATTCAAACATGTTGGAATTTTTTTTGGTCGTTTTTTTGAAGACAAAAAACAACGTTTTGCCCACACACGATCAATTTAAATGACGTTTTAAAAAACTTTGTTTTTTTTCATCGCAAAAAACGACCGTGTGTACACGGCATTAAGACCTGAACATTCCAAACTGGTTTCCACTTACTATTAAACTTTAATGCGGTTTGAAAGTAAAAAGAAAACAGGAGAATTAGGGATAGATGGCACATTATTATACCAGAACTGACGGTAGATCTTAGGGAGGGAGTACTTACCTCGTATATGACCACGGTCATTTCAGCCAGGGATAAGATGATACAATTGAGATAGCTACTAGTACTATACACCTCTAAGGCGGCGTACACACGATCGGACATATCCGATGAAAACGGTCCGCGGACCATTTCCATCGGATATGTCCGATCGGGAGTTTGATCCGATGGCGTGTACACACCATCGGATCAAATTCCCCGCCGCCGGACGGCGCGGTGACGTGGCGGTGACGCGGCGGTGACGTTGACGCCGCCGCGTCACCGCCACGTCACCGCACCAGGAAGTAAAACACTTCCGCGCATGCGCTGAATCCATTCGGCAGCGGCGCGGCGGCGGTGGGGGCCGACATGTCTGCTGGTAAGTGTACTAACCAGCAGACATGTCGGGCGGACAGATTCCCACCGGATAGATTTCAAAGCATGCTTTGAAATCTGTCGGGTGGAGAAATCTGTCCGCTAGCCCATACACACGAGCGGAGATGTCTGCTGAAACGGTCCATCGGACCGTTTTCAGCGGACATATCCCCTCGTGTGTACGCGGCCTAAGACTATATAAAATGGGATGGAGGGAGACTCCTAATTGCCATAAATGTCAAGACAACTGAAGGTTCCTTTCTACATATGGTTTAAGAGTAAAGTAGCATTCGCCCTCTTTGGCCCCAGGTCACTCAGTTCATTGTGAACACTTTTGACCTCCTGAATATACAGTATGTAGTCCTATGATGGGACTTTTGGGAATAATTAAGGAGGAGCTTATGGACCATAATATAAAAACCCTTTTTACTTTATTTTTCTATGTTCGCAAACTGATTGCATTCCACTGGATTAGGAAGGTGTAAACAATAAAAGCAACAATCAGCGCACAAATAATCCAATTAACTGCTTAAGGACCGCCTCCTGCGCATATCCGTGTCCGGGACCGCGGGACTCGCGGACCTGATCGCCGCTGCAGTGCGGCGATCGGTCCCCGGAGCTGAAGAATGGGGAGAGCCGTGTGTAAACACGGCTTCTCCGTGCTTCACTGTGGCCGCAGCATCGATCGCTTCATCCCTGTTCTAGGGAGACGTGATCGATGACGTCACACCTACAGCCACACCCCCTACAGTTGTAAACACACACAGGGAACACATAACCCCTACAGTGCCCCCTTGTGGTAAACTCCCAAACTGCAACTGTCATATTAAATGCAATTTAAATGCATTTTTTGCTGTGAAAATGACAATTGTCCCAAAAATGTGTCAAAATTGTCCGAAGTGTAATGTCGCAGTCACAAAAAAAATCGCTGATCGCCGCCATTAGTAGTAAAAAAAAATATTTAATAAAAATGCAATAAAACTATCCCTTATTTTGTAAACGCTATACATTTTGCGAAAACCAACCAATAACCGCTTATTGCGATTTTTTTTTACCAAAAATAGGTAGAAGAATACGTATCGGCCTAAACTGAGGAAAAAAAATTATATATATTTTGGGGGGATATTTATTATAGCAAAAAGTAAAAAATGTTGCATTTTTTTCAAAATTGTCACTCTATTTTTGTTTATAGCGCAAAAAATAAAAAACGACGCAGTGCCGAATCGCAAAAAGGGCCAAGGTCCTTTACCTGCATTTTGGTCCGGGTCTTAATTGGTTAAACTAAAAATATTGCAAGCTGAACACAAAAAAAGGTAATCACAACCTCAAATGTAGCAAATGAAAAAAATATACAGGCATACCCGACTTTTAAGTACACAATGGGACCAGAGCATGTATGTAAAACGAAAATGTACTTAAAGTGAAACAATACCTTTTTTCACTTCTAGGGTGTAGTGGGGGGTCAGGGGCTGTAGTGGTAATGTCAGAAGCTGTAGTTGAGGTCCCAGGGGCTGTAGTGGGGGTGTCAGGGGCACACTGGAACAGGGCGGACTATGTTCTTGGAGCTTCAGCTCCTTCTACTGTGGCTGCAAAATGTCTGTACAGTACTTGTAAGGCACTTTATATACATTTGCGGGTATGTCCTTACTCGCGAGTGTATGTAAAGTGAGTGTACTTAAAGTGGGAAATGACTGTATGTAAGTGCAGCGCAATAAAGTCCATATAAAAGTAACTAAATATGACACCCAGTGATATAGCGAAAACTCTTCAAACGAAAGTGATGTAACCTCCACCAACAAGAGAAATGCTTCCTTACCAGATGGGATGGACCATTTGCATTAACAACTGGTCAAAACAGCTTGGCCTCAGCATAGGAGAGAAGATGCGGATGGTTTCCAGCAGAGGGATAAGTAATCTGATCAGATATATAAAAAAACAGAAAACACGATCTCAGTGTAGACTGTTTGGCCTAGACTCACATAGGGAGGCGTAACTATGAGCGGGCGTAGCGTATCATATTTACGCTACGCCGCCGCAACTTAGAATGCAAGTGCAGTATTCTCAAAGCACTTGCGTCCTAAGTTACGGCGGCGTAGCGTAAATGTGCCGGCGTAAGCACGCCTAATTCAAATGGGGAAGAGGTGGGCGTGTTTTATGCAAAATAATCGTGACCCCACGTAATTGACGCTTTTAACGAACGGCGCATGCACCGTCGGTGGATGTATCCCAGTGCGCATGCGTTGGATAGAATGCCTAAGATACGTCGCACTATTCGCGTATGACTTATGCAAACAACGTAAATAGCTTGCATGGGCTGCGCAACCCAGAGAGAAGCTTTATCTTTACGCCGGCACATGTCTTACGTAAACGACGTAACTAATTGCGACGGGCGCACGTACGTTCGAGAAAGGGCGTATCTAGCTCATTTGCATATTCGACGCAGAAATCAACGGAAGCGCCACCAAGCAGCCAGCGTAAATATGCACCCAAGATATGATGGCGTAGGAGACTTATGCCACTCATATCTTGGCAAAATTTATTCTGAGAATCAGGTGCGCATATACGACGGCGCAGATTCGGACTTACGGCGGTGTACGTGGAGATACGCCGGCGTAAGTCTTTGAGAATCTGGCCCTTTGTATTTTATTCCAAGGGTAAAAAAGTTCACTATACAGCAAAAGTCCTGGACTGGACAATAGGCACAGGAAAATCCACTGAAGGACTATAGTCTGATATAGCGAATGAAATGAAAACCATAAAAAAGCATGGCATATAGCCGTAATGTACAGCTGCAAACAGCAATGGAAAAGACACGGGTGACGTCACAAAGCTCCTCCCCCGAACGCACGTTATGTCCGATTGGACTTCGTCAGCGGTGGGTGGAGTCAATGCGTCACCCGACTTCTAAATATACAGACGCCGTAACCATTGTGAAAGTCCCAAACATTTGCACAGCCCATGACAGGAAGCCTGAGTGAGAGGAAACTCGGCCGTAACAGGAAGCCTAAGTGAGAGGAGACTCGGCACACCAGTCATAAAGTGACAACACCCATGGAAACTCGGCACACCAGCCATAAAGTGACAACACCCATGGTTACACCGCGCCGACTTTTTACAGTATAAAATACACCCCAAATTAGGAGTATACACGGCCATTATATTAAAAAGCATAAACGTACACCCGCGACCCTTCCTCTGTACACGAATACATCCTAGATGTATATCACAACTATAAAACAATAATCTAAAAGTTCATATGTATAATGCATCACATTTGAAGAGATCATAAAGAAATGGCAACAAAGAGCATTGAATCAAACTGAAGAAATACATAATAATAAAATATAAAAGACCATATATAATCATTTGTTAGAGATGAAGCAGTTGAGATCAAACTCAACGTTCAACCCCCTCGGCACCTAAACTTGGCTCTCATGGATCCAAAATGACTCACGCTGGCTGAGCTTGAGGATGAAGTTTCCCCCTCTCCAGTGTGGCTGGACCCTCTCTAGACCCCAAAACTTCAAACACCTTGGATCCTTATTATGAAAATATCGGAATTGTTTAGATACATTATGGGTCCTTAACCTTTAATAATGTTGTTAACATGCTCTCCAATGCGCACATGGAGAGGTCTAGATGTCCTCCCGATGTACTGTAATCCGCAGTCACACTGGAGAACATACACAACCCCTACAGTGTTACAAGTGATGAGGCTTTTGATAGGATAAGTGTTCCCTGTGGTATTAGCTACAAATTCCTTCAGTTTTTTAACGGTTTGTCTGCATTTCTTGCATGGTGGACCTTGCATAGTTTTCCTACAAACTCTCAGCGTTGCAATGGGTGCAAGGTTTGCACCCGGCGTAGCCAATCTATTCATGGCTTGTGGGAAGAAGAAACTGTATTCAAAGACAGACCAGCCCAATTGAAACTGTATTTTCGCTATATCGATGATCTTATCATCATTTGGGAGGGCAATCTGAGTAGTTTACAGCTCTTTATGTCCTGGTTAAATGGGAATGACAAAAACATCAGGCTAACTTGGCGCTCCGATGCCTCCAGTTTGTTGTTTCTTGATCTGGAGATCTTCAGAGCTAGTTCTGGCTACAAAACCAGGAATTTCTTTAAACAGTCCGACAGAAACGGTTTTATACCCCTAGACAGCTGCCATCACAAGTCTTGGTTGTGCAATATCCCCAGGGGCCAGTTTATTCGTCTACGTTTATTCGTCTACTGTACCCTGGGGTCAGATTTTTTTGCACAATCAGACATCCTTGTGTGCCGTTTCCTGCAAAAGGGATATAATAAGGATGAGATTGGGGATATGGATCGTGCACCTTTGGTAGCCGGTCGCTGTCCTAGGTCACCACCAAAAACAGAACTCAACTTCGGATCATTTTAGATTACAATGTTCAACATAAAAAAATTGTAAAAAAATTGGGAAAAACAACATAAATAGCTTGCATGGGCTGCGCAACCCAGAGAGAAGCTTTATCTTTACGCCGGCACATGTCTTACGTAAACAACGTAATTAATTGCGACGGGCGCACGTACGTTTGAAAAAGGGCGTATCTAGCTCATTTGCATATTCAACGCAGAAATCAACGGAAGCGCCACCAAGCAGCCAGCGTAAATATGCACCCAAGATACGATGGCGTAGGAGACTTATGCCGCTCGTATCTTGGCAGAATTTATTCTGAGAATCAGGTGCGCATATACGACGGCGCAGATTCGGACTTACGACGGTGTACGTGGAGATACGCCGGTGTAAACCAGGAATTTCTTTAAACAGTCCGACAGAAACGTTTTTATACCCCTAGACAGCTGCCATCACAAGTCTTGGTTGTGCAATATCCCCAGGGGCCAGTTTATTCGTCTACGGCGTAACTGTACCCTGGGGTCAGATTTCTTTGCACAATCAGACATCCTTGTGTGCTGTTTCCTGCAAAAGGGATATAATAAGGATGAGATTGGGGATATGGATCGTGCACCTTTGGTACCCGGTCTCTGTCCTAGGTCACCACCAAAAACAGAACTCAACTTCGGATCATTTTAGATTACAATGTTCAACATAAAAAAATTTGAAAAAATTATTATGAAACATTGGAATATCTTACAGAAGGATCAGGTGTTGGGTACTATCATACCACCACGCCCCAGGTTTATCTACCGTAGGGCACCTACACTGAGGGATGTCATAGCCCCGAGTGTTGTTGAGCCCCCTGTGGTAAAAGTCGGGGGGATTTTCCCACTCCTAACTGGATTCTATGCATGTGGGAGGTGTCCACCATGCAAGAAATGCAGACAAACCGTCAAAAAACTGAAGGAATTTGTAGCTAATACCACAGAGAACACTTATCCTATCAAAAGCCTCATCACTTGTAACACTGTAGGGGTATTGTATGTTCTACAGTGTGATTGCGGATTACAGTACATCTAGACCTCTCCATGTGCGCATTGGAGAGCATGTAAACAACATTATTAAAGGACTAAGGACCCATATGTATCTAAACACTTCCGATATTTTCATAATAAGGATCCAAGGTGTTTGAAGTTTTGGGGTCTAGAGAGGGTCCAGCCACACTGGAGAGGGGGGAACTTCATCCGCCAGCTCAGGCAGCGTGAGTCATTTTGGATCCATGAGAGCCAAGTTTTTGTGCCGAGGGGGTTGAACGTTGAGTTTGATCTCAACTGCTTCATCTCTAACAAATGATTATATATGGTCTTTTATATTTTATTATTATGTATTTCTTCTGTTTGATTTAATGCTCATGTGTACTATTTCTTTATGATCTCTTCAAATGTGATGCAAATGTGATATATATAAACTTTTAGATTATTGTTTTATAGTAGTGATATACATCTAGGATGTATTCGTGTACATAGGAAAGGTCGCAGGTGTATGTTTATGCTTTTTAATATAATGGCCATGTATACTCCTAATTGGGGGTGTATTTTATACTGTTAAAGTCGGCGCGGTGTAACCATGGGTGTTGTCACTTTATGGCTGGTGTGCCGAGTCTCCTCTCACTTAGGCTTCCTGTTACGGCCGAGTTTCCTCTCACTCAGGCTTTCTGTCATGGGCTGTGCAAATGTTTGGGACTTTCACAAAGGTTACGGCGTCTGTATATTTAGAAGTCGAGTGAAGCCTTGACTCCACCCACCGCTGACGAAGTCCAATCGGACGTAACGTGCGTACGGGGGAGGAGCTTTGTGACATCACCTGTGACCTTTCCATTGCTGTTTGCAGCTGTACACCACGGCTATATGCCATGCTTTTTTATGGTTTTAATTTCATTTGCTATATCAGACTATAGTCCTTCAGTGAATTTTCCTGTGCCTATTGTCCAGTGCAGGATTTTTGCTGTATAGTGAACTTTTTTATCCTTTGAATAAAATACAAACAGTCTACATTGAGATCGTGTTTTCTGTTGTTTTTTTATATATCTGATCGGATTACTTATCACTCTGCTGGATCCATCCGCATCTTCTCTCCTATGCTGAGGCCAAGCTGTTTTGACCAGTTGGTCATGCTAATGGCCCATCCCATCTGATCGGATTACTTACCACTCTGCTGGATTCATCCATGTCTTCTCTCCTATGGTGAGACCAAGCTGTTTTGACCAGTTGTTAATGCAAATGGTCCATCCCATCTGGTAAGGAAGCATTTCTCTTGTTGGTGGAGGTTACATCACTTTCGTTTGAAGAGTTTTCGCTATATCACTGGGTGTCATTTTTAGTTACTTTTATATGGACTTTATTGCGCTGCACTTACATATATTTTTTTCATTAGGAAGGTGTGCCTTACATAATCAGCTTGGAAAGCCCTGGAAAGTCAATGCTAATGTAGCTAGGCCCGGATTTACTCCCTTTGCCGCCCCAAGGCCGGGTCCTTCAATGCCACCCCCCCCCCCCCCACACACTCACACACACCGTAATATAGGGGGCTTCTGAGCCCCCCCATGTGATAGAAATGAGGTAAAAAAAAATTAAAACAATTTTAATTACATTAAAAATCCCCCCGACCCCGCCAAATTCTACAGTGAAATACAGTACTTAGAACTTCGTCTGACTCTGTCTGTCTGTCTGTTTACAGACTGTTTACATGTTGAATTTTAAAAGCAGTGGACTTCTGTCAGATTAGCAGACCTGTGAGATCAGCAGGCCTGCCGCTGCTTTTAAAATTCAAATGTAAACAGTCAGACGGAGTTCTAAGTACTGTATTTCACTATAGAACCTCAGTTTACTGTAATAATTAAGTGTAAAATGTAAAACTCTGGGGGTTGTACAAAGATGTCCGCTTGTCCCCTTCTCACTGTATCCTTAGGGTGGAGGAGTGCGGAGTGTAGCAAGATGGCGGTGATTCGTCACATACGGCTACCCAACGCGGTTTTAGCGTGCTGTTTTGTCGTAAAAGTTTTGAAAAGCATATGGCGGTGTCACGCATGCGCAGTGCGAAATTTTTTAGCGGAGCGTCACTTCCGGAGCAAACAGTGAAGAGTAGCCATATGTGACTAGACAAGTGGCAGATGCTTTTCTCAATACAGACTGCCCAGAACGACAGGATTTTTTCACCCCCTGTTGCCGCTGGGCCACCCCTGCACTCACTGCCGCCCCGAGGCCTGGCCTTGTGGCCTTGTGGCCTTGTCAGGAATTCGGCCCTAAATGTAGCACTATAGAAAATGACTTGTGATGCTAGGGGATGTCCAAAAAATGTAATAGAATCTGGACCAGATGGCTAGAATCTATGGACACAGTGGCAGATAGCCCTGGTTAAGGGGAAGAACTAGCTGAATGTCTTGGTTAGTGCATTGAAAAAAAATTATAGGGGGGCAGCAAGCAAACAATTAGTTAAGTATTTGTATTCAGAAGAAAATATCCAATTGTTGTTCAATATAAGCAAAAAGGTGCACACACAATGTTTTTGAGTAGTTACCCTTTTATGTTTTTATGTTATTGTTTTTCCTTTTTTTTGTTCTTTAGAGGTTATATTTACATAGTAGGCAAGGTTAAAAAAAGACACAAGTTCATCAAGTCCAACCTATGTGTGTGATTTTATATCAGTATTACATTGTATATCCCTGTATGTTGTGGTCATCAGGTGCTTATCTAATAGTTTTTTTTTAATTATCAATGCTCCCCTCTGAAATCACTGCCTGTGGAAGAGAATTCCACATCCTAATTGCTCTTACAGTAAAGAACCCTCTACGCAGTTTAAGGTTAAACCGCTTTTTTTTAGTAAATGGCTGTGTGTCTTATTAAATTCCCTTTTGCGGAAAAGTTTTATCCCTTTTCTGGGGTCACCAGTATGGTATTTTTGCATTGAAATCATATACCCTCTCAAGCGTCTCCTCTCCGTAGAGAACAAGTTCAGTGCTCGTAACCTTTCCTCATAACTAAGGTCCTCCAGTTCCCTTTATTCATTTTGTTGCCCTTCTCTGGACTGTCTAAAGTTCCAGCACATCCTTCCTGAGGACTGGTGACAATAACTGGACAGCATACGCAATGGTGAGGCCAGACCAGAGTCTTGGAGAGTGGGAGAATTATCGTTTTATTGCTGGAGTTAATCCCCGTTTTAATGCATGACACTATTCTGTTTGCTTTGCTTGCAGCAGCTTGCCATTGCATTCCATTGCTGAGCCTATCATCTACTAGGACCCCCAGGTCCTTTTTCATCCTAGATTCCCCCAGAGGTTCTCCCCCAAGTGAGTAAATTGCATTTATATGTTTCCCACCCAAAAACATTATTTAACATTTTTCTACACTAAACCTCATTTTCCATGTAGTTGCCTACCCCATTAATGTGTTCAAATCTTCTTGCAAGGTTTCCACATCCTATGGAGAAGTTATGGCCCTACTTAGCTTAGTATCATCCGTTAATACAGGGATTGAGCTGATTATCCCATCCTCCATAATAAATTAAATAGGATTGGTCCCAGGAGAGAACCCTGGGGGACCCCGCTTTCCACACTGGACCATTCCGAGTACTCCTCATTTATCACTAACCTCTGAACTTGCACCTGTAGCCACTTTTCAATCCATGTACTCACCATATGGTCCATGCCAACGGACCTTACTTTGTATAGTAAACATTTATGGGGAACTGTATGAAATGTTTCTGCTAAATCCAGATACACCACATCTATGGGCCTACCTTTATCTAGATGGCAGCTATCCTCTTTATAGAAGGTTAATAGATTGGTTTGGCAAGAAGGATTCTAAATGAATCCATGCTGATTACTGCTAATGATACAGTTGTCTTTACTAAAATGTTGTATATAGTCCCTTATCATCCCCTCCAAGAGCTTGCATACAATTGATGTTAGGCTAACTGGTCTGCAATTCCCAGGGATGTATCTTGGCCCTATTGTATATATTGGTGCTACATTGGCTTTTCTCCAATCAGCTGGTACCATTCCAGTCAGTAGACTGTTTCTATTAAAATTAGGAACAATTGTCTGGCAATTACTTGACTGAGTTCCTTAAGGACCCTTGGGTGCAAGCCATCTGGTCCTGGTGACTTATTAATGTTAAGTTTTTCAAGTTTATTTCTAATTCTGTCCTCTGTTAGCCATGAGGGTTCTTGTGATGTCATGAGGATAAACAATGCAGTTTTGGTTACTGAAGCCCCCCATTTCCCTCATGAAGACTAAATTCAACAACACCTTTGCCATTTCTCCATCCTTGGTAACCCGATTCCCTTTGTCATTCTTTATGGGACAAATTTTACCTGACCTCCCTTTCTTACTATTTATGTACATAAAACATTTTGGGGGATTTTTTTTTTACTTTCCTCCGCTTTGTGCTTTTTGTGTTCTATCTTAGTTGCCCTGACTTCATCCTTACATTTCTTGTCACATTCTTTGTAAAGTTGGAATGCTGATGATGATTCCTCAGCCTTGTATTTTTTTGAAGGCCTTCTTCTTTGCTTTTATATGCATTTTTACATTGTAGTTAAGCCACCCAGGACTTTTCTTAGCTCTTTTAAATTGATTTCCCATTGGGATGCACTGGCTAATGCCCTTATTTAATATGCTTTTAAAGCATACCCATTTTTCATCCTGTGTTCTTTGTTCCTAAGATTTTATCCCAATTGAAAGCCCACCCCAAATTGTAAGGTATAAAGTACTGACCCTTGGTATGATGTCCTGTCTGGTACCAGGAGAATGATTTTAGCCCTTGCAGTAACGAGACTGAGAGACGATAATAGGCTGAATCATTCTGCTGTAATATGGCGCGAGCAGTTTCTTTTATAAAAACATACAGAGATTCAAAGGAAATACACAAATACATGTCTTAACATCATTGGTTAATACACTGTTACTGGGCGGACGCCCCCCTTTTGGGTGATGCTGTTAAAATATCATTGGTTAAAAGTTACCGTTATTTATTGCTTAAGTTAGAACTCGTCTCATGATTAAGGCTTGTATATATGTCAACCGCCACAAACTGGTTATAGAAACCACAAAACCTAGGTCACAAGACATTCAAACTGACTACTACTATATATGGTCATCACAAGGAATGCTCATGTCATTCTGATATACAGACAGCATATATGCAATGTATGGACAACTTATGTTAACCCTTACAATCCCCTCTTAGAATCCAAATAATTCTAAATTATGTGGTTCTCCTTCTCCATCCTTCTTTTATCATGATACATGTTCAGATAGATTCTATTCGCAGCTGCTGGGTCGGGTGTTCGGGACATTTTAACAACTATGCACATTATAAGCCTATAACAAGCATATAAGAGTAAAACAAAAAGAATAATCATAAAGATGGCCAGGGCAGCACTTTTTAACCATGTCAGCATTCCCGCTCCAAGGCTTAAGTTTGCAAAAGGATCCCAGGTTTTGGCAATATTCCTAGCTTCATCTTGTAATTTGTTTACTTCTTTTCGGTGTTGTGCAATTACATCATAATAATCTGGCACCTTGATACTTGTGTTATGGAACCAGGTGCAACACTCATAATCTTCTGTGTTCTCACATAAACCAGTTAGAGCGGCGCTCATGCTCTCAATGGCTAACTCATGTAATTCTAATTGCTTCCTAATTGCTCTAGTTTCTATGTTTAATTTAGTAATATCATCGGAGTTCTTCTCCATTATTTCATCAATAATTCCCGCATATTTATTCACCCTTTTCATTAAGTCTATTCCCCACCCACTCCATGAAGGGAACCATGCCCATGCCATATCTTTCTCCTGGAACAAATCCCGTTTCCCACGATATTTAAGGGGATATCTGGGGTGCATGCTGGCCTCTAATAGATGTCTTCCCTTATCATCCCCTAACACACCCATTATAGGGATCAGCGATGCAAGGTAACACCATCCCTGGGGATCTATGGGAATCCATGGATGGCATGTTTTCCCACAACAGATGTAAATATTGTTCCCTAAAGCTAAAGGTCGCTAATTGAATATTGACATCATTTTGTCAAAAAGACTGGAAAAGGTTAGACTCGCCAATAACTGGCCCACTGGGGAGGTGGAACTGGAGCTAAGAAAGTTCATTAGAGTGATGTTTAGGGCAGGTTCTGAAGTGTGAAAGAAAGGGCTTTCAATTGAAGTCATTGAAAAGTTAATTTTAGCTTGTTGGCAAACTTCAGCCCCCCTTGTGGAATTCCCCAACCTAAAACACCAGTCTGGGAAATAACTTCTACTCATGATTTGAAAAGTAGGGGTATCATTTGAAAACATTCTTGTGACATTGGTAAGGACGAGGGGAGGTGTGTTGTTAAGGAAAGGGGTGAAATTTAGAGGTACTGCCATTAGGGGAATCCTAGTAGTGCTAGGATGGAGCTTGCTACATATCCAACATTTTTCATATCCAGATTTCTGGGCATAGGCATATTTAAACTTTAATAATAACATTTTGTCTGTAAAACCCTCTGAGTTCTCATTTCTCTTGTGTCTATCATGTGTGTTATTGGTATTGTCCTGTTGTGGAGTGTTGGGATTTCCACAAATGCCCTTTATATGTCCCAAATCTTCAGGGTGATAGATACAGTTAGTTATCAGCCAAACTGGCAGGAATACGATTAGGACAGTCCAAAATAGGAGGCACAAGGCTTTCCCAGAAGTCTGTGGTGAAATAAGCGATGTCATCTTGTCGGAGGTCAGGGCTATCAGCCCTCGTTATTACCTCAGATCCAATTTGTGGGAGGTCGGAGTCATTTGCTCCCGTTAGTACCCCTTGTTGGAGGATTGGGCTTTCCCCTTTGTTTTGGTCATCTGCATCAACCGGTTCTGCTCTCAGTCTTGCTCTGGGGACCAATTTCACTCTGGTGGCATGGATCCAAGTTGGGCTTCCTTCAGTCAACACGGCGGTACGGGTTACGGCCTCAATACTTGTTTCTGGACCATAGGCGAAATCCTTGGCCTTCTTATCCTTCGTCAGGTGTTTTACTACCACTACATCTCCTGGTATAAAAGGGTGGGTGTTTTCCTGTGGAAGAGAAGGAAACTTACAGACAATTTTTTGCTCTATCTCATCTAGTTTAGTTATCAATGTCCTAACATAGTGATCCTGTATTTGCTCTAAATCTCCTTCCTGTAAGGCCAGGGGTTTCTTTGCCCATGGGGTGGGAAAGGGTCTTCCCATTAGTATTTCAAAAGGTGACATCTTTAAAGATTTGTGGGGGGTCATTCTAATCTCTGCAAGAATGATGGGTAACACTTCCTTCCATTTGTGGAAGGTTCCTCCAGTAGCCTTCCTTAACTTGTCTTTGAATGTTTTATTCATTCTCTCAACAACCCCTGAACTCTGGGGGTGATATGGGACATGAAATTTCCATTCTATCCTAAGGGCCTTAACTAATTCTTGATTAATCTTTGAAGTGAAGGCCGGTCCCTGATCACTGTTTATCTCTAATGGGCATCCCCACCTGGGAATAATATGTTGAGTTAGAATTCTTGCTACTGTTTTTGCATCCTCAGCCTTTGTGGGATATACCTCTGGCCATCGTGAGAACATGTCCACAATAACCAAAGCATATTCCTGTCTTCCTTTGTCACGGGGAATGTGTGTGAAGTCGATTTGGAGATGAGTGAATGGGGTTGTTGGATACTTGAGGTGTTGGTGAACTGCCCGTTTAGGGTTGTTAGGATTTGCCCGGAGGCATGTGATGCACCTCTGTACAAACCCAGCTACTAACTTGTCAACGTCTGTAATGTAAAAATCATTTTTAAGCAACAGTAGCATTGTAGCTTTACTGTTGTGGCCTACCCCATGGTACTGGGCTATAAAAAGTGGTGCACTAGCCTGTGGGATGCATGGTTTCCCCTCTTTGCAAATTAGTCCACTCTTTGGACTCTTTTGCAACACTGGATAACACCAGTCATTTAGATCTGTGTCACTTGCCGAGTACTGGAGTTCCACTATCATTTGTGTGTCATCTAACGAGGGTGGTGTTAGTACGGCCATTTGTAGAGTAGCTGGTTTTTGTAGTGCGGCTTCCTTTGCTGTTCTATCTGCCAAGGCATTGCCCCTGGAAATCGGATCTCCGCCCCCCGTGTGTGCCCTACAATGTAGTATGGCTATCTCTGAAGGGAGGTGGACTGCAGCTAGTAGATCATTGATCAACTGGGAGTGAGAAATTATTTTTCCATCCGCTCCTATGAACCCTCGTCTGGCCCAGATAACGCCGTGGTCATGGACCACGGAGAAGGCATACTTTGAGTCTGTATAAATGGTGACAGGCTGTCCCTCGAACAACTGGCATGCTCTGGTCAAGGCTATCAGCTCGGCAGCCTGAGCTGACTGATAGGGGATGGGTTTTGCTTCATGTATGCAGTCAGGTAAACTTACAACGGCATATCCTGCGTTGTATGTGGTGTCATTTGGTCTTGTGCATGACCCATCCACAAACACAACATGTGAATCTGGTATGGGCAGGGTTGCCATGTCTAGTCTAGGGGAAGTCTCTGTTGTTACAGAAGTCAAACAGTCATGGTCTTGTGGAATGTCATCTGTCTCACCTTTCAATCCCAATAATGCATTTAAGATAGGGGCAGGGCCTGCATTTGGGGAACAGTATCTGATTGACAAGGATGTGTTTCCTAAGAGGATGACTTCGTATCCACTTAGACGTTGGGCTGACATATGCTGGGTGTGTATCCCTCTTAGAAGATGGATGACCTGATGGGTAGTGTAAAGTGTGGTGGGGTGGCCCAGGGTGAAAACTACTGACATTTCCACCACCATTGCACATGCCGCTAGGGCTCTCAAACAAGCGGGCATACCTTGTACGGAAATTGGCATTACCTTCGAAAAAAAAGCTACGGGTCTAAACTTTCCTCCGTGTTCTTGTGTCAGTACCCCCGCCATGGTTTTACAGTTGTCCCTTGCATATAGCTGAAATGGCTTTACATATTCAGGCAGGCCCAAAGCAGGACTACACATCATTGCTAACTTCAACTTTTCAAAAGCGTTTAACATTTCTTGTGACCATATTATATTTTTTGGTTTGTCTGACAGTGTACATTGCCTCAAAATGTTGTCATAGTAAGAACAGTCCGGTATCCACTGTCTGCAGTAATTTATCATACCCAGAAAAGATAGCATTTCTTTCTGAGTGATTGGGTTGACCAGGCCCATGACAGATTGGATACGGCTAGGACTGATTTTCCTACTCCCTTGACTGAGGACAAAACCAAGATATTCAACTTCCTGTTTACACCATTGTAACTTTTTGGGTGAAACTTTGTGCCCACATTCATATAACCAACCTAACAACGATAAACAATCTTCCCTGCAGGCCTCCTGTGACAGATTACAAACGAGGAGATCATCCACGTATTGTAACAGGACGGAACCTTGGGGGGGGTGCCAGGGTTTTAATGTAGCTTGGAGGACTATGCTGTACACTACAGGTGAATCAGCATATCCCTGGGGCATACGGCACCAGGTGAGTTGTCGACCCTCGAAGGTGAATGCAAACATAGGCCTAGTGTCCTCGTGTACTGGTATACTGAAAAAGGCGTTTTTCAAATCAATTACAGAAAAATAGGTGGCTTGTGCAGGGATGGAGGAAAGGAGAGAGGTGACATCTGGCACTATCGGGGCAAGAGGGATGATTAAATTATTTATAGCCCTTAGGTCTTGAACAAATCTGACACTACCGTCTGGTTTGGAAACAGGGTTGATAGGGGTACTATATGCAGAGCAGATAGGGGTCAAGATTCCCTTCTCTAAAAAGTCCTGTATCATAGGTCTGATTCCATCTAGTTTCTCTTTTGACAAAGGGTATTGTTTATGAAACACTGGTTGAGCACCTGGTTTCAGGGTAGCCCGATAGGGGGTACAATCAATGAGACCGGTGTCAAAATCGTTCTGTGACCATATGCCGTTATCAACGGTGAGTAGTTCATCGGAAAGCGGTAGACTGACAAAAATGGGACGGGTTATAGGTATCACCTTAGATTCCACACTGAGTCCGTCCGGACCCGAGTGGATACTAAGTTCTAGTTTTCCAAAAAGATCCCTTCCTAGCAAATTTACCGGACAACCAGGGATAATCTTGAAAACATGATTCATGACAAATGTTCCATCTGGAGTATGGACAGGGAGCAAAGTTGTTTCATAGGTTTTGGTGGTTATCCCATTTATTCCCATTGAAGGATCAGACCTTTTCAGGGGACCTTGGTATTGATCCCTGCACAGAACACTGGTATTTGCCCCTGAGTCCACCAACAATTTAACATACCTCCCTTGGACTAGAAGTGCAATAAATGGTGATTCTTCCCAACTGTCAGTGATCTGTGCAAAGGCCTGGGAGCAATCCTCCGGGCCTCGTCAACGTGGGTGTTGAGTCCAGTCTATGTCAAATCTAGGTTGGGTATTTGTCTTGGTCAGGCCAGGGTTCTGGTCTTGGGAATTGGCCCTTCTGTCAGGTAGGGGGCAATTTCTGGCCCAATGGCCGGAACCGCCGCAATTGTAACAAGGGCAGTCCTGTGCATTTCTATTCATGTGATCCCTGTCCATGTTACTGCGATTAAATGACTGTCCCCTCTCTGGTCTCCTACCTCTGGTTTGTCTATAATTGTCAGGGTTTCTTCTTCCCTGATAATTATGAGTAGAAACAGTGTGTTTCTTTACATCAAAGACCCCTGCTGCTTCTTTTTGGTGGAGATGTTCTTCAAACTGTTTTTCCGTATCAGAGGGCCATGTTGACACAGCTTGTTTAACTGTGAGACTAATGTGTGATGAGAGGTTGCTAATAAAAGTGGAAATGAGCAATTGTTCATTATCCGCTTTTGGGAGACCGGCATCTTCCGTCCAGCATTTCACAAATCTTTTCCAGAATTCAAGTACTCCTTCTCCGGGTTTCTGTTTGCAAGAAACAGCAACAGGGAGGGAGGATCGGGACTTGAAAACTTCTATCATATGTGCCTCTAATTCTACCCACATTTGCTTCTGCCCCTCTTCCGTATTCAAAGGGTAAGTATTTGCAGTTTGCTTTTGCGAGGTCCATGATACTGATAGCAGGAACCTTATCCCATTTCCATCCGGAATGGGTTTCTACAATTCCATCAACTATAAGTCTCATATCTTCCTGTGTGAAATTCCTCCCCTTGCATGCCTTCTTTAGATAACTTATGCAACCTTTTGGTGCTATATTGGGTTTGGGGCAATGTTTTAAAATCCTATTAATATCTTCAATATCCATAGGCTTTTTCAATAACTGATCCCCAACCGTCATAAAAGGCATATGGGTCACGTTTCTTGTGGTCCCTGACCGATTACGATTGGGACTGAGAATTTCTCTGAGTCTTGTACTATTTATAAAATCTACCACTGCTGACCCTGTGGTCCCACCACTAGCTCCCCTATTTTCATCTGGATCCTCCCCCTCTGATCCCTCCTGTCCTGAACTGTCGGGTATCAGAACTGAAGGGGCTGAAGTTTGGACTGTTGGTATTTGAACTGTAAGAGTAGAGGATTGCGTGGGCATTGGTTGTTGGGATCCAGGGTGTATTGGGGCAGTAGGAGCGGGACGATTTCGGTTATTTCCAACTACTCCTGAAATTATTTCTTCTTCAGTGAATTGTGGATATAGGGCTTGGTATTTGGGGGGTGGAATGGGGTTTATGCCAGAAGTTCCCTTCTTAATACATAATTTCTCTAACTCATATCTTTTTGAGTGATCTATGGGTTTGGGGCGTTTAGAATTGGGTCTGGGTCTATCATACCAATAGGGGGCAACTTCTAACCATTGCTCCCCCCCATGTCTCATATAATCCTGGTCCCATTGTGGGTCCGGACCATAATATGGCCATGCGCTTTGATCTCCTAAACACAGTCCCTTCACCATATCCAAATGGAACAGGTCATTTGCCCCGTCCCTAGGGAAGGGTGAACAACTGTGTAATCCCTCTGTCCATCCCGCTATATTATCCACCCAGGGATTAATAAGAAAATAATCCGTGCCTCCTACTCGGGCAACGTATTCTTTGCAGGTTTCTTGGACATTGGGGGGAGGGTAGGAGGTAATTTTACTATGTTTGGTCCCCATTGGTTCAAACAACGGCGTTCGTCAGTGAGATAAACACACCCTAATCTGTGACCAATTGTAGTATCAACACAATCAAAATCGTCGTGCCAATCACACTGGAAGCACGACCCCACTTTGCTTGGATTAAATATGGTACAAATCTTATTGGGAATTCTAACTATTGCCTGAATAATAGAATTCTTATAGGTATTATCAATATTTTGCAAAATGTAAGTAACTCGTAGTTCTTTATCTATACATAACTGGCAGGTCATTTGTAGTAGAATATTGGTTTTGATATATATTCACAATGAAAATGTATTGTGTTTTGGTGCCTAAGTGCTCAGTCTATGTTACGTGCCAATTGGTATGCAATTTCACTGTATGTTGGCAGATTGCATGCTGATTGTAAGCTAACAGATCTGCCAGACAGAGATCTGTGTGTGTGTGTGGTTCAGCAGACCAGTCTGCGGACAAGCTGTTGGGTGGTGGCAGGCTATAGTTTATTGTGTGCCTGGTGTGTGGGTGTGGGGACAGTGGAAATGGTGATTAACACTGGGATTCAAGCTTACAGGATAGCTGGAGGAACACTAGAAGTGTGTAGTAATTGCTAGACTGTGTCCCAACCCTTAGCATGCACCAGATTGTATGTAAGATTTGTATCTGCTTGTGTGTGGTCAGCTAGTTGGATTGGGGTGGAGTCTCCCTCTAGTGGTGGTCAAAGATAATGCGGGCTGTGAAGTATCACAGCCAGTCTTACGTGCTTAGTAGAAATTCCTTCTTATTCTTTTAGTTCCTCATATAGCCCTGTCACGAGACGCTCGCTTGTGGTTAGAAATTTGCCACTGACAAGTGTGATCGTGACAGGTTGTCTTTCTGGAAAATTTACCCTGCAACCTAAATACTGTTTTACTTTCTTTGGGAGGGATTATTAAAACTAACTTGGCAGATTTTTAAATTCCACTCAGTTATATTAAATACTAAACAAATTTTACATCAAGGACAAGTTATACAGATTACACAGACGCCTGGCTCAGTATCACTTGCTTTCATCAACCGTGGGTCATATAGCTTTCGCCTAGCCACGGAGATGGGGCGTCTTATACGTTTGCCAAACACGTCTCAAAGCAGTCCTTGGCTTAGCTCACCTTCTAAGCACCTGTACCGCACAAACAGATAATTTCTTATTACTTTAAAATTCTTAATACTTTAAACAACAATATATTACTTAATACTTTAAACATCAATATTTTAGGCGATCATACCAAGGGTATATCTATGTCTCCCTGAGACTTATCTTATCTGGACATCTGGACATCCCTGATGTCTTATCCAAAACCCTTACACTTCGTGTCCTAGACACGATTCTTATCACAGTCCCCGACTGAGAATTATTAGGAATACAGGAATTGATCCGAGCCTTCCGACAGACGAAAGGAGATCCCCTGCATCCCGGACGAGCCCCCAAACTGAAAGCCCACCCCAAATTGTAAGGTATAAAGTACTGACCCTTGGTATGATGTCCTGTCTGGTACCAGGAGAATGATTTTAGCCCTTGCAATAACGAGACTGAGAGACGATAATAGGCTGAATCATTCTGCTGTAATATGGCGCGAGCAGTTTCTTTTATAAAAACATACAGAGATTCAAAGGAAATACACAAATACATGTCTTAACATCATTGGTTAATACACTGTTACTGGGCGGACGCCCCCCTTTTGGGTGATGCTGTTAAAATATCATTGGTTAAAAGTTACCGTTATTTATTGCTTAAGTTAGAACTCGTCTCATGATTAAGGCTTGTATATATGTCAACCGCCACAAACTGGTTATAGAAACCACAAAACCTAGGTCACAAGACATTCAAACTGACTACTACTATATATGGTCATCACAAGGAATGCTCATGTCATTCTGATATACAGACAGCATATATGCAATGTATGGACAACTTATGTTAACCCTTACACCAATTATTATCGTCTAGCAACGATCATAGTTTAGGGAAGTTGGCTCTGTTGAATTTCAGTGTCTTTGTATTCCCCTTATGTTTCCTATTTGTGTGATGTATACTAAAATGTATTGACCTGTGATCGCTGTTTCCTATATTGCCCCGTATTTCCATATCTGTGATCCGGTCTGTATTGTTGGTAATCAGTAGGTCTAGTAACGCTTTGTTTCTAGTTGGTGCATTTATCAACTGATCCATGAAATTGTCCTGCAAGACCTTTAGGAACTGGCCAGCCTTAGAAGAATGCATGGTTCCTTCCACCCAGTCTGTCTGGATAATTAAAATCCCCTATTATAATGACACTTCCAATTCTTTCCGCTAATCCATATTGTGTCTGCCTCTGTTTCCTTCCTCTGGTTAGGGGGCCTATAACATACTCCCAGTACTACTTTCCCCTTAGTTTCCTGCCTTTGTAGCTCTACCCATAAGGATTCTACCTCCTCCCTTGCTCCCTTAGTGATGTCATCTCTCACATTCACTTGTACATCATTTTTGATATACAGACATACCCTCCTTTTCTTACCCTCTCTATTCCTGCGATATAGGGAATACCCTTGAATGGTTGTTAGCCAATCATGACAGCTGTCGAACCATCTTTCTGTAATTGTGGAAAGAAAGTGTCGCGCTAAACAAACATGAACAATGCAATTATACTGACGTGCAATTACAACACATAATAAGCAATACAAAAAATAATGAATTATACAGAAAATTCATGCACCAAGTGTAAAAGTCCACATCAAAAATGAAAAAAGTCAAATAAGTCCACTGGAATTTAGCTGTATAAAGGTAGAGTTCCAGAAGAAAGTGATATATGTGACAAATCAATTCCAATGTGACTCCAATGTGAAGGACCCTCCACCAATGAAGATGTAGGCTTAACAGAAATTAGTGTTGCTCACGAATATTCGCATTGCGAATATTCGCATTGCGAATATTCGCTACGAATATTGCATATTCGAGTATTCGCGAATAACTCGAATATCGCGGCGAATATTCGCTATTTCGAATATTCAAATTTTTCAAATTTCGCAATCAATTTCGCAATCAATTTCGCATTCGCAATAGCGAAATTTCGCATTTTTTTTTTTTTTATAAAATATAGCGAATATTCGTAAATATCGAATATTCGTGATATTTTATCCAAAAAAATATATTTTTTTTTTTTTATAAAATATCACGGATATTCGATATTAACGAATATTCGCAAATATTCTTCTAAATATTCGCGAAATATCGCGAAATCGAATATGGCGTATTCCGCTCATCACTACCAGAAATGTCGGACTCAGAAAAACATACGTTTTGTGAGTCAGACAAGCTTGTAATGAACAGGTGTCCTAGGAGTCTCTCCAGACGCAGGATAACCACTCTTGTCCAGACCGATATGGATACCCACTATAAAGGTGTATGACCAAGTCTCGACAGTATTTGCAGTCACAATACCAGAGAAGGAAAAAGAAGGAGCAACATAGTGTGATACTGTAACTAAAAGTAAAATTTAATAGGCAAATGCACTTACAATTGAAGCAGTACACAGCGCGTATAGATATAGATGACAGCAGTAGTATCAAGGGGTGACTCACAACTGCAACCCACTTATTTAAATAGAAAAAAAAAACTATAATAGGAGCCAAGCCCACCTGTGTTGAAAAACGGACGCAGCCTGTTAATTGGTGTCCACTTCCTGGTTGAAACAACATGGAGTCGAGGCGTGCGTTCCACGCCTCGATATCAAACCGGAATATGCGTTCCAGATAATGTCACTTCCGGTGCGACACGGAAGTCTCCATTTTGACCGTACAGGTCATGTGAACATGAAATCTAACCTGAGTGGTGGAATGTGCGTTCCACACCTCCATCCCAAAGTCCAATGGAACGCTATACCTGGACATCCAGCGTCGAGGCATGCGTTCCAAATCATTAACACGGAACATATTGGCGACTTGCGCTCCGGGTAGTTAACCCAGAAAACGCTTTCTCAGGGGCATAATGAAACGCACACTATGCACATTAAGGACTACAACAGACAGTGTGCCAGGACATGAATATTCCATATAAAAATAGAGGGAGATGTTTATATTTCAAAACTCCCCCTATGGGGCACATATGGAATAAAAAAAAGTCATGATGCCAAAAGAATTAAAAATGAATACATAAAAATTTACATTGCTATTTAGTGGATGACCCACAGGTCAAACAAACGAAACCAATAAATAAAAAAATGAAACATAAAATAAAAAACTCTAATCTTACACATACCCACTTGATGGTGAGAACGTGCGTAGACACCCATACAACTATATATGTGGATAACGGATAATATACAGAAATGTACATATCTGTATCTCGTTCAACTAAACCGACAAAGGTATATTAAAAAATAAAAAAATAACAAAGTAGCACGTTGAACCAAAAATGGAGAACGCACATAGAAATGGGCTGGACTCCCAGTATAGGTAAATATATATACATATTGGATGTAATTGTAATGTGTAAAAAAATATATATTACAGTATAAAAATGAATTAAAAGAAAATATAAAATAGACAAAAAGGAAAAAAAAAATCTCATCCTCTATATAACCACATTAGTTACCCAATAAAAAGTCACATAACAATGGCTTAGGACATGTCAATGAACGCATTGACATCCCAATCTACGTTCATATCTAATGGACGATGCGTCTGGAGCTCATAGATCCAAAAGGTTTCTAGTCTTGAAACACCTTAGGCCCCCCTCTCCAGGGGGGTATATATCTGTCAATAATGACAAATTGAGAGCCACTAGGATTCTTATTATGATGCTGTTTATAGTACCTAGGGACCGTATGATTGGTATCCCCACTAATTATAAGGGATATATGCTCACCCACACGAACTGTGAATGTACGAGTCGTGCGGCCAACATACTGCATCCCACAGGGACAAGTAATAAGATACACGACGTACTTGGTCTCGCACGTACAGAAATGTTTAATTTTGTATTGCCTATTAGTCACTTTTGAGGTGAACTGGGTGGTTTTGAGTCTCCCCAAAGTATTATGTTTACATACCTTGCATTTCTTACATGGGAAAAAACCTATAAGATCATTAAAAAAAGAACTTCGAATTGGGGGGTCTATAACATTGGGGGCTATCTGGTTCCGTAAAGAAGGTGCCCCTCTAAAAACCACCTTTGCCCGATCGGGAAGCAAGGGATTAAGGACTGTATCCCCTTTGAGGATGTCCCAATGTTTATCGATAATATTCCTTACTTGTTTGTGTTCAATAGTGTGAGCGGAATACGCCATATTCGATTTCACGATATTTTCGAGAATATTTAGAAGAATATTCGCGAATATTCGTTAATATCGAATATTCGTGATATTTTATATAAAAAAAAAAAATGCAAATATTCGCCAATGCGAAATTTCGCGATTTTTTCTTTTTTATAAAATATCACGAATATTCGATATTTACGAATATTCGCTATATTTTATAAAAAAAAAAAATAGCGAAATTTCGCATATGCGAAAGCGAAAATGATTGCGAAATTTCGCTATTTTTTTTTGGATAAAATATCACGAATATTCGATATTTACGAATATTCGCTATATTTTATAATAAAAAATTGCGAAATTTCGCTATTGCGGAATTTCGCGAATGCGAAATTTTGCGAATGCGAAATTGATTGCGAAATTGATTGCGAAATTTGAAAAATATGAATATTCGAAATAGCGAATATTCGCCGCTATATTCGAGTTATTTGCGAATACTCGAATATGCAATATTCGTAGCGAATATTCGCAATGCGAATATTCGTGAGCAACACTAGTGTTCAATGGAATAAGATGTAACAAAAGCCACTTTGAACATCGTCAACAAGACGTTTAGGTTTAGTTACAGTAAGTGAGGTTCTGTCAAGTAATGATACTCTCTGTATTTCTAAATCAACATCATTCGACTTATAACCCTTCTCTAGAAACCTTTGTTTTAGGGTCTCGGACTGCTCAAAGAAGGTTTGCATATTGGTACAGTTCCTACGCAACCTGAGAAACTGACTCCGTGGAACTGACCGAAGCCAGGAATGATGATGGCAACTGTCTACAGAGATAAAGCTATTGCGGTCGGTTGGTTTGAAATACGTTTGTAGAACGAACCTACGCTCAACCAGACAGATCTCGAGATCCAAAAAATGAATTTTACTGGAACTGGCCTCATAAGATAAACTGATGCCTCTATCATTTAAATTGAGGTCGTCAAAAAACGTTTTGAGGGATTCAACACTGCCCTTCCAAAGGAGGAGGATGTCGTCTATATACCTAGCCCAGAGAACCAGGGAAGGGTTATTCTGGGCATAGACGACATCCTCCTCCCATTTGGCCATAAACAGGTTCGCAAGGCTAGGTGCAAACTTGGCCCCTATTGCGACACCGCGTTGTTGTAGATAATAACGTTGGTCGAACCAAAAATAATTATGCTTCGTAGCAAATTCAAGAAGTTCTAAAATAAAATCACATTGAAAATCAGCAAGTGAGTGTTCACGATCCAAGAAATGCTTAACTGCTGCCAGTCCAAGGTGGAATGCATGTGTACAGGGAGGCCACATCAGCGGTTGCCATGATGTAGTCTCCCTGCACGTCAAGACTTTCTAAACGTTGTATAGTGTCCCCTGTATCCTGAAGGAACGAGGGTGTTTTTCTCACAAGTGGCTGTAAGTAATGATCAATGTAACGGCCTATACGTGACGTGACAGAATTAATGCCACTCACGATAGGCCGCCCTGGTGGTAAGGTAGGATGTTTGTGAATCTTGGGTAAAAAATAGATCGTAGGGATCCTGGGGACCTTCGGTATTAAAAAAGCCTTTTCCTTTTTATTTAAAATCTTTAAATCAAAACCCTTATTTACAAGAATCTGTAATTGTTTTTTATAGGTATTAGTGGGATTAACCAAGACTTCTTTATAAGTGTCTGGTTCACTCAGAATCCGATACATTTCGGTCTGGTAATGAGATTTGTCCAAAATGACAATACCTCCCCCCTTGTCAGCAGGTCGTATTATCAAATCCTTCTGTTCGCACAGGGACTTGAGATCAGATTTAGACAAGGAAGGCATATGGGGAAGTTTTTCAGATAGACGTGATAAATCCCGAAGAACAGATTCCTTGAAGATTTTCACTGCCGGTGCTACTGGTCCTGGAGGGTTGTACAAAGATGGATTTGAAAGTCCAGAGTGTACTGTGCCAATTGTAGCAGCCCTATCCTCATATTTAGATGTGTTAGAGGTCAAGTAACGCTGGATGTTAATTTTTCTAATATACTTTTGTATGTCTATAAAGGTCCCAAATTTGCTCAATTTCTTAGGTGGAGCAAACTTGAGACCTCTATCAAGAATATTGAGTTCGGCCTTGGAGAGTACCTTACTGCTAAGGTTATATACACCTTGGCCTTTCACTCTCTCCTTCTCTTTCCTTTTCTGTATTCGCTGTCCTCCTCTGCACCCTCTCTTGGGTTTGGACCCTTTTTCTTTGACAAGGGGTCCTCGTGAAAACCCTGTCTTCCATATCTATTGGAGTTATTATGCTGATATGGTGTTGGCTCATAATTAGTTGCATTGTGAGACTGGGAATAAGAGCCCTGATAGTCTCTCAAGGGGGTATATCTATTATGGGTGGAGACTGGGGGTGCATACTGCTGTTGAGGATAAGAATAATAATGATCGTAGTAATCCGTATTGGGACCAGGGGAGGCTTCACGTATTTGCCCTCCACGATCATATTGGGGGTGAGGGTTTGTATCCTGAGTTACCCCTCAGTTGTCCTCTACCACCCCGTTTCCCACGATTATTGCCTCTCCCTCTATTTTGATTATTAGAGGTATGTGGACTACGATGTAAGTGTTCTGGTCGGGAAGGTGTTAAATCCCTAATGTTCTCAGTGGCCGGTCTGCTACCAAACTGAGCGGCAAGACCACTGGGTATCATAGATGGAACAGGAAGTGATGGCAGACCAACATCCCCCACTGGTGTAGTGTCCATAGATGGAGCAGGTGTAATGTTTTTTTGCCAATCAAAAACACTTTTATTTTTATAGTCACCCACATCTCTGAAATACTTTTTAAGCTTTTTAATTTTTTGATCTCGATCTTCCTTCTCCAAATGGCTTTGGAGATTGGTTGAGAGAGAGGTGTACTCCAGAGAGTTTTTATGGGTTACTAATTTATCTTTTAACTCTCTAATCTCATTATCAAGAATAGTTAGTCTAGACCTTTTACGTGAAATGAGAAAGTCTAAAAACGTAGTGCCTGCCTCATTGAAGTATTTATACCATGTATCCAAGTCCGGGTCACCTTGCTGAGGGTGAACATCCCAGCGTAGACTACGTGGTACCATACTTTCTGCAACATACTGCTCCAAAAAAGCAATACCCCATATAATATGTAATTCAGAGGTCATAATATTCTTGAGTCTCAGAAAGAGGCCTCCTAACTTAGTATCATTCCCTGTGATAGAAAAGACACCATTAAGGTTTACAGTCCTGGACACTCTATAATCGAAGACGTCCATAATGGAAAGCAAACTTGAAAAATAGAGATTATATAAGCTTGCAGCAGTGTTAAAAATCAAGAAAACAAGAACAAGTATATGGTGCGTAACACCGCGCTGCTAATAACAATATTTTAAAGCGGCTGACACGGCTGACACGGCTGTTTGATAGAAGCAGAAGTGAACAAAGTGTGGAAAGAAAGTGTCGCGCTAAACAAACATGAACAATGCAATTATACTGACGTGCAATTACAACACATAATAAGCAATACAAAAAATAATGAATTATACAGAAAATTCATGCACCAAGTGTAAAAGTCCACATCAAAAATGAAAAAAAGACAAATAAGTCCACTGGAATTTAGCTGTATAAAGGTAGAGTTCCAGAAGAAAGTGATATATGTGACAAATCAATTCCAATGTGACTCCAATGTGAAGGACCCTCCAACAATGAAGATGTAGGCTTACCAGAAATGTCGGACTCAGAAAAACATACGTTTTGTGAGTCAGCCAAAAGAATTAAAAATGAATAGATACAAATTTACATTGCTATTTAGTGGATGACCCACAGGTGATTTGTGATTTATTGGTTTAGTTTGTTTGACCTGTGGGTCATCCACTAAATAGCAATGTAAATTTTTATCTATTCATTTTTAATTCTTTTGGCATCATGACGTTTTTCTATTCCATATGTGCCCCATAGGGGGAGTTTTGAAATATAAACATCTCCCTCTATTTTTATATGGAATATTCATGTCCTGGCACACTGTCTGTTGTAGTCCTTAATGTGCATAGTGTGCTTTTCATTATGCCCCTGAGAAAGCGTTTTCTGGGTTAACTACCCGGAGCGCAAGTCGCCAATATGTTCCGTGTTAATGAATTGGAACGCATGCCTCGACGCTGGATGTCCAGGTATAGCGTTCCATTGGACTTTGGGATGGAGGTGTGGAACGCACATTCCGCCACTCAGGTTAGATTTCATGTTCACATGACCTGTACGGTCATAATGGAGACTTCCGTGTCGCACCGGAAGTGACATTATCTGGAACGCATATTCCGGTTTGATATCGAGGCGTGGAACGCACGCCTCGACTCCATGTTGTTTCAACCAGGAAGTGGACACCAATTAACAGGCTGCGTCCGTTTTTCAACACAGGTGGGCTTGGCTCCTATTATAGTTTTTTTTTTCTATTTAAATAAGTGGGTTGCAGTTGCCTTAATAACGTGTACTGACACAAAACGCGTCGGGAAGACTCTACTACTGCTGTCATCTATATCTATACGCGCTATGTACTGCTTCATTTGTAAGTGCATTCGCCTATTAAATTTTACTTTTAGTTACAGTATCACACTATGTTGCTCCTTCTTTTTCCTTCTCTGGTATTGTGACTGCAAATACTGTCGAGACTTGGTCATACACCTTTATAGTGGGTATCTATATCGGTCTGGACAAGAGTGGTTATCCTGCGTCTGGAGAGACTCCTAGGACACCTGTTCATTACAAGCTTGTCTGACTCACAAAACGTATGTTTTTCTGAGTCCGACATTTCTGGTAAGCCTACATCTTCATTGGTGGAGGGTCCTTCACATTGGAGTCACATTGGAATTGATTTGTCACATATATCACTTTCTTCTGGAACTCTACCTTTATACAGCTAAATTCCAGTGGACTTATTTGTCTTTTTTCATTTTTGATGTGGACTTTTACACTCGGTGCATGAATTTTCTGTATAATTCATTATTTGTTGTATTGCTTATTATGTGTTGTAATTGCACGTTAGTATAATTGCATTGTTAATGTTTGTTTAGCGCGACACTTTCTTTCCACACTTTGTTCACTTCTGCTTCTATCAAACAGCCGTGTCAGCCGCTTTAAAATATTGTTATTAGCAGCGCGGTGTTTCGCACCATATACTTCATCTTTCTGTAATTCCTAGAAAATCTAAATTCACCTAATACAACAATAGCTCTAGTTCTCCAATCTTATCTGTCATACTCCTGGCACTGGTGAACATGCCACGTAGTTTAGACCGGTCGCATACTATCTCCTTATTGGGTGCTCTGGGGTTGCAAACAGGACTTCTTACTATACTTACCCCGGGTTTAGGTGCTTTAGTCAACCTACCACTAATGCCAATATTACCCTCTGGAATATGATCCACAGTGACTATCTCTACCTCGCGACCATCCCCCTTGTTGCCTAGTTTAAAAGCCCCTCTAACTTTTTGGCCATCTTCACTGCCAGCAGATCTGCACCTTCCCATTTAGGTGCAGTCCGTCCCTTCTATAGAGCTGGTAACCGACTGAGAAGTCACCCCAGTTCTCCAGGAACCCAAATCCCTCTTTTCTACACCAGCTCCTCAGCCACTTGTTTACTTTCCTAATCTCCCTATGTCTTTCTGGTGCGGCTCGAAGTACTGTTAGTATCTCTGAGAATACTACCTTGGTGTAGTCTTATAAACATATGTATAGTCCTCTCCGATTAGATAATTGATGTTTAGATGTTAGTATGATGATTATAAATTTGTTGTTCTGCAGCAACTCACACCAGGCTCTCCAGAGAACGCATTTTTAATTAACTTCCAATAACAGTACAAATCCAACAGAGTAATTCAGAATGTCATCTTTTCCTAGACCTGTGCTATATTCATACAGAGAATCTACCGGGACTACATTCTCTGAGTGACAACCTGAATTCCCAGAATATATCTTCTATTCACTGAATAGCTGAGAAATTTGATTGGTCGTCTTTGATCTGAAAGACATGATTCAACGTCCTGTCTTCCAGAGTGCTAGGTAATTGTCACTCCCAGCAGGAGTCACTAATTAGTATTAGGGAGCTAACTAGTATACATCCTTGCATACCAATTAGCTTTCTTTTAATAAGTAATTAGATTACATATGGCCTAAGTAATGGTTTGATGTGTAAACTAGACTTCCTATTTCTTTATCTATTGACAATGGACAAGTGTCTTTTGATGTGTTAAAGGAAAAATAGAGGGCGCTGGGGTATAAGGGTGGTTATACTACAAACACGCTAGAATAGGTCTCCAAACGATAAATGAGAGTATTAAATAACCCAAAAATGTATATATATGGTGAAGCAATGAAATCAAAATGTGCAATACAATGTTGGAACCAATTATGGTAACTGGTATAGCATATAACGTGTTCTAATATTGACCAAACAGTGCAGTCCTTAAAATCCAAAGGAAAAAGAGGTGAAGAAATTTTTGATGTGTAACATGTAATTACAGGTTACTGAAATCTGGCCTGTATATGTTGGACTTATATAATATAATATTTATATATATATATTATATAAGTAACACCCAACATATTACTACATATACTACAACACTTGTAGGTCTCTTTCTTCAATTTAGCTCCTAAATCCCTAAAATCTTTTTTTTAGGACAGGTCATTTTCCTCTGACTTAATTATTGGTGCCAACGTGTACCATGACAGCCGGGTCTTTCCCAGCCCTTCCTAGTAATCTGTCCACCAGGTCCATGATGTGCCGAACCCGGGTGCAGCTTTATTTTTTTTAATTTTTTTACTAGTAATGGTGGTGATATGTGATTTTTAGTGGCACTACAACATTGCGGCGGACAGATCTGACACTTTTGACACTTTTTGGGGAACAAGTGACATTTATACAGCAATCAGTGCTAAAAATAGCCACTGATTACTGTATAAATGACACTGGCAGCAAAGGGGTTAACACTAGGACGATCAATGAGTTAAGTTACATAGTTGTATAGTAGGTGAGTGTTTCCTAGGGAGTGGTTTCTGTGGGGGGAGTGTAGTGACTGGAGGAGGAGAAAGATCACTGTTCCTAATCACTAGGAACAGAAGATCTGTCTCTCCCCAGACAGAACGGGGATCTATCTGTTTACATTGACAGGTCCCCGTTCTATCTCTCTTAGGAGCGATCATGGGTGCCCACAGATATCGATTAAGGAATAAGTTACTATTGTGACTCCAAGTGTTGTAATAGTAAATTATCTCTTCCTAAAACCTGTATGCCTGGTTTGAATGCAGCAGAGACATTCACTACAGAAAATCTTCATCAAATACCAAAATTCACCACACAGTTGGCATCCAGGAATATATTTATTGCATGCAGAAAAGCTGAGGCAAACAATATGGAGCAGTAAATGTTGGCATTTGTAGTGTTTGAAGGCCAATTATGACTACATATTTCTATCTTAACCCCCAATGTATGCATCTTGAGGAAATTGCATCACAGAAAAGGGAGGATACACAGAAAATTAATGCAGTACACACAGTGACAGCAAAGTGGCAGAATAACAATAAACAATTAAAAAAAGGAAAAGAGATTGGAAATAAACATTATTGTTATATAAGGTACTTATATAGCACTGTCAATTAATGCAGTGCTTTAACATATACATTCACATCGGTCCCTACCCTCAAGGAGCTTACAATCCAAGCCACACTGTCTTTGGAGTGTGGGCAGAAACCCATGTAAGCACAGGGAGAACATGCAAACTCCAGGCATATAGTGTCGTGGTTGGGATTCAAACTAGTGACCCTTTTTACTGCTAGGTGAGAGTGCTACCCACTACACCACTGTGCTGCTCAATATAAATGCAATTGCATTGTCCATGTAACTGTTGAAGATAATGCAGCTAAAAAGGTGTCTGCTATAAACATGTGACTTGACTATATTTGTTTACCTATATACTTATTTACAAAAAAATTGCAGTTATTTTATGAAACATATTCACTGTAGAGTATTTTCTATTTGCAGTGTATGTAAACAAATTATGTAATGAATTTAAATTATACAAGCATTTAAAGCATTAAAACATGTAGCTTCCTAATAATGTTGTTTTTGTTTTTTAGGCATTTTATCTAGTTGCTGCCAGCCTTTGTGTCTGTGTCATAGCTTCCTTTCAACTTGCTGCCTTCACGTTCCGAGAAAACTTGGCAGCCTCTGCTCTCCTGCTGATCCTTTTTGGGTATGTGATTGTAAATTCTGCTCAGGAATTATAGCTTGTTCTCCTCACGCAGAAATCTTTACAGTTTACTCACACCTGCTGTTGGAAGCATGATTTTCACCATACTCTGGCTATTATGTTTTCATTTGGGAAATTGAAAGAACACTTTGCACTGGTAACATAATGTTGAGAACTGAAATGTATTTGGAGGCTGTGAAAGATTTATTTGCTGCTAATGAGGCAAACATTGGAACTACCTTTTAAAGATGCTCATGCTGTTCAGTTGACTATAACCTGTTATGTACTCTGCTATTGATTATATGTTATTCTACCTTCAGGAGTGATTTCATAGCTGAAAACAATAATGTAGTGATTCAGTAGAAGATAACATCAGCAGAGTCTCTACCTTTTTCCCCATGTCAGTTTATTAACCTTACTAATGTTTCAAGCACACTACAGTTAAGATCCAAAACTGCATAATCCAGCTTTTTAAAATCACTGTTTAAAACAAATTCATTTGGTAGATTGTTTACTGTTTTGTTTTCTACAGTTAGATTATTTTGTTTTACAGAAATTACATTCTGTGTTAAATTATTTAACCATTTGCTGACCTACAGACGCAGTTATACTGCAGCAGGTTGGCTCAGCTGCGCAAATTTCTACAGGTGTATGTCGGGCTCATAAAACAGCGATCTGTGGGTGCATGCTTCCTTTGGGCAGCGGGGGAGCCAATCAGCGGGCCCGTCAGACTCGATGTCCGCCAGCCACACGCAATTGTTCCCCACAGTGACAGAATAGGGATCAGCCAGTGTAAACAAGGCAAATGTCCATTCTAACAGGGGAGATCACACAGATCCTGGAAATACCTTTTGGGAATTGTGTCTGGAGCATACAGGAAAGGAATCTAGGAAAAAGAGCTTTTAAAAAAGTGCTATTAGAAATTGCAGTGTCAGAACTAATTGTACTGGGAGCTATGAAAGCTATGAATGATGGAGTCCTTTCTGACATTAAATGTGTACTTTTTAGCATGCCAACACCACTTTTGACATTAATGTATAAACTGCTAATAATGACCATCTAGATATGTTTTCAGTATTGATGGAGCTCTAGGTGGTCTTGATGAAGATGATATCAATGTAAGAGATTAAGTTTGTACTCCATATGCAAAATAATTGTATACCCAGGTAGTTGGAAAACACAAAACTGCTCTTGGTTTAAATAAGCAATATAGGGAAAATAGTTTGTACTCTCTGTATGCAAATCCCATAGCTTTACACAGAAATGTTGTCAAGGACCCTCCCCTTTGTACATGTCTAAGCGTATAGCCTTCAGAACCAACATTTTTAGGCATTTCTGAATGCACAAAGAGATTTAGATCTTTCAAATGTGCATAATGGTAAATAAGATATGACATTTTGGTGAGAAGATTAATCCATTTATGTAATGGCTACTCATGGACTGTTAAGAAAATCTACTAGCACAATCTCCATCTTCACCACTCATAATCTTTTGTCTTCATTTTCAAAACAAAAGACCTTCCATTTGTAACTTGATAGTGCCAGTTCACATAGCAGTAGTAATAGGATGACCAGGTAAGTATTCAATAGACATATATATTACATAACCTTGGTAGAAATTAAGAAATAACTTTCTCCTACTAGGGCATGTAAATGCAAATTAACATCTTAATACTACTTTTTCAGAACTGTAATTGCAGAACAGTAGGTCAGTAAAATTGTTAAAATATGATTCAAATATTTTTTTTTTTTTTTTTTTTTAAAGTTTTGAGGATGGACCAATGGCCAGAACTTGCTCAATATGCAATTGAGCTACTGGCCTGTCCTGCATCCAGCGTTCTTTCTGAACGCACAGTCAGTGCTGCTGGAGAGTTTGTAACGTATCATAGAGTGCGCCTGTTCATTGACTCCGTTGATAGGCTCACATTCATAAAAATGAATCAGTCTTGGATCAGCAGTAGGGATGAGCCGAACATCCTCTGGTTCGGTTTGCAGCAGAACATTCGAACAGCCCAAAAAATTGGTTCGAACACCGTTATTAAAGTCTATGGGACACGAACATGAAAAATCAAAAGTGCTTATTTTAGGTTTAGGTTAATATGCAAGTTATTATCATAAAAAGTGTTTGGGGACCTAGGTCCTGCCCCAGGGGACATGTTTCAATGCAAAAAATAGTTTTAACCACTTGGTTACCGCCCCATAGTCAAAAGACGTCATGTTTTTAAAGATGGATATCTCGTAACGGCAGCAGCTGCTGCCACAACCGAGATATCCATCTCTTCAGTGGGCAGTTCTGTTAATGATAACGGCGGTCTCCGTGGCGGATTCGCCGCGAGATCACCGTTATCGGTGGCGGGAGAAGGGCCCCCCTCTCGCCACTCTCCCGCACCCTCCGCCGCTTACCGGAGCCGTCTGTAGCGGCGGAGGCGATCGGGTCCATTCGGCAGCTGTGTGGGGATGCGAGTGAGGGAAAAATCGCCCCCACCTGTCCCCATAGCTCTCCTGGGTGGAAGTGACGTCAAAATGTCAGTCCTGCCCAGCGTCTTAAAGAAACATTTTTTTTTTTTGTCATTTGAAAAAATTACAGTTTACATTTTATTTTATTTTTTTGCATTTAAGTCTAAATATGAGATCGGAGGTCTTTTTGACCCCAGATCTCATATTTAGGAGGACCTGTCATGCTTTTTTCTATTACAAGGGATGTTTACATTCCTTGTAATAAGAATAAACGTGATCATTTTTTTATTTTATTATTTCAGTGTAAAAAAATATAAACTAAATAAAAATAAATAAGAAAACCAAAAATGTTTTTTTTAAAACGCCCCGTCCCGACGAGCTCGCACACAGAAGCGAACGCATACGCGAGTAGCGCCCGCAAATGAAAACTGTGTTCAAACCACACAAGTGAGTATCGCCGCGATCGTTAGAGCGAGAGCAATAATTCTAGCCCTAGACCTCCTCTGTCACTCAAAATGCAACCTGTAGAATTTTTTAAGCGTCGCCTATCGAGATTTTTAATATATAAAAAAAATGGGCAAAATTATTAACATTATTGTTGTCTTATTTTTTAATTCAAAAAAGTGTTTTTTTTTTCAAAAAAAGTGCGCTTGTAAGACGGCTGCGCAAATACCGTGTGACAAAAAGTATTGCAATGAATGCCATTTTATTCTCTAGGGTGTTAGAAAAAAAGGAAAATTTATATGAAATACTTACCGTAATTTTCCTTTCCTGATGGACTCCATGGCAGCCTACGTGTGGTTAATCCCGCCTCTCATACCTCATAGGACCCCTCTCCCATAAAGCTTTGCTTCTCACCATAGACTGTGTTCCGTAATATAGCCTACTCCAGCAAAGGGAGGGAACTCCTGCTGCCATGGAGTCCATCAGGAAAGGAAAATTACGGTAAGTATTTCATATAAATTTTCCTTTTTCCTGACAGACTCCATGGCAGCCTACGTGTGGGAAATAACTAGCCATACACACCCGGGTGGGCAATTGCTGGTTAAAGAAAACAAATTTAATTGACATTGTCAACAGATAAAACATGTAAACCAAAATTAACCGACGATAAAGAAGCCGGTTCTACGCAGTAGTGCGTCATAAACGTATTTAACGGCGACCAAGAGGCCGCTCTGCAGATCACTTCTGGGGACCTGTGCCGGGCCGCCGCCCACGACGTGGCTACGCCCCGAGTAGAATGTGCGGTTACCGCTTCCGGAGGAGCCAAACCTTTCGCCTTGTAAGCCCCCTGGATGGCTTGGACAATCCATGCTGCGATGGTTCTAGAGGAAGCACGCATTCCCTTGTTTTTTCCATGGAAGGAAACAAATAGATGATCGGATTGGCGAAAAGAAGCTGTGGCTTCCAGATACTGCTTTAACACTTTTCCGACGTCCAAAGGATGAGCATCCGAGTCCTCCGAACCCCGAAAGGTTGGAAGGACTATCTCCTGGTTTTCATGAAAGACCGATGACACTTTCGGTTTTGAACCTAGCATAGGAATCAAAACGACACGATCTGGGAAGAACGTAAGGAAAGGTTCTTTACATCCTAATGACCCAATTTCGGACACTCTCTTTGCTGATGTTATAGCAACAAGAAAGACCACTTTGAGGGAAAGATCCTTAACTGATAATTGATTTGAGATTTGCAGGTCTGAGAAAAAATCCAGGACTAATAGTAGGTCCCATTTGGAAAATCTTGGCTTTCTTAAAGGCCTCAGCCTTATGGCTCCTCTAAAAAATTGTCTGACCAGAGAGTGAGTAGCCCAGGATACGCCTGTGAATGCGGAGATAGCTGAAACTTGGACTCTTAATGAGCTGACGGATAAAGGAAGATCAAGACCTGTTTGGAGAAAGCCTAGAATATCCTTGATACTGGGGTTAGCAGGAAAACCACCCATGGAAGAGGTGTAGTCTGAGAACTTTGACCAAATTCTTTGGTAGATTTTATTAGTGCTTGGCCTTCTGGCGTTTAACAAAGTAGCGATGGCTCTGCTTGGACATCCTAATGTTTCCAACCTTTTCCTTTCAAGAACCATGCCATCAAGTGCAGGTGGGTTGGACATGGATGAGGGATCAACCCTTGCAACAGGAGATCCGGTCTGGATGGAAGCTGAACTGGATCCCGGAAGCTCAATTGGGACAGTAATGGAAACCACGGCCTGTTGGGCCAAAATGGAATTATTGCCACTACCTCGGCTTCTTCCCACCTGAGTCTCGCTAGGAATCGGAGGATGACTGGGACTGGAGGGAAGGCATAAGCTCTGCTGAACCTCCACTGATCCGTTAGGGCGTCTTCCCCGAAAGCCTGGGGACAGCGGTATCTGGTGTAATACTTCTCCAGTTTGAAGTTGCGTGGGGGCGCAAACAGATCCACTTCCGGTGAAAAATCCAGTGACAGGATCCAACTGAAAACATTGTTGTGGAGAAACCACTCGTTGTTGTCGAGAGTTGTTCTCGAGAGAAAATCCGCCTGTAGATTCTGAGCTCCAGGGAGATATACAGCTGACAAATTCGACAGGTGTGTCTGTGCCCAAGACATGATGGGATTTACCTCCTTCAGTAGAGACAGACTGCGAGTGCCACCCTGTCTCTTGATGTATGACACTGCCGATGTGTTGTCCATCCTTAGGAGGACTGAGGACCCTTTTATTAGGTGAAGGAACATATGTAGGGCACAAAGGGCTGCCCGAAGCTCCAGGACATTGGAGACGACTTTCTGGGATGGAAAGTCCCACTTCCCTTGGGCTACCTCCTTCAGGCAGAGAGCCCCCCAACCTGTGTTGCTGGCATCCGATGTGATTGTGATCCAAGAAACAGGGGCTAGAATATGGCAATTGAGGAGGTTTTTCCGAAGTAGCCACCAGGGAAGACTCTCTCTCATGTGCGATGTTATCCGAATCATTTGGACTTGTGACTTCGAGTCCCACTGCTGGAGAAAACCCTTCTGGAAGGGTCGCATCTTCCACTGTGCCCATCTCACCATAGGGACTGTGGAGACCATGGTACCTATTATGTTGAGGCATTGCTAGGCTTTGAGAAAAGGTGTTTCTAGAGCACAACGAATCCTGTCCCGGACTACAGGGATTTTCAGTAGGGGCAGCGAGATGGTACTCAGAGCTGTGTCCAATTGGGCACCGAGAAAGATTAGAGATTGTGTCGGTTCTAGATGACTCTTCTCTTTGTTTAGTAGCCAACCAAACTCGGTCAGAATGGATATGACCAGGTCTTTGTGGGATAACAGCTGCTCCTTGCTTTGTGAAAGTAGTAGCAGGTCGTCTAAGTAGTGATGCAGACGAATGCCTCTGATTCTGATCAGAGCCACGACTGCCAGCAGGAGTTTCGAGAATACTCTTGGCGATGTTGTGAGCCCGAAAGGGAGACAAGTAAACTGGAGTTGACTATTGCCTACAGCAAACCGGAGATACTTTTGGAATTCCACTGCTATAGGGACGTGAAAGAAGGCATCTTTCAGGTCTATGGACACCAGCCAGTCGCCTGGCTGAACTGCTTGACGGATCGTGAGGAGCGACTCCATCTTGAATTTCTCTTTCTTGATAAAGGTGTTTAGATGTGTCAGATCTATCACTGGTCTCCAGGAACCTGACTTTTTTAGGACCAGAAAAAGTGGTGAATACATCCCTTGTAATCTCTCGGCTGTTGGGACGTGTATAGCAGCACCTTGAGCCACAAGTGAGCTTGTGTATGACAAGAGGACTTGTCTTTTCTCTTCTGAGCAAGGCATGATTGTGGGAATGAACTGCAGAATAGGCGGGGCGATAAATGTCCAAGAATGACCTATAGATACAGTCTTGACGGACCAAAAATCCTTTATCGAGGCTGCCCAGATGTGCTGGAATTGAAGGAGGCGAGCCCCGACTTTTTCCGTCTGGGCCGATTCTATATCAAAAGGACTTAGGGGCCTCACGTCCACCAGAGGAAGAGCTTTTTGCGGACCTTTGACTGGAGGGCTGTTTTTTTCGCCAGTTCTTCCTGAAATCACGCCCAGGTCAGTACCGACGGGCCTCCCTTGCCCGATCTTGATCCTGCCTGGGAAAAAATGTTCTCTGTCCATACGGACGTCGATCCTGGGGAAGGAAGCTTGACTTACCCCCAGTGGCCCGGGAAATGGCACTGTCCAACTTATTCCCAAAAAGGGAGGACCCTAAAAAGGGTATTTTGCACTAGGCCTGTTTAGAGGCAGGGTCAGCCACCCAAGGCCGTAGCCACAAGGCACGTTTGGCAGTAACAGAGGAGAGCATAACCCGAGACACTAGGCGAATAAGGTCAAGGGAGGCCTCCCCCAAAAACACAGAGGCCATTTTTAATTCTTGGACTGGAATGCTTCTGGCCAAGTCTTTAGAGGTGCAGGACAACACAGAGTCCATCTCATCTGTCCAGGCCTCCATTGCCTTTGACAAGGCTGCAAGGGCTAAGGCTAGTTTACAAGCCATGCCTGCTGTGATGTAGATGCGTTTTAGATCAGTGTCTATCTTCCTCTCCAAGCCATCTTTGAAGGAAACAGTGTTTTCCAAAGGGAGAGTGACATGTTTTACCAGTCTCATTAGGGCTGCATCAATTAAAGGGGCTGACTCCAAATGTCTCACTTCATCACTCTTGAATGGGTACAACTTTACTACTTTAGAAATTAAGGAATTTTTCTTATCTGTGCCAGACCATTCTTCTGTAATTACATCTCCAAGTTCACCAAGAAGGGGAAAGTTTGGACGGTCTTTTCTGAGCTGTTTAAAGAACTTCCTTTGCTTGGAAGGTGATTCTACTGTATCTTCCCATTTTAAAGCGTCTTTAACTGCTTTCACCACTGTTGGGACCAGAGAAAAATCAAAGCCCGCTGCATAATTAATATTTTCCTCTTCACTCTCTGAGGACACACTCGGGGAGCGGTAAAGCTGAGAGGGCCCCGAAACCTCAGGAGCATCCTGAATAGGGACTGGTGATGGTTCAACTGGAGGGACAACCGATTGGACGGAATCAGAGCCGTTAAAGATTCTTGGACTACTCTTCTGACCAGGGCTTCTACCTGCTGGTCTTCACCTCCTCTTTCCCTTACAGCACGGGAATAACATGGCTCACAGAGGGATTTTCCTTCTGGGACCTGAGCTCTACATCCCCAACAGGAATTTCTTCCGGAGTAACTGGAATGGCGGTGAGAATGGCGACTGGACTTAGATCCAGAACCGTCTCTGTGATGTTTAGACGATGATCTAGAACTTCTAGAATTTGAATGATGACGCTGAGAACGAGCTTCAACATTATCTTCACGTGCTAGCGACAAAGAAACAGACCTAGAGGGGCTGGAAACAGATACAAAAAACAAAAAAAAAGCTATTTTTAAAAAGTGACCAAAAAAGAAACCTTATTGGAAAAGCAGGTAGAGGGAAATAATTCCATCCTACCTGCAGCGTAAGGTTTGGCCACAGGGGGGCGATGACACATTCATGGCAATGAAACACACAGTACTGCAAAGACCAATGACAAAAAGAGAAAAAGAAACAAATGAGGCTTAAAAAATAACGAGACCTACCTAAGGAGGAAGGACAGGACAGTGACCCAGCACAGATTCTTACCTTAGGGCAGAAGAACGCTACCTAAAGTGCTGTGTTTCAGGACTGTGTCAATGAATAGCTGCATCTGACAGCTATTTGAACCTGCCGCCCTGCGATGACGTCATCGCGCTTCCGCCGTGCTCAACACGCGCCTGCGCTGTGTGCGGCGTCACCCCCGTAGACCTCGCGCGTATGCACGATCGCGGCCAACCAAACAGGACCGCGCATGCGCAACCAAGCCTCGTTCGCAAACGAGACCGGCGCATGCGCAGAACTACCAGGAGGCGGCGAGGCTGGAACGCAATGCGTTCCAGCGGCCATAACTGCACGAGGACAAACAACATACACAAACCGGCTGCCATAAAGTAAGTAATTGTAGAATATACATTACCACCGAGGAGTCTCATGATCCTGCCTGGAGCTGGAGCCACCGCTGCTCACGCTGTGTGGTCTGTGACATAAGGCCTCCTGCTAATAGCCAGGATAAATGGCCAGTTACTGCCTTACCTACCAATGGCAGGTTAAAGAAAGCTTTTTGCGGGTAAACACTACAGACTTGCATACGTCCATCCTGCTAATAGCAGAGACTTGTGGACTATAGAGGGAAAGAATCACCAGGACTTCTGGATCAGGGAAAAAAACTTCTTAAGGTAAAAACAACCAAGGTCCTAGGAGGAGGACAAAAAAGGAACACAATCTATGGTGAGAAGCAAAGCTTTATGGGAGAGGGGTCCTATGAGGTATGAGAGGCGGGATTAACCACACGTAGGCTGCCATGGAGTCTGTCAGGAAATATATATATATAATGTTTGGGGGTTTAAAGTAATTTTCTAGCAAAAAAAAATGTTTTAGTCTCGTTTTTTTCGGGAGCAGTTATTTTAATAATATTCCTTTAAATTTCATACTTGGGCGTGTCTATAGTATGCCTGTAACGTAGTGCATGTTTCCCGGGTTTTATATCTGCACAAAATTCTAAAGGAAAAAAGTAATTTAAAACTACTCGCAGCTATAATGAATTGTCGGGTCCCGGAAATACAAATAAAAGTAATTGAAAAAAAATGCCATGGGAGCATTACCAGGCCCTCCATTACCAGGCCCTATGGGTCTGATATGAATATTAAGGGGAACCCCGAAACAAAAACAAAAAATGCGTGGTGGTCCCCCCTTAGTCCATTATCAGGCCCTTGGTATGGATTTTAAGGCGAACTCTGTGCCAAAGTAAATAAAAAATGGCGTGGGGTTCCCCCCAAAAATCCATACCAAACCCTTATCCTAGCACGCAACCTGGCAGGCCACAGGAAAAGAGGGAGGATGAGAGAGCACCCCCTTCCTGAACCGTACTAGGCCACATGCCCTCAACATGGGGAGGATGTTCCCATGTTGATGGGGACAAGGGCCTTATCCCCACAACCCTTGCTTGGTGGTTGTGGGTGTCTGCGGGCGAGGGGTTATTGGAATATGGAAGCCCCCTTTAACAAAGGTGGACCTCCAGATCCCTGCCCCCCTATGTGAATTGGTAACGGGGGTACATTGTACCCCTACCATTTCACAAAAAAATAAAAAATAAAACACAAGTCCCACACAAGAGTGCACACGATCATGCCTCCACAGGAGGCACCTGATTAATGAAGCGCTCCAGCCTGACAGCTCTAATATAGCTGAGGGTGGGGCCACCCGTCAAATGACCCTGCCCCCCTCCGACTTAAGGGGAAATGCTGGAGTTACCCAGTGACATGTACGGGTGACCCTGCCCCCCTCTGATGCAACAGCAAACATGTGTTGCATCAAAGGAGGGCGGATTCACCCATACACATCACTGGGTAATGCTGGCATTTCCCCTTGCGTTGGAGAGGGGGGCCTGGTCACGTGAAAGGTGGCCCAGCCCTCAGCTTTATTACAGCTGTCCGGCTGGAGCGCGTCATTCGTTGGGTGCCTCCCATTGAGGCATGATCATGTGCGTCGTATCCTCGCTGGAGATCGAAAATTAATTACATCGCTGAAGATCGTAAAATGGATTACATCGCTGGAATCTTTTTTTTTTTTTTTATTTGGCGCATAGTTCCCCTTAATATTCATAACAGACCCAAAGGGCCTGGTAATGGACTAAGGGGGGTACCCATGCCGTTGTTTTTTTAATAATGTTTATCTGTATTGCCGGAAAAACTAAAGTTAAAAAAAAAAAAATTGCATTGATACATGTCCCCTGGGGCAGGACCCAGGTCCCCAAACACATTTTATGACAATAACTTGCATATCAACCTTTAAAATTAGAACTTTTGATTTCTCCCATAGACTTTTAAAGGGTGTTCTGCGGCTTTCAAATTTGCCCCGAACATCCCAAATTGTCCGCTATTCGGTGAACGGGACGAACAGCCAATGTTCGAGTCAAACTCATGTTCGACTCGAACATAAAGCTCATCCCTAATCAGCAGCTATCAAGCACCTGATGCTGATGTAACTGATTGAATTTTCTATGATTTGGGATCCCTTGAAGACTGCCTATTCTGAGTGACTGTCCTATTCCTTCTCAATCTTCATCAACACATGACATACATAATACAACACATATAACACATACAAGGTCTCAATATTTACTATTTCAAAAAAACAGTTTACACAGCATACATAAAAATTATTTTAAAAGAAAAAAAACTGATATCCCTGTGCCTGGAGGTCCATTATCTCCTCTTCACCCGAGTCTACCCCAGTCTACCCCTTATCTCTCTATATTACCCTTCTCGGCCCAGGGAACTCCCTCTTATACAAGGGGAGGGCGAGGGATGGGGTCACTTATGGGTACTTTACCTAAGCATATCTATCAAGTCACCCACTCCCCTCTTTCTCCTGTGGCATCTTTGTTTCAGCCCTCCTAGAACGAGATATTGAGGGGAAGCAGACTTAAATGGAAAGAAGGGGGGAGAGAGAAGAGGAAAGGAAGAGAGAAGAAAAAAAAAACACACATACACAGCCCTCTACATCGGTACAAAAACAAAAAAGGGAAAACACTGAGGCCTTGTACACACGATTGAATAAATCCGCTGAACATGGTCCGACAGACATTTCAGCCGAAAAATCCGCTTGTGTGTAGGGGCAAACGGACCGTTCTGGCCGGATTCCTCCGGCGGAAAATTTCCAAAGCATTATCTTTCACAATATGTAAAAAAATTGGGCCAAATTTATTGTTGTCTTATTTTTTAATTCAAAACATTTCCAAAAAAAGTGCGCTTGTAAGACCGCTGCGCAAATACGGTGTAACAAAAAGTATTGCAATGACTGCCATTTTATTCTCTAGGGTGTTAGAAAAAAATATATATAATGTTTGGGGGTTTTAAGTAATTTTCTAGCAAAAAAAAATGTTTTAGTCTCGTAAACACGAAATCTGAAAAACACCCTCAGTCCTTAAGTGGTTAACAAATCTCAGTGCTCCAAAGAAGAAAAAAAGTGCAAAAAGGCCCAAATCCCCCCCCCCCCTCCCCTCCAAGTGTCTTTAATCTCTTTCCCTGCCCCCTCTGTGAATAATCTTACCTGAATTTCTATAGAAAAAAAGGGGGGCGAGGAGAGGAAAGCAGCAGAAGTTGGGAGTCAACTACTGATTGGGACATAATATCATTTAATTTTAAAAAAAATTAATTAAAAGTTTGTAGTTCATCTCTTTTACTCTCTCATCTATTAATGTGGAATGTACTAGGACCTTCCTCTTTGTTTGTTCTGGTATACTTTGATCCACATTTCAAATCTCCGCCTTCGCATCTTTACGGCGATTCTGAAAGGCAGTTACGCCTAAATTTTACCAAGATACGACCAGCTTTAGTCTCTTACGCCGTCGTATCTTGGTTGCATATTTACGCTATAAGCGACTGGATTGCGCAAAAGTTATAGCGCCTACAAAATAGGGGACAGAATTATCATTTTTTATAATTTATTTTTTACTAGAAATGGCGGCGATCTGCGATTTTTATTGGGACTGCGACGTTATGGCGGACACATCGGACACGTTTGACACATTTTTGGCGCCATTCACATTTATACTGCGATCAGTGCTATAAATATGCACTAATTACTGTATAAATGTGACTGGCATTAAAGGGGTTAACACTAGGGGGTGAGGAAGGGGTTAAATGTATTCCCTGCATTGTGTTCTAACTGTGGGGGGAGGGGGGGTGACTGGGGGAGGTGATTGATGCTGTGTCCCTATGTACAAGGGACACAGATCGGTCTCCTCTCCAGTGACAGGACGCTGTCTGTGTAAAACGGCAATGAGAGATGATCTCATATGTTTACATATGAGATCATCTCTCATTGGCCGCACAGATCGCATCGCAAATGGCCACTCTGATTGGCCGTGCACGGCGATCTGTGATTGGCTGTGTCCGAGGGACACGGCCAACACAGGGCTTCCCCGCTGTGCACTCTGGAGCGCGCGCTGGGAACGCCAAAAGGGGCGGCTGTCAAAAGACGGCATGTTGGATATTTAGATCCACGCTGTAGCCGTCATTTGACTATAGCGCGGATCTTAAGTAGTTAAATACCCGTTTTGGTTTCTCGCTCCAATAAATCCCTTAATTTTTCTCTTTCCCTTGTTAATAAGATCATAATTTGCTCCACCTGTCTTTCTTTATGTTAATGTTCTAGGGCCTGGATCTTTTCTAAAAGAGTTTTTTCTGGGCCTGCCTAATTTTCCTCCTCTTAGATTTTTCTGCTATTAACCTCTCTCTCGTATACACTTTGTGTGCTACCCATAGTACACACAGGGGGAACTTTTTCTGTGTCATTTTCTTTAAAAAATAGACACATTTCCTTTTCTAATTCTTCAGATATCTTGATGTCATTTAAGAGGGATTTGTCTACTCTTCAGGTCCTCTGTCTGGCCGGGTCCGAGATAGTTATTGATTTTATCTCTACCTTTCTTAATACCTCCAGTAGTTCATGGTCTATTAGGATATGATCAATTCTAGAATATGACATATGGACAGAAAAGTAATTTGGAAAATTCTTGTCTCTAGGATGAAGGATTCTCCATGTCTCTACCAGGCGCATTTAATGTAGTTTATGTTTAATTGTCTAAGATATTTTTCATCAGAACTTAATGCAAGAGGTTGGGTATCTAATACTGGGTCAAAAACAAAATTAAAATCTCCTGCTAATATTAACCTCCCCTCCCTAAAACCCTCCAGTCTATTCAAGATTTTTTTCAGATATACTGCAGGACGTATGTTGGGACAGTATATGTTTGCCAAGGTGTACTCTGTGTTAAATAGGGACCCCTTGACAAAAAGATACCTTCCCTCAGGATCAGATTCCATGGCTTTCAGCGTAAATCGTGTACTCTTATCGAACCCTATTGTGGTTCCCTTTGATCTTTTATTGGGGAAATAACTATGTATCCAAGTTGGAAAATCTTTTGAATTCAATCTTGTCTTAGATCACCACTTTAAATGGGTCTCTTGTAGAAACACGACATTAGCCGACAGTCCCTTCATCTCCTGCAGTATCTGATATCGCTTATTAGGGCTACCATGTTCTGTAAATCTATTCCTCGTATAGTGTATCATAAGTGGTAAGTCAGACACATACCAAAGAGAAGGGACCTCGGAAGTTCCTCCGTCCTCAGGGGAAAAAACATTCATGCAGTATATACCAAATCCTGATTTTATAGAAAATACATTGAGACCACATATTCCCCCCTCCCTTCCCCAACCCCGCCCCCCCAACACATTGTACAACAATGTTAAGACTGCCTTGGTTCATGCCCTGCTGGGCACTCTGCCGAGCGGGCCCTACATGGGGGTTCTATATGCTCATAGCTCTCTGGGACATAGCTCCTCCATACTCCCCCCGGGGTGATTTCAGTATCAACCTTAATTTCTTCTTTACTACAACCATATCAGCCTAAGTTCTATTCCAGTCCTGTTCTTTCCACTTTTTCCAGACAGGAGTTTTTTTCCCCAGTTTTCCACCTGTATATATTGTATATTCAGTCTACTATAACCACATAGGGACCGACGCATGTACATTTACGTCGGCAGAATGGCACGGACAGGCACATTGGCGTACCTGTCTAGACGTGGGTCGGGGGTCCAATTGGACCCCCCTGGTACTTGCGGCGGTCCCCGTGGCTGCAGGAGCGATCCCGGATGAGGGGGCGGCTGTTCGTTTTTGTCCGCCCCCTCCAGATCACTCCCAGCCAATCCGCTGCCTCCCTGCAGTGTACTTCCTCTGCCTGTATAATGTAAACACTGGCAGAGGAAGTGATGTGAGCTCTCCTCTCGGCGGTATTTTCAATCCGCCGAGAGGAGAGAAGACATCACAAGTAAGTCGCACCAACACTACACTGACACCACACACATAGGCACATTACCCCTTACGATCACCCCCCCCCCCCCCAGCCCCCTGTCACACTGTCACTGATTGCAGTGATCATATATTTACTGATTACTGCATTTAGTGTCAGTGTGACAGTTAGTGTGACAGGCAGTTAGTGTTAGGTCCAGGGTAGCCCCCTACCCCCCAATAAAGTTTTTAACCCCTTGATCACCGCCCCAGTTAACCCTTTCACCCCTTTTGCCAGTGTTACTAAGCGATCATTTTTCTGATCGCTGTATTAGTGTCACTGTTGCCGCTAGGTAGCTATTTTTTTTATTGCGATTTTTTTTTTTTACTAAAGACATGTGGCTGAATACATTTTGGCCTAAATGTTTGACTAAAATTTTGTTTATTAGATTTTTCTTATAACAAAAAGTAGAAAATATAATTTTTTTCTAAAATGTCGGTCTTTTTCCATTTATATCGCAAAAAAATTAAAATCACAGAGACAATCAAATACCATCAAAAGAAAGCTCTATTTGTGGGAAGAAAAGGACGCAAATTTTGTTTGGGAACCAAGTCGCACGACCGCGCAATTGTCTGTTAAAGAGACGCAGTGCTGAATTGTAAAAACACCTTTGGTCATTTAGCAGCATATTGGTCCAGTCCTTAAGTGGTTAAAAGACTTGATCTTTCAGCTCATAATGGTGAAATCTTATTATTATATCCCTTGGAGCATCGCCATAGGTATTGTTTGCTCATTATATTCTGTGAATCCTTTCAAAGCGCATTGGCGCTGATATTTCTCACTTTAAAGCGGTATTGAATATATCTCGCAGTAAATGCTCCAGTTTTGTGTCTTTAACCACTTCTCGGAGTCCCCTTACCCTTAGGTTTCTTCTTCTACTACGATTCTCCTGATCATCAAGTTTATATAGGACATTCTGTCCAATTCATCTCTGCTCTGTCTCGTAGCTCTGTTATTGCACTTTTATGTTCTTCTACGTAATTTCCTATTCCTTCGACTCTTTGTAGCATGCACTGTATATCCCTTCTTGGTGCACCCATTTTCCTCTTAATTGTTCGTTCTAAATGGGACATCATATCAACCAAGTCTTGTTTTGATGGTGGCGCTTTTAAATCTACTGGTATTATTTCAGATTGATGTTTTTGTTGTCTCTCTACAGGCAGCTGGTCTGTTTTATCCCCCTGTGTTTCTGGAGATCGGACCTTATTGTTTTTTTCTGCAGCATCTACTATCTTTTTTTCCCCTCCTCTCTGCCCCTTCTCCTTCTGCATTCATTTCTATATGTCCCTTCTTCTTCGCTGGTGTCGTCGGTGCTGATGACACAATCTTCCTTGGGCTTTCAGCTATTTGATCTATTGCTGCTTCTTGGATCAAGTAGGGTTTGATTGTATTGCGACTTGCAGCTTCTCCATGATTTGCTTGGGGATCCTTTTTCATAATTTTTTGCTCCTGGGTTTGACTGGTTTTAACTAATGAAGATCCTTATTCTAGAGGATTTTATGAGGTTTAAATTGTATAGTGCTCAAAAAAGAAAAAGAAGAGAAGAACCAAAAAAACCTTCGGCCCTAGACCAGGTTATTAAATTACAGCCCTTACAGCTCTTACTTGATATGTAGCAAGCCATTTCTAAGCTCCTGGGTTTTCCTCACTATTCACACCAGATCCAGAAAGGAGGGTGGAGGGATAAAGGGGCATTAGGTCTGATTAAGCCCCCCCCCACACCGAGGGAAGAGAAAAAAAGAGCAGGGGAGGAGAACAGCAAAATGGAGGGGTTTTATTATTATTTATTATACAGCTTTTGTATCCCAGATAAAGGGGTCATGTGGGTAAAGTAGATTATGCCGTCTCTCCCCAGTGGTGAAAGTTCAAATAGTAGTTATCCAGGTCTCTATGGACTTTTCCAGGAGGAATCTTGTGCTAATAAGCAGATGTTTTCAAGAGAGGTATATATATTTATAGTATCAAAATTAGTATATAAAAACATAAACAGTCCAAAAACTGTATCAGTCAGATATTAATAAACAGTGCTAAATGTTGAGAAATAGTGTCATGTGGCCAACTTCACAATAAAGAGCCAGATTCAGGTACATCTGCGCATTATTGGACCGGCGTAGCGCACCGCCTTTACGTTAGACTGGCGCAATGTAGCGGCGCAATCACCCTATTCTCGTCGCTTTTACGCAGAAATTAGCGCCTGCACAACGTTATTTCTGAGGCGCAAGGCGGAGTAATCCAAATTGGGAAGGACATGGGCGTCTTACATTGAAATGAGCCGTGACCCCATGCAAATGAAGGGCCGGCCGGCTCGCGCATGCGCGCTTGAAGCAGACCATGTCAGCACCTCTGTGCGCATGCTCACAACTCGGGAACAGCGCAATCAGTGAAATTGGAAGTGGACTAGGGCAAAATCATGAACTACGCAGACAGCATAAATAGACAGATACAAACGCACTTCCTTTGCAAAAGTACATCCCTTTGTATCCCTCCCTATACAGCAAGGTGCTTTTGTTCTGTTGTTAGTTGCGTTGTGGTTTGTGTTTGTGATATTTGTGGACTGTGTGATCTTGTGTTTGTTAGAAGATATTTGTAAGTGATTTTTGGTGACTGCTTGTGAGAGTTTTTGGTTGTTAGATTTTTGTTCGTTTGTTTTCTTGCTTGATTTTTCCTGCTTGTTTTCTTGCTTGATTTTTCCTGCTTGTTTTTGTGACTGATTTTTCCTGCTTGTTTTTGTGACTGATTTTTCCTGTATCACGGTTATTAAAGGATAAACTCACCAAGGCCAAGATGCTGAGGGCGGCTCCCTTTGCGACCTAGCGCGATTTGCCCCCTGGAGTGGGGACAGAGGGACGGACGCACCAGGAGGCACCGGTACCGACAGGCGGATGAGGACTGGATCCGTGGAGCAGAGATTGAATCGGGAGCAGGTTGCTGAGGTCAGCCGAGGAAGCACACGGAGGTAGTACGGAAGTACAGGTAGCTGGAGCTGGGAACAAGCAGAAGATTAATCCGGGAAACAGGCCGTGGTCAGGAGGGTTGGAGAGATCAGGAAGTCTGATAGTTCAAAGCCAAAGGTCAAGGGCAGGAGGCAGCAGCAGTCCGGTAACAATAGCCAAAGGTCAGAAGGTTCAGGATCAGAAGGTCGTAAGTATCAGATGCACTCAGAAGCTGTGACAAGCCAGCAACCAGACAGGGGGAAGAGGATGGTTTAAATAGCCCGCCTAAGCCACTGATTGGCCGGATGGGGAGCGTGTCCGTGCGCGCCCGTGCGCGCCTATACCGCACCTAAGACGTGCACGCTCGCGCCCGAGCCGCGCGCGCCCGCGGTTAACGGCCGCGATCGGGCAGTTCTGATGCCCTGACATCCTGCTTGTTTTTGTGACTGATTTTTGCTGACTGTTTGGGTGTGAGTTTTTGTCTGAGTATGACGGAGAGAAAGAGGAAGTTAAATTTCACTTTTGGGGAGAAACAAATTCTTGCCCGGGCCATTTCCGAATATGGGCGTTTCCTCCACGGCTCGGAGAGTGCCAACACCACCCTGGCCAGTAGGAGAGAGATTTTGGACAGGATTACTGACCAGGTGAATGCATCGGCAGGGGGGAGACCCGGACACGGTCGGGGATTGAAAAGAAAATCAATGACCTCCGGCGTCTGGTCAAAAAGAAGCTGGCCAAAATGCTAGCCCATGCCAGGGGCACAGGAGGGGGCCCACCATGCCCTGTTAGGCTGACAGCGGAGGAGCGTGCAGTGGCCCAGACCTTTCATAGGCAAGAAGTGGAGGGCCTGCCCGGCTATGACTCAAGTCATGAAGGCGTGATGCCAGGTAAGGTTTTTTGGCCCTATCAGGTGTGTAGCATGTGTGGGGGAGGGGGTAAGAGGGAATAAGTGGCAAGTGTGTGGATCCTCCAACCTGTGAATGTTTTGTGTCATCCACAGATGTGCAGGAGGGTGCTGGGCCATCTGGGCTGACCGCACCATCCCCAGGACAGCAGCCTGATGAGGACCCCCCGACATGGCCGGAGTCCTCGGAGGAGGTTGAAGAGGAGGAGGTTGAGGAGGAGGAGTTTGAGGAGGAGGAGGAGTCCATGTCAGGACCTGGACTTTTGTTTTTGGAGGACTTTTCCCCTCTGGCTGGCAGCAGCCAGCCCTCCATAAGGGGTAGCCCCCCCCCCACTCCTCCCCCAACAGGGCTCCTCTCCCAAGGGCCTCCCCTTCTCCCCGGCCACAAGCATCAGCTGGAGGCAGGAAGGCGACCCAGAAGACCAGGGGGCTGGCCGATTTCCTGACCGCCACTCTGAGAAAGGACCAGTTCCTTCAGACCCACCATCTGGGAGAGGTCAGCCAGACCTTGGGGCGGATGGAGGAGAGCCTGTCCTCCATAAAGGATACGCTTGGGGACCTGGACTGCCACTCCCGGGCTCTTACAAACTGCCTAAACGACCTGCAGACTACAACAGCAGGCGTTGGGTAGGATGTGAGGGCCCTCACCCAGGCTATCCAGGCCATTACGGCATCATTAAGTGGCCTAGACAGAATTGCCCTGGCCTTGGAGGGCAGGCCGCCAGGTGGGCAGAGACCAGGGGCTGCTCCTCCGTCCCCGGTTTACCCCCTCCCCCATGAGTCTTCCCTGAGGAGCCGGGGCCGTGGCTCACGTCAACGGCATTAATTTGTTTTTCCCCTTTTTTTGGCTTGGTTTTTTTTTTGCCCATTTTTTTTTTCTGCTGGAAAATTTTTGTTTTTGCTGGGCCTCAATTTTGGTGGAGAAGGGTTCCCCAGGACCAGGGAGAAGTGATCCCCAGGTCCATGTGAATGGTGTATGAATGTACAGTGACATAATTGGAGCCTTGGCGTGGCGTCCTGCATGGTGGACTGGTGCCAATCCAATTTGATGAGGATGTGGTGTGCTAGGGACCACAGTGGTGTGCATGCATGCATTCTCATTGTGCCATGATTAATGTGTGTGTTTAACGTGCAAAGATGCATAATGTGAGCTGGCATGAGATGGGGTCATGATATGGGGTCCCAGTGCATATGCAGAGTCACCTTGAAGGGAAAAGACAGGAGGATGTTAGTAGTGCATGTGCCCCTTGTGATGTGTGCATCATGGGGGGGGGACAGTCATGCCTGCCACCCATGTCACTCACCAACCAGCCAGCTGTCCCCATACATGTTCTGTTTGAAATCTGTGGGGATGGGGCTCTGATTGTATATGTAGCTGTCATGGGTGTCATGGGTAGTGTCATGTGTTGGGCTGGTGATGTCCTCCTGCAGGGTTGTGTTTAATTCCATGATGGCATGAGGGGTGAATCTGAAGATGCGAGACACCTCAGAATCACTCATGCCATAGATGTCTATGTGTGTGTAATATATCCTCTCCCGTGAAGAGTGAAAGGTGAGGGGCTTGTATCAGATAAGAATATTGTATTAGATTAGATTAAATGGCAAAGTTTATATAAGCAAAAAAAAAAGTTAAAAAGAAAAAAAAAAAATCCCGTGCCCTCCTCCTTCTTTGCTCATCTAAAGTCAGTAGTATAGCTATGAGCATGGATGCCACTGGCATGTTGGCATACAGTTTGTTGGGCAACATGTGTGACTGCTCAGCTCCTCACTAACAGTGTTGCTTTATCTGACATGTAGACGAATTGTCTAATTTTATACCAGCTTTTATATGGTCTAATTTTAGACAGGACATTTAGCTGTTGCACACAGCGAGTAGCCTGCGCTGCACCAACGTTCTTTTGTGGATCCCCGTAACTCCCTCATTAGCATATTTGAATAGCAAATCAATGGTTTGTCTAGCGCAGTTTTGCGCGGACGGATGCGCCTGTCTAACGAAATTACGCTGGACAAAAAAAAATAGATTTCTTGCGTATCTCGTTTTGGGAGTGCCGTGCATCGAAACGCACGCGCACAATTAGACTTACGCCGCGCATCTCCTGTTACGCCGGTGTAATCGCTCTGTGAATCTGGCCCAAAGTCTTTAAGAACAGTGATAAATGATACAGTAGTTCAAGATAATGTTCACAGGTGAGCCTAGAGATAGTTGCAGTGTGCGTTTTGTCATATCCGACTTCAGCAGAGGGTATGCCCACACGACATGGTGACAAGCTTATATTATCCTGCCCTGCTCCACCATAACCAATCAGATTACCGTATTTTTCGCACCATAAGACGCACCTAACCATAAGACGCACCTAGGTTTTGGAGAAGGAAAACAAGAAAAAAAAAATTCAGAACCAAATGGTGTACCAAAATTTTTACCAGTGCCCATGAAATGCAGCCTGACCTGTGCCATTAATGAATAATGAATTGCCATTTAATTTAAGTAAAACAAGTGCACTTTGCTGCAAAGGTATTTACTGGCTGCCTGCAGGAAGAGAAATTACAAATCATTGATCAGTGTACTATGTATAGCTCTGCACAGCACAGAGAAATGCATTGTTTCAAATGATTTCAAGGTAGAACTGTGCTGAAAAAGGTTGGAAACATGCACAAAAAAGGAAGGAGAGATTGTCCCTGAATATGTGCTCCTGGAAATGAGAGACAACTTCATTATCCCTGCAAAGGCTGATTTTCTAAAAGATGTTCTTTATGCTGAGCTGGGTTAGGAAAAGAGAGAGAATAGAGGGGGTTGGTGAGAAGTGCACACACTCACAGTCTCCTGGGGGCTCTCTGGCTTATTCAGTAGTATATCCATGTTTGTCTGCTGCTTCTTTTTAATCTTCCCGCCCACCTCCTTCACAGACGGAACACACAAGCAAGGAGGGAGGGGTGAGAGAAGGGATGTGTGAAGCTTCTCAGTCGTGACAGGCTGCAGGCTTGCTGGAGGTGGAGTTGGATAGAGCAGTGTGCTGATTGGATCCTCTTCATGTAGGACAGCTACACTTCACGAGCCATCAGCTGCACTGTCTTGCACACAGTGACAGAGAGAAGAGGACGGAGCTGCAAACGGAGGAGGGAGGAGAGGAGCAGGTGATGGGATTTACACAGACAGGAACTTATTTCTGTGCCCCTCACTTACTTCTCATGACGTTCGGCCGTGGGGGGGCGGGACCAGCAGCGGCGGGGGGCGTGGCCTAATGTATATTCGTTCCATAAGACGCAGGGACATTTTCCTCCAGATTTTTGGAGGAAAAAAGTGCATCTTATAGTCCGAAAAATACGGTACTCATGATGACAGGTGCAACTCGCCACAGCTAGTGTAAACACTGATGCCATCCTACAGGTGGGGGAGAGGTACAAAAAGCCTTACTTCACAACTCAAATGATAGAGATAACAATATATCAGAAATGCTACATTGAAAGCAAACTAATACAATTTATACACCGAACATTAATAAAAAATCCTATACCATCACATGATTGAACATAATTTCATTGTTCATGTTAGTAAGCACATAATGGCACACTCTCAGAGTGCACAATCAAGGCTAACATCATCACATAGCAAAGAACGATTATTTTGTATTTTTTTCCCAATCAAAAGGTTTTATTGAGAATTAGTTAGTAGTACATACAGTTGACAATGTTGCAAAGATTGACATGAAACATAAACTGAAAAACAATGTCTGTTGACAGAATAGTAAAATATAATTGTATATTCAAAAGAATAATTGTATCAATGAGATTTTTTTTACTTATTGAATTATAAGGAAGAGAATAGTAATAGAGAAAAGAAAGGGGGGATGGGAGAGGGTAGGTTCAGGAGGTGGGTAGGAAATGGAGAGGGGGATAGTTGTGGGGATTTCTGTACCAAAACCTATATTTACTTATATGCATACATAATCCTTGCATATGAACACATTGGAAATTGGAAATGCCCCAGTTGAAGAGCTATTTGCTCAAAACATGTAGGGTATATAGCCTGCTACAGCTAATCTATATACCACGCTTTGCTCCTTGTGATCACCTGTACTTACCTCTTCATTTTGGCTAGTACCTTGATGTTTTTTATTATTTTTTAAATGTTTTTATTACATTTTTTACTTTGCTTTATTAATAAAGCTGCCTTATCCCTTTATTGGGTTTAACCGCACTATGTGGAGCCTCCTTTTGTTTTTTACATATCCTTCCATGTGATTTCCAATCTATGAGGAGCTTCCTTTTTTCCAATACACCTGTGACGCCCAAGTTGGATGATTCTGGACTTTATTGGATATCTCCGGGGGTTTCTTTCATGGCTATTACCAGTCCGGTGACCTTGTCTATGCTTTATTGACATGCTACCGCTGGTCAGTATGTCCACCTCATCCGGTAAAGGGTATTTAATCTCTTTGACTACCTTGGATCATACGGTGGATACTCCATTTGAATTTGAGAATCCAGAAGTGATATGTCTCACCTCACATGTTCAACACTGTTATATCACTGAACCATTTGGGACTCATTTCTTTTTATTATCACTGTGGTGATTTTGGACTTATTACCTATAGTCGCATTTCGCATTAGCGAAATTTCGCATTGGCGAAATTTCGCAATTTTATTTTTTTATTTTTTTTATTAAATATCACGAATATTCGATATTAACGAATATTCGCGAATATTCTTCGAAATATTCGCAAATATTCTTCGAAATATTCGCGAATATTCTTTGAAATATTTGCGAAATATCGCGAAATCGAATATGGCGTATTCCGCTCATCACTAATGAGGATGGCATTGTCCGCAAATAAACACATTTTGTGATTTTGGGAGCCAATCTTAAAGCAGGTTATTTTAGGGTTCTGCCGAATGTGTTCTGCTAGGGGTTCAATCAATAGGTTAAAGATTAACGGGGATAGTGGGTATCCTTGTCTCGTACCATTGGTTATATCGAATGGGCAGGAGAGCATTTCCGCAGAAAACACTTTGGCTGAGGGGGTGGTATACAGAGCTAACAAAGCATTCAGGATCTGACCCTTGAATCTGAATTTCCCAAGGACCTGTCTAAGGTAACCCCAGTGGATTCTATTAAACGCCTTCTCTGCATCCAACAATAGGAGCAGAGAAGGCGTTCCAGTGGATTCTGCATGGTGAATAATGTCAATTAGCCTCCTAGTGGCGTCTAAAGTTTGTCTACCCAATGTGAATCGGATTGATCCCTATGAATCAGTGTGGGCATGATGTCGATCAATTGTGCGGCAAGTGTTTTTGCATAGATTTTTAAGTGTAGATTTAAGAGAGAGATGGGGCGAAAGTTTTAAGGGGATACTGGGTCTTTCTCTGGTTTAGGAAGGGTAATAATTACTGCTTGTAGGGTTTCACTTGGGAACGTAGAGGAGGAGACGATATTGTTGAAAAGGGAAGTCAGGTGTTGGGCTAGATGGTGATCGTACTGTTTATAATATTCCGCTGTAAGACTGTCGGGGCCCGGAGATTTACCCATTGGGAGTGAGGCTATAGTTGCCAATACCTCTTTGACCGTGAAAGGGTCATTCAGTCGGGAAAGTCAGACACTGAGCCTACATTGTTTTCAAAGTATTCCGTTAATCGATCCTTAAGCTCTGGAGTGTAAGAAGGGTGTTGCAAAATGTAATTGTTTGCCCTCCATAGGTAGGTTTGCTTTGGTTTTGGGAGATCTGCCAGAGAGATCGTAATAGGGGCATGGTCCGACCAGGATGTGGTGTGGATTTCTGCTGCACAGATGTCTTGGAGTAACCACTTGTCTGTCAAAAATAAATCAATTTGTTAATACGTTCCATGGTAAGGAGAGAAATAAGAGTAATCCCTCTCCGTTCCATGCAAGCATCTCCATACATCAAGTAAATCATGTTTGCTTATGAATGTCTTCAGAGGGGATTCCCTACGTTTTGTTGCCAAAGTGGAGTCCAAATGGACCTCCGGAACAAGATTGAAGTCGCCACAGAGAAGAAGACGACCTTGTCTCAGGGGATGCACAATAGTCATCAATTTACGAAAAAATCTCATCTGATTGACATTCGGAGCATATACGTTAACCAGAGTAAATACGATATTGTTAATGGTACAAATTAGAATGATATATCGACCCTCTAAGTCTAGCACATACTGTTTCAGTTGAAATGAGATTGAATCCTTGATCGCATTTAGAACACCTCTCTTTTTAGAGGTGAAAGGAGCACAGAAGATCTGAGTGAAGTCTCTATGTCTGCATATAGGAGCCACTGTAGAAATAAAGTGTGTCTCCTGAACACACAGGATATCGTACTTTAGGTCCATGGCCGTTTTCCATAATGAGTGTATCTTAGCTGGGTGGTTGAGCCCATTTGCATTGATGGATAGAATATTGAGTGGCATTGTCAGTGGAGTGTACCCAGCGAAGGGGCCAGTCACTTACGGTTAGATGAAGGGCTCTGGATATTCACTCGTGTGTACGTGGCCTAAGTCATTAATAGGGACATCTAGGCAATCTATATCATCTTTGGAGAATGTTGGTAGTTTACTGTCTGTTAGGAATTTTTGGATTGTATCTTCCTTACAAGTCAATATGTGGGGAGGTTTATGTTGAGGAGAAAGGTCGTAGAGTTTGGAGTAGAGGTTGTGAAAGATTTTTTTGCAATTTGGTCTGGCTTGTGTTCGAGCATGCCCTGTTTGTTGCGGATGGCATGTACATGGTTGGCTATCGTGGCATCTTTCAGGGCTCTGGCTAGTTGCTTTCCTCTCTTGTCACCGTGTTCATAAAAAATACTTTTCTTGAAAAAAAAGGGACTTTTGGGTTTGCAAATTCAATAATTGTTTCAGGGAGTTTCTATTGTGGATGAGTTCATCAGCCACCTTGGAAGAGAGGCTTTGTGTTGTAGTTCTAATTTGGATATAGTGTTGGATAATTGCGTGATTTATTTTGCTCTATTTCTTTTCTTCCTAGCTCCCCACTTAATAAGTTTTCCACTGATCACACTTTTATGAGCTTCCCAATTGTTAAGGGGATTTGTTTCAGAGTCTACGTTATGTCGAAAATATGTCTTAATGGAGTCCTGGACCTCATCATGGATTAATTGATCAGTCAACAGGGCAGCATTAAGTCTCCAATTGAATGTTGTAATCTTGGGAGGGTTAAATTCTTAAGTAACAGCTGTGGGTGCATGGTCAGAAAAGGTTAGGTAAATCCCTCTGCGATATGAACATCAAATCAATTATGGAGTACTTTTTGTGGGATGCTGAGAAAAATGAGTAGTCCCTTTCCGAGGGGTGAGATGATCTCCATGTGTCTACCAAGGCCAGTGATTGTAGGGTGCTCTTGATGCATTTCAGAATTCTGTATGAAAAATGTGAGTGTCCTGTTGAAGTGTCTTGTAGTGGAGACAGGGGTATGTTGAAGTCCCCATCTAACAATATGCATCCTTTCGCGAACCACTTCAGTTCATTGACTATCTTGTTGCAAAATGTTATGTGTGCCTTGTTCGGAAAGTAGACATTTGCCAAAGTGATTGGCGGACCTTCCCATGTACCTTTTTAGAAAAATGAACCTCCCTTCAGGGTCAATCAGTCGGTCTTTAAGTTCAAATGGTGCATTTTTGTTTATAAGTATAGCTACCCCCTTTGTTTTGGCAAGCGGATTTGTTGCATGGCGGACCACAGTGTAAAGATTGTCTGTGATTTTAGGTATGTTTTGTCCCTTGAAATGTGTTTCCTGGATGTATACAATTGACGGTTTTACCTTTCTGAGTTCTTTGAGTAGTTTGGATCTCTTCTCTGGGATGTTGAGGCCATTTATATGATGTGAAATAATCGTAGGTGATTTACCCAGGAAGGTGTATGACATTTTGGTATCGGTTTGGCAAGGAAGAAGGAGGGGGAGGGATAGTAGAGATAGGGTAAATTGAAAAGAGTGGATAGGGGGTGGGATGTCTACTGAACACTATTTGGGTGTCAGTTGAGTAAGTTAGGGAAGGTGTAAGAAAGAAACACATTATATCAGTGATGGCGAACCTTGGCACCCCAGATGTTTTGGAACTACATTTCCCATGATGCTCCACTAGACTGCAGCATGCATGAGCATCATGGGAAATGTAGTTCCAAAACATCTGGGGTTCCAAGGTTCACCATTACTGCCTTATATGCTCTAATATAGCTCTAATTATCCCCATAGGGCCTAGAGCAGATAAGTGTTATTGGAGAGGAACACTTAACCACTTAAAACCCGGAACCTTTAGTCAGCTAAAGAACCCGGCCAAGTTTTGCGATTCGGCACTGCGTCGCTTTAACAGACAATTGTGCGGTCGTGCGACGTGGCTCCCAAACAAAATTGGTGTCCTTTTTTTCCCATAAATAGAGCTTTCTTTGATCACCTCTGCGTTGTTTATTTTTTGCACTAGAAAAAAAAATAGAGCGACAATTTTGAAAAAAATGCAATTTTTTTTACTTTTTGCTATAATAAATATCCCCCAAAAATATATAAAAAAAATATTTTTTTTCCTCAGTTAGGCCGATACGTATTCTTCTACCTATTTTTGTTTAAAAAAAATCGCAATAAGCGTTTATCGGTTGGTTTGCGCAAAATATATAGCGTTTACAAAATAGGGGATAGTTTTATTGCATTTTTTTTTCTTACTACAAATGGCGGTGATTAGCGATTTTATTCATGACTGCGACATTATGGCGGACACTTCAGACAATTTTGACACATTTTTGGGACATTTGTCATTTTCACAGCAAAAAATGCATTTAAATTGCATTGTTTATTGTGAAAATGACATTTGCAGTTTGGGAGTTAACCACAAGGGGGCGCTGAAGGGGTTATGTGTTCCCTAATGTGTGTTTACAACTGTAGGGGGGTGTGGCTGTAGGTGTGACGTCATCGATTGTGTCACCCTATAAAAAGGATCACGCGATCGATGACGCCGCCACAGTGAAGATCGGGGGAAGCCGTGTTTACACACAGCTCTCCCCATTCTTCAGCTCCGGGGACCGATCGCCGGACTCTAGCAGCGATCGGATCCGCGAGTCCTGGAGCTTCGGACCGGATCGGGGGAGCGCGCCACAGGCGCGTGCCCGCGACCCACGGCTGGGTACTAATACAGGACGTACCTGTACGTGGATGTGCCCAGCCGTGCCATTCTGCCGACGTATATGTGCAGGAGGCGGTCATTAGGTGGTTAAGGTGACTCTTGAGGATGGGTGGGAGGTATGCTAGTGGATGTATTTGGAGCGTTGAATTAAATTTTCAATTCAGTCAATGGGGTGGTTCCAGAGGGGACCAGGTCAGCGAGCATGAATATAAAAGCTTGATTTAGCTTGTTATTATCAGTAATGTGTAATACTAGTAAAACAATTAAGGTTGTTTTGATCCTGATAACATTAGGTAGTGAACGGCCACACTGCAATATAATTAGCTATAACCTCAGTTCAGTGTTATTCTGAAAGTCAGAAGCATAATTAGAAGAGCCTTCAGCTGAATGTCCTAACGGCAGAACCCTGGGATCTTAGGGCTATCCGCCACCAGGACCGTACAGCCTCGTCTCCACCCTAACCAACATTAGGGTCAACTAAACAATTAAACGGGAAAATTATAACATATAAAAAATGAAATAACATTGGATTGTCAAAGGCTGACTGTGGGACGGGTATCGGTCTCAGCAGTGCTATTGGCACAGTAATCAGTGGCAGTGGTAACAGTATAACAGTAGTAGAAACAACTTACTGCACCCAATGCCTGTATCGCAAACCCATACCTTTAAAGTCACGACAAGAGAGCATATTCTTCAATGTTCATCTTATTTAGAGGAGATTGGTCTGAAGTAAGGTTGGCTCTTTTTTCTCGGGATGTATCAAAAACAAAAGTTACCAGCAGACAAAACCAAAAGGTATAAAAGGCGGACATAATAGTGCATAGGTTGTAGTAATATACTATTATGGGTAAGGGTTGTTTTTGTAGATAATCTTCCAAGGGTGTACAGCTCACAGGTTGTATTGTATGGGACACAGTTACCAATATGCAGTAATGCTCTCGACGAGACCATCTCCATCCATTTTGGATGGTGCATTTTGAGACAAGAGCTCCCTCGATACCAATTAGTCCTAGTTCTGTTAGGATTACAGCTATATCTATACTTGGGTAGAGGCTGAACAAGCAAGTATAGAACTTGTATTTAAGACCTTATCCAATCGGTTGTATCAAAAACAAAGAACTGTGGAGGTTTGCCACATAACAAGTGATCATACCTGAGCAACAAAATTGAATTGCATGATAATGAACGTTATGGACATCTTCTCAGGCATATCAGTGAGGCCAAGTGTAACTTTCATGTATGAACTCTCATTTTGGTGCTCTCAGCCGCAGGAAAGTTGTACTTGCTTCTGTTGTCACTTCTGTGATGTAGACCTGAGTGGTATGGTGATTTAGCTGGTGAGGGATCTTGCATATTAGGCACTTTGTCGATTGCTGGCGGAAGGCGGAATTCGGCGTACAAGTCCGGTAGGTCAATTGGAGCAATTTGAAGGTTTTCACAGATTTTTTGTAGGTCTTCTGGGACTCTTAGAAAATGCTTTTTGCTGTTATAGTTGGCTTGGAGAGCAAAGGGAAACTTCCACCTGTAACTTATTCCCTTCTCTTTTAGAACCCCAAGAAATGGTCTTAGTGCTCTTCTGTTTTTAAGAGTAATAGGTAATAAATCTTGGAATAGTTGGATCTCTGTTTCATTGAATACGACCTGATCATTAGTTCTGGCTTTCTTCAGGCTGAAGTTGGGAAGACAACATATGATATCTCTTGGAGGGTCAGTGTCAGGAGCTCTGGGTTTGAGAGCCCTGTGGGCTCTGTCGAACTCTAACGGAGAGGCGTCAGGCCTATCCAGAAGGCCATTAAAGATGGAGGTCAGTGCCGGCTTGATTTTCTCTGGGGTGACAGATTCAGATACGCCTCTCACTCTGATGTTGTGTCTCCTTCCCCGGTTGTGGAGGTCCTCAATTTGCCTGTTTGCATCGATCAGATGTTGAGAGTGAGTGATCGCTATGTCATCTATTCTATTTAGTGCACTGTTTCTCCTATTTCCTGCCATCTCATTGACCGACATTTGTTCTGACAACCGCAGCAATTCAGTTTTGATGTCAGTAATGGCCACAGAGAACAAGTTCTTTATATCAGCCGCGATCTCCATCATGGTGGCGTAAGTCAGGGGGTAGTCATTAGGTACATTACCTCCTGAGGAGTCATCTGAGGCAGGCAAGGATATTTCATCATCTTCCATTACTTCTCCCTCAGTCTTCCTGTTTACCTGTGCCATTTAGAATTTTTTTCTACCGCCGCTGTAGCGGAATTTGTTTAAGTTTGCTGACGTTATTTTGTTTTTTGGTGTGCCCATCGAGCGTAGAAGTCTGCTAGGTGTCCCCCCTCCTAGCCTGTGTGGACATAATCGACTGAAATACAACTTGTTCAATTTATCTCTTGATCCCCTCTGGTGTATGAAGCTTCTTTAGATAGCACTCATTCACCCTGCGCACCAAGCCATGTCCCAAGTTATTACATTAGAATCCCGCGATCATCCCCATCGTTGTAGGCATTATAATAATGCGGAGTAGAATGATCTCCTCATGTGGTTCTAGTATCGGGAACAGGGCCGTGGTTTTTAGCTTGGGTCAGGTAAGTATACGTATCTGATTGTTACAGGGGCACTACTTGGTCAGGGTAAGTGTTCCGGCTTCCAAGGATTGCCCGCTTCCTGACGGTCGATAATGTGCTGGTGATAACAAGACTTGTGTGCGTTGGTACCAGTGACCTTGCTCGTAAGAAGTTAGGTGTGCTTTGAGCTCTGAGGTTGGTACTCAGGCCAGATGGAGCAAGGTGGCTGATGTGCGGGGGCCCAGAGCAGATATCTCCTTGCAGGCCACAATAGCAGGATGTTAAGAATAGCACTATGCTTGCAAATGGGGCCGGTAACTGTTCAAAGGGAGATCTAGGTGTGATCTAGGTGGCTAATGCTGCTATCCTGGCCGGTTGAAGCAAGCTGGCCATCGTGCTGATGGCCAGATCAGCTAGTCCATTCACACTATGGGAGCAGCAAGATGGCCGCTGGTGAGGCATCAGGGCTGTTTTTGGCTAGGGATACTCGATTAACTATGGCCCGGGTCACCAGTCATCTCTGACCGTCGGAGGCCCGGGCGCGATGTGATGACGTCATGCCCAGGTACCGGTAAGTAAACAAAGCCGCTATTGCGGCTAGTAAGCAACACTGATCAGATGTAAAAAAAAAAAAAAAACCCTGTCCCTGGTAGCTCGCGCACAGAAGCGAACGCACACGTAAGTCCCGCCGGCATATGTAAACGCTGTTTAAACCACATATGTGAGGTATCGCCGCGTGCGTTAGAGTGCCAGCAACAATTCCAGCACTAGATCTCCTCTGTAAATCTAAACTGGTAACCTGTAAAAAAATTCAAAGCATAGACTATGGAGATTTTTAAGTACCGAAGTTTGGCGCCATTCCATGAGTGTGCACAATTTTAAAGCGTGACTCGGTGTAACATAATCTTTCATATTTTACAAAAAAATTGGGCTAACTCTACAGTTTTGTTATTTTTTTAATTCATGAAACTATTTTTTTCCCAAAAAAATGCATTTGAAAAATTATTGCGCAAATATTGTGCAAGATAAAACGTTGCAATGACCGTCATTTTATTTTCTACGGTGTCTGCTAAAAAAACATATATAATGTTTGGGGGTTCTGCGTAATTTTCTAGCAAAAGAATGATGCTAGAATCATCCCTAACCACCTCCACACTCCTCTCCTGTACATACTGCACACTGTCATACCCTCCACACTCCTCTCCTTTACATACTGATCCCCATCATACCGTCCACATTCCTCTCCTGTACATACTGCTTCACTCTGATATCCTCCATACACTCCTTTCCTGTACATACTGCCCACTGTCAAATCTTCCACACTCCTCTCCTATACATACTGCCCACTAGCATACCCTCCACACTCCTCTCCTGTACATAGATAACTATAATTTTGAACTGTCCTCACAGGGTGGAGCTGTGGAGAGTAAACAGGTACAAAATGCCACATTCTTTAAATTGGTAAACCACAATTTAATGGAAAGAGGAGTGAATGGACTTCATAGGCATAGTTTAAAAGAAAGTTTTGTAGATTTTTAATCATAACAAAAAATATAGATGGCAAGAACAATTATAAAATAAACACACATAAGTAAAAAAGTGGTTAAAACTAGCATTTGACCATCAATTTGTCTGTAGTACTGAACAGGACTGCTCATAGAGATATAAATGAACTTCAGAACATTTCCTGGATTGGGAGGTTGCCCCAAAATAGTGACATTAGCGAGTGCATTTTATAATTGTTCCTGTCATCTACAGTATATTTTTTGCTATGAATAAAAATCGACAAAACTTGCTTTTTAACTATGCCAATTAAGTCCATTCACTCCTCTTTCTATTTAATTGTGGTTAACCTATCCTGTACATACTGCCCATCGCCATACCCTCCGCACTCCTCTCCTGTACATACTGCCCACTGTAGTAACCTTGGTTCTCCTCCCCCTCCCCCAATTTAAAAAAAGGAATAAAAAAAAAGGAACATTTAAAAAAAAAGTCAGATTAATATTTCTAATCAGACTAAAAAGTCACACTTTATATGTTCCATATTTAGCCACACCCATTGTGTGTCATGCACACCGCAGGTCATCAGCTCCCTGGTAGAGTCTCCAGTGCATTTCTTTACCCAGGAGCTCATATAGTTGTTAAGGTGCCACTGCCCATGAGAGGCTCCAGAAACCTTGTCAGAACACAATTGCTAAGCGGAGAAGATCGTTGTACCAACACTGCATATCTACGAGGCTTTAGACTGGGCAACGTTCATAAAACTGGAAAAAATAAAAACTGAGATCAGGCTAATTTTTCAAGAGGATCCGTGAAACTAGAATTAAGAATGTGATTGCTTGTTATGAGCGACATATGGGGGTTATTTATGAAAGGCAAATGCACTTTGAACTACAAGTGCAAACTACAAGTGCAAAGTGCACTTGAAATTGCGCTGAAAGTGCACTTGGAAGTGAAGTCACTGTAATTCTAAAGGGTAGATCTAAAATGAGGGGAAGCTCTGCTGATTTTATTATCCAATCATGTACAAGCTAAAATGCTGTTTTTTATTTCCCTATGATCTACAGAACTTCCAAGTGCACTTTCAGAGCAATTTCAAGTGCACTTTGCACTTATAGTTAGCACTTTTAGTGCAAAGCGGATTTGACTTTAGTAAATAACCCCCATAGTTTTTCCTCTTTCCAGTCTTTATGAATTTGGTGCAATTTGTTTTATTGAAAAAGCTGTTTACTTAGTGAATGCTAGAAAACAAACCAACAAGAAGGCACATGCACCTAATGCAGTACCAAAAGCATTTATTATTGAAATAAAACTGTAACAAATGGATACTCACAAGATGCCATACAGTACAGATGCACAGACTCCAGTAACACCATGTGGGGGTGTTGAGCTTATGAGTTTTGAAGGCGTACCCACTTCCTCAAAGCTAGGCTATCCTAGACATCAGTGCACAAACACTTAAATAGGGCCACAACTATAAGGCCCCACCCCAAAATTAAGGGATGAGTTTGAGAAGAAAAAATAAATCTGGAATACTTTATAAAAATTTGAATGCTTCTAAAAATTAAATAAGTCAGTGAAAAATTGTAGAGGCCATAAGGAATCAAAATTTGTACACAAAGAAAGGGACACAAGGGCACGTGTGACATCAAGCACTTGGAGGCAAAATGGCTGCTGGAATGCATACAGTGTTCCCTGAAATGCACATGCCACCCGTGAGCCGGAAGTGTGCAGTCCCATGCACTGGACCTGCTACACGGCCGCCACTGCCCCAGATGAACCGCAGCACATCTAACATGGCGAGAGCCGGCAACCGGAGCCAACAACCATGGGCACCCGCATTCTCATGTGAGTGGGTGCCCATGGGTGTTGGCTCCAGTATCCATTTATAGCAGTTTTATTTTGCCAATAAATGCTTTTGGTAACGCACTAGGTGCATGCGTCTTCTAGATTGTTTGTTTTGTAACATTCACTTTGGATTACCCTGTCTGAGGAGGGCTGTATCTGCCAGGCATTTGGATTTGCTGTTGTTCACTTTGCATCCATAATACAGAGCTGGAAGTGACTGTTTGTACCTTCTGCTGAACCCCCCCCAAGAACAAAAAAATATCTACGGCCCTGGTTCCATCATCTTGTATTTTTGCACTGATTCCACATTGCCATATACGTTTATACATCTGCCATCTTTATGACATCCTTTAATTTTTTACATTATGACTTTTAGACAGTTATGATTAAAAGTGAAGTTTTAGGTCATAATGGGTTTGGTGCGTGGGTACAGTGCACCCCTGCACAAAAGAAAGAATGAAGGAGGGAATAAGTATTGCTGGTCAGAATAAAAAAGGCAGAACATGAAAAAATGAAGATGGACAGTTTGAAGAGTCACGGGTATTAAACTAAAAACTTTCCTAAACGTGACCCTTGTCACACAAGAAAGGTATTTCTGTCCTAAGTACAATGACTCAGTTCTGGTTAGGACTAGTTCACATCAGTGTGCAGAGATGTGAGTTTTTTTGTATATATCCTGCAAGGGAACAAAAAAAAAAACATTGTTTTCAATGTGTTCTGTTCACACCACAACGCTAGTATTATGTGCAGATTTTCTCTGTGCAGGAATCTGCCACGTTTAAAAAAATTCACTGGAACGTGCATGAAAACTGATGTAATCTCTTGTCTTTGCAAGTGAAATCTGTGTGTTTTTTCATCAGTTTTTCTACACGTATGGTGTGAACAAGGCCTAAATCTTCAACCTGCCATTGGTTCTAATGAGTAAACTTCAGAAACTTCTTGGCAACTATAATTTTAGCGCACATTGTTTATGCTTTGTCATATATCACCATAAGTTACTACTTTGTTAAAAAAAAATATATATATATTTTAATTAATCTTAAATCTACTCCCACCCTCCTTCTAACATATACTGTAGAAGGAGTGTTAGTGTTATAGTTTTGGTGTTACCTATTCTCAAGGTGCCTCCAGTCTGGACACATGATCTGCTCCTAGTGGTGGCTTTAGAGGAGAGAAGGGACAGCTGACAATGAATGCTCCATAGTAAGCCCAAGGGTGACGTCCCAGCCTAGGCATTCCAGCCGTTGTTCGCTCTCTCCTTTCCCCTGAAGCTGACTTCAGGGAAGAGCACATGACCAGACCAGAGCCCCCTGTGAATAGATAAGTGGTAAGTATATACATCTTCTTTTTAAAGAATTAAGGTAAGATAGATACTATAGATGTAAAATCTAGAATGAGAGTGTATGCATTGTATAATATTATATCCGCATAAGCAACCAATGCTAATGTTCAAATATGTGCTCACACATATTAAATCTAATGTTGCAATGTCCACAGTCTTATTGTGAAACTGCACTTTATTCACTACACAAAGAATTTTCTGGGAAATTAACCCACCACCTTTAACCAGGTAAATGTGTGTTCAGAAATTTAAAACAAATGTGCATCAACTCAGGGGCATATCTACCATGAGGCAAACAAGGCATTTGCCTTAGGTGGCATTTTCCAGAGGGACGGCACAGCACAGAATTAAACCAGAACCAAATGGTAGATCTGCAGGAGAGTTGCCTTGGCAGCTGCCATCAGGTCCTTTGTGATCCCTAGAGCAGGACATGCTTCTAGTGATAGTCTGTGGACAGGGTTCACTGTGTGTTGGTTGGGAAGGGTGGGTGGGTACAAATGGACCAGCAGCAGCAGATCAGAAGTGAATGGGGGGGCAGTGTGCGAGTGTAGTGTGTGGCCGGCTGCGTCTGTGTCCCTGGATCCCTCCCACGTGTCCTGGTCCACAGGTCCCGCCCTGGCGGTATCGACTCACCCCCCCGGCCAAGCGAATGTGCTGCTGATCAAATCATGAGTATCCTCCTCTCTGCCCGGCTCCTCTAGGCTCTGAGTAGTACAGAATATTCTGATCCTTGTTTCCTCTAACCCTGCCAGGCTATCTGCACCCCTCACTATGCACCCCACCCTCACCTCTGACACTGTCCTCTACTCCTCTCCTGGCTCTATGTAGGATCCCTCTCCTCTTCCTGCAACTCCTGTCTACCCTGCACCCCTCACTGCATACTGATCTACCCTTCAGAACCCTGCCTCCCTCACTGTTCATCTTGCCCTTACCCCATAGAATACCATACCCCTCACTGTTCACCCTGCACCCACCCCATAGAACACTGCACCCTCACTTTTCACCCTGCCCCCACCCCTCAGAACCCTGCACCCCTTACCCTGCCTCACCATATAGAACACTGCACCCCTTACTTTTCACCCTGCCCCCACCGCATAGAACCTTGCACCCCTCACTCTGCTCCACCTCATAGAACCCTGCACCCCTACTATGCACCCTGTCCCCATCTCATATCAGAAAACCCTGCACCCCTCACTATACACCCTGCCCCATCTCATAGAACACTGCACCCCTCACAAAACACCCTGCCCTCACCTCACTGAACTCCTCACTATACACCCTTCCCCCACCTCATGGAGCACTGCACCCTTTACTATATACCCTGCCCTCACCTCAAAGAACACTGAACCCCACACTATACAACTTACCCCAACCTTAAAGAACACTGCGCCCCTCCTCGGCCTGGGGTTCCCAGTCACCCGGCACGGGGGGGGGGGGGGGCGGGGCGGCACATATTATAGTCTTGCCTAGGGAAGCACAAAACCAAAACACACTACTGCATCAACTGTGTAATCCTCCACCATCTTTAGAAAGACTCACTCACCAGATGGGTTTACCTGGAATTCTAAATGTTAGATGCACATTTTCACCATTATCCTTGAGTCTTATATAGGACAAAAAAGTTCAGGTAAAATTATTTAATATTGCAATTGTCTTTTGTAGCATGTAATTGAACTTTACAGATGGTTGTGTATGAGGAAAATTTGAATAAAGTGGACAATGTGGCCCATATTAGGGTCTAGAAAGACATATATATATTATACATTTTCCTATATTGTTTGAGCAAGAGAGTAATTTTGAGATGCTTTACTTTGCCTTTTCAGATATGCAACTTTCCCCTGGATGTACCTTATGTCTGGATTCTTTTCCAGTTCAGATGTTGCATTTATATTTTATATTTCCACAAACAGTATGCTTGGTCTTTGTACAATGTTGCTGACATTTCTGCCACGACTATTAGATGAGATTTCAAACATTGAGGTTAGTAAATCAGTAATATAAATTTCAAAATATGCAGTGTGTAACTCAGGATACAAATGGAACGTTAGTCAACGCTCTTGTTTTTAAATTTTTAACTAAAATGTAAAAAAGAAAGTGGAAGATAATAGCCATTTTCAAGTTTGTATTGAGTGTGTGTCCCTTCTAAAATGTAACCTTGATTTCAAGTAATATTAGAGACTCCATAAATAAAAATTTTTTGTTTTCTGTGTATTCCTGATACAATATTCCTGATACATTCCTGATGCAACTTATAAAAAAATAATTCCCACTAAGATTTTACAGATGAGTGAAGGTACTCTGTCCTTGAGGTCAACTCCGTCAGCATCTTACTGCTGTGATCACATGCAATGTTTTTTGTCAAACACTCATAACCACTGTTTTAAGGCATATGACCACAGTACTAAAGCTCAGGCATATAAACAAACAGTGAATATGGATTCCTGTGTCCCATTCCTGTGTCCTTATCTCCAGTTTGCCTTATTCAAAGTCTATGGGGACTTACTGCACAGGTGAGGACATTACCAGAAAGGATTTTGGGAGGAAGGAGAATAAACACAGGAGGTTATGAAGAGGTAAGTGAACACCAGAGTTAAAAAGTCTGTTTTTCATTAGGTTATAAAGTTATTAAAAGTAAGATGATCGATTTGATTTTTTTTATAAGCATGAACTTATCCAAAAAGAAATGTCAGGGCCAGATTAAGAACATCGTGGGCCTGGTGCTGAGGATTTTGGTGGGGCCTTTTATAAATAATAAATAAATGCGTGGGAATCACAGCGCAGCAATGGAGGGCTCAGTCTGACAATGTAAGTGTACCCTAATGTGCTAATATGCTGTACTTGTACATTGTGGCATAACCTACCCCAGGGCCTCTAAAAAGTAGTAATGTCAGGAAAGTTTACTACCGATTAATATCACAGGATCCCAGAAACCTCTCATGGGGCCCCCTACTGACCCAGTGGCCCTTGGGCAGTGCATAAGTGCATAGTTGGCAACATTTAAAAAATATTTTCAGGGACACTTTTTTCACAAGAGCTATATTTAGAGTAGCTGAGATCCCCGATGTAGTAATCACAAAATTAAATAAGTTCTAATAATGGGACAGAACAAATATAAGAACTGAGATTTCCTTTAGTTGAACTAACAAAAGTGTGTCCATTCTAGAGCTGGTAACATTGAGGGTATTCAGTATCATTTTAAATAACTGTTTTTGTGGGTAAGAGGCATAGGGGAGGAGTATGGATGGTATATAAGTGGGAAGTATGTGCAGGTGAGGGAGAGGAATGTGGAGGGTCTAACATTGGGCACTATGTAAAGGAGAAGAGTGTGGAGGGTATGACACTGGGCAGTATGTACAGGAGAGGAGTGTGGAGGGTATGACAGTGGGCAGTATGTACAGGAGAGGAGTGTGGAGGGTATGACAGTGGGCAGTATGTACAGGAGAGGAGTGTGGAGGGTATGACAGTGGGCAGTATGTACAGAAGAGGAGTGTGGAGGGTATGATGATGGGCACTATGTATAGGAGAGGAGTGTGGGGGGTATGACAGTGAGAGGTATGTACAGGAGAGAAGCGTGGAGGGTACGACAGTGGACAGTATGTACAGGACAGGAGTGTGGAGGGTATGACAGTGGGCAGTATGTACAGGAGAGCAGTGTGGATGGTATGGTAGTGGGCACTATGTATAGGAGTGAAGCGTATGACAGCAGGCAGTATGTACAGGAGAGGAGTGTGGAGGGTATGACAGTGGGCAGTATGTACAGGAGAGCAGTGTGGATGGTATGGTAGTGGGCACTATGTATAGGAGAGGAGTGTGGAGGGTATGACAGTGAACAGTATGTACAGGAGAGGAATGTGGAGGGTATGACAGTGGGCACTATGTATAGGAGAGGAGTATGGAGGGTATGACAGTGAGCAGTATGTACAGGAGAGGAGTGTGGAGGGTGTGACAGTGGGCACTATGTACAGGAGAGGAATGTGGAGGGTCTAACAGTGGGCACTATGTACAGAAGAGGAGTGTGGAGGGTATGAAAGTGGGCAGTATGTACAGGAGAGGAGTGTAGAGGGGATTACAGTGAGCAGCATGTACAGGAGAAAAGTGTGGAGGGTATGACAGTGGGCGGTATGTACAGGAGAGAAGTGTATGACAGTGGGTAGTATGTACAGAAGAGGAGTGTGAAGGGTATGACAGTGGGCAGTATGTACAGGAGGAGTGTGGGGGTATGACAGAGGGTAGTATGTACCAGAGAGTAGTGTGGAGGGTATGATGGGGCAGTATGTACAGGAGAGGAGTGTGGAGGGTATGACAGTGGGCAGTATGTACAGGAGAGGAATGGGGACGGTATGATAGTGGGAACTATGTATAGGAGAGGAGTATGGAGGGTGCGACAGTGGGCACTATGTACAGGAGAGAAGTGTATGACAGCAGGCACTATGTACAGGAGAGGAGTGTGAAGGGGATATGACAGTGGGAGCAGTATGTACAGGAGAGGAGTGTGGAGGGTATGACAGTGGGTCACTATGTACAGGAGAGGAGTGTGGGGGGTATGACAGTGGGCATTATGTATAGGAGAGAAGTGTGGAGGGTATGACAGAGGGTGGTATGTACCGGAGAGGAGTGTGGAGGGTATGGCACTGGGCGGTATGTACAGGAGAGGAGTGTGGAGGGTATGACAGTGAGCACTATGTACAGGAGAGGAGTGTGGAGGGTATGCCAGTGGTCACTATGTACAGGAGAGGAGTGTGGAGGGTATGACAGTGGGCATTATGTATAGGAGAGAAGTGTGGAGAGTATGACAGTGGGCACTATGTACAGGAGAGGAGTGTGGAGAGTATGACAGTGAGAACTATGTACAGGATTGTTCTCACCTTGTATTCATCATCATCATTACCCTACTCACGGCATGAATGTTTTTTTAGAACAATACACGATTCTAACACTATCATTCTAACTTGTTCAGAGAATCACAAAGTCATATCACTACACCTTAATTCCACGAACAACACAAATAGCCATGTTATGACTAGACAGTGGATGCTACCTAATGTTTAGCACAAAAAGAGATCACTTCCTTGTCCCAACTTGTGTTTTTATTCACCTAACTACTGAAAAATCAGTAACTAAAATAATAATTACAATACTAAAGAAGTATCTCACCTCTTCATGAATAACACCCCATAGCCAAACAATACCTCCCCCTTAGCTAGGAATTCAAGGTAACTTGAACTGCACCTTACCTATAACACTGTCACATTAACCCCCCCTACCCCATTAGCTCGCTCCCCACCCAGCAAGATCCAAATCATACCCTGTTCATTTCTCATTATAGCCAGCTACAGTAAAACCGACGCCTCATTAGGTGTTTCTATTATACACTTAACAAGCGGTTCTCCAGCTCATGGAAAACACACGTGCCTCACTGAAGTCTCCTCAGGTCCCCATAGTATTATGTGGAGACTCGACGAGACCCCCTTTCCCCTTGATGGGAGACAAACTCCCCCATCGCGGGTAAACACTATGTACATAGCCTACTTAATGTTGATTGAATTCTTATTAACCTGCTTTGTATTTCATTTTTTTTTTAAGGTTGTTTTCTTTGGACCCTCCCTTCCCTCATCCTTCCCTAAATCTGCATGGAGTGAGCCGGACAACTACTCTACAAAGAATGACGGTAAGATTGACATATTGGTTAAGCTGCCATGGCTCCGTTAAATTTATTGACCCTTAATGTACAGGGTCTCAATGTTCCACAGAAATGTACAAAAGCATTTAGATCCTTTCAAGCAAAAAAAGCCCATATTGTTTGTTTGCAGGAAACTCACTTCATCTCCAACACAACTCCTAAATTCTATAATGCCTCCTACCCACAAGTATATACAGCATTGGCATCTACCAAGAAAAGAGGAACTCTGATAGCATTTCACCGAACTACACCCTTTACGCTAAAATCTGAAATCAAGGACCCAGAGGGTAGATACGTTATTCTAACAGGCTATATTATGGACTCTGCGATTACAGTAGTCTCATACTATGCTCCCGAATTCAACCCATTACCTTTTCTATCCCACCTATTTCAAACAGTCAATACGCATAAAATAGGCTCTCTTCTGTTATGTGGAGATTCTAACCAGGTCCTCCTCCCATTTTTAGACAAAACCCCTTATACTCCACCAAAATATCAATCTAAATGGACTCTTCCAAACCTCTTATCCAAATACAATCTAGTGGACTCCTGGAGAGAATCTAACCCTACGAAGCGAAACTACACATACTTCTCAAACCCCCGCCAATCATTCAGTCGCATTGACCACATTACTCACAATTGGAATGGCCCCAGAAATTCTAAATTCAAGTATCATACCCATTCCCTGGTCCGATCATAACGCAGTGATCACCACTTTAGCATCTTTGATCCCAAAAAATCACGATCCTACTTGGTACCTTCCAGAAACATTACTCAATCATCCTGCTTTTTGCCTGCCAATCGAGCAAGCTCTGAAAGAATACTTAGAGCATAACATGAGCCCATAAATATCCCCACTCACACTATGGGAAGCACACAAACCGGTTCTAAGGGGAACATTCCAACGACAATTAGAAATCCTCAGAAAAGACCGAAGACAATTAGCGAGGCAACTTGAAACAGAATATAACTCAGCTTTTCTGGCATTGCAAGATAACTACACCCCTACCAATAAAAAACGCTTAGATAAAGCACGCCTAGAATATGACTTGTTCCTCACAGACTCAGCTAATAAATCACTTAATAGATCAAAACATACTTTCTACAAAAACGCGAATAAACTAGGGACATATTTAGCTAGATCACTAAACTCAATAGAACTTTTAAACCCATAAAACTAAAGATGGCAAATAACATTATCTCTAGCAACCCTCTCAAAATTGTACAAAAATTCAGTTCTCATCTAAAAGCACTATACTCAGAAACAGGCACATTTAGCGAAACAGAGGCAAATTCTTTCTTCTCTCAAATCCAGCTGCCAAAGATGAACCAATCACAAAAATTACAACTAGAAGAACTGATCACACAAGAAGACGTATCCATGGCCATTAAAGATCTTAAATTAAACAAAAGACCAGGACCAGACGGGTTCTCTGCCCGATATTACAAAACCTTTACAGAACTAATCTCACCAAGACTGGCAGACGCATTCAACAACCTATTAAAACAAAAGACCTTCAGACCTGAATCACTACTAGCCACGATATGCATGATCCCCAAACCACACACGGACAACACCCTCTGTACCAACTATCGTCCTATTTCTATGATAAACACAGATATAAAATTACTAGGTAAAATATTAGCTACCCGTCTTAACAAACATATAGGCAAAATGATTCATCGAGACCAAGTAGGTTTTATACCCTCCCGACAAGCGGGTGATAACATATGAAGGGCCTGCCTGTTAGCACATATAGCAAGAAAGAGGGGCATCCCTGCTTGTTTTCTGTCTCTGGATATTCAGCAAGCTTTTGATTCAGTCTCTTGGTCGTACTTAAAGTATACTCTTTAAAAATGGGGATTTGGCCCAAATTATATCAAACGGATAATGGAACTATATAACAAGATAATGGAACTATATAACAAACCAAAAGCTTATGTTAAGTATGCGGGATATAAATCAGACATTTTTAATATCAAAAGAGGCACACGACAAGGATGCCCATTGTCCCCACTATTGTTTGCCCTACTCATCGAACCGAGCAATAAAGAGTAGATCGGATCCCACTATTCTAGGCATAGAATTAGGCGGCCTCAAACACAAAGTGTGTCTATTTGCAGACGACATTCTCCTATTTTTATCATCCCCTCAAGTGTCAGGCCCAAACCTCATCCCAATGCTAAATCATTTTGCAACTTTTTCAGGCCTTGCGATCAACCCAAAAAAATGCTTGGCCCTGAACATATCGCTCTCGAAATTGGAACTGACAGCAGCCAAAACAGGCCTTCCATTTGAATGGCCAGAAAAAAGCATCCCATATCTAGGAACATACCTAACCGCAGCCACTTCTGACCTATTTTCACACAATTACCCAACTCTCTTAAAACAAATATCGAACATCTTAATCTCATGGACCCAACTCCCATTGTCCTGACTTGGAAGAATTAACGCAGTGAAAATGACGATACTCCTGAAATTACTATATCTCTTCAGAGTACTTCCTATCCCAATACCTGCCTACTTTTTGAGAATAATTCAGAGAAGAATCTCATGTTTCATCTGGAACTCTTCCAGGCCAAGGATAAAACAACAAACCTTACATCTCCCCAAGACACACGGTGGATTGGGACTCCCAAACTTTGCACACTACAATAGGACTGCGCAAATAGCAACTCTCACTAAATACCATGCAAATCAAGAATTACCTCTCTGGGTATCAATAGAAACAATGAAATGTGACCCCATTCCACCATCCAACTTGTTATGGATACCCCCCAAATTACGTAAAAACATAGATAATCCCATAATTAAGCACTCACGCTCTCTCTGGGATAGATTCAAATCAAAATACCACTTACAATCCCCTCACATCCCAATGCTATCTTTTGACAAAAATCCGGCATTCTATACAGCATGGGTCTTCCCCAAAACATTTAAGGAATGGATACACAGGGATTGCATACACATGTACACATTTTTGGAATCATCGGACTTCCTGCCCTTCCCGTCAATTTGCAAAAAATACGGTATTCCTCATACAGAACTTTTCAGATACCTCCAAATAAAAAACTTATTCGAACCATATCTGAACCCTACACCACCGTCCACCCAGCAGTCCCCCTTCGAAAGCATCTGTAGAAAAGATCCACACGCTAAGGGCACAATATCTGCTCTTTATCAACATTCGCTGACCCATATCAACACAACAGAGCCACCATATGTTCGGAAATGGGAGGAGGACCTGGGACTTGAACTCGAGGCCTCTGACTGGAACCAAATATGGTGTAACACGAAAGCAGCCTCCCCAAACATAATAGCATTGGAAACAAATTATAAAGTACTTACCAGATGGTACCTGGTACCGGCCAGGATAGCAAAATATTCTCCAAACTATTCAGGGCAATGCTTTAGGGGATGCTCAGCTATAGGTACGTTTTACCATGTTTGGTGGTCATGTCCTAAGGCGCAAACATTCTGGACAAAGATCTTTAATATAGTAAATGCATTGACTGGGAAAACGAACCCTCCGAATCCTAAAACAGCCCTACTAAACCTGAAGTCCGAATACCTAACAAAAATACAATTCAAATTACTAATGCAACTCTTCACAGCAGCGAAACACACCCTAGCCAAAGCCTGGAAAACCCCCAATCTTTCTATGAAAGAAGTGGAAAACAGGATGAACATTGCAATGATGCACGCCAAGTTGAAAGCATTCGACACAGATACGATCACTAAGTTTGAAAACTTGTGGAAACCGTGGACCATGTACGTTACACCAAACTCCTTTGATGACAGAGTATTGTTGCCATGGTAGCTTGATCATTGTGCATATCTATAGAACTATCCAACTGATGACAGTGGAACACGGCTCACTCCTGCAGACCTTCCTACTCCAATCCCCTTTTCCTTCCCCATTCCTCCCTCCCCTGTTAGTTACTTTATATGATCTACGTTTTACACTTTTTTATTAATAAGGTTAATATGAGAACTTAACCTAGAATTTCCAACCTCGACATGTATGTAATTGCACTGTACTGATAACTACTGTAAAGCCTTCAACATAACATCAACTTGAATATGCAGCAATGCAAGTTATCCTTATGTTCTATAAATGACGGTACTCAAGACATCCTTATTATTACCTATAAGTATTAAGGTTAAGCCTTCTTTTTTTCTTCTTTTCTTTCATATGTTATGTTGTTTTTTGTATGTTGTAATTACTACGAATTAACTTGTATTCATAACAAAGTACTCTTTCTGACTATGTAACCACCATACACTATTTGTATATTTTACGTTTCAATTATCAATAAAACAATTTTGAAAAGGAAAAAAAGTTTTAAAAACGGTCTTTTCGTTTCACTCGCATTTCCCGCGAACGATCGTTTTTGTTCGAAATTAGACAAACGATCGAACGGACGATGTTCGAGTCGAACATACGTTCGTTTCGAACGCGAAGCTCATCCCTAGTCACTATGTACAGGAGAGGAGTGTGTAGGGTATGACAGTGGGCACTATGTACAGGAGAGGAGTGTGGTGGGTATGACAGTGGGCACTATGTACAGGAGAGGAGTGTGGAGAGTATGACAGTGGTCACTATGTACAGGAGAGGAGTGTGGAGGGTATGACAGTAAGCACTATGTACAGGAGATGAGTGTGGAGGGTATGACAGTGAGCACTATGTATTAGGAGAGAAGTGTGGAGAGTATGACAGTGGGCACTATGTACAGGAGAGGAGTGTCAGGGTTATGACAGTGGGCGCTCTGTTTAGGAGAGGAGTATGGAGGGTATGACAGTGGTCACTATGTACAGGAGAGGAGTGTGGAGGGTATGACAGTGGGCACTATGTACAGTAGAGGAGTGTGGAGGGTGCGACAGTGGACACTATGTACAGGAGAGAAGTGTATGACAGCAGGCACTATGTACAGGAGAGGAGTGTGTAAGATATGACAGTGGGCACTATGTATAGGAGAGGAGTGTGGAGAGTATGACAGTGGGCACTATGTACAGGAGAGGAGTGTGGAGGGTATGACAGTGAGCACTATTTACAGGAGTGGAAGGATGTTTAGGGACTGCGTAGAGGTTAAGCGGGTCATACATGGATTGAAATTACACCAATTATGCAGAGACCAGCCATAGTCGATCTATGTATGGACTAGCTGGTTTTACACAAGTCAATCTATTAATCGACTTGAGTACAACCAGCCTGTTTTTCCCAAAACAATCAGTGTTGCCAGCTATAGATAGCAACACTGATCATTGTACTCACTGGCAGAACACAATAACACTGCAGGAGTGATTCCCCCATCCACAGGTCAGTGGGTGAGAGAGTGTGTGGGGACAGGCTGGGGAGAGATACCAGTCAGTGGCTGGGTCGGCACTGGCTAGTATCAGAGCCAGATACACACAGGTTACATATGTCACAATAGTTAGAGCGAGAGCAATAATTCTAGCACTAGACCTCCTCTGTAACTCTAAACATGTAACCTAAAGCATTTTTAAAGCATCGCTTAGGATAGCAAAAAAAAATCGGGCTAACTTTAGTGTTTTTTTAATGAATGAAACAGTTTATTTCCAAAAAAACATGTTTGAAAAATTGCTGCGCAAATACAGTACCGTGCTAGAGCTGCACAATTAATCGTTAAAAAATTGTGATCTCGATTCAACTCCCCTGACATCTTCAATGCAGAGTTTGCTGATTCTTTCATATAACAAGTGAGAGACTTTCAGCTGTCAAAAGAAAATATCTGGGCAGTCTGCCTGTTCTTATCAGGAAACATTGTAACTAACGCTTCCTTCTTAGATCAAAGGGATAAACTTCTGTGTGTAAAGAAAATATCCGGGCAGTCTGCCAAGTTTGTAACAACATTAAACATTGTAACTAATGCTTTCTGCTTAGATCAAACTTCTGTGTGTAAATGCAAGAAATGTAACCACTTAAAGTCCAGCAATATTTTTTGCTAGAAAATTACTTGGAACCGCCAAACATTATATATATTTTAGCAGAGACAAAAATGGCAATTGCTGCAATATTTTATGTCACACTGCATTTGCCCACTTCAATGAATAATAAAAACCATAAAAACAAAACAGTAAAGTTAGCTCATTTTTTTTTTATTTTAATGTGAAAAATTATGTTATGCCGCATGAATCGTGATCTATCATCTAAGCAAAAAAAATTGCAATTCTCATTTTAGCCAGAATCGTGCAGCTCTATACCGTGCAACATAGAAAGTTACAAAGACCACCATAGAGTAATTTTCTAGCAAAAAACAAATGATGATTTTTTTTCTCAGTGTGCTGCAGTGTGTCAGCTTGTATTTATAATGGCCGCTCTGTATGTAGCTTCTGTCAGGCTGTGCAAGTCAGCCCGTATCTCCGGAACCATAAATGATAGCCATCCCATATTTTGACAGGTTGTGGGGTAGGTCTTCACCTACCTACCCCCCAAATGTGGGATTTCTGTGACCTCTGGTCGTCGAGTTACACCCCTGAAGTCTATCTTTTTTTTTCAGGCAAATGGGTCTTGAGAAAGGGGCCTGGAGCTGCAGCTCCAACAGCCCCTATGTTATTCCGGCCCTAAGAAAAGTGCACCAATTTTTTTTTTATAAATAAATAAAAGGTTGTGAGAAATAGAATCAAGAGCTGCCAAGTGCACCTTAAAGAATTTATTGACATACGTAATGTTTATTACACTTTTTACTACCATTGTATTTATATTCATACTTTGTGCTAAATATAGCAGCAAATTCAACACATTGGGCCAGATTCTCAGCGGCGATACGACGGAGTATCTCAGATACCCCATCGTATCGGCGTTTTTTTTCCTCGTATCTATGTGCGTGATGATTAGCATCACTTTTGCATAGATACGCTGCAACATCCGACAAGTGTAAAACCATTACACTTGCGGATCGTAGGTGTAATGACAACTCCGGCCACTAGGTGGCCTTTACGTTGTTTTCTCATTTGCCTATGCAAATGAGGCTAGTACGCCGATTCCCGATCGCTTTTACGCCGCCCCGTCGTCGCGTACGTCGTTTTCGTCCGCGTAAGGTTACCCCAGCTTCTATGTGGAGTAACCTTTACGAAGTTCCGTCGGATGCCGTCGGGTGCCGTCGGATGCCATGTTAAGTATGGCGTCGGGTCAGCGTCGGCTTTTTCTGTCGCTTACGTCGTTTTACTAACTCGTCCGCGAATAGGGAGTTGCGTAAATGACGCTCACGTCGTTTTGACGTCGGTTTCAACAACGCTTTCCGACGTGAGCTGGAGCATGCGCACTGGGCTTTTTCCCCGGCTGGCGCATGCGCAGTTCTTTCGATGCAGGGGCGCGCTTAATTTAAATACAAGCCGCCCCATTTGAATTGCGCGGGTTTACGCTGGGCGATTTACGCGACGCCGGCAAAAACTACGGAGCAAGTGCTTTGAGAATAAAGCACTTGCTCTAGTACGATGCGGCGGCGTAGTGTAAATGGCTTACGCTACGCCGCCGGAATTCTTAGAGAATCTGGCCCTTAATGTAATGTCGTTACTTCTCCAATTTGGGTTTTATTGCAGTTACAATAGCCAAAAAATGCTATACCTATTATGTCCAATAGCAATATAAAATGAATGAATGAATGAATGACTTGTATAGCGCTACACATGCCAACTGAATCGCCTCTGGGCGGTTTTTGCAGCCAGTGTCTGACTGGCTGGTGTGGTCATTTTATCCCGTAGGATCTTGACACGCTTGGGACACATAGTCATACAGACATATATATACTGGGCCAATTTGGCCAGGATCCAATTAACCTACCTAGCATGTCTTTGGAGTGTGGGAGGAAACCGGAGTACCCGGAGGAAACCCATGCAGACACAGGGAGAACATGCAAACTCCAAGCAGATGGTGTCATGGTTGGGTTTCGAACCAGCGACCCTTTTGCTGGTAGGTGAAAGTGATAACCACTAGACCAAAAACATGACAAATGACAAAGTTTTAACAATACTGTCTGGACTGTTCACTGAAATGGCTGCACACAATATTGTACAAAGCATTCAGTCAGCTTATTTGTAGGGGTGAGCTTGATGTTCGAGTAAGATCGAACATAAGATCGACTCGAACATTGGGTGTTCGACTGTTTGCCGTATAGCAAACAATTTAGGGTGTTCACAACGAATTAGAAAGCCATGGAACACCCTTTAAAAGACTGTGAGAAAGTGCTGATTTTAAAGGTTAACCGCTTTCCGACCAGCCGCCGCAGTTATACGGCGGCAGGTCGGCTCTCCTGCACGAGAGCCCGTAGCTCTACGTCGCCACTTTCGACGGCCACTAGGGGGCGCGCGCCGCCGGCGGCCCACGCCCCTGCCCCCCGCTCGCCCCCGAGTCCCGTGCGCGTGCCCGGCGGGCACGATCGCCGCCGGGCACACGCGATCGCTCGTTACAGAGCGGGGAACGGGAGCTGTGTGTGTAAACACACAGCTTTCGTTCCTGTCAGCGGGGGAAACGCTGATTTTCTGTTCATACAATGTATGAACAGAAGATCAGTGATTTCCCCTAGTGAGGCCACCCCCCCATACAGTTAGAACACAAACAGCAACACACTTAACCCCTTCCCCGCCCCCTAGTGTTAACCCCTTCACTGCCAATGGCGTTTTTATAGTAATCCAATGCATTTTTATAGCATTGATCGGTAAAAAAATGCCAATGGTCCCAAAAATGTGTCAAAAGTGTCCGAGGTGTCCACCATAAGGTCGCAGTACTGAAAAAAAACGCTGATCGCCGCCATTACTAGTAAAAATAATAATAATAATAAAAATGCCATAAAACTACCCCCTATTTTGTAAACGCTATAACTTTTGCGCAAACCAATCAATAAACGCTAATTGCAAAAATTAGGAAATTTGAGGAAAAAATAATTTTTTTATATATTTTTTGGGGATATTTATTACAGAAAAAAGTAAAAAATATTGAATTTTTTTCAAAATAGTCGCTCTATTTTTGTTTATAGCGCAAAAAATAAAAACCGCAGAGATGATCAAATACCACCAAAAGAAAGCTCTATTTGTGGGAAAAAAAGGACGCCAATTTTGTTTGGGAGCCACGTCGCACAACCGCGCAATCGTCAGTTAAAGCGACGCAGTGCCGAATCGCAAAAAGTGCTCTGGTCGTTGGGCAGCAATATGGTCCGGGGCTGAAGTGGTTAATATGCTAGTTATTGGGGTTTGAGGACCTGGGCCCTGCCCCAAGGGACATGTATCGATGCAAAAAAAAGTTTTAAAAACTGAAATTTTTTCGGGAGCAGTGATTTTAATAATGCTTAAAGTGAAACAATAAAAGTGAAATATTCCTTTAAATTTCGTACCTGGGGGGTGTCTATAGTATGCCTGTAAAGTGGCACAATTTTCCCGTGTTTAGAACAGTCCATGCACAAGCATACAGTGACATCCTCCCAAACTTGGGGCACGCACACGGAAGTGTCTATGATCAGCAGGTCCTCAGCACCTAGCTGATTCACAGATTGGGGTAAAGAGTCAAAGACAGCGGTCCTTTACCACTTAATCGCTCCATCCAATGATGGAGTAAAGAAACTGCTGCCATGTTCGATTCAGCTCTCTCCTCTGCTCACACCGATCGATACAGTGTATGAGGAGAGGAGGGAGCCAGTGCAGCAGCATGAGTGGGCTGGATCTGGAGTGTCTACAGTGCTGATTCGTGCCTCATCAGTGCTCATCTGTGCCCATCAAGGTCTCATCCATGCCCCATCTGTGCCTCATACATGTTTCATGCAAGCCCATTCATGCTTCATCCATGTGTCATCCGGGCCTCATCAGTGCCCATCCATGCCTCATCTATGCCACATCAGTAAGAAAGAACAAACAGAAGGCGCCTCCTGGTTAAGCGCTGTAAAGTTTTAATAAATCACAAACAACAGTGCACACTTACATTAAAAAAGCAAGAAGTCCAATGTGAGGATACAGTCCAAAACGATCCCAAATTGAAAGGGATGTGACGTCCAACCATGCGTTCGGTTCGCACCAGAACTGTCGAACAGTCCGATCGTTCGCGCAAACATTTAGAACCCCATTGAAGTCTATGGGACTCGAACGTTTGAATTAAAAAACGATCATTTTAAAGACCAATTTTCAAGTTATTGTTGGAAAACGTCTTTCAGAACCCGGTCGCAGGACTCCTGAAAAAACAACCGTTTTTAAAACTTTTTTCTCCATTGATAGTAGTATCAATGGAAAAAAAAAGTTTTAAAAACGGTCGTTCGCACGAACATTTAGAACCCCATTGAAGTCTATGGGACTCGAACGTTCGAATTCAAAAACGATCATTTCAAAGACCAATGTTCAAGTTATTGTTGGAAAACGTCTTTCAGAACTTGGGCCTTGCCCGAGGGAACAAGTATCAATGGAAAAAAGTCTTAAAGTCTTAAAAACGGTTGTTTTTAAAACATTTTTCTCCATTGATAGTAGTATCAATGAAAAAAAAAATTAAAACGGTAGTTTTGTTTCACTCGAATTTGCCGCGAACGATCGTTTTTGTTCGAAAAACATACGTTTGTTTCGAACGAGAAGCTCATCCCTATTAGCACCCCCCTTTCCCTTAACACAAGCAGGCCTATCGGTACTTGGTTGCCCTTAGGACTTATACAATGCTATAGTACCTGGCTACTATGCAAGGGCAGATGCGAACCGAGCTGAGCAAACAGGTACTTGCAGTTAGCAGACAGGTAGCGTGGTTCAAAGGCAGTTCAGGCAATAAGGCAGGCAAAGTTCAGAGGACGATTCAGTATCCATTTCAGGTAAAAGGCAGGCTGAGTTCAGGGCATAGTCCAGTATGCAATACACAGGAGATCCAACAACAAGCAAGGCAGACTAACAGGAGGCCTCATCTAGAACAATGCAGGTACGTCTGTCCCTATCACAAGCAAGGGATGTTGCTTCACTGCTCATCCGTGTCTCATCAGTGCTCATCCGTTCCACATCAGTGTTTATCTGTGCCACATCAGTGCCTATCAGGGCCACTACAGTACTCGTTAGTGCCATTATTGCCCTACAGTGCCTCATAAAAGTGTAATAGGTAGACAGAAAATTAGATGTGTGATTAATGTTCCTAGAACACCTGACAGTGCTCCCTGCATTTTGGGCCTCTGTATGTGGCCAGGCTGTGTAAAAGTCGTACACATGTGGTATCACCATACTCAGGAGGAGTAGCAGAATGTATATTGTGGTGTAATTTTTGCTATGTACATGGTATGTGTTAGAACTATCTTATAAATTGTATAGAGAGAATACCAGGATATATCCTAAGATAGAGGCTGGTCCTAGCGCTCAGTGGACAAATCTTCTAATTTAATAGATTATATAAGTATATATGCAGAAAAAGCAGCTATTATAATAAAAAAAAGTGTATGAAACAAATATGTCTCTATGAGGCATTAACAGCGCTATATGAATTTATATCAATTGAACTCATAAGTTCAAAATCTGCTTTTGTGAGGTGCAAACATCAATCAGGACCTCCTATCCTAAGAATGGCAGCTAACCTCAGATACTGAAAACAATATGACAACAGCTATTATACATTAAAATAAAATAATAAAATACAATCTTAAGTGTATATGACACACATATGTCAATGGGGTGCTTCTTTTTAAAAAAAATACAAATAATGGTAAAAATAAAATAAAAATAAAGCACATAGTCTGTAGATCTATAATGTTCTTTGTGGGGAAAAAAGCTTGAAATTGGTTGAAAAGACACAAATCCAGGCTTTCCTTCACTTGTAGCCCCCCTCACGGTTTTGTACTCACCAGATAGACATGGTGTTAATTACCTTCAGATATTGGGATCTCCCTCCTGTTGAGTTCAGCCCAGTCCAGCAGCAATGTTTCTCCTCCAAAAGGTATGGATGGGGTTAAGTGCGTGTTTGCAGCAAGAGCAATCATGTGGACAAAACCATAGAGAGAGAGGACATAGCGTAATACTGTCTTTATTAAATAAACAAACCCCGTTTAAAATTGTGCTTACAAAAGTAATAACAAAGGTGTGCACATCGGTTGCAATGTTACTGCTCACTCTGCTAGCCAAGCGTCTCCGCTCCGTCTCCAGCTGATGTGTCCCGGGTGTAACTTGCTCCGTCTGTACGATACGTCGTGTAGCCACGCCCTGACGCGTTTCGTGATTGGCTCACGTCTTCAGAGGGCGTGGCTACACGGCACGACTAATCGTATTTATAGGTGGATGCCGACCATTTGGCTCCTCCCCTCTCCCATTGTCAGCAGCTTGCAGAGGGGGAGAATGTTACACTCCTCTCTGCCTGAAATCCCGCCCTGCTGCCAATAGGATTTAGAGTGTCCGGGTCGCCCCTCCTCTGTGATACTAGTCTGCTGTCTGCCATAGCCTAGAGCGTCCTCCATATTGTCGTAGCGCAAGACAGTATGATTACCCGATGCGCTACTCTACATTATGGATCTACTAGGTACTGCTCCAGGAAGTTTATTGTCTGCTCGCGCGGCTTACTACACGCACAACTTAGAGTACCTCGCTGCTGACATAAACAAAAGACTATGGATTAAAGACTCAGACTGACAGCAGCTGTATCTTTTTGGCATACATAATATATAATCCTAATAATGTTCACACCTGGCTATCCCTTATTAAAGGTGGTAATACCAGTACTATTCATACCCAGTTATGGATTACATATTAATACGTTTCATCAGCAGTATGTAATTATTACCACTAAAAAGGTAAATGTGACATAGTCACTTGTGCCAGAATAAAAACTATTGACATACACATGAATATATACTTAAAAATCAACATATGAAATACACTAAAATTTTTCAACATATAAAATACACTATAATTTTTCATCCTGTATATTATACTGTTAAAAGTGTCACATAAGCCAATACTCTTATTATACTCCAATTTGCTATGAGTGTGACCCTTGATCTACCTTAATTCTATGTGTCCAATAGAGATAGATGCATGGTCATTGGTGGGCTAAAACAATAATAATAAAATAAAGGTAAATAAAATGAAGGGTAAAACATTGAATGGAATAAAGATAGAATAGAATAAAATAAATAACAGTGAAACCAGGAGTAAGAATGTCCTTAGGTGGTCCCCTCATACATTAATGTATATGATATAGCATCAGTATGATCTAATGCTAGATTGAGTATATTCAGTAATTTGAAAATTAGGTACAGCCTCCCCGTATAGTCAATGATGTACATATTATTAATGATTGCTTATAAAGCAATTGATATCTAGATCAATATTGAGGCCATTCGGACTTAGGGTATTGGTAAGGAATATCCATTCAGTTTCTCTCTTGGATATTTCTCTTACCCTATTACTTCCCCTCCAATTGGGGTCTATTTTATCTATTCCCCAGAACTTAAGTCCTATGGGGTTCTTATCATGTTTTTCTAAAAAATGTAAAGAGACGCTATGATCTTCATACCCTGTGGTGATGTTGTATATGTGTTCTCCTACTCTTTTAGACAATTTTCTCTTTGTCCGTCCTATATACATTAGCCCACAGGGGCATTCAAGGGCGTAAACCACATGGGTCGACATGCACGTTATACATTCTTTAATGGGGAAGTTCTTGCCATTAGCTGTCGAGGTAAAATGAGTGAGGCCTCTCAAATGGGTGGAGACCTGGCGGCATGCTTTACAACGTCTGCACGCTGTGAATCCAGATCTCTCCCAAAACATCTTTAGTTTTTTTGGGGGGTCCAAAACTCTTTTCACTATTTGATCTCCAAATGATGGACATTTTCTATATATAAATGGGGGAATTGATGGTAACTGTTGATTTAAGACTTTATCCATTAATAATATGCCCCAATGTTTCTTAATTATGGTTTCAATATCCTTGTATTGCTCATTATACTCAGAAATAAACCCCCATTCATGTTGGTTGTTCACAGGTCGTGTTCTTGGTTCCAATAATTGTTCTTGTGTGGAGTTGCCTATTGTTTCAATGAGTGAGTTCAGTTCGGGTTTCTTATAGCCCTTTTCCGTGAATCTCTCTCTGATCAGGCTAGTGTGATCAGAGAGAGATTCACGGAAAAGGGCTATAAGAAACCCGAACTGAACTCACTCATTGAAACAATAGGCAACTCCACACAAGAACAATTATTGGAACCAAGAACACGACCTGTGAACAACCAACATGAATGGGGGTTTATTTCTGAGTATAATGAGCAATACAAGGATATTGAAACCATAATTAACCACTTAAGGACCGCCGCATGTACATTTACGTCGGCAGAATGGCACCGACAGGCACATCAACGTATATATACGTTGGTGCCTTGGGGGGGATCGGGGGTCCGATCGGACCCCCCCCCGTACATGCGTCGGTCCGCGCGGCTGCAGGAGCGATCCGACAAGTGGGGGCGGCTATCCGTTTTCACCCGCCCCCTCCGGATCGCTCCCAGCCAATGCACGCGCCCGCCCGCCCTGTCACTTCCTCCTCCTGTGTAAACACAGGAAGGAGGAAGCGACGTGATCTCTCCCTCGGCGTTTGTTTCAAGCGCCGCTGAGGAGAGATCTCAACACAACAAGTAAGTCTGCACCAACAGCACACTTACACACAGACACAAACACATTTAACCCCCGCGATCGCCCCCCCCTCCCCCCTGTCACAGTGTCACTGAATGCAGTAATCATACATGTATGATTACTGTATTTAGTGTCAGTGTGACAGACAGTGTGACAGTCAGTCAGTGTTAGTGTCAGGGTAGCCCCCCCCACCCCCCCAATAAAGTTTTAACCCCTTGATCACTGCCCTAGTTAACCCTTTCACTCCCTATTGCCAGCATCACTAAGCGATCATTTTTCTGATCGCTGTATTAGTGTCGCTGTTCCCGCTAGGTAGCTAATTTTTTTTTAATGCGATTTTTTTTTTTACTAAATACATGTGGCTAAATACATTTTGGCCTAAATGTTTGACTAAAATTTAGTTTATTGTTTTTTTATTATAACAAAAAGTAAAAAATATTGTTTTTTTTTCAAAAATGTCGCTCTATTTTTGTATATAGCGCAAAAAATAAAAATCGCAGAGGCGATCAAATACCACCAAAAGAAAGCTCTATTTGTGGGAAAAAAAGGACGCGAATTTTGTTTGGGAGCCACGTCGCACGACCGCGCAATTGTCTGTTAAAGCGACGCAGTGCCGAATCGCAAAAACCCCTTGGGTCATTTGCCAGCGTATTGGTCCGGGTCTTAAGTGGTTAAGAAACATTGGGGCATATTATTAATGGATAAAGTCTTAAATCAACAGTTACCATCAATTCCCCCATTTATATATAGAAAATGTCCATCATTTGGAGATCAAATAGTGAAAAGAGTTTTGGACCCCCCAAAAAAACTAAAGATGTTTTGGGAGAGATCTGGATTCACAGCGTGCAGACGTTGTAAAGCATGCCGCCAGGCCTCCACCCATTTGAGAGGCCTCACTCATTTTACCTCGACAGCTAATGGCAAGAACTTCCCCATTAAAGAATGTATAACGTGCATGTCGACCCATGTGGTTTACGCCCTTGAATGCCCCTGTGGGCTAATGTATATAGGACGGACAAAGAGAAAATTGTCTAAAAGAGTAGGAGAACACATATACAACATCACCACAGGGTATGAAGATCATAGCGTCTCTTTACATTTTTTAGAAAAACATGATAAGAACCCCATAGGACTTAAGTTCTGGGGAATAGATAAAATAGACCCCAATTGGAGGGGAAGTAATAGGGTAAGAGAAATATCCAAGAGAGAAACTGAATGGATATTCCTTACCAATACCCTAAGTCCGAATGGCCTCAATATTGATCTAGATATCAATTGCTTTATAAGCAATCATTAATAATATGTACATCATTGACTATACGGGGAGGCTGTACCTAATTTTCAAATTACTGAATATACTCAATCTAGCATTAGATCATACTGATGCTATATCATATACATTAATGTATGAGGGGACCACCTAAGGACATTCTTACTCCTGGTTTCACTGTTATTTATTTTATTCTATTCTATCTTTATTCTATTCAATGTTTTACCCTTCATTTTATTTACCTTTATTTTATTATTATTGTTTTAGCCCACCAATGACCATGCATCTATCTCTATTGGACACATAGAATTAAGGTAGATCAAGGGTCACACTCATAGCAAATTGGAGTATAATAAGAGTATTGGCTTATGTGACACTTTTAACAGTATAATATACAGGATGAAAAATTATAGTGTATTTTATATGTTGAAAAATTTTAGTGTATTTCATATGTTGATTTTTTTTTTTTGTTTACAAAAGTTTATTAAGAAGTATAAATTGGGATACAAGCATAGGTATAGAAAAACATAACACTTTTCAAAGGTACAACAGTGAATAATTAACATGTAAGGCTGATCTTGATGAGTGGTTTTGAGTGGGTAGAGGATAAAGTTAGTAATACATTGTTATAGTACATTGTATATGAAAACAAATGGAAACATCGATCATTGGACTACCAATATGACCATTTAGCATCAAAAACATATAGGCTGTCATTGATTGTGTGGTATATTCTTTCTGATAGTTTCAACAGTTCCATCCTGTCGAGCACCTGAGACCAGATTACCTCCCCAGATCTCCAGTTTAGTGCGATCATTCATTGCACCGAGCTACATAGTGAATGGAGGAGTCTGGAGCATGGGGGAGGGATGTCTGGGACATCTCCATATAGTAAACATATTAATGGGGTGAGGGAGATCTTATGTCTAGAGGAGTCCTCAAATCTACGTGCTACTTCTTGCCAGATCTGTGATAGGCGTGGGCAGCTCCAGAAGGTGTGAAGTAGTGTGCCTTCAGCCCGGCAGCCCCTGAAGCAATCAGGAGAAACTGTCGGGTAAAAGGTATGGATTTTGGATGGGGTTAGATACCATCTTGTAAATAGTTTAGTTGGGGTTTCCCTAAAGGAGACCGCTCTATTGCTTTTCCTGAGGTTTTCGGACATAGCATACCATGTATTTGGGGGAAGATCAATACCCAAGTCCGATTCCCATCGTAACATGGGTTGGGTTTTTTCGGAGGCCGAAAAGTCATTTAGATTGTTGTATAGTCTAGATATCATTCCTCTGTCCCTGGGTGAGGACTTGCATATTCTCTCAAAGACAGTTACGGATGGACTCGTGGAGAGTGAGAAATGTGTCTGAAAGAATGATTTAATTAAATGAAATCTCTCAATCTCTGTGGAGGGGAGTCCAAGGTCCCTTTGAAGGGACTCAAAGCTTCTAAAGCTCCATTTAGATTGTAGTGAGCCCAAGGATGTCAGTCCAAGGTCAATCCAGGTAGAGACAGATTGTCTGTCCTTGTATGCAAGAGGTAGTCTGGGGTCTCCTAAGAATGATGTGAGTGGGGAGGTTGATGAAGCTAGTGGGAAAGTGTCGCTAGTGTTTTGCCAGAGTTTGAATGCGTGAGCCACTATAATGTTACGTTTGATGAGGTCTTTGTAAAGGGTGTACTTAGACCAGAGTATCCCTTGTAGGTGAAGTGGATATATGGATGAGGTCTCAAAGCTCAGCCAGGGAATATTTTTATTTGGGGAAAACCATTGGGATATTTGTGATAGGCGTGCGGCTAAAAAGTATTTCCATATATTGGGGAGACCCAGACCACCCTTAGATTGTAGTGTATGTTGTAAGGTGTAACTATATCGTGGTCTTTTGTCAGCCCAGATAAATTTATTAATCTGTCTCTGAAGGGCCTCAAGTTTGGTTTTAGGGATGTTGATTGGGATGGAGCGGAAGTAATATAAAAGTTTGGGGAGGATGTTCATCTCATATGTTGATTTTTAAGGATATATTCATGTGTATGTCAATAGTTTTTATTCTGGCACAAGTGACTATGTCACATTTACCTTTTTAGTGGTAATAATTACATACTGCTGATGAAACATATTAATATGTAATCCATAACTGGGTATGAATAGTACTAGTATTACCACCTTTAATAAGGGATAGCCAGGTGTGAACATTATTAGGATTATATATTATGTATGCCAAAAAGATACAGCTGCTGTCAGTCTGAGTCTTTAATCCATAGTCTTTTGTTTATGTCAGCAGCGAGGTACTCTAAGTTGTGCGTGTAGTGAGCCGCGCGAGCAGACAATAAACTTCCTGGAGCAGTACCTAGTAGATCCATAATGTAGAGTAGCGCATCGGGTAATCATACTGTCTTGCGCTACGACAATATGGAGGACGCTCTAGGCTATGGCATACAGCAGACTAGTATCACAGAGGAGGGGCGACCCGGACACTCTAAATCCTATTGGCAGCAGGGCGGGATTTCAGGCAGAGAGGAGTGTAACATTCTCCCCTCTGCAAGCTGCTGACAATGGGAGAGGGGAGGAGCCGAATGGTCGGCATCCACCTATAAATACGATTAGTCGTGCCGTGTAGCCACGCCCTCTGAAGACGTGAGCCAATCACGAAACGCGTCAGGGCGTGGCTACACGACGTATCGTACAGACGGAGCAAGTTACACCCGGGACACATCAGCTGGAGACGGAGCGGAGACGCTTGGCTAGCAGAGTGAGCAGTAACATTGCAACCGATGTGCACACCTTTGTTATTACTTTTGTAAGCACAATTTTAAACAGGGTTTGTTTATTTAATAAAGACAGTATTACGCTATGTCCTCTCTCTCTATGGTTTTGTCCACATGATTGCTCTTGCTGCAAACACGCACTTAACCCCATCCATACCTTTTGGAGGAGAAACATTGCTGCTGGACTGGGCTGAACTCAACAGGAGGGAGATCCCAATATCTGAAGGCAATTAACACCATGTCTATCTGGTGAGTACAAAACCGTGAGGGGGGCTACAAGTGAAGGAAAGCCTGGATTTGTGTCTTTTCAACCAATTTCAAGTTTTTTCCCCACAAAGAACATTATAGATCTACAGACTATGTGCTTTATTTTTATTTTTACCATTATTTGTATTTTTTTTAAAAAGAAGCACCCCATTGACATATGTGTGTCATATACACTTAAGATTGTATTTTATTATTTTATTTTAATGTATAATAGCTGTTGTCATATTGTTTTCAGTATCTGAGGTTAGCTGCCATTCTTAGGATAGGAGGTCCTGATTGATGTTTGCACCTCACAAAAGCAGATTTTGAACTTATGAGTTCAATTGATATAAATTCATATAGCGCTGTTAATGCCTCATAGAGACATATTTCTTTCATATCTTATAAATTGACAACTTTTCCACATTTTCCAAAAACTTGTGGAAAAAATAACATGTTCAAAAGACTCATTATGCCTCCTAGATTATGTGTCGAGTGTTTGCTTTCCAAAATTGGGTCATTTTGTGGGTGTTTCCATTGTCCTGGTGCTCCAGGGCCTTCAAAAATGTAATAGATAATCAAGAAATTAGATGTGTAATTATGTCCCTTGAACACCTGACAGTGCTCCCATGTTGGGCCTCTGTATGTGAAGAGGTTGAGAAAAAGTCGCACACATGTGGTATTGCCATACTCAAGAGGAGTAGCAGAATGTATTTTGGGGTGTAGTTGCAAGTATGCATATGCCATGTAAGAGAAATAACCTGTTAACAGAAAAAAATTGATAAGACACAGTGGGGGTGGGGAAAGTGCTGCTCACCCCTGGAATGAGAGAAAAAGAGAAGGGAGTTCCCCGTTGGGGTTTTTAGGCAGCAAACAGGTGGTCATATCATAAGGATGGGGACGGGTAATGAAGTGCTCAAACAAAGTAATATATGAGTAGAAAAAAATATTTAATGAATAAAATTTATAAAATACAAATTGGCTCTGGTATTGTGTGCATGGAAAGCAACTGCACATGGGGTATGCACCAAATGAACATGACAAACAATTAACATGAATGGTTAACTGGTGGGTCAGGTGTATTCTGACGCGTTTCAACCCTTCAATGGGTCTTCTTCAGAGAATAAGGTGCAACTGTAACAACAATTATAACAGTAAGGCATAATGATAATCTATTTTTCACATTAATAAATATATATATATTCATCCAATTATAGTTACCCATTCGCAGTGTGCTGTTTAGTTGGTATACAGAGCCAGAATTAGTCCACAGACAAGTTCCTGAGTGGGTACCACCGAGACTGGGGGGGCCAGCTCTCCGCCAAATCCCTCCGAGGCACGTGGTGGGGGGCCTACAAGGACTCACAGTTGTAGGTGGAGCAAGGTGGGTTCCCACTGTGGGGAGAGGGGGGGGGGAGAGAGGGAGGCACCCTGGAGGGGAAGCTGAAGGGGACCGAGGTGGAGGGGCAGTCACCAAATCGGCACCTAATAAGGCAATATATATGTGAAAAAGTCAGTTAATGTAAATAGTAATGAAGTATAATATAGTATGTAACTTAGGGTAGAAAGGCAGCAGGTACACACCAAGTGGCATCCCCAGGTTTCACATTGAGTGGGAAGATCATAGTGTAATAGTATATGAATATAAAGAATTGATTGATAACATGCCAGAGATGAGGGTGACTGATGTGTGGGGGTATAGGTGAACTAGAATGTGGTGTGGTGGGTGAAAGGGAGAAGGTGAAATGGGTGAGCGGATGGAGTAAGGAAGTGAATAGGTGATGAGAGAAAACAAAGGAGTGTGGTGGTAATATAATGGTGAGAAAAAAGATGTAAGGGGAGGTGGAAAGTGAAGGTGAAGGAATATGAAAAGATACCTGAATATAGATAAAATGTTAAGGGGATAGCCAGGATCCCAAGTGATAAAATCGTAGCGCCTCAATCTAGGGAGCAAAGGGAAATAGAGAATGGATTGGTGACAAAGTTGTTGATATGTTGGAAAGTGTAAAATGTAAAGGTTGAGAGTAATCTTACCCAGTCAATGCGGAATCAATCCTACATAGGTGGAAGGAAGACAGGTCTGCCAGGGATGTAGCCTGTAATGCAGACTAAATAGGAGCATGCCAGGTGTACCTGTGTGAAATGATTGCTTCAATTGGTGACGGCCCACCCACATCCTCCTCCCCCCTGAGTCTCCCCATCCCAGCAGGTGTGGTCGGGGGGCTGGGAGTTGGGAACCCACAGCGCCAAACATCTGTGGGTCCCTCGGCGTCAGTGGAGGAGAACCTCGGCGTCTGCCGCACATTGCGAGTCGCGCTGGTGACGTCAGTCGCGGCGCCGCGCCGTGCACGTGTGTGCGCGCCGCGAGACGTGTCCAGCCTGGGAATGGCCATTGATGCCGTCAGTGAGGAGGGAAACATCCACATGGGACGGGACCCCGCCCGCCCTCTAGTGGAGAATGTAGAGATCACTCTAAGTGTCTCCCCCTCCTCACTGAAAGGCCACCGCTTTACCAAGGGGGAAGTGGTGATGTAGAGCTGGACACCCCCCCAGTGGATGGAAACCAAATTACAGGAATGACTGCGGAACTGGAATATAAACATAGAGCCAATGAAATTAAATTTATATACAAATATGAAGCAGAATATAATACAGTGTCATAATACAGTACCAAAATAATAATATAGTCCTAGTATTAAGTGAAGGAGAGAGCTCCTATACATATGTGACATGCTAACAAAATAAAGCAAAAAGCAAATAAATCTATTTATTTCCAAATGGCGGATAAGTATTAATTGTAGTTTCTTCCAAGAAAAAGGCATGATGATCATGCTAGAGGGATGGGAATCCTGGGGCCTGTGATATATTAGGGCAATAAGTTGGTATATGTGATGGGTAATAATTAAATGTTATATTTTATGCACTGCATATCCAACATTGAACGTCATAGTGTACAAATAAGTACATGGATTATTTTAATTAGTTTTATTTGTTTATTTGATGGGCGGGGTGTCTGAGAGTAGTGAGAAAGGGAAGTAATGAAATCATTGATTTTTACCTGAGAAAAAGCCCTTAAGAAAAGGCGCAAATGATATGGAATCATTCAGGCCCGGGGATCTGGTGGCCCCCAGCCTGAAGATCCATCTCTGTTCTTTCTGTAAAAGAATTTTGTTCCAATCTCCTCCCCGATCGGATTGATACCCGATCGAGGACGGAGAATGAGACATGGGGAACATGGTAGTTATGAGCCAGGGCAACATGTCTGCCGATAGGCAGGTAGATGTTCCCGATGTCCATACTGTATTTGTGTTTGCTGATGCGTTTCCAAAATTCTTGTTTGGTCTTACCTATGTAGTATGCGCCACACTCACATTCCATATAGTACACCACGCCCGTGTGCGACAGTTAGTAAAATATGTAGGTTTGAATGTCTCCCCATTTGGGAGGTCAAAGATTTTGTCACGTCTAATCAAAGGACACATTGAACAATGTCCACACTGAAAGGTGCCCATCAGCCGGCCCACCAGAGTTGGTGGGAATGGCTGCTCTATACTCACTTGCCACCAGGAGATCCCTCAGTGACGTTGCTCTTTTGTGGACAATCGAGGGGTGATCTGATATGAAGGGATTGATTCGAGGATCATCTGTAAGAATGGTCCAGTGATTTCGTATTATTTTGTTAATGGCCTCGTATTGTAGGGAATAGCGGACAATCAAACTAGTGGGTACAGGTTTTAAATTTTTGACATTTTTCTTGGACAGAAGGTAGTGTCTGGATTGAATGAGGGTTCGGTTGTAGGCCTTGCGTAGGCAGGACCTACTGTAGCCCCTGGCTAACAGCCTAATCTGGAGTTTCCCTGCCTCTTCCCTGAAGAGCTCATCAGTAGAGCAGTTGCGCCTAAGGCGCAGATATTGCCCGTAGGGGATGGAATTTTTAAGTGGGATAGGATGGTGGCTGTCGAAGTGTAAGATGGTGTTACCAGATGTGCTCTTGCGGTGCAGTGTGCTGCAAAGACTCCCATTGGCGTCGATGAAGAGTTGCACATCAAGAAACGTGACAGTCTTACGGTCATAAATCATGGTGAATTTTAGGTTACGATCATTCACATTAAGTGCGTCAAAGAAGGCTAGAAGATCTACTTCTGAGCCATCCCAGACGACGAAGACGTCATCGATGTACCGACGCCACACCTTGATGTGGCGAAGGTACTCGGCGAGGTCCCCGTCGTCTGGGAGAGACCGCTCCCACTCCCCCAGGTACAGGTTTGCGTACGATGGGGCACAACATGTCCCCATCGCAACGCCCTGCACCTGGAGGTAGTGGAGCGGTTGAAGAGAAAAAAGTTGTGATGCAATATATAGTCCAGGCCACCGATCAAAAAGTTATTAAACTTAGGATCATATTGCCGCCGGCTACGTGTTAGTGCTTGCTCAATAGAAGCTAGACCCAGCACATGGGGAATGCTACTATAGAGAGCCTCTACGTCAATAGTGACTAGGATGACATCGTTTGGGAGGGGTAAGTCTTCAATAATTTGTAAAAAAATGAATAGTATCTTTGGTAAATGATGGAAGGGATACTACAAGGGGTTGCAAGTAAGCGTCAATTACCTTGCTAAGATTTTCAGTTAATGAACCATTGCCGGATATGATAGGCCGTCCGGAACGGGTATCTTATTTTTATGAATTTTAGGCAGGCTGTAAAAGGGTTGCGGTTTTGGGGTGCTTAGTCCTGACGAAGTCTCGGAGGTCATCTGAAATGACTCTTTCAGCATAGGCCTGATCAATGAGATTGTAAAAAACTGTGTAAAATTGAGAGGTACAGTGAATGGATAACTTCTGATACCATTCATGATTATCTAGAATGTTCTGACACATCTTGAGGTAGGTTGGGCTGTCCATCAGGACAACATTACCTCCCTTGTCAGACTGTTTAACAATAATTTGAGTATTTTGACATAGGGAGATCAAGGCCTCGTTTTCCTTACGGCTTAGGTTGCCCGGATGTTTTTGATGGATATTCAATTTAATAAGGTCTCGCATGGTCTGTCGTACAAATATTGATACACTAGGGTTGGTCGCCAGCGGGGGAAATCTTTTGGAAGGAAGTTTGAACATATAGATAGGGTCATCTAGAATTTTCAAAGGTTCTTCAAGGAGGGTGTCAAGATCTATAAGGTCAATTAAATCTAACGTATTATTTTCTTGATGTAACAGAGTGAGGTCCCTTAGGGCTTTAAATTCCCTCATGCTGAAACCTGACCAATCCATGGTATCGACAGGAGATTGTTGAGAGTATAGATATTTCAAGGTCAATTTACGTGCAAATAGGTGGAGATCTGTAATAGTTTCGAATAAATCAAAATTACGTTCAGGACAAAAAGTCAGACCACGTGAAAGAACCGAGGCCTCGTCAGGGGTAAGGGGGTGAGCCGATAGGTTAATGACGCTTAGTTGCCGGTTGGGAGCCGAATCACAAAGGGATCCAGGCCTTTTCCCGTCCTTTTTTGTAGAGGGGAGTCGGGACCCCTGGTGGGGTTTAAAGTTTTTACGTAGTGCCGGTTCGGGGGCACAGGGCGGATTTGTCATATTGCCCTGTGTGTGCCAGTGGGACCTGGGTATACATGATTAATATTGGTATCATTTATAGTAGACGAAATATTGTCGTACATACCTGTATCATTATCATCGTTGTTATCACTGTTGACTGTACGTTTTTTAGAATCTTGTTCAACAGAGTCTCTGTTGTTACGATTCCATTTGAATTTTCCCCGACCTCTTTGGGCGGGATTTGTTTCCCGTCCTGTTGAGGAAGAGGGGAACATGTTGGAAGTTTTATCTCTTGGATTGGGTCCTTGTTTATACTCACGTGGAACCTTATTAAACTGAGGCTGTGCGGAGTTGTTATTCCATCTATAGGCTCTATCTTCAGAGAATGCAGTTTTGTCACGCCAGAATTTTGTTTCCTTATCCTGTAGAATATTCTTATTGAAGGACAAAAGGTTAGTATCAAGGGTTGTTTGCAGTTTTATGTGCAAAGGTAATTGGTTGTAAGGGGATAGTAGGGTTTCAATAGTGCTGATTTCTGCATCCAAGGAAGCAATTTGTCTATTGTATTCCCGAGATAAAATGTTCATCATTTCTTGTGAACAATTTAGTAAATTGGATTCCCATTCCAATTTGAAGGAGCTATCTACTGGTTCAAGATGAGGAAATATTTGTACCCGTAACCCAAAGGGATTGATCTTCGCAATGGTATACCTTTCAAACGATTTAATGTGCCAAAATAAAGACGATTTCTTTTCAAGAAGTTTGCTCAGTTTGCGGAAATGGGACGAGATCTGGGTATCGATCTGGTCACCCTTCTCAAAACTGGTTTCATATTGTCTCATCAAATCAATCCATTCAGCACCCTGATATGACGACATGTTGCATAAATAATTTTACAGAACAAAATATGTTATGGAAACAGATTAGGTTAGCTTTAGATGCTAGCTACACAGTACCAGAGCTCGTATGATGTACTTTCTAGTGTCTAGTGGGGAAGAGGGAGGTGTTTAACCACCAAAATTAGAAGAAAAAAATTGATAAGACACAGTGGGGTGTGGGGAAAGTGCTGCTCACCCCCTGGAATGAGAGAAAAAGAGAAGGAGTTCCCCGTTGGGGTTTTTAGGCAGCAAACAGGTGGTCATATCATAAGGATGGGGACGGGTAATGAAGTGCTCAACAAAGTAATATATGAGTAGAAAAAAATATTTAATGAATAAAATTTATAAAATACAAATTGGCTCTGGTATTGTGTGCATGGAAAGCAACTGCACATGGGGTATGCACCAAATGAACATGACAAACAATTAACATGAATGGTTAACTGGTGGGTCAGGTGTATTCTGACGCGTTTCAACCCTTCAATGGGTCTTCTTCAGAGAATAAGGTGCAACTGTAACAACAATTATAACAGTAAGGCATAATGATAATCTATTTTTCACATTAATATATATATATCTTCATCCAATTATAGTTACCCATTCGCAGTGTGCTGTTTAGTTGGTATACAGAGCCAGAATTAGTCCACAGACAAGTTCCTGAGTGGGTACCACCGAGACTGGGGGGGCCAGCTCTCCGCCAAATCCCTCCGAGGCACGTGGAGGGGGGGCCTACAAGGACTCACAGTGGGAACCCACCTTGCTCCACCTACAACTGTGAGTCCTTGTAGGCCCCCCCTCCACGTGCCTCGGAGGGATTTGGGCGGAGAGCTGGCCCCCCCAGTCTCGGTGGTACCCACTCAGGAACTTGTCTGTGGACTAATTCTGGCTCTGTATACCAACTAAACAGCACACTGCGAATGGGTAACTATAATTGGATGAAGATATATATATATTAATGTGAAAAATAGATTATCATTATGCCTTACTGTTATAATTGTTGTTACAGTTGCACCTTATTCTCTGAAGAAGACCCATTGAAGGGTTGAAACGCGTCAGATTACACCTGACCCACCAGTTAACCATTCATGTTAATTGTTTGTCATGTTCATTTGGTGCATACCCCATGTGCAGTTGCTTTCCATGCACACAATACCAGAGCCAATTTGTATTTTATAAATTTTATTCATTAAATATTTTTTTCTACTCATATATTACTTTGTTGAGCACTTCATTACCCGTCCCCATCCTTATGATATGACCACCTGTTTGCTGCCTAAAAACCCCAACGGGGAACTCCCTTCTCTTTTTCTAACCTGTTAACATGCCTCATACTAAATACCTTGGAATGTCTACTATGCAAAAAGGGGTCATTTGAGAAGTCAACAAAGATGATGAGCTGTGATAATGCATGTAGCCGTGACACAGTCTGTCTTGTGTTCCTGTTGGAGCATACAGTGCATGGCAATATAGACAGGGCATTCAAGGCCAAGGAACAGAAAGAAGAGGAGGGTTTCCTTTCCTCTCAAGGCTCGCTTTATGCAGACAACATTCTTGCAACGCCACAGAATACACAAGATTAGAGGGGCGGCAGCCCCGGAATCAGCATAGTCCAGAGGGGTCGCACCCCTGGAATCAGCATAGTCCAGAGGGGTGGCAGGCACCAGTTCAACAGGTTGGGCAGCAGGCGCATCAGACTGGGTAGCAGCATAGGAACCAGCATAGTCCAGCTGGGCAGCGGCAGCCCGGGAACCCACCACGGCAAGCTTGGCAACAGATGGCAGGTCACCCGCAGAAGGCTTGGCAACAGATGGCAGCAGGAATGTACACCATTGGCAAGCGGCAGCATGGAAGAAGAATGGACCTCATCAGCAGGTGGCATCAGCATGGAGGCAGGGGCATCATCCGTAGGCGGCAACATGGAGGAGGCATGGACATCATCAGCAGGCAGCAACATGGAGGAGGCATGGACATCATCAGCAGGCGGCAACATGGAGGAGGCATGGACATCATCAGCAGGCGGCATCAGCATGGAAGGGCATGGACATGATCAGCAGGTGGCATCAGCATGGAGGAGGCATGGACATAATCAGCAGCAGTCGTCTGCATGGAGGAGGACTGGATAGCATCGGCAGCAGTCGTCTGCATGGAAGTGGATTGGATTGCATAGGCAGCATCCAGCATCACATCAGGCTGGGGAGCGGGCACAAGTTCTGCAGATTTGGCAGCAGGCACTGGATCGATAGGCACAGGATCAGCAGGCAACATGGATAGTGGCAATTATAAGAGCAGGAGAAAACTTGTGTTTCTTTTTCTTTTGGTTAGATACAGGAGTGCTGCACGTAGTTGCCTTGTACTGACCAGAGTGCACTGCTGATGGAAGAATAGAGGGAAGAGTAGCAGAAATACAGGAAGAGGCCTGAGATGTTGCCATGGGTAACTGCAGGGGGAGCTTTCGATGAATTACATACAAAGGCAGTGTGGTTACTGGTGGTAGGGTACTGATCTACAGTAGGTAACAAACACTCAGGGCCAGATTCAGGAACACTTGCGCTGGAGTATTTCGATATGCGCCGCGTAACTGTGATGATGCGCCGTCGTTTCTATGTGCCCGTACCCACCAAACTAGATGCGCCCAATAACGGGTCATTTGCGACCGGCGGAACGTTCCGACGCCAGAGTATCGTCAGCGCTTAATTTCGCTGTGCGCATCAGTCGCGCCCATTGATTTCCCCTGCAAATATGCAAATGAGGGATTTTTCACAATTCACGAACGGATTAGCACCATACGCCGGCTACATGCGCCGCGCGTATCTCGTCCGTCCGGCGCAAAGTTATTTCTACAAAAGGCTGCTTTATTTTTACTCCAGATGGCCACAGGTCAGCAGGAGAGCAGCTACAGCAGCGTTGCCGACGATAGGAGCTAGCTGAACAACCACACTTGCAAGGACAACACCTCTGTGTGCCAACATGCCAGGGGCAGTCGTGGTCCTATCACTAGTACTGGGTCCCCCGGAACGAAGGAGGCGGGCACGTGAGAGGATATACCGCACACGTATGAGCCTCTTTGGCATGGGGGATGAGGAGGTGTATCGCCTCTTCAGATTCAGCCCAGATGCAATACTTGAACTAACCACAACCCTGCAGGGTGACATCACCAGCAAGACACACCGCTCACAAGCAGTGCAGCCACTGGTGAAATGTCCTGGCAACACTTCATTTCCTTGCAAGTGGATCATTCCAGCGTACAAGTGGAGTGGTGGCTGGGATGTCACAGTCCTCCATAAGCAGATGTGTGCACCAGGTTGTCCCTGCAATCCTCAGACGCATGTCCAACCAGTTCATCAGACCCACCACTGAGGAGCTGCGGCTGAAGGCAATGACAGATTTCTACAGCATTGCCAGATTCCCACGCACCATCGGGGCCATTGATTGCACACATGTGGCCCTACAGCCCCCCAGTGCCACAGAGCACATATACCGCAATCGGAAGCATTGGCATTCCATCAACGTACAGGTGATAGCCGATGCCAGCGCCTCATATGGCACGTCCGTGCCAAACACCCCGGGTCCAGCCATGACAGCTTCATATACCGTCAGAGTCCCATCCCAGCAGAATTCGAGCAGAACATGTATGGGGACAGCTGGCTGGTTGGTGAGTGACATGGGTGGCAGGCATGACTATCCCCTCCCGTGATGCACAACAGAAGTCGCACATGCATGACTAACATCCTCCTGTATTTTCCCTTACAGGTGACTCTGCATATGCACTGGGACCCCATCTAATGACTCCTTTCCGGAACCCCCAAACCAGAGGAGAGAGAAAATACAATGAAGGACACATCAAAACCCGTGCAGTGGTGGAGCAAACATTTGGGCTCCTGAAGTCCCGTTTCCGCTGCCTGGATAAGTCCGGGGGGACCCTATTGTATTCCCCTACCTTTGTGTGTCAGATCATCGGTGCATGTTGTATTCTGCACAACTTTGCTATGAGAAAAGGCCTGCAGATTGACATACGTGATGACCTGACCCCCGACCCACACAGTCCCCACCTGCCAGAGGACACCCAGTCTGCTGATGGAAGAGCAGTCAGGAGGGTCCTCGCCGTAGGCATCTTTGGACACTAAACCAAAACATTAATCACACAGACAATGCACGCGTGTACACCACTGATGTCCCTAGATCACACACACCACATGCACATCGCATTGGATTAGCCCAAGTCCAGCATGTAGGAGTTGGGAGCAGCAACGCACGGCGTCAAGGCCCCAATGATGTCACTGTCCATTCATACACCTTTCACACGTCATTCATTCAGCCGTGGGGTTAACTTCACCACCACGGCCGAGGGTGACACCCCTTACTGTCAGGAGTGCCACCCTCTCACATTCACACACCATTCACATTGTCCCCTGCACTCCTGACCGTGTGCAGTACAAAATAAACAAAAATATCTCATAACCTGAGAACAAAAATAAACAAAAACTCATGTCCTGAGTATAAACAAAAATATATAACAACCAAAAAATCAAAAAACCCTCATCTGGGATGACGGGGGCTCCTCCTTGGGGGCACTCTCGGGCTCCTCAGCTGCCTGGAGGGAGTGTGGTGGTGGTGGGGGTGGGGGGGCATCAGGAGGAGGCTGATCCCGGGTGGGCCACCTGGGAGCTGTTGGCTGCATGCCCTCCAATGCCACAGCAATACGGCTCAGATACAGGTTTGTCTGGGCCTGCATCCTTAGCTGGCGGGTGATCTGATGCCGCTGGTCACGTTGCCGCTGCTGCTCCCCTCTTCCCGGATGGCAGCTGTGTTGTCTCGAACAGCTGCTGTCAGGTGCCGGATATCAGCCTGCACCTCCCCCAGGCTGGTCACAACGCCCTGCACACGACTGGGCAGCTGTGACATGGAGCCCAGGCTGTCTGCGACCCTGTCTAAGTGGCCAGCCATCTCCCCCATTTGCTGGGTCTGTTTGGCGTGGTCCAACACTACCTGGTCCTGGACCAGATCAGACACCCCCCTGGTCTTCCGGGTCGCCTTCCTGGGGGCAGAAAAAGGTTGTCCCCGTGGGGATGGAGTCGCCCTTGAGGGGCTACCTAGGATGGGGGAGGGGATCACAGAGGGCCCTGCAGAGGAGGAGGACTCCTCCAACATTAAAATAAACTCCTGTTCAGGGACAGGCTCCTCCACAACCACCTCTGCTGAAGTGGTGTGGGTACTCTCCTCCTCCTCCACCTCGGTGTCTCCAGCACCCAGGGCCTCGTCATCAGCATCCCGTTGGGAGGTTGGGGTGGACTGGCCGGTAAGCGATGATGGCCCAGCTCCGTCATCTGTGGATGACACAAAGCAGACACATGTTGGTGGTCCCACACACTTGGCACATGTACCCCCCCCCCACATGCAACACACCAAAAAGGGGGTAAAAATCACTTACCTGTCCTGGAGCCTTCCTCTACGGAGTCATAGCCAGGGACCCCCTCCAACTGCTCCCTGTCCAGGCAGCGGACGACCACCTCCTCCTCCGCGGTCAGGGTGACAGGACATGGGGGACCACCACCTGTGCCCCTCTCATGGGTCCTAATGGTGGCCACCTTGCCCCTCACCTTGCGCCGCAGGTCGTTTATTTTTTTTGGAATATCGCCTGCAGTTAGGGTGGAGTACCCCAGCACATTGACCCTGGCAGCTATGGTGTCCAGGATGCCCTGCTTCCTCTCCCGGCTGGTCTTCCTGCTTTTTTTCCCGTGGAGGAAATCATTAAACGTCTCCATAGCCGAGATTATCACAGAGACCTCCTGGGCATTAAAGTTGAGGTTCCTCCTCTCTTTGGGGGTAGCGGGAGCAGCCATTACAGTGCAAAAGTATCTTCCCTGGGGTGGGGGGAAACGGATATACTTTTGCGCCGGAATGGCGTTTCCGCCTGCGCTTTTAAGCGCCCAACGGAAGGCATTGCGCTGACGTTTCCCCGTGAAGTGGTGCCGACGGAAGTTGTGAGCATGCGCACAAGGGGGCGAGTGGAGCCGCACTTACTGCGCATGCTCCGTGGAGGATGCGCTGAACGTAAGCCTCTGCGCTGGGCTCCGCCCATCATTTACATGTGATCACACACCACTTCCACTTGCGTCGGGTTACGCCAGCGCATTATCGTTACTACTTGGCGCAATTTACTACGCGCAACTGCTATGTGAATAACAGTACTTGCGCCGAAAGGGTCTTCAGAGTAACGTAAATGAGAAGCGTTACTCCAGAGGAAAGATACTCTCATCTACCTGAATCTGGCCCTCAGTAGCAGCTGTGGTTGCTAAGGGTAACAGAGGAATAGATTCTTGATCCTTAGCAGCAGCTCTGACTTTATGTGACTACTACTGGGGATTAGGGGGGGGCACGTGTCCCAGATTGCCCGGGACAGTCCCGCATTTTGCTGATCTGTCCCGGGCACATTCATTCCAGGACAATACAGTGTCTTTGAATGAAACTGACACAGCCATCCCCCAAGCCAAACTAATGCCCCAAAAAAGGCTGCCACATCACTGCTTTACTCACTGACAGTATTTGTCCTGGCCTCAAGTGCCTAAGGAGCACAGACCCCGCCCCCTGCTTGTGATTGGAGAAATCATAAATCCCGCCTCTTGTGTCCAATCACTGTGCTGCGATTCGTTACACCACAAGCTGATTTTTGGGAAGGGGGTTGTCCCTGAATGGTAGTTTGGAAATGTGGTCACCCTACTGGGGATATGATCTCTGACCAAACTTGTAGTAGAGGTTGACCTAAAGTTAGTTTGTCTCTCCCTTGCTCACATTACTCAATTAAACAGTACACAGAAGCAATACATTCCAAAACCACCTGTGAATAGGCTAAGTACTGCTGGAGAAAAGAACCTGCACAATGTTTTAGCAACTGTCCCAAAAATCAAGCCTGATACAAAGTAAATGGAGGAGTGAAAATATCATGGCCCTGAGAGGAAACCTGAAATAGTATCTCAGAACAGACTTGAATGAAAGGTTGTATGTACTTCAGTCAATGAAAGTCTACCCTCAATGGCTAAAGCTTGTGCAGTCAGAATGCTTCCAAGCAGATCCTCCTCAGTGAGCTCCTGCTTAGAGTTGAGCGGACACCTGGATGTTCAGGTTCGGACCCGAACCCGAACGTTAAAAAAAAAGTTCGGGTTCGGGAACCCGAACCCGGACTCCGAACCCCATTAAAGTCAATGGGACATGGACTTTTAGTAAAAGAAAAAAAAATGTGTGGGGGTCCCCCCAAATTCAATAATCAGACCCTTTTGGTCTGGTATGGATATTAAGGGGAATCCCGACATCAATTAAAAAAAAAATGACGTGGGGTTCCCCCCAAATATCCATAACCAGACCCTTCAGGTCTGGTGTGGATTTTAAGGGGAACTTCACCACGCCATTTTTTTTTGAATTTGGGGTGGAGTTCCCCTTAAAATTTACACCAGACCCCTTATCCGAGCACGTTGACCTGGCCGGCCACAGAAAAGAGGGGTGGACAGAGTGCGCCCCCCCTCTCCTGAACCACACCAGGCCACATGCCCTCAACATTGGGAGGGTGCTTTGGGGTGCCCCCAAAGCACCTTGTCCCCATGTTGATGGGGACAAGGGTCTCATCCCCACATGGGGGTATGCGGGCAGGGGGCTTATCAGAATCTGGAAGACCCCTTTAACAAAGGGGACCCCCAGATCCTGGCCTCCCCCTGTGTGAAATGGTAATGGGGTACACTGTACCCCTACTATTTCACAAAGGAAGTGTAAATAGTAGTTTTCAGGAAAAGAAAACACACACACACCGTAGAACTGTCATGTCCCGGGGTGTATTCGAACCTGGGTCTTCCTGGTCTTAAACCATAGCCTTACCTGATGTGCCACAGAAGAGATCTAGGCCTTGGGAATATCCTTATTGTGTTCAACACACACCTCGGACTCACTAGCTCCACCTGCTGCCAGCTGTGGACAATTTTCATTCTGGACAGCCTTTAAATAGGAAGTGAGGTCATCACTCAGCGCCCGTTTATTTGGATTACTTCCTGGGTGTTTTGTCTTCAGTGATCTGCATTGTATTGAACTCCTGCCTGATATCCCGACTATTCTACAGCCTGCTGATTTTGTACTTTATACCGCCAGATCGTGTATGACCTTTGCCTGCCTGACCCTTCTCCGAATCCGATTGTGAACTATTTTGCCTGATCCGTTGCCAACCGTATCTGCCTGACGACGCTTTGCCTGGATCTCCAGCATACCTGTTCCACTTCGGACACTACCTTTTACAGGTACCTTACATAATAAACGGGCCACAATGGCAGTGGACCCTGCTGAGATTGTTAAGGCGATTACACGTCAGGGACAACTGATCGGAACGCATGAACAGCATCTTTCTTCCCTGGACGCCAAGTTAGATGAACTTTGCACTATGCTTAAATCTTGTTTGCCTGGTTCCTCTGCAACGGTCCAGATGCCGGATCCTACTTCTGCTACGGTCCAACCCGCCTCTTCTGTACCACCAAAACTTCCTTTGCCTGACAAGTTTGGTGGTGATACTGAGGACTGCAGAGGCTTTTTAAATGTTTGCCGTTTGCATTTCCGCAACAACCCTGTGACTTTTAGCACTTCATCTGCCAAAGTGACTTTTGTAATTTCCTTGTTAAAGGGGAAGGCCCTGGCCTGGGTCTCTCCTTATTTGGAACGAAACGATCCTATACTTCAAGATGCTGAGAAATTTTCTGGCTTCTCTCCAGACTGTATTTGACAAGCCAGATAGAGCATCTGCAGCTGAGTACTCCCTCTTGGACATACAACAAGGCACCAGATCTGTGGCACAGTATGCTATTGAGTTCCGTACCCTTGCTGCTGAGACTAATTGGGACTCAAGGGCATTACGTGCAGCCTTCCGAAAAGGTCTCACAGATCGCATCAAGGATGAATTAGTCTATAAGGATCTCCCAGAAGACCTTGAGAAATTCATAGAGCTGTGTGTTCGTCTGGATGTTCGGTACCATGAAAGGTGCCAAGAGAGACTTAGAACCCGCAAGTTTCCTAAGCCAGTTTACCGTTTGGCCCCTAACTTCCAAGCACCACCTCAGCCAGAACCTGAAACCTCTGTTGAACCCCAGGCACCTGTGGAACCATGGATGTGAGCCGTCTCCACCTAACTGAGTCAGAGAAACAAAGGAGGCGTTCATTGGGCCTATGCCTGTACTGTGGACTTAAAGGACATTTAGTATCTGTCTGCCCTTCCCGTCCAGTAAAAGGCAGGGTCTAACCAGTGTTGGAGGAGCTGGCTTAGACCTTACAGGTAGATCCTCCAAGACCAAGATTACTGTTCCGGCTACTATCCATTTACCTTCTAAGCTTGTTTTCTGCGAGGCGTTTGTGGATTCTGGAGCTGCTGGCATATTCTTGGACTACAATTTTGCAAGAAAGAACAACATCCCGTTTGTTCCAAAGTCTAGACCCCTGAATATTACCACCCTGAATGGACAGCCCTTGGAGATGGCATTGTGAAATTCGAGACTACGACAATCACCCTTCAGGTAGGCCTCCTCCTCCAAAGAGGAAGTTGTCTTGTCTCTCATTGATTCTCCGCTTCTGCCTATCATCCTTGGTTACCCATGGTTGCAACTTCACAACCCTTCTTTTGATTGGGAAAAGGGAGAACTAACCTCCTGGGGATCGTGCTGTCGCCCTAATTGTTTGTCTCAACCCAAAAGACTTTCTGCTTGCATGTTGGCTCCTGTGACTATTCCACCTACCTTGCCTCGTGAATACCATGACTTTGCAGATGTATTTTGCAAGCAAAAGGCAGAGGTGTTACCTCCACATCGTCCTTTTGACTGTACAATTAAATTGATTCCCGGAGCACCTCTTCCCAAAGGAAAGACCTACCCCTTGTCTCTGCCTGAACAAAAGTCTATGGAGGAATACGTAAGAGACAACTTGGAAAGAGGTTTTATGCGACCCTCTTCTTCTCCAGTAGGAGCAGGTTTTTTCTTCGTTGAAAAGAAAGATGGGGGCCTTCGACCATGCATAGACTATCGGGGGTTAAATCAAATCACCGTAAAGGACTCCTACCCTTTGCCTCTCATTCTTGAACTGTTTGATGTACTTAAGGGGGCTGTCATCTTCTCCAAGCTAGACCTACGAGGGGCATATAAACCTGATTCGAATTAAAGAGGGGGACGAGTGGAAGACAGCATTCAACACTCGTAATGGACACTTTGAATATTTGGTCATGCCATTTGGGTTGTGTAACGCACCTGCTGTCTTTCAACGTTTCATGAATGAAATTTTCCATGATTTCAGCAACCGCTTTGTGATCATCTACTTGGACGACATTTTAATCTTTTCCAAGACTCATCTAGAGCACATCTCGCATGTGAAACAGGTATTACTACGACTTAGAGAAAACCATCTTTATGCAAAAATCGAAAAATGCAGTTTTCATCAAAGCTGTATTCCTTTCCTTTCCTTGGATACATCATAAGTGCTGACGGTTTCCAAATGGACCCTCAAAAACTTTCCGCTGTCTTGCAATGGCCCCAACCGACCACTTTAAGAGGACTCCAAAGCTTTTTAGGGTTTGCAAATTACTACAGACGCTTCATTAAAAGTTTTGCCTCCATTGCGGCACCCCTTACTGCCATGACTAAGAAAGGTACAAATTGTAAGGTGTGGTCTTCAGAAGCAAGATCGGTTTTCATTCCCAGCGATTAAAGTACAGTTCAGTAAAGCTCCAATTCTTCAGCATCCAAACCCTGATCTCCAGTACATTGTTGAGGTTGATGCCTCTGAGGTTGGAGCAGGTGCCGTACTCTCCAGAGACAGCCAAAGTCTGGTAGAATCCATCCAGTAGCTTTTTCTCTATGAAAGTTTTTCTCCTGCAGAGATGAATTATGATGTTGGGAATCGAGAACTACTGGCCATCAAATTGGCATTGTCTGAATGGCGACACCTTCTGGAAGGGGCTCCCAAGCCTTTTACTATCCTCACTGACCATAAAAACCTACTGTATCTTCAGACTGCTAGACGTCTGAACTCACGTCAGGCTCGATGGGCTCTGTTTTTCTCCCGTTTTAATTTTGTCCTTTCTTATGTTCCAGGGCATAGAAACAAAAAAGCCGATGCTCTTTCCAGACAGTTCGCTACCTCTGAAGAAGATCAACCAGGCGAGCAGTATATAATCCCACCTCACAAAATTGTGTTGCGCAGATCTCCACGGCTCTTTCCCAACAGCTACAAGAATCCCAGAATCGTGTTCCCCAGGGCTTGAAGATACCACCAGGTCGCCTGTACGTAGCCCCTAGTCTCAGAAAAACCTGTACTCCTCTGGGCACATAATGGCGTGTTATCCGGTCACCCTGGTGTCACCATCACTCTTAAGACCTTGCAACGTCATGTAGTGGTGGCCTCATATGAAAAAGGATGTTACTGACTATGTGGCTGCCTGCCCAACTTGTGCTGCTAATAAAGTACCCGCACATTGCCTGCTGGACTGTTACATCCACTTCCGGCACACTCGCCAGCCTTGGACCCATTTGACCATGGACTTCATTGTAGACTTACCCAAGTCCGAGGGCATGACTGCTATATGGGTCACAGTGGATCGCTTTTCCAAAATGTCTCATTTTGTGCCGCTCCCGGGATTACCTACAGCGAAAGCACTGTCCACTCTTTTCCTTTCCCATGTTGTAAAACATCATGGCATACCTACCAATGTCGTCTCAGACCGCGGATCCAGTTCGTTTCCCGATTCTGGAGAGCGTTCTGCAAGAAACTGGGAGTAACGCTCTCGCTCTCTACTTCACATCACCCGCAAACTGATGGTCAAACCGAACGCATGAACCAGACCCTAGAAACACTATCTTCGACATTATGTCAATGCCTTACACTCCAACTGGTCTGAGTACTTGCCTTTAGCTGAGTTCGCCCTAAATTCCCGTTGGCACAGTGCTCTTCATACACACACCATTCTACGCAGCCTAGGCTATCACCCTCAGACTTTTCCTCTACTTCAGCCTTCTTCTGGTGTACCAGCAGCAGATCAGCGGGTAAAGAATATTCTACTACATTGGAAGAAGATTCGTTCTTACTACAAAAGTCAGCAGGCAAGTACAGACTTTTTTCCAACAGACGAAGACGCCGCCATATACCTCCATATGTGGTGGGGGACAGAGTTTGGCTATCAACCAAGTATGTGTGACTGAAACAACCTTCTACCAAATTGGGCCCTCGATTCATTGGTCCTTACAGGATCATTGCTCGAGTTGGGCCAGTTTCCTATCGCTTAAAATTACCTTCCTCTCTCCGGATACATCCTGTGTTTCACGTTTCCCTCCTCAAAAAAGCTATTTTCAACCGCTACTCCAGATCACACAAAGCTACCTCCTCTGTCTTGTTGATGGACATAAGTGAGTTTGAAGTCTCCAAGATTCTTGAGTCCGAAGACATGGCGTGGCCTTCGGTATTCTGTTCATTGGAAGGGATATCCTGTCACAGCACCCTCTGGGTTCCAGCCAAAGATCTGCATGCCCCTTCTCTTATACGAGACTTCCATACCTCGTTCCCCACTAAACCCCGCTAGCCCCGAGGGGTTCCATTGGGGAGGGGGCCCTGTCATGTCCCGGGTGTATTCGAACCTGTCTTCCTGGTCTTAAACCATAGCCTTATCTGATGTGCAACAGAAGAGATCTAGGCCTTGGGAATATCCTTATTGTGTTCAACACACACACTCGGACTCACTAGCTCCACCTGCGGCCAGCTGTGGACAATTTTCATTCTGGACAGCCTTTAAATAGGAAGTGAGGTCATCACTCAGCGCCCTTTTATTTGATTACTTCCTGGTGTTTTTGTCTTCAGTGATCTGCATTGTATTGAACTCCTGCCTTGATATCCCGACTATTCTACACCTGCTGATTTTGTACTTTCCGCCAGATCGTGTAATGACCTTTGCCTCCTGACCTTCTCCGGAATCCGATTGTGAACTATTTTGCCTGATCCGTTGCAAACCGTATCTGGCCTGACGACGCTTTGCCTGGATCTCCAGCATACCTGTTCCACTTCGGACACTACCTTTTACAGGTACCTTACAAGAACAAATTACTTTATTAATTAAACCAAATAAAAATCCAGCGATGAGAAGATCCATCAATTCAGAGCACAGCTCATCGAATTACGCGCCGGAGCTTTGACATTTCTTTTATAGGGGAGGCGTGCCACGCGTCACGTGACCCCGTCCCACTCTGACGCAAGGGGCATGTCTCGGCTGTCCCAGTGACGTAGCAGAGTGTGCGTCAGAGGCGGACGGGGTCACGTGACGCGTGGCCCGCCTCCCCTATAAAAGAAATGTCAAAGCTCTGGCGTGTCATTTGCTGAGCTGTGCTCTGAATGGATGGATCTTCTCATCGCTGGACCAACCAGCCGTCGCTGGAGAGATTACCCGGCGCTGGATAGAAGACAACGTTGGAGCAGGGAGCAGCATCGATCGTCTATTTTCACCGCTGGATTTTTATTTGGTTTAATTAATAAAGTAATTTGTTCTACGGTGTGTGTGTTTTCTTTTCCTGAAAACTACTATTTACACTTTCTTCGTGAAATGGTAGGGGTACAGTGTACCCCATTACCATTTCACACAGGGGGGGCAGGATCTGGGGGTCCCCTTTGTTAAAGGGGTCTTCCAGATTCTTATAAGCCCCCTGCCCGCATACCCCCAAAACCACCGGGCAAGGGTTGTGGGGATGAGACCCTTGTCCCCATCAACATGGGGACAAGGTGCTTTGGGGGACACCCCAAAGCACCCTCCCAATGTTGAGGGCATGTGGCCTGGTACTGTTCAGGAGGGGGGCTGCACTCTGTCCCCCCCTCTTTTCTGCGGCCGGCCAGGTCAACGTGCTCAGATAAGGGGTCTGGTGTGAATTTTAGGGGAAACTCCACGCCATTTTTTTTTTTAAATTTGGGGTGGAGTTCCCCTTAAAATCCACACCAGACCTGAAGGGTCTGGTTATGGATATTTGGGGGGATCTCCACGTCATTTTTTTTTAAATTGATGGCAGAGTTCCCCTTAATATCCATACCAGACCTAAAGGGTCTGGTTATTGAATTTGGGGGGACCCCCGCGCATTTTTTTTCCCGAACTCCGAACCCGAACTTTCAGCAATTATTCGGGTTTGGGAAAAACCCAAAGTTCGGTTTCGCTCAACTCTACTCCTGCTAAAGTGAATGACACAAATCCTTACCCTCTATTGCAAGTTGCACATGGCAAATAACCTGCACTCTCAGCATTGTAACAAGGAAAAGCAAAAATCCAAAAGCAACTGGCTCCCAGTTCCCAAGTGTAGCCGATCTGGTCGTTAGTGGGCATCACGATTATGTCAGGATCAGCTGCTAAGGAGACCAGACATGCAGCTTCACAAGGGAACTGAGACAAAACAATATATATATATATATATATATATATATATATATATATATATATATATATATATATATATATATATACTGTATATATATATATATATATATATATTAAAATTATATTTATTTACAGTGAAACACAGCAAACCATAGTTACATAGTTAGTCAGGCTGAAAAGAGACACAAACAACAAGTAAATTATGTGCAGGATCAGGAGCAATATCGTAGCAGTGTCATGTATATTAGTAGCACATGGGGCAAAAAGAGTCCAAGGTGGAAATGGTTAAAAGTGTTGGATAAAGTTTTGGTGTTGTAGTTTTTAGTATTGATATAGCTGTACTCTCAGGGCGGCCATCAGTTGGAAACAGAAACCGTGTTCCAAATCTAAGGGTACAAACAAGGAGAGAGGCGCCTCTGGGTGCAGTATTTTAAAAAGCAATTTAATATAAAAGCCAAAGGTAAAAACCACTCACATTTTGGTGGTCATGTATAGGCATGTAAAGGAATTCTCCATGAGGGAGGGATGGCTGTCATCTGGTGCGTCTGTGAATCTGCGTGTTGTTCCCTGGTGAGGTGATGTGTAGTAGGAGGAGGAATCAGTCCTTGGTTTCCTGAAGTTGGTCGGTGGGTGCAGCGGATGAAGCGATCCTTCTCAGGCACATCTGGAGACAACAGGAGCACGGGGCGGCGGATGATGACGTCACCAGGCAAGCGACGCGTTTCCGAACGCTGGGCAGCGAATGATAAGTCTGCCGCGTTCCTTTTTCAAGCTAATAGTGATGGAGCAGGGAGCTAGATTTTTGTAACTGGGCGACCCCATGCATATATTAGAAATAGATGGTGGAAGATTTCAAATATATATATATATATATATATATATATATATATATATATATTAAAATATATAAAAAAAATAATAATAATAAAATAATACAATTAAATGAAAATAAAAATGTAAATAACAGAAAAATAATAAAGATAGTAGAAAAATATATATTGAAAAAAATATATATACAAAATGTATATATGATTTGCATTAACAAAAAAGGGGGGGGGGGTGGAAAGGGGGATCAGGGAAACAAAAAGGGAGAGGCGAGTGAAAGGGGTTAGGTGAAGCCAGATGGGGAAGGGGGGGGTGGGGAAGGGGGGGGAAGAATTTGATCATTTATAAAATGGTGGAGATCTCGATGCTCTCATTGATGCCACCAGGCGAGAGGGTATCTACACTGTAGATCCAGTATGTTTCGCGAGTACACAATTACGGCTGGGGTGAATGATCTATTAATCTGTTCTATGACCCAAACCTTTAGGCCTCGTACACACGATCAAATCTGTCTGCTGGAAACGGTCTGCTAGACCGTTTCAGCAGACAGATTCGATCGTGTGTACGGGCGAGCCGACGGATTTGGCCACCCGACAGATTTCAAAGCATGCTTTGAAATCTATCGGGTGGGAACCCGTCCGCCCGACATGTCTGCTGGTTAGTACACTTACCAGCAGACATGTCGTCTCGCACCGGCACCGAATGATTTCGGCGCATGCGCGGAAGCGTTTTACTTCCTGGTGCGGTGACGTGGCGGCGTCAACGTCACCGCCACGTCACCGCCACGTCAGTGCGCTGTCTGCTGGCGGGGATTTTGGTTTGCTCGTGTGTACACGCGAGCAAACCAAAATGACAGCAGACAGATTTGTTCAAATCGGTCGGACAGACCGTTTTGAACAAATCTATTGCCTCGTGTGTACGAGGCCTAAGTCCTGCAGTTGACTGTTGATGTGATTTAGTAAAGTGTCTTGGAACGCTGTGAGGGTCAGTGCCTTCCTCTACATTTCTCCTGTGTTCACCGAATTTTTCTCTTAAGGGACGTATGGTACGTCCTATATAAAGGAGGCCACAGGGGCAACTCAAACCATATATGACAAACTCCGAAGAGCAGTTATAAAATTCTTTTATGGGATATGCTTTTCCTTTTGTGTGAAAGTCTTTTTGTCCATGTTGGACGAATCGGCAAGTTTTGCAGCAAGCCTTTTCGGCATTGATACATGCCGACTAGCGGTATTAGGATAGGTATAGATGATGTTTTAGCGATGGGTTTCAATTTACTTGGAGCAATTTTCTTTTTGAGGTTTGGAGCTCTCCTGTAGGTGATATTTGGGCAAGCCGGCAAAATAGGTTTAAGGTGAGGGTCCTGTTGGAGGATGTTCCAGTGTTTAATTATTATATTTTCCATGTTTTTATGTTTGTCATGGAATGTGGTCATGATCCTCACTGGGTGGTCATCTGAAGTTTTTTTAGGATGAGGTGGTTTTCCGTTTAGGTAGCATTTGAAGGCTTCATCAATCAGAGTTTTGTGGTACTCTTTTTCGATGAACTTCTCTTTAAGATGTTGACTTATTGATATATAATCCGAATCTTTAGTACAATTTTGTCTTAAACGACAGAATTGGCTGTTGGGGATGTTATTCTTCCATCTCAGTAGATGGCAACTATGGAAGTGAAGATACGAATTTCCAGCAGTGGGTTTCATATAATTTTTGGCCCAAATTGAGCATTCATCGTGTCCAAGTTCTAGGTCGAGAAATGTCATGGAGGTAGGATCAGATGCAGATGTAAATGAAAGGCCATATTGATTGTTGTTGCAGTGGTTGATGAAATTAGGGATGGATTCTGGGGGACCATCCCAGATGATGATAACATCATCAATGTAGCGGCCGATGTTGGCAGAGAATGGGTTGTTTTGATAGATGTGGTTATTCTCCCAAAAGCCCATGGCCAGGTTTGCATACGAGGGAGCAAAATTATCCCCCATCGCAGTACCTGTATTTGATGGTAAAAATCTTTGTTGAAAGTGAAGTAATTGTGTGTTAGACAAAAATGTGTCGCTTTGATGATGAAGGCGGCTTGGCGAGCATTGATGAGTGGTTCATTTTGCAGAAAATGTTCTAGAGCCATTAGTCCAAAGGAGTGTGGGATAGATGTGTATAGGGAGCAAACATCCAGTAAGAGCCATGTGTATGTGGGCTCCCAATTATACAGAGACAAAAGTTCGAGTAGATGTGTGCCATCTCGAATATATGATTCAAGTTGTACAACAATGGGCTGCAAAAACTGGTCGATGTATAAGCTGAAGCCTGTCATGACGCTATCCATGGCTGCCACGATAGGTCTTCCAGGAGGATTTTGTAGGTTTTTGTGTACTTTAGGGAGGTAATAAAAGTATGGAATCTGATAAAAGTTTTTACGTAAAAAAGAACTTTCTGTCTTTGTGATGATCTTTTCTTTCAAAGCTTGTAGTGTGAGTGTTTCAGCTTCTTTTGCAAAGGCGTTGGTGGGATCACTGGGGAGTCTCAAATATGTTGCTTCGTCTGAGAGTAATCTAGTAGCTTCTTTTAGGTACGCTATTTTATCCAGGAGTACGATTATTCCTCCCTTGTCTGCTGATTTTATAATAATATTATCAGCATGGATAAATTGGTCTAGGGCTTTGATTTCGGATGGTGTTAAATTATTCTTGTTAAATGTGGAAGTGGTATTACACATTTTCAATAGATCCGCGTATACCAATCTTTAGAAGCTCTCAATATGAGGGCCTTTGGAGTGCACAGGGAAAAAGATAGATTTGGGTTTGAGTGAGGAGTGAGTAATAGGAGGTGATGTAACAAGATGTTGTGTATATAGATACATGGGATCATCTTCATCAAGATTTGAAATGTCTTCAAGACGGTTGATGGAGGATTCTGATGGGTCCAGGACAGAAGAGATATAAATAGATATAAATACTGCACCCAGAGGCGCCTCTCTCCTTGTTTGTACCCTAAGGCCTCGTACACACGATCGGACATATCCGATGAAAACGGTCCGCGGACCATTTCCATCGGATATGTCCGATCGGGAGTTTGATCCGATGGCGTGTACACACCATCGGATCAAATTCCCCGCCGCCGGACGGCGCGGTGACGTGGCGGTGACGCGGCGGTGACGTTGACGCCGCCACGTCACCGCCACGTCACCGCACCAGGAAGTTAAACACTTCCGCGCATGCACCGAATCCATTCGGCGGGGGCGCGGCGGCGGTGGGGGACGACATGTCTGCTGGTAAGTGTACTAACCAGCAGACATGTCGGCGGACAGATTCCCACCGGATAGATTTCAAAGCATGCTTTGAAATCTGTCGGGTGGAGAAATCTGTCCGATAGCCCATACACACGAGCGGAGATGTCTGCTGAAACGGTCCATCGGACCGTTTTCAGCGGACATATCCCACTCGTGTGTACGAGGCCTTCGATTTGGAACACGGTTTCTGTTCCCAACTGATGGCAGCCCTGAGAGTACAGCTATACCAATACTAAAAACTACAACACCAAAACTTTATCCAACACTTTTAACCATTTCCACCTTGGACTCTTTTTGCCCCATGTGCTACTAATATACATGACACTGCTACGATATTGCTTATCCTGATCCTGCGCATAATTTACTTGTTGTATGTACTATTGAACCAATTTTATTGCTGCAGACCAGTTTTTTATCTGTCTAGTGTGTGTGTTTCTTAAAAATGTTTTTTTCTTTTTAAAAAATAATGTTTTTTAATTATATTTTCTAGTATTAATTTCATTTGTGCTGGCCTATTGCTCGTTGTCTTATGTAAAGTTTTTTTGTATCATTGTAGCCCGACTCTTTTGCGCCCCTCCCCCCCCTTTTTTTTTTTTTTACCCATCCTTCGCTGCCCAGTGCTCCTGTTGTCTCCAGATGTGCCTGGTGACGTCATCATCCACTGCCCCGTGCTCCTGTTGTCTCCAGATGTGCCTGAGAAGGATCGTTTCATCCGCTGCACCCACCGACCAACTTCAGGAAACCAAGGACTCCTACTACACATCACCTTACCAGGGAACAACACGCAGATGCACAGACGCACCAGATGACAGCCATCCCTCCCTCCTGGAGAATTCCTTTACATGCCTATACATGACCACCAAAATGTGAGTGGCCTCTCTCCTTGTTTGTATGAAAAGAGACACAAGTCCACCCAGTTCAAGCATGAAAAAAATATATATCATACAATCCCATATACCCAATTCTATACCCACAGAGCATGATCAGATTTGCCACAGCAGGGGAAAAAATTCCTTCTTTAAGCCCCCCCCGTATAGGCAATCGGATTTTGAACATGTTCACCTCTGCACTTTTTTTCTTTTTTGTTTCATCCATGCACGGCATCCCCAGTGGAGCCCTACAGGGTTCCTTTGCGGCTGCAGTGCTACATGGGGACGTGGCTTATGTGTTACGACCTCCCTCCAGGCTTATCCCCTGATGTCTGACTGCTTCTGGTTCTATGCCTTGTGGCAATTCCGGGTGCGGGTCAACGTCATGTCTGGGTGGGGCCTGCGTGTATACGCGCCCGTGAGCGGTTTGGCGTCACAACGTCCCTTTTCTTTTTTAGATGGGGTTCATGTTTTTCAACAGATGACCTCTTTGATGACGAGTGGGCTCTGCCCACTTGCGTCACATTTTGGCACCCTTTTTGGGTATTTAAGGACAATGCTGGGAGCCTATGGACATTCCGATGGAAGGTATTAGACATGGACCTCCTCCTTGCTGCCTTAGTCTTGATACTCTGACTGTTGGGTTATTTTTCTCCAACCATTTGTTTTTGTTGGAGGTTTACAAGACTCCAGTAAGTAAATTGGGCTCACTTTTTGTGACTAAGAGGAGGTTTTTCACCATGTCTGTTTAAATGGATTAAAACTTTTTTGTTTTTTCGTTCTCTGGCCATTTATTTTTTAATTTTTCTTTCATAGGTTTTTTTGTCCTTTCCCCTCTCACATGGTTTTGTTTGAGGAGATCTTTGGTTGATGCTAACACTATGTCTGGCAATCTAAATTGAACTTTTTGGTCTTGGACTCCTTCATGCTTTAAAGGATTTGTGGACCCTGGCGAAGATCTTAGATGAAGGGGCTGGTTTCCTTTTGAGTAAATGCATGTATATGTAAGTTGCTTTGTATTAAATATATAATAGATGCCAAATTTAGCTGCTGATATATGAAGTTTACAATTTAGACCTGGATGAAAAATATATTTTTTGTTCTTGGGGTTCTCATGCAGTCATCTTCATTGTGATTCATATGTTCATGCATTTCAATGTTTATTGTTTTTAATTGATTACCACCTTGAGTGTTTTTTGTGTCTTTTTTTCTATGACATTTTGTAATAAATATATTTTCCTAAGTGAGCTTCTATAGAGTTTTTGAATTTATTTATTGCCCGTAAAATCCAATTTTTTTTTAGGTAAATCTGTTTGTTGGGGCTTCCGTACTTTGCTGGCCGGCAATTTTATGCTTTTAGAATTTCATGTTTTTGTAAGTACAATACTTTTATTCCCATTAAACCAGTTACGACGTTACTACTCTATGGTCCTTCTCCTTCCTTTTTACGTTGTTCCAAACGCAATACGAAGCTTGTGGTACAGTGAAGGAATGTATGATTTGCTGGAGAAGCGTCCTGGTTGTTGGTCTGTGTCCTGTTATCACTACTCTGCATGCAAGATAAAGGCCATGGCTGGGTTATAGCCAAATGAGAGTCTTTGCTTTTTGGTAAGCAGCCATTTGATTTACGGTGGTGGGCACTCCGTTTGTAGCAAGCACTGCGGTGTCCCCCACTGTTAGGCCCACCAAGGCATGATCCAACCAGGTAATACTATTGATTTGAGCAGATTTACATTTCAGAAGCATCTTTCTATCAACCAAAAAAAGGTCTATCATTCTATAAGTTATGTGTCTGGCGGAAAAAAAGGTGTAGTCCCTTTCGTTAGCATTCAAACATCTCCACGCCTCAAAAAGTTCATGCATTTTCAAGAAGGAAGCCAACAATGGGGGAGTGCGCTTCGGTGAGGAGGTGGAGTCCATGACTGGATCTGGGATGATGTTGAAGTCCCCACATATCACTAGTATTAAGTAATTTTTTTATTCACTCTCTGTAAAAATCTGGTCTGTTTTGCATTAGGGGCATACACCGCCACCACTGTATATGACACAAGGTTAATGTCGCACACCAAAATAATATACCTCCCCAATGAGTCAATGATAACTAGACATGTGCATTCGTTTTCGTTAGAATGCATTTTTGTCCGAAAATCTGTTTTTTGCGTTATTGTTTTAACAAACGATAACGAAAGTGCAAGAAACGAAAAACCAAAAGATCCGACATAAAAAATGCTTTATTTTCGTTTTCGTTGCAGTAAAAATTCGACATTATAGGGAATAGATTTCGATTTATGAGAAAATAGATTCGACATTATAGAGAATAGATTCGACATTATTACTAGTCATACAACATTAGAATTCTTGTAGGTGGAATATTCGAACGGAAATGTACGATTTGACGTAAAGATTCGACATCCCGTCGAATATTCTTTCGACCACTCAACAGAAACCAAAAAGATTCGACGTTCCGTCGAATATTCTTTTGACCATTCGACAGAAACCAAGTATTATTGTATTTTCAGACGAAAGCTATTCCCCAACGAAAAACAAAATAAATCAAAACGATTTTCGGGAGTAACTAAATAAATGTATTTTCCAAACGAAAACGAAAAAAACGAAAAAAAATATTCCAGTCTGCACATGTCTAATGATAACCTTATTCAAGGAAAAATGAACAGAGTCCCTCACCGCAATCATCACCCCTTTTGACTTGGAGTCAGCATTAGCAAAGAAGGTGACCAGAAATTTGTGATGCAAACACTTTGGAGGAGCTGCTTTATCAAAGTGGGTCTCCTGGACACAGACAACATCAAACTTCTGTTGCAAGGCCTCTCTCCAGAGAGACTGCCTTTTCGCCAGATGATTGAGACCGTTGGCGTTAACTGTCAAAAATTGTATCACCTTAATAGGTAGCTGAAGTGAACGGGTGTAGCTGTAAACTTCAATAAAGTACTCACTGTGGATGACTCAATGGACATACCCATCCACCAACGGTCAGGCAGCCAAACTCTTCTCATTCCGCATGGGGCAAGAGGATCCAGCAACGTCAGCTTCCAGGTGGGGAGGAAGGTGTTAATTGGCAGGGCATAAAAAAAGTGAAAAAAACAACAAAAGAAAGGACAAAAATTAAGATGAGTAGCAAAAAAAACACATAACACTGGCATGCAGCCGAAAGTTGAGGAAAAGTTTTTGTGTGACTTTCAATAGTCGCTCAATGGCTAGGTGGGGGAAAACTCAAAAAAAATTGAGAATCAAGCCAACGGAAGTAACTCCTCCTCAGCGGCCATGACATATCACTGTAAACCTCCAGAGGGGTTAGTTGTGGGATTAAGTATTCTTGCGATCCACTATGTGCCACCCGTTATCTACGCTCCTGGCTCCCCCCCCTTTGTCTTGGATTATGGTGCGGTTTGGGAATTATCCCCCAATCTTTCAGCAGGGCCATGCCCTTGTCCACTGAGTCCATCACATAATCCCGGTTGTCTTTTGTGACGATGAGTTTGGTAGGGAACCCCCATTTATACATCAGATTGGGGTTCCGGAGAATCTTTGTAATAGTGGTAAGATTTCTGCGCTTTTGCAAAGCAACTGCCACAGATCCGCATAGAACTGGAGATTCGCATAAGCGGGCGGGAAATTGTCCCTCTGCCTAGATGCAGCCATCAATTTTCTTTTGCATGATAGAAATGTAAGCGCAGGGGGCGTGGTCTAGCCGTGACCAGGAATAGAGGCTTAATTTGTGAGCTCCTGCCGCTGCGAACTACAATCCTTAAATTACGGAGCCGGTAAGGAGATTTTACTACCAGGACCTGACTGGATCGTCTCCTGCTCTTATCGGGCACAATTCGATACCATTCCTTAGACTTTCTGGTGAAAATTGGATTCGCTCTGACACTTTAAGGCTGACCTACCCAGATAGACAATGGCGGATTTAAGTATGGAACCGCAACATACTGTCATTGTACCACAGGCTTCTGGGAACACAATACCCCCTCCCGCTGTCCGGAACTATGAATACACTAATGACCCGCTTCAGAGCCCTAGCCTGAACGATCTCCGTTCTGTGGCGGCAGACATTAAGGAGACTTTGTCAGCCGCCATAGCTGACCTTAAGATGGACATACGCGCAGTTACCGCGCGCGTCACTGATATTGAAAAATCAGCTGCGCAACAGAACGCGGCGCTGCGCCATGTAAACAGGAAGGTTGACACAAACACCATGCTCCTGAGGGATTTGCAACGCCAGACAGAAAATTTGGAAAATAGAAGCAGGAGACACAATCTTAGGGTTCGTGGACTACCCGAATCAATAGATCATGACCAGCTTTCCCCTGCAATATTGGGCATTTTCAATGATCTGTTGGGACGTCCGCCCCTGACTACAATTGGAATGGAACGTATGCATAGGGCCTTGAGACCCAGGGGTAATCCTACAGACCCCCCTAGGGATGTAATATGCCACATAAACAATTTTATGCTTAAGGAAAAGATCATAAGGAATGCTAAACTTCGTTCCAATATTAGATTTGAGGGATTTACAATAATGATTTTCCAAGACCTGTCAAAAATTACTCTTCAAAACAGGCGTGACTTGAAACCCTTACTTGACACCTTAAGAAGTAACAACATTATTTATAAATGGAAATTTCCATTTGGGTTACAAGCAACCAATTGGGGACACACTGCCATATTGAGAGTTCCTGAAGATCTGCACACCTTCTGTAAAACTATGGACATACCGTATATGGAACTGCCTAACTGGTATGCAGAATTTCGCTCTAGAATTGCCACTAAAGACTCTGCTAAAGATGATGCCATGGAAACGGCCCCCTCCAGAACCAGGAGGCGTCGCTCTCAATCCGGAGATGAACTTCCACAACCTTCTAATATGCTAGGCCCCAATCTCCTAGCAAGAGGATCACCACGCTCCAGGAAACCCAGGAGGGAAAAATGAGTTTATTTTGCCACATAAGTTATACTGTGTTGCCACGTGTCATTTTCTTTCACACTTATTCTCTACACACTGAGTATTATCTTTAGATTATACCTCAGCTCCACGGTTTGTCGTTTATCTAAAATGCCTCATATTGCCATTCTACCCTTGTTTTCTTTTCTCTCTTCTCTATACATATATGTGGCTTACAATTTCTCATTTGAGTTGGAGCAATCCTCCTCTTTGATCTTATAAGGTTCACGTTTATTATTTGCAAAAATGTTATGGTTTGTACACTTATGTGTTTATATTTTCTAGTATGCCGGCTATGCAACAAGGTAAATAATTAGCATACCCACCTCAGTTGGGTCTTTCTCTGCTACTTTGTTTATTGTAAAAATGTTGCATCGCTGCAGCCTATTTAGAAAGTCTAGGTAATGCCCTTAGGTCTTGACTGTAATACATGTTTGTCACTTGACACATCTCACTTGTTTATATGTATATGTCAGGATATATACTATTTTGGCTCCTCAATATTAGGAGTAGTAGAATTTTAATTGTATTGATTTACCTTATACTTTGCTACTACTCTCATTTTCAGTTCGTTTGCGGCAGATGGCTGTTCGATTTTGCCTTCAGTACTTTGGTTTGGTTCACTCCAACCCCACACGAGGCTATTCTTATTTGGATTTCTCCAAGTAAGATATCACCTCCCTTGGTACCGTATATACTTCCTAAGCGGATTTATTGTTACAAAAGTTTTCCCTTTTTTACTTTACTAGAACACCGGTACCATATTTTGAGTTTTTCATACTCTCAAGCTAGTTTTTTCCCTTCTCCCTTTTTTTCTACTTCTCCCCTCACTGCGACATTGCCCCCCCCCCCCTCGCCTCTATTGTGACTATGGCACTCCCGAACGACACTAATGTAAACCCACAAAATGTGGTTAAACTTTACTCTCTCAATGTTAAGGGCCTCAATGTCCCTGAAAAAAGGTCGAAATTAATGATGATTTTAAAAAGATCAAATGCAGATATAGTGTTTTTGCAAGAGACCCACTTCAAAACGAATAAATGCCCGACATTTACTGACAAAAAATTTCCCCTTATTTTCCACGCGACAAACCCAGTATCTAAAACCAGAGGAGTTTCTATACTTATTTCTAAACGGTGCCCTTTTCAATTGATCGATTCTAAATTGGATGACGATGGCAGATATATTTTTATTAAGGGTTAACTCTGGCAAATATTTACGCTCCTAATAGATTACATGCCCAGTTCTTTGATAATACAATCCAAGCTTTGAAATCTTTTGTAGTTGGTTCACTAATAATGGGGGGTGACTTCAACTTGGCCCTCAATCCCGTCTTGGATACCTCCTCTGCCTCCTCCAAAACTTCATTTAAGACCCTTAGTGCAATCAAAAAATCTTTGTTAGATCTATCCATACACGACACCTGGCGCATACTAAATCCTTCCTCAAAAGATTACACTTTTTATTCTCCTCCTCATAATACCTATTCGAGAATAGATTATTTTTTTTTGTCCCAGACTGATTTAAATCTTATAAAAAATGCCACAATAGAACCCATGCTTATTTCTGACCACAATCCAATTACTCTGAGTCTATCCTTTGCAGATAAACCTATCTCACCGAGATACTGGAGGCTCGATGACTCACTACTCAGCAGCTCTGACAATCTAAAACTTCTCAACTCAAAAATCTCTGATTATTTCTCAGACAATAATAATGGTGCTGTTCATCCTATGTTCGTTTGGCTTGCTCACAAATGCGTCATCAGGGGTGATCTGATATCATTGAGGGCACAGAGAAATAAGATGAGACGGATCCATATAGATGACCTGACTAAAAAAATTAACACCCTTGAACTATTGCATAAACATTTACTAGCATTAAGCACCCGTGAGGAGCTTTCGAGGCTCAGATTGGAATTGTCAGAAGTACTGGATAAAAAGGTCAAGCGCAATTTCATTCTCTCTCGAAAGTTCTTCTACGAATTCGGAAACAAAACAGGTAGATTATTGGCTAATTCCTTACGCTCGACGTCAAAAAAATATGAGAATATATATTCCATAACAGATTCTACTGGTCACAAACATACTTCCACTAAAGACATCTCTGACCAATTTCGTACCTTTTACTCCAGGCTCTATAACTTACGGCCTGAGAACCGTTCTAAAAACTCTCCTTTGAGAGAAAACTTAATTTCAGATTTTTTGAAGAATTACTGCCCTAAACCTTTGGGTTTGGACGTATTGAAAAATGTAGATAAACCCCTGGAAGTGGGGGAGGCTCTTGACGCGCTTAGTCAGCTTAAAACTGGTAAAAGCCCCGGGCCAGATGGCTTATCTGTCAATTACTACAAATCATTTAAGGACATTTTAATCCCCCAATTTATCAATACTTTCAACTCAAACCCCTTTCCATCTCCTATCCCGAACGATCTTTTGGAAGCTCATATTGTCATGATTCCCAAACCCGATAAAGACAAGTCACTCGTATCGAATTATAGACCCATATCTCTCTTGAATATCGACATTAAATTATATGCTAAAATAATTGCAAACCGCTTACTCCCTTTAATTCATAGTATTGTTTCCCTCGATCAAACTGGTTTTACACCAGGAAGGGAATCCAAAGACAACACCATTAAGGCCCTACATATCCAACATTGGCTGATCAAATCCAAATTTCCTGGCTTTTTTCTATCTCTCGACGCGGAGAAGGCCTTTGACAGGATTGCTTGGGATTATATGATGGAAACGTTGAAATCTTTGGGCCTACGAAATCGTATATTGGATTTTATTGGTCTCTTATATTCGTCCCCCACAGCAAGGATCAAAATTAATGGCGACCTGTCGGAGGCCTTCTCCGTGACGAATGGCACCCACCAGGGATGCCCTTTGTCACCAATATTGTTAATACTTATCCTGGAACCATTTCTATGCAAATTACGAGACAACGTTGACATTAAAGGAATTAGCATCGGCGATAAAACATATAAATTAGCGGCCTTCGCAGATGACATCTTATTATTCCTTACCAATCTGATAATTACTATCCCTAATCTACTTAATGACTTCTCTTTATTTAGGACCATATAAAATTTTAAAATTAATTTCTCAAAATACAAAGCAATGAACATTTCTTTACCCGCTAAATTGGTTGATCAATGTAAGACCAATTTCCCATTCAAGTGGGAAAGTGATTCTATACCCTACCTGGGGATTAACATATTTTATACCCCTACTGAACAACATTAAAAGCGATCTACTCAAATGGGGTAAAAATTTCTTCTCGTGGTTTGGTAGGGCAAATATAATCAAGATGAGTATACTGCCTAGAATTTTATACCTATTCCAAACGGTTCCCATTATAATACCTAGCTCATTTTTTAAAACATTCAAACAAATGTGCTTGAAGTTTTTATGGAACGATAAACAACCTCGTATTAGATTGGATAAACTAACAATTTCCAAACTTTCAGGCGGTATTGGACTACCGGATATTAAAAACTATTATTGGGCCTGCCACATGGCTAGAATCATTAATTGGCACCTCCACAGGGGCTATAAGGATTGGATAAGCTTGGAGGAATCTTTATTCTCCATGCCAGTCCCTATAGATCATCTTCCATGGATTAGCCCTAAGAAAATACCTCACTCTGTTAATTCACATCCCCTTACAGGAACATCTCTTAAAATTTTCAGATCCTTATGCAAATCCTTAAAGATCTCTAATGGTTATGGTCCCGTCACCCCTATTGATTCCAATCCCGAAATATTTCGTAAGCCTTATGTTAACACTCCCTCTGCAACGCATTCCAAAAAGATCCTCAGAGCTGAACTAGTTTTTGAGCATGGCAAACTTTTAACCTTTGAAAATTTCTCCTCTAAACTCCCAGACCTTGGAATCTCCTCACGTGACTTTAACTTGATCGTAGAATTCTTGACTAAATTTGGCTCCACTAACAATTGGCACAGGCCTAAGACTTCTTTTGAGATACTATGTTTAAAATCAGAGCCTCAAGACCACTTAATTTCCCTTATATATAATATCTTGAACTCATCAGTTGATCCACAATTAGACAAGACTAATAGAAAATGGGAACAAGATCTAAAAATTTCAATCTCAATTGACCAATGGTTTTCAGTGTTTCGCCGCCTCCATAAGGGTTCATTGAATGTCCTTACGCAGGAAAATAGCTATAAGGTTTACTCCAGATGGTATAAGACCCCTTACATTATCCACAAATACAGTCCAAATTCATCCCCCTTGTGTTGGCGCTGTAATACTGAAACGGGTACACTTCTTCATATCTGGTGAGAATGCTACCTCATCACGCCCTTCTGGAAAACTATCCACAATCTTATAACATCCATCACCACCTACACCCCAGACTTTTCAGCCGGACAATACCTGCTGCATCTATCTTCGCTACCCAACTCTGTGTACAAAAACTCTATTATTATACATCTCATCAATGCGGCCAAATTGTGTATCCCCATTAAATGGTCCCAGACTTCCCCCCCTAAAATCTCGGACTGGTTACTCAAGGTGGATCACATCGCCAATATGGAAGACCTGATTTCCCAATCTCACGACTCTTCAAAGGAGTTCCAGGATAAATGGGCGTGTTGGATTCATTTTACTAAATTTCCAGAATACCAAACATTGATACTTACATAACACAACCCAGATTTACTATGTTGCCTATGTCACCTTCCTTATTGACTATAAGTTGTGATATCTCCAATGTCGTTTTGAGTTAAACTATACCATTTCATTACCAATACCTTCCCTTATCTTTTCCTTCTCCCCTTTTTAATTGATTTGATATAAGTTTAACATCCTCATGATATGTATACATGATGCTATTCTTCTGACATTCACATTGTTATATGCTTCTGTCTACACTGAAGATGTCCTTTCCTTTACTAATTAGAATATGTTCAGTTAATGTTGACTATGTGATTTTAATTGTCTTTTTAAAACCCAATAAACATATTTGAAAAAAGAAATGTAAGCGCAGAATTACATCCCTAGGGACATCATCGGCTAGGAATGCAGGTTTGGGGAGCCTGTGTATTCTGTCAATAGTAGACATGTGCACAGCAAAAAAAATTGTATTTTTTTGTTCCGTTTCGTATCGTTCCATAGGTTTGTACCGATTCGTAATTTCGTAAGACGCCCGTTCTTCTGTTCGTTCACGTTCGTTTTTCATACCACACAATCTTTTCGTATTCCGATCGTTTCGTATTTTGGTTATCGTTTTATTTTCGTACATGTGGGATGATTCGTTATTCTGTTTAATTTATTGTCGTTTCTTGTTAGACAATAATTATCGTGAATTTTCATCATTTTGTACTTAAGTAAATATATTGTGGGATTCAAGGCACTTTCAACACGTGGCTCATCTATATTAACTATGGTTAAGCCCCGTACACTTGGTCAGACTTTTTTGCCAACAAAAATAAAAATGAACGTTTTCCGTTCGTTTTCAAAAAATCAGTTCGTTTGTAAGCTCCATCAGAAAACCATTTTTGGGTTCAAAAGTCTGGCCAACTGATCTCCCTTCAGACAAAAATCCACGGAAAATTTTTTTTGGCTTTACTGTTCTCGGCAGTCGGCACAAAAGAGAAGCTGATTCACTAACTACACTCACTCACTGCCCATTCAAAAAAACTAATCAAGTACACAAATTTACAAACAGACCAAAAAACAGATTTACAAAACACACAAATGAAAATATGAACATACGACTGAAAATACGAACAAAAAAAGGATTTCAAATACAGAATGCAAATCATTCGTTATAGATGTCATTTTCGTTCTTTTGCCGTTTCTGTTTTGTCATATTTTCGGAAGATTGTCGTATCGTTCGTTCGTATTTGCTCTTGTTCGTTATGCGGCTCATTCGTAATCCCGCCGTTTTCATATTTTGGTGCTTTCATTTTTTCGTATGTACACATTATTCCGCGGGTACAAAAATGGACAAATTTGTACGGAAATACATTCGTTATGAACGGGAACGCACATATCTAGTCAATAGTACAGTCCAGCTTGGACAGATCAGGCAATATGGCAGAGAACAGTTGGGAGGCGTATTTGCGCAGCTCCTGAGGCTTGACAGATTCAGGCACTCCTCTTTCACATTATTTCATCTAGACCTGTCCTCCATTTCTGCCATCGTTGCTTTATTAGCCTCAATATCATCATCCTTACTATCGTTTGCATCCACAAGATCATTAATGGTGGAGGCGAATTCTCCCATTTTGTCCTCTATGCAGTGGCGTAACCAGAGTTATGGGCGCCCGGGGCAGAATTTTTTTTTCGCCCCCCCCCCCCCCCCCCCTTGTATAATCATCCACTCTGGTTATAAGGATCTGTAATGTATCCCTCTCAGGGCTTTCAGCATGTAAGGGGTAAATTATTGCAGGATTAATCATTTAACCCCTTACTGTAAGGGATTAACAGACTGACCCCCCCCCCACAACCACAGATCCCCCATCATAGACTGAACCCCCCCCCCCACAATCACAGATCCCCATCACAGACTGACCCCCCCACAATCACAGATCCCCCATCACAGACTGACCCCCTAAATAACAGACCTCTCATCACAGATGGATCCCCCCAATCACAGACAGACCCCCCACAATCACAGACCCCCTATTTAACAGACCTCAGACAGTAACCCCCACCATAGTAACCCCCAATAGTGCAGACCTCAGACAGTAACCCCCAGCATAGTGCAGACCTCAGACAGTAACCCCCAGCATAGTGCAGACCTCAGACAGTAACCCCCAGCATAGTGCAGACCTCAGACAGTAACCCCCAATAGTGCAGACCTCAGACAGTAACCCCCATAATAGTGCAGACCTCAGACAGTAACCCCCATAATAGTGCAGACCTCAGACAGTAACCCCCATAATAGTGCAGACCTCAGACAGTAACCCCCATAATAGTGCAGACCTCAGACAGTAACCCCCATAATAGTGCAGACCTCAGACAGTAACCCCCATAATAGTGCAGACCTCAGACATTAACCCCCAGTAGTGCAGACCTCAGACAATAACCCCCAGTAGTGCAGACCTCAGACAGTAACCCCCAGTAGTGCAGACCTCAGACAGTAACCCCCACAATAGTGCAGACCTCAGACAGTAACCCCCACAATAGTGCAGACCTCACACAGTAACCCCCAGTAGTGCAGACCTCAGACAGTAACCCCCAGTAGTACAGACCTCAGACAGTAACCCCCAGTAGTGCAGACCTCAGACAGTAACCCCCATAATAGTGCAGACCTCAGACAGTAACCCCCATAATAGTGCAGACCTCAGACAGTAACCCCCATAATAGTGCAGACCTCAGACAGTAACCCCCATAATAGTGCAGACCTCAGACAGTAACCCCCAGTAGTGCAGACCTCAGACAGTAACCCCCAGTAGTGCAGACCTCAGACAGTAACCCCCAATAGTGCAGACCTCAGACAGTAACCCCCAGTAGTGCAGACCTCAGACAGTAACCCCCAGTAGTGCAGACCTCAGACAGTAACCCCCATAATAGTGCAGACCTCAGACAGTAACCCCCATAATAGTGCAGACCTCAGACAGTAACCCCCATAATAGTGCAGACCTCAGACAGTAACCCCCATAATAGTGCAGACCTCAGACAGTAACCCCCATAATAGTGCAGACCTCAGACAGTAACCCCCAATAGTGCAGACCTCAGACAGTAACCCCCAGTAGTGCAGACCTCAGACATTAACCCCCAGTAGTGCAGACCTTAGACAGTAACCCCCAATAGTGCAGACCTCAGACATTAACCCCCAATAGTGCAGACCTCAGACATTAACCCCCAGTAGTGCAGACCTCAGACAATAACCCCCAGTAGTGCAGACCTCAGACAATAACCCCCAGTAGTGCAGACCTCAGACAATAACCCCCAGTAGTGCAGACCTCAGACAATAACCCCCAGTAGTGCAGACCTCAGACAGTAACCCCCAGTAGTGCAGACCTCAGACCTCAGACAGCGGCGTGTGTGGTTTCCCTCAAGCGCGGGCTCCTCCTCCTCTGTGGGTGTGAACAGAGAGGAGGGGCGCCGCCGGGTGTACCAAGATGGCCGCCGCTCCGGAGCTAGGCCGAAGCCGGGGACTTTCCTAGGCCGAGGCTCCGGAGCGCTCCGCGGAGCCAGTGGATGGATTCGCCCCCCCCCATTTTTCGCCCGGTGCGACAGCCCCCCCTGCCCCCCCCCCCCCCGCTACGCCAGTGCCTCTATGTGAGACACCCTGTCAGCCACCCCTCTAATTTCTGTGCTGAACTTGTGGACACAGGACATCATGTCCGAATGGAGTGAACTCCTTAAAGAGACTAGCATCTCTTTCAATACTGTGTCCATCACTGGTTTGTTAGCTGTGGGGAACACTTCTATGGAGTCTGGCAACTCCCTGGTATTCTCCCCAGACTCCAACAGTGAGCTCACCTCATGTATGACCTCTGCTGCGTCCATCCTGAATCTGGCCTTTTCAGGGCTCCCAGATGATGGGGTAGCCGGCTGGGGGGTTCATGCTCCTGGGAGGGCTGCTCCGTTTGTGTGGATTCCCTGTGGTGGCCATGTGTTTCTGAGGGCCTGGAAGCGGTGTGGAGGAAGATCCAGCGCCATCTTGCCTGGGCTCCGTGGCAAAAAACTCAGTGAGTTTAGTGGGCCGGTTTCCAATATGCTTGCGCCGTGTCATTTCTAGGACAGGATCTCTGGGCTTCCCAGAGGTGGATCGCTGTATCTGTGAGGTATTTGATCAACTCAGAGGTCTGCTATGGGCTGCGATTTTGCCGTTGGTGCCGGAGCTCTGCTAGCACGCATCCATCTTGGTTCCCGGCTAGCTCTGCCCCCAGATCGGGGCAATTTAATTGCTTCCAAAAGACTGTTGAATGTAAAAATTGATTTTCCATCTGCTGCTATAAATCCTCTTTTTAACCAGATAATACCAAAATCATGGCATACACCGAATCCGTATTTAGAATCAGTATACATGTTCACATCTTGTCCTTCAAAGAACTGGCATGTTCTTGTAAGGGCAATCAGTTCTGCAGCCTGTGCTGATTGAAATGGGACTGGGTTTGCTTCGAGCACCACATCAGGCAACTGGACTACAGCATATTATGCATGATATGTGTTGTCATTTGATCTGGAACAAGAACCATCAACAAAAACATTTTGTGCCCCAGGGAATGCAGTGGAAGACATATCTGCACTTTGAGATTTGTCCTGATGGATTATTTCAATACACTCATGTTGAAGAACTACCTCACCCTCTTTTCCTTTTAGACCCAGTAACACATCGGGGCTGGACCTGAAGTGTGTGCAGCATATTTTATTTCAAGATTAGGAGAATAGTGATGAGCGGAATACGCCATATTCGATTTCGCGATATTTCACGAATGTATAGAAGAATATTCGCGAAATATTCGTTAATATCGAATATTCGTGATATTTTATATAAAAAAAAAATTGCGAAATTTCGCTAATGTGAATGCGAAATTTCACTAATGCGAATGCGAAATTTCGCTAATGCGAATGCGAAATTGATTGCGAAATTCTCGTCAACACGCGAAAACGGAGATCATTTCCTGGATTACTAAACGAATATGCACTAAACACTAACTCTACTTACACAAACTTATATGACTAAACTAAAGCTAATTTTTTTGGGATTTTTTATTTTTTTTTATACACAAAACACAGAAGGGCAGAGAAAGTATTCGCGAATATTCGTAATATGAATATTCGCATTGCGAATATTCGGCAACATAAAAGGATCGCCTCAGCTACTCGGCCCAGGGTCATACCAGCAATGCTTTTAGACGTCGATGGAGATCACTAGGATGTGATCTGTTTTAAAAATAAATTTGAAAAAATACGAATATTCACAATAGCGAATATTCACCGCGATATTAGATTTATTCGCGAATACTCGAATATGCAATATTCGTAACGAATATTCGCAATGCGAATATTCGTGAGCAACACTATAGGAGAATCACCTCATATCCACTCAATCTCTGAGCTGACATGTGCTGGGTATGAATTTTTAACAAAATGGATACATTATGTGTGGTATGTAAGATGGTTGAATGTCCTAGAGTAAAAAAAGTAGCCATTTTTACTACAATAGCACAGGATGCCAAAGCTCTGAGACACACCGGCATACATTGTATTTGCATTGACACTACTCTTGAAAAAAATGCAATAGAGTGTAGTTTGCCCCCATGTTCCTGTGCTAGGACTCCTGTCATGGTTTTACAGTTGTCCCTAGCAAATAGGTGAAACCTTTTGCTGTACTAGATTAGGCCAAGACCAGGAGCTGTTACCATAGATGTTTTAAGGTATACAGAGGCGTTATATGTTTCATCATTCCAATTCATACAATCTGACATATCAGTACCAGTGGTTTGTCTCAAAATGTTATCATAGTAGCAACAGTCAGGTATCCATTGGCGACAGTAACCAATCATGCCAAGGAAGGACAGCATATCCTTCTTGGTCTGTGGGTGGGCTAGACCCACGAGAGCTGCAGCTTTCTTGTGACTGACTTTACTTTCACCTTTTGTGAGTGTAAAACCAATGTATTCAACAGTTTCTTGACACCACTGATGTTTCTTTTTAGAAACTTTATGACCATTATCTGCCAACCAATATAGCAGTTTTAAACCATCCTCCTTGCAGGCTACCTGACTTGGGCTACATAACAATAAATCATCAACATATTGGAGTAAGACATAACCATGATGGGGAGTCCAGGACCACAATGTGGCATGAAGCACAGCTGATTAGACTATAGGGGAGTCCACATAACCCTAGGGCATTCTATACCATGTCATTTGGAGATTTCGAAAACAAAATGCAAAAATAGGCTGTGTGTCGTCGTCCACCTGGTTGCTAAAAAATGCATTAGGCTAAATCAATAACTGTAAAATACTCTGCATTGGATGGTATGGAAGTTAAGAGTGATGGCATATTAGGTACTATAGGTGCTATGGGCACTACAAGATTATTTATGGCCCTAAGATCTTGAACAAACCTATAACTGCCGTCTGGCTTTTTGAATGTGAGTGTTGTAAGGTGAAATTGTTTCCTTTTAAAATTCCTTGTTTAACCACTTCCATACGGGGCATTTTCACCCCCTTCCTGCCCAGACCAATTTTTAGTTTTCAGCGCTGTCACACTTTGAATAACAATTGCGCGGTCGTGCAAAGGGGCTCTCAAACAAAACTTACACCCTTTTTTTCCCCACAAATAGAGCTTTCTTTTGGTGGTATTTGATCACCTCTGCGGTTTTTATTTTTTGCGCTATAAACAAAAGAATGCGTCAATTTAGAAAAAAAAAAACACAATATTTTTTACTTTTTGATTTAATAATTATCATCATTTATTTTTTTTTTTTACTTTTTTTCCCTCAGTTTAGACCGATACGTATTCTTCTACATATTTTTGGTAGAAAATCTCAAAAAGCGGATTTGATCGGTTTGCGTAAAAGTTCTAGCGTCTACAAAGTAAGAAATAGAATTATGGCATTTTTTTTTTTTTTTTTTTTTTTACTAGTAATGGAGGCGATCTGCATTTTTTTTATTGTGACCGTGACATTGTGGCGCACACATCGGACACTTTTGACACAATTTTGGGGCCATTCACATTTACACAGCGATTTGTGCTAATTGCACTGCACTGATTACTGTGTAAATGTGACTGGCAGGGAAGGGGTTAACACTAGAGGGCACTGAAGGGGTTAAATATGTTACCTAAAGTGTGTTCTAACTGTTAGGGCGAGGGGGACTCACAAGGGGAGGAGATCGATGTGTGTTCCTCTGTACTGGGAACACACATCAGTCTCCTCACCGCTGACAGGACATGGATCTGTGTGTTTACACACACAGATCCATGCTTCTGCCGTGATTGTGGGCAATCGCTGGTGCCCGGCGCACGTGCACCTGGTCCCGAGGAACGCGGCGGGGTCGCTAGCGGCCGGAAAATGCAAGGACGTCATATGACGTCCAGTCTGAAGGATGAAAGGTCCCCACCGATGTCATTTTACTATGGCTCGGTGGGGAAGTGGTTTAGGAAAGGTTCCACCATGGGAGAAGTTTGTGGTAGATGGGTTCTGCCCAAGGTTTGAGGGTGGCTTTGTATAGGGTACAAGAGATATGACCCACATCCAAAGACCCATCTGACCAGGCATTTTGTAAATCTTTTGGGAATTCATCTGTTGGTACTTCATTACTTAGGGCCAAAATGGGCACGATGGGGACCTTTTTTAAATAGATAGTAAGACCGCCACTAGGGGACATTACTATTTTGATACCTAATTTTCCCATCAAATCTCTACCCAAGAGATTCACTGGACAATTTGGTATGATCCTGAAACTGTGATGGATTATTACAGACCCATGTTCATCGTCTGCAATCAGGAGGGGAGGGGTTTTGTAGGTATTGGTGAGTATCCCATTTATTCCCATTGAAGGCTCATTTGTGGTCTCACCTCTATAATAATCTTGGCTTAAACTACTCTGAGTCACCCCGTTGTCTGGGAGAAATGGGATCAGTGACCCATTTACCTGTAGTCACCAATAGTTGATCATCAAAAGAGTGAGGCGCAATAGGAAATGCTGGAATTCCACCTTCTGGGCAGCTTCATTGTTTAGGCTGGGTCCACTGAATAGGGAACCTAGGACCAATAGAGGGAGGTGGTTGGCTCATGGACCTTTATAAATGTGTATTTATATTGTTTTAGGATTGTTGTTGGCTTTTTGGGTTGAACACTTCATAAGGACATCGATTTTGCCAGTGATCTTCAGCTCCACAGTTGAAGCACCTGATTCTAGTGGGAGGTGGTCCTCAGGAGAATCTTCTCCCTCATCCTCCTCCTCTACCTCTGCCTCATCCTCTACCCCTGCCTCACTGCCTCCCATTTCCAGAGTTATCTATCAGAAACCATGAATCAGACCTAGACAGAAGTACAGTTAATCGCACTTGTTTAATAATAATAATAAAAACATAGCCAGAGTTCAGAAACAGGATCGTATAGTCAGCCAAGCCAAATGTCAGAGAGCTAGAGAAGAACGTGCAGAACAGCAAGCGGGATCAGGAGCCAGAAGGAACGTCAAGCAAGCAAGTCTTCAACAGGAATGCAGGAGGTCTCTGTGATGTTGACCAAGACAAAGGCAGAGATCAACTGAGCTGGAAGGCTTAAGTAGGCAGGATTGATGAGCAGGATCATCAACAGGTGAATCACTGTGGAGATATAGGAGCTGACAATTAGCTGACAGCTGAGCGACCAGCTCAGAGAACGAAGGGCTCAGCCCAGCCCTGACAGTACCCCCTCCTCAATGACCCCTCTCCCTTGGAGGACCACAGGGCTTGAGGGGAAATAACGGAGGAGGACAGGTAAGTCTGGAGCACGGCAGTACAGAGACTTTCAGGGACAAAGCAGCGGTCACATGTTTTCTCTGGAGGTGCATCGACCTGAGCAGCAAGAATTTTGTCACCTAAAGGAGAAGTGAGACTGGTGCGAACCGTAGCCAGAATATGGTCAGGAGGAATCGCAGGAACCAGAACTGACTCCATCTTGGCAGTGGAGCAAAATTGTCGTGACAAAGCAACAGTCCTTACATTCTTAGTACCGGGTAAGAATGAAACAATGTAATTAAAACTTGACAAGAAAATAGCCCATCACGCCCCTCTGGGAGAGAGGCTTTTAGCCACAGACAAGAATGTGAGATTCTTATGGTCAGTGAGAATGAGAACCAGTACAATGGTACCCTCGAGGAGATGTCTCCATTCTTTCAGGGCCAAAATGATTGCCAACAGCTCTCTATCACCAATCTCGTAATTGCACTCCACAGGTGACAATTTCTTGGAAAAGAAGCCACATCCCCCCCCCCCGTTCGGTTTGCACCAGAATTTGGCGAACAGGCAAAAAATGTGTTCGAACACATAAACACCGTTAAAGTCCCTGGGACACAAACATGAAAAATCAAAAGTGCTCATTTTAAAGGCTTATATGCATGGTTTTGTCATAAAAAGTGTTTGGGATCCGGGTCCTGCCCCAGGGGACATGTATCAATGGAAAAAAACTTTTAAACACAGACGTTTTTTCGGGAGCAGTGATTTTAATAATGCTTAAAGTGAAACAATAAAAGTGAAATATTTCTTGAAATTTCGTACCTGAGGGGTGTCTATAGTATGCCTGTAAAGTGGCACACGTTTCCCGTGTTTAGAACGGTCCCTGCACAAAATGACACTTCTAAACGAAAAAAAGTCATTTAAAACTACCCGTAGCTATAATGAATTGTCAGGTCCCAGAAATACAGATAAAAGTCATTTAAAAAAACGGCATGGGTTCCCCCCCAGTCCATTACCAGGCCATTTGGGTCTGGTATGAATTTTAAGGGAAACCTATAATCAAAATAAAAAAAAAATGCGTGGGGCCCCCAAATTTCATACCAGGCCCTTCAGATCTGGTATGGATATTAAGGATATGTTTTTTGTTTCAAACAGTGTAGGGGTCCCCCTCAAAATCCATACCAGACTCTTCATGTTTGTTTTTTTAATTTTGGGGTGGTGTTCCCATTAAAATCCATACCAGACCTGAAGGGTTTGGTATGGATTTTGAGAGTTACACCTACGCAATTTAAAAAACAAATGGCGCAGGGTTCCCCTTAATATCCACACCAGACCTGAAGGGCCTGGTAAGAAATTTGAGGGGACCCCCACGCATTTTTATTTAATTTTGGTTTGGGGTTCCTCTTAATATTCATACCAGACCCAATAAGCCTGGTAATGGATTCAATGACTTTGATCTATATTACCGTGACCCGACAATTCATGATAGTCGTGAATAGTTTTAAATAACTTTTTTTCCTTTAAAAAATGTCATTTTGTGCAGGGACTGTTCTAAACACAGAAAAAATGTGCCACTTTACAGGCCTACTATAGACGCCCCCAGGTACAAAATGTAAAGGAATATTTCACTTTTTATTGTTTCACTTTTAGCATTTTTAAAATCACTGCTCCCGAAAAAACTGCCATTTTTAAAACGTTATTTTTTTTTGCATTGATACATGTCCCCTGGGGCAGGACCCAGGTCCTCAAACACTTTTTATGACAATACCATGCATATAAGCCTTTAAAATGATCACTTTTGATTTTTTATGTTAGTGTCCCATAGACTTTAACAGGGCTCCTCAACTTTCAAATTTTCCCCAAACTTAGCATATTGTTCGGTGGTCGCCAGAACACACAAACAACCAAAGTTCGACTCGAACTTATGCTGAGGCCAAACCATTCGCCCATCCCTAAACTCCAGTCTCAGAAGTATCAACTTCAAGGAAAAAAGGCAATGTAGGATCAGGGTGTGGTATATAGTGAAAACTCTGCTCCAAAATAAATATAAATATATAAAACAAAATAAACAAGCTGCTCCCCTACAAGAGTGATGTGCTCCTAGTGATAGTGAAAAAATGGAGGGGACGCTAATAAGTGATTAGATAGCAACAAAGAGCCCTGTGTTCAAACCAATTGAACAATTGCTCTTTAGTTAATTACCCAATTTGCACATACACAAATTTTTATGAGTGTGATAATAAAACACATACATTGTTAACCCAAATATAGTGAAATAACAAATATCAAATAAGTGTTCAATCCCAATAGTGGACCAAATTTTACTAGTCAGAGTCCATGAAAAAGTCAGAACATCCATTCCATGCTGCTGTGATTGATCTTTATAAACGTATTTCTTCACCAGACTGTGATAAAACACCCAAAGTGACTGGATACGTAATCTGCTTACCAGAAGGCATTGACTCCCCCCCCCACCCCACAGTACCCTGTTCCCATGTTGATGGGGACAAGGGCCTCTTCCCAACAACCCTGGCCGTTGGTTGTCGGGGTCTGCGGGCAGGGGCTGTAAGGGGGTGGGGTAATTATGTCATCACCACCCGGAGCATGATGGGACTGTGACGTCATAAGAGGCCTATATAAATCATTGCGCACCGCACACCCGGCATTACAGTAGGAGGGAGCGTCGTGGCAACATCGGAAGAAAAGAAGAGAGAAGAAGGTGACGGAGGAAGACTGGGCCGTCGCTAGTAAAAAGCTGCAAGAAGATAGCGGAGCAGCCCGGCAGAAGGAAGAAGGCACCGGAGAGCGGGAGAAGAACCAGAGAGCATGGAGAAGGCACCGGAGAGCAGAAGAAGAGAGCGGAGAAGTCAAAAGAAGACCCCCAGAGAGCGAGAGGAGAGATCGGAGAGGTCGGAAGAGACACCCAAAGTCAGAAGAAGACCCCCAAAGCCGGAAGAAGACCCCGGAGCTGCCTTATAAATTACTTTAAAAACCTGTGTAGTGTTTTTTTTTACACTTTTCCTCCAGGTGAATAGGTAGGGGTACGATGTATCCCATACTTATTCACCTAGGGTGGGGGGCCAGGATCTGGGGGCCCCTTATTAAAGGGGGCTCCTGGATTCCGATAAGCCCCCGCAGATCCCGACAACCAAAGGCCAGGGTTGTCGGGAAGAGGCCCCTGTCCCCGTCAACATGGGGACAGGGTGCTTTGGGGTGGGGGGCCGCAGGGCATGTGGCCTGTTATGGCTCAGGAGGGTGCTCAGGAGGGTGGGGCCTGGTATGCTCCTGCCGTTTTTTTTATTAAAATTTGGCGTGGAGTTCCCCCTCATGATTCTTACCTAACACAGCGCCTGGATTTGGCAGGGAATCCAAGACGGATCCCTGTCACTTCTTTCTCGCGCTCGCTGTAATATGTTTTTCCTATTGCAGCCAGCACGACATGTACAGCACCCTGTCGCCGAGAACCAGTGCGATGCATTCGCGCTGGAAAGACATTCTTGCGGACAGGCACTGTAAGGCCTCGTACACACAATCAAATCTGTCCGCTGGAAACGGTCCGCTGGACCGTTTCAGCAGACAGATTCGATCGTGTGTACGGCCGAGCAGACAGATTTGTCCACCCGACAGATTTTAAAGCATGCTTTGAAATCTATCGGGTGGGAATCTGTCCACCCGACATGTCTGCTGGTTAGTACACTTTCCAGCAGACATGTCGTCCCGCTCCGCCGCCGCACCGCCGGCGAATGGATTCGGCGCATGCGCGGAAGTGTTTAACTTCCTGGTGCGGTGACGTGGCGGCGCCAACGTCACCGCCACGTCACCGACACGTCAGCGCGCTCTCTGCTGGCGGGGATTTTGGTTTGCTCGTGTGTACACGCGAGCAAACCAAAATCCCAGCAGACAGATTTGTTCAAATCTGTCGGACGGACAGATTTGAACAAATATGTCTTCTCGTGTGTATGGGGCCTAAGACTGCTAGAAGTTTCATCAAAAAAGTTCCATCAAAAAAACAGCAGTAAAAATTACATAACTCAGGAACTGAATCTGTTCACGATGGAATTTGCACTTCTCTAATTTACAATAGAGATTGTTCTCTTAGTTTCTGAAGCACATAACAGACATCTGTGTGGTGGCTCTCCAGGGACTTGGAAAATATGAGGATATTATTGAGATAAACCACCACACATAATTGCAACAAATCTTGTAGGACATCGTTAATGAAGGCCAAAAGACATTACTAGCAGGGCTGTTGCAAAGATTTTTGACACCCTAGGCGAAAACCCAATTTTGCAGCCCCCATTGACCCCACCCCCTTTATCTTACCCATGTGACAGGAGGCAGAGCTATACAGGAGGCATCAGCTTTCTCTAGCGCTGGTTTGAGTTCTGCGATGCGCCTTTAATTACACCACCGGTCGGTTGGAGCAACTGCCTGGGACTGAGTTACATGCTGCAGCCTGCAGAGCATGCAGACATGGAAGGAAACCAGTGTCCCGACGCCCCAAGGCAGCAGTGCACTCTAGGTGGCTGCCTAGTTTTCCTAGTGGTAGCACTGACCCTGATTACGAGATACTCATAATGACCTGTTCTGGTATTAAACATAGTTTTCCCTCGTCACCCTCCTTAATCCTGATGAGATTATATGCCCCTCTCAAATCAAGCTTTGTGAAAACCGTTGCTCCCTTAAGGCGGTCAAATAACTGTCATCAACGGAATTGCATAGGCATTCTTAATCGTGAAACTATTGAGACCCCTATAATCAATACAATGGCTCAGTTTACCACTCTTCTTCTTTACAGAAGAAACCAGCATCAGCAGGAGATGAGGATTTGCGGATGAAACCTCGAGAAAGTGTGTCTGCAACATACTCCTCCATGGACTTATCCTCCAAGATTGACAAAGGGTAAACCTGGCCACGAGAGGGTATGGCACCAGGTTGAAGGTCAATTGTGCAATCATACGACCGGTGTTGCTAAAATCGGAGTACTCCTCTTGAAGCATCTCTTACTCTGTGCCTCTGTAACCAAGGATAACCAATAACCAGCAGAAACTTACAGTACCTGCCGCCGAGAATGTGTTTTTAGCACGACAGCATCGCGCTGATTCTCGGCGACAGGGTGCCGACATCTCGCACTCTCTGGAATAGTAAAAGCACATTCCAGCGAGCGCATCATAGAAGCAACGGGGATCTGACTTGGATTCCCGCCAAATCTACACGTGGGCGGCGTTTAGTATGAATCCTGAAGGAGAACTCCCTGACGGATTTTAAATAAAAATCCGGCATGGGTTCCCCCCTCAGGAGCATACCGGGCCCTTAGGTCTGGTATGGGTTGTAAGGAGACCCCCTACGCCGAAAAAACGGCGTGGGGGTCCCCCCACAATCAATACCAGACCCTTATCCAAAGTACGCCACCCGGCCGGTCAGGAGGGGAGTGGGGGCGAGCGAGTGCCCCCCCTCCTGGGCCGCACTTCGCACTTCCCCCCCACCCCAGAGCACCCTGTCCCCATATTGATGAGGACAGGGCCCCTTCCCGACAACCCTGGCTGTTGGTTGTCGGGGTATGCGGGCGGGCGGCTTATTGGAATCTGGGAGCCCCCTTTAATAAGGGGGCCCCCAGATACCGGCCCCCCACCCTAGGTGAATGAATATGGGGTACATCGTACCCCTACCCATTCACCTGGAGGCAAAGTGTAAACACAAAATAAACAACACAGGGTTTTTAAAGTATTTTATTAGACAGCTCCGGACGGCCCCCCCTGTCTTCTTTAGCTCTTTTACCAGGGAGGGCCTTTTTGCACTCTCCGGGGGTCTTCTCCGCTCTCCGGGGGTCTTCTCCACTCTCCGGGGTCTTCTCCCGCTCTCCGGGGTCTTCTCCCGCTCTCTGGGGGTCTTCTCCGCTCTCCGGGGGGTCTTCTCCCATTCTCCGCTCTTGATTCGGTGCTCTCCGATGCCTTTTTATTCTTCAGGACTGGCCGCCGCTTCTGTCACGTCTTCTTCTCTTCTCTTCTACAGATGTTGACTCGACGCTTCCTCCCGCTGTTATGCCAGGCGTGCGGCTCCCAGCAACTTATATAGGCCTATCTTGTGACGTTGCAGTCCCATCATGCTCCGGTAGGTACCACGTGGGTAGGTACCATGTGGGTAGGTACCATGTGGTACCTACCGGAAGCATGATGGGACTGCGACATCACAAGATAGGCCTATATAAGTCGCTGGGAGCCGCGCGCCCGGCATAACAGCGGGAGGAAGCGTTGAGTCAACATCTGGAGAAGAGAAGAAAAAGACGTGACAGAAGCGGCGGCCTTTTCTGAAGAAGAAGAAGGCACCGGAGAGCGCCGGATCAAGAGCGGAGAGCGGGAGAATACCCCCGAGAGCGGGAGAATACCCCCCGAGAGCGGGAGAAGACCCCCGAGAGCGGGAGCGGGAGAAGACCCCCCGGAGAGCGGGAGAAGACCCCCCAGAGAGCGGAGAAGACCCCCGGAGAGCGCAAGAAAGCCCCCCCTGGTAAAAGAGCTAAAGAAGACAGGGGGGCCGTCCGGAGCTGTCTAATAAAATACTTTAAAAACCCTGTGTTGTTTATTTTGTGTTTACACTTTGCCTCCAGGTGAATGGGTAGGGGTACGATGTACCCCATATTCATTCACCTAGGATGAGGGGCCGGTATCTGGGGGCCCCCTTATTAAAGGGGGCTCCCAGATTCCGATAAGCCGCCCGCCCGCATACCCCGACAACCAACGCCCAGGGTTGTCGGGAAGAGGCCCTGTCCTCATCAACATGGGGACAGGGTGCTCTGGGGTGGGGGGGGCGAAGTGTGCCCCCCTGCCCCAGAGCACCTGACCCCCCCATGTTGAGGGCATGCTGCCTGGTATGGCTCAGGAGGGGGGGGTGCTCGCTCACCCCCACTCCCTTCCTGACCGGCCGGGCGGCGTGCTTTGGATACGGGTCTGGTATGGATTGTGGGGGGACCCCCACGCCGTTTTTTCAGCGTAGGGGGGTCTCCTCACAACCCATACCAGACCTAAGGGCCCGGTATGCTCCTGAGGGGGGAACCCATGCCGGATTTGTATTTAAAATCCGGCAGGGAGTTCCCCTTCAAGATTCATACTAAACGGCGCCCACGTGTAGATTTGGCGGGAATCCAAGTCTGATCCCCGTCGCTTCTATGACGGCTTTGTCTCCATCGCCGCAAGCCAGCTCGGCGCTGGCTCCCGCGATGGGGCTCGTAGGTGGTCAATCTCGCCGAGAAAGGGAGCGAGATTGACACAATATCGCAGTCACCTACTGTAGATGAGGAAATAACTTGTAATTGGAATATCTCGTGGTGAAGAGCCCCTATGGCCATGGACTAAGGAACAGTCTCATGAGTCACATGAGTAGGCTGTAGAGGTCTCCCGTCAAGCGCCTCAATGGCAAGTGGAGTGTCACGCAACTGCAGCGGAATCGAGTGCTTCGATACAAAGGCAGCATCAATGAACAGGCCTGCAGCCCCAGAGTGGATTAGAGCCTGTATCTCGACGGATGACTCAGCCCAAGAAAGGATAACTAAAACCAGGGGCTTATTCTTCTGCATAACTGGAGACGAAACAACGCCACCTCAGGTCTGTCCGTGACAGAACCTCAAGATTCAGATGTTCCCAGGAAGGGTAGGACAAGACTTTAAAAAGTCACCAGCCTGGCCACAATAAAGGCACTATCTCTCCCTTCTCCTAAGAGCTCTCTCATCTGCAGAGAGATGAGTGAAGCCCAAGTGCATTGGTTCACCTTCATTGACTGACTCAGTAACAGGAGGCATGGGAGGTGAGGAAGGCAAGGGTGGGACTGCAAAGCACGGAGACAAATGTACAGGAGGCTTCCCCAAGCCTGGTTGAGAAACCCTCTGCATTGAACTGTATCTCCCCCAAATCATTGGGGAAGTAGAACGGAACCAGAAAAAACTCTTATAGAGGTAATACTCGAGGCGGGTACCTGCACAGAGACTGGGCCAACAGCAGGGTCAGCCTGCAACACATGTTATACTGGAGCGGCCACAGTGGGAGATTCCAGACGAGTCGTGTGACTCAGGAGTGTATGTAACGACATGGCAAACTGATCCATGCAGTGATCCAGGTCATCCAATCTGGAAAAAATATTACCAACAAGTGGATTGACTGCATCTTCTGACTTCATGGCCTTCGCCTACTGTCAGAAACCATGAATCGGACTGAGACAGAAGTACAGTTAAATCACACTTGTTTAGTAACAATAATAAAAAAAGATAAACAGAGTAAGCATAGTCAAAACATAGCCAGAGTTCAGGAACAGGATCAGATAGTCAGCCAAGCCAAATGTCAGGAAGCCAGAAAAGAACGTGTATAACAGCAAGCGAATCACAAGCAAGAAGGAACATCAACCAAGCAAGTCTTTAACAGGAATGTAGGAGATCACCTGAACTTTTTTCCCCTGGTATGTCAAAACAACCTGCTGCATACTTTTCAGTCAGTGCTTTCTGAAAGTCCCCCATTGAGTTTGTGGGCCAATCAGACGTCATTAGCTTAACCATTAAACCATGTTGTGGTTTAAGGTTGTTAATGAAAGTTTGGATCATCAAGCTATGCATATTTGCTAGTGTGGATAATCCAGCCTCCTGAGTCCATACATCCATTAACCTTTCCCAGAATTCTAACACACTTTCTCCAGATTTCTGTTTACATGCTATGGCAGTGGTAAGTAGGAAGTAGTCCTGTTTTTAAATGCACTATTCAATTCTGCCTCCAATTGTTCCCACATTATGGTTCTTCCAGCTTCTGTATTTAAGCTGTATTGATGTATACGGACAACATTGCCCTGTATCATTGAAATAATAGGAACCTTTATTCAATCAAAAGCAGAAGTATGTCCGATCACCCCATCAACAATCAACTGCATACAGAGTGGGCCAAAGATCAACAGGAAAAAAGATGGGTAAAAATCGAATATGCACTGTCTAAGACACAACTGGGAAGTATAATATGGAAACCCCCCCCCCCCAGTATAGAGCACTGGATGATAATGTTTTGACACAAAATTCACTAAGGATATGGGATAGGCTACATAAACAAATAGATAGGGATTATAACTCACCCCTTATAGATTTAAAAGAAAACTATTATTTTGCACCTGGAAAAAAAAATAGTGGGAGGGAACTGGATAAAACAGGATAAAGCACAATTAAGAGATATAATAAAAAGAGGAAAAATCATGAGACTGCAGGAGTTGAAATATAAGGAAGAATTAATTATAATGGGTGAGTGGTATCGCCAGCTGTCCCAGCCAATAAGGTCGGGGGACATGGTCTTACCTCCTTGCAGCCTTCTTATCACTGACATGTGCTGGCGACCATCTTGCTTCCTGGGCTTCTTGTAACTTTCCACATCCTGCGGCTCCTCCTTCCCACTGGGAGGAGCTGGATTGCTCAGCACATATATACCACGGCTGCTGCAGCATTCCCTTGCTTGGTCCTTGTCTTGTACCCTCCTGTGATCGTGCTGCTGTTCTGGTTACCGACCCGGCTCCTACGGACGTTCCTTCTGGTTCCTGATCCTCGGCTTCGTCTCACCACCCTTTGGCTACTGACTCCGGCTTGACTGACTTCCATCTCTGGCTATCGACCCTGGCTCCGGCGGAGGACCCTTCTGGCTGTTGATCATCTGTTTGGACTTTAACCTTGCTGTTTGTTTTTTAATAAAGACCTTCTTCTTTCATTTATATCTGGGTACGTCTGATTCATGCTTCCTGACATACCCCCATTCATTCATAAATGGGAAAAGGAGTTGGGAACACAAAGGGATAAAATCACTATAGAAAAAATTATAAACTTGACCGGTTCCTCTGCCATTGATACCAGGACCGCAGAAATGAATTACAAGTGTATAACAGGGTGGTATGCAACACCTGATAAAATAAAAATAACTAGTTCATGTTTTTACATAGGAAAACATGATTTCTCTACTGATATGCACCTCCTCCATCTCTGCCACCTGATCAGTTCATTCTGCAAAACCAATCTGATATCTTTACAAAAAGACAAACAAGGTAGCCCTGGGACTTTGAATGAGGTGAGAGAAGTTTGGCCAATGTTCACAGAGAACAATAAGACAAAATCAATTTATTCATTCCAAAGTGTTATGTAACGAAGTGGCAACAACAATGATTGTGAGTTACCTGGCATAATAGACCCTGCTCGCTTCTTCAGGGGCGAATGCATGAATGTTGTATCTGCAATGTAAGTGATACAATCAATAGATGTATGTTGTTAATAAATGGGGGCAGGCAGAATGATTGGCAAGAGAGGTCTGAAAAGGGACCTCATACTTACTGAGCGGGCTGAAATGAATAGCCAAACGCTGGATATCAAGATGGCGGCTGTGTAGTGCATCCAGCTCTGAAGCTGAGGAGACGGAGTAAACAAAAGCCACAACAGGGGAACATCTGGAGGATCAGCATGGTCTGGATAGGGGTATTTCTCATAGCAGTCTCCACTAAATCCCTTGAAATCATGTTTACAAAATATCTGCAAGGATGCACATGTATCAGAAGGCATCATGTTTGCAAAATGAGCTTAGTGTATAAGGTTCTACTAGACAAAATGTAATCTATATATTAAGATGTAAATAAATGAATTAAGGATGCCCGTTGGCTTATTTTCAATTTGAAAAAAGTTGGTGGGTGGCCTTAAGTCATCATTTTGCAGCTGTAGTAATAACCACACCTAATGAATGACGTACGGTTGCAGCAGAAGTGACAATTCAGGCGACTTCCAAACAGCTTGGATTAAGGTTAGACTCACGGTTGAAGAGTCCGCGCAAAGAAAAAAGTACCAGCAGGAGAAAAAAAAAACATAGTAGATGAGAAGATGATCAAGAGAACTGCTGCCTCTACAAATTAATACCACCTAAGTGGAGTAAATAGATGAAAGAAAGAAGTGAAGTAGGTGTGGCACTGTTCAATTGATTAGAATGCTCTCCTATTGAGAAATGTGGTGGTAATAGTGGTGTGTAATTGTGATAAAAATTGTAAATGACTCCTAAACATACTAAATTGGTATGTAAGGAGAGGAATCTTGAGTAACAGGTGTTTCTTCATACATCTGTGAAGGTACAGTATAAGTGTGACAACTACTATATAATATAAATAATGTGGAAATTATGGCAGAAATAGATGTGAAATATTGAAACATAAATGTGTTAAATACCAATTAATAAATAGATTAAATAAATGAATGAATAAATAAATAATAAAGTCCAAAAGAAATCAGGAAAGTGCTTGTGCTGGTGAAAGGTATTCTATGATCCTTTTGCCGCTTCACAAAGTGATCACAGCATGCGTGATCTATTTCTGCCATACTTTGCACATTATTTATATTATTTAGTAGTTGTCACACTTATACCTTCACAGATGTATGAGGATACACCTGTTACTCAAGGTTCATCTCCCTACATACCAATTTAGTATGTTTAGGAGTCATTTACAATTGTTATCACAATTACACACCACTATATTACCACCACATTTCTCAAAAGGAGAGCATTCTAATCAATTGAGCAGCGCCACACCTACTTCACTTCTCTCTAGACTCACGGTTGGCCTGATCTCAAAGCTCATCCCTACTACTGACCGGTTAGATCAGGGATCCTCAAACTACGGCCCTCCAGCTGTTGCGGAACTACACTTCCCATGAGGCATTGTAAAACTCTGACATTCACAGACATGACTAGGCATGATGGGAATTGGAGTTCCTGAACAACTTGAGGGCCGTAGTTTGAAGACCCATGGGTTATATGGTCTGAAAAAAGTGTCTGCAGTCGGTTATACAAAGATAGATTGAACTGTCTGGGTTTAGCGCAATCTCAATGTTTACATGTTAGCACTTGTAGCTAAGTAATTACTTTAACATGTTGCTTGGAATTTTACTTGAAGTTTGTGATTGATATTTTAATTGTATCCTGGATATGTACAGATGGAGTACTTTCAGATTAACCACTTGCTTACTGGGCACATACACCCCCCTCCTGCCCAGGTGAAATTTCAGCTTCCGGCACTGCTTCGCTTTAACTGACAATTGCGCGGTCGTGCGACGTGGCTGCCAAACAAAATTGACGTCCTTTTTTCCCCACAAGTAGAGCTTTCTTTTGGTGGTGATTGATTGCCTGTGCGGTTTTTATTTTTTGCGCTATAAACAAAAAAGAGCGACAATTTTGAAGAAAAATACAATATTTTTTACTTGTTGCTATAATAAATATCCCAATTTAAAAAAATTAAAAAAAAATTCTCAGTTTAGGGCGATAAGTATTCTTCTACATATTTCTGGTAAAAAATTAAAAAAAAAAAAAAATCGCAATAAGCGACTGGTTTGCGCAAAAGTTATAGCGCTTACAAAATAGGGGAGAGAATTATTATTTTTTATTATTTATTTTTACGAGAAATTTGCGGCGATCTGCGATTTTTATTGGTACTGCGATGTTATGGCGGACACATCGGACACCTTTGACACATTTTTGGCGCCATTCACATTTATACTGCGATCAGTGCTATAAATATGCACTAATTACAGTATAAATGTGACTGGCATTGAAGGGGTTAACACTAGGGGGGTGAGGAAGGGGTTAAATGTGTATCCTAGGTGTGTTCTAACTGTGGGGGGAGGGTGACTGGGGGGGGTGACCGATCTGTGTCCCTATGTACAAGGAACACAGATCGGGCTCTTCCTCTCCAGAGACATGACGCTGTCTCTGTGTAAAACGGCAATGAGAGATGATCTACAGTATGAGATCATCTCTCATTCGCCCACAGATCGCATCGCAAACGGCCACTCTGACTGGCCGTTCGCCGCGATCTGTGATTGGCCGTGTCCAAGGGACACGGACAACACAGGGCTTCCCCGCAGCGTGCTCTACAGCGCGCGCTGGGAAGGCCCAAAGGGGCAGCCGTCAAAAGACGGCATGTTGGATATTCAGACCCGCTCTGTTGCCGTCATTTGACGGTAGCGCGGGTCTGAAGTAGTTAAGGAAAACATGCATTATATCTTAACCAATTTTTTGTTTCTCTCTTATTTTAGTTTCTATTTTAAAACATGTAATTGTCAGAATAAAGCATGTGATGTAGCCCAAAGCATACACCTAAGATATATAGATAATGTTTACTTGCACTATATGATTAAATAATGTGCAATTCATACTAACCGAAACAATACTATTTTCGTTACATAGAGTTTTACAGATATCCATAATATACTTAAATGGGTTTTCCTAGTTTTTCCTCAATATTGCCTTGGAAATGGCTTGATGGAACTTACTTTGAGACAAGTGAAATTTGACCTCATGAACAGCTTTGGAATTGATTCTTACATCAGTCCATTTCATATGGATTTTCTTGGGTGGACATTTACTGCAATGGTAATACAAGGAAGCATCTTATTTTTCTTCAGACTTGTAATAAATGGACAATCATTTCAAATAAAAAGGTGAGATTTTAACAGTGTGTACATTTTTCTTTAACAAATTGATACTTTGTGCAACTAGGCTGAGAAGGTCTATTTTGTAAATACAGAGATAGGGTTTTTACAGGACGCTAGTAATATGATATTATATGATTGTGAAAATGATGGTATTCTACCATGAAAGTGGAATAATAATAATATTATTATTGTCATTATTATTATTAACACACTTACTTCTGGAATACTGATATATATTGTAGTAATTAACATTAGACCATTGACATTAAAGGAACACTAAAGTCAGGATTTTTTTTTTTTTAAATAACAAACTTGTTATACTTACCTCCACTGTGCAGCTCATTTTGCACACAGTGTCCCCGAAGGCTGTCTTCTGGGGTTCCACGGCTCCTCCTCGCAAAAGCTTTCTACCTTCATGCGAGCAAGCTCACATGGTGGAAAGCTTTTGTGAGCACGCTCCTGTGATACAGCGGCGGCCATAGCCGCCGACTGTATCACTCGTCCTGCCCCCGGCGCGCTGCATCATCCTCTGTGATTGACAGCAGCGCCAGCCAATGGCTGCGCTGCTATCAATCCGCCCAGCCTAGCCAATCAACGGCCAGGCTGGGAACTGCACAGGATGACATGGACGCGCCCGTGAATTTCGAACGGTCAGGTAAGTAAAACGAGGGGGGAGGGCGGTGCTGTCAGATGTTGTTTTTACCTTAATGCATAGGATGCATTAAGGTAAAAAAATGTTTACCTTTACAACCCCTTTAATCCCTCTCCTACTGGAACATTCATTCCAATACATCTATAAAAGTCACAAAAATATAAACACTTTAATTTTGACAAAAGTAAATATGCACGTGGGGCAGTCAATTGTACCAGCAACAGAAACACTACAGCAGAGATGCAAAATAATATTCTTACTTTATTAAAATAGCCAGCAGGAACAGGTTCTAGTATAACATGTTTTGCACTAGGCAGAGTACTTTCTCAGTCATTCTTTTAAGAAAGCACTGTGTCTAGTATAAAACAGGTCAGAATAGAAGCTGTTCCTGCTAGCTATTTTAACCACTTTAGTACCACACTATAGCCTAAAGATGGCTACAGTGCAGTTGTCCATTTCTGAGAGGGTGTTCATGGAAGTTCTCCCAGAACCCCACCCTCTTTATGCCCCCTGGGGCAAGCCTTGGGCACACTTTGTGACTGCTATGTCCTTTGAACACAACTGATCACAGATTGTGGCACAGGGCCAATCACAGCGGTCCTTTACCATATGATCATCTGTGTCCAATCACAGCTGATCACATGTAAACAGACTTGTGATGTATCAACAGTCCTTTCCTCATGCACCGTGTCTGTGTGAGGAAAGGAGAGCTGATAACTGGCTAGGCTCTCAGTACATTCTTTACACTGATAATCAGGGCACTGATTATCAGTGCAGCCCCAACATCAGAGCTTATCAGTGCCTATCAGATCAGCCTCATCAATGCCTTCTCATCAGTGCCCATCAGTGCAGCTTATCAGTGTCCATCAGTGCACATTAGTGCCGTCTTATGAGTGCTTGTCTGTGCCGCTTCATCACCGCAGCTTCATAAGTGCCCATCAGTGCAGCCTCATCAATCTCCATTAGTGCAGCCTCATCAGTGCCCATCACTTCAACCGCATCAATGCCCATCAGTGAAGAAGAAAAATTCTTATTTGCAAATTTTTTTAATAGAAACTAAGAAAAATAAAAAATTTAAAAAAATGCAAATGTTTTTTGTTTAAGCAAAAAAAAACAAGTGGTGTTTAAATACCACCAAATCAGAGCTCTGTCTGTCTACGGGTATTGAGTTGCATGACTGCACAATTGACAATCAAAGTGCAACAGCAATGAAAGCTGAAAATTGGCCTGGGCAGGAAGGGTGAAAGTGCCCAGTATTGAAGTAGTAATAAAGAAAGAATATTATTGTTCATCTTGTGTGGTGTGTGGCATTCCTGTTATTTATACAATTGATTGCTTCTGTGGAGACGATCTATCACCTGATATGTGATTGTGAAGTAAGGAGCCTGATCTTGCCTGAAGCGACATGTGAAATATTTGACATTGGATGCAAGTGGGACAGTTATAATTATGACCCAAAATTTCAAAGAACATGGCATCTTTGACTTTTAAGCATATTGGCGTTGTTTTACAACATATCAGATATACAGGGCCAGATTCACAGAGCGATTACTCCGGCGTAACAGGAGATGCGCGGCGTAAGTCTAATTGTGCGCATGCGTTTCGATGCAAGGCACTCCCAAAACGAGATACGCAAGAAATCTATTTTTTTTTGTCCAGCGTAATTTCGTTAGACAGGCGCATCCGTCCGCGCAAAACTGCGCTAGACAAACCATTGATTTGCTATTCAAATATGCTAATGAGGGAGTTACGGGGATCCACAAAAGAACATTGGTGCAGCGCATGCTACGCGCTGTGCGCAACAGCTAAATGTCCTGTCTAAAATTAGACCATATAAAAGCTGGTATAAAATTAGACAATTCGTCTACATGTCAGATAAAGCAACACTGTTAGTGAGGAGCTGAGCAGTCACACATGTTGCCCAACAAACTGTATGCCAACATGCCAGTGGCATCCATGCTCATAGCTATACTACTGACTTTAGATGAGCAAAGAAGGAGGAGGGCACTGAGGAGGGCACTGAGGAGGGCATGGGATTTTTATTTTTATTTTTTTAACTTTTTTTTTGCTTATATAAACTTTACCATTTAATCTAATCTCATACAATATTCTTATCTGATACAAGCTCCCTCACTCTTCACTCTTCACTCTTCACAGGAGAGGATATATCACACACGCATAGACATCTATGGCATGAGTGATTCTGAGGTGTCTCGCATCTTCAGATTCACCCCTCATGCCATCATGGAATTAAACACAACCCTGCAGGAGGACATCACCAGCCCAACACATGACACTACCCATGACACCCATGACAACTACATATACAATCAGAGCCCCATCCCCACAGATTTCAAACAGAACATGTATGGGGACAGCTGGCTGGTTGGTGAGTGACATGGGTGGCAGGCATGACTGTCCCCCCCCATGATGCACACATCACAAGGGGCACATGCACGACTAACACCCTCCTGTCTTTTCCCTTCAAGGTAACTCTGCATATGCACTGGGACCCCATCTCATGCCAGCTCACATTATGCATCTTTGCACGTTAAACACACACATTAATCATGGCACAATGAGAATGCATATACAAAAAACAAAATTGCGCTAAAAACTGCAAATATAACTGAGCAGTATAATATTAAACAATAAGTTTAGTCCATATACATAAAGAGAATGAATGCACAGGATCAGATGTGTCCTTAAAGTTCAATTGTAAAATAAATGTTCATAGTAAGGATCTCCCAGGTGTAAACACTGATGACAGACTTTGGGAAAAAAGTGTTGGAAAGTAGACACCTCCACCATAGGTATGAATGGCCTCTTACCAGATACAAAATGAAAATGAGCCTTATGCCAAAACCCAGGAGTCACCGTAAACACCTCCAACGTCCGGATCACCTATATGGGGACCGTCCTCGGTATCGTCGGTATGCGTCTGGAGTACGACTCGACTGTCACCAACCACACCAGCAAGAGGATAGACAGGGGGGAACGTTCCAGGCTGTGGTGTATAGACGCCACACTGACCTCTGCAGGCGGGGAGGAGAGTCTGCCGCTGTGTTCAACACACCACTGTGGTCCCTAGCACACACACACCACTACCTCATCAAATTGGATTGGCACCAGTCCACCATGCAGGACTTGTGAGCAGCAACGCCACGCCAAGGCTCCAATTATGTCACTGTACATTCATACACCATTCACACGGACCTGGGAATCACTTCTCCCTGGTCCTGGGGAACCCTTCTTCACCAAAATTGAGGGTGACACCCCTTTTGCCGCAGGAATGTCACCCCACATTCAAACAGCATTCACAACCCCCCAAAAAAAAAATGACCAGCAAAAACCAAAAAATTTCCATCAGAAAAAAAAAGGTCCAAAAAAAAAACCAAGCCAAAAAAAAAGGGGAAAAACAAATTAATGCCGTTGACGTGAGCCACGCCTGGGGCGCCCACGGCCCCGGCTCCTCAGGGGAGACTCATGGGGGAGGGGGTAAACCGGGGAAGGAGGAGCAGCCCCTGGTCTCTGCCCACCTGGCAGCCTGCCCTCCAAGGCCACGGCAATTCTGTCTAGGCCAGCACTTAATGATGCCATATTGGCCTGGATAGCCTGGGTGAGGGCCCTCACATCCTGCCCAACGCCTGCTGTTGTAGTCTGCAGGTCGTTTAGGCAGTTTGTAAGTGGCAGTCCAGGTCCCCAAGCGTATCCTTTATGGAGGACAGGCTCTCCTCCAATCGCCTCAAGGTCTGGCTGACCTCTCCCAGATGGCGGGTCTGAAGGAACTGGTCCTTTCTCAGAGTGGCGGGCAGGAGATCGGCCAGCCCCTTGGTCTTCTGGGTCGCCTTCCTGCCTCCAGCTGATGCTTGTGGCCGGGGAGAAGGGAAGGCCCTTGGGAGAGGAGCCCTTTTGGGGGAGGAGTGGGGGGGCTACCCCTTATGGAGGGCTGGCTGCTGCCAGCCAGAGGGGAAGAGTCCTCCAAAAACAAAAGTCCACTGCCTGACATGGACTCCTCCTCCTCCTCAAACTCCTCCTCTTCAACCTCCTCCTCTTCAACCTCCTCTGAGGACTCCGGCCATGTCGGGGGGTCCTCATCAGGCTGCTGTCCTGGGGATGATGCGGTCAGCCCAGATGGCCCAGCACCCTCCTGCACATCTGTGGATGACACAAAACATTCACAGGTTGGAGGATCCACACACTTGCCACATATTCCCTATCACCCCTCCCCCACACATGCAACACACCTGATAGGGCCAAAAAACCTTACCTGGCATCACGCCTTCATGACTTGAGTCATAGCCGGGCAGGCCCTCCACTTCTTGCCTATGAAAGGTCTGGGCCACCGCACGCTCCTCCGCTGTCAGCCTAACAGGGCATGGTGGGCCCCCTCCTGTGCCCCTGGCATGGGCTAGCATTTTGGCCAGCTTCTTTTTGACCAGACACTGGAGGTCATTGATTTTCTTTTCAATCCCCGACCGTGTCCGGGTCTCAGATGCATTCACCTGGTCAGTAATCCTGTCCAAAATCTCTCTCCTCCTGGCCGGGGTGGTGTTGGCACTGTCCGGGCCGTGGAGGTAACGCCCATATTCGGAAATGGCCCGGGCAAGAATTAGTTTCTCCCCAAAAGTAAAATTCAACTTCCTCTTTCTCTCTGTCATACTCAGACAAAAACTCACTCCAAAACAGTCAGCAAAAATCAGTCACAAAAACAAGCAGGAAAAATCAGTCACAAAAACAAGCAGGAAAAATCAGTCACAAAAACAAGCAGGAAAAATCAAGCAAGAAAACAAGCAGGAAAAATCAAGCAAGAAAACAAACAAACAAAAAACTAACAACCAAAAACTCTCACAAGCAGTCACCAAAAATCACTTACAAATATCTTCTAACAAACACAAGATCACACAGTCCACAAATATCACAAAGACAAACCACAACGCAACTAACAACAAAACAAAAGCACCTTGCTGTATAGGGAGGGATACAAAGGGATGTACCTTTGCAAAGGAAGTGCGTTTGTGTCTGTCTATTTATGCTGTCTGCGTAGGTCATGATTTTGCCCTAGTCCACTTGCAATTTCACTGATTGCGCTGTTCCCGAGTTGTGAGCATGCGCACAGAGGTGCTGACATGGTCTGCTTCAAGCGCGCATGCGCGAGCCGGCCCTTCATTTGCATGGGGTCACGGCTCATTTCAATGTAACACGCCCATGTCCTTCCCAATTTGGATTACTCCACCTTGCGCCTCAGAAATAACGTTGCGCAGGCACTAATTTCTGCGTAAAAGCGACGAGAATAGGGTGATTGCGCCGCTACATTGCGGCAGTCTAACGTAAAGGCGGTGCGCTACGCCGGTCCAATAATGCGCAGATGTACCTGAATCTGGCCCACAGTGTTTACCTTTAAGGCCGCGTACACACGATCTAATCTGTCTGCTGAAACCCATCTGACGGGCCGTTTCAGCAGACAGATTCGATCGTGTGTACGGGCAAACCGACAGATTTGGCCACCCGACAGATTTCAAAGCATGCTTTGAAATCTGTCGGCTGCAAACCCGTCCGCCTGACATGTCTGCTGGTTAGTACGCTAACCAGCAGACATATCTTCTCACACATGCGTCGAATGGATTCGACGCATGCGCGGAAGTGTTTTACTTCCGGGTGCGGTGACGTGGCGGCGTCAACGTCACCGCCACGTCACTGACACGTCAGCGACACGTCAGCGCGCTGTCTGCCGGCGGGGATTTTGGTTTGATCGTGTGTACACGATCAAACCAATACATCCCAGCAGACAGATTTGTTCAAATCTGTCTGTCCGACGGATTTGAACAAATCTATTTGCTCGTGTGTACGAGGCCTAGGAGTGTCACTACCACTTCATCCATGTCTGTCTTACATTACTATAGGAAGCGGTGAGTGTGTATATAATAAAAAAAAACAATGGGCCAGATTCACAGAGCCCTTACTCCGGTCTATCTCGCGTTAGACCAGAGTACTTTCAAATTACGCGCGTCGTTTCATTAGTCTGAATCCTCAAACCTTGATACGACGGCTTCAGGCTTTAATCCGACTGGCTTACGTGTTCGTACACCTTCGGATCTACGCTGCAATAATTTTGCGCCCGCTGGGTGGAGTTCCCGTCGTTTTCCGCGTCGGGGTATGCAAATGAGCTTTTTCTGACGATCCACAAAGTTACGAGCGTCCTTCGCAATCTCTTACGGCATCTGTAGTCATCTTTTTCCTGCGTAAAGTTATTCCAGCTTTTATCTGGTCTAGTATTAGACAGCCATGTTAAGTATGGCCGTCGTTCCGGCGTCGAATTTCAACGTTTTTTTTTATTTTTTACGTAAGTCGTCCGAGAATAGGCATGTACGTAAACGACGCTACTCAAACAAAAAATGACGTAACAACGTTATTTCGCTCAATGCACGGCGGGAAATTTCTGAACGGAGCATGCGCAGTTCGATCGCCGCGGGGACGCGCCTAATTTAAATGCTTCACGCCCCCTAATCGCGTATTTCGATTTCGCCACGAGAAATACACTACGCCGCCGTACCTTACGGGCCGAAATCTACCTGAATTCGTCATAGAGCCAGGTAAAATACGGCGGCGTAGTGTATCTCTGATACTCTGCGCCAATGTAATTGTACCTGAATCTGGCCCATTGCTCTTAATTTAAAAAAGATCCTAAATCCCCCCAAAAAAGGATCAGGTCCATTAGACCATATTTTGCAGGACAGCTTTAACTGTATGCAGATGTTCTTTTGACATTTTTAGGATATCCCAATGATGAGATAAATATTGACTACTATATTTTTTGGGGGGATTTGTAAACATTTTTTCCAGACATGAATCACCATTATATGACAGTTCCAATGACAAGGATGTTGAAATTGAACGTGGTAGGGTGCTTGGTGGAATGACTCCTAACGATATACTTCTACTCTACAATCTCAGAAAATCTTACCAAAATAACATTGTGGTGAAGGACATCTGCTTAGGCATCAAAGCAGGAGAGGTATATATTTTTGTCTTAAAACCTTTATGTCTTAGCTATACTCTGCTTCTAAAAGAGTATGAAAATGATAAAAAAAAATAAAAAAAAACATTCAACTGCCAATGTTATCAGTGTGTAAGTGTTTTAAAACTTAAATTAAACATGTGGTCTACATAAGAATTTGTAAATAATTAAATATTCCCTTGTTGACAGTTGTAGCTGCAGGCACAGTGGAATAAATCATACTTTAGTTTTCAAAGTCATTCTCTTAGCATCAGAGGACTGAAAGGCTGCAGGGTGGAAGCTCGGGGTTAGCTGACCTGGTGTAGATAAGGATTTCAGTGCTTCCGTTGTGAACTTCCAGTATATATTTCACCACAATGTCTGCAGCTACATAGATCAGTGAGATCTTGTTGTAAAGCTCATTTTCTTATTAAGATTATGTTAATATTTGAATGTTCATAGCCTGGCCAGAAGCTCACATTTAAAACACCTCAATGACTCCTGTTTAAAAACTCAAGTATGTTTGGTGAATTGGCAACTCTAGCTTTCTAGAGTCTAACGGCATTCTCAAAAGGCAGCTAGATGACATTGTGAATAATTGGTCAAAGATGCAGTATTTCTAAAACATTTGCAGTGGGTGTGAGTGGATGTTTGTATTCTGATGCCCACTGTAATGTCCAAGAAAATATTGATGACAGATATACTCTATAATAGCTGTTTCTTTTTTATTTGTGTTGAATTTGTTTTAAAAAAGAATCAAGAGAATCTATAGCTTAGGATTATAGTTAAATATTTTTATATATATATATATATATATATATATATATATATATATATATATATATATATATATATATATATTAGAAATAAAATGCTGTTGTCTGCCAGGTTCATAGTTATTATTACTAATTGACCAACCTGCTTACTGAATGGTTGAAATGAAGAAAGGAAAAACAAGATTTGTGGAACTTGTCAGAACACTGCACTCTCAGAAATGCCTCACCAATTTTAACACATGGAATGCTCAGACCTCTAAGGATAAACTAGCAAAGCAGTGGCTGTTACATGCACCAAACATTCATTCCATTGCAGGTGTATGCTTTAAAGAGTAACTCCACTTTTGTTGAGAAAAAAAAACATTCCCCTTTGGGTGATCTATGGACATTGCAAGGATTTTAACAAACTTTGCTGCAGATTCCTACCTTTTGTTATTCTAAAGAAATCCCTGTGTGTTCTTTGTGCCCATGTGCCCAGTGAGTCTAATAGGAGTGGTTTTATAATTATCAACCAGCTGCTGCGCCTGCAGGGTCTGCATCCCTTTGGGCCTGATTTCCTATTGGGAGTATCTCACCAAAAATGATATTTTTATTGCAGGGGATGACAACAATGTGACTTGTATCTTAGCATAGACTTCTGGGAAAATCAGTGAGCCAATCACCAAGCAGGAAATTAGGTTTCTGGGGGGCGTTCTGTACACATTCTATGTACAGAACATCTCTAGGTAGACATATTTCATTGCATTTTACAGAAAAATAGGGAGCTGAAGATTGAAAAAGAAAGGTAATTTTTAATAACATTCAATGAAAATATGACTTGTGTCGCAATTGTATATGCTATATAATTTTTTTATTTGCAAAAAAATTTTTCCCATGGAAGTGGACTTTACATTTACAGTAATTGATTTATCTGCAGGTTATGTTTAGTAATTGTCAACTCATTTTATATTGGTTAAAGATGCAGCATTATCAATGACTATTCTTACACAAACAACAATGCTAGGTTGCACCTAGGACCAGTGGCGTATCTAGGGTATGGCAGCCATGGCAAGTGTCATGGGCGCCATGGGGGAGGGGCGGCAAAAAGCCTCCCCCTGCATGAAAAAACTCCCACCTGTCCTCCCACGGCTGCCTCCCGCACTAAAATAGCCTCCGGCGCCGCAGCTGGCCTACTGGAGTGCAGTGCCAGCACAGCAATTCCTAATATTGCTACTTGGCCTGGGGAGAGGATTGACAGGCGCCCCCATGACGGCCGATGACTGGCCAGACTGGGTACACGTAGGGTAGAGTAACAGAGACGGAGGCGGAGCCAAATGCTCTGCCTACCATCCTCTGCGTGGCATCATCTTCTCCCCAGTGCTGGGAATGTGAGGAGGAGAGACAGGACAGAAAAAGGAATGGATGGTGGCCCGACGGGGGAACCCCCAGCAGCAGTACCCCCCCCCCTGCATCCACCTGTGTCCCCTGTCTGCATTGCATCCCTCTCTGTCCTCATAACACTGCGTTTCTCTATCTGTGCCCAGCGTCCCTCTCGGTCCTTGTCGCACTGTGTCCCTCCCTGTCCCTGGCTTCAGTCTCTGTCCCCACTGTCCCTCTCTGTTCTCCTCGCACTGCATCCCTCTCTGTCCTCAGTCCCTGTCCCTGGTTATCTGAAAGATGGTTTTCAAATGTTTTGACAGGGGCGCAGTTTCAGTGCTTGCCATAGGCACCATTTTTTCTAGATACGCCTCTGCCTAGGACAGAAACTGGCTTACAGCCTTGCAACCTTAAAAACAAGAAATATTCACATCAGTACACTCTTACAAAAGATTCTACTTCCCCTAATTAAAAAAAAAGCTTTAAAGTTCTAATATTTCATAGTGCTTTATGGTTGAATATGTTTTTATTAATATGTTTTCAAAAGGTTACTAAGATAATTGCTCAAGATGAATAAATTCAAGTGCAAGTGAAGATTATGGCCTGGATTCACGTAACTTTTACGCCGACGTATCTAAAGATACGCCGTCGTAAGTACAAATGTGCGCCGTCGCATCTCTGTGCCGATTCACAAAGCTAGATACGCCGAAAAACAAAGCTTCAGCCGCCCGACGTAACTTGCCTATGCCGGCGTATCGTGGGCACATAGTTACGCTGGACGCATTCGGCGTACCCATGTTAAATATGCAAATGAGGGAGATACGCCGATGCGCCCAGCCGCTTCATATAAGCGGTTTGCGTAAGGCTTACGTCCGGCGTAAAGTTATTCCACATATAGGAGGCGCAACTCATGCTAAGGTATGGACCAGGGAACGAACGCCGTAGAAATTTACGTTGTTTATGCCGTTTACGTTGTACGGGAATAGGGCTGGGCGTAGGTTATGTTAAGGTGGTAGGCAGTGATTTGACGTATCCTAGGGAGTAGTTCCGATGTGATTCTGAGCATGCGCACTGGGATGCAACCACGGGACGGCGCATGCGTCGTTCGTTAGAAACATCTGACTTGCAGTTCGGCCATCATTTGCATGTTTCACACCCACTCCCACATACGCCGAGGAAACCCAGCGCAGTTTGGGAGGCAAGTGCTTTGTGAATACTGATACGCTTCGCCGCCATAAAGATGCGCGCGCGGCTGTGAATCCAGCCCTTCGAGTATAACTTAAAGGGGTTGTAAAGGTACAATTTATTTTCCTAAATACCTTCTTTTACCTTAGTGCAGTCCTCCTCCACTTACCTTATCCTTTGATTTTGCTTTTAAATATCCTTATTTCTTCTGAGAAATCCTCACTTCCTGTTCTTCTGTCTGTAATTCCACACAGTAATGCAAGGCTTTCTCCCTGGTGTGGAGTGTCGTGCTCGCCCCCTCCCTTGGACTACAGGAGAGTCAGGACGTTGCAGATAGAGAAAGGAGCTGTGTGTTAGTGGGTGTCCTGACTTTCCTGTAGTCCAAGGGAGGGGGCGAGCATGACACTCCACACCAGGGAGAAAGTCTTGCATTACTGTGTGGAGTTACAGACTTTTTAAAAGCAAAATCAAAGGATTAGGTAAGTGAAGAAGGACTGCAAAAAATTGTACCTTTACAACCCCTTTAATATTAATAGAACAAAGACAATTATCAATCAAAGCCAACATCCATGGAAAGTCACGTTTCACAGTCACTGTTCTGAAAATTGGGATGTCTGCAATTAACCATCTAAATCTAATAGCAAGGAAATAGACAATGTCAGTGTCCTTCGGACAGTTACAGGGTGTACGTTTTCAGTGCAACGTCATGTGACAGAACATGATGAGTGAATGATGACACTCATAGGAAGAAATAAAAGGAGAGAAGGAAAGGAGGAATATCACACAAGGACAATGATTTATTGTTTAAGTCTATTTCTCAGTTTCTGGTGAGTTTTTCCATCAACATGGTGTCATACATTGGATTCTCCTATAGAGATAAGGGTGGAATGGAGGCACATTTCCATAATCTGGAGATAAGCTGTCTAGTTTCAGAAAAAAAAAAATCTAAAGAGGTTTAATTTCTGAGGCCTCGTACACACGAGGCAATCCATTTGTTCAAATCGGTCGGACCGACCGATTTAAACAAATCTGTCTGCTTGGATTTTGGTTTGCTCGCGTGTACACACGAGCAAACCAAAATTCCCGCCAGCAGACAGCGCGCTGACGTGTCGGTGACGTTGACGCCGCCACGTCACCGCACCAGGAAGTAAAACACTTCCGCGCATGCGTCAAAATCATTTGGCGCGTGTGCGAGAAGACATGTCTGCTGGTTAGCATACTAACCAGCAGACATGTCGGGCGGACGGGTTCCTAGCCGACAGATTTCAAAGCATGCTTTGAAATCTGTCGGGTGGCCAAATCTGTCTGTTTGCCCGTACACACGATCGAATCTGTCTGCTGAAACGGTCTAACAGACTGTTTCCAGCAGACAGATTTACTCGTGTGTACGAGGCCTGAAGATTTGACCCAGCACGGAAAAATAGATAATAAAGCCATAGCGGGGGAAGGAGTGAGGGACGCATCATAGACATCTGTGTATATGTAAAAAATCTTTGACCAAAAAGTACAGATATGATCACACTCCCACCAGATGTTCAGTATGGCAAACCCAACAAATGTTTAAAGAGGTAGGGAAAATCATGTTAATGGAAGCTGGGTTACAGTACCATCTGGAGAGTGTACCTTATCATTTTTCTCTTGAGCATTACTGGACATTGAAGATTTTGATAGCGCTATAGACTTCTTGGAAGAAATGGTGCTGGAAAGAGCACACTCTTTAAAATTCTGATTGAGGAAATAATTCCTACATGTGGAAAATAAATGATAAAATCTTCCTAAGTGTTAAGCATACACATTAACATAAACAATTATAATATGATATTCACTTTAACATTTGTTTTTTTTATCTCTAATACTTTATAGTGCTTTGGACTTCTTGGAGTAAATGGTGCTGGGAAGAGCACACTCTTTAAAATGTTGATTGGGGAAATAATCCCTACATGTGGAAAAGTAATGATAAGATCTTCCAAAGGGTAAGTGGTAAATCTGAAAATCTACAGATAATTACTTAGATGCTTAGACACATTAGACGCTTAAAAAACGCTGAAAGAGGTGCATGCGTGGCAGCTCCTGAGATGGCGGCTTGATTTGGGAGCTCAGGCCGAGTGACAGCCTTAGCGCCAGCTACGGACAGCAAAAATTTTGCTCCCCCCACGACCCGCACTTATGGTGGACACCCCCGGCACCGCATCGCATGTCAGGAGAGAAGTAAACTGCAGATGCCACTCTCGGAGAAGTTCCACTACACCCAAATATCTCACTTTATGCACTCAATATGGGCGACAAAGCCAAGTCCATTAACTGTCACACCATATGAACAATGGTGTTCTAGGCTAATAGAGATGAGGGGGGCATTTCTCTAATATATTCGGCACTGGCGGAGTACACTGAGAAATCCTACATGCTGGGCTGGGAGCAGGATCTTGATTTTGAATGGAAGATTGACATTCTTGTTTTCAGCACTCATTTAGGGCATCCATAATATATCTCTGATAGAAGCTAACAAAGAAATCCTCTCCCACTGGTACCTGGTACCCACTCGTCTCGCTAAAATGTATCCTATGGTCTCTCCTCTATGCCCTATAGAGTCCGGGCATATGGGGTCCCTACTACAAACCTTCTGGCAGTGCCCTAGAATCAGAGGGTTTTGGAACTCAATCTTCCACTTAATCCACAGGCTTACTGTTTTGTCGGTGCCCCGGGATCCCAAGATATCTCTTCTCAATCAACACATTTTTAAAACTCCTAAACACACTCAAATTGAGTTAGGTTCATTCCACTAGGGGCTAAAATTATGATTGCTCGGGCCTGGAAAAGCCCTTTGGTCTCATTGTCTTTGGCTAAGTGAAACATTTTGTGGATAAAGGCACAAGAGAAGATGACAAGCATTCTTCAGAACTCTGTTGAGAAATACAAGCTGACCTGGGAACCCTGGGCTACGTATATGAACATTGCCCTTTACATTCTACATACTCCAGGCATGTCCAAAGTCCGGCCTGCGGGCCAAATGCGGCCCGCCTCTTGATTTAATATGGCCCCCCTAGGGATTTGGATATATATATATTGTTTGTGGCCCCCTGGGCCACAAAAGATATATACTGTATTTATCGGAAAGGGGCAAGACGAGCGCCATCAGATTACATGAAGAGAATCTCCTGTTTACTCAGCAGCGTTTGTATTGGAAGTCCCGTCTCTTGAGATGCCATTGGACGACTGTTCTGTCTATCATAGGAGGTGGGACTTTGTATTAAAGAGGCCACAGAGTAAACAAGAGATTCTCTTGTTTGTAATCTGTCGGCACTCGTCCCACCCCCCTCCCTCTGAGGCTGCAGCTGGGCATCGATCAGGCTGCATTTATGGCACATGTGAGGCTGCATGTATGGCACATGTGAGGCTGCATGTATGGCACATGTGAGGCTGCATTCTTGGCAATGGTGAGGCTGCATTCATGGCAATGGAGAGGCTGCATTCATAGCAATGGTGAAGCTGCATTCATGGCAATGGTAAGCCTGTGCGTGTTATACGACGATAAATACGGTTTATCCAAATAACACGCCCAAGCTCATCCTTTGTCCTGAGCAGCGCTCTGGGGTTAGTTGAGGCCACAAAAGAAATATATACAGTATATCCAAATAACACGCCCAAGCTGGGCACTGTATTAGTGCTCGGACGAACACACTTAAACCAAATTTTAATGGTTCAAAGAATGTCAGGCAAAATAGTCGGCCCTCACGCATGTACACTTCATCAAATCTGGCCCTCTTTGAAAAAAGTTTGGACACCCCTGACATACGCCCTTTTTTTGGCTTGAAATGAGCACAGAGTGCTACTCCCCCACACAGGTATGTTTCTACCTTTCTATCTGTCGTACTACTCCTATCTTTCCCTCTTATCTGCACTTTTAAATCATCTCTTCCCTTTTTTATCCCTTTTTTTCTCTATCAGCCGGTTTCTCCCCAGAACCCTTCCATTACACATCTGTTATGGAGTAGTGGCTCACTTTTGGGTTCTCTGGTTAATTGTCAGATGTAATTAATGGCAGGATAGTATGTCCATATAGGGACACTTAAAGCGGATGGTTCAGCAAAATATTAAAAGCCAGCAGCAACAAATACTGCAGCTGCTGACTTTTAATATTTGGACACTTACCTGTCCTGGAGTCCAGCGGCGTCCGCAGCAGAGGATGAGCGATCGCTCGTCACCCTGCTGCTCCCCCCTCCATCCACGGTGAGGGAACCAGGAAGTGAAGCGCTGCGGCTTCACTGCCCGGTTCCCTATGGCGCATGTGCGAGTCGCGATGCGCCCGCCGATTGGCTCCCGCTGTGTGCTGGGAGCCGAGAGTTCCCAGCACACAACGGGGGGGCGACGGGATGTCGCCAAAAAACCCGACTTTTGCCCGAGTCAATTGTGACACCGGAGGGGGGAGGGTTCCGATCAGCGGATCTTCACTTTAGGGTGGAGATCCGCTTTAATTCTTTCTATGGGAAGCATTTCCTGCATTTAATGTAATTAGACTAATCAGCTATACAGATCACAATTTTTTTCAATTTCCATACTTACTCATCCTTTAAGTACTTATCTACAGGTAAAGACATTCAATCAGTTGTTACATTGGGTTTTTTTGTTGTTTTCATCTTCTATTATGATTACGAAGGCCTGTTGCCTACTCACATTGCTCCGTGGACCGAGTTCTTAAATATGGGAACCTCTTCCCACTCGCATAATCTGTTGGGTTATATATATAATGCTTGGAACATATTATTCACACCCATCGTCCTCTGTATTATATTTTTCACTGTCTTCACCCTTTTTATTTTTTATTTTATTTTTTTCTGTTCTTCAGATCAATTCTTGCTGTTATGTTCACTTCATTTGTAATTTTATTTTGCTTATGACATCCAATATCTTGTTTTCTTTATGTAACACGTGTTCATTTGTTTGACACAAATCAATAAACATATTGAAAATAAAAAACACTGAAAAAAATGCAGGATAAAAAGTTAATATTTAGCATTTTTACAGTGTTTAGGAGCATTTATAAAAGTTTGAAATGGTAGCGTTTTTGTTAATTTTGTTAATGAGCATTGGTGTGGAAAGATGTGTTCTTAACAATGGATGGCTCATCAGCTGTCAGCTGAATTTAATCAAAACAATTGCCGGCGAATGAAAAAAAAAACTGCCTGGCAGGCCATACCAGGCTACATGCCTTCAACGTGTGGGGTGCTTTGGGGTAGGGGTGGACATGCTGAGGAGGAAAAACTCTGGCTGAAGTTGTGGGTGTCTGCATTCTCAATAAAACAACATATTTAAAAATAGGCACATGCATTAACTGCTGCTACCATGTTTCTCTGAAAATAAGACTGAGACTTAAATTAATTCTGGCTACAAAAAACACGCTAGGGCTTATTTTCAGGGGATGTCTTATTTATTTACGGCATGTATAATAATTTACATTTATTCAAATACAGTCGTCATCTTTTTTTCGTTTTTTCGTTTACGCAAGTTTTTATTGAAGGATTTGAATTGTACATAAACATAGACAATATGTATAAAACCATATCAAAGGCATATATAAAATGCAATATTAAATATAAAAGATACGGGTATATGAAGTAGAGCGTCCTTATGAGTCCTAAAATATATTATAGACACATTATGCATAGAAAGATAAGTGGATGATGGTGGAGTCAATGCGTTAGTGACCAATAGGACCATTTGGTGTCAAATATATGGAGGGTGTCATTAAGTGTGTGGTAGATCTTGTCTGAGAGTTTTAGCATTTCCATCCTTTCCAGTACCTGTGACCATATTACAGTATTCGATCTCCAGTTGAGAGCTATCATCCATTGGATAGAGCTACAGAGAGAGTGAAACAATCTGTTGCAGGGGGAGGGACATCAGGAATATTGGCATACAATAAGCATATTTGGGGGGTGAGAGTAAATTTGTGCTTCGAAGACCTCTCAAACCTATCCGAAGCATCCGCCCACATTTGGGTCAGGTAAGGGCAACTCCAAAAAATGTGTAGTAGGGAGTCCTCTACTGGGCAACCTCCAAAGCAGTTGGGAGAAGCCGTTGGATAGAAGGTGTGAATTTTGGAAGGAGTGAGGTACCAGCGGGAAAACAGTTTCAGCGGAGTCTCTCTAAAGAAGATCGCCTTGTTGCTTTTCTGAAGGTCCTCTGACATGGAATACCAGGTGTCGGGGGGGAAATTGAGTTCTAAGTCTGCCTCCCACTGGAGCATTGGTTGTGATTTGTCAGGGGTAGAGGAGTCATTAAGGGAATGATATAATCTTGAGATCATACCCTTATCTCTAGAAGAGGAAAGGCATATTCTCTCGAATAATGTGTTGATGGGTTGAGTGGTGAGAGAGAAGTGTGTAGAAAAAAAAGCTTTAATCTGCAAGTATCTTTCATATTCCGTGGCTGGGAAATTATTTACTCTCTGAAGGGATTCAAAGGGTTTAAACTTCCATTTGTATTGTAATGATCCTAGTGTAGTGATATTGGAGTTCACCCAGCATGAAAATGAGGATCTGTCATTGTATGCCGAAGCTAGTCTGGGGTCTCCTAGAAACAAGGTAAGTGGTGAAGTGGATGAGACTAACAGGAATGAGTCTTTAATTTTAAGCCATAATTAAAACAGATGAGCCACTATTATATTACGCTTAATGAGGTTTCGGTAAAGGACATAATTGGCCCACAGTATCCCCTGGAGATGAAGTGGGAGGATAGATGTAGTTTCAAATCTTTTCCAGGGTATATCCTGAGGGGAAGAAAACCACTGTGACAACTGAGAAAGTCTGGCAGCTAAGAAATACTTCCATATGTTAGGGAGGCCCAGTCCACCCCTAGATTGGGGTCTATGTAGTACAGCGTAGCTGTATCTATGTTTTTTATCTGACCATATAAACTTGTTAATAAGTCTTTGAATGGAGTCTAGTTTAGATTTGGAGATATTGACTGGGAGAGTACGGAAATAATTTAGGAGTTTTGGGATGATGTTCATTTTAATTGCACAGATTCTACCAAGGAAAGATATGTGGTAGGTGGACCAGGTACTAAGAAGTGAGCTAATTTGGGAGAAGAGGGGGATATAATTTGCTTTAAACAATCCATTGTGGTTAGGAGTGATATTAACACCCAAGTATTTAATAAAGCAGAAATTCCAAGTTAAAAGGAAGTTGGCTTGAAGTAGATTAAGGGTATTCTGTGGAATGTTTATGGGTAGGGCAGAGCATTTATTTAAGTTGATTGTGAGGCCCGAAATATCAAAAAAAAAAAGGTTCAACTCCTTAAGAAGAATTGGGATAGAAATATGCGGATGTGTAAGGTAAAGTAACGCATCATCAGCGTTTAGGCTGATTTTATATTCTATTTGATCTTTGGAATATCCCTTGATATCAGGATTAGATCCTATGGCTTGAGCCAGGGGTTCAATGGCCAGCGCAAATAGGAGTGGGGATAGGGGACAGCCCTGTCTAGTCCCTCTACCTAAGGGGAAGAAGTCTGAGTTGTAACCAGGGATTCTAATGCGGGTTTGTGGGGCTTGATATAGGGCATTAAAACCTTGTAGGAATTTACCTGAGATCCCAAACCTGGGTAGAAGATGATTCAAATAAGACCAGCTGACCCTATCGAGGCGATTCAGTTTGCATGTGCCGCGCTATATAAGTTTTCATTCATTCATTCATTCATTCATCGAATGCCTTATGTATGTCTAGGCTAAGTAGGCAGGTCTGACGCGAGTGGAGATTGGCGTCTTGTATGATGTTAGTTACTAGTCTGATGTTGTCTGTGATCTGTCTATTGGGGATAAAGCCTGATTGATCCATATGTATAAGTGGTGAAATGACCTTAGCAAGTCTATCAGCAAGCATCCGAATTTTAAGGTCATCCGAATTTTGAGGTCATTATACAATACTGAAATCGGGCGGAAATTTTGTGGGAGGGGTATGATCCTTACTAGGTTTGGGGAAAAGAGAAAGATTTGCAAATAACATCTCATTGGGGAAGTTGTTACCCTCTAGGATGTAGTTAAACAGTTTCATTAGGTTGGGGGCTAAGAGTGGGGCACATTTTTTGTAATAGGATGATGTATACCCATTAGGGTCGGGAGCAGTAGAGGACTTGAGGGATTTTATGATTTGGGTTATTTCCTCAACTGTACAAGGAGAGTTGAGGGAATTGGATTGTTGTTGGGTTAGGGAAGGAAGACTCAATTCCTCCAGCCATGATTTGGAAGTGTCACTCGGTGCGTCTTTAGGGCCCGACATGAGATCTTTGTAGAAAGAGGTGAAGATCTTCAGAACCTCTTGTGGGTGAGTAACAAGGTCGCCCTTGCTGTTTCTGAGCTTGTATATGTGTGTGGGTTTACAGTCCTGATTTAGTTTTCTAGCGAACATCGTTGAGGTGGTGTTACTGTGTAGCATAAACTTGGCCTTGGAGAATCTGAGGGATTTCTCTGTGTTAGCTGATAAAATCAGATCTAGTGCTTGTCGTTTCTCCTGAATCTGCTGGGTGATAAGAGGTGTCGCTGCTATATTAATGATATGCCCTCTTAAGACTGCTTTGTGGGCAACCCATACTGAGGTAGGCATTGTGTCTTCATTTATATTATCTGTAAAGTAGTTTTCTATATGAGTGGAGATAGTCGGGGTGTTTATCGGGTCAGTTAGCAGAGAGTCATTAAGGCGCCAGTTGTAGGGAGAGGAGGCATGTAGGAAGTATCAAATGATATGATGTTGTGATCTGAACAGGGACAAGGGTGTATTTGTGCCTTAGTGGAATTAGCCTTGAGAATTGGGGTGCAGTATAAGTAGTCCAACCTGGCATAGCAATCATGGGGATGTGAATAGTGGGTATATGCCTTAACGCCTGTGTTGTGGGATCTCCAAGGGTCAATCAGCTGGAGCTTATTGATGAGGCGGTTGATGGTCTTGGAGAAGGATTTGGTGTGGGGAGAAATCTTACTTCTATCCAAAACTGGATGAGCAGCCAGATTAAAATCACCTCCAATCACCAAGTGAGGGGAGTGATATTTGTCAATGGATTCAAAAAATTTAGTGAAAAAGGAGGTATGTGAGTCATTTGGGGCATAGACAGAGGCAATAGTGATGGCCCGATTGTTAATGCTCCCTTTGAGGTCTGGGTCTTTAAAGATGTTGTGGATATCGAAGATTATCGAGTTGCGTATAAATATAGCAACCCCTCTTGTCATGTTACATGATATTGTTTTTATTATTATGTACTGTCTCTTTAATGCCTGCCTAGTTTGTCCCTAGTGGGATTCCGTAGTTACCATGCTGCTTAGTTTCTCCTCCCCCTTCTCTTATGTATCAGTCATTTTATGCTGTACATTCATGTGACCTGTATGTTCCTCTTATACCTGCATGGAAGAATCGTTCTTTTACCTGTTGTAACTTGCATTCTACGGATCATACGACGAATAAACATCGCCAGATCTTCTTTCATGTGAGTTGTGGCTGAGTAAACTATCTGGAAAGGTCATTTGGTATGAATAATCTCATCAGGGCAATGAGCGCCATGTGCTACTGAAAACCACATTCATAGCCTTTGCAGCCGATTCAGAATAGTAAAAGAACGTATCCAGCAGCCTGCACAGAGATAACTGCGTCACAGGACAGATCATAGTGAAGTGTAACTGTGTGTTTTGCGTGAGAATTCTGCATACAACCCCAGCACAGCTTGTTACAGCTCCTCATAGTATACAGACACTCTTCACTGCTACAGCCAAGCCTGTGTGCTGCAGGCCATCATGAGTGGAAAGGGCTCAGTGTGTGATGAAACACCACAGCATGCTTCACACAGAGAAAGCCAGGATGAGGACCCATAGTCCACTGCATTGACCAAACGCTCTGTGAAACCCACTTGGAAGGTTAAAGAGAACTTTGAATCCATGAGAACTGAACTAGCAACCAGTTTGAAGCAGATTTGGGATAAAATCCTCACCCACATTGATGTGATTTCATGTCCCAGACATGAGGTACTGCAACTAGAGGGCGCCATAAAGCATCTCTCTGCTTCATATGAACTGTACCAGACTACAAGCAATAAATATAAAACTATTCTGCAAAGCAATAACACTGAGGAGTCCTTAGAGCAACTTCACAATGCCCAGCTTCTTAATGAGGAAAGAGAAAGCTTTATCCAGCGAACTAAAGTAAAGGCAGAAGCAAAATTAATGCTGCCACAGGACACTGTATCTCACAAATCTGTATCCACCAGACGTTCTAAAGGTTCATCTAGATCCCGAAGTTCAAGGCATTTAACGCTTAGTGAACAGCTAATAAATGCCCGCGCCGAAGCAGAGGCTATCAAAGTAAAGGCCGCATATGCAAAAAAGAAAGCAGACATGGAAGCTGAGGTTGCAGTAATGGAAGCCGAGGCAGCACATCAAAAGGCAGTAATGGAAGCCAAGGCAGAACATCAAAAGGCAGCAGTAGAAGCTCAAACGGCACGTCAAAGGGCAGCGATTGAAGCTTTAAAGGAACAGAGCAACTACGAGGAACAGAGCAACTACGAGGCAGCTGCAGCAAAACTAAAGGTTTTGGAACAAGCTATCGGTGCAGATGAAAACGCTAGCGAAAGGGTCAGCGTCAAGGCAGATGTAGAAGATCCTTTCGAACGCACTAAGAACTATGTTCTAAACCACGGCAGTGAACACTCAATTACCTCCACGTTTCACGGCAACGCAAGGACTTCATCTCACCATCAGGTAAAAGCTGTTCCAGCCACTTCCTACATGCAAAATCACCACAGTGCATCTCCCGACTGTCATGCTGATCCTACATATGTCGCAGAACGGCACACTAATCTGCAAGCTAGTCACCAACCTCCTGCTAACAGTACTGTTCCAGACCTTAACCCAACAATTCAGCTGAATGCCCTTGCTGCACCATATTTTCCCACGTCTCTTTACAACAATACCATAAACAACGCAATCCACAACATTCAACCAACAACCTCCTATGTAAAGTCAGAGGCAACCGATACAACAGAGTTCGTAAAGCACTTACTTCGACGTGAGCTCACCAAGTCAGGCCTAGTAAACTTTGACGACCATCCTGAAAACTACAGAAGCTGGAAAGCCGCTTTCAAAGCTATAATAGGCGGTATCGGTATTACTGCCGACCGTGAGCTGGATATGCTGATCGGGTTGCTTGGCCCACAGTCTACAGAGCGTGTCAAGAGCCTCAGGTCAGTCTACATCGACAATCCGACTGCAGGTCTCTCCGCAGCATGGGAGCGTCTAGAACAGACTTATGGTAGTCCTGAAGCCATAGAGAGTGCATTGCTCAAACGATTGGAACATTTCCCAAGGATATCTGGTAAGGACAATAAAGAGTTCCAGAGACTCAGTGACCTTCTTCTCGAAGTCCAGCTCGCCAAAACCGACCCTAAGCTACCTGGCCTCAGTTACCTGGACACTGCTCGAGGAGTTAACCCTATCATTTGCAAGCTTCCGCATGGCCTACAAGAAAGGTGGATCCAAGTTGGGTCATCATACAAACGGGAAAACAAGGTTTCCTTTCCCCCGTTCTCCTACTTCTGCGATTTCGTCAGGAACATTGCTGACACCAAGAACGATCCTAGTTTTGCATTCGGTGAGTTCAATACTCCCTCACCTAAGGGGGACGACCTACATACTAGCTACAGGAACCGCAGAGGTCCCGTATCTGTTAGGAAGACAGACATTATCCCCACTCCCGCCTTAGCTCCCGCCTCAAACAAGAGCGGCAAGATCGAAAACCCAAACCGATTATGTCCCATCCACAAGAAGCCTCATCCTCTCAAAAAATGTATCGGTTTTAGGAAGAAGCCCCTACAAGAACGAAAAGAACTGCTAAAGACTTTTGGGGTATGTTATAGATGCTGTGCTTCCACCGACCACTTTGCCAAGGAATGTAAAATCCCTATCAAGTGCACAGAGTGCGGTTCCGAGGACCATGTGCAAGCACTCCATCCCCTTGAGTCCAATCCTTCACAACCTGCAAACCTTTCTCCTGGGCAGAATCACAGCGGGAAGAGTACAGATCAGGTACCTAATTCCACCATGGTATTTTCTTCATGCACTGAAGTCTGTGGGGAAGACCACTGTGACAAGTCTTGCGCTAAAATATGCCTAGTGAATATTCATCACAAGGATCAGCCAGAAAAGACTTTAAGGGTGTATGCTATCTTAGATGATCAAAGCAATCGATCACTTGCCCAATCAGAACTGTTCGATCTATTTTGCATAAAAGGAGGGGTTCACCCTTACACCTTAGGCACTTGTAGTGGAACTACAGAGATTTTTGGAAGAAGGGCCCATGGATTTATTGTGTCCTCCCTAGAAAACAACCTACAATTACCCTTACCTACACTTGTAGAGTGTAACCAGATACCAGCCAACAAAGGAGAAATACCTACACCAGAAGTTGCCTTCTACCACCCCCACCTAAGGTCAATAGCAAGTGAAATCCCACCACTTGACAAAGATGCTAATATCCTTCTTCTGCTGGGAAGAGATATTCTAAGGATCCACAAGGTACACAGACAGGTCAGCGGACCTCCAGAGGCCCCATTCGCCCAGTACCTAGACTTAGGCTGGGTCATCATAGGCAACGTCTGTATAGGCAAAATGAAAATGCCTACTAACATTTCTTCATTCAAGACAAATGTATTGCCAAATGGTCGTAATACTCACTTTGAGCCATGCCCACATCACTACTGGGTAAAGGAGAAGGTAACTAGCTGCAAGTTGCAACATTGCAACACAAACCTTTCCTGCACCTACGATGACAGCTTTGGTTCTACAGTTTTCAATGTAAGCAGTGAAGATGACATGTTAGCTCCTTCGGTAGAAGACAAAGAATTCCTTAAAGTAATGGACAATGAGTTCTTTCAGGAAGATTCCAATAGCTGGGTAGCACCCCTACCCTTTCGCCTCCCGAGAGAGAAGCTACCTAACAATCTACATCAAGCAGTTAAAAGATTCTCCGCCTTAAAGCGTACCTTAAGCAGGAAGCCAGAGATGGAAAGACATTTTGTGGACTTCATACAGAATATCTTTGATAGGGGCCATGCCGAACCCGCACCCCCATTGAAAGAAGGAGAAGAATGCTGGTACCTCCCTTCCTTCGGTGTGTATCACCCACGAAAGCCAGACCAAATCAGAGTTGTCTTTGACTCCAGTGCCCAACACGAAGGCTTCTCACTTAACAACATGCTCCTCACAGGGCCCAACTTGAACAACAGCCTCATTGGAGTCCTAATTCGCTTTCGTCAAGAACCTGTAGCGGTGATGGCCGACATTCAACAAATGTTCCACTGCTTCATCGTCAAGGAAGATAACAGGAATTACCTCAGGTTTCTATGGCACAAGGACAATGACATCAACAAAGAGGTAATTGATTACCGAATGAGAGTGCATGTCTTTGGGAACAGCCCTTCTCCAGCTGTAGCAATCTATGGACTAAAAAAGACAGCTCAGCTTGGAGAAGCTGAGTATGGATCAGACGCTCATCAATTTGTTGAAAGGAACTTTTACGTAGACGACGGACTCAAGTCCTTTCCTACTGCTAAAGAAGCAATTGATCTTCTTACCAGAACAAAGGAGATGCTATCTGTAGCAAACTTGAGACTTCACAAAATTATATCTAACAGCCAAGAGCTAATAAATGCATTTCACCCTGAGGACTATGCTGCCAGTGTGAAAGACCTTGACTTTGGGTCAGACACGCCCCCTATGCAGAGAAGTCTAGGTCTGCTGTGGAACATCAAAGAAGACACATTCACCTTTCAAGTGTCAACCTGTGACAAACCCTTCACCAAGAGAGGAGTCTTGTCCATAGTGAACAGCATCTACGACCCACTGGGATTTATAGCCCCAGTCACCACCCAAGGTAAGATGCTATTAAGACAGCTTACTACTGATAACATAGATTGGGACACTCCGTTACCTATTGAGAAACAACAAAGATGGGAGAAATGGAGAGGTTCTCTGAAGACTCTAGAACACCTCCAAATTCCACGTTGCTATGCCTCAGTCTCCATCTCAGCTGCTGTCCAGAGGGAAATCCATATTTTCTCAGATGCATCAGTTGAAGCTATAGCTGCAGTGGCCTATTTGAAGACCTCAGGAGTTAATGGAGACGTACACTGCAACTTTGTTATAGGCAAGACCAAGCTAACACCAAAACCTGCACATACCATACCCAGACTTGAACTTTGTGCAGCTGTGCTAGCAGTGGAAATAGCCGAAGTCATAAAGAGTGAAATGGACATAAAAATTGATTCCTTCACATTTTACAGACAGCAAGATAGTGCTTGGTTACATTTACAACCAAACTAAACGATTTTACGTGTGCGTCAGCAATAGAGTAGAACGCATCAGAAGGTTCTCCTTGCCAAAGCAATGGCATCATATTCCCACTGATCTTAATCCTGCCGATTGTGGGACAAGAGCTATGTCTTCATCGGCTCTCCTCGACTGCTTGTGGCTGTCGCCTCCAAGATTTCTTTGTGAAAACTCCTACTCAATTTCCACGGACACTACCTATGAACTGGTACATCCTGATGATGATAAAGAAATCAGGTCTATGTACACCACACTGCATACCTCTGCGAGTTCAGAACAGAAACTCAAGTCGCATCGTTTTGAACGTTTTTCAACCTGGTCATCAGCTGTTAGGGCTGTTGCCTTTTTGATACACATTGCCCATTGTTTTAAAAGGAGCTCAACTTCAGAATGTCATGGCTGGCATATCTGTACCAACCTCCCTACTGCAACGGAAATTGAGTGTGCGGAAAGGGTTATCATTCGCTGTGTACAACAAGAAGTTTACATGGAAGAGTTGCACAGATTCAAAGGTGGAATACCTCTATCAAAGGGTAGTTCACTATTTAATCTGAACCCTGTAGTCAATGACAATCAGTTGCTACGAGTTGGAGGTCGAATAGAGAAATCTGACCTGTGCAGCAAGGAACAAAACCCTATCATCATACCAGGTCAGCACCACATTGCCACTCTTCTAATCCGGCACCATCATGAACTAATACAACACCAAGGCCGACAATTTACAGAAGGGGCTATCAGGTCAGCTGGCTTGTGGATTGTTGGAATGAAGAGATGTGTTTCTTCCCTGCTTTTTAAATGTGTCAAGTGTCGCAAATTAAGAGGTAGACACCAACTACAACAAATGGCAAGCCTGCTATTTGATCGCCTAAGTACAGATCCACCCTTCACCTATGTTGGAGTTGATGTATTTGGTCCTTGGACTGTGGTAACTCGTAGGACTCGCGGTGGAGCGGCCAATAGCAAAAGGTGGGCTGTGTTGTTTACCTGTCTCAGCATACGAGCTGTACATATTGAGGTGATCGAGTCGATGGATTCGTCTTGTTTCATCAACGCTTTACGAAGATTCTTCTCCATCCGAGGACCTGTCAAGCAGCTAAGATCCGATTGTGGTACCAAATTCATCGGAGCCTGTAAAGAACTTCAACTAGGCAATTTCTTAGCAAACAATGGATGTACTTGGCTGTTTAATTCACCACATTCTTCGCATATGGGAGGATCCTGGGAGCGAATGATTGGAATCGCTCGAAGAATTCTCGATTCCATTTTGCAGGACCACAAGTCTTCACTATTGACTCATGAGACTTTGAGTACCTTTCTCTCAGAAGTATCTGCCATCATTAATGCAAGGCCTCTAGTACCAGTATCTTCTGATCCTGACACTCCAATGATCCTTACCCCAGCCACACTCCTTACTCAGAAGGTTGGAACTACCGTGATATCTTCTGCCGAGATTGACCCGAAGGATATCTATAGGCGTCAATGGAAACGGGTGCAACACCTAGCCAACGTGTTTTGGCATCGCTGGAGAAAAGAGTACCTACATACCCTTCAAAGCCGTTCCAAATGGCAAACACCCAAGCCTAACCTCAAAGTTGGCGACCTTGTTCTTCAAAAAGATAGAGAAGTCTGTCGCAATGAGTGGCCTATGGGTCTTGTAACAAGCGTAACACCCAGCGATGACGGAAAGGTTCGAAAGGTTGAGATTAAGAAAACCAAAGGAGGTTCCGCTCGGACTTTCTCACGACCAATCACTGAATTGGTGCTCCTTCTCCCAAGTGAGTGACTTATGCAGGAGTACCGGCTATACCCGCTATGGCGGGGAGAATATCACTATCACTATTGACTGTGCTGCTGTTGAAGTCCCACGATTATAGCGATAGACTACAGGACTCAAGCCATCTGTCTTTTGGACTTCATGTTTAGTTGTTCATTTACTGCATACCTTCTTGTTTTTGCGGGTATCTCGTATCTATGGTTTACACACCAGTTTTACTTTAACGTTTCTTCCCCTACAGGTTCAAGTTGGACTTCTTGACATTGGGACTTATCTTTACATATGTAATAGACTTTGAAATCTAAAGATTTCAGGCGGGGAGTGTCATGTTACATGATATTGTTTTTATTATTATGTACTGTCTCTTTTTTTTTTTTTTTTTTTAAATATGTTTTTATTAAAGAAGTTGCATACAAAATACAATAAACGCATATAAACATTTTTCAGGGATGTCATACAGATTAACAGTAGAAGATGGGAGTCCTCACAGTAAGTTACGAGTGTATAAAAACAAGCATAGGGGTGGAGGAGCTCCCAGTACAGGAATTAAAGAAGCACAACAAACCCGTACGACATGGGGGGGGGTAGAGGAGTAGAGGAGGGGGCTGAGGAAGGGCCGAGGAGGGCCAATCATAAAAAAAAAAAAAAAAAAGAAAGATAAGGGAAATCAGTGTCACAACAACTAGAAACAACAAGAGAGGGGGGGAAATATGTTAGCGCCCTGGGGGATCTTGGTAAATAAAAGACATGTTCTCAAAGTTCACCATCTCCGTGGGGGTGAGTGTAAACAACATGTAGGGTTTCCATAGGCAATAGAAACGAGCCCTGCTTCGTTCATGAGTTAGGTCCGTGGTGAGCTTGTCCTTGTAGAGTAATTTCAACATTTCCTGTTGGACTTGGAAAAGAGCCGGGCTAACATCGGATACCCAGTTCTGTAGGATGGCTCTCCTGGCGAGGAGCAGGCAGATCAAGGTCCAATCTTTGCCAGGGTGTGTAGATAGGGGCGACCAGGGGAGCAATTGTGTGTCCCAATGGCCGAAGATGAGCAGTAGAGGGTCCTTGGGTAGCTTCAGCAGGGTAACCTTGAAGACATATTGGATAACTTGGTCCCAAAAGGCGGTGATGTATGGGCAAGCCCAAAAACGGTGAGCTAAACTTGGTTTGGGATGCTGGCAGAGGGGGCATTCTGGGGTGGCATGGGTTCTGTTGAAGGGGATGTGGGCCCGATGGACGATTTTGATCTGAGTCTCTCTCCAGATCTCGTTGGGGGTGAGTCTGTGGACTGTGTTGAGACCATGCAGAAGTTTCTCCACCAGCTCCGTGTCGGGGAAGTCTTTTGACCAGTTGGCTGCAGAAGAAGACTGAAGAGGGGGGGTGGTTTGCAGAAGAAGAGGGAGATATAAGTCCGAGATCTTGTAAGTACCCTGGGCGAGAAGAGTGTCTATGAAAGAACTTTTAAACCGTTTGCTATCATCCCTGCAGGTGTTTTTTAAGAAACTGATGCACTGCCCGTACTGGAATATGTGGGATGGAGGGAGTGAGAACTTGTCTGCCAGGGCTCTAAAACCGATGGGGCGACCCGACTGTGGGTCGCACAAAGAGAAAAAGTCCTCAAGTCCCCCAGCTTTCCAGATGAGATACGGCTGGTTTTCTAGCCCGGGGAGAAAACATGGGTTGCCCTGTATTGGGGTGTATCGGGAGATAAAAGGAGAGAGATTGAGGGCCTTCCTGACTTCTCTCCAGGCGATGACAGTGTCTCGGAGAAGGAGATTGTGTTGGAAGGGCGGGGGGATTGATTTCCACCGGCAATGTAAAAGGGCGGTCAGGGAGAAGGGGCGGACCATTGCCGATTCCAAGGGGAAGTTGGAGCAGCGGGAGGATTGAGACACCCAGTCTAGGCTCGTTCTCAACAAACAGGCCAGGTTATACGTTCTGATGTTGGGCAAGGCAATGCCCCCCTCACGCCTGGGAAGATGGAGCTTGACAAACGCAATGCGCGCCCCCTTTGTTGCGCCAGAGAAATTTGGATATAGCTGTATTTAGAGCCTTAACGTCTTTGTGTCGTAGGAGCAAAGGAACGGTCTGTAGAGGGTAAAGCAGGCGTGAAAAGCTGACCATCTTTACTAGGTGGCATCTACCCAGTAGCGAGAGGGGCAGGTCCATCCAATTGTCCAATTCCCGGGAAATTTTCGTAAACAGGGGGGGGTAGTTGAGATGGTGTAGGGAAGAGGGCAGCTTACCTATTTTGATTCCCAGGTATGTAATGTGAGATTTTGCAACCGTGAATAGGGAGTTTTGAGACCAGGAGGGAGCAGAGTGGGATCCTATGGGGAGAATTTCGCTTTTACTGTAGTTGATGCGAAGTCCCGAGCACAGTCTGAATACGTCGAAAGTGTCTTTTATAGTGGACATGTCCCGGGAGGGGTTAGATGTAAAGATAAGGACATCGTCAGCAAAAAGGGAGGTACGTAGGTCCTGGTCCCCTGTCCTGATGCCATGAAGAGGGGCTAGCTGGGTCAGATAGTGGGATAGTGGTTCGAGGGCAATATTAAAAAGGAGCGGGGATAAAGGGCAGCCCTGTCTCGTGCCTTTGTAAAGACGGAATTCATCCGAGAGGAGGCCCGCAGCCACCAATTTTGCGGCCGGGGCTGTGTACATGGACCTGATGAGGTGGACAAAGGGGCCTAGGAAGCCCATTTTTGACATAACCATGGAGAGCCATTCGAAGCTAACATTATCGAAGGCTTTCTCCGCGTCTAACGTGATGATGGCATAGTCCCCTTTCGGGTCGCATTTTGCGTGTTCCATGGCAAACATTACCTTCCTAATGTTCATGGTGGCTGTTCTACCTTTCACAAAACCTTATTGGGAGGGGTGAATCAGGGAGGGGATGATGACGGATAACCTGGTGGCAACAATCTTGGAAAGGATTTTGACATCGAGGTTCAAGAGCGAAATTGGCCTATACGACCCGGGTTCTAGTGGATCTTTCCCTTTCTTCTCCAAAAGCTTAATGATAGCTTGGTTACCAGTGGGTAGGTAGGGGCCGCCTGACCAGATGTGCTGGTAAACGCCTTGAAGGGTGGGGGTGACAGCAGCACTGAAGGATTTGTAGAATTCCCCCGTGAAACCGTCGGGGCCTGGGGCCTTGGAGGGGGAAAGGTTCTTAATGACATTTAGAACCTCCTGCATGGAGATGGGGGCATTGAGGGCTTCGAGCTGGGTAGGAGAGACCTGATCCAGAGAATTTTTTGGAGGAAATCGAGGGCAGTGGGTTTGTCTATGGGGTCAGGGGCGTAGAGGGAGGAATAGAATCGGTGCATAGTAGCATTGATGCCTTTCGGGTCGCTATGCACAGAACCCGACGCATCCCTCAGGGATGTGATGTGTGTTGGGCGGGTAGGACCTTTGCTCAGTCTGGAGAGAAGTCTACCTGCCTTGTTGCCAAATTTATGTAATGAGGCATCCAGACGTGCCTTTTGGGTCTGCTCAAGTGTCGCCGCCCAGGTATCAAAGGATTGTTTGGCCATAAACCAGGTCTTCCGATTGGAAGGGGAGTCATCTGTGTATAGGGAACGTTGTGCTTGATGTAATAGTGCGCTGGCTTTTTTGTAATGGCGGAGGGTATGACGTTTAAAGGATGCAGCGTAAGCTATGATACAGCCTCTGAGGAAAGCTTTACCAGCTTCCCAGAAAAGGTTAGGATTCTCTATGTGCGACGCGTTATTTACAGCGAACTCCGACCAAGCTTTTTCCAAATGTTGTTTGAAGTCGGAGTTATTGTGTAGGTAGGAGGGGAACCGCCATAACCTGGGGTTAGAATGTAAGTCAGGGTCGTCCAACTCTAGGGAGACAGGGGCGTGGTCAGAGATCACAATGTCGTGGACGTCCGCTTCGGAGATCAATGGGAGGAGGGGGTCAGAACAGAATAAATAGTCCAGTCTCGTAAATACATTATGGGGGTTGGAGTAAAAAGTGAATTCCCTGTCTGCAGGATGGCGTAGGCGCCATATGTCATGGAGGAGTAGGGAGTCCATCGTTGAGGCCAATAATGTCTGGGTGGGGGGCAGTGAGGGGGGGCGTGTATTCCGAACGGAGGATCTGTCATCGGTTAGGTGCATGGTGGAGTTGAAATCCCCGCCCAGCAAGTGGGGGAGAGCCGGGTCGCGCAGAACCCAAGTCGTGAGGTCCCCAAAAAATTTGCTAGTGGGATTGTTGGGTGCATAAACGTTAGTAATGATAAGGACCCTAGTTCCCAGTTTGACACGGGCAGATACAAAGCGGCCCTCAGAATCTGAGTCAGTGGATAGGATCGTGCATGGGAGGTTTTTGTTAACGAGGATCACTACACCTGCTTTGCGACCACAGGAGTCGGACCCGAGGACCGTGCCCACCCAGAGTTTTTTTTTGAGACGTGGAAAGTCAGGTGTGGCTAAGTGGGTTTCCTGAAGGAGGGCAATGTCAGTTTTAAGTCGTTTAAGGTGGCGTAAAATTTTCATTCTCTTGTTGGGGGAGCGTAGCCCCTTGACATTCCAAGAGACTATTTTCATGTTGGGTGGACTATTAGGGGGATGTGGGCAGGAAATGGAGATTCAGAGTGAGGGGGCGTACAGCATGGCATGGACAAGTAGCAAGGAGAGAGAGCGGAGCGACTGTTATTTTGGAGAGAACTCGGAGAGGTGGACGGTGCGTCTAGGGCAGGGCGAAGGTACAAAGGCAGGGGTGGTGGGAAATGAGGGGGGGAGTGGGAGTGAACATAGCAAAAAACAAAAACAGGGAACTTCACTTTTTTCCGCATGGAGTCACTGATTAGGCCAACTCCCAACCCAGGACCCACTATGCTGTGTCTTACCCGTGAAGTTAGACAGGGGGCAGAGGCAGCAGGAGTAGAGCGTGGGGGGGGGGTACGGCCCAAGCAGGGAGCCGTCTGGAAGAAACGGAAAGAAAATCACATATAAGTCAAACGTACAGCAGAACACAGTGCAATAAAACACCCATGCGGATTACATTGGGCAACGGTTAACAAAAACTTAGGAGAAACTGTAAGCCTACCGGGAGCCCTCGCGGGCGAGGGAGGGGCGAAGGCCCGACCTGAAAAGGCGTGTGGCCGGGGGGGGGACCAGGAAACATCGAGAGTGGTACTTAGTTACCGCAAAGAAGTGTAGAAGTCCAGAGTAGATCAGGAGGAGGATGCACGTTGCTGGTCTGGTCCAGATGCTCTGAAGCGTTTCGGAGAGTCCTTGCGTGGGCTACCATGTTCCAGGGCCCGATTTGTGGTTGATGATCTGGGTGGGGGGTTGAGGTGAGAGCCCGACCGGAGCGACCTCAGGAAAGCCTCCGCAGCCGAGGGATCGTGGAAAGATAGTTGTTCCCCGTTGGGTCCTTTGAGTCGCAGAACCGCCGGAAATGCCAGAGTGAATTTAACCTGTAGGCGGTGGAGTTCTGAGCAGATCTGCTGGAACGCTTTCCTTCTCTTGGAGACCTCAACAGAATAGTCTGCAAAAACCAGGATGTTGATGCCATCTACCTGAAGAGACCTGGACTGTCTGAACTTCTGCAGGATGAGGGCCTTCTCTGAATAGTTGAGGTACTTAGCGATGACAGGGCGAGGCGATTTGCGGTCAGAATTATAAAGACCCATACGGTGGGCGCGTTCGACAATGCAGGGGCCTGGGATGCCCAGAGCTGCAGGGATGCGGTTGGCGCATAGGTCAGAGAGCACTGAGGGTTGTAGCGATTCAGGGATGCCCACGAAACGCAGGTTGCTCCTCCTGGATCTGTTCTCCAAATCATCCAGCTTATCAAGTATGTATTTATTCGTCTTGTCCTGAGCCTGTTCTGTGGATTGGGCCTGATAGAGTTCTTCTTCAATGTTGGTAATGCGGTGTTCAGCTTCGTTCAGCCTGGATGTGTGTTCCCCCAGTTGGGCCTGGATCTTCTGCATGCCTGAGTGGACAGCCCTCTCAACTGAGGAGGCAATCATGGGAGACAGCAGGGCGGCCACTGCTTGAGCTATGAGCTCAATATTCTGCAGATCCCCAGTTTGTGGAGGGGATGGAGAGGGCAGGACAGCCTGGGAGGGGGGTGGAGGGGCTGGAGCAGCGCTCACCTCCATCGCAGGATTCGATTCTGCGGCCGAATCCGAGTAGGCCGAAGCCGGGGCCTCGATTTGCGGCTGCCCCGTCCGTGCCGCGGCGGCCGCGTACGATCGCGCGCCGCCTTTTTCAAGGAATTTGTCCATCGCCGTGCTGGGAGGGGACCCGGATGGTGCTGGGGGTGGATGGAAGCGGGTCTGCCGGCTTTATATGCCTGGTGCGGGAGCTGAAGAAGGAGTCAGCTACTCCATACGGCGCCGGAACCGGAAGTCATGTACTGTCTCTTTAATGCCTGCCTAGTTTGTCCCTAGTGGGATTCCGTAGTTACCATGCTGCTTAGTTTCTCCTCCCCCTTCTCTTATGTATCAGTCATTTTATGCTGTACATTCATGTGACCTGTATGTTCCTCTTATACCTGCATGGAAGAATCGTTCTTTTACCTGTTGTAACTTGCATTCTACGGATCATACGACGAATAAACATCGCCAGATCTTCTTTCATGTGAGTTGTGGCTGAGTAAACTATCTGGAAAGGTCATTTGGTATGAATAATCTCATCAGGGCAATGAGCGCCATGTGCTACTGAAAACCACATTCATAGCCTTTGCAGCCGATTCAGAATACCTCTAGTTTTATTAGTGAAGGTGGTAAAGTAAACCTGGTTGTATGATCTGTGAAAATATTTAGGGTGGTTAGATGTGGCAAAATGTGTTTCTTGGAGCATGATAATATCTGCTCCCAGTCTCTTATACTGTTGGAATGCTTTCTTGCGCTTGTGGGGAGATTTCAAACCATTCGTGTTATGTGAGATAATTTTAAGACCCATTTTGTGAATTAAATCGTGCTGTCAACAGAACAATCTTCCAAAAAATACCTAGCGTAGCAACAATGCAAGGGGAAACCATTTGTATGCGATTCTGGGTGATGGCCACCATTGAAGGGGACTGAGACACCAATAGGAGTCCACCACCCCGAAGAGCACACACAATAAGTTCACCATCTCTAGGAGAAAGAGGACACAAACCAAGAAAAATGCATATACCTTTGAAAATGGAAAGGTTCGAAATAGCACAATCGATAATTGATATGTGTTGATAGGCCAAAAAAGCCTTGAAAAAGTTGAGAGCAACTATGTTGGTGAGTACCAGCAACACAGGGGCAGGAAAATACCTGTCAAACCAAACATGTAAAGAACCTGCAGCAGGCTCAGGTGGAACAACATTGGCCCAGTAGCACAGCCGAGCCTGTATGCAGGAGTGGGGTCAATCAAACCACGGCGGATTTACCCAGTCATTAGTGCATATAACATGAAAACAAAAGAAAAAAAAACAATTCAAATGAATGTTTCAAAGCTGGTGCAAGGTGACTGTAAGAGAAAATATAGAGGCCTGACCTGTAAGAGGTGAGTATACGAACAGTTTGCAGCAATAGTGCCTCTGAACAATCATCTAAGGAAACTCTGCACATGAGTGCCATCTACTGACCAAAAAAAAATATGCAGGCCTGGAGGTACCACAATGCAAACACAAAGATTAATATGAGTCATAATAATGCCTGGATAGGATGGAGAGGCATCTTGGCAGTGATGCCCACCCTACTAGCAGAGGGCGGACAGTGCCTCTAGGCAGAGGTAGAGAGCATCTTCGCAGTAGTAATAAGGGGAGAGGTCCTGCGTGATGCTTGGAGGAATGAGAGCAGCTGTCATCTGTCCAGGAGAGGGACAGGAATGTGAAGAATCAGGCAGGGCATGTAGGAAATCAAATAGTGCCCTAGGAATGTCAGATGGGTTGATTCTGGAAGGAATTAAACAGTCTCCTTTGGTCCCTCTGGTTGTGTCTGGTGGAAGGGGTAGACCAGATTGGTGAGGGTCTTGGCGTGGGAGGTGGGCGAGCATGAGGATCCTGTGGCAGAAGGCCCAATTTTATCAGGAGCTTCTTGCCTTCAATTACATTGAATACAGTGTATGTAGAGCCATTGTGTGGGATGGTGAGCTTAAAGGGGAAACCCCATCGGTATCTTATCCTGGCAGCTTGTAACACTGAGATGACCTCTTTCATCCTGCGTCTCCTATCCAGGGTGGCAGGTGAAATGTTGGGGTATATCTGGATTCTTTTGCCTTCGAATGAGATGTTGGGGGTATTTCCAGACGCCCGCATAATGTCTTCTTTTACCAAGAAATCCTTCATACACAAAATTATATCCCTGGGGGGGGTTGTCAGGAATGGGTTTTGGGCGGAGGGCCCTGTGAATCCTGTCACAGGCATTAAATCTGTGACGGTCTCTGGGACACCGCGCACCCTGTCTAAATCTTCGACCTGTGCCTGCATAAAGGCAAAATTATCAGCAAGGTTCTCATAGTCTTTCCTCAGGTCATTATGAGCGAGTGAAAGCTCGTCATGCTTGGTCTCAAGGAAATCCATGCGAGTGCCTATATTCGCAATCTCATGTGAGAGAGCAGCAGTGGACTTGTGCACTTCTTTCTCAATTTTCTCCACTAATTTATTGAAGATGGATGTGAGACTCTCATCCAGGTCTCAGTCGTGTCATCTTATATCCTGATCCGTTAAAGCATGATAGACACAAGTGTCAGTTACCCCATTAATGTTCTAAAAAACCTGGAATAAAACGATAAAAAAAAAAGTTCCTGTGTCCCCTGTCTTCTCTCTCCCTCTCCCCATCAGCTCAGACATCAGCATGGCGAAAATTCTGTAATCCAAAACCATGACATGATTAGGCAACTCTGACATTCACAGACATGATTAGGCCTGCCTGCTTCATTGGGAAGCTGTAGAAATCATCAATATGTCTCTGAATGCAGACACACTGAAAAAGAGTGTCAAAAACCCAGGTCCTACAAATTGGGCATAAAACCAGCAAGGTATAACACCCCAATGCAAGGGAGGAAAAGAAGGAGGAAGAACCTCAAACACCACCATTGATATAGCACACTCTTTCATATAAAATCAGTCCTGCCTGAAAATGTATAATCAGTGTGAATTAAAATGGAGGAATAAGTGTGGTGTTATGCTGGAGTTAATTCTAGATCCCATCTAGAGCAACACGTACCTCACTATATAAGATGTTACATATCGTGTTTTTCATATATACTAATTTCCATTTTTAAGTAGGTCACTGCCAGTCATAAGGTGTCCATGGGGATATGTCTCGCTTTTACTGATGAAGAGGGGAGACGTAGTTCCCAAAGGGTATTTTGGGAGCTGCATCTAACTTCTTCAACAGTGAAAACATTCTAACAATCTTATAAAATTATTATAAACCTCCTCAGTAGGGGTTAACATTTGTACCTATTACTCAAGCATGCAGTATCTCACAAAAGTGAGTACACCCCTCACACTAAGAAATTACACTTTGCTACAATGTAAAGTAGTAAGTGTACAGCTTGTATAACAGTGTACATTTGCTGTCCCCTCAAAATAACTCAACACGCAGTCATGTCTAAACCGCTGGCAACAAAGTACACCCCTAAGTGAAAATTTCCAAATTGGGCCTAAAGTGTCAATATTTTGTGTGGCCACCATTATTTTCCAGCACTGCCTTAACCCTCTTGGGCATGGAGTTCACCAAAACATCACAGGTTGCCACTGGAGTCCCCTTCCACTCCTCCAGGACAACATTTTTGAGCTGGTGGATGTTAGAGACCTTGCGCTCCTCCACCTTCCATTTGAGGATGCACCACAGATGGTCAATAGGGTTGAGGTCTGGATACATGCTTGGCCAGTCCATCACCTATACCCTCATCCTCTTTAGCAAAGCAGTGGTAGTCTTGAAGGTGTGTTTGGGGTCGTTATGTTGGAATACTGCCCTGCAGCCCAGTCTCTGAATGGAGGGGATCATGCTCTGCTTCAGTATGTCACAGTACATGTTGGCAATCATGGTTCCCTCAATGAACTGTAGCTCCCCAGTGCCAGCAGCACTCCTGCAGCCCCAGACCATGACACTCCCACCACCATGCTTGACTGTAGGCAAGACACACTTGTCTTTGTACTCCTCACCTGGTTGGTTTTAACTTACACCATGTATGAACAAAAGGCAATTTTACACAAATTGATGTAATGTTTTGAACTAAATTGTCATGACTTTAGCAGCATTTACCTATAATAGACATAGGCAGGGAAATGGTTTTCCCTCCAATGGCAACTGTGATTAGTTAGCAGCTGTGCATAGTAACCAATCAGTTTCTAATGTCAGCTTGTTCAATTATTTTTGACATTAAAACACAGAAGCTGATTGGTTACTATGCACAGCTCTACCAGATTATGTGTGGACCAGTTTTAGTAAATTCCCCTTTGGGTTTCTTGTACAGCCTCAGGCACCAAAAAAATAACAACAAAACCTTCAGTCTGAGACTACTGTTCTCCTGTATTGACCTAATTGGAAGAGAGGGTAGATGGGATTGTAAAGGTGCCACACACAACATATGATATAAAACAAATTTGTATTTCAATCATTAAAATATAGTTTCAAGTGAAAACATTGAGAAAGAAATTGTTCATACAGTACTGCTGCAAAGCATTAATCTCTACATGTTTCGCCAGACTATGGCTTCTATGGCTTCTTCAGGAGTATTGCATAGTAGTTCACTATAAAAAAACAATAAATTTGTAGCGGGGTCCCCCTGTCATAGTCTAATGACAGGCAATTCCCGCCGGAACTTTATTCACGTTGTAAATACTAAGTTATCGTTAAGGAGTTAGGCATTGTGGGACTACGAGTCCTGGGAGATATGGACTCCATTGACTCTGAGGAGAAACAGACTACAATTACCACAATGCCCTGCGAGATTTTAACATGTGAGACCTCCGCACAGACTTGTGGGGGAGGTTACTTAAGCAAGGGGTGAGGCGCCTGTTCGCTCTCTCGGAACCAGCCTCTTCTCCTCTGCGGTGCTTCTGTCAGAGACAGCCGTGCTGCTAGGCCCAGAAGCCTGGGTCTAAATTCACCGAGAGACCAACCATCCGGAAGGAAGTAAGACTCCAGTATCCAGCCCGTGTACCCGGAGATCGGAGAGGCAACCCAGCTGACAACTGAAACCGTGGAACACCCTCGTCCGGAATCCTTGTGCTGTGGAGCAGCTACTTACAGACGCACCCTCTGAGAGGAATTCAGGCAGATCGGCCTGTCGGGTGAGAGAGCACATGCTCAACTTCTAACTCTCTCTAGACAGACACTTTAGTGCCACCTCACAGGCCGCCCATCTCTGTTTGGCCCCAGCCTAAACTTAGAAGCCTTCCACCGTTCATAGTGCTTATGCAGACGTGACTGACGCTGGCCAGCGATCAGCTCACCAACGTTGATGTTCATCACACTTTACTGGATTAGTTTCCCATCGTCATCGGTTCCTTGTGGATTATAACTTTAATGTGCACCTCCCAACCGCAACGTGAACTTTAGCTGCCCGGAGGATCGCTTGCTAGAGGGAGCTCGCGAGCACAGACTGCTCATCTAGTTTAGCCAAATGGTACCATTCTCTAGCATTCCATCTATTAAGTGTTCTTGTTTAATGTCTGCAAGGGCCCTTGCAAAATTATATTGTGTCATTGCATAGCAACTGTTCACTCTATAACCTAAACGTGTGCTTGTTCTTTTTGAGTATACATCAAGTAAACTCACCCCTTTTGATTTAAATATACTACTGTGTGGAGCGTATTTTTCTAGTCTGCAGGGACTATCCATTATTCAGGTAATACTATCATTATATTGTTACTAAATATTGTATGCCTGTCATTGTGCCCTCAGCTCAGCAGGGGCCACAATACACCCACCAGACTTCTGATGTGCCAAGGGAGGGTTCGAGCTATTTAAGTAGGGGTGAGCGAAATCAAAGAGAGTAGATCCCAAAAACAACCAGCGGCTCCTGTGGGGGCTCGTCCGGGATTCTACTTCTCGGAAAATCAAAATCCCCCCTCAATACTAAGCTCCACTCTCGCCAAGAACAACCATGGATTTTGCCACCGCGTCTAGGTGGTGCAATGTTGAAAATGTTGATTAAACAAAGGGCCTTATGGTCGAAATCAAAGGGGTGGCATGGACAGCAGAACTATTACTCCCTGCCCTGAGGGCATTTTCCCGAAGGCAATAAGTTATGGATAATGGACATTGAGATAGATAACGCCGGCCTTCACACCTATGTCCTATATAAATGGGGAGAAGAGATCCCAAATAATTTTAAGGGCGCCAGCATATCCACTCCAGGAGGGTGTGGAACTTACTTTGATACATCCTTTAGAAGAGCTAGGTACTCCTACCTCCTCAAGTACCCCAATACCCACTACCCGCATTGGAGGCCATACGCAACCTGAAGCTCAGCAAAGATGATTGCACTGCACAGGATTACCTAGACATCCTGCAGAGTGTATATGGGTGGACTGAAAATATCAGTGAACTCCACTACCAATTGGAGCATTGCTTTCAGAAGAAGGGGGAAAAGCTGTCTGAGTTTGTTGGTCACCTAGATAAAATTCTACACCAGATTCTTTTAAAGAAAGGGATAGGCCTCGTACACACGAGGGAATTTATCCGCTGAAAATGGTCCGACGGACCATTTCAGCCGATAAATCCGCTCGTCTGTAGGGGCCAGCGGACAGTTTTGGACGGATTTCTCCAGTGGAAAAGTTTCAAAGCATGCTTTGAAACTTTTCTGCCGGAGAGCTGCCTGTCAAATATGTCCGCTGGTTAGTACGCCTAACCTGCGGACATATCTGCCCGCACATGCGTAGGATCCTGTGAATGGATCCGACGCATGCGCGCGGAAGTGTTTTACTTCCTGGTGCGGTGACGTGGCGGTGTGTACAGCCATCAGATCGAACAGCCCGGCGGACATATCCAAAGGAAACGGTCCGTCGGACCGTTTCCATCGGATAAATCCCATCGTGTCTACAAGGCCAGAGACCCCAGAACAGTGGATGAAAGAAGGGTTCAGCAGGTCATAAGAGGAGCCCAGCCCATGGACTCTATTGCTTTTCAGTTACGGAGTCAACAAGGAGCCTGGGTGTTGAAGTACCCTGACCTGATACGGATCATCCGACAGGAAGAGGTCCTACTATACCAAAAGAACAAAAGTCAACCTTCAGAGGCCTCAGTTCGAGTTTGAATGGTGGCCGCGGAGGACTGCGACCCCCAAGTCGAGCTTCTGAGGACGCAGGTGTCCCAATTGATGGAGATGGTAGCTGCCCTGTCCGGCCAAGCAGGGATTTTCCCTTACCAACCCAGGCGAGATAAACCCGAGAGGCCTACCTATGGGTCGTACGAACAACAAAATAAACCAAGAAGGTTTACCCCCTGTTTCAACTGTGGAGGGGTAGGGCACATCAGAGAAGTTTGCCCCAGCCTAGCCAACGCTTGCCAACCAACTTACAGGCCGGCGGAAAACTTCAGAGGGGCCCCGGTGAGGGAGTCAACCGAGCGCCCGCCTATCAAAGATAACTCCAATACGAAGAAAGAAACAGGGGAGAGGAGACAGACAGAGGAGCCCTCTCTTAAGCCATCTCTAACCACTTGCAACCGTGACTGGGTAGGGGCCGAAAGAGGTCCTCGCAAAAGACGAATGAAAATACGGGTTACAGGGGAGAGCGGAAAAGTTATGCCTTGGAGTTTCCCTGAACACCTGGTGGGGCCTTCCCCCTTGGTGCCCATTCAAGTGGAAGGGATTTATACCAGAGCCTTTCTGGACACCGGAGCACAAGTGACTCTTCTATACAGAGACTTTTATGACAAGTACCTCTTTGACTTGCCTTTGCAGAAGCTAGAAGAGTTGGAAATATGGGGCCTCGGGACTCAGAGTTTCCCTTATGCTGGATATCTCTCAATATGCCTAACCTTTGACCCCTCGATAACTGGAATAGCAGAAACTTATTATAGGGACGAACACGGCCTTAGTCCGAAGACTTTTTGGCCCCCATAACCGAAATAATGGGAGCCTCAGTTCAAAGGGTCCATCCGATGCTAAGGGGGGTATACCACCAGCTGGTGATGGAAGGGTAGGCCCACAAAGAAGGAGTAGGAAGGATTTGGCGGTTAGGAAGGACAATGAAGGTCCTGCAGCCTGGAGGTCCAGGCCTCAGTCAAACTCACCTGGTCCCAGCCAGGCCCCTATCTTGCCCTTGAGCCTGATCCGGGTGATCCGGGTGAATCCCCAGAAGGATTGGAAGTGATGCCTGCAGTGATCCCGTCGGCATCCTGAATCCCACTGCCCACCCTGTGGAATTGCCAGCCAGAGTGCTACTGGGTTGGGTACATCAAGTCACCCCCGCTAGTCTTTCCCGCCTGTGAGAGGGCAACAAGATAGAAGATTCAAAGAAGAGCCCTCAGCCTGATGGTGCTGAACTTTCACCAGAATGGAAGGAAATAATGGAATCTCAACTTAATAGGTGGCAGAAGATATTCTCGAAGACTGAGTTGGATGTGCAAAAAGCGCCACCCACTGGATTTGACTGAGGGAAGACAAACCCTTCAGGGAGCGAGTCCGGAGAGTTCCCCTGACGGATTTGGAAGACCTCAGGGAGCAGCTTGCAGAGCTAAAAAGGACCGGAACTATCCGAGAGTCCAGGAGTCCTTATGCTTTTCCCATAGTAGTAGTAAGGAAGAAAAATGGTTCTCTGAGGCTGTGCATCGACTACAAAACCCTTAACAAGTGGACTATTCCTGACCAGTTTGTTGGGAGCTAAGTGGTTCAGTGTCATGGACCTGAAGAGTGGTTATTATCAAATTCCAATGCACCAAGAGGATAGATAGAGGATAGAGAAAAGACGGCTTTCATTACACAAGTGTTTTTTTTTTAAATTCAACCGCATGCCCCAAGGACTGTCAGGTGCTCCCGCCACCTTCTAGAGATTGATGGAGAAAACTGTAGGTGATATGAACCTGATAGAAGTACTGGTGTAGCTAAATAATGTCATTGTGTTTGGGAAGACTCTGGAAGAACATGAGCAGAGATTGGAAAAAGTACTAAAGCGGCTGCATGATGAAGGCCTGACGTTGTCCAGAGAGAAATGCCCGTTTTATCAGTCATCTGTCCACTACCTGTGACATATCGTCTCTGCAGAAGGGATATCAACAGACTCTGAAATTGGAGGCAGTTACCTCCTGGCCTAGGCCCACCAATGTGACAGAGTTGCGGTCATTCCTGGGATTCTGCTCCTACTACAGGAGGTTCGTGGAGGGGGTCTCAAAAATTGCCAAGCCCCTAAACGAATTACTGAAAACTGAAGATGAAGATGACGCTTCTGAGCCTGCGAAACCAGTGAAGCTCCACATGGGCCCCAGAAAACCCAAAGAGTCCATTTGTGACCAATGGACCTCCGAATGTGAGGAGGCGCTTGTTCAGCTCAAGAAGAATTTGACCACTGCCCCTGTTCTGGCCTACGCAGATACGTCAAAACCTTATGAGCTACATGCGGATGCCAGTAGGGAGGGGCTCGGAGGAGTGTTGTATCAAGAGCACAGTGGTTGTCTGTGCCCAGTGGCGTATGTGAGCAGGAGCTTAACCCCGTCGGAAAATAATTTTTCTACTCACAAACTCGAATTCCTAGCGTTGAAGTGGGCTGTCGTAGACAAATTGAGAAATTATCTATATGGGGCTGACTTTGAGGTGAGAACTGACAACAATCCACTTACCTACCTGTTCACCACTGCCAAGCTGGATGCAACTGGACACCGATGGCTGGCAGCCCTCTCGGGTTTCAATTTCGGCCTGAAGTATCGCCAGGAGCGAGCAACAAGGATGCTGATGCCCTCTCTAGGTGGCCCCATTGATTCGCTGCCCCAGAGTCGGAATGGACTCAAATATCCTCTGAAGGGGTGCGGGCACTGTGCCAAGGGGCTGAATTGCAGACGAAGGGGGGACCTTAAACGAGGAAATAGGAATTCTGACAGAAGGAGTGCCCAGATTCTACTGTAATGTGACCCAAATTAAGAATAGGGATTTGCCCCAGCTGTCAAAGAAGGAACTGAGGCAAGACCAAGAGGGAGATCCACTTGGTAATTTAGTCCTAGAGGCTTTGGAACGTCGGAATCCAGAGATACTCCTTACCCGTCTTTCGAAAGAAGCACGACTGGTGCATAAAGAGTGGAACAGGCTGCAGCTCCATCAAGGGGTGGTCTATCGAAGGGGCCCCTCTGATGGTCCAGAAGAGAAATGGCAGATGTTCTTGCCCAGCAAACACAGAGAGACGGTACTAACTGCGCTCCATGACCAGCATGGTCATCTGGCCCCGGAAAGGACTTTCCAGTTGGTCAGAGACAGGTTCTACTGGCCTGGCATGAGAGCTGAAATTGAGGGATATTGCCATTCTTACATCAGGTGTATCCAAAGGAAAACGCTACCCCGCCAAGCTGCCCCAATAGGCCACCTTCAAAGTCAGGGTCCATTGGAGTTAGTGTGCATAGACTTTCTCTGCATGGAACCTGGTCTGAATGGTCAGAAGGGATGTCTGTTTGGAATACTCTATTGACCATTGCAAGAACAGATGTCCAGTATCTGTGTAACTTGGGACATCTCCACAGCATGTAGATGAGATCCCCGTGATCTGATCTCTGCTACATTTTGGACAAACTGGCAAAGGCCCCATTTTAAGCCCAATTTTAAACAATTTCACTTGCAATAAAAGGTGTAATTACGATAAATGCTGAGAATTTTTAAGATAGCTAGTTTGCACTGCCTACAGCGCATTTTCTCACTGTTCATCGGACAAGTTTCGCACGTCGGACTCCCACAGATCCATGGCCTTACAGGGGTAGGCTTCCAAATAGATATTCAGTAGGGATTTATAACAATTAGAAATAAGGCCCTTCTGTATTTCACTGTTTTGCAACAGCCCAAAAATTGGTGCTGGGGAGAGAGGAACGTCAGAGGGCAGATTTTGTGCCTGTACTGCGTAAGTATCAGATCATTTTGCTTGGGGCCCCCAAATTCCTTCAAACGGCCCTGCCCATGGGTTTGGGAATGCTATGCCTCCTGTTCCCTTTGATTTTTCAAATTGTTCTAGGGGGAATCATAGGTGAACCTTGCTGCCAAAATAGTTGTCTAAAAATAGAATTAATGGTCTAAAAAATCTTGAGAGGTAGAACTATGGGATCATTATGAAGAAAGTATAGCAGTTAAGGCATTAAAATCTTCACTAAGTTAGCCCTTCCTACCATAGAGAGCCAGAGCTTTTTCCAAAGTTGAACTTTGTCACAGAATTTAGTAAGCAGCCGCATTATATTGAGACAGGAGTAGTTAGGTAAATCGGGCAAAACCACCACACCTAAATACTTGAATCAACTACCAGGATGGGGCAGAATGAGTGCAGAGAGGGATCGACTATGCCCTCTAAGGGTAACAATGCAGACTTGATGGTCAAGCCAGAATAGGTACCAAAGTCTGTGATCACATCCATAGCTGTTCTTAATGAGACATCTGTGTCCCCCAGCAGCACCAGCATGTCGTTTGTATATAGCATTAGTTTCTCATGCAGCATGCCATACCAGAAGCCCACGATGTCCTCTGAGGCACGAATTAGAGCCGTCAGTGGTTCAACAGCTAGGGCAAACAACAGGGGTGAAAGCGGGCACCCCTGTCATGTGCCCCTGCCAACACGAAAGTAGGGGGATACTGCAGTGCCCACCCAAATAGCGGCCTGCGGGGTGTGATAGAGGAGCCACACCCAGGAGATGAATCTCTCTCGAAATCCGAAGCCCTGCAGTAATACCCACAAATTACACCATTCAATGCTATAGAACACTTTATTTGCATCGAGTGACAGGAGGGCCCAAGCTCCATTGTTCTCAGAAGGGGTCTGCATATTAGGAAGCCCAGGAAAGTTTAATTGCTGTTGATTTGCCAGGCATGAAGCCAGTCTGGTCAGGGTGTATGATGCTGAGTATAGCCTTATTAAGGCGTAAAGCCAAACCTTTCACAAGGATCTGTTTGGAGTAGGGAAATGTGTCTATATGAACCGGGATTAGACATGTGCAGACTGGAATATTTAGTTTTGTTTTTTCGTTTTCGTTTGGAAAATAAATTTATTTAGTTACTCCCGAAAATCGTTTTGATTTATTTCGTTTTTCGTTGGGGAATAGCTTTCGTCCGAAAATCAAATAATACTTGGTTTCTGTTCGAAAGGTTAAAAAAATATTCGACGGAACGTCAAATCTTTTTGGTTGATGTTGAATGGTCAAAGAATATTCGACGGAACATCGAATCTTTACATCGAATCGTACATTTCTGTTCGAATATTCCGCCTACAAGAATTCTAATGTTGTATGACTAGTAATAATGTCGAATCTATTCTCTATAATGTCGAATCTATTTTCTCATAAATCGAAATCTATTCTCTGTAATGTCGAATCTATTATTTCTATAGTGTCGAATCTTTTCTCTATAATGTCGAATCTTTTCTCTATGATGTCGAATCTTTTCCCTATAATGTCGAATCTCTCTATATCTAATTTTTACCGCAACGAAAACGAAAATAAAGCATTTTTTATGTCGGATCTTTCGGTTTTCGTTTCTTGCACTTTCGTTATCGTTTGTTAAGATGATAACGAAAAAAAAACAGATTTTCGGACTAAAATGCATTCTAACGAAAACGAATGCACATGTCTAACCGAGATCATTGGGAGACTTGCCCAGCTTAGGTAGGAGAACAATAATTGCCTTGAACATAGAAACAGGAAGGCAATTCATTTTTAATGCAGCATTAAATGTTTGTAAGAAATGAGGCAGGATAATTGCTGAACATTTTTTTAAAATCTTAATGGGTATACCATCTTCCCCTTGTGCTTTACAAGTTGGGAACTAACCCACGCCTCTTGTATCTACTCAAAATCAATAGAAGCGTCCAAACGTGCCCACTGTGCCACAGTAAGACTAGGCAGCTCAAGAGTCGAAAGATACATATTAAACTTGCTGTCAGTGTAGTGTATACGAGACTGGTACAAATCAGTCAGTCACAACCAGGTCCGGTGTATTAAGAAGCCTTCCCTATTGAGACTTTAGGACTACTATTGGTGGAGCTGCAGATCGGGCATTAACTTGTTTGGCTAACAGGCGGTTGGTTTACTCCCCTGTCTCAAGTTTCTTCTTCAGCATCTCAGAAAGAGGGCAGACTGGAGGTTTAATCCTAGATAACAAAGAAGAAAAGAGGAGAAAACAAGGTTAGAAGAGACAGAGAGAGTGTGACACTGTCTATAATAGTGGAACCAGAGCAAGGTACGGTTAAAGCGGAGCTCCAACCTAAAGAGGAACTCCTGCTGATCGGAACCCTCCCCCCTCCGGTGTCACATTTGACACCTTTCAGGGGGGAGGGGGGTGCAGATACCTGTCTAAAGACAGGTATTTGCACCCACCTCCGGCCACACAGTCTGTGGGTAGACTGCGGGCAGGACGTCACCTCTCATTCCCCCCTTTGTGTTCTGGGAACACTCGGCTCCCAGAACACAGCAGGAGCCAATCAGCAGGCACATCGTGACTCGTGCATGCGCCGTAGGGAACCGGGCAGTGAAGCCAGAGCACTTTACTTCCTGGTTCCCTCACGAGGATGGCGGGGGGCAGCAGAGTGACGAGCGATCACTCGTCCTCTGCTGCGGATGGCACTGGAGTCCGGGACAGGTAAGTGTGCTGATATTAAAAGTCAGCAGCTGCAGTATTTGTAGCTGCTGGCTTTTAATATTATTTTTTTCAGCGGACATCCGCTTTAATGAACAATTTTGTCAGTGTTAGGTTACAATTATAAACATAACACTGTGCACAGAGCACAATATACAATGTGCTGGGGCGACATTTGGGTACAATGGAATGTACGTGTGACTTAGAACAGTTATCTGGGCAAATAAGCTGTTCACTTTACATAGGAAGTTGCTTTTTGCAAGGAAATTTTGCTCAGAGCTTCATGAAAAAGAAAAGAAAAAAGTCTTCAAAAAATACAAGAGGGATCTTCAACAGCATTCCAACTATTCAAAGAATGCAACAAGAAATGTAAGGGTGAAATCAGGGCAGCTAAAATAGAACACGAAAAGCACAAGAGAGTAAAAAAAAAAAAAAAAAAATTCTTCAAGTATATACATGTCAAGAAAGGGAGGTCAGATCATATTGGTCCCATAAAGAATTATGAAGCAAATTTGGTTAGTAAGGATGAAGAGATGGCGAAGGTATTGAATTTATTCTTCTCCTCAGTCTTCACGAGGGAAACAGGGGGATTCAGTAACCCAAACTGAAATGTTTATCCTCATGACACATCACAGGAAGCACCCTCATGGCTAACAGGATAGAATTAGGAATAGACTTGAAAAACGTAACATTAATAAGTCACTGGAACCAGCTAGCTTGCACCCTAGGGTCCTTAAGGAACTCAGTCAAGTAATTGTCAGACCATTGTTCCTAATTTTTACGCACAGTCTACTGACTGGAATGGTACCAGCAGATTGGAGAAAAGCCAATGTAGCTCCAGTATTTGAAAAAGGGCCAATATACATTCCTGGGAATTACAGATAATTAGCCTTACATCAATAGTATGCAAGCTCTTGGAGGGGATGATAAGGGACTATATACAAGATTTGAGTAATGAAAACGGTAACATTAGAAGTAATCAGCATGGATTCATAAAGAATCATTCTTGCCAAACCAACCTTTTATGAGGAGGTGAACTGCCATCTAGGTAAAGGAAGGCCCGTAAACGTGGTGTATCTGGATTTTGCAAAGGCATTTGATACAGTTCCCCATAAACAATTACTGTTGGCATGGACCATAGGGTGAGTACATGGATTGAAAACTGCCTACAGGGGTGAGTTTACAGGGTAGAGATAAATGGAGAGTACTCGGAATGGTCCTGGGACCATTTAATTTATTTATAAACGACCTGGAGGACGGGATAAACAGCTCAATCTCAGTATTTACGGACAATACTAAGCTAAGCCGGACAATAATTTCTCCATGGGATGTGGAAATTTTTCAAGAAGATCTGAACAAATTAATGTGGTGGGCAACTACATGGCAAATGAGGTTTAATGTAGAAAAATGTAAGAAAAAAAATGTGGGTGCCAAAAATATGAATGCAATTTACTCACTAGGGAGTGAACCTCTAGGGAATCTAGGATAGAAAAGGACCTGGGGGGTCCTTGTAGATGACAGGCTCAGCACAGTGGGGTTAAAAAAAGCTGACGCGTTTCACATCGACAACCGATGCTTAGTCATAGCTTGGTTTAGCTATGACTAAGCATCGGTTGTCGATGTGAAACGCGTCAGCTTTTTTTACCCCACTGTTTGCTGTTTTTGCTGTTTTAGTTAAATTTTTTGATTGCAATAAACAGGCACCATTTTTAAGTTTTTCATCTATTGGAGTGTGGCTGTCCATTTCTTTTTCCTTATATTGCACCACGCATTGCCTACACCCATCTGAGTTTTTGAACTTTACTCAACCACTGAAGAGTGTCGTCTGGAGCGGCAGTTCTTCCCTAAAGCAAACAGAATATTGACATGCGTTAAAAAGTAGATTAACTCCAGGGATACAACGATAATGTTCCCACTCTACAAGACTCTGGTCTGGCCGCACCTGGAGTATGTTGTCCAATTCTGGGCACCAGTCATCAGGAAGGATGTGCTGGAACTGGAGTGAGTCCAGAGAATAGCAACAAAGCAAATAAAGGGACTGGAGGACCTTAGTTATGAGGAAAGGTTACAAGCACTGAACTTATTCTCTCTGGAGAACAGATGCTTAAGAGGAGATATGATTTTAATGTACAAATACCGTCCCACTATAGGGATAACAAGTTTTCTGCAAAAGGGAAATACAAAAAGACATGCGCCCATTCTCTAAAATTAGAAGAGAAGCAGTTTAACCTTAAACTGCGTAGAGGGTTCTTTACTGTAAGAGCATTAAGGATGTGGAATTCTCTTCCACAGACAGGGTTTACAACTGGGAGCATCGATAATTTAAAAAAAAAAAAACTATTAGATAGGCACCTGAACGACCACAACATACAGGGATACACAATGTAATACTGACATAAAAGCACGTACACATGTTGGACTTGATGGACTTGTGTCCTTTTTCAACCTCACCCATTATGTAACTATGTAACTATGAATGAGTTGGGATATTACTTGGCAAAGGATACCCAATTAAATCCAAAATAAAAACAGCATTTTGCTTGCACATTGCTGGATAATGGAAGCTCAAGGGAAAATGTTCATGCAAAGTGCAATTTCCCTTGCAAAGTAAACAGCCTATTTGCCTTTAGTAAATCAACCCATTCTACAAAAGGTGTAATTGGGCAAGAATGTGTTGCTCAGTGAACCTTTCAGTGATGTAGAAGACTTACTAAATACTATTCTGTAAAACATCAAACTCTATATAAAGCTGTCACTCAAAACCAAACCTAAAATTATTAGTACACATGCAACAACCTATTAAGTTAATATAAACTGTGGGCCAGATTCAGAGACCCGTAACTCCTGTCTAACTGGTGTTAGACTGGAGTACTTTCGAATTACACGCGTTTTTTAGCTAGTCTGAAATCTCAAACCATGAAAAGACGGCTGCGGGCTTCAATTCGACTGGATTACGTGTTCGTACGCCTTCGGATCTATGCTGCAATAAAATTGCGGCCACTGGGTGGACTTCCCATCGTTTTCCGCGTCGGGGTATGCTAATGAGCTTTTGCCGGCGATCCCCGAAATTACGATCTTCAATCGCAATCTCTTAGGGCATCTTTAGTCATCTTTTTTTTTGCGTAACACTATACCAGCTTTTTGCTGGTCTAATATTAGACAGCCCATGTTAAGTATGGCCGTCGTTCCCGCGTCGAATATCAACTTTTTCCGATGCCTTTTTAAATTTTTTACGTAAGTCGTCCGGGAATAGGAATGTTCGTAAACGACGCTACTCAAAAAAAAAAAATGACGTAACGATGTGATTTCGCGCAATGCACGGCGGGAAATTTCTGAACGGAGCATGCGCAGTTCGATCGCCACAGGGACACGCATAATTTAAATGCTTCACGCCACTAATCGCGTATTTCAATTACGAGGCAAGAAATAGACTACGCCGCCGTATCATACGGGCAAAAATCTACCAGAATTCGATTTAGAGCCTGGTAAAATACGGCAGCGTAGAGTTTTTCGAAAACGCTGCGCAAATTTACCTGTACCTGAATCTGGCCCTGTATTTCTAATATTACTTTATGTAGGACTGCTGCTGTTCACCAAATAACCATTTATATATATATATATATATATATATATATATATATATATTATACAAGCCAATAATGTGCAAGTGAACTTAATCCCATGTGCAGTACTTAAATATTCCATAATAACATGCTTATTTTGTGCTTTAACTGACAATTGCGCAGTCATGTGACATTGCACACAAACAAAATCGATGTTCTTTTATTCCCACAAATAGAGCTTTCTTTTGGTGGTATTTGATCATCTCTGTGATTAATTATTTTTGTTGCGCTATAAACAAAAAATCGCAATAAGTGTATATTGATTGGTTTGAGCAAAAGTTATAGCGACTACAGAATAGGGAATAGATTTATAGCATTTTTATTATTATTATTTTTTTTTTACTAGTAATGATGGCAATTTTTATCGGAACTGCAACATTATGGCAGACACATCAGACACTTTTGACACATTTTTGGGATCATTCGCATTTATACAGCAATCAGTGCTATAAAAATGCACTGATTACTTTAAACATGTCACTGGCAGGGAAGGGATTAACACTAGGGGTGATCAAGGGGTTAATTGTGTTCCCTAGATATGTTTTTAACTGTGGGGGGAGGGTCTGACATAGAGGAAATCATATATATAGGGTTTCTATCTATTTGGAACTCACAATCTGTCATTCCTCACAGAACAGAACAGGGATTTGTGTGTTTACACACACACGTCCCTGTTCTGCCTCTCGTGATCGCCGGTCACGAACATCGGAACCCCTTGCGATGCAGCGGGCAATGTTCATGGGATCTTGACGACCTGCCGCAGTATAATGGCGGTGGCTGGTGGAAAGTGGTTAAATAATGATTAAAAACACAGCCACTCACATCACAATTCTATAAAAAAAGCCATTGGGCCCAGAAGCGCCACCACAGACTGCATTCCACGGGCCTGGAATGACATTACCAGAAGCCCCCCCCCCCCCCCGAAGAGTTTTGCCAGCCTGTCAGTCGTTTTAAGGAGCAGTTTTCAATAATCAGTATATGCTGCACATAAAGATGCCAACTTTTACAGCAAGTTTACTTTACATATATAGGTGATTCTACATATATTTAAAAATGTACACAACTTAAATCTTTGCAATAATAATGTTATAAGAAGTTCCAAATACAATTTTTGCTGAGTGGTGGTGATAAATGTGCTTTTCCTGTGCACTGATAAATGTGCTTTTTGTGTGCACTTGCCCAGACCTTGTAGTTGTAAGGGACCAACCTGTGTGATGTATATTTAAAAAAAAAAGATAAGTGATCTGCACACATTGCACTTGGAAAGAAAATAAATCTAAAACAAACACTCTTAAATCATTCTTAAAGGAACACTGAAGGTTTGTTTTTGATTAGATCAATTGATTGCTGTAAGCTAGAGCATTTAAATATCACTTACCTCGTTTTTCCTTTTGACCTCCAAAATACAGTAATCCAGGTTTGAAAATGCCATTTCCTGTCTCTCCTCTTCTTGCTTTCCACCAACATCTGAGCCGTTTTGCATGATGGAAAGCAGAATGTGCTTACCCCCTCCCTATGACTACAGCCCTGCGTGAAGATGCTCTCTTATCCCTCACAGGCATGGAGGCTAAGCCTAATGGCAACTGTAGTTCCTATTAGGCCGTGATGTAGCAAGAATGAATGCGCACCGCAAACCAGGAAGTCAGTGATAAAAACGATTCAGGAGTGCTGGAGGTGAAAAAAACTGCTTGATTTCAACAGGTATCAAACTAGTTATAATGCAAAACATTACTTTTTACTTTATCAGCTACTGTCAGACTTTAATTTAAGAGGAAAATATTTTTGTCTTTACAACCCCTTTAAACTGAAATGAACATTGCCAAGAAATCTATTTTTACCTCTGCTGTATTCATAGTGAAAATAACTTTTCAATTAATATAATAAATTAGGCTGTAATGTATGTTCAAAATAATTATCCTGAGCTCTTAAAGTAAATAATGCATCTAATGGGAATCCTAGAATTAGAACATTTGACAGATGGAAATGCTAATTTACCGTATTTGTATGAAAGTCAAATTAACATTTCCCCAAAGGAACCTTGTATTTCCTATTATATCTACAATTTAACGTATGATTTAGAGTCCCCTTGCAGAAGATAGGCTATTATTTACTTTATGTTTGTTTATTTGGAAGACATTCTAAATTGTTCATATTATTTGCGGCTCATTGATTACAAACATATATTTATATCTAACTTTTTAGAATGTGTTTCAAACAAAGAGAATGACGTTTATTTAACCCCTTAATAACAAAATGTCAAAAAATGTTAACGTCTGAATGCAGATTTATAACATTGGCAATGGGGGGGGGGGTGGTTCTGGTGCAAACTGTTGTTCAAATAATGCCAGAGAAACTGAGTCTGTGTTATTGTAATGGGTGTGGATCAGGGGAAAGCACAAACCATGCAAGATGGATGGCGATATCCAGGGTTGAAGAAGAAATGGTCCTTAACTCAGGGCAGGCCTCTGCAGGATAGTAGTCTTCTAAAACATGTAGAAAAAGGGCAAAGAAAGAGGCGCCTTCTAAGTAAGAACTGTAGAAACTTTATGGTACAATTAAAACACTCGCATTGAGGTTAAGAACGATCAGCAAGAGGGCAATCCTGCAGCGGTGCATCTCCTTGCTCGCTGGTTCAACAGGCTGTGTCACTCAGAAACCCATAGAAAGCTGTCCGCAGGCTCTGTGTATTCTGTGTACGCCATTTCTGAGCCTGCCACTGTCATGGACAGGCACACTCTTTTGTCAAGATCTTGACATCACAATGCGAGAGCTTGGGAAAATTGAGGATTCTTATCTCATGAAAATACAATTCTGCACTGTGATGTGCTGAATAAGCATCAAATTTATGGCATCAGGCATGTTGTTTGCCTGCAGGACCATGATAAAAAAAGGTCCCATGTGATTGTGGGCATCAATGTGCAAGCCAATTGGTCAAGCTTATTTTTACTATCATGTTGCCCATGTTGCAGGTTTTGTTGGAAAATAGAGAAGAGAGGGAGAAGCACCACTAAGTGTAGTCACTCTTTAAAAGGCATTACTCAATAAGTAGCCAACTCACACGACAAGTTATACAGGTACATCTGAACACCGCTGTCAATAGGTGGGGATGCCATTGGTCACCACTGCCACTCTATCCGAAGCAACGGTAGCAGCCCTACTTCATTTAATGATCTATCACCAGCGGTGTTCAGATGTGCCTGTATAACTTGTTCTTGTGTGAGTTGCCTACTTTTTTATTTATTTTTCATAATGTTTTATTAACCACTTCAGCCCTGTAAGATTTTGCTGCTCAATGACCGGGCCATTTCTTGCGATAACGCACTTTGTCACTTTAACTGACAATTGTGTATTCATGCGATTTTATACCCAAACAAAATTGACATCATTTTCAGTAGAGCTTTCTCTTGGTGATATTTGATGACCTCGTTTTTGCGCTATAAACAAAAAATGAGAGTCAATTTTGAAAAAAAAAAAAAAAACACTTTGGGCCAGATTTAGCAAGCATTTACGGTGGTGTATATCCAGATACGCCGTCGTAACTTCAAATGTGCGCTGTCGTATCTTTACGCCGATTCTCAAAATGAGATACGCCGAAAAATAGCCTTCCTCCGCCCAACGTAACTTGCCTACGCCGGTGTAACGTGGGCGCATAGTTACGCTGGACGCATTCGGCGTTCCCATTAGAAATATGCAAATGAGGGAGATACGCCGATTCACAAACGTAGATACGCCAGGCCGCTTCATATACGCGCTTTGAGTAAGGCTTACGTCCAGCGTAAAGTTACCCCTGCTATATGAGGTTCAGCTAATGCAAAGGTATGGGCCAGGGAACGTCGCCGCCGAATTTTACGTCGTTTACGCCGTTTACGTAGTAAGGGAATAGGGCTGGGCGTAGGTTACGTTCACATGTCGTAGGCATTGGGCGCCGACATCACTTAGGGAGTTAGGGAGTTTTTCGACGTGATTCTTTTTTTTTTATTCTTTTATTCATTTTTCAACAATACAATAAATACAAAATACAGTAACCATACTGTACATACATACAACATAAATGGTCCCAATATGTACCCCTTATTAACCTCCCTGGCGGTATTCCCGAGTGTGGCTTGGGGTGAGATTTTCAAGCTACGATCGGTAACCCCGAGCCACACTCGGGCCTCGCTGGATGCAGAAAGAAGTTTCTTACCTTTTCTCTGCACTCCAGCGATGAATCCCCGCAGTGTACGGCGGCCGGATGTTCCACCTGATGCTGTGTGTACCTCCGATTCCCTTCCCTGCGAGCGTCGCAACGCAGGGGGGCGGAACGGAGGGGGGGGGACGGCGCCAAATTCAAACGTATAAGTAGAAACACAGTAAAACACAGTAAAAACACACTGATACAATTGGATAAAAATAAAAAATAAATACAGTGACCTTTGATTGCCCCCCCAGTGTTTTCTCAAGTGACCTGTCTGCAGATTACAGTACCAGTGTCTGTATACTGAGCAGCAATCATGGCAAAGCGTGCCTCTACTTCCAAATGGCTATGCGACCTGCTGCCAAACAGCGACAGCGATGCAAAATCCCTTGCGGAGGAACTGAGTGACAGCGACGCGTGGGAAAGCTTGTCATTAGATGAAGAAAGTGATGCGAGTGACGATCCTGCCCCTGTGCCCAGCGATGTGCGGACTTGGTGCGCAATTGATTGCGCTACGGAGCACGTAGCGCCCCCACGGTTTCCATTCACAGGATCACCTGGGATAAAAGTGGACATAGAGGGTAACAATCCGTTGGAATACCTCCGTCTTTTTTTGACGAATGAGGTGATCGATAAAATAGTGTTGGAGACAAACAGATATCAAGATCAGCAAGCTGCTACCCATCAGCTATTTTCTCAGCGCAGAAAATGGGAGCCTGTGACCAGTGATGATATCTGGAAATTCCTTGGCCTCCTAATTTTACAGGGAGTGGTGGGGAAACCACTCCAAAAGTGGTACTGGACCACAAATAAATGATTGGCCACACTTTTTTTGGAACTGTAATGTCCGAATATCGATTTTCTTTGATTATGAAGTATTTGCACTTCGCAAATAACGAGGAATTTGATGAACAATCTCATCCAGCTCCAAAGCTAAAAAAAAATTGGGATATTTACCAAATGATACTGCAGAACTTCCAGCAGACCTATGTTCCTGAGCGGGACATCACCATAGACGAAAGTCTGATGGCCTATAAAGGTAGGCTCAGTTGGATTCAATTTATTGCGTCTAAGCGCGCTTGCTTTGGGATAAAATCCTTTATGCTGTGTGAATCCAGCTCTGGATATATTTGGAACACAGTACTTTACACTGGCAAAGGGACCAAATTCTCCCCAAGATTCAGTTTTTTTGGGATGGCAAGCGCTTCAGTTCTGTCATTGATAGAGCCCTTGCTCAACCAGGGCTACTGTCTCACTACAGACAACTTCTATACTTCCCCAGAACTGTACGAGTTTCTTCTTATGAACAAGACGGATGCTTATGGAACCGTGAGGCCTAACCGGCGTTAGATGCCGTCAGGTTTTTCAAATAAAAAGCTCGGGAAAGGAGAAGTTGCTGCATGGCAAAAAGGGAAAATGTTGGCACTAAAGTGGCGGGACAAAAAGGACATTTCCCTTATGAGCACAGTGCATAATACCTCGACCGTCATGGTCCATACCAGAGGTGGAAAAGATGTAAGAAAGCCACAAGTTGTATTGGACTACAACCACACCATGGGAGGTGTGGACAGGGCTGACCAGGCCATGATTTTTTACCCTGCTATGCGAAAGCAGCAGAAAAAATATTATAAAAAAAATTTCCGACATCTTTTGGAGCAATGTCTGTGGAATTCATTCATCCTGCTGAAAAAAAAAATGCCAGGTCTATGGTCCATTCAGACTTTATGTGGAAGGTGGCAGAACAAATTTTTCTAAAACACCAAACGCCAACGGCGGTAAACCGTTCTGGACGACGGGCTTCTAATGTTGTAAATCCTGAGCGCCTGACTGGTCGTCATTTTTTGGACTATGTACCACCCACTGCAAAAAAAACAGCACCCACACGGATGTGTGTGGTTTGCTGCTCCAAGCGCGACGACAGTGGAAGCAAAATACGCAAAGAAACGCGCTTCTGTTGTCTCGACTGCGACGTTGGACTTTGCGCTATTCCTTGCTTCAAAGATTTTCATACCCGAGACATTTACTAAATAATGACTTTGCACCCTTGTTTGACCCCCCAAAAAATCTGAGTTTATGAATATATTATTTGTTAAAATTAAAGTAGTAAAGTATTGTTATTATTAAATTATTATGTGTTATTATTTATTATATTATAATTTATGATTTTGTGTTTTAAACTTTGTCATAGTCTACTAGAGACTCTGGTTTGGACAGATTTAGGTGAGTTATTCCTAAGAATTGCAAGCCTACAATATAAAACGCCAAATTTCCATGCAAAATAATGGTACCGCTTTCAGCACCTAAAATCTGAAAGAATCATACCGCCAGGGAGGTTAAGAAGAAAAGAAAGAGAAGAAAAGTTCTACCATTACTAACACTAGATTTTACCCCCACCCGTTTCGGGCCCAGGCCTGTACTTCCTACATGTTTTTATCAAAGATATAACCACCCAGGGACGGGGGAGCACAGGGAGAGGGCAGAGAAGGAGAGAAAAATAAATAAAAAATGTATTTAATTTTTTGGAAAAAAATTATACTAATTTTGTTAATTAATATATAAAGGGGGAATTAATTTCCCCTATATTGTGAACGTTATCTATCTACTATTAAGAGGAACATTTCCACAATTTTGTGCATATTTAGTGTAAATAAAAAAATAAAAAAAATACTAAATTAATGGAAGGGGAATCAAATTCCCATGAATTGTGAAAGTAAATTTGTTTCCAATATTGTGTACATAATGTATGGAGAAAAATAAAATAAAAATTCCAAATGATGGAAGGGGAATCAAATTCCCCTATATTGTGAGAATAATCAATCTAATATAAAGGAAAACATTTTCCATTATTATGTGCATACTTAAAGTGCACCAAAAAGAGAAAAAAAATGTATACATCCCAACCCTAAAGAGCCTAGCTATCCCATTTACGTTGTCCCTAGGGTGCAATTGCACACTACCACCCAAAAAAAAAAAAAAAGGATCCCTTTTCTAGTGTTAACCCCAGTGCATATAAAGTGAGGGGGGAAAAAAGGGGGGGGGGGAAAAGGGTGGAAGAGGCCAAATAATCTACCTCTCCCACTCCCCACCGCTCCCTCCTGTCACTCCTCCCCCTTGGTCCCCTAAATCCCTGAATTCCCTCCGTCCCCATCCAAATCCCATCATATCTTGGCTTTGAAACCGTTCCTCCATCTTTCTGATTCTCTCTATTTCCTGTATCCATTCTCCAATCGAGGGCGCTTCTTTTCTCCTCCAATTCCTTGGTATCAGAGCCTTGGCTCCATTTAATAAAAATGGAACCAAGGAACCTCTATACTTTTTCCTGGGCACCCTCGTAGTGTGGAACAGACAATCCCATGGATCAAGTTTTATCTCCTGCCCACTTATTTCCATTATCAACCCCAATATCTCCCTCCAGTATATTTGTATCAATGGGCAGTGCCACCATATATGGGCGTGGGTTCCCTCCATTCCACACTCTCTCCAGCATAAGGGTGATGCCTCACTATTCATTCTATGAAGTTTCGTTGGGACGTAGTACCATTTAACAAGTAGCTTATAGTTAGTTTCTTTTACTTTTGCATTCATCGATGTTGAGTGGACATAGTCTACTACCTGTCTCTTCTTATCGCTAGATATGGTTTGATTTAGTTCCATTTCCCAACTTTCTACTATTTTCAGTCCTACTGATTCTCTCATAGTTGTCAATATTTTATATATAAAAAAGAAAATTTTGCGCTAAACCAATAATAAAAAAATAATAACGTGATAAGTGAAATCACAGAAGGCAGCAATCATGTGATCTAACACAAACATAGAAATAAAAAGGAAAATTGCGCCAACTAAAAAAGAACCAAAGAAGTCCATAATCAACACAAACGTATATAAGTCCAAAAAAAATGATGAATGTGACATCAACAGCACCCAAGTGAAATTTAGAGGATTCGTGAGCCACCACCACATGGACTGAGGCTTACCAGAGATGAGCCCAGTAACAGCATATAATAGATCCAAACGATATATCCCAAGGCAGTTCTCACAGCTAACCGGGATCCTGTCTCACACCAACACAGCTGATTTCTGATTCACAGGAGTGGGAAGCAGCGCTGGGTACTCGACAATACCAATATCATATAGGACAGCGATAAACCATGTAAAAGGAAGGAGACCGCAACATAGTGTAATACCAATGATTGGTTTTAATAAAAAGTTAAAAGGCTACTCACACAAGGAAGTGCAAACGAGCGATGTACATAAAATTCTGCCGGCCGGCAACAACAAGGAGCCCTCCTCCTAACGCATACGCGGTGACGTCACTGCACGCCGTCCAACCCAGACGCGTTTCGTCATATGTTGACGTTATCAATGGAAGTGCTTTTTTAGTTGGCGCAATTTTCCTTAATATTTTATATATACTTGATATTCCCCATCTTCCTGTTCCTCCTCGAGTTATGTACTTTTCCCATTCATTTAGTTCATCTATAGCTCGCAGGGGTTTCGGCAGGGTGTTTACAAAATGTTGGACTTGTCTGTGCCTCCACATATTCCCTGGGAGCAGTCCATAATTTTCTCGAAGCTCTGACACTGAACGTAAGACATTACCCTTCATTACCCTTCATTAAGTCCTTCAATTTCAGTGTATCCGCAGCTGTCCACCTCAGGTACATACCTCCTCCCTTACCGGTGGGAAGAAGTCTGTGCCCGTAAGCGGCAGCAGCGGGCTATTATAGGGCCATTTTTTAGTCTTGCATACTCTATCCCATATTCTAAATGCTTCTTTTGTTATTGATGGAATCTCATGTGGCAATCCTCTATATAGCTTCGGTACCCATATTTCATCTCCCAACTTTTTACTTAGACTTTCTTCTACTTCCACCCACTTTTTTTATCCTATCCTCATCCTCGAACCAGTCTGTAATCCTCCTTAGTACCGCCGCCTCGTAATACCTTTTAAAGTCTGGTAACTGTACTCCACCTTCCCATTTATGTCTAGTCAGGGTCTCTACTGATATACAAGGTTTTTTTCCCTTCCATATAAAACTCCTTATTATCCTTTCTAGGATTTTTAAATAGATTTCTGGGATTTTTATCGGGAGTGTTTGAAAGATATATAAAACTTTAGGCAGTATCATCATCTTTATAGTATTTATCCTTCCCCACCATGGTACTCTATCTATATATCTATATTATATCCTTTTAATTCTAATTTTATTTTATTCAATAATGATATATTATTATCTTCATAGAGATATCTTTCTGTATTTGACAGGGCTATGCCTAGATATTTCATCCTCCTCTGTTTCCACTTGAATGGGTAGAGGGCTTCAAGGTACCTGCGTTCTTGCGGACTCAACGATATGCTCAGTATCTCCGTTTTTTCTTTATTGATTTTTAAATTTGAAATCTCACAGTACTTCTAATATTGTGCCATTATCTTAGGTAATGTCAGCCTAGGGTTAGATACTAGGGATGACCTGAACACCCGCTCGTTCGGTTCGCACCAGAACCGTCGAACAGTCCGATCGTTCGCACATTTAGAACCCCATTGAAGTCTATGGAACTCGAACGTTCGAATTCAAAAACGATCATTTTAAAGACCAATTTTCAAGTTATTGTTGGAAAACGTCTTTCAGAACCCAGGTCTTGCCCCAGGGAACATGTATCAATGGAAAAAAGTCTTAAAAACGGTCGTTTTTTCAGGAGCAGGACTCCTGAAAAAACGACCGTTTTTAAAACTTTTTTTTTCCATTGATAGTAGTATCAATGGGAAAAAAGTTTTAAAAACGGTCGTTTCGTTTCACTCGAATTTGCCGCGAACAATCGTTTTTGTTCGAAATTCGATGAACGATCGAACGGACGATGTTCGAGTCGAAGCTCATCCGTATTAGATACGTAGAGCATCATATCGTCCACAAACGCAGATATCTTGTGCTCCCCACCATCCAGTTTTATCCCTTCTATTTCCTGGTTCATCCGTATTGTTTCTAGTAGCGGTTCTAATGAGAGGACAAACAAAAGGGATGATAACGGGCATCCTTGACGGTCCTGTTGAAAAGTGGGAAGCTGTCCGACAGAGTACCATTAATCCTCGCCTGGGCCGAGGGATTCGAATATAGTGCCCCTATCCACCTAAGCATAGTCGGGCCAAATCCTAAGTGAGACAGGTTTGCTAACATAAATTCCCAGTCTAGCCTGTCAAAAGCCTTTTTCGGCATCTAATGACAGGAACAACACTGGTTCTTTATTCTTTTTAGCCTTTTGTATCAGAAATAACACTCTTAGGACATTTTCTCTCATTTCCCTGCCAGGTATAAACCCCGCCTGATCTTTCTCTATCACCCCTGCCAGGAGCAGTCTTATTCTCTCGGCAAGGATTTTAGAATACATCTTTATGTCAACGTTAATCAAAGAAATAGGCCTATAGCTGGCGCATAGAGAGGGATCCTTATCCTCCTTCCCTATCAGAGTTATATGGGCACTCAGGGCCTCTTTATGTATTACCATGCCCCCTCCGATGGAATTCATATATTTCTGAAAAAATGGTACTAGAATCTCCCCAAATCTCTTATAATATAGTGAAGTATACCCATCTGGGCCAGGGCTCTTTCCCATTTTAATTTTCCTGATCGTTTGACTTATTTCCTCTTTTGTTATCTCCTTCTCTAGGTTACTTATTACTTCTTCTGTCAAGTCCGGGATCTTAACCCTTTCTAAATATTATTTGATTTTTTCACTTTTATTCCGTGCTTCTGTTATCCCCTGCTCTTTATTAACATTGTATAAGTTTTGATAATACTCTTGAAATATTTTAATTATCTCTCTAGTAGAATGTCTCATATCTCCATTTTTATCCTTTATTTTCAAGATGGAATTCTGTGTATTTCTTGGTTTTATAGTCCTAGCTAGAAATCTCCCAGATTTTTACCCAAGGCATAAAATGTATTATTCATATTGTTAAATATCCATTTTGTTTCCTGGTCCAATAACTCCCGCAGGTCTTCTCTCTTACTAGTTAGTACCCTCAGGTCCTGATCTTCCTGTAGTTCTTTGTGTTTCCGTTCAAGGGCCTGGATTTCTTCTAATAATGTATCTGCCTAATTTTCTTCCTCTTAGCTTTTTCTGCTATCAACTCTCATGTATACCTTGTGCGTTTCCCAAAGCGTTGATGGAGCTATGTTTTCAGTATTATTTTCTTTAAAGAATATGCGCATATCCTTTTCTAGGTCATCGGCTATCTTGGTATTGTTTATTAGGGACTCTTCTAATCTCCATATTATCTGTCCAGCCGGGATCTCCTCTGTCTCCAGAGACATCACCACTGGGGCATGGTCAGATAGCCTTATACATTTTATTTCTATCCTTCTCAATCCCTCAAGCAGCCAATGATCCAACAGGATATGGTCAATTCTCGAATATGACCTATGCACCAATGAGAAATATGTGAAATCCTTATCCCTTGGGTGTAGAATTCTCCAGGCCTCAACCAATTGCATTTGATACAGCTTATGCTTGATCATTCTGAGATATTTCCCCTCTGACCTCAATGAGACAGGTTGGGTATCTAAAATTGGATCAAATACAAAGTTGAGGTCACCTGCTAAGATCACCATACCCTCTCTAAATCCCTCAAGTTTATTCAGAACCTTCCTCAAATACCCGGCTGGCCTTATATTGGGACAATACACATTTACCAATGTGTATTTCTTATTTAATAGGGTACCTTTAACAAATAAATATCTACCATCGGGGTCTATTTCTGTGGCTTCTAGAGAGAACCGTGTGTTCCTGTCAAACCCTATTGCCGTTCCCTTTGATCTTTTATTAGGGGAATAACTATGGATCCACATAGGAAACTCCTTTAATCTTTAGTCTTAGATGTCATTTTTAGATGGGCTTCTTGCAGGAACACTATGTTAGCCGAGAGTCTCTTCGTCTCCTGTAGTATCTGATATCGCTTGCTTGGGTTATTCAAGCCTCGTACATTGTACGTAACAATTTTTAATGCAGCCATTTGCTATATTTCACTTTTATCTCATTTAGGAAGTAACGCATCATATCTCCACAGGGTACGAGAGACCTTTAGCCCTTTCTCAATATGCATAAAGAGCAGGAAGTACTCCTGGCTTAACATCAAACTTGCAACATCCGAACTTAATTTAAATAACTTAATTGATGTACCTTGAGACCATATATAACACGTATACCCCCCTCCCTCTCCCCTCCCTCCCCCTACGCATTGTACCTCAATGCTAAGTCTCACTCGGTCTGTGCCCCACCAGGCCTCTTGCCGAGCGGGCCTTTCCTCAGGGTGTCTATTTTGACCCCCAATTTTCCAGGGGCCCGTCCTCTAGAATAGGGACGGCACCTGGCCCAGGGCAGGCATATCGGCTCCCTATTTTCCCTCCCCAAGTGATTTCCGTTAGCGCTCTATCTATGTAATAAAATGAACAGATTAAACAATTCCACCACCTACACAGAGAAAGAAAAAAAAAGAAAAGAAAATTATTACAGAGCGGCTGGGAGGATAGGAGCAAGGAACATTCCCTGCAGAGAGCCTATCCACCTCCAGCCGTTGTCTTACTTCATTCAACTCCCACCCCCCTCCCTCCCACCCCCTTATGCCAGAGAAGAGCTCCCTAAACCCCCAATAATCTTGACAATTTATGCCCTATTCCAGTCCTGTTCCCTCCATCTTCTCCAGGCCGGAGGTCGCTTCTCCCAATTAGCTATTTGTATGTGTTGTATATTCAGTTTGTTACAAAATTCCTTCACATCTTCCGGGAAAAAACAGAGACCCCCTGGTAAGCATGCTGGGAAGCCCCATCTATATGAAGTGTCTTTTGCCTGTTAATGGCTAGTGTCTCTGGTGACAGGTCTGAGAATACAAGTAGTTTAGTTCCCTTATGTTCCATAGTGACAGAGTTCCTTGTACTTTGAGATACTAATTTTTTTTGCTCATATTCCAGGAATCTCACTATAATGTTCCTTGGTAGATCTCTATGGGTATTGTACGACTTTTGTATTCTGTGTACCCGTTCGAACCGCATTGGTGCTGTCACTTCTCGTTTTAGAACTGTATTAAATATCTCTCTCAGCACCTTCCCCAGTTCTGTATCTTTAACTTCTTCAGAGAGACCTCTTACACGAAGATTTTTCCTTCTACTACGGTTTTCTTGGTCCTCTAGTTTTCAACATGATTCTGAGCATGCGCGCGCATGCCCAGTTCGAGCGGCCATTCATTAGCATGGGGTCATGCTTAATTTAAATACATGACACCCACCTCCTTCCTACTTTGAATTAGGCCCATTTACGCTACGCCGCCGTAACTTAGGGAGCAAGTGCTTTGTGAATACAGCACTTGCCTCTCTAAGTTGCGGCGGTGTAGTGTATATTCGATACGCTACGCCCGCCTAACGATACGCCGCCCTACCTGAATCTGGCCCTTTATCTTTTACTTTTTGCTATAGTAAATATGCCAATTTAAAATATATATATATATGTTTTCCTCCGTTTATGTATTCTTCTACATATTTTTGGTAAAATAAGCATACAGTATATTGATTGGTTTGCGCAAAAGTCATAGCATCTATGAACTATGAGAAAGATTTATGACATGTATATGGCGTTTTTATTATTTTTAATATTTTTACTAGTAATGGCGGTGATCTGCAATTTTTAGAGGTATTGTGACATTGCGGGAGACAGGTCGGGCACTTTTCACACATTTTTGGGACCATTGACATTTACAGAGGGATCAGTGCTATAAATATGCACTGATTACTATGTAAATGTCACTGGAAGAGAAGGGGTTAACACTAGGGGGCGATTAAGAGGTTAACTGTGTTCCCTATTGTGTGTTCTAACTGTGGGTGGACGGGACTAACCAGGAGAGATGACAGATCGCTGTTTCTACTTTGTAGAAACACACAATATGTCTTCTCTCCTCTGACATCACAGGATTTGTGTGTTTACACACACAAAACCCATGTGCTGTCACTGGTGTGCATGATTGTGTGTGGTCGGCGGTGATTGCGCGCCCCCTGGTGGCTCTTCTGGGCAAAGCCATATATGTACAGGATTTTGCCCAGGAGAGCCATTCTGCCGCATTATATCTGCGTGAGCCGGTCGGTACAGTATACAGTTAAGGTATTTATGCAAGTACAAGTCAAATAAGGTAAAAAGCAAAGAACAGTGAAGGTTCTCCATTATGAAAGCAACTAGTGGAGTTGTAAGCAAACAAATAATGCTAAAACAGAACATATCAATACACGTAGAGTGGTAAAAAAAAATTATGTGCATCTAAGCATAGAAAAGAAAGACAGTGGAGGTTGTCGGTATTGTGATTTTCACACATGTTGATGGTAAACAGTTATCCCAAGATCCCTACGAGCATGGATTGGGTTGGAGTTCCCTGGTGGTTGTGATTGTTGGGTGAGGAATGGGTGGTATGACTAGGCCAAAGGGCCATCGCCCCTGGGGTCAGTAAGCCAGTTGTTCCAGTTTGTTAGAAATGTTTCCATTTGAATGTATGTGAAACATATATTCAAGATGGCAGTGTGTGTGTTTAGGATGGTATTAAAGGGGAGTTCCAGACATTTTTTATGTTTATTAAAAGTCAGCAGCTACAAAAAGTGTAGCTGCTGGCTTTTAATATACATACACCTACCTGTTCAATGGTCCATCGATGCACCGTCCAGAGCTTTGCTGACCCCCCTCTCCCCCTCCATTGTAACTGTGGGCACCGGCCGTGACAGCTTTCGGCTTCACGGCCGAGCACCCACTGCGCATGCGTGAATGGCGCAGCGCTCCCTGAGTGGACATGCGATCGCCTGGGACCTGTGACGTGTCCCAGGCAATCGCCTACAGGGAAGGGCCACCTTAGGCGATATGACATATCGCCTAAGCGGTCCCTGGGCGGAAGGAGGAAGTGGGACAGGAAGTCCCACTCCTACTGAAGCTCCCATTCCCCCCAAACGTGGCATGTAAGGGGGCAAGGAGTGGATTAAGTGGAAGTTCCACTTTTATGTGGAACTCCGCTTTAACTTCTGCTATTGTAGGTGGATGTGGACATTTCCATGTCTTGGCAACAGCTAAGCGTGCTGCTATAAATATGTGGGTTACAAAAGTTTGAAAGCGGGGAGGCCACAAGGAAGATTCCATGCCTAGTAGAACCATCAGGGGAGTAAGGCTAAAAAGAACATTAGTTATGGATGTAACCAGAAGGGTGACATCTGCCCAGAAATTGGATAGGTTGGGGCATTACCACCAAATTATAGAGCAGAGTCCCAGTGTTTCCACAATTTCACCAGCAGTCAGATGATGCAGTGGGATATATTTGTGCTAGTTTAGCAGGAGTAAAGTACCAGTTATGAAAGATTTTTTGCATCGCTTCCCAATAGGTTATACAGTGGGAAGATTTAAGAGTAGCGGCCAGAGCTCAATGCCATTGTGGGGTGTTGAAAGTAAGGTAGGTTATTTGTTCCCAATATTGCATTGAGGATTTTTTGATCAACTACATTGGTTTTATCAGTAGTTTGTAGATGGATGCGATGACTTTGGAAGATTTCAAGTCCCAAAGTAAAGGCTCATTGGTCCATTGTGCATGGGAGAGAGCTGAGCGTATATGAAGTGTAGCAGAGCGTCCCAGAGAGAGCCTGGGAAAGTCCAGTTCGGGGTTTATACCTCTCCCAGGCTCCTCTCTTACACATTGAGGGATCTCTGATCCCTGATCCAGTTCAGGTGTTGGCCCTCTCCCCCAGGCCAATTTAAGCTCATCTGAGCAGTCAGCCTTTGCTCTGTCCTGGGAAACAGATAGTGTGGATCTGTAGGAGCAAGGAGGTTGTTGAAAAACTGGTGAGAAGTTTTTGTTTGAGCTGACAAGCGGTAGGCTTGTTAAGCTTGGTAGTTAGGGCCTGCATATATTGTGTAGTATAGAGCCGAGACACGGCTAGGTGTTTGTTTAACTATTTTTTGTTCGCTTTATTTTCTGCACACTGTACAGCACCTGTAAATAGATTTTGTATAGCACCAATAAACATCCCACTGTTGTTCACTTCTCTTATGGACTTGGTATCTGTGCCGGCTCATCCCAGGGAGCTTTTGTACCCGCTACCTATTCCCCAGCTTACATATGGTGGAGAATGCGGCCAGCAGTAGTAAGTTACTATTTAAAAGGCCAGTACCTAAAGTGACAACATAGAGGAAATCCTTAAACAAATGATGTTATCCAATGCTGCACAACAGCAAACTAACGCTGCACTGCAGCGAGCCAATGCTATCGCACAGGAGCAAACTAAGGCGCTGTACAAACAGATTAGTGCCGCACAGGAGCAATCGCAGAGGCAGATTAGTGCTGTACAGGAGCAATCGCAGAGGCTGTTTGAACAGCTTGTCACTGCTGCAGAAGCAGATAGGAAAACCCTGACTAAGGTTGCAGAGACGCTAGCACAGTGGGCACCTGTGGAAATCAAGGATATGGGAGACAAGTCTGTAGCCATCCATGTGGGTCCCTTTCTGTCTAAAATGACTACGGATGATGATCCAGAGGCCTTCCTGCTAACGTTTGAACGGACCGCTGAGAGGGAAGGTTGGCTTAAAACCAAGTGGGCAGGACTGATTGCCCCCTTACTTTCTGGTGAATCGCAGAAGGCCTACTATGGTCTTGAGTCAGCAGAAGCGGGAGACTATGAAAAGGTCAAGCATGAAATTCTGGCGCGACTTGGCGTCACCTTGGCGGTTCGAGCCCAGCGGGTCCACAGCTGGTTCTTCCAAATCGAGAGGCCCCCAAGATCGCAGATGTTCGACCTAATCCACCTGGTGCGAAAATGGCTACAAAATTGTGGAGCATGTGATCGTGGACCAATTCCTGAGGTCACTCCCAATTCCCCTGCAGAAATGGGTAAGTCAAGGGGACCCCAAGTCGGCAGATAACCTGTCAGCTCACCTGAGCAGTCAGCCTTTGCTAGTGCAGATAGTGTGGATCTGTAGGAGCAAGGAGGTTGTTGAAAAACTAGTGAAAAACTAGTGAGAAGTTTGTGTTTGAGCTGACAAGCGGTAGGCTTGTTTAGCTTGGTAGTTAGGGCCTGCATATATCGTGTAGTTAGAGCCGAGACACGGCTAGGTGTTTAACTATTTTTTGGTTCGCTTTATTTTCTGCACACTGTAAAGCACCTGTAAATAGACTTTGTATAGAACCAATAAACATCCCACTGTTGTTCACTTCTCTTATGGACTTGGTATCTGTACCGGCTCATCCCAGGGAGCTTTTGTACCCGCTACCTATTCCCCAGCTTACAGAAGATACATGTAAAAGTTTCTATGGTTCAGTTGATATTGCTGACATAGTTGTTTAAAGGAGCTCAGATGATTAGTGGTGAACAAGTTGCCAAAAGTTTTGATACCTGCTGTGGTAAAAGGAGTGAGGGAGACCTGCGGGATCAAGAGCACATGGGGAGGAAAGGGGCAAGTGCGAAAGAAGTTTCCGTGGTATGTCTTGAGTTTGTCAGAGTAGGGACGTCCAGGTTCTTATCATTGCGTTGATAGTGTCCATAAACGAGTGAGAGGGTTGTAGCTGTAGAAGTAAGACACTCAGGAATATATTGGGATCAAATTGCAGCCAGGTAGGCCTTGAGTAGGATGTTGTAGTTGTAGCTTTATAGTATGCTGCAACATCTGGGCACCCATTCCGGCAGATTCTGAAGGTGTTCACAGGATATAGCATTTCAGCATGGATCGTTTGTCATTCCAGGTGAAGGATACCATGGTCACTTGTAGCTTGGCCAGTTGTGCGGATAAGATAGATAGCAGGAGAGTTCGGAATGTGTATAAGATATGCGGTAGCAGGTACATCTTTGTCAGGACTATGTGGCCCACCTAGGAAGCATGAGTTATTTGTAGGCTTTGGAAGATGCATTAAAATTTAGAGTGTAGAGCATTTAGGTTGAGTAGGAGGAGTTGAGAAGGTGAGACCACCTAAATATTGGAGAGTGGAGTTAAGTGCCAATGAGAAAGGAGAGATGGAAGCAATGCTATGTTTGACAGTTGGATGCAGACAAATATCCAACATAGAGGATTTTCTATCATTTATTTTGTAGTATGAGATGGTGCTAAAGGAGACAAGCATTTGTTGAAGGTGGGGGAGGGAGTTGACTGGAGCGGTGAGATAAATTATAACGTCATCGGCATAGAGGCTTATTTTATGGGTAGTGTCCCTGACCTTTATGTCAGTGATATGAAGGTCAGTTTATATAGTTTGTCCCAACGGTTCTATTACTAAGGCAAAGATTAGGGATGAGCCCAACACCCCCCGGTTCGCTTGGCACCAGAACCTGCGAACGGACCGAAAGTTTGCGCAAACTTTAGAACCCTGTTAAATTCTATGGGACTCGAACGTTCTAAATCAAAAGTGAGAATTTTAAAGGCTAATATGCAAGTTATTGTCCTAAAAAGGGTTTGAGGATGAGGGTACTGCCCCAGGGGACATGTATCAATGTAAAAAAAAGTTGAAAAAACTAAAGTTTTTTCAGGAGCAGTGATTTTAATGATGCTTAATGTGAAAAAAAGTGTAATATTCCTTTAAATATTGTACCCGCTCGGTGTTTATAGTATGCCTGTGAAGTGGCATGTGTTTCCTGTGTTTAGAACTGTCCCTGCACAAAATTACATTTCTATATGAAAAAAAAGTAATTTAAAACTGCTTGCAGCTTTAATGTATTGTCTGGCCCTGGCAATATGAATGAAAAATGTCCGGTGGCAATGCCAGATCCTCCTCTTCAAGGCGAAGCGCGAACTCCGTCTGCTTGAAGGCTCCCCCATCCGAAATCCGTCCATTCATCCCGACATTCACAAAAAGGAATTCGTACTGCGCTGACACCACCGCCATCAGCACAATACTGTTGAACCCCTTATAATTGAAGAATTGGGATCCTGAACGGGGTGGAGGCACGATGCGGACGTGCTTCCTGTCGATCGCTCCCCCGCAGTTGGGGAAGTTCTACCGGCTCTGAAAGTCCATGGCCACAGACTGCCACTCCTGTGGCGTGGACGAAAGCTGTGGAAGAAAAAATTAAAATTAATTAATTATTCCCGAAACATTGCAAGCAGATTATACAAAGTCATGATAAGCATGAAAACATTTCTTTGAACTAGCATATTATACCTAAATAGATTTAGTCAATTCTCACAGTAAACACCCCCTCTGATGGGCCAGTGCCCAAGTTTTATGTGGGCCTAGATGAGTTTGGGAGTACACAAAAAAATAAATAAAAAAAAAGTGTACATAGACTTTTAAAACACATTTTGGAGGGGAGGGCTAGATGAGTTTGGGAGTACACAAAAAAAAGTGTACATAGACTTTTAAAACACATTTTGGAGGGGAGGGCTAGATGAGTTTGGGAGTACACAAAAAAAAGTGTACATAGACTTTTAAAAACACATTTTGGAGGGGAGGGCTAGATGAGTTTGGGAGTACACAAAAAAAGTGTATAGACTTTTAAAACACATTTTGGAGGGGAGGGCTAGATGAGTTTGGGAGTACCCCCCCAAAAAAAGTGTACATAGACTTTTAAAACACATTTTGGAGGGGAGGTCTAGATGAGTTTGGGAGTACCCCCCCAAAAAAAGTGTACATAGACTTTTAAAACACATTTTGGAGGGGAGGGCTAGATGAGTTTGGGAGTACCCAAAAAAAAAAGTGTACATGGACTTTTAAAACACATTTTGGAGGGGAGGGCTAGATGAGTTTGAGAGTACCCAAAAAAAAAAAAGTGTACATAGACTTTTAAAACACATTTTGGAGGGGAGGGCTAGAGGAGTTTGGGAGTACCCAAAAAAAAAAGTGTACATAGACCTTTAAAACACATTTTGGAGGGGAGGGCTAGATGAGTTTGGGAGTACCCCCCAAAAAAAGTGTACATAGACTTTTAAAACACATTTTGGAGGGGAGGGCTAGATGAGTTTGGGAGTACCCAAAAAAAAGTGTACATAGACTTTTAAAACACATTTTGGAGGGGGGCAAACACTACAATGGATATAACACAATACATTGGGAAGTGACTAGGCTAGGTGTGTTTGGGCCCAGGATAGCATGCTGGGGAGGTAAGTGAAGGGAAATAGGCATGTAGGCCAAAAAAGGGGCATCATTAAAGTTTACAGCATGCATGGGGGCAAAGGGGACATTCACAGCATATTCCAAACATGGTAATTAGGGAAGGGGGAGATAACTACAATACATTAGCATACATTATATACATAAAATGGGATATTAACCACTTGCGGCCCCGCATATGGTCAATTGACGGCAGCTTAGTGGATCTGAATATCCAAGCTGCCGTCAATTGACGGCATAGTTTTCTCTGGCCACTGGGGGGCGTGCGTGCGCCGATGGCGGCGCGCGCGCAAACCCGGCGCATCCCCGAGATGCCGATACCCGTGCCTGGTGGTCGCGATGTCCGCCAGGTACCCGCTGATCGGCAGTTTTAGAGCAGGGACGTGGAGCTCTGTGTGTAAACACAGAGCTCCACGTCCTGTCAGGGAGAGGTGACAGATGCTGTTTCTCTTGTACATAGGGAGACCGCATCGGTCACCTCCCCCAGTCACCCCTCTCCCCCCACACAGTTAGAACACGCCCAGGACTCCCATTTAACCCCTTCCTCACCCCCTAGTGTTAACCCCTTCACTGCCAGTCACATTTATACAGTAATTAGTGTGTTTTTATAGCACTGATCGCTGTATAAATGTGAATGGTCCCAAAAATGTGTCAAAAGTGTCCGATGTGTTTCTCTCTTTTTTTTCTCCCTTTTTTTCTCCTTTTTTTTCCTTTTATTTTTTCCCCTTTTTTTTTTTGCCCCACACCAACTGGACCCTGGGTCTCAACATAATAGGGGTTATTATGTACCCCCTTTTCACATTGAACACAACAATTTTTATTTATTTTTTGCCCCACACCAACTGGACCTTGGTCTCAACACAATAGGGGTTATTATGTACCCTCCTTACACATTGAACACATTTTTTCTTTTTTTTTGCCCCACACCAACTGGACCTTAGGTCTCAACATAATAGGGGTTATTATGTACCCCCCTTTCACATTGAACACAATATTTTTTTTTTTCCCCACACCAACTGGACCCTGGGTCTTAACATAATAGGGGTTATTAAGTACCCCCTTTTCACATTGAACACAACAAATTATTATTATTTTTTTTTCCCACACCAACTGGACCTTGGTCTCAACACAATAGGGGTTATTATGTACCCTCCTTACACATTGAACACTTTTTTTTCTTATGTACCCCCCTTACTACATTTATGGGGTTACTTAATGTTACTATGTACCCCCTTTTTTTTTATGTTTTTTTTTTATTTTTTTTTTATTATTTTTTTTTCTCTCTCCTTCTGCTTCTCTCCTTCTCTCTCTCTCTTTCTGCCTCTACCCCCTCTACCTGGCTCCCGCTCAACTTCTTGGAGTCACTCTGTGAAAAGCTGCCCCATTTCTTCAAAGAATTCTGCCTACCTCGATTAATAACAATGGGATTAAGGAGTAAAAAAGGAAGATAAAATTAAGAGAAGCAAAAACCTCCAGATAGGGGGGAAGGGATAGGCAGTATAGATAGTGGTAGGACGGTTTAAAAATGAGCATTATTTTGAGACAATGTATATATGTGTGTATGTATAATGTGTATTTATTTGTAGTATAGTTTTTATGTATATTATGTATTTATTCGTTGTTTATTTGGAAAATAATGTTTAATAAATACATTTTGTCCGATGTGTCCGTCGCAATATCGCAGTCCTGACAAAATTCGCAGATCGCCGTATTACTAGTAAAAAAATAAAAAATTGTCAGAATTCTATCCCTTATTTCCTAGCCACTATAACCTTTGCGCAAACCAATTACTATACGTTTATTGCGATTGTTTTTACCAAAAATATGTAGAATACATATCGGCCTAAACTGAGAAAAAAAAAATATATATTTTTTTTAAATTGGATTTTTATTATAGCAAAAAGTAAAAAATATTCTGTTTTTTTTCAAAACTGTCGCTCTTTTTTGTTTATAGCGCAAAAAAAAAAAAAAAAAACGCAGAGGCGATCAAATACCACCAAATTTTGTTTGTAAGGCACGTCGCACGATCGCGCAATTTTAATTTAAAGCGACGCAGTGCTGAAAGCTGAAATTTCGCCTGGGCAGGAAGGGGGTATATGTGCCCAGTAAGCAAGTGGTTTAAAGGAGAAAACTTACCCTCATATTATCCTCCTGCAGAACCTGAATGATAGCAGAGCAGGTATCAGGAATAATAAGGCCCAGAGCCTGGGGGGAGATGCCCGTAGAGAACTTTAAGTCCTGAAGGCTTCTCCCAGTTGCCAGATAACGTAATGTGGCAACTAGCCTCTGCTCAGCACCAATAGCCTCCCGCATAACGGTGTCCTGCCTGGTAATATAGGGGGACACCAAGGCCAACAGGTGCTGGAAAACGGGATCCGACATCCTCAGGAAATTCCTGTAATCTTCAAGATTATTTTCCTGAAGCTCCCGCAGCAGAGGCATATGCGAGAATTGGTTCCTACGGAGCAACCAATTCTTGGTCCATGAACGCCTCCTCACCCTGTTCATGGACTCGTCATCTAGGTCTAAAAGCAATAGACCTATAGACATCGCACGCACAGCCACGAGCTCGCCGATGACGAGGTGCCTGCAACATGGCTACAAGGTTAGAAACAAACTAAACAGAATTGCACTAAACAGACCGCACTGAAGAACAGCAAGACCTATGAAGAACGACCTGAAAATCAAAAACGGGCGGACAGAACCGCAATGTAAAACAATACGACCTGACCACACGCCCCGATAGCCAAGATACGAACCCACAAGTACAAACTGAACGACAGAGATCGATCTGAAAAGCACGAAAACTGAGAAGCGCGAATCGTCACTCACCAAACTTTTACTAACACGTGTAAACACGAGATTAGCAAAAGCAGCCCCAAAGGTGGCGCCAAACCAAACGTACGTCCCCTTTACAGTGCCGTCACATGTGGTGAACGTGAGCTCCACGAGATTTGGACTTTGAACGTGTGTACGCAGAGCAAGCTCATCGAGCTGCTTGACAAGCAGAACGGGAAACTCGACGGGCGGAACGATGGGTTTAGCCCGACGAGTTTCTCGGTTGTGTGTACGCGGCCTTAGACCCCTTTCACATTGAGGAGTTTTATTAGGCGGCACAGCGCTAAAAATAGCACTGTTATACCACCTAAAAAACTCCTTCACTGCATCCTCAATGTGAAAGCCCGGGCTTTCACACTAAGGCGATGCGCTGGCAGGAGAGAAAAAAATCTCCTGTCAGCAGCATCTTTGGAGCGGTGAGAGGAGCGGCATGTATACCGCTCCTTCACCGCCCCTTCCCATTGAAAATAATGTGAAACCGCGGCAATACCGCCCGCAATGCGCCTCTATAGAGGCGCATTGCGGGTGGTATTAACCCTTTCACGGACGCTAGCGGGGGTCAATACCACACCGCTGGCAGCCGCAACTCGCGGCAATTTTGGCGGTATAGTGCCGCTATTTTTAGCAGCGCTATACCGCCAGCGCGGCTCCTGCCGCAATGTGAAAAGGGGCCTTAGAAGAGGAATTACTTCTAGTGACCTCCAAAGCATAAGGTGTTCAGGAATCTTCATGAATGTAAAAGTGTGAATTGATAAATGGAGCGTGTGTCTGCATTTGAGATGGAGAGTTATTAAGTGTCCCTTCTACAGGGCACTTCTCATACTTTATACCATCAGAACAATAAGCTCATAAAATTATAATAAGCTCAGCCCAGAAGGTATGGCTTATTTTACATTGGATGGAAAAATCTAATGATTTACTATGGTGAATTTAGCTAATATCACCTTCAACCACTAGGCATGTCTGAGGGCAGAACAAATAGTTCTGAACTATCTGTTAAAAAATATGTTCTATTTTCATAATGTGTATCTGTTTGTATATTGGTGCTGGAATATATATTTTATTTAAGTACTCTGGCAACCAGTCCAATATAAAATACGCTCAGTATAATTTTGATTAATCAATATCACATAAAATTGTTATATATATGGATACATGTATAATTCTTGTATATCCTATGAATACTTGTTTATCTAGGAACAATACATGCTATATGTATATTTTTATACAGTTATAGTCATAAATCATATGTCTTTCATACCACTTTTTTTTTTTTTTTCACATCAGACTTAACCGGGGAATTAGAGGTTTAAGAAGAGTTCATTTTTATTCCGCCCTTCATATTTCCTCTTCGGTTTCGCATCACTTGTGATTTTTCAGTTTATTTAATTTGTCGTATTTTACCGTTTCTTTATTCTCTCTTTCCCGTCTTTTTTTTTTTTTATGAGAAGAAAACAAGTTAGTCTTAGGGAAGGGATACAGAATAAGAGGGAAATCATTACAGTTGTAACACCTAACTTAAACAAAAACAATTCCAATTGCTCCCCTCTGTCTCTATATCTCAGGGTCTCCTATTTCCCGCGGTCTTTTTTTTTAATTTTTTTATCCCTCCCTCCCCCCCCCAATTGAGTCCCCCCCCCCTCCCAATTGAGTCCCCCCCCCCCCCTCCCTGCATCTGGATCGTTTGCCTTTTCGGGTCTGGCCTCCCATTTCTTTTTCCTTCCTTTTTTTTTTTTTTCTCTTTTTCTCTCCTTCCTTTTCATTTTTCCCCCCTTCCTTTTATTTTTGAAGGCTTACCTATCTGTTTCTGATGCTACATGAAAAAAAATGTCAGTTGTTTTAAAAGATCTCCACTGGTCCCAGGTCGTTCCATCTCTTCCTCCCTCTTCGTCACCCAAGTCGACCCTTCTCAGATGCTCCATCTCCGAGATATTGTCGACCCGGTGTATCAGTTCTTTTAACGGTGGCTTTTCGGGATTAAACCCTTTGCTGCGTTTAACAACACTGGGACCAATGTCGAACCGTATTTTTTTTCAACTTTTACTAACCCTTGTCCTTGAAACAGGCAGGTCAGAGGGTCTAGAAGGATCTTTTCTCTTGTGATTTCTTCTATTAGGTCGAGTACCTCCCTCCAGTATTCCTGGACTCTCGGGCATTCCCACCAAATATGATATGTAGTCCCTAGCTGATTACACTTCCTCCAACATAGGGGGGAGTTGGTCGGATGTATTTTATTTAATTTAACCGGGGTCAGGTGCCATCTCATCATACATTTATAGTTGGCTTCTACTGTTGTGTTATCTTTTGCATAATTAAACGAAGCCTTAAACATGTGTGTGTCATCAATCTTTTCCCCGATATCTTTCCCCCATTTCTCTACACTTCGTATTGTTCCCTTTGTCCCTAATACTGTCAGTATCTTATAAATCGCCGCTATTCCATACTGTAGTGATTTTCCAGTGGAACAGAGTTTTTCTATTGGGTTCTGTGCTGTGTCGTCTCTTATTGGTGCAGGGAGTGTGCTAACAAAGTGCTTCAATTGAAGGTATTCCCAATCAGTTATTTGTTGAGCCCCTTCGACTGTGGATATGTCCTCTTTTTTTTTTTTTCCTTGTGTGACTATTTCCCCCAACCTTTTACTACCTAATTTATTCCCCATTCTAGTCCTATTTCCTGGTGCAAAAAAATCGGTGTTAGCTAATGGAATTAGTGGGGAATTATATTCCCATTTTTCCTGTTTACATATCGAAATTGGTATCTTAAAACAATTCTTACTTCTAATTTGTTCTACATCAAAATCGTATATGTTTACCTAACGACAGAATTATCATTGGGTCAGTAGACACTAAAATCATAATTGTATCTATGACCTGGAATATAATATATAATTTGAGTGACCAAATATAGGTGTTTTACCATAATACTGAATGCACAAATTTCAAATGTCTTCTTAAAGTGAAAATAAATAAATTAAAGCCAGCAGCTACAAATACTGCAGCTGCTGACTTTTAATTCTAGGACACTTACCTGTCCTGGAGTCCAGCGCCGTCGGCATCAGATACCTGTCTTAAACAGTTATCTGCACCCCCGCCTAAAAGGTGTCAAATGTGACACTGGAGGGGGAAGGGTTCCGATGAGCGGAAGTTTTGGATGCGACCTGTTCCTGATATTGGGGACATGCAATGAGGAAGGTATTAAACCTCCAGAGAGTTTTTGTGTTAACTTGGTTATTAGTGAACATTTTGAAGGAGCTTGGTGCATGATCTGACCACATAGTCACTCCTTAGCTTGCTCAGTATCTTAGCTTGCTCAATTAACTGAAGTGTGTGCTTATCAGTCAGGAACAGGTCGATCTGCGAGTAGATTTTTTGTGAGGGTGAATAATAGGCATAGACTCGCTCTACATTGTGTAAGCATTACCAGGGATCATATAGTTCTTATCTTTTAAGGAATGAGTTAAGGGCTGTGGATCTTTTTCTAGTGGAATTGGAGGAATCCAGGGAGTGGTCAACAATATCATTAAAATCTCCACAAATAATGAGATTGGCAATATGGGCAGAGTTTGTTGATGACAGCCTTGTAAAACTGTCTTTGATGGAGTCGGGTGCGTGCATATTTTTTTTTTTTTTTGGGTCAGAGCCTGGTTGTTAAAGGATGCGGATAGAATATTATATCTTCCATCAATGTCAGTTTCAACATGCGATAGTTGAAAGGACAGAGAGGCTTTAACGGCAATCATTACGCCAACTTTTTTCTTAGTTGCATTGCCGTAGAAATAATCAGAAAATTGTTAGTGGGGACATTACGGGGGACTATGAGAAGACAAATGCATCTCCTGTACGCAGAGTATATCTGACTGTTGGACAGGGACAAATTATGTTTAAAAGGGAGTTTAGCCCATTGGCATTGATTGAGGTTATAGTAATTGCCATGGCGGGATTGGAGAAGGGAGCATAGTAATGTAAGTAGAAACTAAACCTATTATACCGACATTTGGTGTGCAATCAACAAGTAACACAGAACATAGCAATATATTCCAATATCATATCTGGTGATCAGTAGAAGCTAAGAGGTTTAAAGTAACAAAACAACAAGAGCAAAATAAAACCAAAGAGCTAATAGGTTTGCTTAGCACCCTGTGTACCTTGGGAGTGAGAATCATAAAGAAAATAAACACTGCCCACTACAGACACTAAGTTTAAGCATTACAGCATTAACTGTTATTTAATCAGGTAGGATTCCTGGGCCAGGAAAAGGGAGAACAGTAGAGGTTTACCAAGTAAGTTTATGATTTTCTGTTAGTGAACCACGTCTCACAGTGATGTTACAGTGGCTTTTGCTGCTTGGAAGGAGGGGGGGAGTGTTTATAAGGCCCCAATTCAGCAGGCATTTGATGCCATCATTTGGTGAGGTGATAGTGACTGGTTGGTTTTGGTAAGTAACAATTAACATGACTGGGAAGCCCCATTTGTAGGGAAGGCAATGCTCCTGCAAGATGGTAGTGACTTGTTGGAATTATTTGGGTCTCCGAGCCTTGGGTCTGTCGGCAAAAAGTGAGACCCTTGTGTGTGGTTCAGGGAGGCATGTTGAGGATGTGTATGCTCTAAAGATCTGATCCTTAATATGATAAAAATTAATCCGAGCCAACACATCCCTTGGGACATCTGTGGGCAGATATTGGGGTTTAGGGATTCTGTATGCTCGGTCTATGGTTAAATCTATAGTGGTAAGGTGAGGCAAAAGCTTGTGTTGTAAGTAGGTGGTCAGTTTGAAATTGTTCCATCTTGACCTATCTTCTAGGTCAATATTTTTAGCGGTCATGGGGCAGAGATCCTCCATTTGGCATTCAAAGGCATCAACTAATTCATTGTGCCTTTTTTTCACTAAGGCCGCGTACACACGATCAAATCTGTCTGCTGGAAACGGTCTGCCAGACCGTTTCAGCAGACATTCGATCATGTGTACAGGCAAACAGACGGATTTGGCCAGCCGACAGATTTCAAAGCATGCTTTGTTAGTACGCTAACCAGCAGACATATCTGCTCGCACATGCGTCGAATAGATTCGACGCATGCGCAGAAGTGTTTTACTTCCTGGTGCGGTGACGTGGCGGCGTTAACGTCACCGCCACGTCACCGACACGTCAGCACGCTGTCTGCCGGCAGGGATTTTGGTTTGATCGTGTGTACTGTACACGATCAAACCAATACATCCCAGCAGACAGATCTGTTCAAATCGGTTTGTCCGACCGATTTGAACAGATCTATTTGCTCGTGTGTACGGGGCATTAGTATTCCTTTGTCAAAATCAGGTGTGTGCTTTTGAAGTGTTATGGATTTTCTTCAGTTTCGGAACTTGCCCTGATTCCTGCTGTATTTATTTTTTTTTACTATATTTTTGCTTTTCTCTTTCAATTTAATGTTCAGATTTGGCGACCCTAACAACAACCTCTAGATACACCTATGTTACAACTATGGGGTTGTTTTACCAAAACTGCAAAATCTGGTGAGGCTGTGCATAGTAGCCAATCAGCTTATAACTTTAGCGTGTTCAATTAAGCTTTGACAAGAAAACTAGAAGCTTGTTGGTTTCTGTACAGAGCTTCTCTAGATTGTGTACTCACCAGTTTTAGTAAATCAACCCTTGTAGTTCTCTTTTGCCAACTCCACCTTGATGGAAATATCCCTTGACCTAACTGACATTAAAATGTAATTCTTAGTCTATATAACTAATTTTTTCTACAGAACACCTATTCCGGGGATCAGGCACTAGGGGTGCTGATCGTACTACTTTCCAATTCTCTTGTCAGGAGTTGTGGAGAAGATCAAGTTTCCAAAGCCTTTACCTTTATGGGAGCCAATTGCCATCTGGTTGGCAGCTCTAAGTACCCTCCTTCATCCACACTTATTTTTCAACTTCAATTTCTTACAATTTTAAATAGGCCACATTACAAAATATAAACAAAATCACTAATCTTCTATGCTGTATGCTTGCACATGCAGGTGTCCAACTTAAAACCACTTAAGACCCGGACCAATACGCTGGTAAATGACCCAAGGTGTTTTTGCGATTCGGCACTGCGTCGCTTTAACAGACAATTGCGCGGTCGTGCGACGTGGCTCCCAAACAAAATTTGCGTCCTTTTCTTCCCACAAATAGAGCTTTCTTTTGGTGGTATTTGATCACCTCTGCGATTTTTAATTTTTTGCGCTATATACAAAAATAGAGCGTCATTTTTGAAAAAAAAAACACTATTTTTTACTTTTTGTTAAAAAAAAAATCAAATAAACTAAATTTTAGTCAAACATTTAGGCCAAAATTTATTTAGCCACATGTCTTTAGTAAAAAAAAAAATCACAATAAAAAAAATAGCTACCTAGCGGGAACAGCGACACTAATACAGCGATCAGAAAAATGATCGCTTAGTGACGCTGGCAATAGGGAGTGAAAGGGTTAACTAGGGCGGTGATCAGGGGGTTAAAACTTTATTAGGGGGGGTGGGGGGGCTATCCTGAACCTAACACTAACTGACTTTTACACTGCCTGTCACACTGACACTAAATGCAGTGATTAGATCACTGCATTCAGTGACACTGTAACAGGGGGGTGGGGGGGCAGATCGCAAGGGGTTAAGTATGCCTATGTGTGTGTATGTCAGTGTAGTGTTAGTGCACACTTACTGTGAGGTGTTCCTCTCATCGCAGCGGTTGGAAATACCGCTGCAATGAGAGATTACATCACTTCCCCCTTCCTGTGTAAACACAGGAGGAGGAAGTGACAGGGCGGGAGAGCGCAGGGATTGGCTGGGAGCGATCGCGGGGGGGCGGGCAAACACGGACATCCGCCCACTCGTTCCGGATCGCTCCCGGAGACACGGGGACCGCCGCACGCCGTGGAGGGGGTCCCGATCCGACCCGCTACTGGGCGAGGACGTAAATTTACGCCCTTGTGCCTGTACGAGCCATTCTGTGGCCGTAAATGTGCGTGCGGAGGTCCTTAAGTGGTTAAATTGCACAGATAGGCCTTGATATACTATGCAATTTTGTAAAATGTTACTTTTCTTTTATTTTCTTTTTTTCAATATTGTTCTTTATTGGAGTTTCAGAAAGGTACATACATGTTATAGCCATAACTGTAATAACAGAAACAGATGTTCCGACTAGAAACAAGCTTTTCTAACAAGAATCACTGTGTTAAAGAAAACAGCAAACAGTAGTTGATTAGAGTGAGGTTCTAGATGGAGAAAGGGGGGTGGGAAGGGGGTGTAAGGGATCAGGGGTAGAAGAAGGGAGGAGGAAGAAGAGCACCAGCAGACCTGAGATAGAGATATGTTCAATGAGCATTTCATATCTGTATAGTTATACTTGAACAGTACATTTTTTATGCATTATTGCCTAAGTGTGAAATCTGATTTGAAAAGGTTTAATTTGGGCAACTTCTTTGTATTGTATGCACTTACTACGCAGAAAGTAGTTTGCTGCAATAATATATTTGGCATCAGTATAAGCCTACAACTGTATGTGTGTGTGTATATATATATATATATATATATATATATATATATGTGTGTGTGTATGTATATATATATATATATATATATATATATATATATATATGTATATATATATATATTGTCACGTGAGAGAATAGAACCAGAAAGAAAACATAGTAGTAGTTTCAGCTAAGACTTTATACTTGTAGGTTTCTCATTGTATGTTCAAAATGTCCACACCTTATTTGTGTTATGACTCATACTTTGTATACATGAAGACTGGACAAATTTAAATCCTGAATGCTAATTCAGTAATATATTTTTATCTTATTTATAGAAAGGAAGTGAGCATCAAATCTGCATACAATGAAGATATCATAATTGGATATTGCCCACAGAATGATGCTTTAAATAACTTTCTGACAGGCCGGGAGCATCTTTATTATTATTGTAAACTTCATGAGATTTCAAAAAGGGATATTCATAAGGTAATCATTCATTATATTGTCCTAAAAGGTTTTAATGTATATCTTCTATATATGTAACTGGGTATTGGACTCCCTTTAAAGGATATGTTAATACATGCACATCTCTTTTACAGGTAAAAAATGTGCATTTATATTGGGAATCTGTAAAGCATTGCACCTGTAATCAGCAGATTGTGGGTGTAATGTAGGTCTCATGCAGACTCTGGGCCAGATTCAGGAAAGAAATAAGCCAGCTTATCTCCAGATAATCTGTCTTATTTCTGCGTCTGGCCCTCCTATCTATGCGACTGATTCATCGAATCAGTTAAGCATAGATTTCCATAAGATCCAACAGGATGTCTCTTATGCCGTTGAATCTTATTTTCATATTTTAGGCTGGACACTAGGTGGCGTTCCCATCTAAAATATGCAAATTAAACCTATACGCCGATTCCTGAATGTACGCCCGGCCGGCGCTATTTTTTTACGTCGTTTGCGTTAGCGTAGTACCCCCGTAATGTTATTCCTGCTATATGAGGCGCAGCCAATGTTAAGTATGGATGGCGTGCCAGCGTTTTTTTTCACGTCGTTTACGTAAAACGTTCGTGAATAGGGCTTTGCGTAAGTGGCGTTCACGTCGTTTACACGCCGTATTGACGTCGAGATTAAGAGCATGCGCACTGGGATCACGGCAGTTCGTTCGGCGCAGGGATGCGCTTTATTTAAATAATACACGCCCCCTACCCGCCGAATTTGAATTTGGCCGGGTCATTTACGCTACGCCGCCTCAACTATACAGGCAAGTGCTTTGAGAATAAAGCACTTGCCTGAAAAAGTTGAGGCGGCTTAGTGTAAATAACAGACGCTAGGCACGCCTAAAGATAGGCTATTCTACCTGAATCTACCCCTCTGTGTGTAAGCTGTCTGCTTGTACCTAATAGGAGCAGGCAGTTACACACTGACAGGAAGCCTCAGTGACCTACCTAGAGCACTCAACAGCACACTGATATTTCACTGAGAACTACAGGCTGACAGCTGCAAAGTCTGTCAGTACTTGTAGTTTTTCATTCACAGAACCCTGGTTTCTGGACACCTCTCATTCACCAGAAACCTGCTCAGCCCTCTTACCTGCATATGTGCTAGGTGTCCCATATTTTGCAATATATTTCTGATATGTTTATATGTGTTGTGACAGGAAGTCAGGTAAATCTGTGGGTGTTGTCACAGATGGGAGATATATTTCTGCTTTGTTTATACAATGCACCAATTTCTATCAGGTTTAAAGACCTTTGATAGTTTCAGCTGTTCAGAATGAGGCAATTAAGGCCTCTACAAGTTATGCAGAGGATCACTACTGATTGCTGCATCCTAAGGCTTTTGAATTAAGGAGCACAGTGAGTTGAGAACGACTCCTGAAGGTAAGGTGGTGTTCATTTTTCTGTGTGATAAAAAATCAAAGAGACTATTGTTTTTCTGCTAAGTGACCAGCAATGTCTGCCCAGCAGTAGGCTGTGCCAGACTCCATAGGTAGGTTCCTCTGTTTTGAAGGTAGACGCCCCAAGTGGCAAGGGTTTATTTTATGTTTTGTTTTGTTTATGCTGTTTTGATGCTGGCACTTGTATCCAGCAATATGGAAGAATAAACCATATCCTTTGTTTTCAACCACCCTCAACTGCCTCTCTGTATAGTTCAGCGTGTAGTGAACCTATCCAATGGGTCACACACACCCACTACCGAGCTAACCCCTCACAGTGTATTTTCTGTTTTTGTTACACAATGGCCAACAACATCAGACAAGCTCAGTTCTCTCTGCGAGAGATAGGAAAGTCATGTCATTGCTAGAACAATGATCAGTGTTGGGGTCAGGGCCGGCCTTAGGTGTCCAGGCACCCTGTGCGAGCTAATCCTGTCGTGCCCCCCCCCATCTTCACCTCTCGCCCCCTGGTCACCTAAACATACACAAAGAGGAAAAAAATATTTGTAACAAATAGTTTGTTTTAATTTAACTTTACATTACACAGCTCCCTGCATCTCTGGACCCAGTTACATTACACAGCCCCCTGCACCCCTTTACATTACACATCACCCTGTATCTCTGGACCCCTTTACATTACACAGCACCCTGCATCTCTGGACCCCTATCTAATTCTCTCCCTCAGAAGAGCAGCAGCAGCAGCCTTTCCCTACCCTATGTAAAGCAGAGTGACAAGCTGTGCTATGTGCCTCTAGCTTATACAGAGGCTGGGTCACATGCTGGGTCACATGCTGCACTGGTCAATCACAGCCATGCCATTAGTAGGCATGACTGTGATGGCTTCTAGGTCACACGAGTAAAACAAATGGTGATTGGCTGCCCTGCAGCACGCCATTACATTGTCAAACACCGAACTTACAGTAAATTGTTCGGGTTCGGGTCCGGGTACAAAAAAACAAAAGTCCGGTACGAACCCGAACTTTACAGTTCGGTTCGCTAAACCCTAATAGGGAGGAATTATTCGTTTGTGTCTATTTGCAATTAACTTATAGGATTGTTGAACTTCGTGTGAGGTCTACTTCAGTCATTCCTGATTATTTTTTAAACCAGACACCCTTGCATTTACCGTTGGTACAGATTACTATATGGGAATTCCAGGGATAAAAGCTGAATGACATCCATAATTGGTGAAGAATGGGCTTTGCGAGATGGAGTTATTGTAGGCAAATTCTGCTAATTGTATATCATGGTTCTGTTCTTCAGTTGTGATTTGGCGGGAATAAAATGCACATATTTTTTTTTTTTACCAATTCTCTGAGAAAGAACTGCTCCAATGGCTGTATTAGAGGCATCTACTTCTACTATAAAGGGAAGTTCTGGGTTAGGATGTACCAGTACTGGTGCAGTGGTGAATAAGGTTTTCAGATGTTAAATAGCCATTTCTGCCTCTGTGGGCCACTGGAAGCGTGCCTCTTTCCTTGTCACATGAGTAATGAGGGCCATTGCACATCCTTTATGTTCTTAGGGGTAGGCCAGTAGGATGTCTGGATTTTGCTGGAATCCTACATGTTCAGACCTTCAGGAGAGATGATGTAGCCCAAGAACTGTATACGGGTCTGTTTTAAGACATTGGCCTGAAAAGATAAGTAAATCATTCAGATAAGCCACCAAAAATTGGTCTAACAAGTCTCTGAAATCATAATTTATGAAATGTTGAAAGATAGCTGGTGCATTACAGAGACCAAGGGGCATTACTAGGGATTCATAATGCCCATATCTTGTCTGAAAGGCCATCTTCCATTCATCTCCAGGTCAAATGCGAACAAGATTATGTGCACCCCGCAGATCAAGCTTGGTAAAGATCTTTGCTGTTCTTAGTCTCTCAAAGTTCTGGAATTAAGGGAAGTAGTTAACGATTCTTGACTGTCATTTTATTTAATTCTCTATAGTTAATGCAGGGGTGCAGGGTTTCATCGTTATTTTCAACAAAAAATTGCGGGGGTCAAGCAGAAGAGGTTGAGGGATGGATAAACCTCTTCACCTCTTTTAATTGTAGAAAGTCCCTTAATGCCTTCAGTTCTGGTTCAGAAAGATTGTAGAGGCGACCAAAAGGAATTGGGGCTCCTGGTACAAGCTCTATTGGGCAATCATATGCCCGTTGGAGTGGTAACTTGTCAGCATTTTTTTTATCACAAATGTATTTAAAGTCTTGGTACTGAGGGGGTAATTTTTCCAGGTAATAGTAGGTGAGATAAATTAAAAATATCTGCGCTAACTTAAAAATATTACAAAAGAATAAGCCGCTAGCACAATGTGTGGATCAAACAAGCAAAAATAGAAATTCAATAGTGCAGCGCTACAATAAAAATAATAAATAGTGTCCAAATGAGTATGATCTTCAAAGTATTGAAGCAAAGGACCTCCACCAAGATTTCAGTGTGCAGACAAGGAAACACACCACACAGCTGGGCATGCGCGATCGGTGATGTGTGGGGGGGCAGTGATTGTAAACATGGAATTCCTAAGATAACAGGAGATTGAGGAGAAGAAATCAAATTGTACAATATTAACTCTTGGTGTCCAGGCTCCACACTTTACTGCAGAGGGATGTAAACCCACTCCTATCCTTTCTAAACTACTGCCATAGTGCTGATCTATAAGGATATACATGCCTCCTGCATGTATCCTTACCTGCCAAATGTTTCTCCTTTGTCTGTTATAAGAACTGAAAAACTGCAGATTTTGTGGGTGGATCTGTTGTCTGGAGCTCTGTGGGTGGAGTAGTGATGTCGGTAGACTCCTGCCCTCCTTTACACTTCCCTTGTCAACATGCATTTTTTCCTGTGTATTCCTTACTCTAAATTCTGCTATGATCACTAACATCCAGGTAAAATCCAATAAAGTAACCACATAACTTTAGAAAATGGAGTGGGCGTGGGAATAAAAAAAATAATGCCTGTCTCCAGGCTAATGCATAAGATATGTAAATAACCTGTTACAATGGTTTGTTTTGTTTGTCTTAATTTATTTGGACGCCTGTGGATGTAGTGATCAGACCACAATAGAGGCAAAGATTCAGTTCATGTCTGCGTCTCTTTTCAGCAAAGCTAAGGTCTTGAATCTGCATAGGATCAGGTTCATAGTTGGCCAACGATTTAGTCATTGGTTGAAAATTGAACGAGGAACTAAAGTCAACAGATCTTTGTTTCTCAAATCTTCTCTAAATAAATTGTCTATCAATCTTAATGCTCAATTTAATAAAGTCATCAAGACAATTGGGCGTATCTATTCTGGATAGTTAATAATTTATCTTCATAGAAAGTTATTTTCTAAAGTGAAAGCGCTTTGCACTATCTTTCCAAGTGGTATCAGTTACCCATCAACAAAATTCGGCAGCATATTCACCAACAGGACGTCTCCCTTGGTGCAAGTACAATAGAACAGTTTCAGCAGTTGCGCTGCAATTCGGATCATCAAAATTTAAATTCATACAGTAGTTGTCACAAACCCCTCAAAATTTCCTGGAATCTCACGGTCTTGCTCCAAGTATGGGGAAACCCATGCCATTGCCTCAACGAACAGAGATATAATAAAGCCTGTCTTGGAGTGTGGGGTTGCAAATCGGTAAGGTTGCAGCTGAAAGTGCAGTCGACATTGATTTAGAAAGCCTCTATAGAGTTTAGTAGGGATGGGCTATCTGTTCAAGTTGAACATGAGTTTGACTCGAACATTACCCGTTCGCTGAACAACGAACAATATGGGATGTTTGCAGCAAATTCGAAAAACCACGGAACACCCTTTAAAAGTCTATGGGAGAAATCAAAAGTGCTAATTTTAAAGGTTAATATGCAAGCTATTGTCATAAAAAGTGTTTGGGGACCTGGGTCCTGCCCCAGGGGGCATGAATTAATGCAATTTTTTTAAATAAAACTGGAGTTTTTTCTTGAGCACTGATTTTAATAATGCTTAAAGTGATGCAATAAAATAAAAGTATATACCTTTAAATTTCATACCTGGGGGGTGTCTATAGTATGGCTGTAAAGTAGCGCATGTTTCCCGTGCTTAGAAAAGTTCCTGCACAAAATGACATTTCCAAAGGAAAAAAAGTAATTTAAAACTCACGGCTATAATGAATTGTCCCTGAAAGACAGATAAAAGTCATTGAAAGAACAGCATGGGTTCCCCCTTAGTCCATTACCAGGCCCTTTGGGGAACCCCAAACCAAAATAAAATAAAAAAGTGTTGGTGTCCCCACAAATTTCATATCATGCCCTTTAGGTCTAGTATAGATATTGAGGGGAACCCAGTGACATTTTTTTTTAATGGCATGGGATTCCCCCCAAAAATCCATACCAGACCCCTATCTAAGCACACAACCTGGCAGGGCCACAGGAAACGAGGGTGTACGAGAGAGCGCCCCCCCTCCTGAATGGTACCAGGTCATATGCCCTAACATGGGAAGGATGTCCCCATTTTGATGGGGACAAGGGCCTCAACCCCACAACCCTTGTCCGGTGGTTGTGGGGGTCTGAGAGCAGGGGGCTTATCAGAATCTGGAAGCCCCCTTTAACAAAGGGTAACTCCAGATCCTGACCCCCGTATGTGAATTGGTAATGGGGTACATTGTACCCCTACCATTTCACACAAAATAGTGTCAAAATGTTAAAAACCAGAGGAGACATTTTGGGACATGTCCTTTATTAAAAAAAAAAAAAAAGTTCCAGCAATGTAATCCTGTCTCGAGCTATCCGGGGGGGAAAAACCTGCCGCTATGAACGATACCGCCTCATAGGCGGCGCCCAGCCGAATTATGCTCTCTCGGTGTGGCAGTTATTTTATAGCTGAGGGCGGGGCCACCCATCATATGCGTGGGTGACCCTGCCCCCTCTCTGATGCAAGGAGAAAGCCCGGGGTTACCCATTGATGTGTATGGGTGACCCCGCCCCCTCTGACGCGTAACAGGAAACCCATTACCAATTCACATGGGGGCGGGATCTGGAGTTCCCCTTTGTTAAAGGGAGCTTTCAGATTCAGATAACCCCCCTCGCCCGTAGACCCCCACAACTACCGGGCAAGGGTTGTGGGGGATGAGGCCCTTGTCCCCATCAACATGGGGACATCCTCCCCATGTTGAGGGCATGTGGCTTATTATGGTTCAGGAGGGGGGACGCTCTCTCGTCCCCTCTTTTCCTGTGACCTGCCAGGTTGCATGCTCGGATAAGGATCTGGTATGGATTTTGGGGGGAACCTTGAAGGGCCTGATATGGAATTTGGAGGACCCCATGCCTTTTTTATTTTGGTTCGGGGTTCCCTTAATATTCATACCAAACCCAAAGGGCCTGGTAATGGACTAAAGGGGGAACCCATGCTGTTTTTTTTTCAATGAATTTTATCTGTAATGCCAGGACCCGACAATTCATTATAGCCGTGGGTACAACATACACATACAAATGCACACCACACTTTTCATATATTTACTTGTAAAAAAAATTGAAAAACATTTATAAACTTCTTTCCACTTCTCAATTATGTGCCACGTTGTGTGGGTCTATCACATAAAATCCCAATAACATACATTAAAGTTTTTGGTTGTAACATGACAAAATTTGGGAAATGTAAAGGCGTATAAATACTTTTTCAAAGCACTGTATATGTTCTACCATTCCAGTCTTTGTTTTAACTATTGTAATTGTTCTAGGTTTAAATAATTGCATTGCAGTTGCTGTGACTCTCACCTGTATCTGGTCATGTGGCCAATCAGGGTGATTGGCGAGCTATTTATGATTTTTTTTGTGTCCTGTTTCCTTAAAAGATTATTGTGCACCACACATAATCCTGCTTGCTGTGCCCTGATTCCCTATTGCTATTTGTTACTGACCTTGGCTTGTGACCCTGATGCTGATTCTCTGCTACCTGAACTGATCCTGGTTTGTGACCTCAATGCACTTGTATTGGTGGGTGTATGAGGCACTATGGCTCTCTGAGAGTAAAAAAGTGCCAGGGAAATGTATGTTTAAACGCAAATTGCTAGATACAGCAATTCACTTGTACACAGGGGAGCAACAGTGATTTTACACTAATTACATCTAAGAGGGCTAAGATGGATGTTTATCAGTTGTCATTCATATACTTAGGGAAATGGTTAAGATTGATGTTTAATAGCAGCAGCCATTTACCTGTCAAGAAGAAGTGAAGAGATGATGAGAAGATGAAGTGCATGATTTAAATCTGAACTCTAGCTTTTGATACATACACTTTACCAACATGTGAGGCTGCTGGATGTGTGGTATAAACTGTATGTAGCTGAGGCTAAATACAGCATACCTCACTATGTTCTGGATTTGAGCCGAGACCTTCCTGTCTCATACCCGGAAATTAATGCAAAGCTTCCACTGATTTGCTGAGTCAGAGAGGCGGGCTGATGATGTAACAACTTTGGACTCAGCCAATCAGAGGAAGCTTTGTATTAATTGCTAGAATTCATCTCTTTCTCTGAATGGCTGAGCACAGATCAGATAGACTCTAGTCTGTTCTAGGTATGAGACAGGAAGGTCTTGGCTCAAACCTGAAACATGCTGCTGTAAACTGTATGCAACCTCAGCTGCATACAGTTTTTTTTATACAGCTGCCTTACATGTTACTGAGGGACATAGTTTGTTTGGGCCAGCATGGCCCAAATGAACTATACAAAGTTTATTAAAGCTAGTTTTCTGTTTTTAATTGCCTCTATGGAGAGCATATGGAGATTACTTTGGGATTGCTTTTATAAAAATAGAGTACAAAAATCTGTTGCATCTGGGCATGGTAGCCAATCAGCTTTTAAATGTAGCTTGTTCAGTTAAACTTTGACAAAAAAAAAAAAAATGGAAGGTGATTGGTTTCTATGTAGAGCTGCACTAGGCTTTCCCTCTCCAAGTTTAGTAGGGTCTTCAAAATTGATAGCCTATAAAAATAGGTAAGGTAAGATGGACAAAGCTATAAAGATCACCAATGGAACATTGTAATTTTTTTTTTGTAAAATATATTAAATAAACAACTCAATACTTTGCAAACAAATAATAGAGTAATTCACAAATGGAGCATATCAGAGCAGCAGCAAGACTATCCAGCAGCACATTTGTCTAGATCACACTGTTTGTATTCAGTCATTGCTATTAGGAACATGCAATTCTGTCAGTCTAGCTCATTATATTTGATTAAGGAGTGAGAAGAAGCCTAATCTTCAAATATAATTTGATGACTTTCATTTTCCTTGGGAAGTTTAATAGCATATTACTTTATTAGCCCAATCAATGTGTCATTGGTTACTACAACAAAAGGTAATTATTTGTTACTTTCCTATGATTTATAATATGTTTTTTTAAATCAGTTGAACATGTCAAAATTGTAGACGTGTACTAGATACACTAATGGGTCTGAGAAATGTATGAATAACTTTCAGCCAAAGCCGTTTATTTAAAAGATTCATTTTAATAGAGCTGTGTACATTTGGCCTGTATCTGTTGCAACCTTACCACTTTTGTGCAATTATCTGAAACTGGTTTGTGTTTTGAACAAATGTGGCATTAGTTTGTCTGACTTTGTCCCTGTTAAAAAAAAAAAATACATGCTCAAATATGATCTCAGTCAACCAAAATTCAGAGAGTGAACAGTGAAATATGAGAAACACTACTTGATAAGAAAAAATGAAAGTACCTATGTCCTATTATATAGAAAAAATGAATATTGTGGAGGCAATATGGACTTTCGTGGCACGGTATGAATTACAAAGTCAATTTACAAAAATATTAATTTATTTTACAAAATCATACATAATAAAATCAGCCTTAAATACATAGGGCCAGATTCACAAAGCACTTACGCTGGAGTATCAGTAGATGCACAATTGGAAATATGCGCCTTCGTTGGACATATATGCGCCTTCGTCTCGTTGCGATAGACCGGCAAAACGTGCGTGCGCGCAGAAATCTAGTTTTTTACGAACGGCGTAGAGTTGATAGAGGCACAATAAATGCGCTAGACACACCATTGATTTGCTAGGCAAATATGCAAATGAGGGAGTTACGGCGATCCACAAAAGTAAGTTGGTGCAGTGCAGGCTACGCGCTGTGCGCATCAGCTGCACATCCTGTCTAAAATTAGGCCTCCTGAAGTCACGTTTCCGATGCCTGAATAAGTCTGGGGGTACCCTGTTGTATTCCCCCAACTTTGTATGTCAGATCATCGGTGCATGTTGCATGCTGCACAACTTCGCAGTGAGAAAGGGCCTGGAGATTGACATACGTGATGACCTGACCCCCGAATCAGACAATCCCCCCCTAACCGAGGCTACCCCGTCTTCTGAGGGAAGAGCAGCCAGGAGACAGTTCACATTAGGCATCTTTGCACGTTAAACACACACATTAATCATGGCACAATAAGAATGCATGCATGCACACCACTGTGGTCCCTAGCACAGACACATCACATCCTCATCAAATTGGATTGGCACAAGCCCACCATGCAGGACTTGTGAGCAGCAACGCCATGCCACGGCTCCAATTATGTCACTGTATATTCATACTCACCATTCACACGGACTGGGGATCCACCCTCTGTCCTGGACTGCTCCTGGGGAACCCTTCTCCACCACAAATGAGGGTGACACCCCTTTTCCGGCAGAAATGTTACCCCCACAATCAGAAATTATTCACAACCCAAAAAATAAAAAATAAAATAAATAAAAATTGTCCAGCACCCAAAAAAATGACCAGCAAAAAAAAAGTAAAAAAAAAAAAATAACGCCGCTGGCGTGACCCACGCCTGGGACGGCCACGGCTCCTCTGGGCCAACTCATGGGGGGGGGTAATCCGGGGAAGGAGGAGCATCCCCTGGTCTCTGCCCGCCTGGCGGCCTGCCCTCCAAGGCCACGGCACTTCGAGTGAGGCCATCATTGAGCGTTGCCGTATTGGCCTGGATAGCCTGGGTGAGGGCCCTCACATCCTGACCGAGGGCCCTCACATCGTGACCAACGCCTGCTGTGTTAGCCTGTGGTCATTGGTCAATTTAGGCAGGGAGTTGCAGGCCATGTCCCCAAGCGTATCCTTTATGGTCACATCCTGACCGAGGGCCCTCACACTGTGACCAACGCCTGCTGTGTTAGCCTGCTGGTCATTTAGGCAATTGATCAGGGCCAGGGAGTTGCAGGCCATGTCCCCAAGCGTATCCCTTATGGAGGACAGGCTCTCCTCCATCCGCCCCAAAGTCTGGCTGACCTGTCCCAGATGGCGGGTCTAAAGGGCTGGTCCCTTCTCAGGTTGGCAGGCAGAAACTCGGCCACCCCCCTAGTTTTGTAGGTTGCCTTCCTGCCTCCAGATGAGGCTTGTGGCCGGGGAGAAGGGTAGCCCCTTGGGAGGGGAGCCCTGTTGGGGGAGGAGTGGGAGGGGCTACCCCAGATGGAGGACTGGCTGCTGCCAGCCATAGGGGAAGCCTCCTCCAAAAATAACAAGTCATTCCCTGACCTGACCTCCTCCTCCTCAAACTCAACCTCCTCCGAGGACTCCGGCCTGTCTGGGGTTTTTCCTCAGGCTGCTGTCCCGGGGATGATGCGGTCAGGCCAGATGGCCCAGCACCCTCCTGCACATCTGTGGATGACACAAAACATTCACAGGTTGGAGGATTCACACACTTGCCACATATTCCCTCCCCCCCACACATGCTACACACCAGATAAAAAAAAAAAAAAAAACGTACCTGTCCTCACGGCCTCCTAACTGGAGTCAAAGCCAGGCAGCCCCTCCACTTGCTGCCTGTTGAAGGTCTGGGCCACCACACGCTCCTCCTCAGTCAGCCTAACAGGGCATGTTGGGCCCCCTCCAGTGCCCCTGGCATGGGCGTCAATCTTGGCCAGCTTCCCACGGACCACACGCCGGAGGTCATTAATCTTCTTGGCGATCCCCTGGCGTGTCCGGGTCTCCCCCCCCAACGTGTTGACCTGGTCGGTAATTTCCTGCAATATCTGTGCCTTCCTGGCCGGGGTGGTGTTGGTACTCTCGGGGCCGTGCAGAAAATGGCCATATTGTGTAATGGCCCTGGCAAGAATGCCCTTCTCCCCCAAAGAAAAATTAAACTTTCGCTTCCTTTCACTCATGTTCTCACAAACTGGAACCAAAACAATCACCAAAAATCGGACAGCAAAAATCAGACAGCAAAAATCAGACAGCAAAAATCAGACAGCAAATAATTATCAAAAAAAGTCACCAAACAACACTCTGAAAACCACTATCAAAAACACTATACTAAACAGTCAAGAAATATATCAAACACAAGTCACAAACCGACAAATGCGAACAGACAACAGAACAAAAGCACCTTGCTGTATAGGGAGGGATACAAAGCGATGTACTTTTGCAAAGGAAGTGCGTTTGTCTCTGTCTATTTAAGCTCTCTGCGTAGCTCACTAAGTTGACAGGGCCAAGTTCCAATCTCACTGATTGCGCCGTTCCCGAGTTGTGAGCATGTGCAGAGAGGTGCTGACCATGGTCTGCTTCATGTGCGCATGCGCAATCCGGCCGGCCCTTCATTTGCATGGGGTCACGGCTCATTTCAATGTAACACGCCCACGTCCTTCCCAATTTGAATTACTCCACCTTACGCCTGGGAAATTACGTTGCACCGGCGCAAAATTCTGCGCAAATACTACGAGGATACGGTAATTGCGCCTCTACATTGTACGGTCTAACGTAAAGGAGGTGCGCTACTCCGGTCAAAATATGCGCCACTGTACGTGAATCTGGCCCATAGATCCTATACATTGGATGCTGCTATATGTGGAACATCCATTTATCTGACATACAAGGGACATTAGATATAGATGGTCATTGCGCACTGGCGGTACAGATACTAATCTTCCCATTGTACACTCAACATGTTTTGGAGTTACCCCCTTCTTCAGGAGTATAAGTCAGAAAAAGATCTACAAAAAAGCATATGAATCAGATATACAATAATAAAATCTAAATTTACACAACTAGTGACCAATCTTCATGGTATATTGTCATACATTAGAAGTAGAATACTGAGGTATAGACTAATTCCTCTGATAGTAACCTCACATTAGGAATGGATAGGATCCAATGGAAAGATGGAATTTTGAGCAATACAAACTCATCCACATAAGCAGCACCAAAAACTTGGAAATCTTGAGGCCAAAAAAGGCAATCTCCCGGGTGAGTGCGGAAATCAGGGTAGATTAAATGATACAAACAAGCTGTTTTTATAAAGATGTATAAAAAATAAGTATAACAAGTATGGAAAAAAGAGAAAATAAACTGTGCTAAAAGATACTAAAACAAATAACTGCAAAACCGTGTCACAGTTGGGAGCTGCGATTTTCATGTAAACAAAAAATACAAGAGCAAAACTGTGAAATAAAATTAAATTGCGCTGACCCAGTGACCTTTCAATGTTGAAATTGAAACAAAATTACAAAAAAATCACCAATAATAAACTGGTAAATAGCCCATACATAAATCAATATTGTGATGAATTAATAATAATAATAATAAAAGAATGAAAATAAAAAATAAATAAAATGAAGAAGAAAAAATGAAAATCCTTCAAAATGTTGATAAATAAACCAAAAAATATTGTCCATAAAATTATCAGTGCATATAAGCTCTAATTAATAAAATGAACACCAGTGCTCTATGAATAAAGTCCATTTAATAGTGAGATGTCGTGTCCAAAAGCCATTGTGTTGGATCCACCACCAATCAGCAGAAATTACTTTTTACCAGCTTGTCACGATTCCCCGTGACAGAGGATCAATGTATGCCTGCAATCAGTCAGTTCTCTCCAAAAACCAGCAAACACAAGTATGAATATTAAGCAGTGACTCTAGATCAATGAACCATCAGCAGATGCACACAATATATAAAAAATATAAATGCTCCATATAGAGCATTAAATGTGTTTTTTTTTTATGTCACAATGTAGAGAATAAGATTTCCTATCATCTGTGCCCAGTCTTGCCACACAGAGTTAATCCAGCGCTGAGCAATCCTCTTTTATTGTTCTGGGAAATAAAACAGAATTGCAGATAATACCAAAGTCCTTGCTTGAGTGACACAGACATGCACAGCTTCTGTGAAAAGTGCACAATTCACATACCCTCTCCTCCTCTCCCCTCCCCTCTAGATCTTCTAGGATTGGCTGTCTTTCCTGTGTTTTGATTAAATGTTTTCAAAATATGGGGTGAACCACAATTCAGTGTCATAAGGAAATGCTCCAATGAACATCTATCAGAATATACATAAAGCTGTGCATGTCTGCAAGCTAGTGCATGAGATATGTAAATAACCTGTCACTCAATCAAGGACTTTGGTTTTTATCTGCAAGTCTGTTTTATTTAACTGAACAATAAAAAAAAGGATTGCTCAGCGCTGGATTAACTCTGTGTGGCAAGACTGGGCACAGATAATAGGATATCTTATTCTCTACATTGTGACATCAAAAACATTTTTTTTGGGGGTTTACATCTAAGCCAAATGGTACATATATGTTTTGGGGCGTGGCCAAGCACCGGACCGAGATGGCTGCTTGAATTCCCCTTCTCTGGCACAGACGAGCAGCAAATTAGCTAAACAGACCATAAGCACCTGAAAAAAGGTTGGGAAGGGTGATCTTACCTCCTCTACACCCGGGGAGACGATGGATCCAGGTCAGTCAGCGCAACCCATCATCCTGAGAATGTTTCCGCGCGGCGGCAGGTGGTAGGCCTCAAAGCCGCGGCCTGCTCGCCTAAGCCTCCCGTCCCGCTCGGCGGCTCCAGCACCATCGCGGATGCCGCGATTGGCGGTACAAACAAATCAGTGGGTTCCCGTAAATGACCCCAACACACCCTTTCATACCCCTACCCATCCAGGCACCTCTCCCACCTCACCAGGCACCACAGCTAACAAGTGGCACAGCCGTTTAGTGGAGACTGCTCAAGCCAATCTGCAAGCAGTGGCCTGGACATAAAATCATCCTTGTCTGCTGCCATCAGTGAGCTCCGTGCTGACATACAGGGCATAGCAGCTAGGAATGGAGTGATGGAACAGACTGCTGCACGCCATGCGGATGCTATAAAACAAGTGTGCAGAAGAATGCTGACATGCACCTCCCCACATTATCGAAATACAACCGCCATTTAGAAGATTTAGAAACAGGGGGAGGAGACATAATATTAGAATAAGAGGGGTCCCTGAAATGCCTGATCAAATCCCTGTAGAACGCACTGCGGAAGCTATATTCAATGATATACTGGAAAGACCGCCTGACACACCGATCGAGAGTTCGAGAGAATTCACAGGGCCCTCAGGCCCAGAGGGAGAGAAAATGATCCCCTAGAGACATAATCTGCTGCTGGTAAATTTCCCACTGAAAGAAGCCATCTTAAGGAAAGCGAGAGAGAGAAATAGAGTAATTTTCAACGGTACTGAGATTAAACTCTATCAAGACCTCTCGAACATTACACTGCAACAACGCAGAGCATTACGTCCGATCACAGAACAATTGAGATCAAGGGGGAATTCCGTACAGGTGGAAATTCCCTTTTTGTCTATCAGCCACTCACCGAGGCCATACAGCACTGCTACGCACGCCTGACGACCTCCGCTCCTTCTGCGAAGCAATGAATATCCCCAGGACGGAGGTCCCTGACTGGTATAGTTCATTTATGCTGAATGAACCGTGGATATCAATCTCCAACAATCTGACTCCCAGAGCTCAAAGGCAGAGAGACAGACGTCGCAGGGATCACCATCCCCCCGCAACAACAGGGGAAATGAAGCCCAAGGAAATCCAGGAAACTCGCCACCCAGACGTAGAGATCGCCTTGACTACCAAGATCACATGGACACCTAAATATGCTTCTACATCTTTTGGTTCAGCCCCCCACATGCCCCTTTTTTCTTTTCTTCATATGGTTCTAACATGGAGCTGCTCTTTCTAGATCTACAACGGATCCTCCTGGCTAGCCCTGAAGCACTCCTAAAGGAAGATAAAGGTTTCACACAGGTCCAAAACCACCTCAACATACCTATGTGACTCCCCTTTATTTTTTTTATTTTTTTTGTTTTTGTGTTTTTTCTTACTGCTCTGCTTTTGTTTTTTCTCAACACCCCTGCCCTTACTCCTTTCAGTTTATCCTCTGCAGAGATACCAAACACCCCAATCGAGAGATGATACATCCTCAAGATGCTCTAAGCACCCGCTGATCTACTGGACAGTCTTACATGATAAAGGTTTGTCTACCTCAACCGTTACAACCTCATCCCGTGTAAGTACCATCTCCTTACTCCGTTTTTCTACGTTCAGGAGGACAATTGTTAGATATTGGGTATTGCTGCCCACACCTTCTGGATCAGATCCCAGGTAGGGGGTGTTTGACTTGCATATTGGGAACTCACGGCACAAAGGGCTATTTGTCCCGCTATAATACCCCAAAGAAACCTCACGGTCCTATCGGTCGACATAGAACATCTAGAGTATTGCATGAGGAAAAGAGCAGGAGACAACTAAAACCGTTTTTATTCTTTGATATATCAGTTAATACAGTTATTTGGACCTGAGACCTTTTAATCAGAACCCATATAACCTTTGACTCCTGTTTGAATCTTTAGCTCAGAAGTTAATTGAAAAAGATGTACATTACACCCTGTTTGTATTGTGCTTATGCTGCATAGTATGTATATGCCTAATCAATAGGGATCTTATCGCACGGCTGGCTGGGAGGACATGGCAGTTTTCAATATCCATCCCCTCCCAGAAGGGACATGCATTAGACACCCATTGAATAAATTGTTACTCCCATTGATCTCGGCCATGCCCGGTAGTTTTGCTGAAGGATCCTAGAGAATATCTAGCTCGACAAGAAATAGTTTGGGTTTATTGCCCATGTTTCATGTCTGACATTAATTTATGTTCATTTATTTACATGCTGTTTGCTTTAAACACGGAAGGAAGACGGTTTTCCATAAGATTTGTACCATTTAAAATCCCTATAGGGGTCACATATATAAATTGCTTAAGTGAGTCCTTCTCCTATTTTCCTCTTGGTCAGTCCTGCAGGGCCTATAGTACTAAGCTCTTTTCAAGACATCCAAGCGCAGTAATGGTCCCATAATCTTGGACACATACAGACTCAGATCTTGTACACAAGACCCGAGGCTTAGGCCTGGATACTAACCACTCCCAAACTAACAAACGGCTCCCCGTATTCACCCAAGATAAAGACGCTCCTGTAACATTAGATTTTCTGTCATTTCTATTGTAACAACTGCTGACGAAGTGCCAGACTCACAAACAGATAGGAAAGGAAAGACAAGTGAGAAAGAAAGAGAGGAGCAGGTTTACGTTCAGAGCTTGGGTTCTTCTCTTTTCTCCATCTGATTGTTTAACTTCCAACAACCAGAATCTATACATACGTCGGTAACGGCTAAAGCACACGTACCCAAACAGAGGGCATTCCTTATAATTGCCCTCTGAACCATCCGGAATTTGTTACAACTGGGTAGGCAGCAGGTCTAAGCTACTCCCGGTATTTTCCCCCCCTACCCCGCTCCCCTACACCACCCTTAATATCTCTCTCTTCAACCCCCCCTTTTTCCCCCTCCTTCCCCTCCCTCCTTTTTTTTTTTTTTTCCTGTATTTAGGCATAATCACCCAAAAAAAAAAAAAATGGCTTTCCAACATCCACTTACCTTTCATCATGTCTATTAAAATACTTTCTGTAAATGCCAAAGGTTCTCAATATACCAGATACAAAAAAAGGACCAAATTCCTCAATGAATTCCTCAAACATAAAGCAAACATTGTTTGTATTCAGACCAGAGACTACAATCAGAAAAAAGTCCCAAAATTCCAAGAATATAGAGATATCGATAGCCTTACACGGCCTCTAAACAAGAAGGGAAAACAAAAGGGTCTCTATACTAATTTCCAATCAGACCCCGTTCCAGATACACGATACCATGCTAGACCCCAGCGGGAGATACATATTTGTAAAAAGGCAAAACGGGGAAATCATCCAATCACAATCGCCAACATATATGCTTGCCCCAAATTCGGGCCAAGTAACGTTTCTTTCGCAAAATTAAAGAACTACTAAACACACCTTTACACTGGCATTCTAGTTGGGGGGTGATTTCCAACACCCCTTAGATCCCTGGGTATTAGACACCTCGAATGGAGCATCGAGCCTTCCATACAGAGCATTAGAAATCAAATTAAGATCCAACTTAAAGACTTAACGCTGCATGATACCTGGAGAACTCTGTTTCCTCAAACCAAAGATTACACACATACTTCTCTACCATTCATCAAAAATATTCTAGAGAATTGATTACTTTTTTATTTCCCAACCTGACCTAACCCCTCTTGAAAGCTGCAACAATCGAACCTATGACATTATCTGACCATCACCCTATTATAACAGCACATTGTCTTTCCCCGATAAAAAAACAGTGACCAAGACCTGGAGACTCAACTTCCACAGTCCTTAAAGACCTATAGATGTGCTAGAATTGAATTGAGAGAGTTACGACTTATTGCAAGAAACGAAAATGATGAAACATCCCTAATGACTCATGGAAGCACATAATGTGTTGCATCAGTGATGATTCATCAACAGACTAGCTAGAATTAAAAAAAAAGATCGCCAATCAAAATTGTAAATCCCTGATAGACCGGATCCACAAATTAGAGACAACTGTAAGGTACCTGTAAAAGGTGTGACTCGAAAGTGGAACAGGTATGCTGGAGATCCAGGCAAAGCGTCGTCAGGCAGATACGGTTGGCAACGGATCAGGCAAATAGTTCACAATCGGATTCCGGAGAAGGGTCAGGCAGGCAAAGGTCATACACGATTGTCTGGCGGTAAAGTACAAAATAGCAGGCTGTAGAATAGTCAGGATATCAGGCAGGAGTTCAATACAATGCAGGTCACTGAAGACAAAACACCAGGAAGTAATCCACAAATAAAAGGGCGCTGATTGATGACCTCACTTCCTATTTAAAGGCTGTCCAGAATGAGAATTGTCCACAGCTGGCAGCAGGTGGAGCTAGTGAGTCCGAGGTGTGTGTTGAACACAATAAGGATATTCCCAAGGCCTAGATCTCTTCTGTGGCACATCAGGTAACGCTATGGTTTAAGACCAGGAAGACCCAGGTTCGAATACACCCCGGGACATGACAGGGCCCCCTCCCCAATGGACCCCTCCGGGGGCCTAGCGGGGTTTAGTGGGGAACGAGGCATGGAAGTCTCGTATAAGAGAAGGGGCATGCAGATCTTTGGCTGGAACCCAGGAGCGGTCTCTGTGACAGGATATCCCTTCCAATGAACCAGATACCGAAGGCCACGGCCATGTCTTCTGGAATCAAGAATCTTGGAGACTTCAAACTCACTTTGTCCATCAACAAGAACAGGAGGAGGTAGCTGTTGTGATCTGGAGTAGCGGTTGAAAATAGCTTTTTTGAGGAGGGAAACGTGAAACACAGGATGTATCCGGAGAGAGGAAGGTAATTTTAAGCGATAGGAAACTGGCCCAACTCGAGCAATGATCCTGTAAGGACCAATGAATCGAGGGCCCAATTTGGTAGAAGGTTGTTTCAGTCTCACATACTTGGTTGATAGCCAAACTCTGTCCCCCACCACATATGGAGGTATATGGCGTCTTCGTCTGTTGGAAAAAAGTCTGTACTTGCCTGCTGACTTTTGTAGTAATGAACGAATCTTCTTCCAATGTAGTAGAATATTCTTTACCCGCTGATCTGCTGCTGGTACACCAGAAGAAGGCTGAAGTAGAGGAAAAGTCTGAGGGTGATAGCCTAGGGCTGCGTAGAATGGTGTGGTATGAAGAGCACTGTGCCAACGGGAATTTAGGGCGAACTCAGCTAAAGGCAAGTACTCAGACCAGTTGGAGTGTAAGGCATTGACATAATGTCGAAGATAGGTTTCTAGGGTCTGGTTCATGCGTTCGGTTTGACCATCAGTTTGCGGGTGATGTGAAGTAGAGAGCGAGAGCGTTACTCCCCAGTTTCTTGCAGAACGCTCTCCAGAATCGGGAAACGAACTGGGATCCCGCGGTCTGAGACGACATTGGTAGGTATGCATGATGTTTTAACAATATGGGAAAGGAAAAGTGTGGACAGTGCTTTCGCTGTAGGTAAATCCGGGGAGCGGGCACAAATGAGACATTTTGGAAAAGCGATCCACTGTGACCCATATAGCAGTCATGCCCTCGGACTTGGGTAAGTCTACAATGAAGTCCATGGTTCAAATGGGTCCAAGGCTGGCGAGGTGCCGGAAGTGGAGTATTGGTAACAGTCCAGCAGGCAATGTGCGGGGTACTTTATTAGCAGCACAAGTTGGGCAGGCAGCCACATAGTCAGTAACATCCTTTTTTCATATGAGGCCACCATACATGACGTTGCAAGGTCTTAAGAGTGATGGTGACACCAGGGTGACGGATAACACGCCATTATGTGCCCCAGAGGAGTACAGGTTTTCTGAGACTAGGGGCTACAGTACAGGCGACCGACCTGGTGGTATCTTCAAGCCCTGGGGAACACGATTCTGGGATTCTTGTAGCTGTTGGGAAAGAGCCGTGGAGATCGTGGAGATTATATACTGCTCGCCTGGTTGATTCTTCTTCAGAGGTAGCGAACTGTCTGGAAAGAGCATCGGCTTTTTTGTTTCTATGCCCTGGTAATAAAGAGAAGGACAAAATTAAAACGGGGAGAAAAAACAGAGCCCATCGAGCCTGACGTGAGTTCAGACGTCTAGCAGTGTCTGAAGATACAGTAGGTTTTTATGGTCAGTGAGGATAGTAAAAGGCTTGGGAGCCCCTTCCAGAAGGTGTCGCCATTCAGACAATGCCAATTTGATGGCCAGTAGTTCTCGATTCCCAACATCATAATTCATCTCTGCAGGAGAAAAACTTTCTAGAGAAAAAAGCTACTGGATGGATTCTACCAGACTTGGCTGTCTCTGGGAGAGTACGGCACCTGCTCCAACCTCAGAGGCATCAACCTCAACAATGTACTGGAGATCAGGATTTGGATGCTGAAGAATTGGAGCTTTACTGAACGTGTCCTTTAATCGCTGGAAAGCCGATCTTGCTTCTGAAGACCACACCTTACAATTTGTACCTTTTTAGTCATGGCAGTAAGGGGTGCCGCACAATGGAGGCAAAACTTTTAATGAAGCGTCTGTAGTAATTTGCAAACCCTAAAAAGCTTTGGAGTCCTCTTAAAGTGGTCGGTTGGGGCCATTGCAAGACAGCGGAAAGTTTTTGAGGGTCCATTTGGAAACCGTCAGCACTTATGATGTACCCAAGGAAAGGAATACAGCTTTGATGAAAACTGCATTTTTCGATTTTTGCATAAAGATGGTTTTCTCTAAGTCGTTGTAATACCTGTTTCACATGCGAGATGTGCTCTAGATGAGTCTTGGAAAAGATTAAAATGTCGTCCAAGTAGATGATCACAAAGCGGTTGCTGAAATCATGGAAAATTTCATTCATGAAACGTTGAAAGACAGCAGGTGCGTTACACAACCCAAATGGCATGACCAAATATTCAAAGTGTCCATTACGAGTGTTGAATGCTGTCTTCCACTCGTCCCCCTCTTTAATTCGAATCAGGTTATATGCCCCTCGTAGGTCTAGCTTGGAGAAGATGACAGCCCCCTTAAGTACATCAAACAGTTCAAGAATGAGAGGCAAAGGGTAGGAGTCCTTTACGGTGATTTGATTTAACCCCCGATAGTCTATGCATGGTCGAAGGCCCCCATCTTTCTTTTCAACGAAGAAAAAACCTGCTCCTACTGGAGAAGAAGAGGGTCGCATAAAACCTCTTTCCAAGTTGTCTCTTACGTATTCCTCCATAGACTTTTGTTCAGGCAGAGACAAGGGGTAGGTCTTTCCTTTGGGAAGAGGTGCTCCGGGAATCAATTTAATTGTACAGTCAAAAGGACGATGTGGAGGTAACACCTCTGCCTTTTGCTTGCAAAATACATCTGCAAAGTCATGGTATTCACGAGGCAAGGTAGGAGGAATAGTCACAGGAGCCAACATGCAAGCAGAAAGTCTTTGGGGTTGAGACAAACAATTAGGGCGACAGCACGATCCCAGGAGGTTAGTTCTCCCTTTTCCCAATCAAAAGAAGGGTTGTGAAGTTGCAACCATGGGTAACCAAGGATGATAGGCAGAAGCGGAGAATCAATGAGAGACAAGACAACTTCCTCTTTGTGGAGGAGGCCTACCTGAAGGGTGATTGTCGTAGTCTCGAATTTCACAATGCCATCTCCCAAGGGCTGTCCATTCAGGGTGGTAATATTCAGGGGTCTAGACTTTGGAACAAACGGGATGTTGTTCTTTCTTGCAAAATTGTAGTCCAAGAATATGCCAGCAGCTCCAGAATCCACAAAAGCCTCGCAGAAAACAAGCTTAGAAGGTAAATGGATAGTAGCCGGAACAGTAATCTTGGTCTTGGAGGATCTACCTGTAAGGTCTAAGCCAGCTCCTCCAACACTGGTTAGACCCTGCCTTTTACTGGACGGGAAGGGCAGACAGATACTAAATGTCCTTTAAGTCCACAGTACAGGCATAGGCCCAATGAACGCCTCCTTTGTTTCTCTGACTCAGTTAGGTGGAGACGGCTCACATCCATGGGTTCCACAGGTGCCTGGGGTTCAACAGAGGTTTCAGGTTCTGGCTGAGGTGGTGCTTGGAAGTTAGGGGCCAAACGGTAAACTGGCTTAGGAAACTTGCGGGTTCTAAGTCTCTCTTGGCACCTTTCATGGTACCGAACATCCAGACGAACACACAGCTCTATGAATTTCTCAAGGTCTTCTGGGAGATCCTTATAGACTAATTCATCCTTGATGCGATCTGTGAGACCTTTTCGGAAGGCTGCACGTAATGCACTTGAGTCCCAATTAGTCTCAGCAGCAAGGGTACGGAACTCAATAGCATACTGTGCCACAGATCTGGTGCCTTGTTGTATGTCCAAGAGGGAGTACTCAGCTGCAGATGCTCTATCTGGCTTGTCAAATACAGTCTGGAGAGAAGCCAGAAATTTCTCAGCATCTTGAAGTATAGGATCGTTTCGTTCCAAATAAGGAGAGACCCAGGCCAGGGCCTTCCCCTTTAAACAAGGAAATTACAAAAGTCACTTTGGCAGATGAAGTGCTAAAAGTCACAGGGTTATTGCGGAAATGCAAACGGCAAACATTTAAAAAGCCTCTGCAGTCCTCAGTATCACCACCAAACTTGTCAGGCAAGGGAAGTTTTTGGTGGTACAGAAGAGGCGGGTTGGACCGTAGCAGAAGTAGGATCCGGCATCTGGACCGTTGCAGAGGAACCAGGCAAAACAAGATTTAAGCATAGTGCAAAGTTCATCTAACTTGGCGTCCAGGGAAGAAAGATGCTGTTCATGCGCTCCGATCAGTTGTCCCTGACGTGTAATCGCCTTAACAATCTCAGCAGGGTCCACTGCCATTGTGGCCCGTTTATTATGTAAGGTACCTGTAAAAGGTAGTGTCCGAAGTGGAACAGGTATGCTGGAGATCCAGGCAAAGCGTCGTCAGGCAGATACGGGTTGGCAACGGATCAGGCAAATAGTTCACAATCGGATTCCGGAGAAGGGTCAGGCAGGCAAAGGTCATACACGATCTGGCGGTAAAGTACAAAATCAGCAGGCTGTAGAATAGTCAGGATATCAGGCAGGAGTTCAATACAATGCAGGTCACTGAAGACAAAACACCCAGGAAGTAATCCAAATAAACGGGCGCTGATTGATGACCTCACTTCCTATTTAAAGGCTGTCCAGAATGAGAATTGTCCACAGCTGGCAGCAGGTGGAGCTAGTGAGTCCGAGGTGTGTGTTGAACACAATAAGGATATTCCCAAGGCCTAGATCTCTTCTGTGGCACATCAGGTAACGCTATGGTTTAAGACCAGGAAGACCCAGGTTCAAATACACCCCGGGACATGACAACAACGCACAAACTTTTGTGACCTCAACTTTTGATGAACTAACCAAAACCAGAGCACTTCTGATGGAGGAACTAAATCTGAAAACGAAAAGACAATACATATTGAGACACAAGATCTACTATGAACAGGGTAACAAGAGCGGGAAATTACTGGCCAAAGCTGTACAGAATAAAAGAATAGCCTCAACCGTGCACCAAATCAGGGACAATCAAGGGAAAACTCATTCCACTAATGAGGAGATAGCCAAACAATTTGAAGCATACTACTATCATTCGCTATACAACCTACCATCAAACCCAAAATGCCCCAGAACTCAGATAAAAGATCTCAACTAATTCATGACTTCTTAAAAAATATAGCAGCCCACCCAAACTATCTAATGACAAAGCACTAGAACTAGAAGCCCCTATTTCAGGGCCAGAATTCGATAAGGCAATTAAAGAAATGAAAGTAGGTAAAGCGCCTGGTCCAGATGGCCTACCCCTGCAGTACTACAAAACCTTCATCGACATCTTGAAACCGAGATTCCTGAAAACCTTTCAAACTCTAAACTCCAACCATCAACCTCCCAACAACTAGAAGCCCACATTACAGTCATACCCAAAGAAGGTAAAGATACAACACAAGTCACGAACTATAGACCCATCTCATTAATCAATGTAGATGTCAAGATATACGCCAACATTTTAGCCAATAGATTGCTACCCTTTCTTAATACCTTCATAAACCCTGACCAAGTGGGTTTTATTCCTGGTAGGGAGGGACGGGATAATACAACCAAAGCACTAAATCTCAGTCATTGGTTAATTTCCAATAAAAAACAAGGCTTTTTTCTGTCCCTCGACGCCGAGAAGGCGTTCGATAGAGTGGCCTGGGATTATATGGAGGCAGTTCTAGAACACATAGGCATCCTACCCCAAATGAGGACTTCCATCAAAGCACTGTACATGAACCCAACCGCAAGAGTACGAGTAAACGGCCATCTATCAAACGCCTTCTCACTACGTAATGGTACGAGACAGGGCTGCCCCCTGTCCCCATTGCTCTTCGTCCTCACCTTGGAGCCCCTTCTAAATAGAATCAGAGCCAATCAAAATATAAAAGGAATCGAGATCCAAAAGAAAACCTACAAAATAGCCGCCTTTGCGGACGATATGCTACTCTTTCTGTCGGAATCCCACATCTCCATACCCAACCTCTTAAAAGACTTAGAAAACTTTAATTCACTATCTAATTTAAAGATTAACCACTCGAAATCAAATGCTCTCAACATCACACTAACGGCAAAGGCTGTATATCTATGTAAAAAGAACTTTCCGTTCACGTGGGCCACACAAAGCATAACCTATTTAGGAATTGAAATTCCCTCCAATTTGAAAGATCTCTTTAAACTAAACTTCACACCAATACTAAAAGAAACTCACGAAGATCTAAAGAGATGGAATTCCCTAAACATATCTTGGTTTGGGAGAGCTTCCCTAATTAAAATGACAATCTTGCCTAGGTATCTATATGTTATGCAAACAATACCCATCTCCCTACCCGCTTCCTTCTTTGCATCCTTCCGAAAGGCCTGCTCCACATTTGTCTAGAGGGGCAAACCCCCTAGGATCAAACTAGCTAGATTATGCTTACCAAAAAACAAGGGGGGTATAGCACTACCCGATCTAAAAAAATATCACCAAGCAACACTCATGGCCCGGATTGTGGATTGGAACATACATACAACAGTCAAAGATTGGGTATCACTAGAACACAGACAATGCACACAAGAACTCAGCACTCTACCTTGGATTCACCCTAAATATCATTCAAGGGATGCTCATTCACACCCCTAATAGGCCCCACCTTAAAAGTATTCCGCAGTACCTTTAAACCCACCAACACAACACCTTGGCTCAGCCCTTTATCGACACTTAGAAACAACCCGGATTTTCCTCCAGGTCTAGAGAAAGATTTTCTATCTCACCATTGGCCACACGAGAAAATCCTAGTCAAACACTTTTTTAAAAATGGAAAAATGCTGTCTAGGGAAGACTTGAACAATGACATGAAACCTTTCCAAATCCCACACTGGACATAATTTCAAATAAGACATTTTCTGACCTACTCCAAGACTGCACCCTCATGGAGAAGACCACTTACTAAACTAGAAGACCTATGCACGAAAGTAACCCCGCACAGACATATCATATCAGTCCTGTACAATTCATTGTTTGAGGATAAAACAGACTTCTCCAGCTCCTCCTGCCAGAAGTGGGAGAGGGATATAGACACCTCTCTAACTGATGAGAATTGGGAAAGAATCTACACATATGCACATAAAGGTTCTCTAAATGTGGCCACACAGGAATGCAGCTTCAAAATAATTACTAGATGGTATAGAACTCCCTCAGTAATCCACAAATTCTCCCCTCAAAGCTCTGACAGATGCTGGCGATGTAAACAAGAGGAGGGAACGATGCTCCATATATGGTGGTCCTGCCCCCTAATTAACAATTTCTGGAAGGTAGTTCACGAAACCATTACAGCAATTACATCTGAAACTCTCGAATTCGACCCAGCACAATATCTTCTCCACTTTAACTACCTGCCGAGAAAACGCTACTTAAAATCATTACCAATGATCATGATTAATGCAGCACGACAATGCGTCCCTTCCCACTGGCGCACAAACGTTACCCCTTCTAAAACGGAATGGTTTAGGAGAATTAACTACATTGAAAAAATAGAAGAACTCATTAGCATATCCCAAGAAAAAATAATGTCATTCGCAGCGATCTGGCACGACTGGATGATTTTCAAAGAGTCTCTGGAGTATACAACCCATATGCAATAAGAAACCAAGATACACCCAACAAGGTCTGCTACCTATACTGGAAAAATAAAATACATAGTCAAAATTAATAACTTTTTTTTTTTTTTTTCCTTTCTCTTTTCTCTCTCTCCCCCTCCTTTCCCCACATAGCTCCTCTCCATTCCCTTCCTCCCCCTCCCTTCACCCCCCCCTACACTTCACAACCGCTAAGGTAAAACTAGTTCCAACATCATACCTACAGGTTGAGGAGTGCCTCTTTTTATTAAAAAAAATAAATAAAAATAAATAATAATAATAAAGAGCAATAATGAGATACAAGATCTTTGATAAGATAAACTGTTAACCGTTGAATTATATTGATCTTAGTCTGTACACTTCTATTTATCTCTTTCAAGGTTTTCTATATGTTTAATGATAGTTCCATACCAATTGTATGTAATATATGACATCAGTTGAAAAGTTAAGAATGTAATCCTATGTCGATTTCTCATTTCTTTTATGCTGTATTATTGTGTTATTTTGTTAATATCTTCATAAGCACCAAATAAAACTTTATGAAACAAAAAAAAAAAACATATGTTTTTAATCTATATATTCAAGACGTTTCTTGTTTGGAAATCTCCCTAACTAGTGAACTTCCCCTCCAATGGGGCTTATATTTATCTATCCCCATGTAAAGTGTGTTAGATGGGTCCCTATGGTGTACCTTATCGTAATGTCCTGAGACTGAGTGGTTTTTAAAACCCCTTCTAATGTTACTGATGTTCATTCACTCTAACTTTCAAAGCCCTTTGGTCCTCCCCACATATTGTAACCCGCAAGGGCATTGAATGAGATAAACCACCCCCTCAGAAGATCAGGTGATAAGTGGTTCAACCTCAAAGGCCTGAGCTGTACTGGTGGACACAAAATTACAGATCTTTTTGTCCTTACAACTGTTCAAAGAACAGACTTGGCATGTTTTACAGCGATAGTACCCTGTAAGATTCTGAAAGAAAGATCTAATCTCTTTCGGGGGATCAGGGACACTGGGAGCTATCCTATTCCCAAGCGATGAAGCCCCCTTAAAAATAATTTGTGGTCTAACAGGTAATAGGGTCTTGAGAACCTGATCACTTCACAATATATGCCAATGTTTCTGAATCAATTGCCTAACACTGCAATGTTGTACAGAAAATGTTGTAATGAAGGGGATAGATATTTTATTTTCTGTTGTTTGACGTGTTTTTTCTACCAAGAGTGAAGTTCTATCCACTTCTCTGATGGTTCTCACAGTCTGGGCTAATGACTGTGGATCATAGCCCTTTTCCACAAATCTAGCGAACAGGACGGAGGCCTGATTGTCAAAAGCTTTCACCTCAGTACAATTGCGTCTAAGACATGTGAACTGTCTCTGAGGGACAGCACTCAACCAAGATTCATGATGGCAACTGTCCAAAGAAATATATGAATTTTTATCCATTAACAAGTAGTATCCTTGATTAATCAAGCACTCTATTTAAAATGTATTGTTGGTTAAGTAAACATTTTCCTTAAAAAAAAAAAAAAGAGAAAAAAAGCAAAATAATAATCATTATTAGGGATGAGCCGAACACCCCCCGGCTGGTTCGGTTTTGCATCCAGAACATGCGAACAAACCAAAAGTTCACGCAAACATTCGAACACCGTTAAAGTCTATGTGACTCGAGAGAAGTCAAAAGTGCGAATTGTAAAGGTTAATATTGTCCTAAAAAGTGTTTGGGGACCCAGGTCCTGCCCCAGGGGACATGTATCAATGCAAAAAAAAACGTTTTAAAAACTGCAGTTTTTTCGGGAGCAGTGATTTTGATAATGCTTAAAGTGAAACAATAAAAGTGAAATATTCCTTTAAATTTCATACATGGGGGGTGTCTAAAGTATGCCTGTAAAGTAGCGCATGTTTCCCGTGTTTAGAACTGTCCGTGCACAAAATGTAATTTCTGAAGGAAAAAAAGTAATTTAAAACTACTCGCAGCTAGTCTTCAATTGTAGGGTCCTCGCAGTACATTTTTTTCAATGACTCTTATCTGTATTGCCGGACAATTCATTAATAGCGCAAGTCATTTTAAATTACTTTTTTTCCTTCAAAAATTACATTTTGTGCAGGGAACCAAAATAAAATAAAAATGCATGGGGGTCCCCCCAAATTCCAGCCCTTCAGGTCTGGTATGGATATAAAGATGAACCCTGCGTAATAAAAAAAAAATGGTGTGGGGTTCCCCCAAAAAATCCATACCAGACCCTTATCTGAGCAAGCAACCTGGCAGGCTGCAGGAAAGAAAAGGGGGTGAGAGAAACCTTGGGGACAAGGGCCTCATCCCCACAACTCTTGCCCGTGGTTGTGGAGGTCTGCAGGTGGGGGGCTTATCGTAATCTGGAAGCCCCCTTTAACAAAGGGGACCCCCAGATTCTGGCCCCCTATGTGAATTGGTAACGGTGTACATTGTGCCTCTACTTTTTTTTTTCACAAAAAAAGTGTCAAAAAGGTAAAAAAAAAAAAACAGACAGACAGCTTGGGACAAATCCTTAAATAAAAATTCAAAAAATAAATTCCAGCGATGTACATTCTTCCACGACCCGGACCCGCACTACCCGCCACTACCCACCTCTACCCACCTCTACGAACGATACAGCCTCCTCCATAGAAGGCCCCCGGGTGAGTGACGCGTTAGCCGTGTGACATTTCTTTTATAACCGAGGGTGGGAAACAGTATACAGTAATCTATTCAATTATTTCACATCTCCTTTGTCCCTAGTGGTCTGTCCAGTGCCCTGCATGCACTTGTATATTATAAATACTTTTATTTCTCTCTGGAACCTGGAGATTGTCCATAGCAACCAAAAAGTGTCCCTTTACATCAAAAGTGCTTTTAGACCAGCTAAAAAGCGATAATAAATTAGAATCACTCTCAGAATTGAGCAATGTCGATTTGTGGGGAAATTTGTCATCAAACACTATAAGTAATGACAGTGACAATTCTGCAAATGAGCAAATTTCAGTGTTTTTGATTACATTATTGAATATTTTTTATTATTATTATATTATTATGTGTTATAATTATTTATAGTTATTTATTATATTATAATTTATGATTTTGTGTTTCAAACTTTATCATACCCGGGATTAGGGATGAGCCGAACATACCCGCGTTCGGTTCGCACCAAAACCGTCGAACAGACCGACCGTTCGCGCAAACATTTAGAACCCCATTAAAGTCTATGGGACTCGAACGTTCGAATTAAAAAAGGCTAATTTTAAAGACCAATATTCAAGTTATTGTTGGAAAACGTCTTTGAGAACCTGGGTCTTGACCCAGGGAACATGTATCAATGGAAAAAAGTTTAAAAAACGGTAGTTTTTTTCAGGAGCAGGACTCCTGAAAAAGTGACCGTTTTTAAAACTTTTTCACAGGCAAGCTATAGACACCCAGCAGGTACAATATTTAAAGGAATTTTTTTATTATTATTATTTAAGCATCATTAAAATCACTGCTCCAGGAGCAGTGATTTTAATAATGTTTAAATAAAAAATGAAAAATCCTTTAAATATTGTACCTGCACCTTAAATTTTTTAAAAACGGTCATTTTTTTAGGACTCCTGAAAAAACAACCGTTTTTAAAACTTTTTTCCATTGATACATGTTCCCTCGGGCAAGACCCGGGTTCTCAAAGACGTTTTCACAGGCAAACTATAGACACCCAGCAGGTACAATATTTAAAGGAATCTTTCATTTTTTTTAATTTAAACATTATTAAAATCACTGCTCCAGGAGTAGTGATTTTAATAAAGCTTAAATTAAAAATAAAATAAAATAAAATTCCTTTAAATATTGTACCTGCTGGGTGTCTATACCTGTGATAACGTCTTTAAATAGCACAATAACCTGCCTGTCAGTAAATTAGGAAGAACTGATCTATCTAAGCTATACAGAGTATAAATATATGTACAACTCCTAGGGATGTATATATATTCTCTACACACTGTAAATTAAGCTAAACTGACTGCCTGCTCTATCTAGCTATATAAAAAGACAATATCTCTGTCTCTCTGACTGCTCTCATTAACAAGCCGGAACACACTACACGAGGCTGCCCAGCAGGCGGCCTTATATAATGTGGGGCGTGTGCTAAAGCCCTGAGCCATAATTGGCCAAAGCCACCCAGGCTTTGGCCAATTATGGCTCTTCGTTTTTTGCGCGCTGTGATTGGCCAAGCATGCAGGACATACAGCATGCTTGGCCAATCATCAGCGCGCAATGCAGCAGTGAATTATGGGCCATTTGCGTCACTCGAATTTGGCGCAAACGACTGCTTTTGTTCGAATTTCATCGAACGAGCGAACAGACAATGTTCGAGTCGAACATACGTTCGTATCGAACGCGAAGCTCATCCCTACCCGGGATGTCTACTAGACTCTTGTTTGGACAGATTTAAGTGAGTTATTCCTAAGAATGTCAGGCCTACAATATAAATCGCCAAATTTCCATGCAAAATAATTGTACCACTTTCAGCACCAAAAATCTGTCATAATCATACCAACAGGGAGGTTAAGAGTATTCACTATATTATTTTATTATTGTGATTTCAGCGCCATTATTTTTTCCACTTCCTAGTTTGATAGGGGTTAAAATAATACTTGCATTTCTGAATAATTTAAAGTGGCAGCTTCATTTATTTATTTATTTATTCCAGGGGCGCAGTGGTGGGACTTCAAGTGTGGGCATGTTATGCCACGTACACACGATCGGTTCATCCAATGAAAACGGACCGATAGATTTTTTCATCAGATATCCGATGAAGCTGACTTTCATCAGTCTTGCCTACACACCATCAGTTAAAAATCCGTTTGTGTCAGAATGCCATGACGTAAAACACTACGACGTGCTGAGAAAAATTAAGTTCAATGCTTCCGAGCATGCGTCGACTTGATTCTGACATGCCTAACGAAGGGGCCCCACGTGGCTCCGAAACGTTGCACTCTCTTTGTGTTGTGATCATGCAATAAAACATCTGTTTGGATGCTATTCACGTTGTTTCATGGTGTGCTGGCAAATATTTCTACTGTGACTTGATTCTGAGCATGCGTGGATTTTTACCCAATGGACTTGCCCACAGACGACCGTTTTTTTTTTTCTATCGGTTTTTTAACCATCAGATCATTTTAAATCAGGTTATACGTTTTTTCACAGATGGGAAAAAAAAAACGATGGGACTCGCACGCGATCAGTTCATCAGACGAACCGATCTTGTGTACAGGGCAATAGACTTGCTCACCATCAGTTATATCTAAAAAAAAAAAATATTTATCAAGTTTTAGTTAGTTTTTCTGCAGCCTTCCAAGGATTAATAAAGAATTGTAAAAATGTATTACACATACATGTGATGGTACTCCACAATCACACCTTTGCTCTGCCCCTCCAGGTCTCACTGGAGTGTTGTGGTCAGGCATCTAGGTGGATCACAACATTAAAGTCAGGATGCCTCCAGCGCCCCCCCCCCCCCAAATCAGTGTCCTGCTTCCTTTGCCTTGTGTTTGTAAATCCCTTGACTATTAACCTTGGAATTGGACTGAACTGTTATAAACTAGGGTTTGCATTAAAATTAGCAACTTGCTGATTTTTTTGATGGGTTTGTCAAACTTTCCCGGGAATCTAACCTGGGCAGTTTTGCTAATCATTAGTACTAAACCAGCTAATGAGTGTGTGATTGTCTAACATGTGTCTTTGGACCATTATAACTATAGTACAGCACTTCTCACAAGCATGAGAAATTTGGTGACATTTTTGGTAGCATGTCCTTGTAAAATTGTAATGCCACGTACACACAATCGGTTCGTCTAATGGAAGCGGTCTGATGGATTGTTTTCATCAGACGAACCGATAGTGTGAGGGCCCCATCATTTTTTTTTGCCATCGGTGAAAAAACGTAGAACCTTTTTTAAAATTATCTGATGGTTAAAAAAATGATAGAAAAAAACGATTGTCTGTTGGGAAATCCATCGGTTAAAAATCCACGCATGCTCAGAATCAAGTGGACGCATGCTCGGAAGCATTAAACTTCATTTTTCTCAGCACGTCGTCGTGTTTTACGTCACCGCGTTCTGACACGATCGTTTTTTTAACTGATGGTGTGTAGGCAAGACTGATGAAAGTCGGCTTCATCGGATATTTGATGAAAAACTCCTTCAGACTGTTTTTATCGGATGGACCGATCGTGTGTACAGGGCATTACAGTAATCCTTAAGCTTCCTAGTAATCAGATGCAGCTCTAAAACTGATTTTTACTATTTGAAGTGCTTCCGGAAAGGCTTAAGAATGACTGTAAATAAGTTTTCAATACTATTACAAAGGGGTTAATACTATACTGTAGGTGTGTGTGTGTGTGTTTATGTATGTATATATATATATATATATATATATATATATATATATTATATTATAATATAATTTTGTATTCTAAGCATATTCCTGTGCTTTTTGTTTTGCAGGTATCGAGTGCTTTAGCTCACCGTTTAGATTTTGATGACCATGTAGATAAATTGGTTGGTACCTACAGCAGAGGTACTAAAAGAAAACTGTCGATGGCAATAGCACTGATTGGGAAGCCACAGATATTGCTTCTGGTAAAAATATCCGTTTAGAGCAGGGATTTATAGCCAGGGGTGCAATATATGTCTGTTGGGGGAGGAAAAATAATGTACCTAAATGTGGTTACTCTTTTAAAGGTGCTGGTGCTAGCAAGCAAGTATGTGCTAGCTGAGAATTAGGACTGAATTTATCTAGGAGGAAACAATAAGAAAATAGGATCCAAACTTGTTCCTAGCAGTTCAGTCAATTGTGTACACAAGTGACAATATTGCCGCGTACACACAATCGGAATTTCCGACAACAAATGTTCGATGTGAGCTTTTGGTCGGATATTCCAACCGTGTGTATGCTCCATCGCACATTTGCTGTCGGAATTTCCGACAACAAATGTTTGAGAGCTGGTTCTTAATTTTTCCAACAACAAAAGTTCTTGTTGGAAATTCCAATCGTCTGTATGCAATTCCTATGCACAAAAATCCTACGCATGCTCGGAATCATTGACATTCGTAATTTCAGACAACATTTGTGTGACCGTGTGTATGTAACACAAGTTTGAGCCAATATTACGTCGGAAAAAAATCCATGGTTTTGTTGTCAGAAATTCGGATCGTGTGTACGTGCTATAAGACATTTTTGTATATAGCATGTACCAAAAAGTGTAAATGTTTTTTACATATTTTATAGATTGTAAAACCAAAGGATTAGAATTTCTTGTTAGTAATAAGTGTGTATATTTTTAAAGCAATGCATTCATTGCAAATCCTTAAAATGACCAATTCCCGAATCTCAAATTGTCAGTGTGGAGCAATTTGTGTCTGACTTGATAAGGAAACAAGAAAGACTATTGTTTTTTTTTTTTTTTCTTTAAAGTGTATTTTTGTGCGTGAACTCGAGAGAGAGGAGCCGGACTGCAGGAGTTGGGAGTAGGCAGACCCTCCCCCCGGAGGCAATCGCCATCCTTCTCCATGCCCCTGGTGGCAATGGCGGGTGTGAAGGGGGGCCTCCCACTCACCCCGCCCTACCTGCTCCTCTTGGGAGCCCAACTGGGGCCCAACGGGACCCCAATGGGGCAGAGAGACTCCCCCTATGAGGGAGTGAGGGGGCCTAGCCCACCCAGCCAGCCCCGTAGGTCCTTCGCCTCTCTTTATTTTAGGAGACCGCATGGCCAAAGTGCATGTGTTTTAAACCAATTTCGTGTGCGTGCAAGTGTGGTGGTTTTTGTGGGGGGGGGGTGGGCGTACTAAGCACAGGCGTACCTTGCATAGCACACCCACCGGGAGCCGGGCTGAGACCACCAAACTCAATTCACATGTAGCCGAGACCGGGATCCGAACCCTTGGCTGCAGAGGTGAACAGCTTTTCAGCGCAGTGCCAATCACGTTGAGCCACCACAGCTCCCTTAGAAAGACTATTGTTGACAGCTGAGTTTCCAGCGTGGGATATTTTCGCCATTATGAATAGGGAAGCAAGCTGGATTAATATTCTGATTCCCAGCAGCCTTGGAACAGGTAGTCCATTTGTCATGCAATTTTATGTATTTTCTCCACATATTTATGGAAAAAACAGCATGCAAATTTAAATTAGGTGCCAGAGTTTAGAAATTATTGTTGTATGTCTTTTAAACATGCTCTGTCATTACATTGGTTAAAGTGGATGTAGGACCTGGAATTGTTAAAAGACAAGGGATGTTGCAAGAGAAAACATTGGCACATTCCTGGGATCTGGCAGAGACCCACAGTATGTCTGTGCATCCATTAAATCTGGAACACTGCCTCCTTGAATGTGTGATGCAGACATGCAGGGAGGCAGCGGAGGCTAGATATCTCATTTTCGTCTAGTTAAAGGGGTTGTAAAGGTTCGTCTTTTATTTTCTAAATTGGTTCCTTTAAGCTAGTGCATTGGTTCACTTACCTTTTCCTTCCATTTCCCTTTTAAATGTTTTTTTTTCTTTGTTTAAAATTCTCACTTCCGGTTTCTCCTCAGTAAGCATTCCACCATCATCTGAGCGGTGGAAAGTCAGTCAGTACAGCTTACTGAACACCTTACTGAGGAGGAACAGGAAGTGAGAAATTCAGACAAAGAAAAAAAACATTTAGAAGGGAAATCGAATGAAAGGGTAAGTGAACCAACAATGCAGTAGCTTAAAGTAACCTATTTAGAAAATAAAAAATGAACCTTTACAACCCCTTTAAGGAGGTATAGATGTAAAAAAAAGAAAATGTTGTAGTTTACAGTAAAAAATAAAATTTTCTTCAATTGCTTATGGGGGGAGGTAGATGGAGAGGCAGGTGCGAGGATGTTTTATAAATAGGTAAAGATTCACTGATAGTGTCTGGTATGGGATTTAAAGTTGCTGCAAAAAAATAAAATAAATTAAATGGGAGTTATTTTTCCTTTTTAAAGGACACAATAAAAAATACATGAAACGTTTTGATTATAACTCCTTTGTGTGAATTACTTTCAGCTATAGATGGACTGTGATTTGAACGTAGTAAGAGGATTATAACCATTAAATTAGGCACCTGTCTTGGCAAATGTGTGACCTGTTTCAGCACTGGAAATGATGTATATAAACACAAGCATACATGTTAATAAAAAAGTTTTACATGTAAACAATATTGGATTTAGACAGATAGCTGAATTTGTAAGTTATCCTAATATGTGAAAACATTCTTTAGGATGAGCCCAGTTCTGGAATGGATCCATGGTCTAAACGTCACCTTTGGGAAGCGATCAAAAAAGAAGCTCATGATGGTTGTGCAGTAGTCTTTACCACTCACAGGTACAGCACTTTAAAAGTGAAGAAGTTATAACAATTTTCAAAACTTTAAAAAAAAAGTGCATACTAAACCATTTCTCCACCAGAGCCACTTTTAGTAAAAAATACACCAAAGTTAATTTTAGGGCACACAAACACAATTATTACCCAAGTTTTTAGTAAAACATAAAAGTTAAAATTGTGCTTGCATGCAAGATAACGATAGAATTTAGTACCCTACATTTTCCACGAACAATGTTTTAAAACCCCTTACAGGTCTTTAGAGTTAACGATGAATTGGCCATAGAATTATTGCTCACACTCCAGTGTGTGTGACGATGATGCAAGCATAGTTTTTTATGTAGGTACCCCCAACAGGTGTGTTAAGGTTAATGTTTGCATGAATGTGGGGTTGGAGAAGGCTCACATTTTTTTAGGGGGAGTTTTAAAGTGCTTGTGTGCAGTGCCGAGAAAAGGTCATCTGGTGCCCAGGGTAAAGATGCCAAACTGCACCCCTACCCCAGGTGGTTAAGGGGTTTGGGGTTTATAGCGATGTTTGTAGCACATCTCATCAACATATATGTAACATATTCGTTTAATAGTGGTACACATTCTATCCTGCAGTAAAATTCACTCATCTATACAAGCAAGGGGGATGGACAACCCCCCCATCTCACACTGTGCCCTTGTATTCTGAGAGCAGGGCTCACCTGTCAGCATATACTGATCAGCGCAGTAGCCACTGACCAAATAAAAGTTTTCAAGCATGGCAATTTTAAAACCTATAGAAAAAAAACAATCGTCTGTGGGGAAGTCCATCGGTCAAAAATCCATGCATGTTCAGAATCGACGCATGCTCGGAAGCATTGAATTTCATTTTTCTCAGCACTTCGTAGTGTTTTACGTCACCCCGTTGGACACAATCGGATTTTTAACCGATGATGTGTAGGCAAGACTGATGAAAGTCAGCTTAATTGGATATCCGATGAAAAAATCCATTGGATTAGATTCCATCAGATATCCGATCGTGTGTACAGGGCTTTAGGCCTTGTACACACGATCAGTCCAAACTGATGAAAATGGACTGAAGTCTGATGGACTGATGGACTAATGGTCTGATGTGCCTACACACCATCAGTTCAAAATCCAATCGAGTCCAACACGGTGACGTAAAACACAACAACGTGCTAAAAAAAAAAAAGTTCAATGCTTCCAAGCATGCGTCGACTTGATTATGAGCATGTGCGGGTTTTGAACTGATGCTTTTGCGTACTAACCATCGGTTTTGACCGATCGGTCATCAGTCCATCAGTCCGATTTTAAAGCAAGTTTTAAAACTTTGGTCTGAAGGACAAAAGTCTGATGAGCCATAACACGGTAGGTTTGGACTGATGAAACTGAACTTCAGTCCGTTTTCATCAGTTTGGAATGATCGTGTGTACAAGGCCTAAGAGTCACACACAGATTGAAATTTCGCTGGTCCCTGCGGAACTGGCTGAATTTCAATCTGTCTGTACCCAACATTTGGAGGACTGATGTTGTGGTATGGAGGGGGTGGGGACTCTGTGGGATGCATTTAACTAAAGCTAGGCTCTTCCTTCAACCAGTGGTTTGAAGGAAAAAACTAATAGATTCTAATATATGCAAAAGGAAGGTGAATGTGTTATTGTATTCTGCCAGAATACACTGATCAGTGGTTGCGGTTGATTGGCTGCAAACTGATGATTAAAGGAGGTTTTCAAACAGGACTGTTTGACAGAAGGACTGTTTAACAATTGACTTTTGTCAAATCTGTAAGACTACAAACAGATTGGAATTCAGCAAGTCTCTGCAGAACCAGCTGATTTTTGATCCATGTGTACTTAGCTTAAGGGGCCCTGCGTGGCACTGAGGGAGGTAGACTATCAGAGGGAGGGGAGAGCTCTGGGGCTCAATTTTGTGTCTTTGGGTCCCTTTCACATGGGACAGACTATGATTAAATCAGCAGGGATCTGTCCACAGATCCCCTGCTGAGCAGAGCAGATGGATAACAGGCCTGGGTCCCTTCAGTTTATGCAGAGTGTACACAATGCACCACACTCTGCTCTATGGACTGGCAGGTGTAAACAGACTCTGCTAAAAATGTTCTTGGTCTAAAAAAATAAATAAAGCTAAAGCAGACACCACATGGACTCATAGGATGCAATGTATCACATTTTTGTTACAATGAGTATTATTTATCTATTTTCATTAAATGTTCCTTTCTTGTATTGTATCTTGCTAGCATGGAAGAATGTGAAGTTTTATGTACAAGGCTTGCCATAATGCTAAATGGAGGTTTTAAATGTATTGGACCTCTACAACACATAAAAAACAGGTACATGTATTTATTTACTTTTTAAACTAATATCATTGGTTACATGATACACAGAGAATGCATATTGAGGCTACCTAACGTGGGAAATATTTGGATGAGCTTGGCTTTATCTATGTACATTTCCTTACTTAGTGCAGTTGAATATTATTAGCAGAGAAAATTCTGTCTAGTCTGGCAGACTAGTTGTACCCACGTTGAGCGGTCAATCTACTTAGTACATTCAGCCTGCTCATACATAGTTCGAATCTTGGCTGTGACTCAAACTGTCTATGGCCTGCCTTAAGCCTCGTACATAGTGATGAGCGGAATACGCCATATTCGATTTTGCAATATTTCACGAATATTTAGAAGAATATTAGTGAAATATTCGTTAATATCGAATATTCCTGATATTTTATTAAAAAAAAAAAAATTGGCGAAAATTCGCTAATGCGAATGCGAAATTTCGCTAATGCAAATGCGAAATTGATTGCGAAATTCTCGTCAACACGCGAAAACGGAGATTGTTTCCTGGATTACTAAACTAATATGCACTAAACACTAACTCTACTTACACAAACTTATATGACTAAACTAAAGCTAATTTTATTTATTTTTTATACACAAAACACAGAAGGGCAGAGAAAGTATTTGCGAATATTCGTAATACGAATATTCGCATTGCGAATATTCGGCAACATAAAAGGATCGCCTCAGCTACTCGGCCCAGGGTCTCTAATCATACCAGCAATGCTTTTAGACGTCGATAGAGATCACTAGGATGTGATCTGTTTTAAAAATAAATTTGAAAAAATACGAATATTCGCAATAGCGAATATTCACCGCAATATTCGATTTAATCGCAAATACTCGAATATGCAATATTCGTAACGAATATTCGCAATGCGAATATTCGTGAGCAACACTACTCGTACACACACAATCCAATTTTACGACAATAATTGTATGATGGACGTGTTGTGTCTGATAATCCGACCGTGTGTATGCTCCATCAGACAATTGTTGGCGGATTTAACGACAACAGATGTTGGCTGTTCATGCTCACTATTGGACCAAAATCCACGGTTTGGTCTGACGGATATCCGATCATGTGTACGAGGCTTAAGACTTGCTGACCTATGTTCTTACTTTCACCATGTTTTAGACAATATGCAGCTCTGTGATATACCATATTTATCGGGGTATTGCGTGCTCCCGCGTATAGCGCGCACCCCTAACGTCAACCTTGAATTCCTTGAAAACATTTTAGTACTTACAGTTTTGGTGTGTTGTGTCCATCGGCGGCCTTGTCTGGTCCGGTGTCTGTCTTCAGTGTCCTCCTGGCTTCTCCAGCGCTGTCTCTAGTCGAATCCCCGCTTCCTGCGCTCAGTTTGAACGCCTCCGCCGACATATACCGAGTGCAGTGCACTCGGGTACATTCGGCAAGGCTCGGCTTCGCTCATGCTCACGCTCTGTGACGTTTATGCGTGAGCACAAGCGAATCCGAGCCTGGCCGAATGTACCCGAGTGTACTGCACTTGGTATACGTCGGCGGCTCAGTTCTAACTGAGCGCGGGAAGCGGGTATCGGCGTATATTGCGCACCCACGATTATCCCCTTATTTTAAGGGGAAAAAAGTGCACGGTATACGCCGATAAATACGGTAATCATGCTGCAGATAAACACCTGGCCTCAATTAAGAGCTTAAGCTACAATCAGAACACTCTGAGTGCCTGATCAAAGGTGTTTGCATACTGACACACTATGCTGCTTTTGTGTGCTCAGGTATGCTATAGTATTATTAATTGACTTGTTCTTTTGGCATGTTTCTCTGTCTACTTTTGGCGTATCTTTAGGTAGCTGTTCTAGCTGTCTTTTAAGTATTTTTTTTCTTTCACTTGCTGCCTGTCCAGATGTTCTTCTTGTTTCTTCACTAAATTTGTCTGCTGCCAGTCCTGGTCTCCAGGCTGCCCCAACCTTGTCTCCACACTACAATGTGCTACTCTTCTCTGGTCCTCTTTCAATTGACGGCTATCATCATCCAGGCAATCTTGAGGGTTGTGTTTTATTTTATTTTTTTTGTATTTATTTTTTTTATTGGATTTTAGTCACGGTGACTCGATGATTTAAAGAATTGGTGTAGACCTTACAGGTTAGCCAACATCGTAGGTCAACAAGCATGTTTACAAATACAGAGCATATAACCTTTTTTAGTTCTCATTAAAGCGGTTGTATACCCACACAAAAAAAACAAAGGCAAAGGCATAATGAGCTAGTATGCACTAGGGTTGTCCTGATACCACTTTTTTGAGACCGAGTACACGTACCGATACTTTTTTTTCAAGTACTCGCCGATACCGAATACCGATACTTTTTTTAATGTCATGTGACAGTGGCGGTATTTATTTTTATTTTAAAAATATAATAAAACAAGAAAAAGCTGCGCAAATATAAACACTACAGTGTAGAACTCAATTGATAGTCGAGTGTAGGGTAAATGAGAGTCCCGTCAAGCAGGTAATGAAAGAAATATATATAATATGTAAAATCCATTAATCAAGTGCGGAACATGTTATGCTTCTGATGGAAACTGATAGCAGAAAACAAATGTTCTTTCCTCCAGATAGATAGTGACATCAAATGCAAAAACCTCAGAAACAGTGCATGGATAGATAAACACCTCCACCTTTCAATCACACCGCCCCTTACCAGAGGGGAAGATCCCAACTAGAGATCTTCTGACAGCAGATGGCTTAATCCCCAGCCAGGGGTTAACGTGACAGGATATCCAAAGGTCAGGTTTTCTCCAGCAGTGGACCGATGATCCGAGTTGTAATGAAATCAGTATGGAGAAGAAAAAAAGCTGCATAGTGTGAACCCATATAACTTGTTTAATAAAAAAATTAAAATCACACTTACAAGAAAGTAGATAAAATTTGCATGTGAAAAATAGCCGGCCGGCTAGCACACCCGTTCACTCCGGGACACAGTTTGCGGTTTGAAGGACGTCAGCACGCCGCTACCCTACGCCGTTTCGTCTCCTAAAGACTTCGTCCTGGGGCACGAGCGGCGTACTGACTCACCGCAATTTATATCTAACAAATACAGATGGTACCGCCCCCATCTGAGCTCCCAGAATCCTTGAAGCTAATGTGGCCATCTTGGATAAGGGATGTATCCAATATATGGGAATGGCAAATCCAATAATACCTCACCTATCTAATTGCAATTACTGCCATTACAAAAAAGAAAAGAGAAAAGAGATAATATTGTAAATGATAAATGATAAAAACATTTTTGCCACTCACAGTAATTGGTGGATTATGGTGTCAATCATATAGGATCAGGAATCACTCGTGCAAGTCTGTCCATGTCCCTTATTTGTGGTATCTCCCTGCTCTTGGTGTCAGCCTCCATGTGTGTTATACTCATCCCTATTTGCAGTGGGTGACATCTGATCATCCAGAGCGCTCTGCGCTCTACAGTATACACAGTAGTCACATGACTTCTTAGTCAGGTGAACAGAAACACCAATCGAGGCGCAGGGAGAGTGTGGGCAAACACTGCCCACACTAAACGCGTCATGTGTACAGTCCGCGCGTCCCCGGAAGATGACCCAATATATGGGAATGGCAAATCCAATAATACCTCACCTATCTAATTGCAATTACTGCCATTACAAAAAAGAAATTTTTTATTTTTTAATGCCCATTTATTAGGAATCTCTCGCCGGGATCATTACCTGGATGAGAATCCTCTGTAATAATATTTTTCAAACAGACTTAATCACTCTGTTTTGGTTAAAGAAATACAGTTTATTAGGGCATCTTTCCCTCTACCAAAATGGCGTTGCCTGTGTCATAGATGATTGCACTTCCTAGGTGGTGTGCTGACCTATGACTAGGCCAATTCCGATGAATGGGCGTGCTCATGTCCGCCTAAACAAGTCGTGATGGCGCGCGTCACGATCGGGTGACGCGCAGCGTCTAGTATGGGCAAAGATCTGACTAGTAAGTGTTGGGAGGGCGTGTTGTCCCGATGAATGGGCGTGCTCATGTTCGCCTTAACAAGTCGTGATTGCGCGCGTCACGATTGGATGACGCGCAGTGTCTGCCCAATCACGCCGTGTTTGCGATCGCGCGCGTCATCTTCCGGGGACGCGCGGACTGTACACATGACGCGTTTAGTGTGGGCAGTGTTTGCCCACACTCTCCCTGCGCCTCGATTGGTGTTTCTGTTCACCTGACTAAGAAGTCATGTGACTACTGTGTATACTGTAGAGCGCAGAGCGCTCTGGATGATCAGATGTCACCCACTGCAAATAGGGATGAGTATAACACACATGGAGGCTGACACCAAGAGCAGGGAGATACCACAAATAAGGGACATGGACAGACTTGCACGAGTGATTCCTGATCCTATATGATTGACACCATAATCCACCAATTACTGTGAGTGGCAAAAATGTTTTTATCATTTATCATTTACAATATTATCTCTTTTCTCTTTTCTTTTTTGTAATGGCAGTAATTGCAATTAGATAGGTGAGGTATTTTTGGATTTGCCATTCCCATATATTGGATACATCCCTTATCCAAGATGGCCACATTAGCTTCAAGGATTCTGGGAGCTCAGATGGGGGCGGTACCATCTGTATTTGTTAGATATAAATTGCGGTGAGTCAGTACGCCGCTCGTGCCCCAGGACAAAGTCTTTAGGAGACGAAACGGCGTAGGGTAGCGGCGTGCTGACGTCCTTCAAACCGCAAACTGTGTCCCGGAGTGAACGGGTGTGCTAGACGGCCGGCTATTTTTCACATGCAAATTTTATCTACTTTCTTGTAAGTGTGATTTTAATTTTTTTATTAAACAAGTAATATGGGTTCACACTATGTAGCTTTTTTTCTTCTCCATACTGATTTCATTACAACTCGGATCATCGGTCCACTGCTGGAGAAAACCTGACCTTTGGATATCCTGTCACGTTAACCCCTGGCTTGGGATTAAGCCATCTGCTGTCAGAAGATCTCTAGTTGGGATCTTCCCCTCTGGTAAGGGGCGGTGTGATTGAAAGGTGGAGGTGTTTATCTATCCATGCACTGTTTCTGAGGTTTTTGCATTTGATGTCACTATCTATCTGGAGGAAAGAACATTTGTTTTCTGCTATCAGTTTCCATCAGAAGCATAACATATTCCGCACTTGATTAATGGATTTTACATATTATATATATTTCTTTCATTACCTGCTTGACGGGACTCTCATTTACCCTACACTCGACTATCAATTGAGTTCTACACTGTAGTGTTTATATTTGCGCAGCTTTTTCTTGTTTTATAGTATTATTTTTGTGTGTATCTCACATTTTAAGTTGCTAGCATTTTTTTAGACCATTCACATAGACAGCGCAGTATCACCACTCTTTTTTTCATTTATTTTTATTTATTTATTACAATTTTATTTACAATTTTTTTATTTTTTTACAGTGATTTTTTTTGTTTTGTTTTGTTTTGGGGGGAGGAGTGAATTGTCAGTGTGTTTTTTTTTATTTTTTTATTTACATATTATTTTTATTAATTTTTTTAAATATTTATTGCAATTTTTTTTTTTAATCAGCCCTGTTGGGGGTCTTTGGTGAGATATCAGGGGTCTTAACAGACCTCTGAAATCTCCCTTTTAAGACAGAGAAAGGGACTAAGGATACAGATTCCCCAGTCTATTTCTCAGCAGCCTCAGCTAAGAATGGAGAGAAGCTCCTCTCCATTCATAAACTGAAGCATCGTAAACACAGGTTACGATGCTCAGTTATGTGAATAGACAGAGTCAGTGATCACTGACTCTGTCTATTCGGAAAAGGTAGGAGCCAGGTTTAGCGGCTCCTACCTCTGCTCTCCATCCTCACAAATTGAGGGGGGAGAGTGGCACGGACGGGGGAGAGGACTGCACAGACGGGGGAGAAAGAAGAGCGGCACGGACGGGGGGAGAGAAGAGCAGCACGGACAGGGGAGAGAAGAGCCGCACTGATGAGGGGAGAGAAGACTGCACAGAGCGGGGGGGGGGAGAGACTGCACGGAGCATGAGGGGGGAGGAAAGACTGCACAGAGCACAGGGGGAGGAAAGACTGCGCGAAGCACAGGAGAAGAGGAAAGACTGCACGGAGCACAGGAGAAGAGGGAAGACTGCACGGAGCACAGGAGACGAGGAAAGACTGCACGGAGCACGGGACGGGAGCATGGGAGGGGAAGAAAGACTGCAAGGAGCACAGGGGGAGGAAAGACTGCACGGAGCACGGGGAGAAGACTTGCAACTCCCCTGCCTGCCCAGGTATCGGGTAAGGCATCGGAGCATTTCCCCCGAGTACAAGTGCTCGGGGAAATGCTCGGTATCAGTACCGATACTAATATCGGTATCGGGACATCCCTAGTATGCACTGCATACTAGCTCATTATGAAATGCTGACCTTAGAACGTGGCATCGGCAGCTGATTCCAGTCACCTCGAGGGAGCTGACATTTCCCCCTTGGTGTGTGTAATGGAACGTCCCACACTCCGCTTGAGTGTCTCCGTCATATACCGCTTCCTCTCAGTCTGGATATAGATATCAGATATTCAGATATTCAAGCTGCTCTTAACACACAATGAGACAAGACTTGTTTGTGTGCTAAACTTGGAGTATTTAATAGAACCAAGAATGCAACCTTATATACAGTTTAAAGAGGAGGTAACCAGAACATGAAATAACATGAGCTAATTAACTAATCCTTTACCCAGACAAGGTGACTCATATATGACCTTTTATAGTAGACGTCCCGTCTCCGCTCACCTGCTATACAATACACATTATCATAAGTGTAAACACAGGACATCTTCACACAATAGCCGAGTCAATTAGCACAGAGAACAGACAGATGGCTGGAGGTGACTGATGGCATTAGCATTAAACAGTATGTGTCCCAACATGATGAATGAGCCACTCTTACAATTAACCCATTGAGTTCAGACTCAACAAACAGTAAATAGTTATTTACAGATATCCTGGAATATATTGTGGATAATAATTACATAATAATCCCATCTCAGGTAGTCCAAGATATCATTCCTCAGTCATCCTATGCCCCTAGTGGACATAGGATGATTTTAGACATAAGATGATTCGGGGATGTCCCGGGTGAGTCTGTCACAGTGTGTCTTCTGGGTTTGTGGCTTCGGGGGTGTGATTGGCTGGAGCCGCAATGTCATCACTCTCACACATTCGCACCGGTGACTCCTTTCCGGCAAGGTATGGCAGTTTCCACTGGACCTTTAGCTGGACCTTCACAGCACATGCGCCACTGATGACAGTGGCTGCATGTAAAATGAATATCTCCTAAACCGTATAGGTTTAGGAGATTATTAATTTTACCTACAGGTACATCTTATTATAATAAGGCTTACCTGTAGGTAAACATATAAAAAAAGGGTATACAATGATGGAATAGGACAATAATGCACTGCTTAGTAAAAATATTGAACAGAAGTTCAGGACCTGCAGTTGGAGTATAGGAATTTGGTGGTACATTACAATAATAAAAATACAAGAAAAAAAAGAGTTTGGCATAAGTAACAAAGTTATTGTGACAGGAGTCACTTTGGGCGGGAGGCCTGTGGAACCAGAATCCCTTGGGGGATGCACCTCCTATGTCATAGTCACCCTATGTCTCTAAAAGGGGCGCAGGGTGACCGAGAACCCCAGTCTGATCTGTACTAATCAGACTTGCTCTACAACACACTGGAATTGTGTGTGTATATATAAATATATATACCGTACCGCACACTTTTTTCCCCATAAAATCAGGGGAAAATTGTGGGTGTGCGATATACGCCGATAGCATACCTTGGAGGGGAAGGAGGGGGACAAGCGCCTGCCGGACATCACCGAGCTGTCATCTCCTCTCGGCTTTCACTCGGCTGGCACGTCACACACGCACAGTCCTGCCTCCGCCACCAGCATTGGACCAGTGTTCTGTCTGTCACAGGAGATGGTCCAATGCCGATGGCGGAGGCGGGACTATGCATGTGTGACGTGACAGCCGAGTGAGAGGAAATGCAGCTTGGTGATTTTTCCGGCGGGCGCTCGTCCGCCTCTAAGGTATGTAAGGTCTCCATCACTCGGCAGTGGCACCGGCTCGGCAGCAGGTGGAGGTGTTTCGGCGGCGGCTTTTGTTCTGCTGGTCCCCTGTACGGAAAAACATCGCTCTCTGGGGGGTCACCCTGTGGAAGGGCTACGGGACATCCCGGCCAAGAAGAAAGTGGTCATGGGAGCACTGCCCTATTATTGTAGCGGGGAGGTGGTGAGAGGGTTCGACGTTTTGTAACAGTTATGAAGAACTACATAACTTTTCCAGCTCTCCCTGATTGATTACCCCAGCTTGTCCCAGTAAAAATCCATGGTTAATGAGTGAACTACTAGGGGATTTGTCAGAAAGAGATGGATTTATGTCTAGAAGTCCATATGGTTAGTTATTCCTGTGGTTCCAAATACGAGTAAATCTTAATTCCATTGTGAGATACTCCAAACAATGTAAATCTGCAATGTCACTGAGAAGCTGATTCAAGGGTGGGGTTGCAGTAGATCTCCAGTAGAGTGGAATCAGTCGCTTAGTCATCGTCAAAATATGAGTGCCCATTTTTTTATTTATTTTTGCATCTTTAGGCGTCCCTGGAAAAAGCAGACCAAGTGGATACTGTATAAGGAATAAAGCTAAAGATGTAACAGTTGTTGGAGCACTTGAAGTAATTGCTGCCAGAATGGTGGTATTAAGGGACATGTGTCCCTTGCCCACAGCACCAGCAGTGTTTTGGGATAGTTTGATCCAGTGCATGTAAGGCCTCTTTCACACAGTCGGACTGTTCATGTCCGCCTTTCAGTTTTGTCGGCGAACCTGAACGGCCGCTCCATGCAAGCCTATGGCAGCATAGACATGTCCGCTGACATCCGACCCGACCCCATCCGATCCACCAAAATCAGACATATGACGATATGTCGCCATCTGTTCATGGTGGATCAGATCTCTCCATAGGAGACAGCGGCGCTCAACAAGCCCCTCCCTGCTCAGTGAGCAGAGAGGGGCCTGTCATCCGCCGGCTCAGTGGAGAGATCTCCTGCTGAGCTGGTGAACTTTGTATCGATGGAGTCCGCCTCGTGTGAATGAGGGCTAAGACCTCAGGAATTCTTTATCATAATTTTAACATCTTATAATTAGTTTCTGTTTGTAACACACTGTTTCTATGACAAGTCATCAAACATTCTAAATTTGCAGAAGACTGTGTGAAGAAATTGTCTAAGCACAGTTTTGCTTGGACCCATCTGCATCTGGAAGAATCTGCAGGGGAAACACACTGGGGGTTATTTACTAAAGGGGCAGACCTGAAATGAGGGGAAGCTCTGCTGATTTTATTATCCAATCAGGTGCAAGCTAAAATGCTCTTTTTTTTTTTCCTTGCATGTCCCCTTTGGATCTACAGCGACTTCACTTTTAAGTGCACTTTCAGTGCAATTTCAAGTGCACTTTGCACTTGTAGTTTGCACTTGTAGTGCAAAGTGTATATGCCTTTGGTATATAACCCCCACTGTCTGAAATTTCTGGATTATACAGAACATTTCTTAAATAAAACACAGGATTTTAATGGGTAGAGCTTATGGCATTTTCTCCATATTTGTAGTGTGAAAACTACAGGTGCTAGAAAAAGCTTTTTTTTAAAGAGGTCGCATGACTAGTGTTAGACTAGATTAGAGAATTTAATTGTACTGGATATAAGTATCCTTGTTCTATTTCTGTCCATGAATTTTGAGCAATCTGGGTAGTCCAGAAAGCTAGCTGGCAAAGATGGGCAACATAATAGTACTTAAGTAGGCAGGCATGTTTAATCCCCCCAATAGTTTTTTATAGAAGACAGTATAGGCTATCCTATGAGCTTGATAGTGCCATATAAATTAGGTAAAGGCTGGCTGCAGATTATGTAGCTGGATCATAGGAATTGAGACAAAACGAATTCTCAAAAAGATATAGTAACTTAGGGAGGATAGCCATTTTAAGAGCTGTAGTGCATCCACGTAGGGAAATATTATACAGTGTGCAGGGCTCAAAATTTCAAGTCCTAAGCTACTAGCCAGACCTAAAGGATTACTCGCCACCAGTTGCCCCGCCAAAGCCCTACCATGCCCCACCCATAAACACACCCTCATAAATTATCTCATAAAACTACACTTAAATGTTTTATGCAGAATTAAGTTATACAAATAAAAATTAACAACTTTATCTGTGTCCACCAATGCAGCCTGACCATATCCACCAATGCAGCCTGCCTGTGTCCACCAGCCTACCCATGTCCACCAATGCAGCCTGCCCATATCCATCAATGCCACCTGTGTCCACTAATGAAGCCTACCTGTCACTGTGCAGGGGAAGAGAGAATAGTAGCCAAAGGCCGTGTAACGGTCACCACCGTTTACGACCTTCCATCCAACCACGACAAGCTTATCCGACACACACTGACAATACTGCATACACGATCCATATCATTTCCCATAATCAAGACGAGACTCAGCTCTGCACTTGCTTCCAAAGATATGAACTTTAATGGTATCTTAGCTTGCTTTTTATACAGTACAAGATGTTACAGCCAATCACAGGACAATGCCATCTCCACCCCCCTATTCACACTGGGGCTAATTCTAATCCGTAGCTAGACAAGTGGGCACCGCATCATCAATAGGGTTCAATTAACACAATCACAGATAATCTTTACACATATCAGGAACCTCAATCACATTATCTAGACAGACAATTCGGCACCGATACTGACAGATACATTCCTTGAGATAATGACATCAAAACCAAATACTATCACACCTGGGCATCAATATATTCCTGTATCAATAGAATTCAATTAACCTTTAGAATAACACAATAGTGTAAACAGAGAGCTTCACACAATGAAAGAGTCTTTCAGGAGTGGGTACAATAACACCTTTTCAACAGAATGTGTCTTTCACAGTGAATAGCCAACACCTCAAGACATTTCAATAGCCTTTATACAATGTCTTTTACAAGCCGGGTCACTTAGCGTTTCAAAAGCAGATGTCTAGTAGGAACACCTTAATATCTCAGTATCCTGCCATATGAATTATTATTAATGTCCCATCTCATGTAATACATGATATAATTTCTTTGTCACCCTATGGCCCTAGTGGACATAAGGTGACCCTAGACATAGGAGAATCTCAGTCTGTCACGGTTCATTCCGTTACATCTCTCCCCTTTCGGTTGGAGACTGACACAGGTGGGAACCCCAAACGGGTTGACTCCAAAGTCAGTCAGTAGTTCCAGTCCTCCAATGCTGGTATCCATACTGTACCCCAAATAAATGGCTCCAAATAGAGCATTACTCACCCCGCCAACCTCTGCCTCTCTCAGAGAACACGCCTGCCGCTGGGGAGAAGGCAGGGTGGCTGGGCTCAGTCCATCATGCTGTTGGGGGTCTGGGCCAACTGCCCCCCCCTTCCTGGGGTATACCAGTGGAGACTGAAGTCCCATCCACTGGTGCTAGGTGAAAACCCCCCGGTGCTTGCAAAGCAAAGCCGACATCCTCCTGTTTCAGGGCCACATCATTTTCTGGGGTTGTGTCAGTGGAGACTACAGTCCCATCCACTACCACAGGGACCCCCTCTTCTGATAGTTGGGAGCAGAGGCCCATGACACTCTGTTCTGTTGCCAGCTTTTCCGCTGGGTTGCTGTGAGTGGAGACCACAGTCCCATCCACTACCACAGGGTCCCCCTCTTCCGTTAGTGGAGAGCAGAGGTCCGTGACCCTCTGTTCTGTTGCCAGCTCTTCCGCTGGTTTGCTGTGAGTGGAGACCACAGTCCCATCCACTACCATAGGGCCCCCCTCTTCCGTTAGTGGAGAGTAGAGAATCTCAGTCTGTCACGGTTCATTCCGTTACAGGCCGCATGATCAGAGAGCGGGGGAACTTCACAGCTTTAATTTCAATTCTTGTGTGTTCCCCGCCATGCGCCACCCTTACAGCCCCTCCCTTTTGTTTGGGCACTTTGCTACACATCACCCGTCCCAGGATTGGATGGGTGATCTGTTTATGAAAGTGCAAGGACAAAGATATGATCAACATGTACAAATACATAAGAGGTCCATATAGTGAACTTGGTGTTGAGTTATTCACTTTAAGGTCAACACTGAGGACAAGGGGGCACTCTTTACGTCTGAAGGAAAAGAGATTTCACCTCCAAATACGGAAAGGTTTCTTCACAGTAAGAGCTGTGAAAATGTGGAACAGACTCCCTCCAGAGGTGGTTCTGGCCAGCTCAGTAGATTGCTTTAAGAGAGGCCTGGATTCTTTCCTAAATGCACATAATATAACTGAGTACTAAGTTTTGTAGGTAAAGTTGATCCGGGGTAAATCCGATTGCCTTTCGGGGGATCAGGAAGGAATTTTTTCCCCTCCGGTAGCAAATTGGATCATCGCTCTGCTGGGGTTTTTTGCCTTCCTCTGGATCAACTGTGGGTATGGAGTTGGGTGTATGGGAGGATGTACTGTGTTTTACTTTGTTTTATTTTTATTTATTTTTTTATGGTTGAACTGGATGGACTTGTGTCTTTTTTCAACCTGACTAACTATGTAACTATGTAACTATGTAAGAGGAGGGGCTGTAAGGGATGGCGCACAGCGGGGAACACACAGCAATTAAAATGAAGGCTGTAAAGTTCCCGGGACTCTGATCATGCGGCCACCGGCTGCTCTCCTCTCTCTTCCCCTCTGATTGGGACAGCTCCCATACAACCCACCTGCCACCGGTGCTTGCCCCCCCCCCTTCTCGCCAGCCCGTTGCTTTAACAAGATTTAAAAAATAAGTAATAAGAGAGGGTATGTTGTGACTTTATATGAGGTGGATGTAAAAAAGCACCTCAATCCCTATTCGTTGGAAATAAAGTGAGACAGGTTGGGACTTAATATGAGGCAAGTAATAACCAAAAAGAAGACAAAAAATAAAGGCCAACACTGTCTTGGACCGTTATACATTGTAAACAAGGAGGACATATTGTGAGTGGGCTTCACTTGAGCAGTTGGGGAGGAAGAGAGGGCTTGAAATACTTTAGGAAAAGGGCATTTCATGGTCCCAATGCCTTAAGACTGCAAACATGCAGGGCCAGCTAAGACTGTCAAAGGCTCTCTGGGAACCTATTAGACATGTGCATTCGAATTTCAGGTATTTTCGTTATCGTTTTAACAAACGATAACGAAAGCACAGAACACGAAAACCGAAAGATCTGACATAAACAAATGCTTTATTTTCGTTTTCATTGCGGTCGAATGTGCCTAACCTTAAAGTGGAGGTTCACCTACCAAAAAATTCTAGTCTGCCACGGACCCCACCCACCCGACCGGCAGTATGCCAGTGTTTTTTTTTACTTACATTTTTACTGGCGCTTTTCCCAATCACAGGCCGTGATTGACGTCCCTCAACCCGGCACATACAGCGCGTCACGGGATGCCGAAGGAACCCGAACGTCGGTGCGCAGGCGCCGAATAGGGCCGCGCCGACGTTCGGGTTTCTTCGGCATCTCATGTATGCGCCGGGCTGAGGGACGTCAATCACAGCCTGTGATTGGAAACGCTGAGTCCCGCGGGATCGCCGGAGGGGACGAGAGCCCGTAAAAAGGTAAGTACGGAACAAAAAAAAACGCCATACTGCCGGTCGGGTGGGTGGGGTCCGTGGTATACTAGAATTTTTTTTCTATTAGTCCAATACATTTTTTGTGTTCTAAAAAAATGGGCACTTTAATGACATGAAAAATCCACGCATGCTCAGAAGCAAGTTATGAGACGGGAGCGCTTATTCTGGTAAAACTACCGTTCGTAACGAAGTATGCACATTCATCATGCTGTAACAGACAGAAAAGCGCAAATTGTCTTTTATTAACACAAAATCAGCTAAAGCAGCCCAAAGGGTGGTGTCATCCGAATGGAACTTCCCGTGTTGTATGTCACCGCGCTTTGTTAGAGCATTTTTTTCACGATCGTGTGTAGGCAAGGTCGTTTTAATGACCATTGGTTTTTTCTAGACCCTTAAATACATAGTTTTTTAGAACCCAAAAAACGGTTGTGTGTATGCGGCAAAATAATTAATGTTTGGTCTACAAAAGATATTTCTTCACACTGTACAGTGTGTTTTTCTGGTCACAGATTTAGGTAACTGTGCAAAGGCGAGAGAGACACTGTGAATGAGTGCCAAAGGAGAGCTTCTGCTTAGGTCCGTTGTTGTGGTGGTGTTTAAGGCCAGCTCTAGAACATGTGCAATTTTTTTCGTTACGAATACGTTTTCCGTCATTATTCGTTATTTTCGTTGATTCGTTAACCTACGAATGAACGAATGGTTTAGCGCAAATAATAACGAATAACGATATTTCCAAAAATAACGAATATGGAAAACTACGAAGATACAAAACTACTAAATGTAAAAGAACAACACAACGAAAGAAAAAATAAACAAAAACATAGAAATAACGAAAACACCGAACACAAAAAAAAAATCATAATTACGAAAAATAAACGAAAATGCAAACTTACTAATATTTGAAGAACGAAAAGAAAACAACCAAATGCCGAACAAAGAATAAAAAACGAAAAGCAAAACTAATGAAAAATAAATTACGAATCTTCGGAAAACGGAAATGAAATAATGTAAATTCACTTTCATTAGTACTGTGACCAATAGCCACATCCCCTGAAGAGGTTTGTTCCTTCCCCCAATGAGCTTCTTTCTTATGTGGCTCCTTGACCTTGTGTCTTTATCTGTGTTAGTCAATCGCAGTAAATTACGATGTTTTACAAAATTACGACGAGTAGTGTGTCGTATAAACGTAAAATTTATTTTAACAGAATTACGAATGCAATAAAATCTACAAAAGAACGTTGTTATAATCAAATGAAATTAGACACGAAAATACAAATGATCATAAAGCAACGAAGATTTATTTCTTACGAAAATACAAACGCGGCATGATGGAAAATATAATGTAAATACGAATATCAAAACAACGAAAAATAAACCAACGTAAAAACGAATGAACGAATAAATTCATTGTAAAAATACGAACGAGGCATAATACAACATTTAACGAAAATACTAATCTCAAATCAACGAAAAATAAACTAACATAAAAAAACGGAAACGGAAAAAAAAGTGTTACGAAAATACTAAAGAGTACGAATACGATAACTAACGTCTTACGAAATTACGACTCGTTACGAATCACGATAAACGAACAGAAACGAAACAGAAATAAACGAAAATTTTTGTTGTGCACATGTCTAGCCAGCTCTGACAGAGATGCAGTGACCTCTAAACACAGCTTTATGCGCTTTCCGACAATGTGGATCCCTTTTCCTTAGTACCATGATTTAAAGAGAAGAATTCTTCTAATTTCATAGTTAACACAGAACGTGACCCAGGGTAAGTAGTGACTCGTTTAACCACTTAAGACCCGGACCAATACGCTGGTAAATGACCCAAGGTGTTTTTGCGATTCGGCACTGCGTCGCTTTAACAGACAATTGCGCGGTCGTGCGACGTGGCTCCCAAACAAAATTTGCGTCCTTTTCTTCCCACAAATAGAGCTTTCTTTTGGTGGTATTTGATCACCTCTGCGATTTTTATTTTTTGCGCTATATACAAAAATAGAGCAAAATTTTTGAAAAAAAAACACTATTTTTTATTTTTGTTAAAAAAAAAATCAAATAAACTAAATTTTAGTCAAACATTTAGGCCAAAATTTATTTAGCCACATGTCTTTAGTAAAAAAAAAAATCGCAATAAAAAAAAATAGCTACCTAGCGGGAACAGCGGCACTAATACAGCGATCAGAAAAATGATCGCTTAGTGACGCTGGCAATAGGGAGTGAAAGGGTTAACTAGGGCGGTGATCAGGGGGTTATCCTGAACCTAACACTAACTGTTTTTTACAGTGCCTGTCACACTGACACTAAATGCAGTGATTAAATCACTGCATTCAGTGACACTGTGACAGGGGGGTGGGGGGGGCGATCACAAGGGGTTAATATGCCTATGTGAGTGTGTGTCAGTGTTGTGTTGGTGCACACTTACTTGTGATGTCTTCTCTCATCAGCAGCGCTGGGAAACAGCGCTGCGATGAGAGAATACATCATTTCCTCCTTCCTGTGTAAACACAGGAGGAGGAAGTGACAGGCTGGGAGCGCGCTCCCATTGGCTGGGAGCGATCGCGGGGGGGGCGGATATCACGGACATCCGCCCGCAGATCCCGGATCGCTCCCAGAGGTAGGGGGACCCCCGCACGCCGCGGAGGGGGTCCCGATGGGACCCCCGAACCGCACTCAGGCGGGGACGTAAATTTACGCCCTTGTGCCTGTACGTGCCATTCTGTGGCCGTATATGTGCGTGCGGGGGTCCTTAAGTGGTTAATCTCCAATACCATGTACTGGAGTGTGAGCCAGAGACATTTACCTCTAAAGTGTCAGGGGCATAATTAGTCCATGTTATAGCAAATAATTTCCGAAGTCACCACCTGTTTTCAGCCTGGAGCACATATGAAGAAATATTCCAACCTAGTGTATATCTTTTGAACTGGAGAGTGAAAAGAATATTGTTTATGCGTAGGGTGCTTAACCTGACAAGCATCGAAAAGATGGTCCTTCCCTATGAGTTTACGAAAGGTTTGTCTAGGATCTCCTCAGAAATGTAATTTGTCCTTCATAGAGTGATCAACAAAGGCCTGGGGAATGCCCAGGAAAAACCAAGCCTACTTACCGACCAGCTCACAGACAACCAATTAACCTGTCTAACAGTATGTGTTAAAAACAGGGGTTTTGTCCGCACGCATTTGCAAACGCATGCGTGAGCCACAGAGCCACGTCACAGCACCCTGGAATCTGTGGTCCTAACACTAAACTATGAGTATCCCTTTATAGAGTGATTTAGGCAATATAAAATGACTCCAGGGTTGGAGCAATGTGGAGGTGACTTTCAATGGAACCGTGTTTCTCACTTAAAATGGCTACTCCTGCTTTTGCGGAGGGGTTAGAGGCCTGAAATGAGGTGGGGAAATATTCTGTTGCAAATTTAAGGTAGTCATCTTTTCAGAAATGGGTTTCCTGTATAAAAATCACATCAGCCATAGAGGTTTTAAATGCTTTTATAGCGATTTATCTTTTCTGACAGAATTGAATTCCTATACATTATAAAGTAAAGGGTTGCATTTTAGTGCTGTTCATGAATCCAACAAAATATTCTAATCACACATGTTCCTGGAAATGGCACAAGTTAAAAAGAAAACATTGCCACCGCACCATGGATCTTCAAAACGGCATCCAAAAGTTTATCAAAGCGATCACATCACAGCAAAGATTTTACACTACTAAAGTCTGTGCAGTTGGCTCCAACTGTTTAGAATTATGATATCCACCCTAGGAAAAAAAACACTTAGAACATCTGGTATACTTAAACAAGCATCCATGTTCTACAACTTTCTTCAACAGCAAACAATTAGTATCTTTACTAATTGTTTTACTTTACTTGCAACATCGGTTTAGTGAATTCCTTATATTACTCCTGAGATTTTTGAAGAGTTTTTTTTTTTACAGGTGTGATGAATCACAAAATACGAATTCACATTTTTTAAATATACATTTAAAAATACATACTACTATGTTATCATACAGTAAACAAACCTACAGTATGTAACACCCTCGAGTGTGTTAGAGTAGCTAATGTTTTTGTTGGTGTAGGTAAAATGCTGTCAGCCAAGCCTATGTTTTAATCTGAGTCGGGTTAGTGATCCAGGGAGACTGGTATGACACAGCAGGCAGAATCTCAGGTACCTCCCCCTACTTCTGGAACTTGCTGGAAACATCTAAATGAATAGGAGGGAGGTTAGGAGGAGCTGCCTGAAGTATTCATGAGGGCCCCCAACAGATGGGTTGCCAGGGGGCAGGCCCCCTCAAATACTCAGAGTCAGCCCAGCAGGGCAGGAGAGTTTGGATGAAAGTTGGAGATGGAGTGCTAGGAGGCTGTTAGTGGAAGGGGTGACCTCGGGCCTAGGAGCTTGGGTGCAGAAGAGATCCTCTGATATCCCAAGAAGGAATCCTGTCCAGTGGCATGGGAGTAGGTGTGAGGACAACAGGAGCCTGTGAGCATGTCCAGGAGATCTCCAGGGAGAAGACAGCCAGGAGGGCTGGTGAGTGATACAGTTCGGGAGGACTGAGAGGCAGACTAAAGGTACTGGGTGGTGCTGGGATCAGTAACCACAGAAGGACAGCTGGGTACTTAGACTTTGCTACACAACCAAGGGGGCACAGTCCCTGTCTGTAATGGCTATTTAGTACATCTGACTGAGCCCTATTGTCAGATCACCTAACAGTGTGCCAGGTGGTCTTGGAAATTTTGAGCTGCAAGCAAGTGTTGTGCTGGAGGAGCTGAGGATTTGTTTTAAAAGACTGTACAGAAGAAGTTGTCCCCGAAGAGTTTTGGACATCCCATAATACCCTTGACCCCATCCAAGTTTATTTACTTCGAATAAACCCCCCCCCCCCCCCCAAAAAAAAAAAAAAAAAAAAAAACTGCAAGGACTGTTTCTTGACTCAAGAGTGCTGTGAAAATTCAATTTGTCTGGCTGTGCAGCTCCTACGGGGGGTAGCACTACGCCTATATTAACAGAGCCTGTTTTTTAAGGCTTTGTGCCCAAGGCTGAAGGACATTATACTGTACAATAGGTAGTTTGAGAAAACCTGTATATATATAAAAAAAAATGTTTGAGAGCTTTTTACCATCTGCTGGTGACATACAAAATCGACTGAATTTGGTGCTGAACATTTCCTTTTTTTTGCTGCTTAGTATCCCAAAATGTTCTTTAATAATATTAAGCAGATGTGGACAATAATGTAAAATAAATATAACCTGTAATGAGTCAGAATTTACAAAATATTTTTTTTTTACCACATATGTTAACATTCAAATTACATCTGGTCATTTGTGCCAATTAATTAATAGGTACGTTTTATTTTTTCAACCTAACAGAGGTTGCCGTAAGAGTGAAAATTCAGATTCTTACAAATATATATTCCTGGCTGGTTGTATTAAATGTTGTTAGACCAAAACAATAGAGCAAAATTTTAAAGAAATCATACATTTTAAACGTTCTCCCACCTAGTACTTTCACCAAAAATTGTATGTCTTGGAAAACACTGCTACAGTAGGTGCTTTCATTTCCACAATGCTGTTTGGTTTCATATTGTTGCATTTTCAGTCATTAAAGGATTAGTTCACTTTTCCAACATGTTATATCTATATTCAGGGTGTAACATGTTACTGATGCAGCAGCCCCCACACCCCCTCAGTCCCCATTGTGACAACGGGCCAGGGATCTTTTCCCTGTCACAATTTAAAAAAAAATGTGTCTGTGCCGGGCTCCACCCACCTGGCCAAGTTGTTCTTTCACAGAGTTCTGTGAATGGGGCAACTACAAATACTGTCAGCCATTGCAGCTAAGTGCTTGTGGTTATTTGTTTTTAACAGGAAAGGTAATTGAATTTTAACAACAAGAAAATCCAATGATAGTAACATTAAACAGTAGCGACACACATTTGCAACAAAAACATGAAATAATCATCACGTGATATACAGGTCACGCAAAAAAACTGGAATGATACATCAGAGTGAAAAGAAAGCGGGAAAAATACAATAGTATGTATATGTAATCCCAGCCATCAGACCCACTTCTTATAACCAACCCATAAAGCAGTTTAACCACTTTAGCCCCGGACCATATTGCTGTCCAAAGACCAGAGCACTTTTTGTGATTCGGCACTGCGTCGCTTTAACTGACAATTGCGCGGTCATGCGACGTGGCTCCCAAACAAAATTGGCGTCCTTTTTTTCCCACAAATAGAGCTTTCTTTTGGTGGTATTTAATCATCTCTGTGGTTTTTATTTTTTGCGCTATAAACAAAAATAGAGCGACTATTTTGAAAAAAATGCAATATTTTTTACATTTTGCTATAATAAATATCCCCAAAAAAGATATAAAAAAACATTTTTTTTCCCTCAGTTTAGGCCGATACGTATTCTTCTACATATTTTTCGTAAAAAAAAATCGCAATTAGCGTTTATTGATTGATTTGCGCAAAATTTATAGCGTTTACAAAAAAGGGGGTAGTTTTATGGCATTTTTATTAATATTTTTTTTTTTACTAGTAATGGCGGCGATCAGCGTTTTTTTTCGGTACTGTGATATTATGGGGGACACATCGGATACTTTTGACACATTTTTGGGACCATTGGCATTTTTATAGCGATCAATGCTATAAAAATGCATTGGATTACTATAAAAATGCCATTGGCAGTGAAGGGGTTAACACTAGGGGGCGGGGAAGGGGTTAAGTGTGTTCCTATTTGTGTTCTTACTGTGTGGGGGGGGTGAACTCACTAGGGGGAATCATTGATCTTCCGTTCATACATTGTATGAACGGAAGATCAGCGTTTCCCCCGCTGACAGGAACGAGTGCTGTGTGTTTACACGCACAGCTCTCGTTCCCCGCTCTGTAACGAACGAGCGCGCGCACCCGGCGGCGATCGCGCCCGCCGGGCACACGCGCGGGACTCGGGGGCGAGCGGGGGGCGCGCGCGTGGGCCGCCGGCGGCGCGCACGCGCCCCCTAGTGGCCGCAAAAGTCCCGACGTAGGATGACGGGCTCTCGCGCAGGAGAGCCGACCTGCCGCCGTATAACTGCGGCGGCTGGTCGGCTAGTGGTTAATTAACGTGTGATGAAAGACATAGGGAGAGGACCAGGAATAGGGCTAAGGGTACAAAAAAACAAAAGGGAAAGAAGGCATTAGGGAAACGAGAAGGAAAGAGGACAGGAGGGGGAGAATGGAGGAGGGGGCATAAATGGTACTAATGGGTGCCAAGGGAATATAAGTAGCAAGGGGTGATTAGGCAGAGGCAACAGAAAATATGTTTTAACAAATTTATTTCCTATCCTTAGCCCATGCCTCCCAAATCTTGTTGAACTTCTTGTGGCAGTTGCGGCCTAGGTATGCAAGCTTGTAAAGTAGCAATACATTATTGATCATGGATCTACATTGTCCTATCTTGAAGGGATCTAAAAGCTTCCACTACACTAGAATAATTTCCAGGCCTAATATACTGTAAAGAACAGAAAGAGTCGCTCTTGGCTACCACTTCCCCCCAGAAAGCCTGAATTAGAGGACAAGACCAAACCATGTGGATAAATGTACCTAGGTTTATTCAGCCTTTCAGTTATCAAGACGCATTTAACCACGTGAGACTCCATGTCAACTGGAAACAGGAACTAGGCTCAGGCAGCATGCCTAAATTATGAATAGCGGAAGACCATTTTCGTAGGCAGGTTATGCATGACATTAAAGGATCACTAAAGGAATTTTTTTTTTTTAGCTAAATAGCTTCCTTTACCTTACTGCAGTACTGGTTTCATGTCCTTATTGTTCGTTTTTGCTTTGAAGTTGCTGTAATCCTGCTCTGTTCTCCACACTTCCTGCTTGTCTGTTTCCTTATAACCACAGTGCTGGGAGCTTTCTCGCGATGGTTTAAGCTGTCATTACTGTGTGTCTAAGACTTCCCAGAACCAATCAGATTCATTTTAAAAACAAAACACTGCCCTGGATTTGTTTTTTTTTTGTTCTGTGTGACTATTTCTACTTTGTAGAAACATGAAGCCAGTTCAAAAGTGAAACTAACCTGCAGGCACATTATATGATTGATTTTTATCTATTTTAAATCATTTTGAAAAGGAATCAGTTAACGTTTATGTCTCTATACCCTGTAAACAGTCATTTCAGCAAAAAAAATGTTTTTCCTTTAGTGACCCTTTAAGCCTGTCAAGGAAGAGCAACTGACCCTGGAAGAGAATATCTATCAACGATTTTATACTATATGGACCAATAATGAGGGAGCTTAGGGTTCCCCCAGAGTGTAGAGTAAGAAGGCCAGTGTTTAGTGGCTTTTAAATAGTCACCTGCTTATCTCCACATAGGGAGGTGCACATAGGTATCTTAACATTAATGCTAGATAGAGGCCCCTGAAAACAGTTACTCAATTCAGAGAAGGAGCCCAGTAACAAAGCTTTTGGTACCACCGCTGGATCATCTTTTACCTGAGAAAATGACCATCTAATGGTTACCAGTACTGTTGCTCAATAGAACTTTTAAAAGCATTGGAGGTACAACCCACCCAAGGTAATTTTAATGAGGTTGACTCTACCCACAGATGTCAGGGGCCAAGATTTAAACACAGAGCATCTTTGAGTCAACTGGGAGAAAACTAGCTTTAGGTTGAGTGCAGGTAGGATGACAGCTTTTTCTGGACAGGTATTTAAAAGTAGTAACCCAGTGAAGAGGAGCCCCAAGGGCCATTGAGGTATCCACATGACCCAGAGGGAACAAGATAGATTTGTCCCAGCTCATCTTGACCCCCAAAAACCAGCCACATCCATCACTCAGCTCTAAGGCAGCATAGAGGAATGGAAAGCATCTTTCAGGTAGAGAAGAGTCTCATCTGCATAAAGCGAAATTCACTCCTCAATTCACTCCAAAACCGTGTAAATCAAGCGTTGGTCGTCTGAAGCAGTTAGTACCATCCTCATTCTGTATATCAGAAATGGTAACAACTGTAGATTTCTCCTTCAAGAGCCAGGCCAACAAATGGCCCATTTTGTTCACTTGCTCAAAGATGTGCTGTGTTTGATGAAACTGTTGCTTCCTAAAAACCACTACTCTCAGTAACATGACCTCAGCATACACTGCCTTCATATGTGAACAAGTTATTAGGTTACAGGTGGCAGGGAATTGTTGTTTAAGGGTCGAAGCTCTAGCCTCAAGTGACTCCAAGGTGGTTCTAGAGCCCCTACAAACCTTGTTAATCATTTGGTATTTTCCTCTAACAAACACCTTTACGGTTCAATCTTATCCTCTGAAATCCAGAAGCAGGGTATTCTCCACAGTCTATCAGAGGGGCCACGTCAAGTATGCAGTGTCAATAACACGGGCGCATGGTCTGATATGCCTCTGGGAACTATGGAGATTTCTCGTACCTTAGTCAGAAGCCCAGCAGACACATATATAAGTTCAATATGGAGGGGAAGCTCTGCTGATTTTATCAACAAATCATGTGCAAGCTAAAATGCTATATTTTATTTTCCTTGCATGTCCCCCTAAAATCTACAGTGACTGCACTTCCAAGTGCACTTGTAGTGCAAAGTGGATTTGCCTTTGGTAAAAAAACAAAACAAAAAAAAACATGGTGTTGTACGTAGAAGAAAGCCAAATAAACCCTCTCTCAGAAGAATTTTTCCACTGACAGTCATCTCTTAGACCATGGGTGCTCAACCTGTGGCCCTCCAGCTGTTGCAGAACTAAAAGTCCCATCATGCTTCTGCCTTTGGAAGTCATGCTTGTAACTGTCAGCCTTGCAATGCCAATGGGATGTGTAGTTCTGCATCACCTGGAGGGCCAAGGGTTAAGCACCCATGTCTTAGACCATACAGAGCAGGCCACTTGAAAAAAGCAGAGTCCATGGCCATGTCAGGTGAGGAGTATGTTGCCAGTTTCAGTGGTTGACATGTTAAGGGATATATAGAATATTTGTTTTATCCTAACTGTACAGTATGGTTAGGACATGGGGATATGTGGGCTATAATTTCACTTCCCTTTGGCAACAAGTACATACTACTATATATATATATATATATATATATATATATATATATATATTTATGTTTTATCATATATTTATATATATATTCATCCTGATCTTATTATTGAAATCAGTTGGTCGCAGACTCCAATAATATGGCTGCCACATGTTTTATCTCCATGTGAATTCTGGATCATAACAGATTAACTATGGACTCTAGTAATATGGCCGCCAATTTGTTTCTAACATAAGGTGAGGATGTGGCGCACTCTAGTGTCTGCCTTATGTACTGCTATTTATCCTGCCTCCGTGAGCACCACTATTCCATTTGCCCCAGTGAGGACGTCTTGTACGACAAAATATGGACAGGGTGGAATGTTGAAATCACCTGTGATTATAACATTGGTGGATGGGTAGGCTGCTATGAGAGATATGAACCTATTCAAATTAGAAACCTGGTAGAGAATAAGAATCAGCATATCCACGGTATCTACCAGAACATGCAATATAAAATAATTGCCCTTAAGGTAAATTTTTGAGGTCCAGTAGAAAAAAACACAAGAGACTTATGTATGAGCACGCTAACTCCTCTAGTATAAGATGAGTATGTAGATAGAGTGTAAGTAGTGGCCTATCTATGGTCTCTTAAAACTCAGCACTCTACTATCTGTCAGATGGGTCTCTTGTAATACATACTGATATGGGGATTGTAGTATTTCATAGGATTTAGTATTTAAGATAGTTACTGTAAATACTAAGGACTGATTGATCTTAGCATTAAGACCTCTAACATTCCATAAGATAACCGTAATGGGAGCCATGAGTGCAACAGGGAAATAAACCTGAAAAGCCGCATAGGACACCTTGCCAGATACAGAAAAGGAAATAAGACCAGTATACAGTTAAAGGGGTTGTAAAGGTAAAAAAATAAAAAATCCCTAAATAGCTTCCTTTACCCTAGTGCAGTCCTCCTTCACTTACCGCATCCTTCCATTTTGCTTTTAAATGTCATTATTTCTTCGAATAAATCCTCACTTCCTGTTCTTCTGTCTGTAACTCCACACAGTAATCTGAGGCTTTCTCCCTGGTGTGGAGAAAGCCTCTTGAGGGTGGGGGCGAGCAGGAGTGTCAGGACGCCCACTAACACACAGCTCCTTTCTCTATCTGCAAAGTAGAGAGTGTCCTGACACTCCTGCTCGCCCCCTCCCCACTCAAGAGGCTTTCTCCACACCAGGGAGAAAGTCTCACATTACGGTGTGTAGTTACAGACAGAAGAACAGAAAGTGAGGATTTCTCAGAAGAAATAAGGACATTTAAAAGCAAAATCAAAGCATGAGGTAAGTGAAGGAGGACTGTACTAAGGTAAAGTAAGCAAGTTAGGGTTTTCTTTTTTTTTTTACCTTTACAACCCCTTTAAAACATTCCATACAATATGACTGAAAAGCGTGTACTGTAGATTAGCCCTGAAAAGAGCAGCAGTGCGGTACAAATAACATTAGGTAACCCCAGAAACAAACTGAAAATACCCCCCCAAATACTAGGGGTGCTTGGTTCCCAAAACAGTTACAGGCATAAAACCCATCGGCCACTGAGGGTACTCTCTTGGTTACAAACCAAACTTATGAACAAACATAGGGACGCAAACGGATGGATGAAAATGCGGACATATGGTCCGCACGTCTGAAAGGGGTCTTAGGGTCTTTTTGAGCTAGAGCAACTGCACACATTCACTTGTCTGGATGCAATAAACATTTTACTGAACTTTTGTAATGTGTCAACTGTATGGCATTACAGGACTCATGATCAGCAGGTCAGGTTCTCAGGCTTGAAACAACAGAATAGATGCTCATAAACTGACAGCTCCCATAGTCAGATTCTGACAGCAGTGGGGAAGACTCACAAAACTTCGCAAACAAATCCATCACACCCAGGTGAACTCTCACTTGTTCATTAGTCACTGCAAAATCTGAGCTGTCTCTGGGAAACACAGTCAACAGTGCCATGTTCCCATAGGACAAGAAAACCCAATCACCCGTTCTCACATAGTGGGCTTGGATCCTTTTCTCTACAGGCAAGAAGTTTTTGTTTTTTTACTTTGCAACACCACACTGAATTCTCATTCTGACTAGAAGATCACTTTGCTCCAATCAGAGACTGTTTCTATACAAATCCAGAATAAAAAGACCGAAAGTACTGCTTGAGAGAACATAAAAAAAAAAAAAAAAAATCAATAATATATTAAACAAAAACAAAACAAATTAGACAAAAAGAAGTATATATGAAAAGTTCAATATTAGGGTTTACAAATACTTTAAGGAAAAAATTACTTTGTGCGTAACTAGTAAATCAAATGACAAATGCAGGATCACCCAAAGATGATACGTTTAGACTAAAAAACTGTCCTGGGAAAGTTGGAAAAAAATCGCATTTATGCTTTTGCTATAGTTTTTGATTAATAAATGTGCTGAATAACTTGATTCATACCCTGGGACCTGTTTGACAGCTGGCTTACTGCTGTCAGTAAAAACTGTCAATGTAAGTTTTGTAAAATAACAAGAATAAAGTGACAGCGCCTGTTTTGCTACAGGCTTTGCCATCACTTATTGCTGGATTGTAAATTATACAGTATATTGTGATTATATATGTTATTTGCCAACTTTAAAAATAAGGTATGTGAAGTGGCAGAGTTTTAGAAAAAGTGATACCATATCATTATATGATCACTCTGATCATGCTGTATACTTTTTTTTTTAAGTTTAATATAATTGTCATTATACCATGCACGTAAAGTACAACTCACTGTAGGGTAGAAGAGATATATTGTGACACCTGCAAGAATGATGGTGCCAGCTTTCTAGGAAAAATTTAAAAACAAAGGAACCCCTCTGGAGTATTTTTCTATGCCTCCAACCAAGGGATATGGTGTCCTGCAGCTACCCTGTATACAGTACTAAGATGATATCTTTTGCACCACTTTTCCTTCCAAGATGTTTGTAATTTGTAATTCCATTTTCATGATTAATCCTCTTCCAGTGAAAACATTTGGGTTAAGATCATATAAGGGCAAGTGCTTTATTTAGGATTTAAGCATTTCTTTCATGTGCTAATGGAGAATGTGTTTTCAGCGCGACTGCATCGCGCTGGTTCTCAGCGACAGGGTGCCGACATCTCGCACTCGCTGGAATAGGAAAAGCACATTTCAGCGAGCGCGACATAGAAGCAACGGGGATCCGACTTGGATTCCCGCCAATTCTATACAGTGTTTGATATGAATCATGAGGGGGAACTCCACGCCGAAAAAACAGCATGGGGGTTCCCACACAATCCATACCAGACCCGTATCCGAGCATGCTGCCCTGCCGGTCAGGAAAGGAGTGGGGACGAGCGAGCGCCCCCCCCCCCTTAGCCGTACCAGGCCTCTTCTCGACAACCCTGGCCATTGGTTGTTGGGGTGCGGGCGGGGGGCTTATCAAAATCCAGGAGCCCCCTTTAATAAGGGGGCGCCCAGAAATAGGCCCCCCACCCTAGGTGAATGAAAATGGGGCCCACGGAGCATGCTGGGACTGTGACGTCATAAGAGGCCTATATAAATCATTGCACACCGCACACCCGGCATTACAGCAAGAAGAAGGCAGAAGCCGACAAAGAAGACCAGGCTGGCCTCTGCTAGTATGTACCCCATACTCATTCACCTAGGTTGGGCGGCCAGTATCTGGGGGCACCCTTATTAATTCCGATAAGCCCCCCGCCCGCAGCCCCCGACAACCAATGGCCAGGGTTGTCGGGAAGAGGCCCTGTCCTTATCAACATCTGGACAGGGTGCTTTGGGGTTGCCCCAAAGCACCCACCCCCCCATGTTGAGGGCATGCGGCCTGGTAAGTTTACTAGGGGGTGCATGCTCGTCCCCACTCCTTTTCTGAGTGGGCGGCGTGCTTGGATACGGGTCTGGTATGGATTGTGGGGAATCCCCCACGCCGTTTTTTCGGCTTAGGAGGTTCTCCTTACAATCCATACCAGACCTAAGGGCCTAGTATGCTCCTGGAGGGGAACCTATGCCGCTTTTTTATTAAAAATTTGGCGTGGAGTTCCCCCTCATGATTCATACCAAACACTGCATCTAGAATTGGTGGGAATCCAAGTCGGATTCTCGTCACTTCTATGTCGGCTTTTTCCCGTAGTGGCAAGCCGACTCGGCGCTGGCTCCCGCAACGGGGCTCGTAGGTGGTCAATCTCGCAGAGAAAAGGAGTAATAACTAGTGTTGAGCGGACACCTGGATGTTCGGGTTCGGAAAAAAGTCTGAGTTCGGGACCTGAACTTGACTCGAACCCCATTAAAGTCAATGGGGACCCCAAATTTTTGACTACTAAAATGTCTCTAAAAAACTAAGGGAAAGGGCTAGAGGACTGCAAATGGTAGCAAAATGTTGGTAAGAGCATGGCAAGTACTCTTCAATCAAATGTGGATAGGTAAATAACGTAAAATAACATAAAAAAAATCTTGACCTAGGAGAACGAGGTCCATATGGAGTAGGAGGTTGAGGGTTAGGGTTAGGGGTCAGGGTTAGGGTTGGCTAGAGGGCTGCAAATAGCAGCAAAATGTTGGTAAGAGCATTGCAAGAAAATAAATGTGGATCAAGAAATAACTTAAATTAACATAAAAAATGTAAATAAAAGTAACTTAAAAAATAAATAATAATCTTGACCTAGGAGGACGAGGTCCATATGGAGTATGAGGTTGAGATGGCGGTGGATGTGGCGGTGTAAGTGGATGCGGCGGTGCAGGAGGACGAGGTAGCCAACACAGCAGGTTTTGGTTTTTAACCACTTAACCCCCGGACCATATTGCTGCCCAATGACCAGAGCACTTTTTGTGATTTGGCACTGCGTCACTTTAACTAACGATTGCGCAGTCGTGCGACGTGGCTCCCAAACAAAATTGGCGTCCTTTTTTCCCACAAATAGAGCTTTCTTTTGGTGGTTTTTGATCACCTACATTGTATGAACAGAAGATCAACGTTTCCCCTGCTGACAGGACCGGGAGCTGTGTGTTTACACACATAGCTTCTGGTCCTCGCTCTGTACCGAGCGATCGCGTGTGCCCACCGGGCACGCGTGCGTGACTCGGGGGCAAGCGGGGATGCGAGCGGGGACACGCGCGGCACGCGCTCGCCCCCTAGTGGCCGCAAAAGTAGCCGACGTAGAGCTACGGGCTCTCGCCCAGGAAAGCTGACCTGCCGCAGTATAATGACGGCGGCTGGTCGGCAAGCAGTTAATTGATTTATTTTTTAAATTAGGGTACACCCCAAAAGAGTGAGAAAGATCTAGGGTTGCCACCACATCCCTTTAAACCCGAACACATAGTAATTACACAGGTTCTGGGGCTAATTTAATGTCGATAAGGCACCAAGTGAGTTTAATTAGCAGCACTTTAATCAGCCAGAGAACTTGTGTGATTAATATGTTTTCGCTTTTAAAGGGATGAGGTGGCAACCCTAGAAAGATCAGAAAAAAAACAATGGCTGGGTAAGGCACAAGGTACAGACAAGTCCTGTGGGATCCATGCCTGGTTCATGTTAATCTGCAATAGGCAGAGTATGTCACATATGCAATGCTGCTGCAATAGGCAGAGAATGTCACATATGCAATGCTGCTGCAATAGGCAGAGTATGTCACATATGGAATGCTGCTGCAATAGGCACAGTATGTCAGATATGCAATGCTGCTGCAATAGGCAGAGTATGTCCAGGGGCGGACTGACCATTGAGTGACTCGGGCACTGCCCAAGGGCCCCATGCCACTAGGTGGCCCCATCAGGGTTGCCAGGCTCAGTAAAACCAGGGACAGTATGTCAAAATCAGTGTTTTTTTTTTACATCTGTCCCTGATATGTCCGAAACTGACATGCTTTTGGTGTGAAAATCTTGAGATTTTAGCTTCCCCGCCTCTGCACTGTCTCCTGGCGTGGTGGCCATCTGTAAGCCCAGGGGCCCCATAATCTTCTATTGCCCGGGGGCCCCATGAGTTGTCAGTCCGCCCCTGAGTATGTCACATATGCAATTCTGCTGCAATAGGCACAGTATGTCACATATGCAATGCTGCTGCAATAGGCAGAGTATGTCACATATGCAATGCTGCTGCAATAGGCAGAGAATGTCACTTATGCATTGAAGCTGCAATTAGGTTTGTGAAGTAGGACAGACTCCTATATAATTCTCTCCCTGTAAGAACATCAGGAACCTTTCCCTACTGTACCTAATGCTATGTAGATCGCTGAGTATTGTAATTAAATTTCCGAATCAGCACAATCCTATCTAAATCTGTCCCTGAGATCAGCAGCAGCCTTTCCATACCCTAGCTAAAGCAGAGTGACGAGCTGTGCTGTGTGCCTCTAGCTTATATAGAGGCTGGGTCACATGCTCGGTCATATGCTGCACTGGCCAACCAAGCCATTAGCAGGCATGGCTGTGATGGCTTCTAGGTCACACAAGTAAAACAAATGGTGATTGGCCGCCGTTACATAGCTTTATAGTTTATTATTATACTTTATAGTTCGGGTTCGCTCAACCCTAGTAATAACTTGACCATTCTTCAGCCTGATTTAATACTTCACAGACAGCCCATGTTATGACCTCTGCCTGTCTGACTATTCTTTTGGATCTTAATTTTGTACCGCTTTGCCTGATCTGTTGCCTTGCCTGACTACATTTTTGTCTAAATCTTCAGCATACAAGCTCCACTTCGGACACTACCTACCACACATACCTTACATATAATGGAATCTTTTAATAGGTTAGCTGACAGCATTAATACTCTGTTAAGACCTGCAGTAGTTAAGGTACTGCGGCCTTCTTTCCATCCCTCAATCGCCGAGCATAAGGGATTATCGCTACCATAGAAGGTAGAGGGATAGTGGAGGTGAATGCAGTTCCCAAGATGATTCTTCCGAATGGTTGGAGTATCCCCCCCCCCCCAAGCATGAGCCAAGACTTCATGAAGGGTGTCCAGGCATAGAATAGCTTTATTGAGACGCAGGTTAATTATACAGCAAAATGGATACTTGACGTAATCAGATAGACAATGACACCCTCCTCCCACATCATTATACAATGGTGTTACTAACGAGCCACCCCTTCAATAGACCTCTTTTCGGAGACAGACTTCTGTCTCCGATAGAATCCACATGAGTTAATTACTGGTTATTTGCCCAGACGAGGTGATTCAGAGGTAAGCTCTTCTCACCTGCTAAACAATAGAAATTCACACAATGAACGCTTCTTGAGAGACAGAGTAAAGTTCATTTACATGACACATTGAGATATTGAGATCAGTTTAAGGAATAAACCAAATATCTCCAGGCAGAGAGCACCCCAATTTTCCCAAAAGTTGGAACACCCCTTTTTCACACACAGTATCCCTGCCATTACATATCCCCTGATTGCCCCGATCTGGGGGACCAATATATCCAATTTTCACCCAGATCAGTCCAGTCTTAAAAAAAAAAACGAACCTATGAGAAAATCCAGAATAAAGTCTATTTTTTTAACAATACTCCCCCTTTGTTCCATGGGTCGGCATACCCGCCTAGACCCTGCCGGGTTAGCTAGGGGATGTCCGGGTCAAAATTATTGCTGTTCTCCAAAGCATTGCCGTTCTGCTTGCCCGGAAGTTATTGCAGTGTAAAATTGTAGGGCTGCAATGCTAGACTCCAGCGCAGCAACCAGGGATTGACTCCAGAAACTCGGTTGAGCCAGATGAGGGGGTTGTGGTCAGTGAGTAGGGTAAAGGCACGGCCATAAAGGTACGGTTGGAGCCTCTTTAACCACTAAAGACCTGGACCAAAATACTGCGTCGCTTTAGCTCCCAAACAAAATTGGTGTCCTTTTTTTCCCACAAATAGAGCTTTCTTTTGGTGGTATTTGATCACCTCTGCGTTTTTTATTTTTTTTTGCGCTATAAACAAAAATAGAGCGACAATTTTGAAAAAAAATGCAATATTTTTTACTTTTTGCTATAATAAATATCCCCAAAAATATATATACATTTTTTTCCCTCAGTTTAGGCCAAAACGTATTCTTCTACCTATTTTTGGTAAAAAAAAATCGCAATATAGCGTTTACAAAATAGGGGATAGTTTTATTGCATTTTTATTCATTTTTCTTGTTTTACTACTAATGGCAGCAATCAGCGTTTTTATTCGTGACTGCGACATTATGGCGGACACTTTGGACAATTTCGGCACATTTTTGGGATAATTGTAATTTTCACAGAAAAAATGCATTTAAATTTCATTGTTTATTGTGAAAATTACATTTGCAGTTTGGGAGTTAACCACAGGGGGCGCTGAAGGGGTTATTTGTTCCCTAATGTGTGTTTACAACTGTAGGGGGTGTGGCTGTAGGTGTGACGTAATCTATTGTGATTCCCTGCATAAGGGATCACACGATCGATGACGCCACCACAGTGAAGGGTGCCTGGAGAGATCGACTGTGTGTCATTGACCAAGAAATACTCAGTTAAAGCCATTTCTAATGATGTGCAGTGAGCTGTATCGCTCAGAAGTGCTTCATTGAGACGCCATTTAAAGGGCCCCCTATCTCCTGACCCTCCCAAGGGTAAGTGTCATTATGGAGTGGTCAGATAGAGACGTGTCGTATTTTAGAGGCTTCCACCCTTGGACTTATATGTGAAGGGACGAAGATGTGGTCTATCCTAGAGTAAGTGTTGAGAGGCGGAATAGTGAGTATAGTCCTTGGTTCGGGGTTACTTTCCCTCCAGATGTCGGCCAGGCCATTTTATTGAATGGTCTGTGCTACACAAAGGCTACGTCTTGGAGGGCTTTTGGCTTTAGGGGGTTGGATATGTATGAGGAGATATCAAATGGAGTGTTGGAGTCTTCCCCCAGGATCACTGTGCCCAGAAAGTTAGGCTTCAAGGTCTTAAGGACTAGGGATGAGCCGAACATACCCGCGTTCGGTTCGCACCAGAACGTTCGAACAGACCGCACATTGAAGTCTATGGGACTCGAACTTTCGAATTTAAAAACGATCATTTTAAAGACCAATTTAGAGATCCAGTGAGACCCTGCGGCTGAGGAAGAAGGTGGGAAGGGGTGGGGAAGGAGGGAGGGAGACGCATAGAGAGACATGAAGCGATAGACGAGAGAAGAGAAAAAGAGGAGATGGGTTAGATAATACGTTATACAACAACAACCCATTCCCACTAGGGCCAGGGAGAGACCCATTCCTGCCTGACCCTTCACCCAAAAGGATAACCAAAATGTCCTAAAGAGGCAGACCCCCATAAGACGCTCTCACAAACTCCTTTCTTCAATTCGCACTCAATAGGGCCCCACATCGAAGGTCATTCCAACCATCTGTCCAAATGTCTAATGTTAACACGACAGGCAAGGATCTCAGAATTGCCACACACAATGCAGAGCATTTGAAAATTACCGATCCCTAAAAATAGACATAGTTTTGGTCCAAGAGACACATCTTCCAATCCCATACAACCCAAAATTACTACACTTGCACTACCCAACATTCTACCTAGTGAATGCTACAAACAAAACTAAAGGTGTAGCGATCCTGTTCTCAAAGAATAGCAAGTTTCCCCACGTATCAGAACACAGAGACCCTCAGGGTAGATTTATCCTAGTCAAAGGTACTATTAAAGGTCACATCTACTCCATAGTGTCTTACTATGCCCCCAATAAAGGCCAAACCGAATTCTTCCAAACAATCCTCAAAACCCTGTTACCTCTCGTAGAAGGCAAAGTCATCTTTGGAGGTGAATAAAACATAGCTTTCGACCAGGGATTTGACAAATCGAAACCCTCCAAGGCCCAACTGACACGTCCCACTAAAGCCAGACTGAACATAGCGAAATCTCTTCACTCTCACGTTCTGGTTGACATATAGAGGGATCTTAATTCCTCAGAAAGGGGACTATACACACATTTCCTAACCCCCCCCCCCCCCCATCAGTCATATGCCAGGATAGATCATATTCCACAAAGCCACCATTAGGGTATAATCATCAGCATAGCAACTCAAATAAAGAAAGAAAGACTAATAGACATTAAACAACTTGAAAATACTTTTGCTGCCATCAATATCAAACACAAAAAGTGTCCCTCTAAGGCCCTAATAGATCAATTGGACGCTGTCAGGTTGGAATTGAATTTAGCCCTAACGGTAAAAGTGGAGAAACACATCCGCTGGAGTGGAGCTAGATTCTACCACCAAAAAGATCAAATTGGACCGATGCTGGCCTCTAAGCTTTCCCCACGGCCGCGTACCCACTGCCTACCTAGGATTAGAGTAGCAGACAGCCCTCCCTCTGCTGACCCCATCAAGGTTCTAGAAGCCTTACAAGGTTTCTACTCCCACCTCTATAGCATGTCCCCCTCGAATAAGGTCCCATGTAGAGGCTAAAAGAATGGACAGCCGCACCTCCAAAAATCCCTTAGGTTGTCTTTATTTTAAAAAAAGTGGATGAAAAATGCACTACAAATAACAGCAGAAGGTGAAAATGACAGCCTCCGCTTTTCACACTGTTTCACAGTGCTGCGATGGCAGTGCGATCCAGGTCATGGCATATCCAGCTCAGGTTCTCTGTTGAAACCTTCCGACATCAGGTGAGCATCTCTGTTGAGGAAATAAGGGGGGTCTTTAAAAACCTCAAAACTGGCTAAGATCCTGGGCAAGACGGTCTATCCCTGCCATTTTACAAAGCCTTTGCAAACACATTAGCATCTCACATTGCAAAATTCTTTAACGCAAAAGCCACAGGGATCTCCCTTAGACCCTCAGCTCAATACTGCCTACGTAACGGTAATCCCCAAACCAAACAAAAACCCTGAAGAGGTTGAGAATTATAGACCAATCTCTCTCATCAATAACGACCTCAAGATATTGACGAAAATCCTGGCCCACTTGGCCTCCTTTATAAATTGGTATGTCCATAAAGATCAAGTAGTGTTTATTCCAGGCAGACATGGACCAGACCAAATCATAAGGGCCATTGATATAGTATTCCTTTTACAATCAGGATGGGGCAGGGGTCCCAAACAAGAAAGGATGCTTTTATCCCTAGACCTTCACAAGGCCTTTGACACAGTCGAATGGCCTTATCTATTCGCTTTACTGGAGCAATGGGGATTCAGAAATCGCTTTCTGGGCATTCTACACTCCCTCTACTCTACACCATCAGCATTGATTCGCCTCAGCTGGCCCCACTCTAAACCTTTCAACATAGCAAGTGGCACTAAACAGGGATGCCCTCTATCCCTGTTAATATCCGCCATAGACATTGAGACACTGCCAGTTGTGATTCGTTCCAATACGAATATCCGAGGAATTTCTTGTGGTTCACAAATACACAATTGCGGGCTCTTTGCAGTCGATATGCTACTATTCATAACTTCACCTATCACGTCCCTCCCCAACCTCTGTAAACTCCTAAACGATTTGCAATGGCATCATGCAATGGCATCAGGCCTCCGGGTAAACTATGACAAATCCCATGTCCTCAACATATCTCCGAAGCCAGCCACAGCGGAGACACTGCAAAGCTCCTTTAAGATTAGATGGAACGTATCTTCAATTGAATACCTAGGAATTAATCTTACCGCCAAAATAGACCAACTGTATTCAGTGAACTTCCCAACCACCTACATGAGACTTGAGTCGGAATTGAAAACCTGGGCCAGTAAAGAACTTTCCTGGCTGGGTAGGATCCTCCTCAGACGGATATACTTGTTTAGAGCTAGCCCGAATAAGCTAAGGAAAGACCACTTGCAATCTCTGTAAAGGAAAGTCATCATGTTTTTTCTGGACAGGAGCTGGACATAGGTTGCCTAGAAACACTCTTTACCAACAGCGTATACAGATTGGTCTGCTGCAGTGTAGTCTTCCCAGTCACAATTGCAGACTGACAGCGGTAAGAGCCTGCGTTGCGGGGGATGGTCTATGTGGACAGCTTTACCCCGGATGCCTGAATACTTAGGCCGTGTACACACAATCAAATTTATCTGCTGAAAACGGTCCGACGGACTGTTTCAGCAGACAAATTCGATCGTGTGTACGGGCGAGCAGACAGGTTTTTCCAGCAGACAAATTTTAAAGTATGCTTTAAAATCTGTCTGCTGGGAACCCGTCCGTCTGACATGTCTGCTGGTTAGTACACTAACCAGCGGACATATGTGTCCGCACATGCGTCTAATGGATTTGACGCATGCGTGGAAGTATTTTACTTCCTGGTTCGGTTAGTACACTAACCAGTGGACATATGTGTCCGCACATGCGTCAAATGGATTTGACGCATGCGTGAAAGTATTTTACTTCCTGGTTCGGTGACGTTGCGGCGTCAAAGTCACCGCCACGTCACCACGCTGTCTGCCGGCGGGGATTTTGGTTTGAACGTGTGTACACGATCAAACCAAAATAGCCCAGCAGACAAATCCGATCAAAGCGGTCTGTCAGACCGATTTGATCGGATTTATTTGGTCGTGTGTACGCGGCCTTAGATGTGCCTCTTTTAATCATCAACCATATGCGATTTGCTAAATGTTGTACCCCGGATGCCTGAATACTGAATACTTAGGCCGCGTACACACAATCAAATTTATCTGCTGAAAACGGTCCGACGGACCGTTTCAGCAGATAAATTCGATCGTGTGTACGGGCGAGTAGACAGGTTTTTCCAGCAGACAAATTTTAAAGCATGCTTTAAAATCTGTCTGCTGGGAACCCGTCCGTCTGACATGTCTGCTGGTTAGTACACTAACCAGCGGACATATGTGTCCGCACATTCGTCTAATGGATTTGACGCATGCGTGGAAGCATTTTACTTCCTGGTTCGGTTAGTACACTAACCAGCGGACATATGTGTCCGCACATGCGTCGAATGGATTCGACGCATGCGTGGAAGTATTTTACTTCCTGGTTCGGTGACGTTGCGGCGTCAAAGTCACCGCCACGTCACCACGCTGTCTGCCGGCGGGGATTTTGGTTTGAACGTGTGTACACGATCAAACCAAAATAGCCCAGCAGACAAATCCAATCAAAGCGGTCTGTCAGACCGATTTAATCGGATTTATTTGGTCGTGTGTATGTGGCCTTAGATGTGCCTCTTTTAATCATCAACCATATGCAATTTGCTAAATGTTGTACCTTCATTAAATGTAACCATATTGCTACACTTAAAGGCGCCTCTGTTCTCTTTTATACTCTGTAGCTCCTGCTGGATTTTGCTTCTAATCCCCCCATTTTATGGTTACACAACCTATCACAATGATATAATATTTTATATAGACTACAAACAGAAGGATTTATGAATAAATGGTTGTGGAATGAATCATCTGAGTTTCCATTACTTCTTATGGGAAAATTTGCTTTGATATACAAGTGCTTTGGATTACAAGCATGCTTCCGGAACGAAATTCAAGGTTTTACCGTAGTTGTATAATAATTATGTAATATGTTTTAAACACTTTGAGAAAGAAAAAGGAAGGCCACTGCCATTGCAGACCTTCCTTCTACAAAATATAAGTTGTTCTGCCATCATACTAACATTTGTGTACCTTTACCATTTAAATTAAACAAAATGTGATAAAGCTGTTGGATAGAAATAACCAGATTTTAATTCATGCATTCCCCAGTGTGCTTTATGACCAGGAATATTATTTTCTTATACACCACAATTATTCAAAAAATGTGGGTGTGTGAATACCTCATTCCCCACCTACTCACTGTGGTGTCACTACAGGACTACTAGTCAGCTGAAAGAACCACACTGAGCAGAGGCGGAAACAGGTGTCTGACCAATTTAACAAGTCAAACACTTGTAAAGGATTGTGTAGTAAAGCTAAGACTTTTCAAGAAACGAACACTAGAAAGGTAAGTACCGTACTTATTGGTGTATACCGCGCACGTTTTTTCTTCTTAAGATAAGGGGGAAACCGTGGGTGCGTGATATACGCCGATACCCACTTCCCGCGCTCAGTTTGAACTGAGCCGTCGACATATACCGAGTGCAGTACACTCGGGTACATACGGCCAGGTTCAGCTTCGCTCTTAGTCACGCTCTGTGACGTTTATGCGTGAGAAGCCGAGCGTGCCCAAGTGTTCTGTGCTCGGTATATGTCGGCGGAGGCTTCAAACTGAGCGCAGGAAGCGGGATTTCAACTCAGACAGCGCTGGAGAAGCCAGGAGGACACCACCGAGGCCGCAGACGGACGCCGGACTGGACGATGGACGCCGGGCAAGACACCAAAACTTTAAGTAATAAAATGTTATAAAAAAATTTTTTTACAGGAATTTTGGGGCAACTTTAGGGGTGCGCACTATACGCGGGAGCGCGCAATACACCGATAAATACGGTACATGCAGTGTTCTTACGGCAGGTGTGTTGTACATAAAATTGACCCTGTGTTAACGGGGTTACTCTAATTGAAATGTCAAATGCCAAATATGTTTTGTTTAAAAACATAACAGCAGCAATGTTAACCTCATTGTATAATATAAGAAATGTGTAATCCCCTGTTTTGTGTCTAGATTTGGACAAGGCTATTCAGTGACTCTGTGGCTCAATGGAGATTATGACTGTGCACATTCCGTCATTACCTGTTTTAAACGTCGTTTTCCAGGAGCGCACCTAAAGGTAGGCACCTAGACACAATAGCAAATACTAATAAAGGTTTACTTCTGTATCCTGTTTTTACTTATTTCTTTGTTCTCTTGCTGGGATAGATAGTTGAAAGATGAAATCTGCAATTTATCAGATTGCAGTTTAAAATGTACTGCTTTTGCATGAGTTCAATAAGCAGGCTGTATCACATATCACGATAGTTTGCTTATCAGATGATACATAAAATACTATGCATACTATAGGTTTGCGTTATATGATGAAAGCAGTACAATATTGTCCCACATTGATGCAAATTGATAAACAGAAGCAATTATATTTAAGACTGGTCTCCAGGCAAACAGCTAAATATAACACTACTACATATATTTTACAGTTTATATTTCTGTCCATTTTGCACAGATCTATACACAATCTTCCAGTCAGCAAAGGGTGGTGAACAGATTTGTTGCTACTGTATTTTGACAAAAATCCTTGTCCCTAGCCTGTGATTTGAAATTAAAGAAGCAGCAACAGACTGGTTAAATCTTTTCTGCTCTCTCTTAATGCCAAAAGTCTCCTTGTTCGCACATGTGCATACAGAGAACCCCAGTTGCTGCCCCTTCCTCTACCATTCACCATTTACACTGGATTTTTTAATACAACTATTTTTCTTTATGAATACATAACTGCTTTCCTTGGAATTTTGATATCTATCTGAAATTTATTTTAGGATCACCATCTAAATATTTTGGAATGCCATCTATCAATTGAACATGGAGATTTATATGAATTGTTTCAGCTTTTAACCAGTATGAGGACACAACAACAAATTAAAAACTATTCCATTGCACAGACAACTCTGGATCAGGTATTTTAATGCTGCTGATAATGAATCAGGATTGATGATGATGATGATGATTGATGATAAATCACGATAATGATGATAATGAGTCATGATGAATTATGGATGATGAATGATGTATAATGAATGATGATGATTATTGATATTCATTATGTAAAATTTAAAGGGGTTCTATGACCACAGCATACACCAGGGGTGTCCAAACTTTTTTGAAAAAGGGCCAGATTTGATGAAGTGAACGTGCGTGGGGGCCCGACCATTTTGCCTGACATTCTTTGGACCATTAAAATTTGGTCTAAGTGTGTTCGTCCGAGCACATGAATGCATGAATGCATGAATGCAGACCCACCGTTGCCATGAATGCAGCCTTACCATTGGCAGGAATGCAGACTCATAATGCTGACGTCACCGCTTACCGACAATCCGGAAGGACGAGCGATAGTATTGAGCCGGCCGGCTTTTACCTAACACGCTTATTTTACAAAGAATCATGTGAGTTTTATTTTTTATTTTAATAAACGCGATTGCCTACAATACTACTCTATGAGTTTCTTTCTCTCCATACCCTCGGATGTGGCATTGATCGATTCTGGATCATCTGTATGAGGAGGTGGACGGCTGAGGACTATTAGGAGCAGCACAGTTTAATAACAAATGCAGTTTTTAAGTTGGAGCTGGTAAGCAGGCATTTTTTATAGAGGTGGAGGTGCCTTAGATTGACTTCACTTGAAGATCCTTCTTCTAACACTTTTCGGGTGTTTATAGGACACAGATGGACTTTTGCTTCACATATGTGATTGTGATTTTGCTTGGACTTTTCTGTTTCACCTCATTAGTGTTTTATTTTAAGTTTATACCATCCATTAAGGAACTTGGTGTCGACATAAGTATATAGATTCACCTATTTACATTTTTTTTGCAGCGCAGCATATTTTTAGAGTTATAGTATTTTATGTGTATCGCACATTTTTTTTTGCAGCAGCACAACACAATTTATTTTGTCACAACATTTTTATTTTATTTTCAAAGACCTGCGCAGTAATTTTTCCCCATAGACTCATAATTGCCATCTGATGCCCATCTGCAACCTCGGATGGGACAGGGAGGGGGCGGGAGGAGCGCCAACAGATTACATAAAGCAGTTTTTTCTGTAGCCTCTTTAATACAAAGTTCCACCTCATGTGATGGACAACAGTTGTCCAATGGCAGTGCAGGAGTCAAACTTCCTATTACAGAGGTCACCGTTCAAACAGGAAATACAACCTGTATGTACGGCACTCGTCCCGCCCCCTCCCTGTCCCCTTCAAGGCAGCCAGCATGTATATCTTTTGTGCCCCCCGGTGCTCGGGGACTTGTTGGGGGCCACAAAAGATATACATGTCCAAAATACCAGGCGGGCCGTTCGAAACCGGAATGCGGGCTGGACTTTGGACATGCCTGGCATACACTTTTTTTAAAACATCAATATAAGGAACGTTTCTCGAACACTTGGAAAGGGCAATGGTCATAATCTGGCAGTCCTCTGGATCCAACTGCCTCCTCAGTTCTTTGTCCAATTGAAGATAATAGGGCCTTAAGCCCCATACACACCATCAGATTTTCTGCAGATTTTTTGTCTTCAGATTTACCAAAACCATCTAATATGAGGTCAAACCTTAAGAGTTTTGATTTGTATGCAATCAGGCAGGCCCTTGTACTACATGGTTTTGGTAAATCTGAAGACAAAAATGTGCAGATAATCTGATGGTGTGGATGGGGCTTTAATAGAGTTTGCACCAATTAAGGATGAATATATCAACGATATCAGGCCCAGAGAGTGGGGTCTGGCTCTAGATAGGCTGTCAAAAGGAGTCAGTGTATGGGGTAGGGTGGGATTTAATGAGTTATTGAAGAAAATGCCTAAAGCCACATACACACGACCATTTTTCATGTCATGGGGGAAGAAAAACGTTGTTTTTCTCTACATGATTCTTGTCAAGCCTGCCTTGCATACACACGATGGTGAAAACAAATTCTCTAGCAAAGTGCGGTGACGTACAATAGCACTATAAAGGGGAAGTTGCATTCGAATGGCTCCACCCTTTAGGCTGATTATGCAAATTTCCCTTCTCATAACTTCCTTCTGAGCATGCACATTTTTTCCCCATCATTAAAGCGTACATGCGACCGATTTTGACAACGAGCAAAACGACAACGTGAAAAACGACGAGAAAAAATAGAGCATGTCCGTGTGGAGTCTACACACGGACGTTTTTAACGACCAATTTAAAAAAAAGCATTTTTCGCATCATGAAATATGGTCACGTTTGCTCGGCGTATGTTGTAGGTAGCTATAGTGTTCTCGCAAGGGGCTATCATGAGAAGAGTGTAAGGCATCAAATGTCAGTATCTTAGTAGGGATACTGTGCATGTGCATGAACCCATTCATGGTCCACCATAAAAATTGGACTGGAGGGAATAATGGACAATGAAAAAAATCATAAACGTGGAAGGTGAGGGGAAATCAAACCTGCAGTGTATTCGGGAGATAAGACATATGGATAGCAGTTATCTTACCGAATCAAGACAATGGTAAATGGGTCCAGGAAGACAGCATATCAGACAATCTTTTGAACAAGGGTGGAAAATTGGCCTGATACAACCCCACATATGTTGAGGCAAGTTGGATTCCCAGATAGGGCAAATAAGAGTACCTAAGGGAAATGCATCCTACAGATCCGTTAATACTGGATGAGAAAGATTGGCCGACAGATCTTTAGAAGGGTTGACACAAACCCCCGAAAGAGGCACAAGTGTCTAGAAGAGATAGCAATATTGGAAAAGAGATTCTGGGGAGGTTAGCGTTAACAAGATATCGTCGGCAATTAAGGATATTTTATGGGAACCTCTGCCAATAGCTCTAGAGCCAGAACAAAAAGAAGTGGCACCCTTGACAAATACCCCTCCCAATATTGAGAAGAGGTAACTCAAATCCATAGTATTTAACCACTTCAATACAGGGCATATTCACCCCCTTCCTGCCCAGACCAATTTTTAGTTTTTAGCACTGTCGCACTTTGGATGATAATTGCGCATTTTTTCCCCCACAAATAGAGCTTTTGTTTGGTATTTGATCACCTCTGCGGGTTTTATTTTTTGCTCTATAAATAAAAGAGCGACAATTTTGAAAAAAAAAAACACAATGTTTTTTACTTTTTGATTTAACCACTTGACCACTGGGCACTTAAACCCCCTTCCTAACCAGATCAATTTTCAGCTTTCGGTGCTCTCACAATTTGAATGACAATTACTCAGTCATACAACATTGTACCCATCTGAAATTGTTGTCCTTTTTTTCACACAAATAGAAAAAATCTTGTTTCTGTCATATTAGCAGGTTATTTCTCACACACAGCATATGCATACCACAAATTGCACCCCAAAACACATTCTGCTATTCCATAGCAGAGGCCCAACATGCAGGGAGCACCATCAGGTGTTCTGGAGCACCAAGACCAATTCTGATATTTCTCTCCTACATGTAAAAATCATCATTTATTTGCTAAAAAATACATAGAAACCCAAAACATTATATACCATTATATACCATTATATACCAGTCACTATACGGATATTGCGATTTTTTTTTTTACCAAAAATATGTAGAAGAATACGTATCGGCCCTAAACTGAGATAAATATATTATTTTTATTTTAAATGGGATATTTATTATAGCAAAAAATATTGTGTCTTTTTTCAAAATTGTCGCTCTTTTTTTGTTTATAGCGCAAAAAATAAAAAACCATGGGCGATCAAATACCACCAAAAGAAAGCTCTATTTGTGGGAAAAAAAGGACGTCAATTTTCTTTAGGAGCCACGTTGCATGACAGGCAATTGTCAGTTAAAGCGACGCAGTGCCGGAAGCTAAAATTGTGTCTGGGCAGGAAGGGGGTGTAGGTGCACAGTAGGCAAGTGGTTAAAAAAAAACAGTTTTGTCCTTAAAAAAAACCCATAGGCGACGTATTGCAAGCTATTGGAGTATTGGGGTATTGTGGAGTATTGAGGGTATTGCAAACTATGGGGGGTATTGCAGAGTATGGGGGTATTGCAGAGTATGGGGGTATTGCACAGTATGGGGGGTATTGCAGAGTATGGCGCAGGGAGGGGTGGCTGGATCTGTGACTGCAATTGTCACAGATCCAGCCCTCAGTGCTGCTGCTGCCGCCCGCCCCCCCCCTCTCCTCTCACACTGTATCGAACACATGACGCCGGTTTGTTTACAAGTGATCGCTTCGTCATTTGACGGAGCGATCACGTGGTAAACGGCCGCTATCAGCAGTAATTGACCGCGATTCCGTGATGCGCCGGTCATTAGACCCGGTGCTCACGGATGATTCCGGGAGCGCGCCCCAGAGGGTGCGCAAGAGGAGGATTCTGGGAGGACGTCCCAGGGACGTCCTCCCAGAACAACACCACTGCGCTGGCAGTATTTTCTCTATAGTGCGGTGGCAAAGTGGTTAATAAATATAAAAAAATTCCCTCAGTTTAGGCCAATATGTTTTCTTCTACATATTTTTGGTTTAAAAAAAAAAAATCAATAAGCGTATATTTATTGGTTTGCGCAAAAGTTAAAGGGCCAGATTCTCATTTTGCTTGCGTATCGTAAGCCATTTACACTACGCCGCCGCATCGTACTAGAGCAAGTGCCGTATTCTCTAACCATTTGCTCCGTAGTTTGCGTTGGCGTAGCGAAAATGGCCCAGCGTAAGCCCGCGTAATTCAAATGAGGTGGCTTGTATTTAAATTAAGCACGCCCCCGCGTCGAACGAACTGCGCATGCGCCGGCCGGGGAAAAAGCCCAGTGCGCATGCTCCAGCTCACGTCGGAAAGCTATATGTTGTAACTGCAGAATTCACCGAATTGCATCCCCTGCCTGCCTCTGCAGTACAAAACCTACCAGAAAGGTGGATCTCCCTTAAACTTCCACCAATGCCACACCAATATGGCCCCCTGATCCTGCAGGTTTTCCATCCAGGTGTGTGTGTGTGAAGCTTCACACAGGCACCCTCTGGATTAGTGCACCCCTAAAAAAGAACTTCCACTGTTCTTCCAAGACAGGAGCCTTATGGTGCGTACACACGATCAGATCGACATTTCTGACAAGAAAAGTTCAATGTGAGCTTTTGGTCAGAAATTCCGACCGTGTGTTTGCCCCATCTGACTTTTTTCTCTCGGAATTTCAGACAGCAAAACATTTGGGAGCTGGTTCTCAAATTTTCCGACGAGAAAAGTTCTTGTTGGAAATTCCGATCATCTGTATGCAATTCCGACACGCAAAAAAAAAATGCATACTCAGAATCAATTTGACGCATGCTCTGAATCATTGAACTTTATTTTTCTTGGCTCGTTGTAGTGTTTACGCCATTGCGTTCTTGATGGTCAGAATTTTGAGTGACCGTGTGTATGCAACACAAGTTTGAGCCACAATTGCATTGGATAAAAATCCACAGTTTTCTTGTCGGAATTTCCGATCGTGTGTACGCATGTGTAAGGCTTCCATAATGAAGATTGGGTACGTCTTCAGTTCATTTACTTATCTTTTTCCCGGTCCGTAGGATTTTGCCTCCTGGTATCTACTTGGGGGTCGCCACCTGTATGCTGGACCTGAATTTTCTGTTTTTTTGTCAGATGATATTCACCCTGATCTGCTAATGGTCACCCTTGAGATGACTGTATCCTGTCTACTCCCAAATAGATTGAATGAATGAATGAATGAATGAAAACTTATATAGCGCGGCACATGCGAACTGAATCGCCTCTGGGCGCTTGTTGTTCCTGTCTCCTTTGGTATCAAAAGAGATGAGTCTTGATCTTTCTCCTGAATGCTAGGTAGTTCTCCTCCAACCGAATACTGGTTGGCAATGCGTTCCATAGTCTGGGACCTTGGACCGCGAATCTTCTATCTCCTTTGGATTTGTATCCGGCTTTCGGTATCTGCAGGAGGTTTTGATCAGTGGATCGCAGAACGCGATTGGGTTGTGGGCTTTTATTTTATCGCATAGATATTGGGGGGCGTTCCCATGGACACATCTATGCGTTAGACAGAGTGCTTTAAAAGTGATTCTGTCTTTTACTGGCAAGCCAGTGAAGGGATCTCAGTGAAGGTGAGATGGATTCCCAGGGTTTTTTCCCAGTCACAAGTCTAGCGGCCGTATTTTGCACGACTTGTAGACAAGTGATTTGGTACTTAGGGAGTCCGAGGTAAAGGGCATTTGCGTAGTCCAATCTGGAGTTAACAACTGCTCCCACCACGACCGCTATGTCTTCTTTGGGGATAAAAGGGATAAGCCTGCGTAGTAGGCGCAGCAGATGGTGAGATCCGCTGACTACTGACCCTATTTGTGCGTCCATAGTCATGTAGGAGTCGAAAATGACCCCGAGGCTTTTGACTTTGGCGCTAGGGGTGATGATTTTGCCCAGAATGGGCGGCGGTGTCCAAGTTGTTGCAGGTAGATTCTTACGCTTGGCTTGAAACAGAAGGAGTTCTGTTTTCGCTCCATTGAGTTTAAGATAACTCTTTGTCATCCAGTCCTCTATCAAAGAGAGGCATGTCTCTAGATTGAGGTGGTGATCCTTTTTATTGCAAATGCGGAATACAGTTGCGTGTCGTCTGCATATGAGTGATAGAGCAGTTTTTGACTGCTGATGATCTCAAAAAGCGGACGAAGATAGATGTTGAATAACACCGGCGACAGCGGGGATCCCTGAGGGACTCCGTATGATACCGTGCGTTTTTCCGAAAAGAAAGGTCCTAACTTCACTATTTGCGATCTGTTTTCCAAAAAAGAGGAGAACAAGATAAATCGCCTTCTGCAACTCTGCTACTTCAGCTAGCCGGGTCAATAGAAGCTTGTGGTCTACTGTGTCGAAAGCTGCGCTCAGGTCTAACAGAACCAGAAGACAAGATTCTCCTTCGTCTGCAGCCTCGAGAGCGTCGTCCCATATCTTGAGCAATGCTGTTTCTGTCCCATGTCCAGGGCGGAAAACCTGATTGAAATGGGTCGAGTAGGTTGTGGGGTGTCTAGATGCTGTTGCAGCTGTTGCACCACTGCTTTCTCCATAATCTTGGAAAAAGTGTTTAAGCTTGTTATAGGGCGGCGGTGGAGTGGATCCTTGGGGTCCAGGGTAGATTTCTTCAAGATGGGTCTAATTATACCCCTCCTTCAACTGGGAGGGCACTATGCCCTCCATGAAAGATTGGTTAATAGGCTGTGTGATAGGAGGTGCCAGGATGTCGGGCGCACTCCTTCAACAGTTTGGTGGGGATGATATCATTTGGCGCAGTGCTGTTACGCAGAGTACCGATGATATGTTTTGTGGCTTGGATAGTGATAGGTTCCAGCGTAAACTTACCTGGTTGGGGTGAATTACTACAGGTGTTGTGTAACTTGTTACAGGGGGCTAACGGGGGGAATTTTTCTGCTGAATGCTTTGCCGGATTCCCTCAATTTTATTAATGAAGTAAATCCGACAATTCACACGCAAAATTCTTGTGAGTCTATATTGGGGGCTTCAAGACATCCTGGATTCATGGTCGCAGTGACCAGCTTGAAGAGTTTGCGGGGGCGATTCAAGGCGCTGTTGATGGCCTCAGAAAAATAATTTTTCTTGGCCTTGAAGGTTTTCTTTGTGATATTTCTTAGTTATTGCCTTGTAGATAGAGAGGTTCTCATCCAAAGGGCTTCTCTTCCAGGCGGCTTCTGCCCTTCTGCGCTCTTGCTTCAGTAACGCCAGTTGGTTGTTGAACCAGCTGGAGTTTTTTTTCCGGATGTTGGTTTTACGTTTCGGCGCTATTAAGTCGGCTGACTGTAATAGGGCTGTGTTTATGGAATCCAGTGTTTCTTCAGCTGATTGATGCGGCTGAATTGTTTTTATTTTTTCCTTAACGTGGTTTTGAAGAATTCCGAGTGGAGCTTCTTCTGACATCTAGTCCAGTGTGTAGTCACTGGATTTGATGTTTTTGTTAAGGGGGGAGGTTGGAAAGAATGAATTTGATGGCATGGTGATCTGACCATGGCAACGGTTCATTTTCCAAAATTTTTATTTCCAGATTTTGTCTGAAATAAGATCGAGTGTGTGACCTGAAGCATGTGTGGGCCCACATACTAGTTGTTTTAGCCCTAGACCTTCCAGGTGGTCAATGCAGGCATCGGCCACGGGGTCTTGTGGCGAGTTGGCCCAGAGGTTGAAATCCCCAAGCAGCAAAAGATGTTTGCTATTAAGGGTATAGGTGGAGATGAAGTCCGTCAATAATGGAAGAAGCTGCGATTTTGGGCCAGGTGGCCTATAGCAGAGTAGAATCCGGACGGTCTCCTGGAGTTTGCTTGCAGTTGCAGAGTAAGGGTTTCCATGAATGGAAGAGGGTTTTGAAAGACTGGTTTAGTGATCGCCAGATGAATCTTATGGATCACGGCCAGTCCTCCTCCTCTTTGCCCTATTCTGTTTTCAGTAATAATACGGTAGTTTTCTGGCACCAATTCTCCCAGAATGGTGTTACAGTCGGCTGTGAGCCAGCTTTCTGTTATAAAAGAGTCAGTCTAAGTCGTATTGCAAGAATAAAGTCATGATTTTCAAGTCGGTTTTTTACTGCCGATCTTGTGTTGATCAAAGCACATGATATGTGCTTAGGCTGGGGCAAGCGGCTGCGACTCTTGATAGCCGATCGTCGATCAGTCCGAAAGAGTCACTCAGTTTGCAGGGCTTTTTTGGTGATGGCTGGTAATATTGCGGCAAATCGCCTCAAACCCCAGATGGTCTCTGCTGAATATTGCAGATTAATCATGGTTGCCAAACACCGGGGGGGGGGGGATGGGAGGATAGTCAAGGATTAGCCGAATCCTCTATCCTGACTTGGTCCAGAGGAAGGCAAAAAACCCTGATCATGCTACGCCCAATATGCAGTGGCAGGGAAAAAATTCCTTCCTGACCCCTCAAGAGGCGATCGGACGAACCCTGGATCAAAGTATTACGGTGTACAGTTTGGGGCTGGGTGTAGTGGAAATGGCCACTGAACCAGCAGCAAGATCCAGGCTGGTGAACTCCCAGATTAGGTGGATCAGTGCTGCTGTAAGGGCCAGGAGGGATCGAGTGATGGTAGGAGCTACTTTCTGGGGCTATGGGGGAGGTATCTGGCTTGGCCGTTTCAGGAGATTGGGAGAGCTTGGGACGGCGAGGAGCGGCGCGCCGCTAGGCCGCGGTTGAAGCCGCGGTCTTTCCTAATCGCGGCTGCCGAAATTGTTTCCAGGCCGGCGCGGATGGTGAAAAACACCCGAAAAACCCGAAAAGAGATACTGGCAGGGGGGGGAGGTTTAGTGTTTGGGATGCTGCAGGGGGTGTCGGTCGTCCGATTCCCAGGGCTGAAGACCGCGGCTTATCCTTAGAAGGACGGCCGCACTCAAACCCCAGGGGGACAGACCAGGCAAGGAAGCCCTGAGAGAGAGCTGCCAGGGAGCTCCTTACCTTGGGGAGGTAGTAGGGGGAAAGAAGGAGACTGGAACCTGGAGATGTTACGGTGGAA